>CM060988.1:70171135-71479706 GCA_030765065.1 Deroplatys truncata
TTATGCAAAAGCCATTTAGAATAAAGAGGACTTTATTCCCAGAAAATTCAGGATATACATTTCATTTGCCATAAATATCTTAAACATATGAGGAGGAAACGAGAGGACCAAGATCTTATCTGCACATTTTAAAGCAGTCGTGGGATAATGATCACAAAATACACGGTTTTCCACATTAACACATTACCTATAGTTTATTAAACATTAAACTTGGTGGCTTTACATCGTTCACAAAAGATTAAAGAACAGACATTGGAGGGAGATGTCCTACACTTACACGAAACACGCACGCTTCCATACTTGAGAATCGCCCTGAAGAGACTAGCACGACTGACGCCACGCTATTCACACAAAGAAACTACGCTTGCTCCCCCCTGCCTCACTCCACCGCTGACTGAGAGGTGTGGAGAGACCTCACGTCGGACGAAACTCAAAACCGCATGCCGAAAGAATTACTTCAGCAATGTCGTTGCTACAAAACAATGGTGTGTCTGACGTGACAATGCACACATATACACGCCATAATATTTTAATCAATATTGTTAGAGCCATTTTTTAGAAAAACAAAGTTTTAAAAAAACGTTTCATGCGTTAGGCAGATTTTCTGAAAATTTTCGTGTCGCAACTTTGAAACATGCTAAACCTAACACCAAATTTGATATTTATCCGGCTTTTCGTTTTAGGTTATGCACGTTCACAGACACACAGACAGAGACCAGACACTCGTACTGTTTTCTAAAAATGAGTTTTTTTATATATGGCCTAATAACATGTATTTCCGGTGAAATGTTGGTATAGAATCTTTGAGTGCAATGCAATACTTCCCCTACTTGCTATACATAGTAGAAAAGGTAATAAACTTCTAAAATGTAAGTCTATTTCTAATCAATCTTCACTAACACCAAATAAACTATCTATGTTGGTTATAAATAATGCAGTCAAACAAATATTCCCAGACAGATGGTAATGAATTATTTTTTACCAATCATAGCTCCTCTAAACCACAGTAGTGGACTCAGATTAAATTGGAGGGAATTGGTTGAGCCAAAGGCTGCTGTATGTTGACAAAAAGCACTTGAGAGTTAGACATTACGAAATCAGCTCTCTAATCTATTTCTTGTTCCGGTCTGAAGACGAAGCGTTGAGAACAAATTCGTGGATCTTGCCGACTCCATTAATTTGCTCAACACAGACATCGTTAACACGAGCTGTCCCCGCTAATTGGGAGTTTGTCTTAGTAATGACTCTCTACAAACCAAGTGGAGACCCACTCTGGGATTTCGTTTGAGCAGACATGTGAGTATTCACAACCACATTAACAAGGAGAATTTATGCTCATCTGTTCTAAGTTTTCTATATTTCCCCCTGCTTTTTGTTTCCTTTTTCTTTCACTTCTTATTTTATTTATTTGTTCATGCAGATGGAATGTTCACATAAAAGTTTATGAAACTTCAAGAAAACGTCTTACACTTACATGATTTCCTCTACATATTCAACACCACATTAATTATTTTATGCAAACTGCAGCAGTAAGCAGGATACTGTGTTCAATATAGTGCATAATTTGTTCATTATGGTATGGTATCAATAATAGCAATGGCGTAGGTATTTTATATTAGACAATAATGGCATTCCAAGTTGCAGTGTCTTATAGAGAGAAGAAGAAACATTCTCTACTATATATACTAAGTAGGGGGAGTATTGTATTCCAACCAAAAATTTGATGTAAAGGTTTCACTGGAACTATATGTGCTGAAGCATTCTGAATAAAACAGTTAGAACCTTTAAAAAGTAGATCCGTGTGTGTACCTATAAACACCATCACTCAAAAAACAAAATTCCGATAATTACCAAACGTGGTATTTAAGCTCAGCATATTCCAAACTGCAACACGAAGACTTTTAGCAAAATTCCTCAACCCTAAACTATCTTTACGCGGACCATTTTTCGATTTGTTTTATTTTCTACAGAATGGCTATAATGATTTTGATTAAAATGCCACACATTAAAGATATTTACATGATAAGTAAAAAAGTATATCATGAACTTTCTGGGAATAGCCCGAAAGTCCTCTTCATCGGAAGTAATTTTGTATAAATTATAAAGCTGGCAAACGTTAAGCGATAGACGAAAGCGTACTACACAAAAACTGTAGATCTTTTTAAAGCACACAATTTATTTCAAATAACTTTTTTGTGGCATCAGTCATTTCCGAGATATCCGTTTATTATTGGTTCGAATTCTTCAATACTTACCAATTCTGTTTAAGTCCTGTCGATTTTCCATTGCTTCTTACGTCATGGAAAGAATATGGGATATTAGTGCTATCGTATTGCGTCCAGTTCTTAAAACATTTGACTATCGCTATAATGGAATGAGAAATGCAGCTATTTCCGGAAAGGTTTATCTGGATTAAAATGAAGTAGGTAGTACAATAAGCTTTCGTAATAATAATTAGTATACCCACTAATAAACGATAGAGGGTAGAGAAAGTCATGTGAATGTAACATATCCGATTTTTTAATATTCTTTATTTCACACCAATGATGGTGTAAAGATATATGTACGTTATTATATATAGAATAATTAAAATCTATATTTCTAATTACTTATCATACTGTGCTGATAATGGGCCATAACACAAAGATTTTTAAGAAAATCCCTCCACCACAATCTACGATTTACCAGGAAATGTTTCATTATTTTTTATTTCTTCAAAAACGATTCTTGACTATTTAGATTAAAATACGAAAGTTGTTTGTATACGCATTAAAATTAGCATCGTGAGTTTCTCGTGAAAAGCGCTCTTTATTTCACTGGTGTTTTTATGACTGTGTATAATTAGAAAATCATATGAAACAGACAAAAACCTACTGCAGTAAAATTGTACAGCTCATTAAAACACACAATAATTATGTTAAACTTTTGTGTAAACTATTTACAAAATTCTTAAGAATGTATTTAATTTTTCAAGAAATATGTTTAACATACGGTGTTTTAATAAAAATGCCTACAGTTATTTTTGGGAAGATCAAAGTAGTGAAAATATTTGCACGAAACCTCCATATTGGGATGGAGTATTTTCTTCAAAATCTTTGTCCCATCCTTGTTGAATCAAAAATCTCAACTTTAATATCTATAAGACCTGCACGCTGTCTGTCTGTCTCTCTCTCTCTCTCTCTCTCACATACACACACGCACACCTTTTTGGATTCAGGTGTTCTGAATGATGTAATCTCCGATGTACTCTCTGTATCAAATGTTTGGTTTGGATGTAATACTTTCTCTACTTAATATAAGTAATAATGAGTGAAGTGAAGATACTAAATAAAAATGTTTAAACACAGCAGACAACTAATATATATATATATATATATATATATATATAATAAGGTGGCCCAAACGAGCACTAATAGAAAATAATTTATTATAACGTACCGTTAAGGATACATAAATATAATAAAAACATAACTTAACTTTGCGGCGCAAATTTCTGCCATATTGTTGCAATGATTGTAGATTAGCTGTCATGGAACTATTGTGTAAAGTGAAAATTCTGAATGCTTGTTAATGAGCGAATTGTTCGTTAAATAACCGATTACACCTCCCCAGACAGGTACTCTAACATTCAAACACTAGACCTTGTGTATACCGTGAAATGTTATTTAAAGACAACTTTCTGGAGCCCAGCCGGGAATCGAACCCGAAACATTTCATATAGCAGGCAGCATCTCTACCGAATGCGCTCTGGGACCAGTAATAGTAGTTAAAGTGTTCATTTTCAATCATTGGTCTTTCATTTAGTGGTCTCCTCCCTGTCAGCATGGAATCCCTTTTGAAGTTCTGCTCAGGCAAACCTTGGCATCCGCGCTGTTAGTATAAACTAACTTAAGCTAAGGACGGCTTGTGTGGACCACCTCTTAAAACATAAATAAATGCTGCGTAATATCATATTGCCCTCATACTATTACATGAATTTTTATGTACATGTCTTCATTTCGATATTTGCTGCATTCTAAGCACTTTTTTCTGGCTAATGCTTGCCGTTTTGCAGCAGGCATTAATAAGTTCTCTGTGGACTGAAGTTCCCGACATACTGAATTCCTCTTGAACGTTTTGCTGCTGTCCATTTAGTTTATAAAGCTGTCTCACCAGCTTTCTGCTTTTCAGCATAAAATCTTGCAATTCCCAAGGTTTGTAAACCGAAAGTTTCTCAGTTAATGACTTTTGCGTTCCTAGTATATATTTTAAGGTGCCAGAGGCTGCTTTAATTGCAAGTCTCAGAAGGCTAAGCATACAAAGCGCAGCAAGTGTTATAAAAGCGAAACAAAGAGAGGAGCCATAAGGCGTACATTTCAGATTCAGTGGCGGCCCTATATACAGGATTATTCAAAAAGAAGGAACAGACTTTACATATTTATTTCTAATGAATGACAATAGATGGCGACAAATGCGATACATCACTGAATAGAGTAAAGCCGAAATTTTATTTTGTGTTTTCAAAATGAGTGCATTTGTTATGCGGACGACCAGTGCCTTTCCGTTTGCATACGCAACCATCTTCTACGAATTTATTCTATCAATTGTAAATTTTTTATGACGAGGCGGCTCGTTGTGGAACTTACAACGAAATGCACGCTGTCAGTGAAACAATGGATTCACTCTTTGATAATGCAGCACACGAAACGACTTTTCCTGTGGCGTCGCCATTTTCTTGTAAACAAACAGAGCATCGATGTAGGCAATGAATGGAACTAATAGGTGTGGCTTAAATTTTTTAACCTTCCTCTATTGAATAATGTGTCTATGTGTCGCAATCTATTGTCGTTCATTAGAAATAAATATTTAAATTATGTTCCTTCTTTTTGAATAACTCTGTCTTTCGGTAAAGAAGCTTGTGTGGACAAATTTATTCTGTATTGCACATAAGATAATAAAATGATGCAAACCGATGTCTCTTAAACATACACCCAATTCTAAATTTGTCATAGCATGTTTGAGAACACATATGCGAGTTCCAGCATACAGGTACAGGTTTAACCTCAAAATTTTAAATGAAACGGTGTTAAAAATGGGAAGACGAACCTTTTTGTCTATCCATAAGGGGTAACTATCATTTGAATGGTGGGGTTATATTTTGTGTAACTCCAAATGATTAGTAAATGTGGCTATGTATATATATATATATCGGTGGTCGTGATAGACGTCATCTTAATTTTGTGGTGAAATAAAGTTGTATACTTAGCTTGTTGAAATTTACAATAACCTCAGAAGAAAAACAAAAACTTGAATAAAAATATTCTTACCTTCTCTACCACCTACTTATAGTAAGCACAAGTAATATTGTATTCCATAACAAATTTTCACATCGATATTTCGCCAAAATTGCTCGTTTTGACGAACCTTGAATTAACAGATTTGGTATTAAAGTTCAAGATTTTTCAAGGATACGAAACGAATTTTTTCAAGGTAGTTCCCGAATACAAAACTAAGGTTTTCATTCAAATATTTTCGTTATGTTTTATTTTCTCACAATTAACTGTAATGATTTACATTAAAACGTTATACTTTTATGATATAAGCACGAAAAATGACATATTTCCTTAGTTTTCTATGAAGCTCTCTTCATTTTGAATCAATCTTATACACAAATAATGCACAACTTATATGTTTAAATTGCAGCATTAATCGTTTCCGAAATATATGTTGTTATTGGTTTTAGCTTTGAAATACTTTATTTATTTGGAGTCCAAATCGTCATTCGTTTGTTTCTCAGACTGCTGCAAGGAATGGAATTTCAAATATATATATATATATATATATAGCGACGCGACATTTAAAACCTAACTATTGTTCAATCTTCCGTAACCGCCTTGTACTTATCAGAGAATGTGTATTAGAACCATTTCCTCCATAGGTTTATTATGATTATCATGAGTTATCTAGAAAAAAATCTGTTGTGTTACACTCACATGACATTCTCTACCGTCTATCTTTATTAGTGGGTATGTCACGTATGAAATTGTAGAGATCATAACTGAATTAATTCTTTTATTTCAATAGTTACTTTTATAGGCTCGTCACGTTCTTCTAAATTCTCAAGAAATCATATTTTACATATGATTAACTTGTTTAAGCTTTCCAAGCTGTGTACGTGACGGAACATAATTGGCATACCACATCCTATGACAGTCCCAGAAGACCTTACCGTGACATCACTTCCAGGAAAAATGGAAACCTTTAGAAGAATGTTGCATCACGTAGCATCATGTTGCATCAGGTGGCATCATGCAACGCAAGAGATGTCGCGCGTCTCTAGGTGGTAGCCCACGCAAAACCAGGGCGGCGGCATACCATATATAGTAAACGTCGCCACGGCAATAGAGAGATCCCCATAGGGAACCTGGTGCTATATAAGCGAGCGTTTGGAGCTCGCCTGGGGTCTCTTCTTTCTCTGGTTGCACGTCGGGCCAAGACACGACGGTCGAGACTAGGCCGAGCAGTAGATCTCGGGAATGTATCACCTGCGGCACATCCTAAAAGGTAAGCCCCTTATGGGGAAGCGGAAGTAAATCCTTTGTTTTGTTAGCTTATTGACATACTACTTAAATCTAGCAATTTTAAGCTCAACACCTCCCCTTTCTGACCAAAATATACCATGATCAATTAAGCCAAGTATGTGTTTTGCTTTATCATCTGGTTCCCCAGTCATCAACCTAGTTGTGACAGATATACAAACAATTGTAACTAAAGCTTATTTTCTATTATATTTTAATCTAAATACACATTTACAGAAACAACTGAAACAGCATACTAATGAAACGATCTAAACTGAAATTAATATTTTTGAGTTAATAAATAACATGCGCTTCTTCAAAAACTTATCCCCTTTTATAAATTTTTCCTAAATGTTTCTAAAAAACGTTCAGTAAAATTCGCTTGTGTATAAAGCCTTACAGTAGTCAGATTTTTAATATTTGGTTCCTGAGAAAAAATAATGAATGTAGTAACATTTATAGTTGTGGATTTTTTGAGCATTGTTTCAGATATTTAAGTTCTTATTTTAAGAACTACATAAGATATAAAAAATCTGATACATTGTTTCACTAATAGCATTTTCTTTGGAATATCCAGAAAAGTTACGTTTATTATATGCAATTTAGACTAGGAGATTTTAAATGTAGCAAGTCGTTTCAAAAATAGAACTGTGGAAAACGTAATTTAAGGTCTGCATTGGAGTTAATTAGAATGGAGCATACTTTTAAAATGATATAATTTCTTAACATTCCTTCAGATTCCCTAAGCCTTTGAACTCTGGAATACATAATACAGGGTTGATACACTAGTTTTTGGAGAACTGCCACTGGGCATTATATGGGCACTATTCCATGCACTTGACTGTAAGACACCAATCGATAGAGCCAGAAACTCCAAGCAGAGGTGATGAACAGACAACTTCCAGATAAATAAAGGGCACTGTGTTGATTAATCAGTCACGCGTATCACAGCACAAATAAATGGAGCGTTCACAAAATTGCTTGTGGTAACGTTATAAATGTTCAGTGAAAATGTGGATAAAATTAGAGAGAAGGTATTAATTGCGTGTGCGATGAGCATAACGCTTTAATGAAATATATCGCTAATGCTGCACATTTATGGTGGCTATAAAGCATCGCATTATGTATTTGAAAGAGCTCAGGGTAAAAATAGCAAACACTTCTAAATCCTCGCCTTGTATCTTTGGAAAAAGCCTGATTTGAACACCGTTTTTGTTATTTAGACTTCTGTTTTTCTGTTTCGTAATTGATTTCACGTGAGGGACACAAATGTGTCAACATTTTTTCCTGTATTTATTTTTATTTAGTATGACACAAAGAGGGAAAATCTCATGAAACTGCATTATCACATATTTCTCTCTCTAGACGGATTCCCTCTGCCTTATGAAAGAGATACACTTAATGTAAATATATGCGAACGTTTACCTTAAAATTAGAAACCCCCAAGAAAAGTCGATTCATTTTCTCTCGCTTCTGAGATTTGTTATTGCTTATTAATATTTTTGATAATGAAATCACATGTGTATTGTTTACGTAAAGAATGACCATATTATTGTAAAACTCGGCCCCAATGTCTGCCTAGGAGTAAAAACTGCATAATACAGAGAGTCAGAAACTCTGTACAATGTATTGCTACTTTTGATTAATGTATGGTATTTCAAACATGGCGGTTTTCTCTGCTTCACAAATTGAATCTTTGTTTAGAAGATTAGACTGTAATAAGTAAAAAGATACTAACGACCTTTCGATAACTAATAATGGAATAAAATGGAAAGAAACTTCAGCATTAAACGGAAGACAGAAAAGAGGGCGAATTTATCTTTACAGGGGATTTGCTACATCATAGCCCATGTATATCGAATTAGGCAATGTCACTTCCTTACAGTTGCGTCACAATGGGGATTCTATAATTAAATATGAAAGACAGACATTTAATACAATCTGGTTTAACCGCCTGCGCAAATGTAAGTGCAGAATGACACAACATTTCTTAACACGTTGTTGTTGTTACAGCGATAAACAGGACATCGCACCTGTTTTGATTTCTAGCACAAAGCTTTTTTTCGATAAGTTTTAATGAATTCCTCATGACTTCGTAACATATGCACCTTTAACAGATAAGGGTAAACAAGAAGCATTTACTCACCTCCTCGTAAGGTTTAGACTGTGGATGCGAGTCCTTATAGACCTCACACTCGTAACAAGGTGCCCTCTGGCCCCATGCACGTTCCACTTCAGGTAACACTGACATGAGAACAAGCGCCGCTCTCAGAACAGCCTCCATTCTGTAACACACAATTTCACTTTGTCTTTACTCACTTTAATTAAGAATAAGATCAAGTTTTCACTTGCAAGCTTTAAGCTTGCACGTGTGCAGCTTATAATTAAAGTTTATAAGTGTGGTCCACCAGACCGCAACAGTTTTAGTTTCACTAAACCCTTATTTTACATATAGCTTACAAATATTATTCCAATACTATACAAGGATTTATACAGTGATATTTGCATTTCGGCTGAGAATTTATAAGACGGCCTTTACATTATCTGATGAGTGCAAAAATAAATTCGTTAATGAAAGTTGACCAGTAAAGGCATGAAACATCACTATGTTCATAAAATAATTCTATGTCATATCTTGATTATTTTCAGAGTACTATTTATGGGTTTAACATTGGAAACATTAAATATCTTCTTAAAGAAAAACAAGAAAATATTCGTTTTTAAATGTTTATATAGCGTGATGTGGGTGCAAAAGCGTTTATTAATTTGGATGTGAGCAACAGTTAGTGTGTAGTCAGTGGTTAGCATTATTGCTTCTCCAGCTAGAGTTAGCGGGTTCGATTCCCGGATGCGAGAGAGTTTCTTTTTTTACTAGAATTATTCCCTACTCTCCGAGTCTGGAAGTATTAATGACGGAGTAAATGTATTAGATTATAAGCCAATAAAAAACGCAACGACAATCTACAGTGCAACAAGATAACATAAAACCTAATTTCTCCTGTCGACCACCCCCAAAATGACCATGAAGGTGGGTTATAATAAGGAAACTGTTAGAGAAATTGAAACAGCTATGAATAAATAATAAAATAACGTTAAACAAATGAAATAAGATGCATCGTACAGCAGCAAAATACGTACACAACAACTGATCGGAAAAAATTGAAGAAATAAGAGAGTTTAGAACTTGTTACAACTTATATGTTAAAGGTAGACTACATAGCGATATATATATATTGTGACTGTGCAGTTTTTCAACTGTCATCCTTCACTATTTTTATTGTCACTCTTTTGTTTTTATCTAGTTCAAATTCATTGGGAGTTCACTTCGCTCACACTATCACTTCACTCAGGTGAACTAGTTCAACACTCCGTCACTTAACTTTCTTCGTGGATGTACCCTCCACTCTGAACTCTGGACGGTTCCCTCGTGGGAAAGTCGAACACAAGATTCCCAGTTTCTCCTCCGAAGTAGCAGTCGCGATATCGCGCAGGAGAATCGCGCACGATATCGCACCACAAACGACTGGCTCACGCAATTCAACTCGTACTCAACACGCACTGACTACCTCCTGCGAGAGCACTCGCTTATATAGTCAGTGGAATCCTTTCTCAAGGTTCTCGAACATTCTAGAACCATTTCGATACATTTTCTGAAGAAGGGGGAAGAAGCTTCTAGAAGGGTGTAGTTATCTGCCGATAGCACGCCTAGTGTTTATGCTGGGAGCGGCAGTATTCGTTGTTTAATACGACTGCACGGAATCAACTTCCCGATAACCTTGGGCCGTAGTCGCAGTGTCACAATATGTTTTTTATGTTTTCTGTAAAGTGATATAGAATTCGGAGTAGAAAATGGCAGATACATTACCATTTTTAAAAATATATTTAACATATTAGTATTGTGCCCACAATGATGTGTACAACGACATATATTTTTAAAAGTGTAATGCATCTGCCATTTTCTACTAAATTATGTATGTCTTCAAGAAAAAATAGTGGAGTAGAGAGGTATATTTTAGCTCATCTTTTAGGGGAAGTTTTGTTCTAGAATTTAGTACCATTCTAAACATGAGAGCTTCCGCATGTCCAAGCAATGTGATTTTTGCTTTGTAAATTTATACTTCTCCGTTGTAAACTTATTATTCTCCATTTTTACTTTGAACAGCGTTTTCTCTGAATGATATTTTATATAAATTCCGCATTTTTTCCGGAGCTATTAAAGATTGAGAAATGTAACATAGATATAATAAAAACAGTACCTTAGTGATGTTACTGACTTATTGTTATATTAATATGTTAGTTGGTGATATTTTAAAAAGCAATTGCTGTCACATTTTTAATAAAAATTGGCCATTGTATAATACCTTCCTTAAACTACAGTACTGCATAAAAGTAGACCAGTCTTACATCTTAAGCACTTTCTGATATAATGGGTCTAAATTTATTAGACTTAATATTGGCAGGTTGGGCGGGAGGTAGCGCAGTGGTTTTGTCTCCGGCTCTCCTACTAGGGTTCGATTCCCGAGGTGACTATCAATGGCCTATCCACGCCTTCACATCTGACTTGTTCATGTGAAATATACCCAAGGCCCAACGTGGTTTGGAGTCCATGATAAAAGCTCTCTCTCATTCCGCCGCCATCCTCATGATCACCTACCATCTGAGGCATCGGATTCCACCCGCTAGGTGCCTCCACCTTAGAAATAGATGCAGTCATCGCTTAGTGGAATAAGGTATCCCTGAAGCTTATAAGCCATATGGGGAGCGTTAGAAATGACGACATTGACGAGATAGGGCTGTCAATCGCCCCTTAAAGCAAGATTGCAAATAAAGCGAAGTTATTCAAATTCTTATAGCCATATGGACTCTATGTTGCATTTCCAAACGTAACAAGTATTACACGACCATCTTTTAACCAGGGCACTAGACATGCGTGATATCTAACCCATTAGCGGCGATTAAGTATAGGAATTAGTATCTCAGCATAGATTATGTAACAGAAGGTAATTATATAATAAAAATGTGCTTGAAAAGGACTCAATACATAAATGAAAACATAGAATTTTATTGTTGTAATTGTCAATAGCTTTTGTTTTAATAAAATATTAAGAGGGTAGGTAAATAATTTCCTGTGTTTATCGTCCATAAGGGCACGAACCTTACCGGTAACAATGCATGAACTTTCTTTTGCTATATACTTTCTGTTCAGCGACAATTTATCTAGTTGGCATGGGAACACTTTCAAGCAAGTAGGGGTTTAGCAACTGGAAGGAGGTAACGTTAACTTGGTTTAAGGCAAGTGAGAGATAAAGACGCGCGATAGTGAAGGACTGTTGGCTGCTTTCACTGTACGCGTCACGCGCGGTAGGAGTTAAACATAATCTTTACCCCTCGCACCCTAAAGCTTCACCTGAGGGATAAGCCACCCCACTAGCTAAAACGTCACTGAACAGACATTAAATATACTGGTCCATGGAGAACACCTTATGGGCACCTTGTACCGAGTCGGGTAGCTCAGGTGGTAATGTCAGTGACCCGCATTCGGGAGGTCCCAGGTACGATCCCAACTACTGCCCACTCTGACCCATGGGTTTTTTTCAGGGTTTTCTGGAGTCATCACGCGAATGCTGGAGGATTTTTTCATCCCCCGAATTTCCTGTGCTTTCATTTCGTTCCATAATTATTTCATCCATTGTTTCCCCTGTTTGATCTATTTCAGGGTTGAAGTGCCGGCGATGGTGTTTTGGTGCACGGTAGACGAAAAGAGGATGCTCCAATCGGCCTTGGGCTGGTTGCCTGGGTATAAGGACCGTTCCCTTGGGGAACATTGGACCCTGTATGGGCGGGATCCCAGGTATATCTGTCTGACTGCCGAGGCGTCTATATAAAAAAACCTGGGAACCCTGTCATTGCTGTGCTGTCATTCCTGGTTCCAGCCGCAGGTGTCTCCCTTCACTTCATCCCTTCTTCCGTTGCGCGCCCTCGTGAGGTGTCGGTACAATATCCGGATTCACTGGATTGGTGCCGATCCCCTCTACTTCGTTATTTATTTTGGTAATGGATACTGAATTATTAAAGACGTCTTACAATCCAAAACTTTGTTCTGCAGTTTAGCCCTACTTATCCTGTCAAATATTTTACTGTTTCATTGAGTAGATTCTGAACGAACTTCACGTATCCATACTATCTAATATTAATCTCAAACTACCACCTCGTTTAATACCCCAATAGATCGAGTTTATATATTGAGAATTACTTTGCTCAACAATCCCATTTTCTAACATGCTATTTATTAGTTTTCTAGCTTTGTCCCTAAGACTTATAGGCAAATTATCATACTTATGCCTATATGGTGGCACATCTTCTACCTGAAATGTATGCTGATATACGTTACATCTGCCTGGAATATTACTAAAGTACTGAATTATTGTTCATCAAAACGCCATGAAGGATTTGCTTTTGTGTATTCGTAATGTTATAAGCCTATTCACACTTGTGTAATATTTTTTTTTCATTTTTTCTCTATTCCCAGTTATTGTCTGTCTCGCTCGGGCGATCGTCTTTTGTTCGGGTCGTAAATTTCTCTACTTCATCTGGCGTTTCTACTAGCTGTCGAAAATATGGCGTGATGTTCCCTTCATATCTTGAGACTACTTGCTTTATCTGACCGTTTCCATCCATTCCCATTATTTGCACAAAAACTCCTTGATCACAAAGATCTCCCTCTTCCTTTGTCCTCTTAATCACGGATACTTTCTCTTTGATAAACGGTACCTTTATTTCTCTATTGTATTTTGTCATTTTTAACTCCTCATATTTAAAATCTATTCGTGCTTCATATTCATGTAGGTCACATCCTAAAATTATGTCACAAATAAAATGGTTTACAATTAGAAACATAACCTCGACATTTTGTCAGCCGATAAGTTTGTTTAGTAGAGCTTGTTTTATGACCTGTGTCGTTCTTCCGATTGCAAAACGACAAACTAAATTACTGGTGGGAAGAGCCATAATTTTGTTACCTTCATTTATCAAATTTATATACAATTTCTGCGAACAAATTGTAGCTGATGAACCGAAATCTATAGTCACAATAATCTCTTTCTTCGCGATTTCTATCTTAATATGAGGTGACTTAAAATTTTCCTCCTTATTTTTCTTTGTTGCAATCTTCTTACAGAGTGTGTGTGTAGGCATATTATTTATTTTGGTAATGGATACTGAATTATTAAAGACGTCCTGAGAACCTACTGCACTGGAGTGTGTTGACAGTTTTCCTGGTTAGTTCCATGTTCATATTTGGGACTGCCGTTCCTAACCGGCGCTAAATTTATCTCATTTTCGCTCCTACTGTTTTGAGGTCTCCTTCCTCGAATCCGAAATCCTCTATTTCTGAAATTATGTCCTATTGGCACGTAATTTTTTTGCCGTTCCTCGGATCTTTCCCGTTTGGGTTTTCCCTCCAGTGAGGGAAATTTCCCCTTTGCCTGACGTAGCGCCTTCCTTGATCTTGAGCTCTTTCCGGCAATCTTTCTGTCCTGAAGTAGTTTATTTGTTCCTGCCGACCTTCTCCCATCTATCCTCGGTCTTTCAAAATTTGGAACGTATGATCGGTAACGTTGCCTGGTATTATTCTCATGACGTTGATGCAGTAATTTGTATCACAAATTACTTAAAGGTAAATAATGATTGTAATATGAATATGCATTTTTATGTGACATTGATTTGAGATGTATATTGATTGTAATTATTGTTGAGAAGTAAGTTTATACGGCCTTACTGAAACTGACAATAATAGCGTGCAATAATGCAGCGAGGGAGTGAGCTGTTTATCATTATTGGAAACGAGGAAGTTACGTAATGTTGGCGCGTTTTATTAGCCAATTGCAGCTCAGTTATAATCTTTAGGCATATCGGGGTGTATGAGTATAAAAAGCCAAGTCAGAGGTAGATCGCTCTCAGTTCATCGAAAATATTTGTAAAGTACACGTCGCCTTCAGTCAGTCAGTTCGTCGAAAGTATTTGTACGGCACACGTCGGATATCAATTTGCAGGTTACGCGTAACAGAGTTATGAAAAATCTCAAGTGTGATAAAGTTAATTATACAAAAAGTTGAAGTACGCGAATTAAGAAATATCAGTAATGAAGTTATTATAACAGTTTCAGTTTGGCGAGTGTCAAGATCAATGTGTAAATGTGATAGTACATGTGTTTGACAATAAAAGTGTAAAACAAATTCTTTAATCAGTGTTATTTTTGGATAAGAGACTCCCTTCCGTTTACACAACCTGTATAAAGAGAAGTGCTTGACCAAAAAGATCGTAGCTAGCCGGAGGACAGAGAACCAAAATTAAATAAAATAACAGTAGCATTCTTTCAAACGAACATTAATACTGCCGCAAATTGCTAACACCAGATGGAGCTAACAAGCCTAACAAATGAATCACGTCAGAAGATGGCTTCACCGCATGAAGTAAACACACATACACACACATTATAAATTTACCATCGCAAATTGGCTCCCAAACGTGGGGCTACAAAAATGTTAAATAAATAACATTAATAATGTCACTCTCAACGTCTGTCTTATCCTCTGCTTTGGTGATAATGACTACCTTGGTAATTTCGTCTATCTCGCACGTCTAAAAATCTATGCTCCCACTCTCGAGGTATATCTTCTTCCTGTTGTTCCAAAGCTGACAATAATTCTGTCTCTAAAAATTACTATGTGGTTTAGCAATTAATAAATAATTTTGTATCCTTAAAGGATAATGCCTTGTGAGGAAAACACAAAATCTTCCTCATTGATCGGAGGTGACAAATTCCTAACCTGACTTGCATGTTTTAGTAAATAATCAGTCATTGATATTCCCTCTCGTGGATCAAATTGTCCATGGCTAAGCGTTGCTCGTACTCTGGGCTGTATCGTGACATTCCAATATCTGTTCATGAATAACCTCCTAAAAGATTCATATGAAATTTCGCCCCCTGATACCATTTGTAGCCAATCTAAAGTTTTCTGATCCAAACATCTTTTAAAAACTATCATTTTCAATGCTTCCGGTATCTTTATAATTTGAAAATACTCTGACAGTTCTGCAATAAACTGTACTTGATTGGAGTTTTTATTAAATTCTGGAAGTGCAAACCACTTAAAATATAATTATGGTTGTGCATGTCCCTTATTCCCATATTTAAATTATCTACTAGTACTTGTGCACTCTGAGTTTCGACGTGGTCTATGGATGAAACCTCCGCGTCAGTTACATTATTAGTCATACCTGCAATTAATGCTTTTATATCTACCTGACGTAAACACACTAAACTAACTATAAATCCACCAATTAATCTAATAGGTAATCAAAATATATTAATTAATACTACAATACCAACTAAATATTCAAATACTCGCAACAAACCTCTATCATTATTGTGGCATCAGATACATTGACATTACATATATTGGCCCATGAATTAAATTCTAACCTATTTACAATACCTTGCAGATTTTCTATTGTGTTCAAATTTTCTAATGTTTTCATTTTGAACAGCTTGGTGCTTGTTAATTACTTAGAAGTTAGTTTTTGATTATTTATAGACAAATCTTTAACTGCTTCGGAGAACTAATTCCTTTGTGTTTGCGATTATTTCTGAATATCAGATATCTTCCCTCTGAAATTAACTTTCGCCTGAACTAAATCTGCATTCGTAGCCTCCATCATCTCTCTTAGCTCACTTTAAATGCTATTCATTCGGCTACCTAACTCTGTACATTTTACATCAACATGTTCAATTTTATTATAAACCTCATTTTTTTTGGTTAGATATTTCTCTGCTCATATCTGAGATTTTCTTTGAAAATTTTCTTATCTCACTTGCTATTATTTCCTGATTTTCATTTCTCATTCTTGTTATACTGCTATCTAGCTCAATAAATTTCTTTTCAATTCCTTCCTTTAATTTCCTATTATTCTTGCCAATATCTTCCATGTTTTGATTTAATTTTTGCTCTAATTTCTCATTACTCTGAGTTAGTTTTTGTTCTAATTTCTCTTTACTCTTACTAATATCTTCCCTTAATTCCCTATTACTCTTACCAATATCTTCAATATTTTGGTTTAATTGCCTGTTACTTTCTAATTGGTCTGTAATACTCTTATTTAATGTTTCACTAAAATTTCTCAATATTTCCATCATCATACCAGCATCAAAATTAACATTTCCTTCTGCATTTACATCCCTTTGTAAACCTTCATTTCCACCACCCGTTACAGTTTCTTCATCCCTGTTTGGTACAGTACTCTGACCAACATGCCTAATAAATCTATCTCTATCGTCGGCTACCTGCCCTGAAATGTTTACAACAATCCCAGATGTGTGAGTTGACTGACCTGCTATTTTATTTTGACTTTCTTCACGGATATTTCCTCCCTCAAATCCTGCATTGTTTGAGCTATTTTCCGTTACCTTCATTAAATTACGGTCAACTGTTACATTATCCCCTTCCATAATTATTTCTTCAGTATTATTAGTATACATTGTTTTCTTAGTCCTTCCGCTTCTCAACAACATTTAATTTCTCACAATTTTTTTTGTTTTGTTTTAGGATACACATAAAATTTACAATTTTCTAACCTTTATGATGCTATCTGTTGACATTGTTTTGATGTCCAGCTTCCTGCCCCTCTCTCCTAGATGTATATGTCGCCTCTGCGTCGTACTACCATAATTCTGGGTCGTCTCGCTCTTTTGGTATCCTGTAGTGAAATCCCCTGTTGTCTTCTGTTCCCATAGTCGCTGATGTCCTCTCATCCGTCGTCGTCGTCGTCGGTTGTTCTGGTGGTTATTTCTGGGATCTGAGTCTTGTAGTTAATTGCACTGCTCCATTTGCTCCACGTTCTGGTTATCTCGCTCCTTTCTGGTTATCTTGCCCCTTCCTGGTTATTATGCCCTACGTTCTGGGAGCCATTTGTCGCGGTAATCTGTTCGTGCTATCTTATTTACTGGGTGCCTGTTATTGTTTTATTACTTTGAATTTTGGGTTCTTTGTCCTCCGGCTAGCTATTATTACTCAGTCGAGCAAATATCTCAGAGCAGGGCGTGTAAACGGAAAGGAGTTGTTACTAAAAGGTGACACCGATAAAAGAATTTATGTTCACACTTTTATTGTCGACACACTTAATTAATAGTTCACATCTTTAATCTTCCTACACGCCTGACTGAAACTGTTATATTTCCGAATGTAATTACTGTCATAATAGTTGCCGCGTACTTCACATTTTGTAAATAACTTTACGACGCGAGAGATTCTTCCAAACTGTATAATGTGCACTTCAGATTCTTCAAGATTGCGTGACGTGTACTTCACGAGAGATTTCTTAGAACTGCGCGACGTGTAACTCGCGAATGACTTTTCAAGACTGCGTGACTTGTACCTCGCGAAAGATTTCTTAGAACTGCGTGATGTGTATCTCGTGAATAATTCTTTAGAACTGCGTGAAACATGCTTGTAGCTCGAGAATATATACTCCTACTCCCCAAAATGCCTAAACATTATAATAGAGCTACTATTGGTTACCAAATCGCGCCAACATTAGCGTCTGTTTTGTCAGCCAATCATAAATACTAACACATATGCTCAAGGAAAGATATTCGCTCCATTTCTAAAGAAAGACACGCTACGCTTGACGTCATTTGTTTGTCTCTTATTAGTGACAAACAACTCACCCCATCGGTTCATTGTTACCCACTCCTATTGTCAGTTTCAGTGAGGCCGTGTAAACTTATTTCCTAACAATGTTTATAGCTAACAAACATCTAAAATCATTGTCATACAGTAATGTTAATTTACACTACAATCATTCACAGTGTTGTGATATAAAATGCTGCCTCAAAATAAATAAAGGTATGAGTTTGTTGGTGTAGCGTACGATTTAACTTGCAAAAATCATTGTCAATATGTCAGAATATTTTTGCAGTATTTGTTTTCCTTGTAATATACTAAGTGTTCATTTCAAGCATGTAATGACGTCATTGTTTTGAGACTATTTTTAGAGTGTCAGCTTTAAGAGGAAGGATATAACGTGTTGCACGTGAGAACGAGAAGTTGTCTAGCAAGCACGACGTTCAATCCGAAGAGTTACTGAGACATCAATAACAAAATGTAAACTAAATAACGTGCCTCGCAATATCGCACACAAAAGTGTGAAATAATATAAAATAAACAAACACGTTAACAAATAATTTTAAAAATCATTTATTCATTTTACAAAGATAATGTCCTTAGGACTGGAACGTTTTCATCTCCAAATTCCTTTCCAAAATATAATTTTATTGCATAGATATTATCAATGTCCACCGCCTGTGTTATGTAGTAAGAACGGAACAAAAAACATTATATATTTGTTTACACGAACAGAACGGATCCACAACACCTATTGAGTAATTCATTGTGCATTACGCTAGCGATCATATCAAGTACCTCAATCACAGCTTTCACGGACTTCAATATCGAACGCCTTGCTGGCGAGGCAACTTCTCCTACACACGAGCTCTACATCTCTGCCGATATACTAGGCGGTTTGGATGCGTATTTTGAAGTCCATGTTCGTGAAACGCGGTTGATGTTATGAATATGAGCATTATTTCTATTTGTCCAAGCTGTTCACGTTTGTTCAAGATGAAAATACTCCATGTGTTTTACTTTACCATCCAACAAGATGTATCCAAACGTTTTTCATGTTAACAACGCCGGCTACATTTAATGGCGATGTGAAACTCTTCGATTTTTGGTTCCTTGCATTTCTGTTATGCTTATCGCTTACGCTTTTATACTTTACAATTGTTTTTTTAAATAAACAATTTCAAAACCAGAAACAGTTATTTAATTAGTCCTGTAACATTTAGGCTAAGCACAGAACTCCATTTTTTCTCGGATCCTTTTCTCTTTCCATACTACGTATATTAAGTAGAAGTACTGAATATACTCCAAAAATTCGATACCGAGATTTCACCGGAATGCATGTTTTGAGGCGCCCTTAATCCCAATTAAACATTTTTAAAAACATGTCCGTGTGTATGTCCGTGTGCGTGTGTGTGTATGTGTCGGATAAGTACCAAACTTGGTATTTAGGTTCAATATTTTCAAAAGATACGGCATGAAGATTTTCCAAAAAACCTGAAGGGTTACACTTGCATGACTTTCTCTACTCTTGTACAAACTATTTTTACAAACGCTTATTCTCCATCTACTTCATGTTAATCGAGATAAACATTTGCAGTCTCTATCTTATTGCTAATTGTCTTGTAGTTGTAAGGGGAATATATATTTACAAGGGCAATATAGAAATACAGTAGCCTTTAAGCACATACATATCTCTTAATAGCTGGTTGCTAGGTGCAGCACCATTCACTTTGCCACAGATTAATACTCTTTGCATATCCAAAACAAAAAAAATGAATAACGAATTCCCATTTGAGAAAATAAGTATTGAAAAATTTAAGGAAATAACAAGCAATATCTCGAAAATGTTTCACTCAACAAAATAAAATGTATATGACATAAATTGTGTATTTTAACGCGATCTACATTTTTTGTTTAATAAACGTTGTCTATCTCTTATGGTTTACCAGTTATGCAAAAGTCGTTCACAATGAAGAATCCTTTTGGAGACATTCCCAGAAAATTCAAGATATACATTTTATTTGTCATGAAAGTATCTTAAACATAAGATATTTTAATCAAACTCGTTAGAGCCATTTTTGAGAAAATTAAAATTTTCGAAAAATGTTCCATGTAAAGGATAATCTGGGGTGGAGGAATTTTCTTGAAAACCTTCGTGTCGCATCTCTGGAAGGTACTGAACCTAAATACCAAGTTTGGTGTTTATAGGACTGTTCGTTTCTGAGTTATGCTGTTCACAGCAGACACACACACACACACACACAAACACACACACACAGATAGACACACAGACACACACACGGATGTGTTTCCAAAGAAAGTAAAAAATCTATCCACACCAAGTTATCTTTTATATGGAGCATTTTTGGAAATTTTTGATTTTCTAAAAATGACTAATGATTTGGATTAAATGCCATATATTAAAGATATTTACATACCAAATAAAATGTGTAGCTTAAATTTTCGGGGAATAACTTTTGAAGTCTTCATTTGGAGGGAATTTTGATTAATCTTGTATAGTCTGTAAACGTTAAGCGAAAACATACTGCACCGGAAATGTAGATCTCTTTAAGGGCATCATTTATTTCAAATAACATTTTTTTTTTGGGGGGGGGAAGCACCAGCCATTTCCGAGATAACCGATATTAATGGTTCGCATTGATCAATACTTAACCATTCTTCTCAAATTTTGGCGAGTTTTAGTGGTTTCTTTCGATGTTATGGAAAGGGATTTAAGGATTACTGTTAAAACATTTTGACTATCCCTGTTCCCTTTGTATCTATAACAAGGTGTGTAATGCAGCTATTTACGGAAACGTTTATTTGGATTAAAATGAAGCAGATAGGAAGATAAAGGTTTATAAGAATAATTTGTATATCCACTAATGAGATATAGAGAGTAGAGAAAGTTGTGTGAATGTAACACAAAATCTTATCAGTATTTTTTATAATTCAAAATGTTCCTTGGACCACAGTTTATGCCTTTCAAGCTTGAAATCCTCAATTGAGCATCAGGAAGGTGTTGTTTCCCAGTTCCAAAATATTAGATGCTTCAGCTGAAATTAATTGTTTTCTATAACTCACGCAGAAAATCTAAAAAGTTCAATAACATTTATGCACACTTTTTTCTCATAAATTAACTAAAATTAAGAAATATTTACACAACAGGTTCTTTGCGTGTTAAACCCAAATTAAAAATTTGGGAGTAATACAGTAAACCAAATTGTTATAGGATAATTTTATGTTAACAAATAAAAAGCCTTTAATTATGAATAAAGAAATATCTAACAATTTTATGTAAATTACATGTTTTATATTCTGAGTATAAAGTAAAAATGTCGAAAGAAATTTCAAGAAAACTGGAATTTTTGTTATTCATAGATACATTTGCCTTAAAGATTCCTGTTAGTAATGAATTATGTTTTAAATAAAAGCATAACATACACAGTAAAAGAAAAAATGAAACGCATAAACTTGTTAACTGTACAGTTTGTTCTAGCTAAAATGATATTTCAGTTGATTTGCTGTAAGTTTTAAATTACCTACGGAAGAGCCTACATTTCTGCTCTTTTTGAAGTCGAGGGAAATTTAATTACTATTGAGTAAGATTTTAATTATGAGAGTCAAGAAGAACTTGTGCTATGGCATTCAGAACAGCAATAATTAATTGCACTGTAATAGTTTTAATTGTTTCAGATTAAGGAGGTGATAAAAGGCGCAGGTTATAAACACATTTAAATTAAATTCTTTTTGCGCAGGACAGTAACAGGAAACTATTAAATTTTTTATATAAGGGACCATTTCACAAGTAATTATAAAGACCTGATGTCCTTTCTATAGCAATCTTAGAGAGTCATTATTTTGTGACTGCAGAAACACTTTCAAGAATAAACGTTCCTTTGCAGAAAAGATGCACTTTAGCTTGTCACTGGAAATTATTTTGTATGAACGGGCGTTTGGTGCTTTCTCAAACCAACAAATCCTTTGAAGGGATCGAGTCCCTAGCACTGCCCTCTCTTCACCTCACGACAATACTTCAGACTCTTTGATCCCCTGCAAGTGGATTTGGAATGTAACAAGCGTTTCTCTTTGTGTTGCTTTATGTACACACATGAAAAGGACTTTAGGTTGGTCTGAAGTATGCTTAGCGGCTTAAATCAATATATTCTACCTTTATTGGTGGACTTCTGTAGCGGTGTGGCTATTGTTCACATTTACCTCTTTTGTCCCAGGGTACATTACTTTGGTCGACTGGAGGTCTTCAGAATCACTGTAATGTGTTTTTGCTTCCGTGGTGAACTTGGTTTAATTTATGTTCTTTTATCAGGTAATGTTTAAGAACATACAATGTGGGCAGTAATAAAACAGGATCAACTAGCGTTTTTGCTCAAACGGTAGAGCACCTGCTTGCTGTTCGAGGATTCCGGGTTCGATTCCTGGCCGCAGGTGGGAATTTTTCTCTAACAAAATTGCTTCCTATCCTCCTGAGTCTGAAAGCATGAATGAGAGTGTGAATTTGTGTGTGATCTAATGGATAGCATTCAAAATTTACCAAAAGTCCAAAGACAAGCGAATACGATTATTATAATATTGTCTGTAGGAAATAACATGTTCCAAAGGATAAGACCACCATTGTATTAAAAGCAGGGTATAAGTGTAATCTCTCATTCGGGAAATTCCGGGTTCTATTCCAGGTGGATCTGCCATTCTGACAGTGGGGTTTCTCGTGGTTTCGCAGAATCACTAGGAGAATTTTGTGATGCTTCTTCTACCACGAGTTTCTTTTACAGAACGATTATAGCCAAGGCACGGTAACCCAAGATCCACGGTTCAAATCTGGGCTATGCCACTGAATTTTTCAATTTGATTCTATCCATCCAGGAAGAAAGACATGTATGATGTATCTTATGGTGGTTAACTATGAAGTCCACTACTTAAATTACTCACAAGGGTTTATGACATCTCGGAGATTCCATTGATGTATGATATACCAAAAAGAATTTGAGAACGCCTTGTGTTTTCCCGTGAAAAAATGTGAGTCCGTTGGAGAATTTATTGTTGTGCCAGCGTGTCGCCATCGTAGCTCAGTTGGTTAGAGCAATGTCCGATATGCCCACGATTCGGGGTTCAAATCCCGTTTATGACATTGAATCATTGAATCTGTTTGATTATTTGTTCGATTAGTGATGGAAATAGGGAAGAGTTACTGTTTAGATTATGATAAATAGAACTAATTAAAATGAAATCAGTTGTAAATACACAAAGTAAACAAACATAAAAGTATAATAATACATAAGGTATTAGTAACCGAAACTATCAATATAATAAATATTACTTAAATATAAATTAATATTAAATGCCATATTTAAATTGAATGCAATTAGCACTACATAAACAATTTAAACTATGTCTAATTAAATATTAAGAATTATAATTAAGTAAGATTTAAAATTAAATAAAACAAATACGCTCAATAATAAAATAAAAACTAGGATAAGACAATAAATATATTATATATTATAAGTAAATATTGAAATTAGTTCTATAATAATATATTTAAATGGTTAATTAGAAATAATTAATATTCTATATATATATATATATGAAATTTATTGAGGTAATATATGAGAGTGTAAAAATAGAGCATATTTAAACTAATAACTATTGTATGATTATTGATTAATTTTAAGCAAATACAAAATCAAGCTGTGGGTCTAATGTTATAATTAAATTAATAAATTAATAATTAGTAATTAAATTGCTGATTGATTAAAAAATTAATTAATTATAAAATAAATAAAATTCTAGAGATTGTTTAAATAGATACAGAGTGATAAATTTCTGAAAACAATTAAGTGTAGTTAAAATGTGCTGGATACCAGTGAATAGTAGATAGGAGTTGAAGCAGTGATTACCAGTTTATGAAACGTATTACCAGTGATGTTATATTCATTGTTAAAAAAGTACCGACTCAACTATTTTAACAATGGTTACCAGTTGTTTTGGTTACTAGATTTCCAGTAATGTTTAGGAATAGATTTATAGTTTTAATAGTGGATATAATTATTATTTTATTTATACCTAGACTCTAAGTTTATTTTTTAATTATTTTACTCCCTCTTTTTTCTTTAATGATTTTATTTATGGAGTTTTTAGTTATATTTTAAAAAATTAAATATTGTACGAACTGTACATTTTTTAGTTTTCGAGAAATAAATTTAAGGTTTGAATATATATCCCGGTTCAATGGCCTAGGTGCCGGGGTTATGTATTCAGATTTTATATTTCTTTTATTTGTTCGATGTGCTTCTAGTTATCAAAGTTACCACTTATTGAAAACGCGTTTTTATTTTATTTCATTTATGGACGCTCTTTAACTACTATGGTTCTTAGCGTCCCATTCCATATTGGGAGTGAAAGACCGGTAATTTTGCTCAGAGGCCTCTTTATCAGCCTTGAGGTTCTTTTACGTGCCGTAAATCTACACGGGACCACCGGCTTTACTTCCCTTCCGAAGGAAGCCATGCTAAGGATTTTTACGCCCGAAACAATCCATCGCCCTCCGCCGGATTTGAACCCGCGACCTTGGGAACTAGAGGCTAGCACGGTACCACTAGTCCACGGAGGACGACATTTATTATTATTTATCCCGCTTTTATATTGCAGCTACTCCCCAACATTTTCAGGTACCTACATCGAATTTAATGGTGGCTGTTAACTGATTTCATGTTGATGAAAATGGTGGCATAGTAATTATGGAAACCCTGTAGAGAGGCGAACAGACTTCGGTTGGTTTTGGCTTCATATTAACTTTTGTATTCGCAGAGAAACCCGGTCAATGTGATACAATGGTCGTTTGAAGGATACATTCAGATGCAACTTTTTTTATTTAGTTATACAATTTAGTTTTGAAAAACGTAACAGCAGAAAATTTAATACACATACCCGCATGGAATCTACAGTGGCAGACATTTGCAATGGTAACATACGGGAATGTGCCAGCACTGTTTGATCTCTATCTTTATTAAAATATTTATTTTAAATCTGCAGTTTCGGAGTCGGTCCGTATTCCGCCACAGATGAAAATGTTCCATTTGAATATTATATATATGCATATTTGATGCTCTGTTGTATTTGACGAAGAGGGAGTCATGCAAATGTTGGCCTACTGTTTATTATCACCAGCACATGGTTTTCGATTCATTTTGGTGAGCAATGAAGCCTGTGGCTGGGGCATATGGTTCAGTGCCTGCAATTTCCTCTTTGTTAAAGAATTTTAATTAATTTAAATAAATTCTATTATAGAGCCAAGAGGAGAAAAGAGTTTAGGCCCGTTTTACTGTAAAAATATGTAACTGTTTAATAAGATTGAGGAACACTTGCATTAGTTTTACTAAAAGTGAATCGCTCCATAAGTACTAAACGTACTACAAACAACAGCTTTTGTTATATCGTAAAAATGTAAAGCAATCAAGAGAGAAATAACTTCAAATAAAGAAGACAGTTGCAGTTTTAATTGTAGGTTCCGGCTTTTCACTCTGCGTCTTTTCGGTAACTGATTCTTCGGCAAGTTCTCTCCTGTCGGCATCATCTTCCATTTCTACAAAATTTCTCTTGATCCATCTGATTTAATTTTAATACAGTACTTTCGCTTCATACTGTGGCCGCCGATGGCTATTTGCACGCCGGCCACAGCAGCTCGGACTTCCGCCAAAGCAATTATAATATCCCCGCAACTACTTCAGTTACAATTGCACATACCATATCATAAGAGATGTTGGAAATATAGTCTTTTCTATCCACATATTTATGGAAACTTCTCATGAAATTTTCATTTACACTGGAGAGTTCTATATCCAAAATTCAGTGAATTTCTTGCCTGATGTTCTTACACTGCATGGGGTTTGTTGCACACACATTATTTTTCAAGTTCACGAGAGCCACAATTCTTTACTTATTGCCCTATCTTAAAATATTCTTAAGCAAATTTAATGACCCATTAACTCTCTGCGGGTAGAAAAATACAGAATTATGTTCAACGTCAGTCAGCTGTTCAAAAAGGTTGTGATCGAGTCATTCCTGTATCTACGTTTATTGTTTGCTAAAACATACAGGTCATATTATTTTGTATGCTATACTGCATACCAATTTTCGGTGATGCAAGGAAATCTCGTGTGTTAAATCGGGTTTCCCTCTACTCCAATATCTCTTATTTTGTAATTAAACATACACATGTAATCTATGCTTCAGAAAAGAATATTAAGCATTGGTCAATTTCTCTATAACTTTGCAAAATCCAGTTTTAGAAACTGCCCTGATTCTGATGATTACATGAAAAGTAAGTTAAGTTAAGCCCATACACGTAAGAACTAAAATAATGATCAGGCAAAAAAATTCACTCAGTTTTGGACATTGAAGTTCTCGGTATGAATGGAAATTTCATGAGAAGGTACCAGAAATGTGCAGATAGAGGACATTTTCAACGTCTCTTATGATATGGTACGTGCTTATTATCATTTTAATTGTAAATATGAGAACGTGAAGTGGTTGCGGGGATATTATAACTGGTTCGGCGGGAGTCTGAGCTCCGACGACCGGCGCGCGAGAAGCCGTGCCGTGGCCACAATGTGACGGAAAAGCACTGCGTACTTATTGTATTCCTATTACTAAAGCATATATTCTGTGTTTTTACTTTTCATACCACTTACTTAAATCAGCTAGAGGAACCAGTCTGCCAAAAAGTTCAATATTCAGATTTCACAAGAAATGACTCTCCTTGAATATACATAAAAACACGTATGTGTGTGTAAATAATCTAATTCAAAAATTAAATAGGTTGAATATCAAACATAGTATTCAAATTCAGCATCTTCCAAAGACGCAACATGGAGATTTTCAAGAAAATTCGACCTGAAAACTAGCTTTTACATACATTTATAAAATATTTTCTGCTTCTTAAAAGTGGCTGTAACAAAATTCATTAAAATACCATATGCTTAAGATATTTGCATGAAAATGTATATCTTGAATTTTCTGCGAATAGTTTGCAAAGTCCCCACGTTTTTCAAAGTCTTCCTCGTTTTCATATGACGCACTTACTACACTTTCCAATATACTATTTGTAAGATGTTTTTAAAAAAAGCAAATTATTTAAAGCGAAAATTGTTACTATACTTGTGTTGCAATCACTATCGTAGGACAAAAAAGTAATTAAATTATTTAAAGCCAAAAGAGTTACCAAAACAGTTTAGTTTTCCTTTTCGTGTGTTTCTCTCGAGTTTACGTAAGTAACAATGAATTCAGTGATTAGTGGGTAATGCAACAATATATAGTTATCGTAAATGGGTTGACCTATTCATTTGCCCCTGAGAAATAGAATAAACTTTACAAATTTGGGAAAGAAGCAAAAATAATGCTTTTACGACCCATTTTGTGATCGCCACAGATGGCATTGCCTAATGCAATGCTACATACTTGGGCTCTTAAGTGTCATGCATGTTACGTGAACAGGTTATTTGTATTCAGCTGTTTTTAAATTGTAAAAGAAAAGCAAAATCGCATATGGCAGCAAGGACAATTAAATTCAATTGGTTGATATACCTCCAGAAATTATATTTGTAACGATAGTGATTTAGCAAACTATCTCCATGTAACACTGATACAACAGGAACAAAAATCAATGCTGGTGAAGCCGAGGGTAACTGCTGCAGACATATAGGAAGGAATAAAGGAAGTCGGATTTTGAGGCGAAGTAATTCTCTGGGGTTCGCGGTTTTCACTGGCCGGTAGGCGAATGCTGGATTCGTTCATCATATACCAGGAATTTCCTGTCAATCATTTCTTATTAGCATATTTCTTTTCATCTGCCTCACCGTTCATATATTTCAGGCTTCTTGAACCAGGCGACAGCGATGATGCGTTCAACAGGACGATGGCTTTGTCCTGTGTAAGGATTTCTCCATGGCGCTTGGCTGCGCTTGTTTTCGGGTCCCTGCGGTTGACGGCGCAGGCAGGCTCGCGGTGGCGTCAGAATTGGTGTCTTTCTGGAATTTTAATGACCCCGTCCTTACTTGCGCACATTGTCGTCCAGATGTAGTCTTCCTTCGGCTTATCCCTTCCTTCCCTTCAGTTCCCTATACATTTTTACGCGCTCAAGACCAATGTTTTCTAAGTGCGCTTAAAAGCGACAGCATCATGCCTATAGATTTTACTGGAATGTAAAAGAACTCCTGCGGGAAATTCCGAAATTCCGAAAATTCCGGCTCACGGCGGCACTGATATGATCCGAAATTGACAGCATGTTAACAAACAACATATTTATTTTGTCAGTTCTCTATGTGACTGTCCTGAAAAAAATTAATGAACATAAAAACGAACCATTAAACGATTTTATAATCGATGTGAAATGAAGTGTTGTTTCGGATATTGCCTCTGTGAAGAAGTTTCGCTAGGTGAGTACACGGGAAGACTAAACTAATACATCATTTGGCCTTCTAGAGAAAGGAATGAACTGTTTGCATTTATCGTTAAACTGAACGGCAGGTACCGCATTTATGAGACCTTTTATCAACCACATGGAGACAAAGATTTAAGTCATTGCCACCATCGAACGGAAATAAGAAAACGGTAATACACATGAAACACCAGGTTGAAGTGTATTAAAAGAAAAACATCTGATGTGTTACACTCGCATGACGTTCTCTGACTCTTGTACACACTATTTTTACAAACGCTTAGTTCTCCTTATGCTTCATGCTAATCGAGATGTTAATCTTATTGCTAATTTTCTTGTAGATTCAAGGGGAATTGATAGGCTTTAAGCCATAGTCAAATATTTTAAGAGCTGGTTGATATGTGGAGTATTCCATTCTCTTTGCATTACCAGGACAAACAAAAATGAATAAAGAATTTCCATTTGAGAAAAACTATAAGCATTGGAAAATTTAAGGGAATAACAAGCAATATCTCGAAAATCGTTCACTCAACAACAAAAATGTATATGAATTGAATTGTGTATTTTAACGCGATCTACATATTTTGTAGTAAAATTTTGTCTATCTTTTATGGTTTACCAGTTATGCAAAAGTCGTTCACAATGAAGAATACTTTTGGAGACATTCTCAGAAAATTCAACATATACATTTCACTTGTCATGAAAATATCTGAACATATATTTTAATTAAAATCGTTAGAGCCATTTTTGAGAAAATTAAAATTTTCGAAAAATGCTCCATGTAAAGGGTAATCTGGTGTGGGGGATTTTCTTGAAAACCTTCGTGTGGCATCTTTGGAAAATACTGAACCTAAATACCAAGTTTGGTGTTTATCTGACTGTTCGGTTCTGAGTTATGCTGTTCACAGACACACACTCGGACCTGTTTCCAAAATTGCTTTTTTTGGATTCAGGGGGCTTCAAAACATATATTTCCGGTGAAATCTCGATATTGAATTTTTGGGTGGAATACAGTACTTCCCCTACTTACTATACGTAGTAGAGAAAGTAAAAAAATCGGTTAACTTTCGTCCCTGTTTCTACGATTCTATTATATTACTTTTTATATTCGTGCACAAATTCAACGAAGCATTAAGTAAGAACATGAGCAACTAAGTTGTAAAGCTACCCTTTGGCAGTTAGGTCATATTTTGGGGAAGATAAAGTACGCTACCAGCTCAGTGGACAGAATTGTACCCGAGGAATAGAGGAAATTAAATTACGTTTTATATATGGACGCTCTGTAATTGCTGTGGTCCTTAGCGTCCCATTCTATATTGGGCGTGAAAGACATGTAATTTTTCTCAGGGGCCTCTTATCAGGCTTTAGGTTGCTTTACGTGCCGTAAATCTACGACACGGGACCGCCGGCTTTACTTACCTTTTGAAGGAAGCCATGCTAAGGATTTTTGCGCCCGAAAATGTCCATCGCCCTCCGCCGGGTTTGAACCCACGACCTCGGGAACTAGAGGCTAGCACGGACCACTAGTCCACGGAGGACGACGGAAGAGACGAAATCACCCTGGAAGAAGTTAGAGCTAATTTTGTCAGTAATAACTGCACTCATAATCGTGTATCCTACTCAAATTATTAAAATGGAATTGCTGGGAAGTTATTGGACCCAGGATATAGGGTGAAAGAAAGACCGATATAACTAACAGGACTGCTTCCAGCATTTATTCACAACAGTCAAATTCGTGTATACTGGGTTTGATTAATAAATGCTTGCCACAGGGCAGTATGCATGATCACTTCCAGCATGAACACGCAAAATGTCTATACTTATACATTTTCAGAAATCAGAATCTTATTACACGAGTTCACATAAATCACGTACTTAGGGCAGAGCGGGTAATAAGGTAGACTATCTTAACATAAATGCATAACAAATCCGCCCCATTTAGCTCGAACACTATAGCTCCTCACCTCACGCATGCTTGGCCATTGAACTAAGAAACAGGACTATAAATAATTTGCGCAATGCCGCAAAATAAGCCCTTTTCAAAATATAGATAACTAGACAAACTTTGAACGCATTAAAAATTTAGATAAGCTGTCAACAGCTTAACAACTTGGATAAAGCTAAACAAAATTACAAGAATTAAAAGCAATTAAATATTAGCTAAAACAGCCAGAAGAACTTGTATACGACGTATAAAAGTCAAATGACCAGCCCAAAACAAAGACAAATATTCAAAGTTAACAAATATAAACCACGTCTATGGAACAACAAAGTAACTACATTTTAATGCCGAAACATAAATGTATAAAAAACTGATGTTTTACCCTCATATGACTTTCTTTACTCTTGTACAAAATATTTTTACAAATGCTTCATTTTAATCGAGATATGGAGATGTAAATCTTATTGCTAATTTTCTTAAAGATGCAAGGGGAATATGGTAGGTTTAAGTGATAGTCCAATATTTTAAGAGCTGGTTACTATGTGGCCCATTCCGTTCTCTTTGTATGTCCAGGACATAAAAAAATCTGATGTGTTACACTCACATGACTTTCTCTACTCTTGTACAAACTATTTTTACAAACGCTTATTCTCCATATGCTTCATGTTAATCGAGATATCGAGATGTCAATCTTATTGCTAATTTTCTTGTAGATGTAAGGGAAATATCGTAGGTTTTAAGCGATAGTCAAATTTTTAAGCGCTGGTTGCTATGTGGTGCATTACATTCTCTTTGCATGTCCAGGACATAAAAAAAAATGAATAACGAATTTGAGAAAAAGTATAAGTATTGGAAAATTTAAGGGAATAACAAGCAATATCTCGCAAACAGTTCACTCAACAAAAGAAATGTATATGACATAAATTGTGTATTTTAACGCGATCTACATTTTTTGTGTAGTAAAATTTTGTCTAACTCTTATAGTTTACCAGTTATACAAAATTTGTTCACAATAAAGAATACTTTTGGAGACATTCCCAGAAAATTCGAGATATACATTTCATTTCTCATGACATTATCTTAAACATATGATATTTTCATCAAAATCGTTAGAGCCATTTTTGAGAAAATTAAACCTTCGAAAAATGTTCCATGTAAAGGGTAGTCTGGGGTGGGGGGATTTTATTGAAAACCTTCGTGTCGCATCTCTGGAAGATACTGAACCTAAATACCAAGTTTGTTGTTTATCCGACTGTTCGTTTTTGAGTTATGCTGTTCACAGACACACAGACACACACACACACACAGACACACACACACGGACATGTTTCCAAAAATGCTTTTTTTGGATTCAGGAGGTCTCAAAACATGTATTTCCGGTGAAATCTCGGTATCGAATTTTTGGGTGGAATGCAATACTTCCCCTACTTACTATACGTAGTAGAGAAAGTAAAAATGAATAAGGAATTCCCATGTTAGAAAAATTGTTGGAAAATTTAAGGGGATATCTCGAAAATGGTTAACTGAACAAAAAAAACTGTATATGACATAAATTGGTTATTTTAACGCGATCTAAATTTTTGTGTAGTAAAATTTTGTCTCTCTTATGGTTTACCAGTTATGCAAAAGTCGTTCACAATGATGAATACTTTTGGAGACATTCCCAGAAAATTCGAGATATACATTTAATTTGTCATAAAATATCTTAAACATATGATATTTTAATCAAAATCGTTAGAGCCATTTTTGAGAAAATTAAAATTTTAGAAAAATGTTCCATGTAAAGTGTAATCTGGTGTGGGGAATTTTCTTGAAAACCGTTATACTGTTATACTGTTCACACACACAGACACACACTCGAACATGTTTCCAAAAATGTTTTTCTTGGATTCAGGGAGTCTCAAAACATATATTTCCGGTGAAATCTCCGTATCGAATTTTTGGGAGGAATACTATACTTCTCCTACTTACTATACGTAGTAGAGAAAGTAAAAATGGCAACAGGCAATGCCGGATGAAGAATTCAGCCAACAAGCCTACCGAGAACTCAAAATTTCATCTTGCTAAGCTATACAACAAACCCGCCAAGGAAGATGTGTTTTCTTTCACACTGTTTCGGACTCCACGAGTCACGTAAAGGACGACCGGACCAGGCACCGAAAATAACCTACACCCCACATACGGTGACTAATAGAAATACAGCCGTAAACAACACCACGCAACGACAGCTAGCAAACTATTTGGAATCATTTAGACAAAATAACCCAATAACAAAGAAAGTCATGATCAGCATATAACATAAAACCAATATGGATCAATTTTTATGCACGACAAAATTAATTTCAAAATTGCCAGCTGCCGAGAAGACAAAATGTTTAGAAATTAATATCTTTTTAAACTGTCCCTGTTTCCTTGAGCATCTGAATTTCATATTTCTGAGTTGTGTAGAGTATTTTAGCTCAGTGTGAGAATCCCGTATCGTTTCTTGGGCACGCAGCAGTGAGAACTCGATTACACCAAGCTGGTAGCTATGAAATATGATTGTGTTTAAGACGTGGAGCAACAGCTTTCCGTGGAAGGAGAAACGGCTTCGTGAGAATGAAACTTGGAAAATAATAAACTTTTCTGTGAAAGCGTACGCAGTGAGAAAATGCAAATGTATCAGCAATTTTATTCTGATTCAGTTTTTATATAAAAAGGAAGAGAAGAGACTTGATAAAGTTTCTTATTTGCGGTGGGGGAGGGAGATGGCAGAAGACGAAAATGCAGAAACCATCTCTGTCCCGCGTCCTTTTTTGTTCCGCTTCTTTTGTATAGCCAGGGATGTGATTAAAGTAACATCAGTAAAATCTGTAAACTTAGTCTTTCCTCGATCACCATACAGCACTTTCCTTTACATTTTTAATCTAAAAATGTCAATATAATTCTTTCATCCGTGCCAAGCAATCTCAAGAAATACTATGTTGTATTTTAGTAATATTTATAACGTATAGTAAGAGAAAATGTTTTGAAGATCTGAACAAATATATATTTGTTCTAGATATAAACTGTCATAAATTTCGATGTAGCAATATTTGAAGCAGTATGTTTAACACTTAAAAGATTTCAGTCTAATTATATAATATAAATTGAATAGCAGCCAGCCTTAATGCAAATATGCAAATATGTAACAGTCATTGTATATGTTTATATTATTGTATCCATGTGTAGAATGTATTACGTAATTTAGTAATGTAGGAGCTGTGAGAATAATAGGTTAAAAGTTGCTAACAATGAGATAACAAGGAGGTAACCTTGAGGCAATAATGAATTTGAAATTTAACAATACTACTTGTGATTCTTGGAAGCAATAATGTAATTTTAGTGGCAGTTAATAAAAATAGCCAATCAATAACCAGAAAAAGCTATAGTAAAATGAAGATATTCCATTGGATTAAGAATATCCAATCAGAGACTTGAAATACAGAAATTTACAAGTTTAGGCGGTTGAAATCAATTCAGTTGGTTGCAGACAGTGTTACTAACCAGGAGCAAAAAGTGTCCTCGAGAAGTATAATACGTATTCGTGTGAGAGGAAAAAAAACGTTTAGGTGTTAAAAAGTGCAAGTTATTAATAAAATAATCTCACAGCTCTCTCTCTATATCAGTGAAGTGTTATTTTAATCGTTTAAAGAATTGTTAAGTGGAGTGAAGAAAAACTTAAAATCTGTGTAAGCCTACATTTTTAAGTTGCACCACAACCCTGCAAAGGAAAACATGTCTTTAACAATAATACTGACGCAGCCAAGGAAAACATGAATATATGATATTTAAAGAAACAGTCAAATTACAAAAAAATGAATATTTTTTAAATTTGGGACAAAGGCTACCGAGTACCATACGTGCGGTTGCAACTACTTCATGTTCGGCTCCCCAACAGTTGAACTACAATACAACTCCTACTTCATATTGGCTTTCCATACGTGGAGCTAATAAACTATTTCTCATTTTAAATCCCTTTCTACCGTTTTAGGCCTTGAACGGTTATTTCATCAGAAAACAAAGTTTGCAGAACTTGTTTAAATATTATATTTCACATACAGAATAATTAAGGCAAGTCTCTTTGTATTAAAGAATAGAACAGCAACAAAGTTACATTTTTACTTTCCCTACCACATTAGTAGGGCCCCCTCCACCCAAAAAAATGTATTTTTATAATAAGCTGCGTGTGTTAGTGCATCTATTTGTGCATGGCTGTGTATGTGCTATAAAAAGCATAACTCAAAAATCTATTGATACATTCATATGACTTTCCCTATCCTCTATCTTTAGTAGTGGGTATATAAACTACTCTTACTAAACCTTGTTCCTTTTTTTGATCTACTACATTTGAATCTAAATAAACCATTGCAGAAATAGCTGATTACATATTTCGGTATAGACACAGAGAGAACATATCAGAACCAGTATGAGGTAAGTGATAAAGGAGGAAAAGGCCTCTAAGTTGCTGATGTTATAGCTTCAGTTTTCTCTAAGTAACATTTGTTGGTTTTCGTGGCAATATAGTTGTAATCCTTGTGCCTCTTCTATTCCTGAAGGCGAACTTTACTTCACATGATTCACCTTGCACCTTAGAAAGCTGACTCTATAGAACCTTCCAAAATGAGGTTTTAAGCTAATGGTAGACTTTTCCTCATTTTCTCCAATCTTTTCCCTAAGAGCCAGATTAAATGGGTGAACCCAGGAGACAATATAAATATTAAGCAAACATTGAAAATTTTACCAAAAAGCCACAGACAATACAAAGGTGCGTCTGTCATCTTGACAGACTACTAATTTCGTTCCGCTTTGGGATGTGGCTTCATGATTATTGCAATTCCGATTCCTCGTATAACGTGTTCAGCTGTAAACGCAAGCATCAACTGTCCGATGAAAGAACTGCATCGGATGAAGATAACCTGGAGCTACTAGAGTTTCGCAAAACAATCAATTCGGAATTAAAGCGAAACCCATTGTAATAAAAATGATTGGCGATAATGATGATTGAAGACAATACCAACCACCGAGTATGATCACCGAACGAGGTGGTGCCGCAATAACGTATGATACTCACATTCGGGAGATTCCGGATTCGATCCCGGCGACAGCCTACTCTGATTCATAGGCTATTCGTTGTTCCCCCGGGGTCTCCGTAGGGGGTTCCGACCCCTTTAGCTGCCGTGGTGCGGGCGCTGCGGACCGTTAGCACTCGCGGCACTTCTGACGTTACTAGAAGTACTTCGGGCCGAAAGTCTGAACCCCTCCCGTCAGGATTGGGTTGGTCTCACGGGGCAGTGGTTCCCATTACCCGTTGGAGATTAGGTACGACTGCATGGTTTTTTATGCATCCGGGGTTGTGAGACGCCTCAATATCCTCCGCACCGTCCTGTAGAGCCGGTCGCGGCATGCTAGATTACTGTCGGTCTCACCGAGGTTATCGGTAGTCGCCCTTCGGGGATGACGCGAGTAAGTGGCGTATCCACTTCCATCTCCGCGCAAGCGGGGGGGGGGGCTCTTTTTACATTCTAGGTATTGGTATCATGGGAAACCCCCGCGGATGGAGAGCCACTCGGGTGTAGCTATCCCTGGGTTCAGAGGGGAGCTGAGCTACGGCTCTACCCGGGTAAACCTTCGCTCAACATGTTCCCCCCGGTGTCAGCAGGCGAGTGCTGGGGTGTTTTCTTCTCTACCACCATTCCTTTCCATAATTTCGCTTTCATTCCCTTTCCCTCCCATCTTTCAGGTGTGTTTCTAGGTTTCGTGGCCTATGTCGGTGCCGGACAGATGGTGCGGATGCAAGCTCAATGGAAAATGTATTCCCGTGGACTACTTGATTGGTGGTCATTCATCGCCCTCTCTCGGCTGCTCCAGCAGGAGGACAGGTCTGCGAGCTAGGAAACCCTAGGCCTGTCTTTGTGGCCTGTCTACCTACAGCTTGTAGTCTTCTGTGCTTCCTTCACCTCATCCCTTCCTCCTTGAGGTGGTAGCCGCAATAGATCTGTGCAGGTCGCAGCGCGCGAAGTGTCCCCTTCCGTTGAATTACCTCTGCCTCTGCTGAGCAAGATGACTGAGAGGTAGAGTTTGTGGCTCATGTTCGGGGGGGGGGGGTCGCGAATTCATATCCTGCGTACCGGTTAACCTCACTGGATATATATATATATATATATATATATATATATATATTTGCGCTTTCCCTCAGTCGCCAGAATAATACCAAATAATGTTTATTACCACCTCTTCCTCTGTCGTCTTCTCCTTCTTTGTTCCTCAGGCAATAGGCATATTTTCCTTGTATGACCCATATGTGTTCTTCATCTATGCATAGTTTGCTGCCTTTATGGGAATTCTGTTGTCCTCCATTCTCTCAATATGCCCATTTTATTAAATTTTCGTCTATTTTTTAATTTAATGTGTACATTTTAGCTCATTTCTAATATCTTGATTTAGAATTCTATCTGCACCCCTACAGCTTTTTTATGGTTTTTGAAACCTCATTTCTGATGCTTCTAAAATTTACTTCGTTCTCGATGAATCACTACCCAATCTTACAATCCATAGAAAAAAATATTGCTCTCACTGCTTGCTTTTGCTTTTAAAGGTCGATTTATTGTTCTGCTTATTGCTTGGAAAGTTTGAAACATATTTTTAATGTCGCTTCGTATATATAAATCTTAAGTCGCATACTAGGTACGTTTTATTATTTAATTTTCTATTTCACTTTTGTATATCAGTAAGCTTTCCCATAAAAGACATTATTTGGATTTTCAGAATCGATATCTTAATTCATCCTTACAGATTTAGTTTGAGCTGATACACTGTGCCCACCTCGCGGAGGCTTGCTTGCCCGCCACCGCAGTTCGAATTCCCACCGAAAGATATATAATATCCCTGCAACTCCTTCACGTTATCGTAGTTACAATTACTATGATAATAAGAAAATGTCTTATCATAAGAGGTGCTGGAAATGTCCTTGTCTATTCATACATTCCTGGCAGCATCTTAAGAAATTTTCATTTATACTCGAGAGTTCAATATCTAAAACTCAGAGAATTTCTCGCCTTAAGTTTTCTTTAGCTCTTCCAATGCATGAGGATTTGTTGCACAAATTTTGTTTTTGGAGTTCCTCCATAGATGAAAATTACGTACCGTTAGATCAGGGGTTCTTGAGGTCCACAATTCCTTACTAATTACATTATCTTCAAAAATTTCCTGAATGAAACTTAATAATCGTTAGATGTATGCACGGTAAGAAAGTATTGTTGAAAAAGTCCATACTGACATTCCGCGTTGGTCAGCTGTTCAAAAAAATGGTCCTCTGTCGCTCCTGTACCTCTTTGCATTTATTGTTTGTTAAAATAATATGTCTACGATTCTGAATGCATTTACTGCACACCAGCTTTCATATCATGCAAGGGAATCTCGTGTGTAAAATCGGGTTTCTCTGTGCTCCAATAACTGTTATTTTGCGACGAAAAATAGCCACATAAGTAGTATGCTTAGTCAAGAGAAGAATATTCAGTGTGGGTAAATACTCTATAATTTCACAAAATCCAAAACATACCCGACTCTGATAATTACTTAAAAAATAAGGTGTATGCAACAAAGCCTACATTGGAAGAACTAAAATAAAATTTTAGGCAAAAGTACATTCAATTTCGGATATTGCACACTCCATTATGAATTAAATTTTTTTGAAAGTATGCAGATAAAAAGGAAAACATTTCTAATGTCTCTTGTTTTATGTACTTATTATCATTGTAATTGTAACCAGGAAAACTTGAGGCGGTTGCAAGGATATTATAATTTTTTTCGGTGTGAATGCGAGCTGCGGCAACCGTGTAGTGGCTACATTATGTAAGAAAAGCACTGTAGATGTTACACTAAGGTTACTAGCAACAAAATATGGCGCAGTAAACCGACTACACAAATAAATCCATCTATCAGCAAGTTCCTCAAGCAGGAAGGCAACTATACAAATTGTTCATGTGTCTGTCATATACTGACTTACGTGCACCAATGGAATTGCAGCAACCGTCGCAATATGATCAGGAGGTTAAAAATTGAAGCAATAATAATAATAATAATAATAATAATAATAATAATAATGAAGAAGAAAGTAATTAAATTGAGAAGTGAAACAAAGATTCTCAAACGAAAACCTTTAGTTTCACTTTCAGAAGAAACCAACGTTCACTTTTATCAGAGGAAATCGAGATATATCGCTCTCCCACGGTTGCACTGTGAACTTCAAACATTCAAGAAATGAAAATGCAACCCTTGTCTGGAATCAAAACAAGAACTCGCAACAACCAAACAAACATCTTAAAGAAGATAGCTCCCAGGTAAAGCATGATATCACATTGCATTTTACAGACCAAGGAAGCGAACTGTTGACAACATGAGAATCCCAGAATCTCACGCATGTCACATGTCAAAAGTAGAGAGGAGAAGATGCTTGAAAAGAGAAGTTGAAGAAGGCCTTCAAGATGATGCGAGGGTTCGTATACAGTGAAAAGCCATTTCGAAACAGAATGGGGAGACAAAGAGGAAGAACACAAAAGAATGAAATATACGTTGTTGTACTTTTCATAGCCTCTCTTACCTCAGACAAGTAATAGACCAGGGAGCCTGTATTGCTGTTTCTTCCAAGAGATTCGAGTAATTTTACCTGCATTCCTGGGACTACCATGGCTAAAATTGCTTCCTTCAATTTTTACTTTTACTTTCTCTACCACATTCATAAAGTGTGTAGAGAAGGTTAATACGTTCCACCCATATATTTGATACCGAGGTTTCACCGGAAATACACATTTTGAGGTACCTGAACCCAAAAAATATTTTAGAAAATGACCCGTGTGTGAGTGCGTGTGTGTGTTTTAGTTTATTCAACAGCATGCCGCATTAGTAGAATATTAAAGGGCTGGCTGGCGCACCTTTTTGCGCATACATGGGAGAGATAGGGAACACAAGCAGAAATCATAGCTAGAACAGGGTGGATGGTGCTATCCGAGAAGACCGGACATTGTGCATGCAGTAGCACTAGCCTCCCTAACACCGTAATTATCGTTTCCCCTATATTTCCCATATAAACGCATATTCTACTGCTCAACCTCTGTCTAGCTTAGCACTTCTCCTCGTATTCCCTACCTCTCATATATAAAGCGCATTCCTCCTCCTCTAGTCTCTGTCTAGCCTATCATCTCTCCACGTTTTCCCTATCTTTCCCATACAAACGCGTACTCTACTCCTTAACCTGTATATAGCCTAGCACTTCTCCTCGTATTCCCTACCTCTCATATATAAAGTGCATTCCCCATCCTTCATCCTCTGTCTAGCTTAGCATCTATCCCCGTTTTCCCTAACTTTTCCCGTATAAACCTATATTCTAATCCTCAATCTCTGTCTAGCCTAGCACCTCTCCTCGTATTCGTACCTCTCTCATATAAAACACAATCCTCTCCTTCAGGCCCTGTTATACCCAGGATCTCCCCTCGTATTCCCTCTCTCTCCCATATAAACGCATTTTCCTTCTTGAAGGCTCTCTGAACCTGGCATCTACCCTCGTTTTCCCTATCTCTCCCATATAAACACATGTTTCCTCCTTGAAGGCTCTCGCAACTTAGCATCTGCCCTCGTTTTCCCTGTCTCTCCCATGCGCAAAGAAGTGCGCCAGCCGCCCCTTTAATATCCTACTCCCATTACATAGTAATATTACATTTATAATTTCTATCTATCCTAATTCATACAATACTAACCATTAACTATGAGAAGTATGTGTAATGCAATTTATAATTAAAATTGCTTTCCCTTAAGGTTATTCTCTTTCTTTGCTTTAATTAAATCCTAAAAAAGTTCCGGGAGAATATAAATTGACAAGACCTGTTTAATAAAAGGACATGTTCAAAAAATCTGGAAGTACTCGGTCATAATACCTACAGATAAACCAGGAAAAGAGAACTGCAATGAGGTGTCTAAGTATCGAACCATAAGTCTATTAATATTGCTGGTAAACTACTGGAACGATTAAGGATTGACAGGATATTATTCCACGTATATTCTAATAACATATTTAATGATAACTAATATGGCTTCATTCCGCAGCGAGGAACTGTGTGTGTGTTTGTTGACATACGATATATCCTTGCAACCGCCTTACGTTTTCCTAGTTACAATTCTCCACACTGGATATTTGGCCCCCTCTCTTTCTTGGTCACGTGTTATTTGTTGGTATGTGACATATATTTTATTTCCTCTGCGTGGTTTTGAATATTTTGGAAATTTATGATTGGTAGTTCTCAATTCTTTGTCCCCCTGCTTCCATTTGGTTCCGTTATTTTGCTAGCAGAAATACTTTGTGCACTGATTTAAGATTTAACGATAAGACAGTAAATTTTGACGTTCTTTTTTATTTCCATAATCCCCTAACTGTTTCTTGTGCACATATCTTGTAGTCTTGAAAGAGTTTTCTTCTTTCAAAAAACTTGTGCCGGAATTACCCTGAGGCAAGGACACCATTGTGGTTGTCCGCCTCCTGCCCATTGTTAGTAGTCCAGGTTAAAAACCAGGGTTAACGGGACGTCCGCTGAACCGTTACTTTCTGCTTTCAAGAATATTCTACAACTTCCCTTGTCTTCAAAATGCGTTTATATTCTCAATGTATGGTTTACTTACAGATATCGTCTTAATAACATTTTAAGGTATCTAGTATCTTAAGTAATACTCATTAGGTTTTTACGCATATCATTACTTAATTGACGTGATTGCATATTATTACTTAATCAGTTACCGACAGGAATGATTGGTTACAACATGAAGATTTTCAAGAAAATTTCCCACCCCAAAGCACTGTTTACATGAATGGCTAACAAGTTTGAACAAAACATTAATTTTTTAAGATATTTTTAATTAAAATTATATTTCTTAAATGTTACGCGAATAGTTTGTGAAGTCCTCTTTATTTTTAAATAATTTTGTATAGTATTGTGTAACCATTGAACCATAAAGGATAGGAAAAAACGTACTGCACAAAAAGTAGTAGATTTCTTTAAAAATACACGATTTATTTTAAATACATTTTTGTGGCACCAGAAATATCGTTATGAATCTCAAAATGTCATAAAAGGTAAGGGGTCTATAGAGAGTAAGGGGTAATATTTTACCTGGAGAAACATGCTTGCGAATAAAAGTTGAACTGCTTCCTGTTTCCCCTTGGGAACGTCGTGCTGGCTCTCCTGATTACCAGCTTCCGCTGCACTCTGCAGCTTAGAATGGAGCTCTAGCTAGACGTTTAATCATACACTTTATAACCTGCACAGTATCGCGAATAACGTATGTCCTTAATCCTAGAGGTATCCAACATTTTAACAAGCTGCTCTTCTTAAATGCTAGAACAATGAAATGAAATGACAGAGATACGGTAGTGAAATTTAGTATCGTGTGTCGCCGAGGTCACACCTCTGTGGAAGTGAGACGCAACGGCAGAAATGCAAATTGCCAGCAAAGCATATCGGTGGCTCAACTGTTTTCATCACATTGAATTAGGTACTGAACAGTAATGGATTACGATCACGTTTGCTGGAGCTAAAAATTAAGCTTAAGGTAAATGCATTCGGAAAATCTACAAATCTGCAATGTTTAACCCACAAACCTCAAGTTTTAATCCTGCCTTTAGAATGCAATACAACTGTAACTATCATTGAAGTTAATCTCTTTGTATCTAGATCACAAGTATCAAACTTTGTTCTGTTAGGTCTGCTAATTCTTCTATGGCGCTTTGTCTTGTAAGATAAAAGTATTTTTGTATTTTAAATCTGTTCATATTCATTCTAAGTATAAGTTGTAGCTACTTGAATTTTCTCTCTTCAATTCTTTTTTTAAATTTTAAAGAATTTAGCTTCTAAGATATTTCCATTTTATCTGCAAAATGGTATTTCTGCTAACTCATTCGTTCCTTTATATTTTGTTCGGTTGAATAGTGAAGTTTTACTTTAGAATAACAAAACTCGAGTGCACATTACTTGGTAGTTTTTTAGTGTTATTTATTTTGTGCGAGCACTTTTTGGAGTTCTTTTTCTCTTATCGCACATGAATTCAAATTTGTTAAGTTCTCCTTCTCTATTTCTGTGAATGGAAATATTGTTGTCCAAATAAATGATTATGGATTTAGATATTTTCTCCATCGTAATATTAGATAAATTACATTTTTCTCAATGAGAAGTAGGGATTTAAACTTTTAGAGGGTATTTTTACACTATACATAGCGCTAACACAGCATTTGATCTATGGGGTTTAATTCGTAATTTCTTTGCTCTGTCCGCTAAAATTACCATATCGTCTCCGAATAAATTTAATCGAGATTGGAATATTTTAAAATGTCTGCAAACTTAAATTCGACAGTTACGAACGACATGTATAATAAATACACTATACAGGGTGGACTCCTTTAATTCTTGTATGTTGTTTTTTCATTATAAAATGCTTTATAAAAAGCTGTTTATTTTGTAATGAGAAATAAGGGAAAAAAGGTGTTGATTGCCAATTACGGAACGTAACTTGATCTTCAAATGACCTCCCATGGATGATCCAACCATTCATTGCCCTTTTCGTACACAGTTATTCAATTTGTTTTTGTTATTTAAGTTGATGTAAGAACTGTTGCAAAGTGCTTTATACAAATTTGGTTAGTTTTTTTATGAGGAGCGAAGAAACCAAAACAAAAACAAATGTAGGTTCCCATTTAAAAAAAATAAAGTGACCCTAAAATGACCATCACGTCCTCCAAATAAAACACGAATAATGATATTTACTTTCCCCCATAATATTAAGCAACTCTTAATAAAAGTAATTTCTTTCTACAGCGCTTAGTTTTGGAGATATTTTACAGTCTCAACCTAAATTGTCCACCCTGTATACTCATCTAAGAATATGTGACATTAGACAACTCTGTAATTGACCTTTATTTGTTTTAAAATGTATTCCACCTTTGAAGTTTATAAAGGGTTCTTAAAGAGTATAGCTTTGTATTTGGGATTTTAAAACCATAACACGTTAATGATCTTCTGCAAATTAAGGGTGTTGTATACGTTATTACTGTTCCATGAAAGTTTTAGTCTATATTTGAGGAATGATACTCAAACTTTAGGTGTTTAAACTTTCCATAAATTCAACGCCAAGGATATTTACATTTCTTTAAAAATTATGTGATTAGTTTTATATTACACTTTTGTTTAAAAAATCTAAAATGAGAATTTCGGTCGAATTGTTGAATTTTTTTGACGTTTACCATTTCTTCTTCTACAAGGTATGAACCTCGACCTGATTCATTCTCAGTTAAACATTTCACTTACTATCGGTTTCTCCACTTGGCGATAATCTTTAAGTTTATAATTTAATAAAATATTTGTTATCCGTTCCTCTTTCATTCTTAATATACCTCGGTATCCATTATTTTTATGTTCAATATTTTTTTCGTTAGGTTTAAGTATTTTAGGATGTCTTCATTTCTTTCTTTATCACAAGGTTATATTCAGTTACTGCTCTTAGGAATTTCACCTCTGCTGTTTCTATTGTTTTCCTATATTCTGTCCTGTTTACAGTCCAGTTTTCACTTCCATATGGTGCCAATGGTATTGTCCTAACTTATTTCAACTGTGTTGCTTTTGCCATTCTGTTCTTTGATGTTCTCTTTATGGTTTCATTTATTTGTCTTAATTTATTTATTTTATATTCAGGTCTTCATTTAATGTATGATAAATTAAAACCTAAATAGTTAAAACAAGCGGCGTGCTGTTTCAATGCCATTGTCAATCTTAATAATTATTATATTTTTATACAGAGCTTTCTTGTATTATAGTGCATAGTTTGTTTCACAGAACCCTATCAAAGGCTTTCATATAATCTAAAACTAATATGAAAATTAGAAAACAAATTCCCTTCTGTATTAATTGTTCTGCTTTAAATATACAACTGATACAAGGTCGCCCTTCCTAAACCTACATTGTTTATCCTGCAGTAGTACGTCCCTTATAATCTTCAGTCTCCTGGAAATTATTTTTGCATGTATTTTATATACCATTTGAAGAAGGCGTATGCCTCTATAATTATTCATTTATAAATCTATTACTTTCCCTAGTGGGTACAGAAGGCATCGCATTCTACCTAAAGATTCAATACCGATATTTCACCGGAAATATATTATTTCAGATCCCCTGTAAAATAAAACATTTTTAGAAAAAGGTGCATGTGTGGGTGTGCCTGTGTGCGTGTGAACAGCATATCTCCAAAACGAAAATTCGGTTAAATACCAAACTTGGTATTTAGGTTCAGTACCTGCCAAAGATACGACACAATGATTTTCAAGAAAATCCTCTTAACCCTAACTACCCTTTACATAGAAGTTTCTTTGAAGTTTTTGATTTTTTAAAAAATGGCTCTAACGATTTTAAACAAAATACCATATATTAAGGATATGTACATGCAAATAAAATCTATATCTTGAATTTTCTGAGAACAACCTGTGAAGTCTTCTTCATTCGGAAGGAATTTTGTATAATTTTGTATGACTAAGCGATAGACGTAAACGTACTTCACAAGAAATGTAGATCTCTCTAAAACATACCATTTGTTTCAAATAATTTCTAGTGGCATCGGCTATTTCCAAGATATCCGTTATTAATGGTTCGAATTGTTCAATATTTAGCCATTCTTTTAAAGTCCTGTTAATACTCAGGTGTTTCTCGCGATTGCATGGAAACAGTCTGGAATTTTAAGGCCAGCATATAGCGTCCAGTTCTTAAACATTTGAGTGTTACGTCTCCCTTTGTATCTATAACGGAATGTGTAATGTAACTATTTCTGCAAAAGTTGATTTGAATTAAAATGAAGTAGATGTAAAAATAAGCTTTAGTAAGAAGAGTTTGTATACCCACTAATAAAGATAGAGAGTAGAGAATGTCATAACGCTTGTTAAGATTAGTTCCAATTCTTCTAGCTCTATTTCGTGTACTATTTCTAGGTTTCCCGAATAGGAGTCTGGGGAATTAATTTCAATTTGTAATGCAGTGCCGAATATAAGTGAGCTGCATGTGCGAGTATAATAATAATAATAATAATAATAATAATAATAATAATAATAATAATAATAATAATAAATGTGGGGAGAAGAAGGCTGAATGAGGAATGAAATATCAATGTGAAGCAATATCAACTGAATGCAGCCGAAACAACTTGAGTTAATTCCCGTTTCGCCGCTGCTGGTTCGTCCCGTTCTGGAATCTAATCTAGGACACAATATTCTGGAACGTTACGCTAAAGCTTCACATCACTTGCAAAGTTGTTAAACTGACACCCGCATAAAGCAGCTTCACGGAAGCTTGGGCTTTCAAATGCTAGATCCACAGTAACGAGAAAGCAGCTGTCATGGAAATGATCTCGGTGCTGCATTCAATGAACTGTAAAGGCTTTAGCTGGGGCGTGAAGTTCTCAGCTACACGTCATACAGAGCGATATCTAATCAAAGCTATCTGGGCGTTTGAGTTGTAGACGGCTAGTAGCGATTAAACCCCAACAACCTGAATAGAATGGGTTTCTACAACTGTTCTCCGTGTATATAGTTCAGCTATTATAATCTGGGTTCAGCCTTAGAACATGTAATGTGTTTTTTTTTAAAGAAAATCCTTGATACAGTATTTATTGAGTATAAATAATTAAATAAAGAAATGTCAGCACGATAAAGAAACAATTGTGATATATAATTTCTGTATATTATATCGATACATAATGTAATAAGCCTAAGTTGAATGATTTCTAAGGTCATTAGCGATTTCAGTTAAGTAAAGTCATTAGTAACAGCCGACTAATGAATGGTTGGCATAAAAGTTCCTGGTATGCAGTTAGATTACATTCAGTACGTTTGTAAGGTCATATAGGCAAGAATTCCGTAAATTAGAAAGGTGATTCGGGTAGGTTCCGCATAGAAATAGTGTCAGATATGCATACTTAGAGTTTTAAGATTGGACCGCAAGCGAAGGGACATTGGTAAGGGTAGCGATAGGTATGCGGAGCTTAAGTTAAGAAAATGGCGTGCATTCTGAATTAGAGTAATTTATTTACATAATTCCGTAATAACTCTTGTGAATGTGAGTTTTATTTTAAGTAGCGTAGCGCCTAGTGACTCGTTCGAACGAGTACGAGTTAGCGGCTAATGCGAGGGATCTTTCCGAGCAACATTTCTGCGGCTTGCGGCCACTGACGCTCGGCATTATTATCATTACTGGTACAACTTAATTCTTTTATTTAACTCTCTCAATCTAACAATTTAGTGAATATTAAAATTATCAGCAAACTAAACTGGCATTATCCTTTCAAAATATACTCACGTATATGCTGAGATAAAGAACACATAGCTATAACCCCAGAGCAGCTAGAGCATGAGATAATGCAGAACGAGATAGTGATGATGACATCATAAAGCTCATCAACAGAGAACGTAACATTAAATGTTATAAAAATTAGAAACGGAGCGGTATCAATGGTCGCACCGAGAACGGCTTCAGACTTTTCAAGCTATGCAAAGTAGTTATACTATGCAAATTGAATTAATAATATCACATTAAAACCTCAGAGTGGATATTGTTTAATTATTTTGTAGGCCCAGTATGACAAGGATGTGACAGGAGGTAAAGACAGCATTTTTCTCAATAGCTGTGTAGTATGGAATTCAAACTTTGTCATTGTAATTTGCTCAAAAGTTCACTTTAATTCTTCTCTCCTTTATGACTTTAGGAACAATTACTTTTATATTAAATTAAAAAGAGCTTAATCACCGAAAGGATCCATTCTAATAATTCACATTCATAAATAATAAGTGCTGTTACGAATATTTAAACTCGTTCCCTTGAGTTTAAAATTATTTCGTATTAATGTACTACCAAATCTTAACCCGGCGTAATTACAAAAGACAAAGAATAGTTGGAGATAAATTTTGAATAGGCCGAAAACTTCAGACGTACGACGTTGTTCGCTGATTGCGAGTGACCCTCCTCATGCGTTGTATATGTCGCCAACAGGCTCAACTTGGCTCTCTTTTTTCTGTTTCTTGTCAGTCAAGCTGCTCACCTAGAGCTAGGGCGGGGAGGTGTAATGACGATCGCTCTGCCCTTCCCCAGGCAGCGACAAACTTGTGCAGCTGGTGTCCTCCTTTTTGGGCTATTCCAGATTATAACATCCAAAAGCACATGTAGCTGATAAGTCTTAGTAAACTTTGGTGATGCTTCCATAATTCTGGTCAACAAATATATTCTTTCTGGATCAGGGTCACCTATGCTGCTCATAATAATATGGACTGTAGTGGAGGGGAATTGTGAAAAACGGCACACATTATATGCATTACTAACAGAATCCACGGCTGAGCTGATATCTTATTCCCTCACTCCCTACTCTCCGTCCCTCCCCTTTCTCTTTCTGTCTCCCTGTGCCACGTTCGCATAATGTGTTGTCTTGAAAACTTGTTTACAATTTTCTGGGCTGATAATACAAATTAAAACAAAGGTATGGTTTATACTAACGAAAAAGTTCGCTCCGTGGCAACATGTGAGGTTCCCGAGTTCGACTCCCCTCTACTGCCCATTCTGGGGTCTTTCGTGATTTTCCTAGGTAGGTAGGCAAAATCTCGTATTCTCCTTTACCACAAATTCTGTCCATCAGTTGCTCTCCGCATCATTTAGTTTTATATGCTTCACCAAGCGAGAGAGATTTTTGCGTTGCGGTGGGACGTGAAGTTCACGCTGTATAAAGACTTCTTCTGGCATTGGATGCCCGGCCCCTCTTTGAGTCTTTCCTGGGTGTTTCGTCCCCAGAACTCCTAGATTAGTTGCGCCGGTAGCTCGCACTCAGATTAGTCTTATTCTGGAATCATTAGGGACCCCGTCCTTGCTAACGCGTATACTCATCGCCTACTGGCGGAGCTGAGTTTCAGTAGCTGGAGCTCCCTCCCTCTGACTAATCCTAACGATAATGCATATGACAGCAGAATGATATGGAAAGAGCTTTTTGATGGAATGGAGGACAATTAATTATTAATCACTGGAAACATGGCTCAGGCGTTAACGTGAGTAGCTAGTATTTGAAACCTCGTGGGTTCTGACCAATCTAACTGGAGTATTTTTTTCGTGTTTCCCTGAATACCGGATTGGATATTTAGTTTCTTATTCTGCTGCAGTTTCTCTCCATTCAACAGGCTTCAAAAGTCCTTGGATGTCCCAGACATCTTTCTGTAGGTCATGTTGCTGCTTGAGGGGACACGAGGTTTAGCCTATCCTCGTGTTTTGTTGTTCGTTTTGCTTACTGTCGAAGGAGCTTCTATTCTATTAGCACTTGTCACCTTAAAGTTCGACCACTCCCAACACACGATTTTGGAGGAAGAAGCTATGAAAGAATGACACCGAGTGTCGTGTCATACAATGGCATGGCTACTCTAGGTGTATAGTTTGCTGCATTCTTGGAGATTCTTGTCCTTTGTCGTATAAAGAGAAAGACATTGTGTGTGTGTGTGTGTGTGTGTGTGTGTGTGTGCGCGCGCGCGGGGGGGGGGTAATATCCCAAAGCACTCAAGTGACTCTGATAATTATTTCAGCATAGAAAATCCGCGTTGTTCTTAGCAATCAGGCTATAAGACTTTATCTAATTTCTACTTCCAAATGAGTAAAAGACTAAAATGATTTATACTGGCTGGTAATTAGAAAGAACTTGTTGGAGTCATAAAATAGAATGTTTGCGAAGAAGGCAGTCACAGAAAATAGTTGTTATTCTATAGAAAATGCATGTAAAATATGTTAAAACTGCGAATACTTAACCCAAGCGTTATACATAGATGGCCCCACCACTTATCAACTGAGGAGACAGAAGACAAAGTAAAGCTAATAAGAGCTTTGTAGGCAAGGACTTAAAATAAAACATTGAAACCACACCATCGGATGTACTTATAATGGCCTATGAATGTGATATGTCAAACCTTCTACAAATCCTTACGTATTTTCTCTGTACTCACGGTCAATTTAAAAGTTCCCGGTCTCTTGAGCAGTTAAATGTATTCGAAGTCCCTTGCATTGTGATAAGCTTTAGTCATACTCCACTTGAGAACCACAAATCAGTAAAGCTGTTTTAGTTACAAATATTCAGTGTTTAGTGAAACTTCTTCTGTTTGGAATCTCGTATATGAATTATTTTGCCGGAAGGCTTCTGTGATTATAGTTGTGTTCCCCATTATAACTACTGCAGGAATATACGCAGTATTGTGAACAAAGTCTGGCTGTCCTGAGCATTCACAAAAGTACCCGATTCGAACTCCGTCTCTCAGACGCCGGCCAGTTTTAAATTGACCGAATGTATGTAATTGAGTTCATACCACAATGCGCTAAATAGTTATATAAAGATAAAGAGGCTCACACCGCCTAGTGTCAGACGTACAAAGCACCATAAATGAATAAACCTGGCTAAAGTCTACAGATTGACAAATTGTTACTGAGGTTTGAGAAAGCAGATTACAAAGATTGCACAGCAAAAAACCGCAAACTTTCTTAACTGAGGAGAAAATAGTTTCAATAGAGCTCCTAACAGAGGTAAAGTAATTAAGAGCATATTTTTACTTTCTCTACTACGTATAGTAAGTAGGGGAAGTATTGCATTCCACCCAAAAATTCGATACCGAGATTTCACCGGAAATACATGTTTTGAGACCTCCTGAATCCAAAAAAAGCATTTTTGGAAACATGTCCGTGTGTGTGTCTGTGTGTGTGTGTGTGTGTCTGTGTGTCTGTGTGTCTGTGAACAGCATAACTCAAAAACGAACAGTCGGATAAACACCAAACTTGGTATTTAGGTTCAGTATCTTCCAGAGATGCGACACGAAGGTTTTCAAGAAAATCCCCCCACCCCAGACTACCCTTTACATGGAACATTTTTCGAAAATTTTAATTTTCTCAAAAATGGCTCTAACGATTTTGATTAAAATATCATATGTTTAAGATAATGTCATGAGAAATGAAATGTATATCTCGAATTTTCTGGGAATGTCTCCAAAAGTATTCTTCATTGTGAACGAGTTTTGCATAACTGGTAAACCATAAGAGATAGACAAACTTTTACTACACAAAAAATGTAGATCTCGTTAAAATACACAACTTATGTCATATACATTTCTTTTGCTGAGTGAACCGTTTTCGAGATATTGCTTGTTATTCCCTTAAATTTTCCAATACTTATACTTTTTCTCAAATTCGTTATTCATTTTTTTATGTCCTGGACTTGCAAAGAGAATGGAATGCGCCGCATAGCAACCAGCGTTAAAATATTTGACCATCGCTTAAAAGCTACCATATTCCCCTTGCATCTACAAGAAAATTAGCAATAACATTAACATCTCGATATCTCCATTAACATAAAGCATATGGAGAATAGGCGTTTGTAAAAATAGAATGTACAAGAGTAGAGAAAGTCATGTGAGTGTAACACATCAGATTTTTTTCGTCCGTATTCATGTATGTAGAGGAAGTGTGGATATCCCTGTATAGGATACCGTAGTAGGTAATATCGCAAACTCAAATAGAGAGTTCTTTCAGCATTAAATGTTATCGCAGAATGTTGACAAAACTTCACAAATATAATATCACCATCGGTTTTTACGATTCGTCATACAAACGTTTTAAATATAAAACGCACTCCTGTAACGTCAGCTAGTGTTTAGGCTTATAGAAAAAAAGTGTCAGTTTCTTATGCTTGTATGTGGTAATATGTTGTATAAATAAAATCTTATTTATGTGTCTACCGGCTTAAGTCAACTAATAACATTAATAGTAATAATAAAATAGATTTAATTAGCTAAAATGTTTCATATTCAACCTACCAAAGCTGTATAAATATCAGGACTTGTCAGAAACATTATGTTCATTAGCTTTTGTGCCAATAACTCAGTAGTGGATACAATATTTTGAATTTTTAGCTTTGGGGCCCATTGCAATCCCTTCATCTTCAGATACAGTAATTAAGATATCTCATAAACCTATTCTACGTCTAAATTTCAGTGAAGTAGGTTCAGTCATTCTTGGATGAAGAGTTTGAATATGTAAACAAAAACTGGATTTTTCGATTCTGATTCATTGTTAGTCCTTTAAGCAATTTAAGACTGATTATTAGTTGCTAAAATCACAACACAGGTAGAAATATAGTCAAAGTTTACTTATATCTCGTAGTATAAATTTCATTGGACACTACTAGCGCTTAATAAAAAGTTCTTTGCGAATTTCAGTAATTCAATTTTTAACTTTTTCTTATTATTCCGGTTAGAGTCTAACTTAATTCTATTACACTCCTAAAGTGGAAAGACGTTCTCACTACAGCTGTATAATTTTCTTCCACGGCTGAATCCCGTTAGGTGACTACTTTGCAATCTCTCTAAAAACTCTTCCAATGTAAGAGGTTATAACGGAGCGGTGTGTCTGTGCTTTGTATATAGAGCAGTGCTTGCACTGAGAGTCAGTTCAACCACTTTAAGTACATTACGCTCTTATGGAGATCATCATCATCATTTTCATCTTCATCTAGCCTTAAATGCCATGGCGGCTTAAGCTACAGTCCGTTTTTACCTCTTAAGGTCGAGAAATGCGATACAACTGTGCAAAAACGCAACAACAATCTTTCATCGAAAAAAGCATTTAATTTGTAGGTATTTATTGTTTGTATTGCCTACTGAGACACGCCAATAGACAGAGAGGAGCTATGTGTTCCTCTGTACGACGTGGTTAATTTTTATTTTCTCTGCCACCTGCATAGTAGATATTCCATTCCACCCAAAACTTCGATACCGAGATTTCGTCTGAAATACATACTTTAAGCCCCTTGAATCCACAAAGTCATTTTTGATATTTAGGTGTAGTGACTTCCAGAGATACGACAAAAAGATTTTAAAGAAAATTCCCCCACCCGAAACTATACTTTACATGGAACATTTTTTGAAATATTTTATTTTCCAAAAATGGCTCTAACTATATCGGAGATATTTACTTCACGAATAAAATGTGTAGCTTGAATTTTCTGGAAATAACCGGAAGGAATTTTTGTATAATCTTGTATAACTGATAAATGTTAAGCTATAGACGAAAACGTACTACACAAAAAGCGCAGATCTCATTAAAACAAACAATTTAGTTCAAATAATTTTTAGCGTCATTTCCGGAAAGCTTTATCTTGATTAAAATGAAGTAAATAAGAAAATAAACATACGTAAGAATAATTTGAATACCCACTAATAAGCGATAGAAAGTAGAGAAAATCGAGTTTTTTGTAACAATTTTGATTTTCATTAAAAATAGATATTTTACGACAAGAGCACGTTAGGGGAGGGGTGTATTCCTTAATAATATTGTGCGATTTCTTTGCTTTCACTGGATGAAGTGACAAACTCATTGGTGCAATGGGAAGCACAAGCGAAGTTTTGGAATGGTAGAATCAGACAGAAAAAATTGAATGCCATAGACGGGATTTGAACCATGGATCTTCCGGCTTCCGTCCTGTTCCTCTGGCCAACTGAGCTACCATGGCAACATGACAGTATGACATTAAATTCCCCAACTGACTTGCATTTTTCCTGGTAAACAATAAGGAGATCTCAAATTAGTTATCAGATGACAGACCCTAATGGCGACTCTCAAATTTGTAAGGTCTTTGAGTCCGGGATTCATAGTTGATTTAAACATTAGGTCAATCAATGATAATTGTTTGTTCTTTAACATAAGTTGTGTTAGGACAAGGAATTTAATGTCTTGCGGGCATGTAGGCACGTTTTTGTGTGGAAAAACAACTAATCACCAAGCTACGCATTAATTATTCTTAAAAGTCGTTGATATAGCACATAGTTTTGAGAAAAAAAATGGTTCCGAGTCCTAACCCTAGGAAGATGGAAAGTGAAAGAAAAAATCTGATGTGTTACACTCACATGACATTCTCTACTCCTGTACAAACTATTTTTACAAAAGCTTATTCTCCATATGCTTCATGTTAATCGAGATGTTAATCTTATTGCTCATTTTCTTCTTGGTGCAAAGGGAATATGGTAGACTTTAGGGCCACAGTCAAATTTTTTAAGAGCTGGTTGCTATGTGGCGCATTTCATTCTCATTGAATGTCCAGGACATAAAAAATGAATAACGAATTCCCATTTGAGAAAAAGTAATGGAAAATTTAAGGAACTAACAAGCAATATCTCGAAAATGGTTCACTCAACAACAAAAATGTATATGACATAAATTGTGTATTTTAGCGCGATCTACAATTTGGTTTAGTAAAATTTTGTCTATCTCTTATGTTTTACCAGTTATGCAAAAGTCGTTCACAATGAAGAATACTTTTGGAGACATTCCCAGAACATTCGAGATATACATTTCATTTGTCATTACAATATCTTAAGCATATGATATTTTAATCAAAATCGTGAGAGCCATTTTTGAGAAAATTAAATTTTCGAAAAACGTTCCATGTAAAGGGTAATCTGGGGTGGGGGGATTTGCTCGAAAACCTTCGTGTCGCATCTCTGGAAGATACTGAACCTCAATACCAAGTTTAGTGTTTATCCGACTGTTCGTTTCTGAGTTATGCTGTTCACAGTCTCATATATAGACACAAAGAGACACACACGGACATGTTTACAAAAGTGCTTTTTTTTGGATTCAGTATTTCCGGTGAAATCTCGTTATCGAATTTTTGGGTGGAGTACAATACTTCACCTACTTACTATACGTAGTAGAGAAAGTAAAAATAAATAAATAAATAAATAAAAACACCTTTTTCGTTGTCATGCTTTAATACGCCTATTACATATGACGTAAAGAACTGTTATGGCATCCATAAAACTTCAGCGACTCATTATGATGTTACTCTGCGGCGCGCGCAGCTCTCTTATCGCGCAATTCTTTTAACACATTCAAAACAGCAGTCCACTGGAATCCATTTCTTAGACAAACAATGAAATATGTGTATTTAGAATAAAATAAATTCTAGTTAATGTAATTTAAATATTACAATAAGTTGATTTCACTTCCTGTGCTTCAAAATGTGTTGCTTTCACGTTACCTGCAATAAAATCAATAAATATCGCGTACTCAACAGCGCTGTTTTCGCAAACATGGTTAAGGTGCTGCCACCCGATCACCATTTAATTACACACAATTAACAACTCAAGATCTTCTTGTAAAAACTCAAAGCTTGAGATTATAGTATGGCCGACTAAAAACTCGCTGCCATTTGTTTCATATACATACTGACGTCTTTATTACTACCATTATAGTCTTGTTGCATAGTATATAATTTAGCGTCATTATTAGGTATGGTATAACAGTAACATTCAAAACAAACACGAGAACTGGACAGTTAGAATATTATTTAAATATAAATAGTAAAGAACAATAACATTTCAATAAGAATTTGTTTCCCAAACATCCCATCGTGTTCAAATACCGGCTGTAGCATTGAATTTTTCAGTTGACTCTATATTAAAAACTTGCCAAGACTTGCTAAGGTCTCTAAAAAGTATAATTAATGTCAATTAATTATAGCATAATAATAATAATAATAATAAAGTAAACCTTAAGAAACCAATAAACACCCAGCACTGAAGTACTTGCGATTGCAGGTCGCCATTGGGATTTTCATCTTTACTGAGATGTCTTGGTGATCTGACTGGGAAACAACGTGAGTCAATTGGGGATTTACAATGTCCCACCCGTAATTGTTACAGTAGCTCAATGGTTAGAGCAACCCCACGGAGAGCGGTTGAAAAGTGTTCTAATCCCGGCTGTGGCATTGAATTTTTCAGTTGACTATATTAAAAACTTGCCAAGACCAGGTTAAGGTCTCTAAAAAGTATAACTAATTTCAATTAATTATATACAGGATGCTTTAGAAATACTTTTACAAACTTCGAGTATGGGTTCCTTACACCACAGGCAGGAAAAAAGTTCATATGCACATATGTCCCATAATCCTTTGTTTTCTCGTTAGGAGGTGTTCAACACAGTGGTACACTTATAACACACAAAACTCACAGTAAATGCTGGAAATGTCCTCCTCTTGCTTCTATGCATGCCTGTACTCGTCGAATCATGGAATGTCGCACCCTGTCAAAAACTCCGGGATGGTGTCGAATGGTTTCGCAGGTTTCCATGACACGTCAATGAAGCGTTTCTGCATGGCTGCTCAATAAACCAATGATTTAAAGTGCCTCCAAAGGGCAATTAATCCACAGGATTGAGGTCGGGAGAACGTGCAGGCCATGGAACTGGTCCTCCTCTTCCTATCCATCGGTCATGGTAGATACCAGTCAGTGCATCTCGAACAATGCGACTAAAATGTGCCGGAGCCAGGCATTTATCACATTTATCAGCAAGGCGACGATAAACAGCGACAAAGGTTGGATGACTCGGTTGTCTTCGGTCTGGAAACTCCATCTGATAGAGCCCTGCAGCCTCGCGTCCATTACCATTCGCGCGACCATACATAAAAACCATGTCTGCCTGTTCACGAAATGAATATCTAGCAATGGTGGAACGAAACACATGCAGTTAACTCACTACATGTACACAATTGAAATGTTGAAGACAGACTAATGACAAATGACAAACGTAAACAAGTCTCCGTGGCAACACTTCGCCATCTACCGTATGTAGTACAATGGGTCAACGCCTTCTATGAATGCATAGAGAAATGATGTTTCGAGGTTGGACCCGGAAGGCCGTTGAATTCACACTTTCATTGTGACAGGAATAATGTGAAAACCAAGGATTATGGGACATGTTCATATGAACTTGTTTCCTTCTTTTGGTGTGAGGAACCCACAACCGAAGTATAATAAAAAGTAAAACCTTAAGAAATTAAGTGTTTGTTTCAATTCAATAATCATAGTATACTTCAGGAGGCCTCGTTAATATTATCGTTTGGAAAGTTTACTATAGATTTTGCACAGCTGTAGATCTTGATTTGTGAATGTTTGCTACCTGTTTTTATTTATTTCCTTAAGCCCTGACTTAACTACTAGCTCTTAGGGCTTACTTATTGTTTAAGCTATATTTTCTTTGATCTTCGAATGTCTCTTTTGGGAATACACATTCGGTGTGTATATGTGTGTTTGTGTGTGTGTGTATGTACTGACTAGATTATGGCACTGAATGTTATGCTCTGGAATGCTGTTGCATGCCCGAACATGAAAGTGATAGACGTTTCTCTCTGAGTCCGTTCGGTAGAAACTATTTAATTTAGTAACACCCTGTAGAGCAGATAGCTGTTGACCCTCCACTAGCAGACTTTCTCAGTTTCATTTTTGTGCAACCCAGTCTTTGGATCACGTCTTACCTTCGGGGTTATCAAGCTTTTTGTTGACTCTGTGGATGCCTCTTGTGAAAATGGAATTGGAACCAGGCTACCAACTACCAAAGTAAAACAAACTATTTACTTCTCGCTGGATAGCAAACAGCCAAAGCATTTCAGATCTCATCTTGGTCTTAAGTTTGCTAATAAAAACACCTTGTACTTCAAGTTTCTCCCTTCATTGTCTATTGCTGCGTCTTTGGGATCATCAAAGAATTTCTTTCCTTTGAACTCTTTCAGAATATTGGTATTCAGCTTGCACAAGGATTCAACCCGGGAAATATTGATTCTGTTATGTAAGGTTCTTAGTCCTTCAATTATCTTTGCAAGGGGAGGTGTAAACCTTGAGGTGTCGAATGACGTTAAATAATGGAGACTAATTTAAAATTATAATTTGATTATTAAACTGAAATCTGTTATTTAGGCCTACTCGTGACATACACGGGAGTCCTAATTAAAAAAAAATATGTGTTACAGGACATTCTCTACCCTCTATTGTTAATTAGTGGATGTACAAACTATTTTAACTAAAGCTTATGCAAGTTTAATCCAAATAAACTTTTCGTTAAAGATTACGTTACATATCGTTAAAGATACAAAGGGAGCATGAATCGTCAAATCTTAAGCACTGAGCGCTATATGCTGGCCTTAAGATTCCACATTGTTTCCATGCAATCGCGAAAAACAAATGAATGTTAACAGAATTTTAAGAGAATGACTATGAAATGAACAATTATAACCTTTAATAACGGATATCTCGAAACGATTTATGCACAAAAAGCTTATTTAAAGTAAATTGTGTGTTTTAAAAATCTACATTTTGTGTAGTACTTTACGTTTATTGATTAACGTTTATCAGTTAAAATAAATTATATAAAATTCCTTCCGAATGAAGACGACTTCACAGGTTATTTTCACAAAATTCAAGATGTCATGTAAATACCATTAATGTAATTTAATCAGAATCGTTAGAGGCATTTTTTAGAAAATCAAAGTTTTTGAAAAGTGCTACATATAAAGGGTAGTTGGGGTGGGGAATTTTCTTGGAAACTTAAACACCAAGTTGGGTATTTATCCGACTTTTTTGAGTTATTTTGTTCACAGGCACACATATTGTCCTTTTTCTAAAAATGTTTTTTTTTGTATTCAGGAGGCTCCAAACATGTAATCTGGTGTATAATTTCATGGTGGAATGCAATACCTTCTCTACCTTCTGTCATATACGTGGTAGAAAAAGTAAAAAGCAATGTGCAATCGTAAAAATTTTGTTTGACTAAACAGTCCACCTAAATAAACTAGAATTACTGCAATTTAAGTTTTTTATCCACACAAGAATGCTAGAAACCCTTCAATATATAGTAATCTTGTAATGTTTGAGGAAGATTCTTACTCTTAACAACAAATGTAATACAGACTGTGGTCACCGCCGGACACTACAGTTTAGACTCCCGTAGAAACAGTTACAATATCTTGCTCTCGTTCTTCATAAAAAACTAAACAACATTTGTATAAAGCACTCTGCAAATCTTCTTACACCAACGTAGATGACATCGAAAATTCTGAATGGCTGTGTACGAAGAGTGCAATGAATGGTTGGACTATCCATGGATGGTCATTTGAGGTTCAAGTTACGTTTCGTAATTGGGGAACCGATTTTTTGTTTCGTTTACTTATTCCTCATCACAAAATAAACAGCTTTTTAGAAACAAGATCTAATGAGAAAACAACATACAAAATATAGGTTCCCGTTAAACAAATTAAATTAACCCTAAAATAAACATCATAACGTCCTCCAAACAAAACACAACTAATGGCATTTACTTTCCCCATAATATTAATCAACTTTTATTCAAGACATTTGTTTCTATAACGCTTAGTTTTGGAGATTGTGCTGATATGTTGGATGTACTACGTATCATTGTTGTTGTTGTTGTTGTTGTTATATACATATAGCCAGTCACTTGTGTAGCCTGCTTTGTTTGTCTCCTTGCTTAGTTAACTCTTTGTTGTTCCCCATTTTCTTTTTCTCTATGTACTGAGGGCATGGTCGGCGCTTGGCCTTATGCAAGGTGGTGGAAGGGGTTTTTGCCGCATTGCAGATACAGAGGGCTGACCGGTGAGACGTCTTTCCGAGAGTGGAAGAATTTTCTTGATTTTTGGTGTTCGCCAGTTATGCTAATATTTAGCAGCTTTGATTTGTTTTAACGACTAGGGTTTATTAATTAAAAGGAGAGTACTTTTTGCTGGCGGCGTTAGTATCAAAAGGACATCGTTTGAATACGCCTGGAATTTTTCATAAGTGAAGGTAGGCTTTGTCCTCAGTATTTTTGTATTTTGGTTTGGATGAGTGGAGTTTAGGGCACAAACCGAAATATACGTTATACCGGTATCGCAAGTGACTGGCTTTCATTATCCATAATTTTAAGTGGTGCTTGTCAAAATGTTTTTATTCAATTTTATACATGGTAGTTGGCCCAGATTCTTCGCGATAAATGTATGAGGTTGTGCGAATGTGTGTGGCAAGTAGGAGGTGGCATGTGCACGCTTGTATGTATGAACTGTGAGTATAATTGGGTGAGTGCGATTGTTTGCATGACTTTGGACATGCGTGCAAATGAAATATGTAACATAGAAGCATGAGTAGGACCATTCATGCATACAAATTTTCATGTGTAAATTTTAAATGAAATCAAATATCGAACAGTATTTTCAAGGTTGTTGTTCTATTCGTGTAAGAACGTTTCAGGAATGTAACTTTTTCTCAGAATGTTTGATAAATCCGTATATTGTTAAATGTGAAAGAAGAAGAGCTAACCGGAAAAAATACTTCATTAATACTAGGTTGTGTTAGTATCTAGAACTATTTTTGTGGTGTGGTACCAGTAGCACTTATTTGCCTTTCATTTTGTTTAAATGGGCTGCTTATCTTGTTAACAATCAGGCTAAAGTTGGTGGAAATTTAATTTCTTTGCATCTTGGATTTTCTAATACGTGTAAGCTTTGCAAATTTGTATGCTTGATATGTTAGATTCCGAGTATTGTCAACACGACCATAGGTTTCAAATCCTGTGATAGTACTATTATGCATCACTTGAAGTTTTAGATATAAATTGCCATCGTTACTTGACAATTTATATTTATATCTATGAAGATGAAACAAAACCACTGCAGTACAAAGCGCTATTAAATGTTTTATACAGAAAGTCCACGTTATTTAAAAAAAACAACAACTAGGTAGTAGCTCAATTTAAAGCATTCAGAGAGAAATTCACAAAGAACACATTTAAAAGAAAATTTAATAACTCCTTAAGAGAAATTGTTAAATAAGCCATCTGTGTTTTGATGTAGTAATTTGTATCACAAATTACTTAAATGTAAAGAATGATTGTAATATGAATATGCATTTTTGTGTGACATTGATTTGAGATGTTTGTTGATTGTAATTATTGTTGAGAAGTAAGTTTATACGGCCTTACTGAAACTGTCAATAATAGCGTGCAATAATGCAGCGAGGGGGTGAGCTGTTTATCATTGTTAAAGACGAGGAAGTTACGTAATGTTGGCGCGTTTTTCTTAGAATTTGTTAGAACATTTTTCCTAAAGCATGTGTATTCATAATTTTCATTGGATATAAAAATAGACGCTAATGTTGGCGCGTTTTATTAGCCAATAGCAACTCAGTTATAATCTTTAGGCATATCGGGGTGTAGGAGTATAAAAAGGGCTAGGTTAGAGATAGACCCGTCAGTTCATCAAAAATATTTGTACACTACACATCGTCTTCACGTCAGTTCACCGAAAATATTTGTATGCTACACGTCGCCTTCAGTTCAGCAGAAATATTTGTAAAGTACACGTCGGCTATCGATTCACAAGTTACGCGTAGCAGAGTTATGAAAAATCTAAACTGTTGTAAAGTTAATTATACAAAAAGTTGAAGTATGCGAATTAGGAATGATCAGTAATGAAGTTATTATAACAGTTTCAGTTGCGAGTGTCAAGATCAATGTGTAAATGTGATAGTGAATGTGTTCGACAATAAAAGTGTAAAACAAATTCTTTCATCGGTGTTATCTTTGGATAAAAGATTCCTTTCCGTTTACACAACCTGTATAAAGAGAAGTGCTCGACCAATAAGATCATAGCTAGCCGGAGGACAGTGAACCAAAATTAAATAACATAACAGTAGCATTCTTTCAAACAAACACTAATACTACCGCAAAATTGCTAACACCAGATGGAGCTAATAAACCTAATAAAGAATCACGTCACAAAATGGCTTCACCACGTGGAATAAACAACAAATTACAATAACATTAATAATACCGTCGCAGTTTTCGAGTTTTAAATATTAGTATTTCTTTTCGTTTTGATCAGTTAAAGTTTGCTTTTTTGTGATCATTTAAAGTTGTTTGAGTTTTTCCCTTAGTAGTATATTTATGAGGATTTTGTTCAGTATTTATTATTTGAATTAATGTTTGATTAAATTTTCGTTTTCAGTTTTGAAACTTTTCCAGGAATTCGGTGTTATTAGTTGATAAGAAGTGAGCAATAAGAATATACTTTAGTGTTTGTTTGGTTTTTTTGTTCGTTATTTGGTGAAAACTGATGGTTTATAGTTAGGAATTTCATGGAATAAAGCCAGTGAAAGTTATCTTTTGAAGTATATCACTGTTTATATAGGGGCATATTCCTGGGCCGTTCCATTCCTATCTTCGTTTCCAAGTTTTGGTTAGAATCCTTAGATTTCCTACCCCCTACGGCATTCGTAAGGGCTTCCCTTTTCGTCTGGCCTGGGTTCCCTGCTGCAGATAATCTGTCTTAAACGGCTGCTTGGCTTCGCTGGCCTGCTCATTCTTGTTCGTTTTTGGCGAGGCCAGCGAGCCATTGCAAGATATTGTACCGTATCAACTTAAATATTCCACCCTGTATACGGTACAAGCTGAAATATATTTCCCTCTATACAGTCATGGAATCTAACACTACTAAAGAAAGAAGTTTTTCGTTATACATTTTACACTGCCTATAGAACACGTTCCATAGAAGAAATCGTTAAGAAAGAACTTTGAATAAGACCTTAAGGAAATGTGTGGAACAGAAAATTACGGAAACCAACCCAAAAGTAAAATTCATAAAATAACATATTGATGTTAGACTTATATATTATGTAATATATATACATATAGCACAATTAAGACGTTCAAAGATTGCTTTTATTGAAGTAGGCTATAAAGAAGAAATTGTCTCTTGGCAGCTAGACGCATCTTCAGTTAGCTCTCGTAATCATCTCGTCCAAACAAACCCACAAAGGATAGCGATACACAGAGAAATTGCGCTAAAAACCAAAGACTTGCGTTTGGATTATTCAGTCCATTATTCTATAAATCATGATATTGCATAGAATTCTCTAAAAAAATACAAGTCAAGCAATTCTTATGATGGGTTTTTATGCTCTATATTTTCTTAAATATTATCTGCTTTATTCTTCTTTTCGTTTGTTTCTTTCTCCACGTCTAATATCTACAGTTATTCCAAATTGCTTTTTCGTCTTTGTACTCACATTATAAATACATTTTTCATATCCACACGCCAAATAAATATAGGGAACTAAAATATAATTGATTATAATCACTTATACACATATTCATTGTGACAGTAAAAAAAGCAATGCTTTAGAATGAAAGTTTGCCACTCTATGATACTCCCAGTCGTTTCATTTAATACCGCCTTGATAAGATTAATTGCATGTTTTATCTGAGTCTCAAAATTGCGTTGTATTTGACACAAGGTTTTGTAATTAAAAATCCAATTTAGTGTAGAAAAACCCCGCTTAACTGAAGCCGCAATCAAGTGAGAAAGTACATTGCTTCCTTATTTAACGTAATCTTATTGAAATACGTCATAGAATAAAACAAAAAATATGACAAGTCTTGTTCATGTAGCATTCTTCTGTACGTTCAATTTCTTTCATTAGAGTATCAGCAGGAGGGAAGTTTTTCAATTCATCTGAGGTAAAGCTGAATCAGGTCAGGTCTTATCCAGGTCATTGTGAAACTTCTTCCAGAAAGTATTTTGCTCTCTTTAGCATACAACTGAATGTCGTTTGTTGAAACGTAATGGCGAGATTATTCATTGTTGCTAAAAGCCCCTACCCCGTGTTCCAAGATCTAAACAATGTAGTGGCAAATATTAAAGGAATAATTACTTTTCTGGAAACTACAGTTACTTTTCTTCTTCTTCATTTTCTTCTACAGTTTGAGGCAGTCTCTTTTCAGCACTAACCGATAGGGTACAAAAATTGCTGGGCCCAATCACCGATGGTCGTTGTAAGGTCCCCCGATGACTTCTGCTTCTTCGCCTGTCTCCAACTATATGCTGGCACGAATCTGCTTAGTTTAAGCAAGTGGATGAAGGTGTTATGTGACGTTTTCACAAAATTGAGTTAGATGGCTGGATAAAGATGTTATGTTCCATTCTAACTATTAAAGACAATTTCATTGCCTTCATCAACTAGTATATCTCTCATTTATTGATACTAAGTAATAAAACTGCTTTAGTAGATAGAATGGGACACGATATACCTTTATCCAGTCATCTAACTCAATTTTTGTGATAATGTCACATAATACCTCCATCTACTTGTCCTTTTACTCTAGATTTTGTCGTGGTATACTAGCGTTATTGCCCTGGTTATTTCTTTGGATTCTGCTTGTCGTAGAGATGTGCCAAAATAGAGAATTAGGTTTGAGGCGTTCAGGTTCCGGAGAAGCTGAATGAATATAACTAGAAAAGTCATTATCACTGAATTTATCTATCAAAACTACCACTAGTATCGGACGTTCCTAGTGCTAAATTCAAATAACGGATCTTTAGCGCTACACTCGTGTACAAAATTATCAGATCCTATTCCTTGTTCGAATTTGCCGGCATGTAACTTCGGCTACATTTCTCATTCATACGACGCTTGTTATCTACAGATTATCTTCGTAAAGTTCGCGGGAATATTCTCGTGTTTTTAGTTCGAGCAGAGCCCTCTCATGTCGGTCCGACAAGATTAGTGTTGCGCCCAGTGCAGTCAGTGCAGAGTTGTCAAACAAGATGGAAACAATATAGTGTATGCCATTATACATCGTCGACGTCAAAGGGAGCCATATCGGCATGCGAGTGAGTTCGAACGGGACAGAATGATCGGTCTCCGGGAAGCGGGTTTGTCATATCGTGACATTTCGCCTCGTACAGGGCATGCTGCTACGACAGTGATGTGTGTGTGGAAGCAGTGGATAGATGAAGGTCGTACGCAGCGAAGAGCGGGTACTGGGCAACGGAACATTACCACATCACGGGATGACCGTCATCTTGTCCTCATGGCCATAATGGACCGTACAGCTTCATCCACAGTGTTGGCTCGACACTGGAGCACTGCAACAGGTGTGAACCTGTCTACATCAACGGTTCGTCGCCGTCTGCTGCAGATTGGACTGGTTGCATGCATGCCATTACGTCAGCTTCCATTGTCCAGAAACCACAAGCTCCTCTGACTGCAATTGGCACGTGAACACCGTCACTGGGGTGATGAACGGCAAAATGTAGTCTTTTCCGACGAGTCTCGCTTCAGCTTGTTCTACAGTGATGGCTGCATACGTGTCCGGCGGTAGCGTGGTGAGTGCAACCTAGAGGGAGCGGCATAGCGGACAAACACCAGGTGTGAGGTTTGGGGTATCATTGGTTACAACAATCGATCTCGCTTCTTACGAATTGAGGGCACTTTGAACAGCAACCGGTACCTAGAGGTGGTTGTAGAGCCTGAGTACTCCCCTTGCTTCAGGCATCTCCACAGTCCACATTTCAACATGACAATGCCCGGCCACATATTGCGAGGAATGTACAAGTTTTCTTGGAAGAGCGACGGGAAGCATTGCTTCCCTGGCCTGCACGTTCGCCTGACATGTCACCCATGAACATGTCTGGGATATGGTTGGTCGGCACCTGGTGCTTCACGGTCCTTCAGTAACCAGTGCCAAGGATTTGTGGACTTGAATACAAACTGCATGATGCTCTATAAAAGCTCTAATTGCAGCGTATGGAGGCCACAGCAAATACTGTATATTAGTGCTCAAAGGTCTTGTATAGGTTTGAAAAGATTATCATTTATTACTTGTAATGTACTTAACCCGTGGTATTAAATTCATTTAATTCATGCGTTTCCTTCTTGGTGCTGCAATTTTCACAAACAGCATGTATATTGAAAGGTTCACCGGTAAACGAGTTCGACTATTATTAATGCGATTAAACACTTAACTTTCACGCAACTATAACACTTCAATGTCATTTTGAGTGTGGGTCCCTGAATCCAAATTCACACTGCTTTTATATACGAGCTATCCCTACTCTAAGCTCACAACTAATTCTACCTCTTATTGCCTAACATTTCGCAGTCTTGAACGCGTGGCTTTGAAAGCTGTCATCGTATAGGTTTGTTATGCGAGTCACATGATACACCTTTTTACGTCAAGCAGTAATTTTGCACTGCCTTTGGCTTGTCTCTACTCCACCGCCTACTACGGCGTATGTCTTTGGATAACAAAAGAAGAATAGAAATATCCCCTCGCAAGATCAAACACTGCAGTCATCTTGGACGATAAAATGAATAAAATTCTCCCGAAATCACACTTTCTAACATGGTTAAACAAGCTTAGCCAGAAACATTTTATACATGGAAGCAAAACACATGAGTATAAAAATATTAATAACTAGAAAATGACAGTAGAAGAATTCAAATACGGAAATCAAATAAATCATACTAATACATTACATTAGTAGATAGTAATTTAGAGGCGATAGGTAGTTCCTGTATCAAGTTACAGGGATTTTGAATTTTGTTCGCTAGAAGCTTATTGGTGAGCAAAGTGTTCCTTGGTCGCGATACGAGCGCTATGCAAGGTTAGCTTAAGTGAAACTGCCAGTTTGTTTGTTTTGCGGAATCTTGATGAGCGTTTGGTTTCTTAGAGCTGTTTTTGTTTTACTTTGAATAGTATAAAGTAGAGATAGAGGTGATTCCACGGAGGGGAACTTCTCGCGCTGCAACCTGCACAGATTTAATGTGGATATCACCCCACTGAAGAAGGATTTAGGTCAAGTAACCTCAGGAGGCAACAGTTCACCATACCACGAAACCTGAAAGCACACCTGAAAGATGAGAAAGAAACGGAATGAAAGGGAAATGATGGAAAGGAAATTGTGGTAGAGAAAACACCCCAAGGTTCACCTGCCGACTCCGGGGAAACCACGAAAAACTTATGGGTCAGAGTGGGCGAAATTCGGTGACTGAACCCGGGATCTCCCAAATGCGAGTCGCATGTGTTACCGTGCCGACTTTTCACTCGCTATAGTGTACAGATATGTTTAACTTTTAAAGTGAGTCTTATAGTTTTTACATTTATTACTTTCTCTACTATGTATAATAAGTAAGGAAAGTAGTGCATTCCAACCAAAACCTTTATGCAGAGATTTCCCCCGAAATACATGTTTTGAGGCTGAATCCAAAAAAGCACTTAGAAAAAGGTCCATATGTGCGTCTGCGAGTACCAAACTTGGTATTTTGGTTCAGTATCTCTCAAAGATGCGACAGGAATAATTTCAAGAAACTCCCCTACCCCAGACTACTCTTTCCAGGGGAAATGTTTCGAAAATGTTGATTTCCTCAAAAATAGCTTTAACGATTTTGATTAAAATATCATATATTTAAGATACTTTCACGACTAATATAAAATGCATATCTTAAAATTTCTAGGAATGTCCCCAAAAACCCTCTTCTTTCTGAATGTCTTTTACATAACTATTAAATCATAAGAGATAGATAAAATTTTTCTAGAACAAAAAATGTACAGCTCATTCAAACATACTATTTATGTCATATACGTTTTTTATGGAGTGAACCATTTCTGAGATATTGGTTGTTGTTTGTATGCTTTTTCTCAAATAGGAATGAAATGCTCCACATAGCAACCAGCTCTAAAAAATTTGGCTATCGCTTAAAGCCTACCAAATTCCCTTTGCACCTACAAGAAGATTAGCAATAACATTTCTGCAAATGTTTATCTCGATTGATATGAAGTAGATAAGAGAATAAGCGTTTGAAACATAGTTGGTACAAGAGTAGAGAAAGTCATGTGAGGGTGACGATCAGATTTTTTTACATACTCGGCTGATCCCAATCATACTTCAGATATCAGCCATACATGTGAAGTACCCCTTGTACCAATATAAATACGTTGTTGCATATGATATGAGTACAAATGCGTAATTTAGAATTGACATTTAAATATGAATGGTCGTTATATACATATCAACAAATACCAGCGAGAATCAGCCGTAAGAAATAGTATTTTTAGGTGATACGCAGAGTGGTAGTATGAAGAATTATCCTGGGCGCCGTTGACACCCGTGTACACTGCGAACGTGCAAATATTGCCGAAGTCATAAACAATCCTCAGAATAACGGTCAAGGTCCCTCTTATGATTTTTAAGAACCTGGAGTACACACGGAAAACTACAACTGGTTGAAGTACCAGAGTATTTCTATTTAAATTTTTTCCTAACTTACTAATAATGTGTGCTTTGGCAAAATTTCCAGGCGTTCATGAATAGGTAACAATATCCCTTCGTCTTACAGAACTATTACTTTCTCTGCTGCTTCCTATAATGAGTATAGGAAGTATTGTATTCTATCCAAAAATTCGTTTAAGAGATTTCACCTGAAATCCGTGTTTTGAGACTTGCTGAATACAAAATAAGCATTTTCAGAAACAAGTGTGTGTATGTATCTATGTGTGTGTGTGTATGTATGTTTATGTGTGAGCGTGGAGGTCTATCTGTCTGACTCTCTGTCTGAGAACAGCATAACTCAAAAATGAAAGTTGGCTTAATATTAAGCCTCGTGTATAATTTCAGCATCTTTTGAATGCGACACAAAATTTAAAAGAATTGTCTTCCAAGCCAAACTAACCTTTACATAAAATTTTGTGGTTACAGGTTTTGATTAAATTGCCACATGTTTAAGAAATTTTACTGAGAATTAAAATAGATTATATCTTGAATTCTTTGGAAATAGCCTGTAAAGTCTTCATTAGGAATAACTTATATCACTGGTAAACTGTAAGAAAGACAAAATCTTATTAAGTAAAAAGTGTAACTCTCGTAAAACGTATACAGTTTATGTAAAACAGAAATATATTTGAATTTCAAATAGTATAACTTTATAAACTGCTAAGCCGCTTCTTCTTCTTCCAAATACATGGATTTGGCATTTTATAAGCCGTTCCCACATGAAAGTAACTTAATAAAATCGTTGTACCCACAATTTTATCATCCTTTTTATTTTCTCTATCACGTACATAGTAGGTACAAAAGGTATTACATTCCAAAAAAAAATTCGATACCAGGATTTCACGGAAATGCATGTCCTAAGAGCTCTTGAATCCAAATAAATCATTTTTGGAAACATATCCGTATGTGTGTCTATGTGAGTGTCTGTCTGTGAAAGGCATAACTCAAAAGCGAACAGATGAATAAGTATCAAACTTGGGATTTAAGTTTATTATCTTCCAGTAATACGAAATTTTCAAGAAAATCCTCCCACCCCAAACTACCCTTTGGAACATTTTTAGAAAATTTTGATAACGATTTTGATTAAAATAGTATACCTTAAATATTTAAATGACCAATAAAATGTATATCTTGAATTTTCTGGCAATAGCCTAAGAAGTCGTCTTTATTCAGAAGGAATTGTATTTAATCTTGTATAACTGGTAAACGTTAAGTGACAGACGAAAGCGTACTCCACAAAAATATACGTCTCTTTAAAGCACAGAATTTATATCAAATAATTAATGGTTGGTATTTTTCATTTCCTGGTGGTACTTTCAAGTGCTTTCGGCATTCAGTTGTTTCTGGCGATTGCATGGAAACAGAGTGGAATTTTAACGCCAGTATATAGCGTTCAGTTCTTAAATATTCGACTATCGCCTCCTCTTTGTATCAGTAACGAAATGTTTAATGTAGTTATTTTCTGCAAAGGTTTATTTGTATTAAAACGTAGTAGATAGAAAATAAGTTTTGTAAGAATACTTTGTATACCCAATAATAAATTATAGAGCGTAGAGGAAGTCATGTAGAGAATGTATCACATCATAATTTCTTTTTCTCACGGTCATACAAAGAGAACGGAATTTCATAGCCCTCAAATAACAATTGATTTGACTATCACTTAAGCCTAATTTATATACATTTTACTTGCAACGAAATGTGTAATAATGTCTATTTCAATAAACCAGAAACAGATAGAAAAATAAAATTGTGTAAGAATAATTGGTACAAGAGCGGATAGAGAAATTCATGTGAGTGCTTCACATATAAATGTTTTTATTCCATTTATATGCTGCCTTTAAAGAGTAAAGTTTCTTGGTTTTTAAGCTGAAATAATACTCATTTGTTTTACTTTCATATCAATGGTCATTATTTCCTTTACTAGGAACAGTAAGTACGGGAAGTATTGTATTTCACCCCAAAAATTCGATGTAGAGATTTCACCGGAAATATATGTTAAAAGGCACCTTGAACCCCCTCTCCCCCAACCGGAAAAAAAACTTTAGAAAAAGGTCCGATTGTGTGTCTGTGAACTGCGTAACTCACAAGCGAAAAGTCGGATAAATACCAAATTTGATATTTATGTTCACTATGTTCTGAAAATGCGACACAAAGATTTTCAACAAAATCCCCCCACCCGAAACTACACTTTACATGGGACATTTTTCGAAATTTTTGATTTTCTAAAATGTTGCTCTAATGATTTTGATCAAAATACCATATATTGAAGATATTCATATGACAGTAAACATCTATATCTTGAATTTTCTGCCTATAGCCTATGAAGTGCTCTTCATTTTAAAGGAACTTTATATAACCTTGTATAACTGGTAAACGTTAAGAGATTGACGAAGACGTCCTACATAAGAACTGTATATCTCTTTAAGACACTCAATTTATTTTAATTAACCTTTTATGTAGAATAAGCCAATTCTGAGATCTCTCTTATTAATGGTTCGAGGTGTTCGTTAGTTGTTCATTCTCTTGAAGTCAACATTCAGTTGTTTCTCGCGATTGCGTGGAAATAGTATAGGAAAGCCCAGCATATAGCGTCAAGTTCATAAACATTTGACTATCGCTGCCCCCTTTGTATCTATAACCAAGTGTGTAAGCAGCTAATTATGCAATGGTTTATTTGATTTAAAATGCAGTAGATAAAAATCTGAGGTGTTATCATATGACTTTCTCTACTCTTGTATAAAATATTTTTACAAACGCTTGTTCTCCATATGGTTCTTGTTAATCGAGATATTGAGATGTTAATTTTATTACTAATTTTCTTGTAGATGTAAGGGGAATTGATAGGCTTTAAGCAATAGTCAAGTATTTTAAGAGCTGGTTGCTATGTGCAGTATTCCATTCTCTTTGCATTACAAGGGCAGAAAAAGAAATCAATAACGAATTCCCATTTGAGAAAAAGTATAAGTATTGGAAAATTTAAGGGAATAACAAGCAATATCTTGAAAATGGTTCACTCAAAAAAAAATGTACATGTCATAAATTATGTATTTTAACGCGAGCTACATTTCTGTGTAGTAAAATTTTGTCCATCTCATTATGATTTACCAGTTATGCAAACGTCGTTCACAATGAAGAAAACTTTTAGAGACATTTCCAGAAAATTCAAGATATACATTTAATTTGTCATGAAAGTATCTTAAATATATGATATTTTAATCACAATCGTTATAGCCATTTTTGAGAAAATTAAAATTTTCGAAAAATGTTCCATGTAAAGGGTAATCTGGGGTGGGGAGATTTTCTTTAAAACCTTCGTGCCGCATCTCTGGAAGATACTGAACCTAAATACCAAGTTTGGTGTTTATCCGACTGTTCGTTTCTGAGTTATGCTGTTCACAGACAGACGGACAGACACACACACAAAACACAAACACAGACATGTTTCCAAAAATTCTTTTTTTGGATTTAGGAGGCCTCAAAACATGTATTTTCGGTGAAATCTTCCCTACTTACTATAAGTAGTAGAGAAAGTAAGAAAAAAATAGGTGTTTGTATACTAATAAACGATATAGGGCAGAGAAACCCATGTGAATGTATCACATTTTTTACGATGTCTCTCACACTCATTCTCTTTCATACTCAAGGGAGTATAGGAAATGATGCCAGATAAAGAGAATACCTCCTCCTCGGTAAATTGAAACCTGGATCTCTGGATTTAGAGGCTGGCATACTAACCACAGGACCGCAGAGACAGCCTTGCAATACTTGGTTTATGAGCGAATAGGGTAATGAGTAATTAACAAAAACTTACCCATCTGTTTCATCCCTTGCTTAATTGGCAGGGAAACGAGGTTATGCAGTTGGTTAAGTGATTCAATCTCGGATCTTCCAGATATAGATTGCGTTTGCTGACCTACTTATTAGTAATAATATTGTCGGGAACCCCGGGGGAATGCGCAGGGAAAGCTCTGTTAATTTCATATAAATCTATTACTCCTCTAAGGCTATTAACTGCTAACAGGCAATAGGAGGTGCACAAATTCCGTGAGAAATTTCGCTGCTTTGTTTATTAGTGAAATAACAATATTAGTTAAAATCCTCATATTTACGGGTTGCCGTTAAGGACAGAGTAAAATAGACAAATTATAAATGAATTCTCTACAGCAAAACATTAATAAAATTTAGACATTATAATTTAGGATAATAATGTAATAGTACTTAACAATCATAATCAAAAGAAAACTATAAATGCAGAAGCCTGTAAGCGCGATAATAAGTAAATAAATAAATATATATACACATATAGCAAATAATTTATAAGAATGAAGTATAAACCGTAAAAATACATAAAACCGTTTTTATAAAATTTATTTCAGAGAAAGGCAAATAATCCTCTTATTGCAAGTGTAACAATTTATTTCTTATCACACTTCTTCAATACTAATATTTTTCCACGTGTCACAAAACATATGGAAGTGTTTACACATAAGGTCACATAGCTGTAACATGTTTTAGTAGCGCGGTTTAAAAAATCTGATGTGTTACACTCACATGACTTTCTGTACTCTTGTACAAACTATTTTTACAAACGATTATTCTCCATCTACTTCACGTTAATCGAGATATCGAGATGTTAATGTTATTGCTAATTTTCTTGTGGGTGCAAGGGGAATTGGTAGGCTTTAAGCTATAGTCAAATATTTTAAGAGCTGGTTGCTATGTGGAGTACTCCCTTCTCTTTGCATTACCAGGACAAAAAATAAATAAGGAATTTCCATTTGAGAAAAAGTATAAGTATTGGAACATTTAAGGGAATAACAAGCAATATCTCGAAAATGGTTCACTCAACAAAACAAATGTATATGACATAAATTGCGTGTTTTAATGCGATATACATTTTTTGTGTAGTAACAATTTGTGTATGGTTTACCAGTTATGCAAAAGTCGTGCACAACGAAGAATACTTTTGGAGACATTCCCAGAAAATTCGAGATATACATTTTATTTGTCATGAAAATATCTTAAACATAGGATATTTTAATCAAAATCGTTAGAGCCAGTTTTGAGAAAATTAAAATTTTCGAAAAGTGTTCCATGTAAACCGTAATCTGGGATGGGGGATTTTCTTGAAAAGCTTCGTGTCGCATATCTGGAAGATAGTGAACCTAAATACCAAGTTTGGTGTTTATCCGACTGTTCGTTTCTGAATTATACTGTTCACAGACAGACACACAGACAGACACACAGACACACACACGGACATTTTTCCAAATATGCTTTCTTTTTTGAATTCAGGGGGTCTCAAAACATATATTTCCGGTGAAATCTTGTTATCGAATTTTTTAGTGGAATACAATACTTCCCCTACTTACTATACGTAGTAGAGAAAGTAAAAAACAGTTAAAATTATCGAGTTATTGGGTTATTGAGAAAAATCTATGTTTAAACCGCAAAATCCATAACCATGTATTTCACATACTAATTATGACCCGTAGTTACGGTTTTCTATTGAAATAGACGTCAGGGTTTTACATATTTCAAATACGCTTGTATTATCCATAGCATGTAGATTACTGGCATTTTAGGTATTAAAACAGAAGTGAATATTCAAATACTCGTTCAAATATATTACAATTTATCTCCAGTCTCCTAATAAAAAGCCAATACATCCTCTAGCATTATTAGTGAATATACAAAACAACCTTCCAAAAAGTTTATTTTTATATATAATACATATTTATCTAAATAAACTTTTCAGAAGTAGCTACAATACACATTTTGCTATTGATACAAAGCGAGCAGTGATTGTAAACTGTTTAAGAACTAGACGCTATAGACTGGCTTTAAAATTTCATACCGTTTCCATGCAAACGCCAGAAAATACTGAATGTTGAGAGGACCTAAAAATGGCCAAGAAATGAATAATTCGTACAATATAATAGCGGATATCCTAAAAATGGCATATGGCACCAAAAAAATCGCCTTTCTTGAATTAAATTGTGTTTTAAAATGATCAACATTTTTGTGTAGTACGTTTTCGTCTATCGCTTAACGTATACCAGTTATACAATATTATACAAAATTCCTTCAGAATTAAGTGGACTTCACAGGCTATTCCCAGAAAATACAATATATGTATTTTATTTGTAATGTAAATATCTTTAATATACGGTATTTTAATCAAAACCGTTACAGACCTTTTTAAAAAAATTAAAAATTCGAAAAATGTTCCATTTAAGGGTAGTTAGGGGTAGGGAGATTCTCTTGAAAATCTTCGTGTCGCATTCTTGGAAGATATTGAACCTAAATACCAAGCTTGGTATTCATCCGACTTTTCGTCTTTGATTTATGCTGTCCACAGACACATAGGCGCGCGCGCGTGTGCACACGCGGACATTTTTCTAAAATAATGTTTTTGGATTCATGTGCCTCAAAAAATATATTTCCATTGAAATCCCGGTTTCGAATTTTTGTGTGGAATACAATATTTCCCTTGACTTAAAAATGTATAGGACTTAAATTGTGTGCTTTAACGAAACCTACATTTTCTTGTGTAGTAAAATTTTGCCTGTCCCTTACGGTTTACCAGTTACTCGAAAGTCATTTAAAATGAAGAGGACTTTTGGAAATATTCCCAGAAAATGCAACATATACATTTTATTTACCATGAAATATCTTAAACATATGACATTTTAAACAAAATCGTTAGAGCCATTTTTGAGAAAATTGAAGTTTTCGAAAAAATGTTACACGTAAAGGGTAGTCTGGGTTTGGGAGATTTTCTTGTAAACCTACGTGTCGCATCCTTGTAAGATACTAAACTCAAATACCAAATTTGGTATTTATCCGATTTTTCGTTCTTCAGTTATGCTGAACATACACACACACACACACACACACACACACACGGATATGCAAAATGCTTTATCTGGATTCAGGACACCTAAACTCATGTATTTACGGCAACATTTTGGATTCAAAATTTTTGGATGGAATGCAATTCTTCCCCTACTTACTATTCCTAGAAGAGAGAGAGAGAGAGAGAGAGAGAGAGAGAGAGTAAAACTAAAATATACAGTGAATTGAGACTTAAGTATAGCTCACACAACAGTACTGTACTTCGCTGGGATGGCTTCCGCGTGTATACAGGTTTCTGCAAACTCAAGTGCAATATCGGGTCGACTTATGTTAGAAACCTTTCTATATAAAGGTCGGAGAAGTTTTTAAACATATATATATATATATATATATATATATATATATATATATATATATGTAAGTGACAACAGTTCGAAAGTAGGGAATTAATACGATTTTTATTAAGTTTTTGTTACTTTCTCTACCATGCATTCCACTCAAAACTTCGATAGTGAGATTTCACTGTATGTGTATGTTTTGAGGCCCTCTGAATAAAAAAATAATTTTTATGAAAGGGACCATGTGTGTGTCTGTGAGCAGCATAAATTAAAAGCGAAAATTCGGATAAGCACCAAACTTAGTATTTAGGTTTAGTATCTTCTAAAGATGCAACAAGAAAACTTTTAACAAAATTTCCCAACCCAATCTACCATTTACGTATAAATTGTTTGTAATATTTCGTTTTCAAAAAAATAGCCGCAGTGATTTTGAATGACATATATATTTTTGCTATTTATATGACAAAGAACATAATGCATATCTTGAATTTTCTTGGAATAGCCTGTGAAGTTCTCTTCATTTACAAGGAATTTTTATAATCTTGTATAACTGGTAAACGTTAAGCGATAAACGAAAATGTACCACACAAGAAATGGAGATCCCTTTGAAACGCAGAATTTACTTCGAATGACTTTTCTGTGACATAATTGATTTCCGAGATATCCGTTATTAATTGTTCGAATTATTCAGTATTTGATCATTCTTTAAAGTCCTTTCAATATCAAGCTGTTGCTCCCGGTTTAATTGAGACAACATGAGATTTCAAAGCCAGCATTGGTATACAGTCCAGTTCTTAAACATTTGACTATCGCTGTTCTCTTTGTATCAATAACGAAATGTGTAATGTAGCTGTTTCTGCAAAAATCTATTTGGATTAAAGTGAATAAAAACAAGCTTCAGTAAAAGTAGTTTGTATATCCACCAATAAGCGACACAGGGTAGAGTAGGTCAAGTGAATTTAACACATCATGCTTTTGTCATTAGGGATAGAGTGTAACCATTATGCAATCCAGCATGGTAGCCGGATCCCTGTTAATTTATTTATGAGGGCATTCCACGCGTTGCACACGTTACTGTGTAGTGCAATGGTTAGTATTCATTAGTGTCAGGAGGACTCGAATTTCGATTCCCCCAAAGCAGTTAAATTTTAATTACGCCTGAAATGGATTAAATGTATTCTAATCACATGTAGCTTGATTAATATAAGTTACATTTTACTTTTTCTGTCACGTACCCCTAGTAAGTAAGAGGGAATATTATAGGTATTCCAACCAAAAGCGTGTTTTGAGACCCTCTGCGCGTGAGCATAGCTGTGAACGACATTTCAAAAACGAAATACCAGTTAAATGCTAAACTTGTATTTAAGTTCAATATCTTCCAAAGATGCTGCACAAAAAATTCAAACTATACCTTATGTAGAAGCTTTTTGGAAAGTTTCGAATTTCTCAAAGCTTACTCTATCGATTTTGATAAATCTGCCAAATATTTAAGATGTTTATACGACAAAATGTAGATTTAAAATTTTTGGAGAATAGCCTGTGAAGCCCTCTTCATTTCTAAGATGATTTTTATTATTTCGTATCACGTGTACACCATAAGATATAGACAAAAACATACCACATGAAAATATAGATCTCTTTAAAGGAGACAGCTTATTTTAAATAACTTTTTCTGTTAAATGAAATTGAAATTTTTAGTGTCCCATTCTATATTGGGCGTGTTAGAACATGTGAACCTTCAATATCGCTAGACATTTCCTCATTCTGTAATCGAATCAAAGCATGGGGACGAAACAAGTGGATGTAAGAGAAAAAAAATATTATGGCCACCTTTTACGTAACATGCTATTGCTTATCGGTCTGCTGGAAGTCATTCATCAATCGAGTGTATTGTGTTCCCTGATTGAATGAAAGGTGCCCTCATGTAATTATTATCAAACATCATGGTATAGGACTAGTTAAGGGAAGGGACATCTAGCACTCAATGAATCTTTTGGACATACAATCCGGAAGGAACGAATGAGCTGAGTCAACCACAGGAGACGTATGAGTTACAGAGCCAGGACAGCGCAAGTCGACAGAGACAGTTCAGACTTCACCACCCGGCCACGGGAGGATCGCTCGGAGACGTCCATCTAGTAGGACTGTGAAAACGCGACCCAACAGTTCAAGATCGACAGGCAAGGCCGAGAAGAAGTTGAAAATCGTAACCTCTTAGCCATCTACCCCACACCAACCGGACGACATCCCGGAGTAAACCCGAAATATAAAAGGGAAATTAAATAAGAGGAAATCGGGGGAGAGGAAATCCGGGAGGGCAATAAGTATCCCATACCCTGCGACCAGTTGTGATCTATTGTACTTCCCTACATTTAATTCCCTAAGATTTTTGTCTCCTTCGCAATGTAGACAATTCTTGAAATCCTTGCAATTGCATGATTTCCAGATTAAAGTGTTTACCCAAATGAGATACTGCTTCATTTGTTCTCCTACATCTTCTACATACTTGATTGACTGCTTTGCCGAGGCGTTAGCGTAATAACGTATATATTCCTCTGTAAATTTAGACGGTGTGACACGAGTAGAATCAATCTCTGAGAGACTGTGAGTATATCCAGAAAGCGCCATTCAGTGAAGCTTCATTGTGAGGTACCAGCAACGAAAATGCAATATAATAGATCTCCATATCCCGGAGCCTAGACCTAACGAGGGCTTTTAACAAGATCATGTGCAAGTTGTTGATAACGTCTTAGCAAACTGAATATTCAATGTCAGAATTTCCTTCTGAGAAGAACGCTTTGCAGGAAACACGTCTCTAGCTGTGCTCATGATAAGCTCCATACACTGTACCTCCGAGAGCTCCAAGGTTCTTATTCGGATAACGATAAATGAAAGGGGGAAATATGGCTTCAGAATTTGATTAGGAAGCAGTCGATATCGGCTTCTTCGTTTAATATTCCATCTAGAGCAGGCAGTAATTATGAAAATTCTCCAGTAATAAGGAATGTTAAGAAAACCATTATGAAAGACGAACAAAAAAGGTATATTTCCTAGAGGAATCGAATAGATGCTTATAAAATAATAATAATGATAGTCTTTTGTGGGGATTCTTCAATAATTTTGATATGGATTGCGTGTAACTTTTAGGAGAAGTAAACGTTGAATTTATAACTTGTCCCACATAACACAGACTTGTTGTTAGTTTTCTTTAGTTATAGTCGCTTTAATTACTAGGTCATATCGCGGCTTATATCCATACATACGAGTACAACAATAATAATAGTACATTGTATACTTTACATTGATTAAATAATACAATAATTGTAATGCATTGTTATGAACATATTTTACATTATTAAGTCTTGAGCACAGCTAGAACAGTATAACCTATTACCTATTATACATTTTTAATGGATATGTTATATTTAAATCTTTTTATACAGTTTGATGTCTTTCAAGAAATAAGTAATGTTTTTGAAATGAGTAGGGCTGCTTAAAGCTAAAAAATATACCTTCAGGGATGTTATGTCTTCTTCTCCCCATGGTATAGCTTCTGCATTTAGTGATGAGGTGTTCGATGGTGATACGGCAATTGCAGGTCTCGCAGTGAGGAGCATTTTCTTTGGCGAGTATGAAGGAATGGGTTAGGCATGAATGGCCTAATGGTCTGTAATGTGTAGGATTTTGTGGAGCCTTTCCTAACTATGTGGAGTTTGCTTGATGTTTTAATGGTACACTCTTGCTTCCATTTGACAGTTGGTCTGCTAAAAAAATAACTTTGAACATCTCTGTAGGGCACTGGCAATTCTTCCACTGGAGGTAGTAAAATTGCCCCTTTGGCTTCCCTATCTGGTTCCTCATTTGCTAATATTTCACAGTGGGACGGAATCCATAAGAAAATAACTTCTTGATTATTTGTAGTAATTTGGTTGTAAAGATTCTGGATATCTTGGATTAACGTTAAGTCAGTAGAGCGGTCTTGGATACTCTGAAGAGTGCCTAGTGAATCAGTTAGAATTGCACCGTGTTTATGCTGTGGTGTGGTAATGTAAATCAAGTTCATATAAAATAAACTTCCTTTGACTTGTTTATTGCAAATACTACAGCTTGTCCGAGACGAAACGCCCTAATTTGACACGTATACTGAACAGAATAAACAACCCAACAGTTCTGTTGGGTTTTAGATCGGATATTAGTTATGGAAATGTATATTTATAATATTATATAAAGTTAATTTTTATTTTTATTCATGTTTATTCATTTTCATTTCACTGCTGAAAACCGAAACATTTAGAAAATTTGAAGAAAAAAAAGCTGAAAAATAGCAGCGAATGCTGAAAAAGCACAAACCTTGTGGTGATATGCACACCTATGGTCTATTATTGCGGTCAAGGCGTGGAAAACAGCGTTTCTAGAGACAGGATGTGTTGCTAAGAGGTATGGTGGTGGACTATCAAGAACATCAGAGGAGACTGTTAATCCTATTTCAGATAGTTTTCAAGAAGTCCCAAGAAATCAGTTTGAATGACGTCACGTGAGCCATTGCACTACTCTGTACGGAAACGTCGTTGAACTACAATAATGTACCCTAGTTTTGCATACCCTATACGGTTTGTATTATTTCAGCATTTGTTACCATTTTTCAGCTTTTACCAAATGTTTCCATTTCCTCGGTTTATAGCAGCTGCAATAAAAATGAAATAAAAGCGAATAAAAATAAAAGTAAACTTGATATAACATTACAAATATAAATTTCAATAGCTAGTTTACCATCTAACACTTAAAAAAAATCGTAGCTGTTTATTACGTTCAGTGTAAGTGTTTTAAATTAGAATGTTTCGCTTCGGACACCCTGTATATAAATGTTCTACTAAATTATGTTTGTAATCATACAAAGTGTTCCTTTGGCAGTGCCTAAATTAAGATAAAATATAGCTTCTTACCAGATTCATGCCATAATTGGAAATTTTCCTGCGCTTCATTTTTGTGGTTATGATCTGAATAGTATTAAATGCCAACTCTACAGTTATGAAAGTAATTCTTCTGAAAGTAATAGTGGATGATTCCAGAATGATAACCCTCATTTCATATTGGCATCTCTATAACCATCAGGGCTAAAGCAATGCACTTAACGGTAATGGATAGATAAATTTTGCAACTTACGGGTACTCCGCATTTGACCCCTTGATCACATCTAGGCCATATTCCATTTCCTCTGAAATTCTGTGCACTATGTCACCACGCTCCGTGCCTAGATGATTGAAGCTTAGTCATTTTGTAAAGTAACATTTTCCAACAACAGAAGCACATTTTCATATAAATAACAGCTGTGCAGTATAAAAAGTTAAGAATGACCATTCGTGCCCCGAAGTCTTAAATATTTGAAAGGGAACTTAATCCATTGTTTTTAATGCGTTGCTCCAGCATTGATGGTTAAAGTTCCATAGTATACTATAATTAGGACAAACATTCTGTATTGTGTTGCTTAATCTTTGAGGTTAAACGACGCAGTATTAATTGCGTGAAGAAACTACTAGGGTCCTCAGTATAGGCGAGGATTATAACTAAGCCTGGAGGTTTGGACAGGAATACATTAGATAGAGGCTTCAGTTTTCGAGGTACAGTGGCTTCCATTTATGCCGTCATCGCAGCTTTGGGAGGCATTCTACTGGCCTTCACAGATGGAGTATATGTCTATAACAAGGAGGAGGTGAATGAATGGGTTTACCTTATCGCGCATGGAGCGGCGTCCTGAGGTACTAACAATGAAATTGGCAAAAACAGTAGAATCAGACATTAAAATTTCGCTAAATCGTATACCATAACAGTGTTTTACAGCAATTATAACCTACGGGGCAGTGTATAGGCGCACAGAATGAGTAATGTGAGAATTAAAACTTTACTAGGAAGGACGTAAAAGAAAAGCTTAATAAGACATATAGGAGCAGTGCATACAACGCCAATTATGGCCTCATTGGTTCCTATAGGCATTTCGCCTATTAATTTTCTAATAAAATTCTTTCATTTTTAAATGAAAGAAGGGAAATTTGGAAAAATTAATACAAATTATTGGAACAAGATGGCGTTCCATTAAATAAAATTAAACAGAAATAAAATAATTATGGCAGATGGAATGAGAAAGTATCGATACGGGAAGAACATTTCATATATTTAGCAGCATTTGTGAGAGATTTCAATTTAAACACATACAGCCCACTAAATGTTTATTGCATTGTTTTACGGTAACTGGAAAAAGATTAATAAAACCACAAGTGATCTTTGTACATATTGCAAACAAATTGTAACACTTGAACACACCTTGTTTGATTATGCTTATTGCCTCAATAACAACTTCAAGGAAAATAAGTATGCTAAGAGGTTATCAAATATTATATATATTAAGAGCAAAGCATCTTTATAATCATTTAAATTCATTAGTAGACAAGAATCTCAACAAATACCGTCATCAACCAATCAGTTGAAGTTAGAAAATCATAAATATTGCAAAATTAACATATATTTTACACTACATTAAATACAATCCAAAAGGAAGGAGAGGAACAGCAAGAAGAAAAGATTGCATAATCTTACGAAGAAATATTGAAGAGAGAGAGAGAGAGAGAATAAGAGTAAAAGAGTTGAAATAGAGTTATGTTTAGAGTATAAACGAAGAATAGAGGAAGAGAGAAAGAAGAAAGAGGAAGATAATGGAGCAGATGAAGGAGTTTGGTGGGTGAGCAGCTGGACAATAGGACTGTGAATTGGAAGAGAAAAAATGCTGAAGCAGGAGTTGGAGACGCGGAATGGAGGAGACCGGGGATCTTAAATGAGGAGTGGTAAGTAAGAAACGGATGATGAGAAAGTAGGAGTTGAGTGACAAGGATAAGTGGGACAGTGAGTGAGTGCGTAGTTATAGTGAACTATGATAAAAACAAAAGGTTAATGGAAGTAAGTAAGAAATTAATTAAATTAATTAATTACAGCTGAAGAAAATGTTTCAATTGAAGGTGAAAAATCGGTTATAGTAGAAGCTAAAAATATGAATGTGTGGTGAATATGGTAAAGAATTAGATCGATAGATAAGGTATCTTATTGGTTTCAAATTATTGAAGTTATTACACAAGTATTTAGTGCATGGGTCATTGATCGTACATGCATATTTAAGATACAATAGGGTGATAAAATAAACAACAGAGAAAGAAAACACAACATAAAGGAACAAGAAAACGGGAGACAGAAATAAATTACCTTTGTCTAACTGAACAAATTTGACCTAGCTTCGTTGCGCACTTTAACTAAGAAATTGCCCATGTTTTGCTCCTCTGGTCAGCCAGTAGATCCCAACATGCCAATCTATTTCTTGAAGGACTTTAGAATTTTTCTTTGAGTTTAATTGCTCGCTGGTTCTCCCACTGTGCACATTCCGCTAAAATATGTACCCAGACCTCATCCAAATCACAGAATGGGCAGATTCTCTTGCCAGAATCGTCAGTCATTTTCTCTGCCCTCCAGCCCCTCAGTCTAAATCGTGCCATTCCTGATCTTTCCTTTCTTCCTAAACTAAGTATATATGCCTCTTTATCCCAGTTCAATTTTATTTAATTTGCTAGACTTAGAGAAGGTTTAATTTTACAATCCGATTCTGTTTTCTGTTGGTTGATGTCTCTTAGTCTTCGTTTAACACCTTTCCATATGTTTTTGTCATTTGCTTCAGCTCTTAGCCATATTGACCCCATTCATATTTTCCTGAAACCCCTTTCCAAATCAGCTGCCGAAAACTTAGGAGAAAGGTTTTCTCGCTGGTATTTATAACATTTGGATCGCAGCGTGGAGTTATCCCCATGCATCAGCGTAAAGAATTAGAATTAGTGTGATGTTTGATAGTGTAGTCAAGTGGGAAGTATTTAATACACATATAAATCATATCTAGATTAATTTTATAGCTTCGTGAAGTATATTTATGATGTGCAAATGATTTGTTTATGCATTCAATTTAATAATAGTAATAGATTAAATAAATTAATAGTAAATAGAATATAAAGGAGTATAATAAATACAGTTTGAAATATATGTGTTTGTTGGGTACCAACATATTTACTGCTGGATACTAGTATAAGCAAATTAGCATTTTAGTGATTCAGTAATTGGATAATAAGTGGAATCTAGTTATTGTGGATATTGGTTTTCAATATAAATAGTAAATCGCTAATATTTTCTTGAATTGTGTTTTAATTGTAATTTATTTCATTTTATTTTGTTAGTAGTTAAATCTGTACGACATTGCATAAATTAATAAGAATTGAGGGAAATAAGTAGAAAATTTGGAATACACGTCCCGATTTAGGAAACTAAATACCGGGGCGGAGTATTACAGATTTGATTTGATTTTTTATTTCTAATATTATGCTATCAATCTCAAGTTTATTTCAAATTTCCTCTAAAAGGATGTAACCTGCAAATGGTATTAAAGCTGTAACTTCTGCTGATTCAGCTGTGTTCTTGTGTGTTTTCAGTGTCCTTCTGAATAACGGGTTAAATTTTCATGGCATTATACCATTAAAGCACTGCATCTGTAGTGACTTTATCATACAGCGTTCATTAAATTGAACCAAAGAGCTTTTGAAGTTTGGGAAATATTACTTAAATATGTTTTAAAAAGAAAGGTAATAATTAAAGCCATTAGCAAGCAAAATAATAATGAATGGGATAATATATGGGATTCTACTGATAACAAATCTAGCTGCAGGAGAATCACTAAAAATCATTAGGGAGAATTAAATAGAAAAGCACTAGTGTTATAGAACATTAAATTCAAAATGTTAATGCAGAAATTAAAGTGGACCATAAATTATATTTTAACGAACTATAAATGACCATTAGTGATCACAAAGAGAGAAGTGAGTATAATTAAGCGAGAAGTTGGTAGAAATTAGAATATGATATATGCGCAAAATAAATTGTTCTTCTAAATTTTTTTCGTGCGTGCTGTAGTTAAGGGAAAAGCTTTGTCATTCTGTAATGTCATAATAAATTCAATGGTAGAAATGCAAATTAGAGTTTTCTCTTGATATGTAATGAATAGTCTGGTATTATGCAGGTACTTATCCAGATACTTCTTAGGATTATTCTTGTTTAGATTATCAAACTTGTTTCATTGTGGATTCATTTTATTTATGGGATTTTATAAACTAAAGCCGTCCAGCTGAGTTGTTATAAAACAATTTTTTTAAATATTGTGAATCAGAACAAAACAAGCCTTTCGTAAATTACTTTAATAACAAACTAAATCAATATTTTGAGATTAAATATCCCTGACGAATTGCTCAAAAATATAAAGAATATTTAAGAAATTCTGAGATTTTTCAAATGATTTTTCCTGTTTCGAAACAAATGCCTGAAATTTTCCTATTTTAAAGCAGCTCCTATATGCAATATCAAGTAAAATGTGTGTTTATTTCGTCCCTTAGTTATTATAAAGGAACCTCTGTAACAGGCTGTGTGTTTGGAACTAATGGAAATACAGCTGAAATCTCCCTAATATCGTTTTTGCGGCTGTGTTTTATTTCTCATCAAGGCTTCCAACAAGCGTTTTATTGCTTTCCAAGCCTTTCGATGTAGTTTTTATGCATCACAGAAGGTACTCCTCTATTTTTAGAAATCAGGCGTCGGACAGATTGATAGGCGTCAGTTGGCATGCAGCTTTTTGCAAATGTGTTTTGGCTGAGTGCGTCTATTCCCCTGATGGGACTCATTCAACGATGTTGAGTTCCTGCATTTGGTGTTTTGATTAGTGTCACATTTTCAGCGACAACAAAAACAATTGGCTGTCGAGCTCCTTCACGCCCCATTTGCCTCAAAGGCAGTTCATACCGTTGAGCTGCAGAAAGGTGTTTGACACAACTGAGAATATGTTTAGTTTTTCATTTTGTAACTCAGTGTCAAGAACATTCCTATAAGCAGAAAATATGTTTAATAGACAATCATAAGCTGAACAGTTCATATTTGGTTTCAGTATTTATTTGCTAACAACTGAGATTCTGAAACGTTATTTATATTTTGAGACAGTATCTTTAACACTTAAAAAATTTCAGTGTAATTATATAATATGCAAATTCAATAACAGCCCGCCTTGAAGCAATATGTGTATGTAATAATTTGTAAAATGTATGTAACACTCATTGCATATGCTTATATTATTGTAAACGTGTTTAATAATGTTATGTGAATATATTACGTAATTTAATAATGTAGGAGCTGTGAGAATAATAAGTTAAACGTTGCTAACAATGAGGTAACAATGAGGTAACCTTGAGGCAATAACGAGTTTGGGAGTTTAAATGTTATTTGTGATTTTTGGAAGCATTAATGTAAGTTTAGTGTCAGTTTATAAAATATAGCCAATCAACAAACAGAAAAAGCTTTAGTTAAATGCAGGTATTTTATTGGAGTAAAAATGGCCAATCAGAAACTTGAAATACAGAAGTTTACAAGTTTAAACGGTTGAAGTAAATTCAGATGACTCCAAACAGTGCTCATAACCTGACGTGTTACCTCCAAACAGTGCTCATAACCAGACGCGAGATGTGTCTTCGAGAAATTAATTACGTATTCGTGTGAGGCAAAAAATAGTATACTTGTTAAAAAGTGCAAGTATTAAATAAAAGAATATCACAGGTCTCAATATCAGTAAAGTGCTATTTAATTTTTGTCAAGGATTAATAAAAAGGAGTGAATTAAGACTTCAAATTTGTGTAAGACTACATTCTTGTTGTATCACGCCCTGCCAATTATTCCATATCTCTAACAATAATACTGACGCAGCCGAGGCAAACATAAATATTAAATATTTAAATAAACAATTTAATTACAAAGTTATTTTTTTTTAAACTTGGGGCAAAGGCTACCGGAAAGTGTTAACTATACATGTAGTTGCAACGAATTTCATGTTCGGCTCCCCAACAGTTGAAATACGATACAACTCCTTCAATAGAACCAACTTCAAACTGACTTTTCATACGTAGCAGCAAACAACGTAAAGATCAATATCTACTTCAAATTGGCGTCCATACGTGGAGCTAAATAAATAAACAACTCCAATAAACCATTCTTCTTCAATTTAAGTGAATAACAATACCAGTTTATCATAAATAATGCCATGAGAGCTGATATCGTAATTCTTGACGGGAAGATATAAACAATTAAACAAGAAACGATAGTAAGATAGAGAAATAGAGAAACAATGCAATAAATAATCTTTGTATACTAAATCAATGTATAATGCAATAATCTTGAGTTGAAAAGATTTGTCCGGAGAAAAGGGTAATAGGCGAGCAAAGCTGAGGAGTGAACGCCTTAGTATAAAGATTCCTGGAATGCAGTTAAGGCTATAAGTTCAGTACGTTTGCGGAGTCACGTACACAGAAATTGTGCAAAAGAGAAAGCGAATTAAATTCTGAGGGTTGGGGAGGTAGTACCCAGTGACAGTATCACATATGCAAACGTAGGAGTTTAAGATTGGCCCCACGCATATGAAGTAAAATTGGTGGGATATTTCGAAGGAGGTGGAGCTTAATTAATAAAAGAGCGTGTATTGCTAAAATTAATGTCTTATTTTCTTTTATTTCGTGTACAGCCTTAGAGAATTGCAGTCTTTTACAGTGATCGGCAGTTCGCAGGCCCTAAGATCCCGCTTGTTTATCAGTTACTTAGCGGTAGACGCGAGGGCTTTTGCCGGTAATCATTTTAGCGACTTGCGGTAAGTACATTTATAATTTATTTTATTGTGGAAACAGTTGTTTCAAACCATAATATTAATACTGCAGAAGTTAACAGGTATAACGACTCAACTGTTATAGTTTCGAGTGCAACTATTCATAACAGTTTTATTCTTTATGTTCAAACGGTTGGCAACTTGCTTCAATAGCTAAAGTATTAGATTGCATTAAACTTCTCTCAATATAAACTGGTGTTATTGTATCAAAATACGTTTACCCATAACCCGAGAGAAACATCTCATAGCCAAACAGTGTAGCATCCGGCAGCAGAATCAAAAGCAAATAATGAAGCAAAGGGTTCGGCTCCAAAAAGTGGCGACAATCGCCCAGCTTCAGAAGTTAGGAGTTTATCGATCTGATGAAACTAGTAACCTGGAAACTACATGAATAAAATATAATTTTATATAAATAATAATTACTTTTTTCCTTGGAGGTGTTATAATCAAATCACCTTCGTGTTGCTGTCAGAGCACCACATACTCATTGAATGAATAATCTAATGTACTACGGAATGCTAACCATTGCTACCAGTAATGGAAATGAAAAAAATAGTTAGCCTCAAAATTAAGATAAGCTAAAATCGGAAACAAACCCCTTCAAGAACTAACTAATTTATAAATTTGCACTATTTGAATTTGATTTGATTAAAACACAGTTTTCGAAATTGATTTTCGGTACTGGAAAGTGAAGTGGATGATGAAGTGGTAAAATTTCATAATTTCTTCAGATTTAATGTTTTCGCAAACTATTAACACGACTTTCCCTAAATATGTGGTTGTTTTCGTTTCTACAAATCATCCGTCTAAGCTCGCTTTTGCATTATAATCCTTTAAAATAGCCGTAAATATTTGCTAGAATGGTTTTAAAAGCATCTCTTTGTAACTACTTATGCAATGTAGAAAGCATGATTAAAAAGGAACTTCGAAAAATGCTAGCCTTGGCACGAAATATCTTATGCGTATGCTTGGAAACGAAAGAAGGTTCATTTAACATTTTTGCTACATAATTTCAGTTGAATGACGGTTCCTTTTCAAAGGCTGATGCTACGGAAAGAATTGTTTGATTTAAATTGTACTTTAATTAAATTTATATTTCTCCCCGTTTTTTGACGGTTCAAAACGAATTAATCTTTCTTTTAATTCTAGTAATCTTTGATACGAGACCTTAGACAGCTTATAGTCAACCATCCCGAACGTTGGCCTCACGCCTATATGTACGCGACAGAGTTGGTCAATCATTCAACTCAAAGATGAGATGATGTGGTCTGCATCACGCTTCCACCAGCCGGAGAAATAAGCGGTACAATTTTAATCAACATCTACAGCTAGATTAATATTCCTCATTACGGCATTGGTCCATATAGGGAAAATGTTTCTGAATGTTTATAGCTGATTGTCTAAAGACTTAATTACCCTTTCAGGAACATATTTAATAATAAATTACCACAAAACGGCCAAAGCGATTCCTATCTTATGCGTATAATATACCAAATAAACACTGAGCAAAGTGGTGCAACTGTAACGTGTGCGACTAGCAGTCTAGAGGTCCTGGGTTGGATCCCGCGCGACCGCATGTGTTTTTCGTGCTTTCCTCGGGTCGGAAAGGGAACGCTTGGGTAGTTCATTTTCTACCACGACTCTCTCCTTTTCCTCGTTTCTAACCCATCATCTTCCTTGTTGTGTGTTTGGTGGGTTACGGCTGGGAGTGGTGTGCGCTTTGTGAAGTTTCTTCCTAACGTCGTTCCAGGGACAGCACGGTCAGGGCTCACCTCTGGGTGCTTTCATGCAGGCGTTCCTTCGGGGGCCTTGTAGGCGTTCGGTCTCGAAACTTTAGGGACCTCGTCCATGCGTTGGCCCTTCGTCATCCAGATCATCCCTCCGTTCGTCAGTACCTTTACCTTAATACCAGCTAACTCAAACAACGCAGAACCATTCAGTGAAATCAGATATGTTGTAGGCACATTAAGATGTATGTGACGAAGGTCACTTGCATGAGATGGATAGCGCTTTCGCCTTGCAAAAGGAAGGGCATCGAGTTCAAACCCTGTGAGTGGGGCGAATAATATGCACAGGATTTTTGTGTTTTCTTCTTATCTTTATAGGACAAATGTTGGCTAAAAGAACTTAATTAACTTGGGATTATTTAACTTCATTTAATCAATCCATTTATCATCTCCGATGGCTTTCATTGTTAAAAGAAGTGTTAAATACAATTAAAAGGGTATGGAACGAGAACTGCTTAAATCAAAACCCATTTTCGATTTTATAGCAACTATTTACTTACTCTAAGTCCTTACGCTAAGATTGAGTTTACCCGCATATTTTATGTATAACGTCCATTGCAGGCAACATTATCGTGTCGGTAGGTTGGTAGTAATGTTCTGCTTGCATACCACAAAATGGTGACGCGAGGGAAACAGTATAGCACAATAAAATTTTACTGTTACAGCAGCATACTACACGTCAGTATTCGCTAAACCGAGGAAGCATATTGCAAGGAAGCGACCAGAACTTCATCGGACTGAGTGGCGACTTCATCATGACAACGCGCGGTCACACGTCGCAAATCAAGTTATGCAGTATTCGGCTAAATGGAACATTACCTTTGTACCGCATCCGCCTTATAACACCGATCTTGCAACCCGTATTTTTTTCCCACATCATTAAAGGTAAAGCTTCGGGACATTCAATTTGAGCACTTTGATGCAGTGCTCAAGAAAATTAAGATGATGCTCAAGGAGCTCACAAACAATTGCCTCCACAGTGTGTTCGAGGACTGGAAGGGACGCTATAAAATGTGCATTGAAGTAGGAGGGAATTACTTTGAAAAATATCATGTAAACCTTGAAATGGAGTAATAAACATCAGTGAAAAAATGAATCCCAGTCTTTGTTGATCAGCCCTCGTACGTTGGACCTCTCTGCGATTGGTATGTTGCCTTGCTGATTATATTAATTATGCCCATTACAATGTGGCAATTAATGCCCTGCTACTAGTTTATATATGTACTACATTTACTGTAGCATATTTCACGGTTATAAAACGGTGTGGTGCGAAACAGATTTAGGGTTAGGTAACATTTCTTTTATCTTGTATTAGTATTATATGCAATAGCATGGACGATATTTCTGTCTGCAAGAAATTTACAAACATTTAAACTATAAATGATGGTTTCAAATTTATATGAATTTTGAAAAACATGGAAGAAACCTAATTAGGAAGCACTGGTATAAGGGTACCGAAGCTGCTAACTTTTCGCTGAACTATGCTTAAATCCTACAGTACCAATTCTAGACGGGGAATTAACTGACGGGGAAATTGTTCGGGCAATAAAAAGCCTAAAGAATCACAAAGCACCGGGAATAGAAGGAATTCCGAGTGAATTTGTTAAATGCTCCATAGAAGTCCCTAAAATATTATACCTTCTGCGGGTGGCATTTAACAAATTATTTAACGGAGAGAAGTATCCTGAAGCTTGGACAACAGCAATTATTCAGCCAATATTTAAGGGTAAGGGCAGCAGTCAGCAACCAGAAAATTATAGAGGAATTGCGTTGTTATCTATACTGGGTAAGGTATATTGCAAAATTATCTATGACCGGTTAAGGGGTTGGGTAAAAGAGTTCGATATGATTTCTAAATTTCAGGCGGGTTTCAGGGAAGGGTTCTCTACTGCAGATAATATTTTCATATTAAAAACATTAATTGATTCAAATTTGAATAAAAGAGGGGGAAACTCTATTGTGCTTTTGTTGATTTTAAAATGGCTTTTGATAGTGTGCAGAGGAATGCCCTTTGGGCGAAACTTCACCACAAAGGACTCTCTGGTAAAATGATGAAAGCTCTAATGCAAATTTACAACAGTGTGAATTTCAGCATCAAAATAGACCAAAACACAACAACTGAATCTAAATCGGCCAGTAGAGGAGTTCGTCAAGGATGTATTTTATCGCCCCTATTGTTCAATTTATTCATAGACGATATAATAGACGTGTTAATAGCAGAGGAAATGAATGGCCCAAAAGTAGACGAGGTCTGCATTCCTGTACTTTTATACGCGGATGACATGACAATTTTGTCAGTGACGACAGAAGGCTTACAGAAAGGTATTAATAGGTTGGAACAATATTGTAAACAATGGGGTCTGGTGGTAAACATTAACAAAACAAAAACAATGGCTTTCAAAAATGGCTATGCGTATGGCAGGGATGAGAAATGGTATTACAAGGGGCTAGAATTACAAAACGTTAAACATTTCTCCTATTTAGGAGTAATGTTTAATATGAGAGGAAAATGGAACAAACATCTATCTGTAACTAACTACAAAGCACGAGGGCAGTTAAATGAATTATTACGTACCCTCTCGCGGATACCGGATGTACCTGTAGATACATTAGAAAAGATGTATAACTCCATGATAAGGCCTGTTCTGTTATACGGCAGTGAAATCTGGGGATGGGAAAGAGCAGAGCATGTAAATAAAACACAGGTAGCCTTTTGGAAAAGAGTTCTTGGAGTTTCACAAGGCACATCAAATTCGGGGGTATTGAGGGAGGTAGGATGCTATGAAGACACAATACACTGCAAAATAAGAGCAGTGAAGTACTGGCTAAGGCTGATGCATGGGGATAACTCCACACTACGATCCAAATGTTATAAATACCAGCGAGAAAACCTGTCTCCTAAGTTCTGGGCAGCTGATTTGGAAAGGGGTTTGAGGAGAATAGGAATGGGATCAGTATGGCTAAGAGCTGAAACAAATGACAAAAACATATGGAAAGGTGTTAAAAGAAGACTAAGAGACATCAACCAACAGGAAATAGAATCGGACTGTAAAATTAAACCTTCTCTAAGTCTAGCAAATGAAATAAAATTGAACTGGGGTAAAGAGGCATATATACTTAATTTAGGAAGAAAGGAAAGATCAGGAATGGCATGGTTTAGACTGGGGGGCTGGAGAGCACAGAAAATGACCGACGATTCTGGCAGGAGAATCTGCCCATTCTGTGAATTGGATGAGGACTGGGTACATATTTTGGCGGAATGTGCACAGTGGGAGAACCAGCGAACGATTAAACTCAAAGAAAAATTCCTAAGTCCCTTAAGAAAGAGATTGGCATGTTGGGATCTACTGGCTGACCAGAGGAACTGGCAAAACATGGGCAATTTTCTGGCTAAAGTGCGCGAAGCTAGGTCAAATTTGTTCAGTTAGACAAAGGTAATTTATTTCTATTTCCCTTTTTCTTGTTCCTTTTGTTGTGTTTTCTTTATCTGTTGTTTATTTTGTCATCCTATTGTATCTTAAATATGCATGTACGGTCAATGACCCATGCACTAAATACTTGTGTAATAACTCCAGTAATTTGAAATCAATAAAGATACCTTATCTATCTATCTATCTAACTTTCACAAGCTTCAGCCAATTTAAATGAACACTCTCTCACAGTTTTGTTCGCATAATTATAATAGAAAATAATACCCTACCCATTGAAAAGAATTAAATTTTGCAAATTAGTTTTCAAATTATATTTATGTACACTAAAAATTTAATTTTGTGTAGTATTCAAAATTTTCTGGAACAAACAATAATAATTAAGTGTGCAGGTCCTTTAGTTACCTAAAAGTATGCATGCCTATATTGAATTATAAAAACGTTATATCCAAAACTATGCTTGATATAAATAACGAGCTCTTTAGGTCTCCTTATCCACCTTCAGAGAACTACAAATTTGAAACAATTGAACAAATATTTCATAATTATCATTTTAAAGTGACAAATGTATATGAAAACAGGATTAGAAGAGAGTTGAGTTTTAAAATTAAATGTGCTATTTTCACACATATGCGTACGTCGTTTAAACACTGTGTTTGAGCATTTAGATAAGATAAAAATTCAAATGGAACCTTATTCTACAATATTCGAGGATATTTTTCCTATAAACTTTATAAAATCTAATTTTTTTCTCTAAATGTTGAAATTTCAACACCTAGTATAGAAAAAACAAATTACACCAAATGCTTAATTCAATTTCTCACAGAAGAACAGGGGTTAATTCTCTTCAGAAATACCAGAACTATATGAAGCATAATTCAGCTAGTTTAAAAAAGCCCCTCTAATGCGTGTGAATTCATACGTCACTTTTGTACACAAAAATGTGTAAAATTCAACCTAAGTGATTGACACCTAAAACTCTTACACCTGGTGTACAGTATTTCAAGACAACAAAATAATTATGACGCGAAACGTGAGTCGAAAGCCATTTTTATTTTCTCTATTACGTATGGTAAGTAGGGGAAGTATTGCATTCCACCCAAAAATTCGATACCGAAATTTCAATGAAAATGCATGTTTTGAGCCCCCTGAATACAAAAAATCATTTTTATAAAATCTTCGTGTGTCTGTGTGTGTCTGTAAGCATCGTAACTCAAAAACGAAAAGTTGGCTAACCAAACTTGGTTTTACGTTCAGTATCTTTCAAAGATGCGACACGAAGATTTTAAAGAAAATCCGCCCACCCCAAACTACTCTTTACGTGGAATATTTTTCGAACATTTTGATTTTCTCAAAAATGGCTCTAACGAATTTTGATACAAATATATATTTAAGATATTTTCATGACATTCTGAGTGGCTTTCCCATAACTGGTAAACTGTAGAGATGGGCAAACTTTCTCTATACAAAAAACTGTAGAGCTCGTTAAAACATACAATTTATGTCATATACATTTTTTTGTGGAGTGAAGCATTTCCGAGATATTCCTTGTTATTTGTTTGAATTATACAATACACGTTTTCTCAAATGAGAATTCTTTATGCATTTTTTATGACCTAGACATTCAAGGAGATTGGAATGCTCTGCATAGCAAACAGCTCTTAAAACTTTACTATTGTTTCAAGCCTAGCATATTTCCCTTGCACCTAAGGAAAATTAGCAGTAAGATTACTAATATGAAGTATATGGAGAGTAAGCGTTTGTAAAAATAGTTTGTACAAGAGTAGAGAAAGTCTGTGAGTGTAACATATCAAATTTGTTTTCCATGCACAAGTTTTGTAAACACGGTGATGTAGTACATTATATTGCCCTATGACATGACCAGTCAGTTTTTTGCATAGCCCTTTTGACCATTTGAGATTCTAGAGAACTGGTTCCCATGTAAACAAAAACACAAGCATTAAAGGAACCACCCAATCCGTGCTCTTTAGAAGTCTGCTTAGAAATGAGACGCTTCGGAATGAGTTCATACACTGTGTGACGTTGGCTGCATGGGTGCCCATGTTAGTATATCTGTGTGATGTGGCTGTGTTGAAATGAAAGTACGGATACGTGTGCTCCAGAAAAGCTTAATCTTGGGATCTATAGCGTCATTTACAAGGTTAGTTAATCGTTGTTCTGTTAGTAGCTGGATTCTTTGGGGTCTTGCTTGTAGTCCTCAAAATGGCACATTCTGCATTAGGATAATAGAATGTGTGAATGCTTTATAAGACTTTATTACAAGTTACGTAATACTGGCAACCCTTTTTTCTTTCTCTACCACGTACAAAGTAGGCAGAGAAGGTATTGCATTTTAACTCAAAATTTCGATACCGAGATTTCACCGTAACTAAATGTTTTGAGGCCTCTTAAACAAAAAAATAAAAACTTTTAAAAAGGTCTATGTGTGTGTGTGTGTATCTATCTGTGACTGCATTTAAATTCGGTATCTTTCAAAGATGCGACACGAAGATTTTGAAGAAAACCCCTCCATCTCCAACTGCACTTTACATGGAACATTTTTCCAATTTTTGAATTTTCTCAAAACTGACTCTAGAAATTCTGATTAACACACCGCATATTAAAAATATTTATATGACAAATAAAATGTATATCTTGAAATATCTGGAAATAGCCTGTGAAATCCTCTTCATCTAGAAGGAAATTCGTATAACATTGGATATAAGCTAAGCGATAGACGAAGACGTGCTACACAAAAAATGTAGATATACTATCTTGTTTTTGTAGCATAAGACATTGCGAAGATATCCTTTATTAATGGTTCAAATTGTTCATTACTTTTGTCATATTTTTAATTCCCGTCGTTCTAGATTGTTTATCGCGATGTCCTGTAAACAGTATGGAATTTTGAAGCCAGTATAGTGTCCAGTTCTTAAACATTTGAATGTCGCTATTCGCTTTGTATCTATAACGAAATGTGCAATGTAGCTATTTCTCCAACGGCTTATGTGGATTAAAATGAAGCAGATAGAAATAAGCAATCGTGTGTCCATTAAATGATATAAGGTAGAGAAAGTCATGTGAATGTAACAGATCAACGTTTTTTTTCTATTTATTTGCGTGTATTTCAATGTCGACTATAGAAAACAACATTGTCGAAGCTGAAGTATTCATGCTGGTTCGGTCAAGTACTAACTAATTTGACTTAGTTGAAACATATAACCAGAAAATGAAGAACTAAGCGGTCAAATGACGTACTGTACTAGAAATAAACAGCTAGGAAACGGCCGTTAAGAATAAATAAAGTAAAGTTTACGACATACGCACTGTTTAGGATTATTATCTGTTAAAATATACGCCACAATTCTGGAGAGAAGATTTCGCGAAAAACTTAACGAAAATCATTTGTGCTGAAAGCCAAACCTCAAAGACAAAAAGACAGTCAAATTCGCCGTCTTGATGAAAATAAAAGTAGTCTACTATCTATAAGCAAACCAAGCATTCGCAATTTTGGCTTTTAGTGCCAGAATGTGCTGGGAAACTGGCATAAAAACCAAGTAAAGCCTTTGAGCTTTTTATAGGGTTTAAAATCTAGCTGGGATTTTTGTATTAGCATAGAGTTAAGCTTATTCTTTGTGGAATCCACTTCTTTGCATAACTTTATTATTAACGCTTCCATAAATAATCGCAGCGGAAGTGCCATAAAATGATGATTTAGGCAATTAAAATGAAGGTATTACACAATTTAAAATGAGGCGTGAAAGCTTGTGAGCATGTGAGCCAGCCAGCCAGTCAGCTAGCCTTTTAAGACGCTAAGTCGTTACATTGTCAACAAATTGCTGCTTTTGTAACTAGTGCGCATGCGCGGAAGAAAGTCCGCGAAAATGGGGATTTATTCTTCCTCTTCCAAAATACTATAAGCAAAAATTTGTGGGATGCTAATTAACCTACGTTTATATAAAAGAAAAATAATCTAACATAACCTAACATCCCGTGAACCAGATGCCTAAGTTTATATAAATAGAGAACCATAAGCATCGTTAAGGAACACACAATGGCTTCGTTCACGTGTCGTTCACTTTTCAATCAGATTTTGGCGGCTCTCTCGCTTATGTGTTTTTCTAAGCTACTGGCGGCTATAATACGTATATATTAATTCATCAATTCCTAGCACCTTGTGTTGGGGATTAGATGAGATATTACAGATAAGGGGATATAGAAAATGTTGATGTAGGTTTTTACACCGCCTTTATTGAAGAAATGGACTGGAAAATCTGGATTGTTTAGAACTTTAAAAATCTAATTTCTTCAGTTTTGCTATGTAATTGTGAAACAAGCCTCATAATTAATTACTTTAAAAGCAACAAAGAAATAACGTAATAAATGTTTATAAGCCAAATACTTCTGACAGTTTTAAACATTCCAATAACACAAATACTCAAGAACTTAGAGCAACTTTTTCGTTAATTATTCTTAGGCGACTTGTGTATTTTTTCTGGCTAAATGGTATATTTTTATAGCTTCGTTTTGCACAAAGAAGGAATGGTTTGTGATTTTGATGTGTAATTCCACACTTCTAATTTGTGTATACACAAATTGCTTTGTTCATGCTGATTGCTGCTTTTATTTCTTTTCTTGTGGTGATATTGGCTGGCAATATTTCGTATGCAGCCTTGTTTTGCTTGCGTGATACAAACTGGCCTGTCAGGATTTACTTTTAGTTATTATTGAAAACTGCTCACTGTGATATTTAAATCTTGAATTTCTTTTGTATGCTGTATTGTGCAGGCATTACAAAAATTATTTAAGACGGTGTCAAAATGTTTGATTATATATAATGTGCGAGTTATACCTTTTTACTTTCACTACTACGTATAGTAAGTAGAGGAAGTAATGTATTCCATCCAAAAATTCGATGTCGGGATTTCACCAGAAATACGTGTTTCGAGGCCCCCTGAATCCACAATAAAGAATTTTTAGAAAAAGGTCCGTATATTTGTGTCTGTGTCTACCTGTGAACGGCATAACTCAAAAACAAAAAGTGAGATAAACGCCAAACTTGGAGGTTCAGTACCTTAAAAAGATACAACACGAAGATGTTCAAGAAAATCACCCAGACTACCCTTTACATGGAATTTTGCTTCCAAACTTTTGATTTTCTAAAAACTGACTTAACGATTTTGATTAACATACATATTAAAGATATTTTCATGATAAATAAAAGGTATATCTTGAATTTTCCGGGAATAGCCAGTGAAGTCCATTTCATTTGGAACACATTTTGTATAATCTTGTATAATTCGTAAACGTTAAGCGACAGACGAAAACGTACTACACAAAATATGTAGATCTCTTTCAAACACACAATTTCGTTCAAATAATTTCTTTGTGGCATAGGCCATCTCTTGATATCCGTTATTAAAGGTTCGAATTGCTTATTTCTTGGTCATTCTTTTATAAAGTCCTGTCAACATACAGTTATTTCTTGCAATTGCATGGAAATATAACGAATTTTAAGGTCAGAGTATAGCGTCCAATTCGTAAAACATTTGAATGTCGCTGTTCCCTTTATATTTATTATGAAATGTGTAATGAGGCTATTTCTGCAAAGCTTTGTTTATATTCAGATGTAGTAGACAGAAAAATAAGCTTTAGTAGGAATAGTTTGTATACCCACTAAAAACGATAGACAGTAGAAAAAGTTATGTGCATGTATCACATTAGAATTTTTATAATGAGTTATTTCCGCATTAAAGTTCAGGTATACTCCAGAGCAATAATGGTTATACGTAAACCTTACTGCTGCATTTGTTGTTGAAGTTTTCAATTTAGTCTATTTACGTGATCTAACTTTTCATATAATGGGATTAGTAGCCTTTTGTTCCGCTTTAAATATTGCTTGGATTTACTTACTTTCCCCCCTTTTTGTTTCTTACTATATCTAGTACATTTACCAAACTTGGTACCTTTTTACACTTATCATTCGTGTTGAAATTAGTTGCCCCCTCTTACGCGTGCCTATCACTGTTCTCGTGTACTTTATTAACATACTAGAGCTATAAATCAGTAATTTGGATAACTTTACATGTATTTTTCATAGTATGTAAAAGTTGTCCATTTTGTTAAACCTAACGTTTAATCCGAATATTGTAAATGCGAGTGAGAGTAGTAAACATAATTTCTATATTATTCAGTTCTCTGCTATGACCAACGTTTTATTGGGAGTAATTTATATGTGTTCTACAAGACGAATTTGTAAGTGTATGTATATAGCTGCATAACATTCTTTGATGTTTATGAAGTTATAATTCTCACACATGCATTATTTTCATATACAGTTATACCTGGCATGATGGAAAATATTTATTGCCTTTTATATACAAGGTGGACCATTTAAATTGAGACTGTACAGTATCTCCAAAACTTGGAGAAATAAATGTCTAGAATAAAAGTTGTTTGATAATATGGGGGAAAGTAAACGCCACTGGTCGTGCTTTATTTGGGGGACGCTGTGATATTCACCTTAGGATCAATTTAATTTCACCTTAATTGTAAGTTCCCATTTAAAAAATTTGTGTGTTTTGAAATGTTATAGATTTTTTTAATAGTATGCTTTTGTCTATCTCTTGTAGTTTACTTGTTATTCAAAATTATACACAATGCCTTCTAATTAAAGCTTTCATGGGCTATTTGCAGTAAATTTAAACTGTACAGTGTAATTATGATTTATTTAAATATGTGGCACTTTAATCAAAATAGTTAGAGCTGTTTTTGCTAAAATAAAAATTTACGAAATCTTTTCACGTAAGAGTGGGAGTGGGTACTTAAAAATCTTCGTGTTACGTCCGTTAAGATGGTAAATTTAAATACGAAGTTTAAAGTTTTGTTTTTTGGCTTAAGTGCTACAAATACATACACGCACACACACTCACGCTCACGTTCACGCTCACGCCCGACTCTTTTTACTTTCTCTATCACAGGCATAGTAGGCAGAGAAGTTATTGGACTCTACCCAAAAATTCAATATCGAGATTTCACCGGGAATACATGTTTTGAGGCCTCCTGAATCCAATAACGCATTTTAAACAAAATTTCCGTGTGTGCGTACAGCATAACTCAAATAAAAAAGTCGGATAAATGCCAAACTTGGTATTTACGTTCAGTGCTTTCCGGCGATGCGACACGAAGGTTTTCAATAAAATTCCCACCCCAAACTACCCTATAGAACATTTTTAAAAAAAATATTTTTAAAAATGGTTCTTAACCATTCTGATTAAAATGCCATATATGAAAAATATTTACATGGCAAATAAAATGCATATCTTGAATTTTTTGGGAACAACCTGTGAATTCCTCTTCATACCGAAAGAATTTTGTATACTGTTATGTAACTGGTAAACGTTAGGTGATAGACGAAAACGTACTTCACAAAAATGTATCACTCTTTAAAATACACAATTTATTTGAAATGATTTTTTGTGGCATAATCCATTTCTGAGATATCCATTATTAATGGCTCGAATTGTTCATTACTTCCTCATTCTCTTAGAGTCCTGTCAACATTCAGTTGTTTTTCGCGATTGCATGAAAACGGTATGGAATTTTAAGGCAGCATATAGCACTTAGTGTTAAACATTTAACCATCGCTGTTCTCTTTGTATCTATAACGAAATTTGAAATTCAGCTATTTCTGCAAAGGTTTTTTTTGGTGATTAAAATGTAGTAGATAAAAAAATTAGCTTTAATATGAACAGCTTGTATACATATGTAGAGAAGGTTATGTGAATGTGTCACATCGAAATTTTGTGAATGGTTTTATATGGATTCAGGGGCTTCAAAATATGTATTTCCAGGAAAATTTTGATATCGCAATTTTGGCTAGAGTACAATATTTTTAATTAGGTACGTGGTAGGGAAAGTAATAAACAGCAACTATTAAAATGCAAGGCCTTACTTTCCATTGTTTCCTTATAAGCGGTAATCCAGTAAATTAACAGACCGAACAGCTGTTTCTAACAAAATAATAGAACGCAAGGAATGAAATTAACAGCATGTGCAGGCACAACGTAATAAAAACGCTATAAATCGTGCCCTTTCAGTTAGCTTTGGAGCACATTTTACATCTCTGGCTTGAGAATCACAGCGCGTGACGTGGAATAAAATCCGCGGAGTGACGTCCTAAGTTATATTAACGGACCGTTCCCGGTTGGTAATTCGCCGCTGCATCTGTCACACGTTTTACTGCCCAAAGGCGGCGTAACGTTTGGATATTAGCGGCACTTGACTGATATAGGATTTCTCTTTGTAGAACCAACTAATTTCCTTTGTTACGCTGTATTTTAGCCTGCTTTAAGCGCAAGAAAATTATTTAGTATAAAAAAGCATCGGTATACATTCACATGATTTTCTCTACATACTATCGTTTATTTTTAATAAATCTTCTAAAAATCTTCCAGCTAAAGCTTATTTCTTTTTCTAACATATACCTACTATAGGTAAGTGGAGGTGTTGTATTGTAACCTAGATTCGATGTCAAGATTTCACTGGAAATATATTTTTCACCGATCCCAAAATATTCAGTAATGAAAACCATCCCAAAATTTCCCTCTATATGGAAATATTGCCCTCTATTTTTCTAACTGTTGTATTTTGTCATTACTCAACCGTTTATTTTCAATACATTCATGAAAATTACTATCTATTTCCTTAACTCTTTTCCTAATAATTTGCACCACAGTGCGCCTTCTCTAGATTCTCAAACATTGTATATAGCCAGACAGTATACATATAAATATTTTACTAAAGTTGGACAAAAACGCAGTACCTCTGTAGCTATTTGGATTACCTTTATATATACATTTCCGGTCAGAAGTTTCCGAAAACCCAGTGAAAGTAATGCACTTTATCGTTTAACCTGAATTGTTATTTATTCCACGTAAATACAATGATCTCAAAAATCACTGTTCAGAATGTAGGTGTAGTAATATGTTTCGAAAATTTACAAAACAGGTACCACACTGGATGCTTCTATCTGCCCATGCATCATTCAGGCATGCCGTAACACCGATTATTTAACCTGAGTCCACCCCATCCTAATATACAGATAGGTAGGGCACACAGCGGGTATAGGTGCGCTCCACCAATAGTATATTTCCGGCCGTGAAATAGAAGCTGTCTTAACGGCAGATGGTTGTTTGATTCCTATTACATGACTTGCAGTTTTCAGCCAGATATCAATCCGCTAGAGTTGCCAGTTATAATGAAATTAGAAATCTGCTGCTGTTTTCAGGAAGAAACAGACCTGTATGTTAGTATACAGTAATGTAATTAAAATATTTGTTGTGAGAAAATCAGGTGCTAAAATTACAGGGGAAAAATCAAAGAAAGACGTAACTCTTGTCAATTAAGTGTTAAAATTACAGAAAAAATACAACGAAATAGCAACAGTACCACTAAAATCATAAAGTGTTAAAAAATTCAAACCAATAGTAACAGATACCTCGGAAATGGTCAATGCCACAAAGAAAGAATGAATGTTCACCTATTGCTTAGAATGACTCCGTTGGAAAAAAATAAATAAAATTATGGTTATCACACTAAACTTTGATCAGACAAACTATTTCAATATGTTTGCTTACTTATATTTACTATACTATTGTTTTACGCGCTTTCTTCAAATTACCTTGAGTGTCCGGAAACTTTTGACCGGGTGTATGTGTGTCTTAGTGCTTAGTGGACCATTTAAATCGAGGCTGTAGATACAATATCTCCAAAAATAAGCGTTGTTGAAATAAAGTTTGCTTGATATTATGGGGGAAAGCAAATGCCATTAGTCGTGTTTTATTTGGAGGGCATTGTGATTGGTCATTTTAGGGAAATTCAATTATTTTAAATGGGAACCTACTTTTTTATATTTTCTCATTTCTCATAGAAATACTAAACCACATTAGTATAAAGTACTTTGCAATTTTTCTTACACCAAAGTAAATAACAACGAAAATTCTGAATTTATAAAACGCATAGTTTTGGGGATATTGTACACCCTCGACTTAAATGCTCCATCCTGTGTATATAAAATATGAGTTTGTATGTGTCTTCTGCTTTCTTAAACCAAATGGAAAGGTTTTTGTTATACCCCACACCTACCCACTGCTTTCCTCTATTTTAGATTCCTTGCTTGCTTTAGCACTTCCTCACCTGTGTGGGGAAGCTAATTCTTCTATACATATAATAATATTGACTACTGAGATTCCAGTTATACTTCTCCACTGCTTTCATTTCGAACAATCGTTTAAAATGCTTAACCATACTCCTGGTTCAACAAGCACTAATTCTGACTGACCTCGTGAGCATTTTCTCTGCTTCTCTTTCTTCACTTAGTTTCAGTTCTTCCATTTCCAATGACATTTGATTAACTCTCGCCTTCGTTTATTTTTTATTTCTTTAGCTATTCTACTCATTTTATTGCTTAAATGTTCCATTCTGTTCATTTTAGTAAATAATTATTCCAATACTTCCTGTCATTCCTTAGGTTCTCGGTTCATTTCTACTCCTCCAACTGTAAGTAATATTAAAATTGTACGTACGTCATTTCATCCTTTCTACCACCTCTTAGTCTTCTTCTTTCAAAAAGTACAATTCTTGCCCGATATAAAATGTCCAACTCGAAACCCATAGTTACTTAGACCACTCTTACTTTCCGCTCACTATTTGTCTCGTTGTACCTCATCCACTACTGCTTAGTACTCTATATAAAAGTAAACATTTACAATATCCAAAGTTAAAACTATTAAATTTGAAGTCGAAGCCTTTGATACTTTGCTTTTATTTTGGATTCGACATCCCAATGTCTATTTTCCCGAAATTTTCATCTAGTTACAGCTTTGCGTTAATTGAAACGTTACTTCGTTGTTCTTTCAATGAACATTTAAATATAAACTGTAATAATTACATAATACCTAAAACAAAACTTCGCGCATTGTTAAAATTATCTTTGATATAAATAGTTGATTGTCGTCTACGAATTCTTAAATCCATATTGCTTAATTTCAAACTATTTTTATTTTCTCTACTACGTACATAGAAGGCAGAGAAGGTATTGCATTCCATCCCAAAATTCTATACCGATATTTCACTGGAAATACATCTTTTGGGGTCCCCTGAATCCAAATAAAGCATTTTTAGAAACATGTCCGTGTGTGTCTGTGAACAACATAACTCAAAAAAATAATAAACGTGGTATTTAAGTTCAGTATCTTCCAAGGATGCGACAATAGATTTTTAACGAAATCCCCCACCCCAACTATCCTGTACAGGGAAGATTTTTAGAACATTTTGATTTTCTAAAAAATGGCTCTAACGATTTTGTTTAAGAGACCATTATTAAATACATGTATATGGTAAATAAAAATATATTTTGAATTTTCTGGGAATATCTTGTGAAGTCCTCTTCATTTGGAAGGAATTTTGTATAATGTTGTATAACTGGTAAATGTTAAGCGATAGACGAAAACGTACTACGCAAGAAATGTAGATCTCTTTAAAACACATAAATTATTTAAAATAGGTATTGCTGTGACATAAGCCAATTCTAAGATATCCGTCATTAATGGTTCGAGCTGTTCATTATTTGGCCATTCTCTTAAAGTCCTTTCAACATTCAGTTGTTTCTCGCGATTGCATGGAAACAGCATGGAATTTTAAGGCCAGCATATAGCGTCCAGTTCTTAAACATTTGACTATCGCTGTTCCCTTTGTATCTATAACGAACTGTGTAATCTAGCTATTTATGCAAAGGTTTATTTGGATTAAAATGTAGTAGATAAGAGTATTAATTGAATACCCACTAATAAACTAAGCTAGAGGATCGAGAAATCATGTGAATGTATCGCATTAGATTTTTAAGACCGTGTTTTATCGTGCTTGGATAGAATAGTTTAAAATATTATGAATGTATGTCTAAAGTTTAATAACGTATTAAGGAAAGTCATGTTGAAGTTGCCCTTAAGCTGTTTCAACATTACTTAGGTATATCATTGCCATGTAACATTTGTCCCAACTAATTAACCTTGTTTCTCGAAGGTATCATTAGTAAATGTCAGTGTTTTCCTGACCTCGACGTCTGTTTGTGTCCGTGATTCATTTGACTTCTTATATTTCCACATCGCGAGTTTCTCTGAAGCTATATCACGCAAGTATTGATTAAAAAATTCTCGAGTGGTGCATAAAGTAGCACTCTGTGATACTCAAAACCTCAAGAGGTTGAAGCTTGCAGTGCTCTCTCCTTGAAACCAGTTTACCTCTTAGTTACTTGTTCAGTGCTCGAACTCTCTAAGTTGATAGTACCATTCTTGGGTTGTAAGGAGGATGTTAAAGAGTTTGAGCCTTAAAAGTTGCTGAGACTCTGTGCCTTTATACTCTAATTACGTTATATTTAAGTACACTCATTCAAACAAATGCCTCATTAGAGAGGTTTATGTTGCGGACTTTACCGCTGGAGATAACTGACAGCTTTAGGCCACCATTGAAGGGAACTTGATGAGTTTCGTAGAAATAAGGTTAGACTTCTGTTCCTTAGTATTACTTTCTCTATCTTCTAGCCGTATTCCAACTATTTGGAAAGTATCATAAGTCGTATGATACTTAACATTTTTGGAACGCCATGCTTCTAAAAACAAATGGTGCCTGTTTTAACGTTGACAGATACTTTCTAATGTTTTGTGAGTTGATTGCCATGTAGTTTATTCGATTTGCTCTAATAGTTTATTAATTTCCATTATTTAAGGATTTTGTATTCACCCAAAAATGAATTTAACTAGAAAACACTTCCGGGTATGACATTTTACCATTTTAAATCGTCATTAACGCCTAAACAATGCAAAGATAAGCTTAAAAATGCATTTAGGGAAGCCCCATCTTTGCTAACAACTTATAATTGGTACAGCGAATTCAAGAGAGATCGTTCTTTTCTTTTTTTTAGTGATTAATTTCATGAAGGGCGCCCAAAAAGTTTCTGTTAGTGATGACAATTTTACTGCTGTTTGAGCAATGCTTAAAGATCCACAGGCGTCTTAGAAATATATTCAAACGGCATTGGTCATTGTTATGAGTCAATTCAAAGCATTTTACATCAAACTTTAGACGTGAGAAAACTTTGTTGTCAATGGATTACACATAAATTGACTCGTGGTCAAAAACAACTCATTGATTGGTGAAGAAAAATTCTGGAAAACTTCCAAATCGTCACTTCAAATTTGGTTTGGGATATCTTTACTACTGATGAATCTTGAACTTATTGCTATGATCCTGAAAAGAAAAGTCAATAGGTTCAATGGGTCCTTCGAACAAACCTAAGCCCAAAATAGGTCCGAATAATTTGCAGCGCTGATAAGAAGATGATCGTTATTTTCTAAAACGGACCATGTTGCTACTACAGCATTAGAATATTGGTGCCGTTACTGCCATTTGCTAAAAATGTATGTTTATCGTAAATTTTTTAAAAAGTTCGTGAAAAACGCCCAAAGATAAAAATGTTACATCATGACAACGCATCGTCGCATACGGCAAAACTAACAACTGAGTAACTGGATGTCCTACGTTCAGCACTACAGATCCTCCCCACACAGCCTTGACCTAGTTCCTTGTGATTTCTGTTTGTTTACAAAATTTAAAGATTAAAGTGGAATATTTTTAAAACAAAAAAAAACAATAATTGTAGCTTATGATAGAAGAAGTAGGAGTAGGGCTTTATTTTGCGAGTAGGAATTTTTGCGAAACGAAAGCCCTAGGCCGAATTTTGCAATCCTCTTTTAACACGTATGGCATATACTATTTTTAGACAGCGCTTGAATTTGTAAAATATCAATAACATTGTATTAATTCCTGAAACTAACAAATATGTCGTTTCGAACGTGTTCTTGAAAACAAGAGAAATGACGTTTAAAAGCGAGATTTCAAATGTTTTGATGTTTTGTTGATTGGCTAGCAGTTATTTGCAGTGATATTACTTTCGCCATGTTTTGCAATGAAGCGATTAAATGCTATATCATATTGCCTTCTGGATTTTCAGAGTAAGCACTTCTTATGTTATTCCTTCTGCTGCTTCTGTAATTTCCCTTCCATTTCAGTTTCTTCTTATTCATAATTTATATAAGTTAAATAAAAGAATAGTGCTTTAGATCAAAGCAAGCTGCCAATATAACGCATAGGTTAACTCTCCGACAGGGGCGAGCTGATAGAAGTTCCTAAATACCTGAAAATTCCTAAAAAATATATGTAGATCATGGTGTGGAAGGATAGAAGGAACTAGCTACTTCAATAATCTACATAGTGTTAATTTGGATTATTAATTATATTGAGGATAAAGAAAGATACAGAATACCTTCTGCTGTCGACGGAGCGTCCCTCCCCATGCTACAACTGCTCTGTCCACTGCATTCCAAGAAACTGTCTTAGCGTCAGACGCTACTACTAATGAACCGGTTTCCCCCAATCCCATTACATCATTCCGGTCTGTGCTACCAACTTAAACAGTCACATATAATGATGCCAATCACAAATATAGCAAATGTATTACCACAACACATGCCACATCATAACGATTTGTATTAACAGATAATGCGAGTGCCATGAAAATGAATCGTGTAAAAAGACATAATGAAAAGAAACCTAATGAAACCAAGTCGAGTTATTAAAAATGCGCAAATACCAAGGGTAATTACCTTGTGATTGAACTTGAACCCAAGGTTGGTCACACAGAAGGTTATAGTGCGATAATTTAAAGTTTTTAGCTCGCGTGTTCTGTATTCGAATTTCTACTTTTAGTCCATGCGTTCTAAAATATATTTAAATTATTTTAAACTAATCCTAGTCTTATTTTCTAAAAAAGTTTTAGTGCTAATCTCATATCGACTATTGTGGTTAATATTCCACGATTACCTTGTCTGTGTGACAGTAAGTGCCTCATGGCCTGTAAGGGAACATCTACACCTTAATAAATAAAGAGAACAATTGGGAAACATTCGAGACGGAAAAGTAAATACAACTATAAACACTGTAAATATTTAATGTGACATACAATTTTATACTGTAGAGTGGAGTGGTGTATTTATTGGTCTTAAACATTTTACAGGTTCGTGCTTATGTAATACACTGCAGTCGATATGTTCCAGTCTATATTCATCACAGTGAACTCCAAAGTTAATGATGTTTCATATGAATTGGAAAGAAACAATCTGATGTGTTGCACTTACACGACTTTCTCTACTGTTGTACAAACTATTTTTAGAAACGCTTATTCTCCATCTACTTCACGTTAATCGAGATATCGAGATGTTAATTTTATTGCTAATTGTCCTGTAGGTGCAAGGGGAATATGGTATGCTATAAGTGGTAGTAGAATTCTTTAAGAGCTGGTTGCTATGTAGAGCATTCGATTATCTTTGCATTTCCAGGGCATAAACGAATAAGGAATTCCCATTTTGAAAAATATATAAGCTTCAAAGAAATAACAAGAATATCTCGGAAATGGTTCACTCCACAAAAAAATGTATGTGACATAAATTGTGTGCTTTAATGAGATCTACAATGTTTGTATAGTAAAATTTTCTCTATATCTTACGGTTTATCGTTATGCAAAAGCCATTCAGAATGAAGAGGACTTTTGGGGACATTTCCAGAAAATTCAAGAAATACATTTTATTTTTCATAAAAATATCTTAAATATATGATATTTTAATCAAAATCGTTGGAGCCACTTTTGAGAAAATAAAAGTTTTCGAAAATGTTCCATGTAAAGGGTAGTCTTGGGTGGAGGAGTTATTCTGAAAATCTTTGCGTCGCATCTTAAAAAAATCTGATGTGTTACACTCACGTGACTTTCTCTACTCTTGTACAACCTATTTTTACAAACGTTTATTCTCCATATGCTTCATGTTAATCGAGATATCCAGATGTCAATCTTATTGCTAATTTTCTTGTAGATGCAAGGGGAATTGGTAGGCTTTAAGCGATAATCAAATATTTTAAGCGCTGGTTGCTATGTGGCGCATTTCATTCTCTTTGCATGTCCACGACAAAAAAAATGAATAACGAATTTGAGAAAAATTATAAGTATAGAAAAATTTAAGGGGATAACAAGCAATATCTCGAAAACGGTTCACTCAACAAAAAAATGTATATGACAAATTGTGTAATTTAACGCGATCAACATTTTTTGTGTAGTAACATTTTGTCTATCTCTTATGGTTTACCAGTTATGCAAAAGTCGTTCACAATGAAGAATACTTTTGGAGACATTCCCAGAAAAATCGAGATATACATTTCATTTGTCATGACAATATCTTAAACATATGATATTTTAATCAAAATCGTTAGAGCCATTTTTGAGAAAATTAAAATTTTCGAAAAATGTTCCATGTAAAGGGTAGTCTGGGTTGGGGGATCTTCTTGAAAACCTTCGTGTCGCATCTCTGTAAGATACTGAACCTAAATACCAAGTTTGGTGTTTATCCGACTGTTCGTTTCTGAGTTATGCTGTTCACATACACACAGACACACACACACGGACATGTTTCCAAAAATGCTTTTTTTTGGATTCAGGGGGTCTCAAAACATGTATTTCCAGTGAAATCTCGGTATCGAATTTTTGGATAGAATACTTTACCTACTTACTATACGTAGTAGAGAAAGTAAAAAGATACTGAACCTAAATACGAAGTTTGGTATTTATTCGACGTTTCGTTTTTGAGTTATGCTCTTCACAGACACTTAAACGGACCTTTTTCTAAAAATGTATTTTTTGGACTCAGGGTACCTCAAAATATGTATTTCCGCTAAAATCCCGATGCCAAATTTTTGGTTGAATGCAATACTTCCCCTACTTAATATACGTAGTAGAGAAAGTAATAAATGTATTTTAAAAAGAAACATTGTTAGAAAACAGTTTTTACAGAGAAGCGCACTATCCTGACAATATTATATTATGTTACAAGACCATAATTGCTATTATAGTCAAGATGCATACGCCTGTTTTTGGTCGACCACACTAATTTCAGAACTTCCAAGATTTACAAAAAAGTTTTACCTTGTTAATTGTGTGTAATTAAATGCTAATCGGATAGCAGTTTGCCAGCAAGATCTTGAGGTGTTTGCAAGTAATGTGAATAATAGCAGTACTGTTGAGTCCACGCGGTATTTATTGATTTTTACAGGTAACTTGAAAGAAACACATATTGAAACAAAGACAATGAACTCAATTTATTGTAATAAATTTACAATGAACAGAATTTATTTTATTTTAAATACACATACTCTGTTGTTTATTTCAAGGTGTTAAATGGTATGGGCTTCACGCACTGCCGAGTAAGATCATAATGTGTCGAAGTATTATGCATGTCATAACGGTTCAGTTATGCAAAATGTAATGAGCATATTATAATGTGGTCGATCAGAAAGTAATTAGTAGTTGAACTTTAGCAGGTAGGTTAACTTTGAGCGTTCCATAATAGCATTGAATCAAGAACTGACCAAGAAGCACATAAGAGTGTGTGCGAGTGACAGCGTAATTTTAGACACAGAGAGAGATACTTTGGAAATCCGAGATATGTCAAGCTTGGCATAGCATGAGAGAATCAGCTTTTTATACTCATGTTGTAGCATTTGGTTGTGGTAATACATTTATAAGAACTCATGTGGCTTTGGCAACATTTGTTTGTGTGGCTCTTGGGTTAGTAGTACAGACCGGAATGACGTAATAGGAGTGGGGGTAAACCGGTTGGATATTGAGTAAGCTTCTAGGACGCTATCTCTTGTAATGTAACTAGCGAGCAGTGCAGGTGTTAGGACAGGACGCTCCGTCAAGCAGAAGGTAATATGTATCAGGTTTAATTTGTAGTAAATCCTTACCATCTAAATTTCTATCATGTGAATCCTTAATGTAGTTAGTTCCTTTTTTCCCAACCTAGGAATATTTTAAGAGTTTTCGGGTGTTTTAGGAGCTTTTATTAGCTCGCCCCGTTGGACCTCGTGTAGACTGATATGGTTTAAACATCCGGTACCATGCTCTACCCCCCCCGTGATATGTGAGAATATAAGAGGTTACGATAATATAACGCTTAGCTGATAACCAATCAGAATATGTCTAACCAGTTTTGGCACGAAAGTATGCGTCTATTCGATTATCTATAAAATGAGAAAAATTTCTAGGCTGCTTCTTCTGTTTCCTATCGCCAAGAGAGTTACTTCACGAAAGTCTATGCTGGGAAATCGTGTGACGAAAAACGTAGCTGTTAGTTATAAAATTCTTAAGTAGTGGGGTTTAACGGGAAGATAGAATGCAGCGAATAAGTTAAAGAATCGTTGAAGACGAAAGTGTAGCCGCTGTCATTGCTTTAATCGCTATTGCAACTGAAATAATCATTAGCATCATAAACCACACGGTTTTTGGGTCTTCCTGCTTTTCTTCTACCAATTCGACGGGAATTTAGCACCTGGAGGGGTCTACGGTATGAGTCTATTCTGTGAAGGTGCGTATACCATTCATGGTTTATTTTATATCGTTTTTACTACATTCGAAATTCCTAATGGTTTCCTTTATCTTCATTGTTTTGATCATTCAGCAGAACGTGTCCAGCCATTATACGTAGCAATTTCATCCGTGTTTTCTCAAATATTTCTTTATATTTACTTCTGAATGGTCCATACTTCTCCATATATCAGGACTGGAAGAGCCAGGACTTTAAAAACTTTTAAAATCATTTCTTTATGTATATTCTTAAAGAATGTCCTTTTGATAGTCTCTGTTAACTGATTATACTTAAGGAATTTATCATTAATATTATTTTCTATCCTTTAGGAAACGTCACATACCAAATAATTTAAACTGTGAGGCAGAATTTCTAACACTTAAATGATTTCAGTCAAATTATATAATATATAAATTCAATAACAGCCCGCCTTAAAGCAGTATGTGTATGTAACAATATATAAAAAATGTATGCAACAGTCATTTATATGTTTGTATTATTGTATCCATGTGTAATAATGTTATGTAAACATGTTACGTAATTTAATAATGTAGGAGCTGTGAGAATAATAGGTTAAAAGTTGCTAACAATGAGGTAACCTTGAGGCAATAATGAGTTGAGAGTTTAATAATGTTACTTGTGATTCTTGGAAGCAATAATGTAATTTTAGTGACAATCAACAATCAGAAAAAGCTTTATTTAAATGAAGGTATTCTATTGGATTAGAAGTAGTCAATCAGAGACTTAAGGTACAGAAATTTACAAGTTTAGGCGGTTGAAATCAGTTCAGTGCAGACAGTGATTGTAACCGGATGCGAGATGCATCCTCGAGAGATTTAATACGTATTCGTGTGAGAGGAAAAATAAGTTTACGTGTTAAAAAGTGCAATTAATTAAAAGAATCTCACAGCTCCCTATATCAGTGAAGTGTTATTTAAATCGTGTCAAGCATTAATAAAAGAAGTCAAGTCAAATTATAATCTGCGTAAGCCTACATTCTTAGTCGCACCACAACCCTGCCAAGACATCCATGTCTCTAACAATAATACTGACGCAGCCGAGGCAAACATAAATACATCATATTTAAAGAAACAGTCAAATTACAAAGTTAATATTTTTAAACTTAGGACGAAGGATACCGGAAAATGTTTACCATACGTGCGGTTGCAACTACTACAAGTTCGGCTCCCCAACATTTGAAATATAATACAACTCCTTCAATACAATCTACTTCAAATTGACGCCCAAAGCGTGGTGCAAATAACGTAAAGTTACTATCTAATTCAACTAGAAGGTCGTTCTATTATTTTTCCATTCAATTCAATGATACGTTCTTCGTCTTGTACTTAATAAATACACTTAGCTCTGTAAATTATCTTCTGTATCCGAAAATACGGCCTGATTATCAGCAAACAGGATTGTACTTAATATAATTTCGCCTACAGTACATTCATGATTATATTGCCATTTTTATAGCTTTATCAATATAAGTATGAAAATGGAACAATACCCTTGTGTTACTCCTTTATTTATTTCTCTGCAGAAAATAGCCGGAAAGATCGTTGACGACAACAGCGGCTAGAAAAAGGAAAATAAAAATTGGAATTTGGAATGCACGAAGTTGGACTTACAAGGAAGAGGAAATAGAATAGATTGATCTGGTAATCCTCTAGGAAACTAAGAAGAAATTAAAAGCATCAGTTGAAATGAACGGGAATATATTCATTTTAAGTACAAACCACCTGGCTTTTTTGGGTGGGGCTTTTACACTCGACTCTTAGTAAGAGTAGTTAGGCATTGTTAGACCATAAAAATGTCTAGAAAAGAACACGAAATCCGCTATAGATCAACTAGCAGATCGAACATCTAAAATCGCATATGCTAAATGTGAACGTATATAACGTCTCTTTGATGCCCCCTTCTATTTGGACAGACAATCTAGGAGAAAATGTAACTCGGATTTAATATAAGTAAGAGTATATGAAAATAACCTGTAGGAACAAGTATATCCAAGTAGGATTAAGATACCAATTAAGAAAGTAAAGAGAATAAGAGAGAGAAATGGTAAATGAATATGTAAATAATTAATATAATAATCTTATGTATGTATACATGAAGAACTCAATATTGTAAAGAAAATTTTGTACAGGAAAGTACTAACATAGAAAGTTAATTAGCAACGCACCACATAGGGTAGCTGGAAAAAATTCTCGCATAGATTAGCCTAAAGTTGATAGCACAGGGGTTAAGACTGGTGCGATTGCATTAAGTAATAATAGAAAGAATGAGAGCTACTTTGGAGATCCTAAAGTAGTGAAGTTTTGTCGAGAAAAATACAAAAGGATTTGATTTTCATGAGACACCAAACACAATATCTAATGGAAAAACATGTTACCTATATTTTACCTATATTACAGCCGGAAAATCAGCATCTGTCTGGCAGAGTATTAAGGCGGACAATTCCTAGAAACTTTCTTCCAACTCTGAACTTCTAGAGGTTCACTTCACGTCGGACTGTAAGGGTGGGAAGCTCGTGAACTAAAGATGTAGGTTCAAATTAGATCTTGACAAAGTAGAGAGGAGATAACGGCAAATAATATGTATTTCGGGTAAATGAAAGTGATCCGGACACTTGTAATATGTAACTGGCCAGCAGCATTATTATTGTTACTTATTCAACTGGAATAAATTCAGAGAAGCAGTAACACATGGCTTTATTCGACTTTATTGCTTGACCACAGATAAGAATAGAGCAAATGCAGCCTATTTAATGCAACAATAATAACCACGAGAAGAAGAGAAGCAGAGCTCTTCAAGCCAGCATACAGGGTATCTATCAGTAGCCCACTGCTATAGTCAACATTACACAACACCGTTACAACGGGTTCGGCAGAAATTTCAGTGCCAGGAAAGAAAGTTTTCTTCTTAAAGCACATGCGCCACACACCACCGATTACCTGTCAGGACCTGCAGCCCTAAAAGACGAAGGGTAATGAAATGAGATAGTATATAATTCAGCTACTGACCAGTGAAAACCACTAACAAATCAAGGGTGGGGTACCCGCAACCTCTGAATCCAATCTTAAGACGCTAATGCCCGAGCAATACCACTAAGTTGAGAACAAGCTTACTGGATGCCTTGTGGACGCGGATGACTAGAAAGCAGGAATCTGCTGCAGGGAGTCCAATGGTACAAACTCTTTTCAACCCAATGAGCAAGTGGAAATATACAGGGTTGTTAATATAACTAGTGCCCGGCGGAGCAAGGCTGCTTCCCCATGAAATGATAACGTCTCACATATCAGTGCCGGTGCCGGCGTGCGGTTATCTAGTCAGTTGGAGCGCATGATTCTCCAAGACTGGACGCGTTATACGCACTTCTCTGTTTACATTATGTAAGAGTATTAGCCTAGATTATGTATTAGTTTAATGTTACCTAGTATTATTGTTATTTGCTAATTATACTGCCATTCAGTGCTGAAACAAGAATTTTTATATAAAATAATTACGTGAAAACTGATTATTGCAGAGAAGTGAAAGGCAATTTGCAAGAGAATGCCCTAGTAATCGTGTTCCAAATAGCAAAACGCTTTGACGACTTGTTACAAATTTCCGAGCGATAGGATCTGTGAATGATAGGAAACGGATTAAGAGGCGCCGTGTTCTTACTGAATAGAAGTTAAAACACAATAGGGGAGTGACTTGAACATTCCCCGAAAAAAATCTTGCTCAGGACATGGGTGTCAATATCCTCTGCCAGAAATACAATCAAATGCAATGCAAATGTCATCGATGTACTGCTGCTGGGGTACATTTTCAACGTCGCTTTTGTGTTACATTATTATTATTGTAGTTGTTTTCGTAATGCGATCAGCCCGACGATTGGGTATCTCGCGTAAACTGCCGCGCTCTACCGAGCACTCGTATTAACATCCCTATATCTAGAATTAGGGTTAGTCAGATGGAGAGGTCCCCCTGCCACTGAAACTCAGTATCACACGTAAGCCATTGTAGGCACTTTTGTGTAATATGACCCCTGGAATGAAGGAGAGACCCGAAGGATGACTAGATCCGGACGACGATGCGCGTTAGCAAGATTCCAGAGTGACACTAATCCTGACGCTGGCACGAGTCCGCCTTGCCATATTCAACCGGGGGGTCGCGGAAAGGGCCCACTGGTCAGCCAATTGCCAGCGAGAAATCCTTAAAAACTCGCTGATCGCCGTCACCTGGTCCTACAACACAGAAATATACGAAAATAAAACAGATGAAACGAAATGATGGGCAGCAAATCCGTGGTTGATGAGCATGCGCCTACCTATCTGGGGAAACCACGAGAGTGAATGGTTCGAATGGAATCGAAGCCTCGCGAATGCCAGCGTCACGGGAACCGTTCTCGCTCGGGTATATTGTATTTACTTTAACCTCTACCACACAACAATAAAGCAATATGTTTCAGATGGATGAACATGGTCCAATGGATTCGTTTCTTACTGGAGTAGTTGTGCATTAGAGTAAAAGCAAACAACCCGTATATTGAGGAGAAGTGTAAAGCGATCCAGACAGGATAGGACGCTGATGGATTGAGTGGCAGGAGCTAGAGGATAGTAATGGGGGAGGGGACTTCAGAACAGTACAAATGTTGACAAGGCGCTCCAGATACTGTTAGGAGCCTACCTTCCATTAGATATAATACATAAGTAACTACACAAGTTTTATGGAAAGAATCTGATGCGTTACATTCACATACTTTTCTCTATCCTCTATCGTTTATTAGCTGGTATAAAAACTATTTTTACGAAAGTTCATTACTTTGTTCACTACGTATAGTAAGTAGGGGAAGTATTTCATTCCACCCAAAAATTTGATACCCAGATTTCACCGGAAATATATGTTTTGAGCCTCCCTGTATAAAAATAAACTTTTAGAAAAAGGACCTCTGTGTGTGTGTGTGTGTGTGTGTGTGTCTGTGAATAGCATAACTCAAAAACAAGAAGTCAGATAAATATCAAATTTGTTATTTAGGTTTAGCGTCTTTCAAAAATACAACAAACGTTTTCAGAACATCCCCCCAACCCAAAAGACTCTTTATATGGAACATTCTTCGAAAACGTTTTTCTCAAAAATGGCCATAACGATTTTGATTATAATATCATATATTTAAGATATTTTCATGACAAATGAAATCTATATCTTGAATTTTCTGGGAATGTCCCCAAAGGTCCGCTTTATTTAAAACGACCTTTTCATAACTGATAAACCGTAAGAGATAGACAAAACGTTTCTATACCCAAAATGTATATCTAGTTAAAACACACAATTTATATCCTGTGCATTTTTTGTAGAGTGAACCATTTCCGAGATATTCCTTCTTAAGGTTTGACTATCGCTTAAAGACTACCATATTCACCTTGCACTTAGAGAAAATCAGCAATAAGTTTGGCAATATGAAGTAAATGGAGGAATAAGTGTTTGTAAAAATAGCTTGTACAAGAGTAGGGAAAGTCATGTAAGTGCAGCACATCAGATTTTCTTTCTATCTACTTCATTTTAATCCAAATAAACCTTTGCAAAAATAGCTACATTACACATTTCGTTATAAACACAAAAGAAACAGCGATAGTTAAATATTAAAGAACCAGACGACATATGCGGGCATTAAAATTCTTTCCATGCAATCGCACAAAACAACTGAAAATCGACGGGACTTAAAAAGAATGACAAGGTATTCAACAAATCGAACCATTAATAACGGATATCTTGGAAATGGCTTATGCTACAAAAAAGTTATTTGAAATAAATTGCGTTTTAAAGAGATACACAATACGTTTTCGTCTATCGTTTAATGTTTACTAGTTATACAAGATTAAGCAAAATTCCTTCCGAATGAAAAAGACTTCAAAGGATATTAGAGGTAATTCAAGATATGCTTCTTATTGGTCGCATAAATAGCATTAGTGTGTTATTTTAATCAAAATAGTGGTAGGTATAATAATGATAATAAGAAGACATTCCAGAATTGTACGGAGTAAAGAGTAGTTTTGGGTGGGGGAGTTTCTTGAAAATATTCGTGTTGCATCTTTGAGAGGTACTAAACTAAATTCCAAGTTTGGTATTTATCCTATTTTTCGTTTTAGATTAAACTGTTCACACACAAACTCAGACATACACAAGTCTTTTTCTAAATAAGGGGCCACAAAACACGTATTTACGGCGAAACCTCCGTATGGAATTTTTGGGTGGAATACAATACCTTCTCTATTATGTACGTAGTAGAAAAATTAGAAATGATGCATACATACCGTCTGTTCAGCGATGTTTTTGCAGGTATAAGTTAGTGTTTGCTTAGCCTAAGGCAAAGATTCGCATTACGCGTGGCACGTGTTCAGTATACTGTGTACCCTTTCCACCAGCTAAAGCTTTACCTGCACTTCAACACAGCCAGGTTTCCTAAAGATACGTTTATTATTAAGATAATACGCTCAAATACTACAACATTGTACTTTTATATGTTTCATTTTAACTCATTTGACAGATCCAGTTTGATTACAAACAAATGTTTTAATGTTCTTTTTGGAGTTACTTACTATCTCTGCTGCTTACTTACAGTAAGTAGAAGTATTTTTTCCACCTAAAATAGAATACCTAGATCTTAAAGAAACTGCACGTTTTGAGATTCAATCCAAAAATAGGATTTCTGGTAAACGGTTCGCGTCTATTTGTGAACAGCATAACTCAAAAATCAAAAGTCCAATAATTACCAAACTTTGTATTTAAGTTCAGTATGTTCCAAGGAATTTTCAGAAAAATTTCTCTACCCTAACTACCCTTTACATAGAAAGATTTTCTAAGCTTTTGATTTTGTCAAAATGGCTGTAACATTTCCATTAAAATACCACACGTTTAAGATGGATACATACATAACAAGTTATATATACCAGCTGAGTCAGCTGCCCCTAGATATTCGTATCATGCAACCAGCAGTTTATAGAGTAATGTGAAAACGTTGACCCTTTTATCAAAAAAGCTGTTATTGTAGCTCTGTCCTTCTATTCGATACTATTCACAACCACCATTAAGGATTAAAGGCCTGAAAGAGCCGAGGAGCAGCGAAAGACTTTAAAAAGACGGATTTTCATGGATATAATGCTTGCAAGGAGATAGAGGTATATTTTCCCGAAGAGAGGGAGACAACACTTGCGTTCTGGTCGAGTGGATTAGCTACCGGGATGTGGTAAAGCAACGGTTAGATTCGAAAGCTCGAATCTAATATAAACATCAGTTTGTTTTGGTTATTTTTTTCTTTCTCCTTGCGCTTATTTTCTGTATTTTAGTATACTAATCTATTTCTTTTGTTATTGGCTCTCCTGTGAGCCAAAGACACAAGAATTTCAATCAATACGATAATAATCTGTGCCTATCTGGTGTTGTAAACCGTGTCACGTAGTTAGCTTTTATTCTTTTGGACACATATCGATGATATTAAATATAACAGCTTTTATTTCATGTTTAAACCTTATGTTTCACTTCTTCTACTGACAAAGGATTTGTAAATGTGCTAAGTTCATGGTAAACACAATAATACATTGTTAAAGAGCGTGGATTTCATCAACGAAGTAAATGTTCAAAATGACGACCCCCTTTGAGGCAATGTTTTATATCATAACATGCTGTGAATGCCAGAGTGATTGTAGTGTAAGTTAATATTATTGTATGTACAGGATTTTAGATGTTTGTTAGCCATAAGTATTGTTAGGAAATATGTTTGCACGGCCTAACTGAAACTGACAATAGAAGTGGGTAACAATAAACCGAGGAGGTGAGTTGTTTATCACTAAGAGGAGATAAACAAGTGACGTCAGGGTAGCGTGCATTATTTTTAGAAATGGAGGGAATATCTTCCCTAGAGCATATATGTTAGTAGTAGTGATTGGCTGACCAAAACAGACGCTAAAGTGGGCGCAATTTGGTAACCAATAGCAGCTATATTATAATGTTTAGGCAATTCGAGGTGAAGGAGTATATATTCTCGAGCCATAAGGAAGTGTCGCACAGTTCTGAAGAATCTCTCACGAGGTGCACGTCGCAGAGTTAGTTACAAAAATGTAAAGTACGCGAAGTAATTGGTGCGTGGCAACTAAAACGACTGTAGTTACATTCGGAAATATCACAGCTTCAGTCAGGCGTGTATAAAGGTTAAATATGTCAATTATTAATCAAGTGTGACGGCAATAAAAGACTAGATTCAATTTTTTTTATCAGTGTTATCTTTTAGTAACAACTCTTTTCCGTTTACACACCCTGCTTAGAGACACTTGCTCGACTGAGTTATAATAGCTAGCCGGAGGACAAAGAACCCAAATTTAAAAAAATAATTAAACAACAAGCGCCCAACAAATAAGATAACACAAGCCATTGAGAAATGCGACACCTTCATCGATGCACATTTATGCACGTTGCCGGAAAGACCTTCCTGCATGTTGTAACATGCCCGGTGTAATCTGCCTGCATTCTTCTCGTATGAGTGCCCATAAATGATTTGGCTTTGCGGTTCTTCTTCTTTACGCTAGAAAATCCATGGTGATTATTCTTTTTGTACACACTTATAATGTTATCAAAAATGTTCTTTGTGTCATAATATCAAATTATAGGCCAAAAGAGATAAAAAAGAAACTAATAAAATTTTTGAAATTAACACAACGTATTTGAACCCGCAATAAAGCGGCACAGTGGTAAAGCAGCTATGATAATACCATTCGGCCAATTCTACGTTGTGATTTGGGGTTCCTATACGAATTAATAGTAGCAAAACTCAACCCCACCTCAAATCTTTACATGCTTTTTGCAACTTCATACAGCGTTTGGAGGTCATTTTGGTAACTTTAACTCAAATAAACAAACTGCATCAGCCATTTCAATTACTGTATGAACTGAAATATGCCATAGTTTGTGACAGAAGAGAAATTATCTACCTAATGCTTAGCACTTTAGACAAGGCTGTACAACGAACCTTTGTTGGCTGACGGCCTAAATCCAATTGGTCGCACTGCTAGATCTTCCATTTTGTTTTCGAATGGTTTTGTCAATCGATGCATGTGATCAGTTGTTCCTTCAGGGGCGTTATCAAAGTTGTGTATCAATGTATGCTAAAGAATAAAAGTTTGTAAAATCAGCTTAAAGTGCCACTGAAGCTCCCAGTGTAAGGATGGGATATTTTTTGGCATCGACATACATGACGATAGCATTCTGTCCCGTAAAACACTTATGCGCTGAGTTATCTATCCCTCCTCTATAAAGTGTTACGCAAATCAGCCTTTAGAAGGAATTCAAGAAAGGCGTAAGTCCCATATGTTGCTTAGCACGTTGCATAAATTAAAAAATTAATAGAGGCAGCTGACTCGCCTGGTAATATATATGTTTATTGAATTTTCTGGCAATAAACCGTTGAAGTCCTCTTTCTCAATTATATTCGGTAATCCATAAGAGCCAGACAAAACCTTACTACACAGAAAGTGCAGAACCATTAAAGCTAAGAATTTATGTAAAATAATGTTTTGCGCCTAAATGCGAGCATTTAGGAGATTTTCTTTGCTAATAGTTTCAATTTTCGAAAGCCGTTTACTTTCTCTACAACATACTTAGAAGTTCAACCCAAAAATTCATACCGATATTTCACCGAAAATACATACCTTGAGGCCTTTTTTTTATAGAAAAATAGGTTGTGTGTGTGTGTGTGTGTGTGTGACTATGAATAGCATAACTCAAAAACTAAAAGTAGGATAAATATCATACTTGGTATTTGCATTCAGTATCTTCTAAAACTGCGACATGAAAGTTTTCAAGAAAATCCCCCAATCGCAAACTAGCCTTTACACGGAACATTTTTGGAAACTTTCTAAAAAATAGCTCTAAAGATTTTGACTGAAATACTATATGTTAAATAAGTTTACATTGCAAATAAACTCTATATCTTGAATTTTCTGGGAATTCCTATAAAGTCCACTTCATTCGGAAGAAATTTTGTATAATCTTGTATAACTGGTCAACGCTAAGTAACAGACGAAAACGTGCATTACAAAATATATATATATATATATTGGTTTCTTTAAAACACACAAAAGTCCCGTCGATTTTATGTTGTTTGCCGTGATTGAACTTAAAGAGCATGGATTTTTTTAAGGCCAGTACAAAGTGTCCAGTTTTTAAACATTTGTAAATGTCTGATGCAGTTATTTCCAGAAGGTTTTATCTGGATTAAAATGAAGTAGATGGAAAAATAAACACTCTTAAGAATAATTTGTATACCCATTAATAAGCGATGGAGGACATAGAAGGCCATATCAATGTAACATATCAGATTTTTTAAGAATTATTTGTAAAAGAGTGAACAAAACGCCATGTGAATGCAACAGATGAGATTTCTTCGTTTATAATGTAAATGCTATTTATGTTATACTGTATACAAATAAAACCATTTACAAAATGTCATTGTCAAAATACTTTATAGCACTACTTTAGCATGCCTTATAACAATAATGATAATAACAATAATATTGATAAATATTGATCGTGATGCCATCATGACATTGTAACCACTACTTGTTTTACAGAATGCTGTTGCATTGTCCTCAGCCTTTAACATTCAGGTTTTCACTCGCTAAAAATCTTATTTAATTCTGTGCATTTTAAAAGCCATCACCTATACACTTTTGTGCATTCCGTTTTCCTCTTTTCGCTTGGAAGCTCCTATATCCTTCAGCTACCAAGTGTATCATAAACTGGATGATTTGTACAGCACTTAACCTTTGTTACTCTGGATGTTCACGAGGTTGGGGCTTGGCCAAAAGGTAGTTATATCGATCAATCGCAGAGGTTAATATCTGGCCAGCATCCAAAAGGGATAAACACCATATGTTACTGCTTTTGGAGATCATCAAAATGAACGATGAATGTCCGTTTCAGTAACGGTTTAACTGATACTTCAGAAAAAGAATAAATCGCTAATACTTTGCAGCAAAGACAAGACGATGGTTGTCGTAAAGTACCTAACATAAGAAAGGAAGTTTAATGCATGATATTTTATGATACTCTGTGGGCATTACAGTTAAGATAGATTACCCGCGACTTTGGGATCAGAAGGAACATTACGCAAGAATATTCTACGTGTGGATGAAATGTAATCCGAAGATGCCAGAAGTCTTCACGCAGATGGACTTCCAACACACTTACAACAAGGTTAGTACTCATTATAGCGTATGTCACTATTACTCGTAAGTAACGCGGGAGTTACGGAACGAAAACCCCCCAGTGAAATAGACAGTGTGCGGAGCACACATACGCGCGATCCGTGGCTTCACCATAAAACGACCGCACTGTATATTTACTTTCTCTACCACTTACGCAATAGTTAGAAATTTTATTGTATTGCACATACAATTTTAAAACCAGATTTCATGCAATATTAATGTTTGAAGCCCCGTGAATAGGAAATAATGTTTATAAAAATCCGTGTTTATTTGTTTGCTTATGTTTATATCCGGCAAATACCAAGCTTGATATTTACGTTCAACATATTCCAAAGATACACATGAAGATTTTCAAGAAAAACCCCCAAACCCAAACTACCCTGTACGTGAAATATTTTTCGTTTACGGCCACTTAAATGTATTGACTGAATTTTCTGGAAATATCCTGTGAAGTTCTTTTATTCGGAGGGAAGTATAAGTTTGTCTAGCACTTAAACTATAGCAGATATGCAAAAATGTGCTTCACAAAAAGAAATTTTTAAAATCTCAATTTAATTCCAACAGATTTTCTGTGCAGGTACTACCATTTTCAACATATAGGTTGTTATAGCTTTAAATTTTTGAATACGTACTCGTTTTTTGAAAGTGCTGCTACTACTCAGCTGTGACGTCATGGAAAGAGTGTGAGATTTTAAAACCAGCAAACAATTATCCAGTTTTTAAACTTGTGACTATCGATTCCATTTACTCTGTCATCCTTGTGCACAACTTTTAAATATGCAATTACTGAAGGTGTCCTGAAATTTCAGGCTTATAAGTTATAAACTCTTCGCCAATGAGGATTTTGAATCGTAAAAATGCTGAAAAATGGAAAGTTCTACGCGGTGCTTTAACTAAATGGTACAGGATAAATTAAATAAACATTTATAATATTAAAAAAAGCATCTGTATAAATGGAAAATACAAGCTAAAAATATAATAAAAATGCAATGAACAAAAAATTCGAAAATGTTCATATTCTTTACCAGAATTCGCAGATGTGTTGCCCAAAGGTGAGTCGAAGTACTCTTATCTTCCCAAAGTTAATTGATGATACTTTATCTAAGAAACTGTTTAAGATAATTAGCCGAATTTTTCAAGGTGTGTTCAGCAATACTTTTACAATCAATTCCGCCTTATTAGAAACAAAGCTATGGTTTCTTTAATACTGTCTAAAACTTTATTAAAATTATGGTTTTTAAATGTTAAAAAATAATATGCCTTATTCATAACAGTATAGTATTATGTATCAAGGGAGAGAAATAGGTGATTTTCCACGAGGTACATAATTGGAGCCCGAGGTATTTATCCCGAGGGCTGCAATTGTAGAGAGGGAAAAATCTGCTTCGATTTCGTGGTGTATATATTATTTTTCCACGATCGGAGCTAACTCGTCGCATTTTATTAAAGTTTATGGAATTTTACTGGAACTATTTCACTGAGGTACTTTCGAATAATTTCGAAAGTAGCAACGTAGTAAAGTAGCAACAAAGTAGCAAAAACATAGCAACATTACTGTTATTTATATTGATTACATTTTTTACATTGTGAATTTTAATGCAAATGGATAATTTTTAAGAACCGATATATATTACGTGTGCTGCTGGTGACGTAGGAGTTTGTTACAGGAGAAAATCCATAATATTATACAAATGAGTGTACCCTCGTGAGAACTGCATAGAGAAATCTGCTGCAGATAAAATTAGCATTGGTCAACCAGTCTTACAAGACCCAAGCACTTCTAAAGGACAGCGAATATAGCTAATAATCCCATTTTATTAAGTAATGGAATTCCCCAGCTTAGGACGTAGGATATCTTCATCGGAGGGGGACACCTCGCGCGACCATCACTACGATCCCAGGTCCGCAGGCAAACAGGCCCACAGAGCTGCACTTGGAACACTCTCGCACCAGTGAGGACAAATCCAAAGAGAGCGACGAAGCGACCCTAACGGGCGGGACAACTTATTCTGGATTTCACGGGGAGAAATGCGCATGCATCCACGCCATCTGTCCGGCACCGTCAGCACCACAGGAGCTGAAAAAACACCTGAAACGTGAAAGAGAGAGATGAAATTAGAGGAAATGGGGGAAAGGAGAAACCGTGATAGAATACACTACCCCGGCATTCACCTTGGTGACCAGGGAAAAGAAGCCATGGTCAGACTGGATGTTCGAACCTGGGACCTCCCGAATGGGACCACAGACGTTGCCTCCTGACGCATCCCGTTGGGTATTCCCAGCTTAGCTTGAATAACTATGTATTTAACCTTCACAGTTATTGTTAATGATTAAGAAAAAGTATATGTTTCATTGATTTCATTGTTGACATTTCTCTCCCACTTTGCTAACCTAGAACGGAAATTGCTCCAATTTTGAGAAAATGTTCTTCCTTAAAATTGCGCATATTTAGTTGCAAATGTGTGATACGGGAACATGTGTATAAAACTCCAGTTCTTCAGAATTAGCAGTCAAAGCTATACGCACCCTTATTTTCAATAATGTTTTTAAACAATTTACAGTTGGTGTACCTCTATGAAAGCTTCACCAAAATGAGCGTAAGATTTTAAATATGTATATGCAATTAAAACCTGAATATGGGAAAAATCACGAATATCACCATTTCACTCCCTTTAGAGAAAAACATTATAGTTCGTAAAGAAATCACCGCTCTAAACAGGGAACAGCTGTGAGCTTGTAGGATATGTGCATTGTAGGTGGAAACCTCGCGAACTACGGCAGGTTTGATCTACTGAGAGGCAAGGATGAGGTGAAGGAGCCGTAGGAGGTCCCGGCTCCATAGACAAACAAGCCCACAGAGACGCGTAGAAGTCCCTAATATTTCCAAACTGAGACGAAGAACCCCAAGAGAGCACAACGAAGCGACCCTAACGAGCGGGACAACGCACCCTGGCGTTCACGGGGAGAAATCTTTTCAATGCGCAAGCATCTAGGCCATCTACTCGACATCGCATCGACTTGAAAAAACACCTGAAACACAGAAATGAAATGAGAGGAAATGGGGGAAAGGAGAATAGTGGCAGAATACACCGCCCCGGCATTCCCTTAGGCGACCAGGGGAAAACCAGAAGAACCCCTGATCAGAATGGGCGGTCACCGGGAATCGAACATTGGACATCGTGAATGCGGATCAGAGACATTGCCATCTAGTTATCGCGCTGGGTGCTGTGACCCAGTTCATCAATATATTCTTACAAAACATTCGTCTCGGTAATGAAAAAAACGGCTGCTCTAAGATAAATGAGCGAGACTGCTGGTGCTTCTAATTAGTTTTCTGTTAAATGAAGTGACGATGGAGTCTTCTCTTTCCTCCAGAGTTTTAATGAGTTAATAAGATGTCAATCATACAGCATTCCCTCTCTGTAATGAACAGTACGTTCTCTCTGTCAACTCTCAAGCATTTTCGAACTTTGGTTTGTTAAGAAAAGCATTTATATTTGTTAGAATTCTTGAATATCGTTCAAAGGTCACTGCTGGTATTTAGCTGACCCAGTTTCTAAAGGGTAGATTTGTAAAAGAACACGGAGACTTTTCCTTCATTCGTTGTGTAATAGCGAACATAAGGTTTTGTATATTTTCTACGGCTTACGTGGGCATTTCACTATAAATACACATTTTGAGTTCCTCAACCCACCACAAAAACATTTACCATTATAAAGTTGATGTGTTAAATACACATATACACACCCTCTATTATTTATTAGTGGGGTTAAAAACTATTCTTACGAAATTTATTTTTATATTTCATTTTAATTGATAAGAACCCTTGTAAGAGTAGCTACATTACACATTTGGTTATAAATATAAAGGGAACACGATAGTAAAATTTTTAAGAAATGGACGCTATAAACTGGCCTTAAAATTACGTTCTCTTTTCAAGCAATCGCGAAAAGAACATTGAATATCGACAGGGTATTGAAGAATTCGAACTATTAATATTGCATATTTCAGAAATGGCTTAAGCAAAAAAAAGTTATTTTAAATAAATTGTGCCTTTGAAGAAATCTAGGTCTTTTGTGTAACACGTTTCCGGCTAAGATCACAAAAAATTCCATCCAAATAAGTAGGACTTTACTGGTTTTGAAAGCTGTGAAAAATATCCCATGCAAAGGGTAGTTTGGGGTGGAGGAATATTCTAGAAAATCTTCGTGTCACATCTTTGGAAGGCACTGAACTCAAATGCCAAGTTTGGTATTTAACCGACCTTTCATTTTTGGGTAATGTTGCTCACAGACGCACATACACACTTTTCCAAAATACCGCATTTTTGCCTAGAGAGTTTAAAAACGTGTATTTAGGGTAAAATCTCAGTATCCAATTTTCGTTTATGCAGTCCTTCCTCTACTTGCTATAAATAGTTGAGCTGTGGAGAAGGTAAAAAATAGGTCACCCACAGAGAGAGACGTGTAATTTGAAAACTATGTGTCGAATAAGTGCAACATTTCATTTAGAGGGTGGATGGAAGCTTATTACTTTGCTTGTAATATTACAAACAATATGGTGTCATAACATTTTACTCTCTGATCAACCGTTTTTGAAAAAAAAAATTGCTTTTACAAATTAAATGGTTTATTCCACAAAGACATTTTAAGATAATGCTTTATTTGTAAGATGGGTAGAGGTACTTCTTTCTGGCCTAGTTTTGATGTGGCATCATCCAAGGTTTTGAAACAATTAATGGTTTTCCGAACACTAGTTTGCAGACATAGTGTGGTAGGAAACATAGGCAACTTGCTGGATTAAGGTAGGTCGGTGTGTAAACTGGCTGCCAGATGTAACAAAAATTCCATACCTAAACTAGGATGTGGGGGACTAGCGGTTTCGTTTTGCACACGACACTTAATCCAAACAAATACGACGAAAGGATGGTGTAATGTTTTGGCGAAATGATAAAAGTACAACTTGGTAGCTATATGTTTATGTCCACTCCTAGAATTTGAGTCACTATTAGAGTAACATTGTACTACGCATTGAAATTCACAGATTTAGTGATAAAAGAACCCGAGGCGTGTATAGTGTGTATTCATGCGTACAGCAGAAGGTTTATGAGAGCGTGCAGCAAGACACGAAGGAGGACGAGCATGAAAAACTGTCGCCGTAGAGGAAGCAATTTTAAATCTATTTTTGTTTGTTAACGACGTTTTCAATTGCCAAGATCATATAAGTACCGCCGGTGTGTCGGAATTTTGTCCTGCAGGATTTCTATTACGTGATGCTAAATCTACTGACATGGGGCTGTCGATTTTAAGCACACTTAAAAACCATCGGTATTTGATGGGTTTGAACCCAAGGCCTTGATCAGGTCAGTGCCTAACCAATTGAGCCATCAGATTGGCAGATCGTGTAGATTATCAACTCAGCAACACTAGTCGGGGAATAGCTCGCATGGTCGGCGTATCCTATTGGTTTGTTCTCAGGACACTGAAAAAAGTTATTGCGACGTATCACATCCAATGGGTGCAATGTCTCACGGCAGCCGATTACACCCTAGGCTGGTTTTCGTAATTGGTTCCCAGAACAAGGTGCAGGTATGCCACAATTAACTATGGCAACAGACGAACCTACCTTTGCAAAATATGGTATTTTCAATTTCCATAACACCCATACATAGGCGTAAGAAAACCCTCATAGCACCAGGGAGAGTTATTTTCAACAGCGATTTGCTGTGAACGTATGGGCAGGAATACATGAAACGTTTATCTACACACTACGCTCACGCTCCAGCAAAAGTGAAACTGTTCACGCACTGACCTACTTTTGATTTTGAAAGGGAGAATTCCACCCCCGCTCGCAGCCACCGTTCGGCTACCGCGCGCTGCACGGACACCGTTTAGTGAAAACAGCGAACATTTGTAAGAGAATTTCTGCCTCTAAAATTATTCATTTTATTTTATACTATCCGGCCTACTCGACGCTGCATGAACTTTTTAAACCTCAAATGACGATTACATTTATTTAATTTACTCTCCCGTATCCTATATGGAATTATTGTACAATGACAGAAGATGTTTATGGTGAGACATGCCTTTACCTCTTAATAATCTGCCAGAGTCCTGTTATATCCCTAATAAATGACGAAAAATCCCTTGACATTCACTGAAATGCATATGAAATATCGGTGGATGTTGTAATTCAAATTATGATTTTCACCAAAGATGGTGTTTAATAATTTATTGACTATGTAATTTGCTGAGGATAGATTTAACTTGCTGAAAATTAAACCACACTACAAAGAGCTCTGAATTGGATATATTATCAATATCCTCGCAAAATCGTTTAATGTACGAATATCCTCGCAAAAATTGGTCTAATATAAGGTTACATAAGCAAAATTGTTAATATCAATACGGTAATGGAACAATTTACCTTATTTAACTTATAGAAAGGCAAGAGATCTGGGGAAGCTTAGAGAATAAAAAAATCGCTAGGGTTCTATAGGCTATTAAAAAGGAAATGTGGAAGAGAAGGGTACGTGGATTATTGTAATAGATCAGAAATAGAAGCGTGTGAATGGATGAGCGCAGGATCATGTACCTGAGAGGGCTAAGAGGCAGAAAAAGAGGAATTTGTGAAATATGCGGGCGGAGTCGGTGAAAGCACAGAGCATTATATGATAGTATGCATAGAATTAGCGGAATGTAGACAAAAAGTATGGGAGGAAAAATTGGGAAAAATAGTAGCAATTAAAATGCTAACAAGAAAAGAAGAAAAGAAAAAAAATAAGCATATGGGGGAGTGTTTAAAGAAAGTAATGGAGAAATGGAATACAAAAGTAAGGGAGATAAGAAAGGTAGAATGGCAAATGGAGGAGGAGGGGAAGGATTGTAGGTGATTAAGGGTAGCAAGGTCTGCTCAGTTGAGGGCGGCAGGCAAGATGAGCAGTATAGGTATAACATAACTGGCCACAAAATCTGCACATAGGTTAAGTTAGTTTACAACTGAAATATTTGAAAAAAGTTGTGTTTAAAAACATGTACAAATAAGGTTTATTCATTCATTCAGGTTTATTAACCTTTTTACTATAATATACAATGTAATTTTGATTCTAGTGTCAATAAAAAGCAACTGGATGAATTATATTAACGGAACAGTTAACAAAAATTTAAAAAAGCAAGGTAATTAAAGACATAAAAATGAAACAATTCAAAACACCTTCGATCTCCAAGTCTACACGGAGTTGATCAAAAATTAAAATGTGGGCTGTTTAGCTCATTATTTCCTATTGTAACGATTCTTTAGGAACGTTTTCGTGTATATATTTTTGTTACCGGAGAGAAAATGAGAGAGGTGCGTGACAATTTAAATAACGTGACAGGAGGACCCTCTAATAAGCGATAGAGGTCATGCGAATGTAACCATCAGATTTTTAGTATTCATAAAGAAATAGAAATATTGCATTAACCCTGTTTTTTTTAAGGATTTTCATTCTGTTAGATTTACAATTTTTCAAAACGTTGCGCCGATTTGTTGACTTTTTCATGTGTGGGCTTTACAAAATTGTTTTTAGAACTCTTCCCTTCTATGCAATTAAAATTTTAAGGCTCAGTAGTAAAATTTAAAACTGCAATTATGTATTGGCTCCTTTAATTAAATAAGGAGGATGTCAAAGATGTCATTGCTGCTCTTTTGCCTTTCCTACACCTTCCACCTTCACTTAATCCACTACAATCATTGTTACTACTACTTCTACTACTAATATTACCGTGCATCAATTAATTATTTTATACTCAATTATTTTGTTATGCTTGCAAGTTCTGTTGTTCAATATAAATTAAAAGTGAACAAGTCCTTATGCGATTCTTCAGGACTAAATTTGCTGCCTGCCTCTCCAGCCTCTTGCAAAACTTAACACGGATTAAATAACATCAATTTCTATAAAACAACAACAAATCTCGATTCAACTTTGTAGTAAACACTCTCGTATGCACATATGTTTTCTGGTATTTTGAACTGTTATCATAGTGTTTTATTTTCAACGTATTGTGTTTATTATTCTGCTTTTACCCCGCCTTTAACTGCAATGGTCATATCGGCGCCCGTTTTACTTTCTCTACTACGTACAAAATAGCAGATAGAGAAGGCATTGCATTCCACCCATATTTTACCGGAAATACATGTTTTGGGCAACCATGAGTCCATAAAAGAGGATTTTTAAAAACTATTCGTGTGTATTTGTGTGTCTCTGTAAACAGCATAACTCAAAAAATGTCCGATAAACACCAAAATTGGCATTTGTTGTCAGTAACTTCCAAAGATGCGACACAAATATTTTCAAATAAAATCCCTCCAACGCTATCATTTACAGGCAACATTTTTCCGAAATTTTTCATTATTTAAAAAGTGGCTCCTAGGATTTTGATTAAAATGCCATAAAATAAAGATATAAAATAGCAAATAAAATGTATGATTTGAATTTTCAGGGAATAGATTGTTAAGTCCGACAAATAACAAATTTGATTGAAATTTAACATACTGAACGAAGATGTGAGACGAAGATTTTGAAGAAAATCCCACACTTCAAGCTACCCTTTACATGGAAGCTTTTTTTTAATTCCCAAAAATGAGTCTAAAGATTTGTATTAAAATCCCAAAAATTTAAAATATTTACATGGCAAATGAATTCTTGAGTTTTCTGGAAACAGCCTGTAAAGGCCTCCTCATTCGGAATGAACTTTGTATACAACTTGTAAACCTTAAGACAGACAAAATCATACTACAAAAAAATTTTGCCCTCATTAAAGGACATAATGTGTGCCAAATAATTACTTTCTCTGGCATGTCGTTACCTACTAGGTAGATGTTGCATTCCACCCAAAAATTCGATATCGATATTTCAAGGGTAATTCATGTTTTAAGGTCCCCTGAATTCCAATGATGCATTTTTAGAAAACAGTGTGTGTGTGTCTGTGAACACCACAACTCCTAAACGAAAAGTTTGATGAATACCAAACTTGGTATCTAGGTTCTGTACCATTCAAAGATGCGACAAGAAGGGTTGGAAGATAATCCGCCCATTCCAACTACACTTTACATGGAATATTTTTCGAAATCTTTTTATTTTTTAAAAATATCTCTAAATGTTTTGAAAGTAAATGTCATATATTAGATATTTACATTAAAATAAAATGCAGTTCTTGAATTCTCTGGGAATAGCCTATGAAGTCCTCTTCATTCGGAAAACATTTTGATTACTTTTGTATAACTCGAAAATAGTTGAGGACGTACTACACAAAAATTCTGATGTGCTACACTCACAAGACTTTCTCTACTTGTACAAACCAATTTTACAAACGATTATTCTCCATATTCTTCATGTTAATAGAGATATAGAGATATGTTAATCTTATTGCTAAATACAATGCAAGGGGAATTGGTAGGTTTTAAGCGATAGTCAAATATTTTAAGAGCTGGTTGCTATGTGGAGTATTCCATTCTCTTTGCATTACCAGGACAAAAGAAGGAAAGAAAAAAAAGCAAGTGCGGTAGCTACATCTTCTGCATCGTACAAACCTCTTGTATTACAGCTGTGTGGGTCAAACAACCAGTATATGGACTCATTCTTAATGAGACCTATAGATTTCAACTCTGCAGTAAACACGCCGTAATGATAGCACTTGAAAAATGTTTTTAACACACTGCCTAAATCCCTCGGTGTGTTCCCTTGTAATGCAAACTTATTTGTCACTGCATTTCAGATTATTTTTACATCATCAATTGCAATATCCTGCAGCCGAACCTCATCAGCGCACAAGTAAGGCGGATATGGGATAACACCATCATAATTGGAAATTGATTTTAAGTGCAAATCATTGCCTAAATGAAGACTTTTATAAATTACTTCAGAACTCCAAGCATCAATATATATTGCAGTTGAAAAACCTGACGCTTTCACCGAGTTGTTTGTGCACTGTGTGTTTTTTACCTCACCAAAAATGTCGTTTTTTGGCTCAAGGTGCCAGAAATCACTTTGGCTCCTTTCACGGAAAACAACTTCTTAACATTAAAATTAAAACTGGTTCGTTTCTTACTAGGCATCGTGAAAAGTCTTAAAACCTAAACCAGTACACAAAGAACAGAACCCAAAACAGAAACACCTGAAAATGGTACTATAAAAGTAATATATGAATGAATAAAATGAAACAGCCTTAAAGCGTAGAAACCAAAAATATGAACTAAAATAGGAACATTTAAAATGCTACTATAACGAACAATAAGATATGAATTAATGAAATGAAACGACCTTACGAAATTGGTTCAAATCAGCACTCCTTTGAAGCAAAATCCTATAGAAGATTAAAAAAATCATAGCAGTTGGTTTATTTCTCAGTATAAAAATATTTTACTATCGCTTAATGCCTACTATCTTCCCCTTGTTTTGTATTTGCAAGAGCAATATAGAAGTACAGTAGCCTTTAAGCATATACGTATCTCTTAATAGCTGGTTACAATGTGCAGGACCATTCTCTTTGCCACAAATTAATACTCTTTGCATATCCAAGACAAAAAAAAAGAATAACGAATTCCCATTTGAGAAAAAGTATAAGTATTGGAAAATTTAAGGGAATAACAAGCAATGTCTCGAAAATGGTTCACTCAACAAAAAACTGTATATGACAAATTCTGTATTTTAGCATGATCTACATTTTGTGTGTAGTAAAATTTTGTTTATCTCTTATGGTTTACCAGTTATGCAAAAGTCGTTCACAATGAAGAATTCTTTTGGAGACATTCCCAGAAAATTCGAGATATACATTTCATTTGTCATGAAAATATCTTAAACATATGATATTTTAATCAAAATCGTTAGAGCCATTTTTGAGAAAATTAAGGTTTTCGAAAAATGTTCCATGTAATTGGAAATCTGGGGTAGGGGATTTTCTTGAAGACCTTCGTGTCGCATCTCCGAAAGATACTGAACCTAAATACCAAGTTTGGTGTTTATCCGAGTGTTCGTTTCTGAGTTATGCCGTTCACAGACACACACATAGACCCACATACATACATGTTTCCAAAAATTCTTTATATGCATTCAGTGCACCTCAAAACATGTATTTCCTGTGAAATCTCCGTAATCGAATTTTTGGGTGGAATACGATACTTCCCCTACTTACTATACGTAATAGAGAAAGTAAAAATATAAATTCCTTTGAAGCATTTTAATGTGCGTATGGTGTCCAGTACTAAAGAATTTGGCTGTCGCGATTCCCTTTGTATCTGTAACAAAATGTGTAATGCAGCTATTTCCGGAAATATTTATAGCGATTAAAGTAAAGTAAATAGATAAATAAACTTACGTAAGAATAATTTATATACCCATTATTACGCGATAGAAGTTATAGAAGGTTTGTGTATGTAACGCACTAGATTTTTAATGTTTTAATATACGTCCGTCTATCACAATAACAGACAGTATCAGGCTATCATGTAAAACAACGTTCGGCTTTTGTGGGAACTTGGTGTAATTGTGCCAGCTATCTGGGATAATCAGTTCAGTGTATATATCGTTTGAGTTTACGTATGAGAGGATGCTAATGGCTTAAAATTACAATAATTTCACGCTTGGCAGTCCTTCCTCGCCTCATTGGTTCTACGCATATGTTCGTTGTCCAGGCAAGTTAATACTGTTGGCCATAAGATATCTCATTTTAGAAAGACAGATAATAAGATTTCTTTATTTTCTAAGAGCATCCAAAGAGTATAAGAGTTGCTGATTTCAACTGAGTAGCTGATATAGAAGGTTTTTCTTCAAGCGAGGGAGTACCTTTTCTTCTTTTGTTTCTTACTTCTCTAATTTATTGACGACCTGATTAATTAGGATTTCATTAATAAATTTTATTCTTCAATACATTGAGGCAGTATTTTTAACACTTAAATGATTTCAGTCTAATTATATAATAAAACAATATAACAAAAGCCCACCTTAAAAGGAATATGTGTATGTAATAATATGTAAAATGTATGTAACAGTCATTGTACTATGTTTATATTATTATGTACATGTTTAATAATGTTATGTGAATGCATTATGTAATTTAACAATGTAGGAGCTGTGAGAAGAAAAGTCGAAAGTTGCTAACAATGAGGTAACCTTGAGGCAATAATAAATTGGAAAGTTTAATAATAATGCTACTAGTAATTATTGGAACAATAATGTAATATTTAAAACAGTTTACAAATAGCCAATCAAAAACTAGAAAAGGTGAAAGTTAAATAAAAGTATTCTATTGGAGTAGTATTAGCCAATCAGAGACCTGAAATAGAGAAATTTACAGTTTTAAGCCATAGACGGCATGTGCTAGAAAGCAACGTTCCTGAGCAGTTCGCTCGATACGTACTCAGTGTGAGACACACAAAATTCATTACGGCATGAATAATATAAAGTTTACGTGTTAAAAAGTACAATTAACAAAACATTCACTGCTCTAAGTAGGATATATCTATGAAGTGTTATTTAACTGTGTGAAAGATTAATAAAACGAAGTTAAATACCAGTGTAAGGTGTGTAATCCTTCATTCTTTAGCTGTTCCAACCCTGCTAAGAGATACGTGTTTCTACAAATTACTACTGACGCAGTCTAGGCAAACATAAATATATAATATTTAAAGAAACATTAAAATACAAAGATGATTTTTTAAACGTGGGGCGAAGGCCTCCGGAAAGTTTGTATCGTACGTGGTTGCAACTACTTCAAGTTTTGGCTCCCAACAGTGGAACTACAATACAACTTCTTCAAATTGGCGTCCAAAGTGTGATGCTAATAACTTAAAGGTTATACTACTTAAAAATTATTGTTTTTATATTTAATTATTTACTATCCATCAATTTTATATACATTAATCTATATAGATATCTTTAATATCATTAAAACAATATTCTCTTTTTTTTCTTTTTTCTTGTTTATTTTACTTCATCTACTTATACACCTCGCTTCTATTCTTCTTATGAACACATACTATCTCTTCTTTGTTATAGATGGCTTTTGTTTCAACTGTCTGAAATGGAGATAACCTCACTTTAACCTCCGATATCAATTTTAAGCATGAACACTTTATTGTTACTTTTCTTAATAGCCCTAGTTGTTACTAAATTGATGCAGAAAGAAAGTAATAAGTTGTAAATAAATCAAAGTTTAGCGGATTTAACACAGCTCATGCATGTACGTACAGATGAAACACTCAGGTACGTTAGATTACTATTTTGTATGCAGGAAATTCAACGTTCTACCGTGACAGCATGAACGGTAATTGGAGCAAGTCACTACAATTCATACATACATTTTCATTTCTCTTATATTATTCCGCAGCGATAAGTTATCTCGGGCTCTATTAGGTTTAATCAGATCACAATGAAATCATAACAGTAATCTTGACGAGACATCTTGTAAACCATTATTAATTTCATCATTCCAAAGACATAATTAAACTTAAAAACTGAAGAAGTATTATTTTGTATTGTTATTTTTACGTTGTTATTTGCCCCACGCTGGGCGCCAATTTGAAGTAGGTTTTGTTATTTTCCCCACGCTTTGGGAACCAATTTGAAGAAGGTTTTGTTGCTTCACGTATGGAAAGCCGATTTGAAGTAGGAAATGTATTGTAGTTCTTATTTTGGGGAGCCGAAATTGAACTAGTTGCAACCGCACGTATGGTAAGAAGTTTTCGGTAGCTTCACCCTAAATGTACTTTCCAGTGGCCTTTGCCCACCAAAAATGCTTAAAAGTATTAACTTTGTAATTTTTTAAGTTTTTTTTTAAATATTATATATCTATGGTTGCCTCGGCTGCGTCAGTATTTATTTTTAGAGACATGAATGTCTTAGCAGGGAGTGGTGCGGCTGAAGAATGTAGGCTTATACAGATTATAATTTTACTTCATTCCATTTATTAATGCTTAACGCGATTTAAGTAACACTTCACTGATATAGAGAGAGCTGTGAGATTTGTTTTTATTTAATTACTTGTAATTTTTAACACGTAAACTATTTTTGTCTCACACAAAATACGTATTAAATTTCTCGAGGATGGATGTATCGTCTAGTTAGAAACGCTGTCCACAAGCAACGCGTCCAGTTATGAGTACTGCCTACAAGCAACTGAACTCTGAATTTGAAAATTTTGCTATATTTGAGTTTCTGATTGGCTAATCCTAGTCCAATAGAATACCTTCATTTAACTAAAGCTTTTTCTGGTTGTTGATAGGCTCTTTTATGAACTGCCACAAAAATTACATTATTGTTGCTCCAAGAATGACTAGTAGCATTATTAAACCTTCTTATTCATTATTGCCTCAAGGTTATCTCATTGTTAGCAAGCTTTAACCTATCCTACATTATTAAATCATGTAATACATACACATAACATTATTACACATGTTATACAATAAAATAAACATATGCAATGACTGTAATATGCACTTTTTATATCTTGTTACATACCCATATTACTTTAAGGCGGGCTGTTCTTGAATTTATATATTATATAATTAGGCTGAAATCATTTAGGTGTTAAAAATACTGCCTCAAAATACACCATCGCCCCGGATGGTACTATTATTTCTCCTTGCTGTGCCGAACAGCTGCAGAGGGCCGCATTTATTAAATTATTCTACTCATTACGCTTTAAATGTAGCACTAAGACCGAATTTCAATTCATTGTATCATATTAAACTTGAAATGGCGACCAACAATGGGAGTTGATTAACATCATTCAAGTACCATTACTGAATAATGCTAAAATTGATTTATGGAATATTTTTACTTTCTCAAACGTACATAGTAGGTAGATAAGTTATTGCATTGCATCCAAAAATTCGATATAGAGATTTCACCAGAAATACACATTTTGGGGACACCTGAACCCCCGCAAAAATTATAGAAAAAGGTCTGTGTGTGTTTGTGTGTCTGTGAGTAACATAACTCAAACACCAAAAGTTTTATAACTACCAAACTTGCTATTTAGGTTCAGTACCTTCCAAAGATGCGACACAAATGTTTACAAGAAAACCCCCACCACGAACTAACTTTTTATGAAGCATTTTTCTAAAAAATGACTAACGATTTTGATTAAAATATCACATAAAGATATATAACAAGCAAAATGTATGTCTTAAATTTTCTGAGAATAGCCTGTAAAGTGCTCTTCATTCCGGAGAATTTTGTATGATGTTTTTAACTGATAAAGATTAAGCCATAGGCGAAAACATACTGCACAAAAATATAGATCTCTTTAGAGAACCCAATTTATTTCCAATAATTTTTTGTGGTATAAGCCATTTCTGAGATATTCGTTATTTAAGGTCCAAATTGTTCATTTACTGGCCACTCTTTAATTTCTGTCAACATTCGATTATTTCTTACGATTGCGTGGAAAGATTATGGCATTTTAAAGCCAGCACATAGCGTCCAGTTCTAAAACATTTGATTATCGCTGTTTTCTTTGTATCTGTAACGAAATGTGTAATGTAGCTAGCTATTCCTGCTAAGGTTTGTTTAGATTAAAATGTAGTGTATAGAAAAATAAGCTTTAGTAAGTATAGTTTGTATACCCACCGATTAACTATAGAGGGTGGATAAAGAGTCGTGTGAATGTAACACATCAGATTTGTTTCGCTAAAAGTTTAGTGCAAGTGTCCCATAATACACCATTACTCATTTAGCTGTTGAATTTCAAAGATTTTATTTTAAAGGTTTGGTTGATAAAGATAAGTTAAAAACGTCTTAAATTGACTGTAACCGTCCCAGGTACTGCGACATTAAATATTAAATTTATCTGTTGCACTTCTAGTTTTCATGTAGGTGTTGCAAAATAAAACGCTTTCGAAATTCTTTCAAGCGTAAATACATACTGCACAGTTGATCACCAATTCTTGTTTACCAGAACCACGACTGCAAGGGAGATTGATTTATTTTTCGTTTACATTACATCTGAGCAGAGATAAAACAACACAGCTCTAATAAAAATAACGCTGAGGCAGATTTGTTTTTCGTCACAGTGAACAAACGCCACATCTGCTGCATAGAACGAATGCTTAAAAAAATTAATTGAAAAGGCGTATCACCGTACATGCATATCGGAGGCTTTTATTAGATGCCTATGTACTTTTCCAAAACTGAAGATGACAGATACGAATTATGGTTTAAACTTGTTTGTTCCATTTTAAATTTCATTACCACTTACATATGCTAGGTAGAGGAAGCGTTGCACTCCAATCTAAAAATCAATAACGATATTTCCACAGGAAATACAAGTTTGATATCCTTGAAGCCAAAGAAAACGCTTTCAGAAAACGGCGTAAGGTTGTTTGTGTGTGTGTGTGTGTGTGTGTGTGTGTGTGTGTGCGTGTGCGTGTGTAAACAGCATACCTCAAAATCGAAAAGTCGGATAAATGCCAAACTTGACTTTTAAGTTTAGCTTCTTCTAAGGATGCAGTAAGGATGCATGACTAATAAAATGCATATATTGAAGTTTCTATAAAAGCCCATAAAATAGTCTTCCTTCTGAATTAAGTATCTTTGATTTTGTAAAACAGATAAATCATAAGAAATTGTCAGAATCTAATGTGATACATTCATATGACTTTATCTACCCTAGTCTATAGTTTCTTAGTGAGTGTACAAACTATTCTTATTAAAGCTTATTTACGTCCACTACGTTTTAATCCAAATAAACCTTTACAGAAATAGTTACATTACATATTTCGTTATAGATACAAAGAGAATGTCAAATGTTTAAGAACTTAAAATTCCATAAATTCCCATGAAATCGCGAGAAATAACTTAATGATGAAAGGACTTTAAAGAATGACTAAGAAATGAACAGTTCGAATCCTTAATAATAGATATCTCGGCATGGCTTATGCCATTAAAAAGCCTATTAGAAATAATTTGTGTGTTTAAAGAGAGCTACATTTTTTTGAAGTACGTTTTCGTGTATCGCTTAACGATTACCAGTTATAGAAGATTATACAAAATTCCTTCCAAATGAAGGCGACTTCAAAGGATATTCCCTAAAACCTCAAGATATATATTTTGTCATATAAATATATTTTTTAAAATATTTATTTAAGGTCGCTTAAACTTCAAGATCACATCGAGACCAGTGTAAAAACAATAATAATATGATGCGAATGCTGATAGTGTGGCGTGTATGTGTGGGTATTTTCACACCAGACACATTATTGTGTCCTTAGCGACAGTATTGTTGGGGTAATTCTTTCGGCTTTGTGTTAGAAGTTCGTCTGGCGTGGCGACTCGCCACCTTGTGGTTGGCGATTCTAGCCAGAGGTGGAGAGAGTAGAGGGGAGTGAGCGTTACTTCTTCGTGTGCTGTGTGTTGAGCGTCACTTTTGGTCGAGTGATGAGCCTGAAAGGTTGTATGTGAAGTTGTGTGAATGTAACTTCGTGTGTGTAGCATCTCCCCTCAGTTTCTTCCTTTATCTTTTGTGTGTGATGTAGGGGCACCGTCCTTATACTGAATAAACCACAGGTATGTGATTAATGTGAAATTCTGTGTATTTTATTACAACTATCCCACGCCTGCTCTGGAATGTGTTGTTTAAGATTCTGGTCCTCTCGCTACCTCTGCAGCTATGCCCCCGAATATGCGTGCTGGGGTAATTAAACTGTAATATCTAGCTGTAAACCTTTTGGCCTCTACCCAGTATGTAACAATAGGCATACTTACAACGTTGGTGAACAAAGTTTCAACATTACTAAACGTATTAGAACATATTTTGTAACATAATTACAGCATTAGTGACCGTGTTTATAAATGTTTAAACATATATTTGGAAGTAGAACACAGTTAGGATATTTACTATAAACATAGCGACATTGTTTGTAATATTACAGTTCTGTGTAACAATTTGCATGTATTTGCTTATAGACTTCAGCAATGTTACAATATTCAGTAATTGTGTTACAATACGCATGGTTTCCAAAAGCTTCTTTTAAATCACTAAGAACGCTGGCTTGTATACGCTGATGGTATTTCCTAATTCTTCTATGAAGTGTTTGACAGTTATGACCACGTTACAGGCGCTGCAGATAGGCGGCGAAGTTTTATTTAGAAAGTAGTTGTGGGCAAGTTTTGTGTGTCGATACGAGGACGGGTGATGCTTGCTGTTGAGTTCCTGGATATGGTCCTCCGAATGGTGATGTAAATGTTTGAAGTTCTGATTATTGCCAGGTGGTATGCCAGTATGAGGTATATTCTTCTCTTGAGATGCAAGGTTACATCGATATACGGAGAACCGATGTCTGTTTCTTGTATAGCAGACGAGTTGCTTCTTTTGCTGCTACATCGGTTTATTCATTTCCAGGTATATCTTGATGCGAAGGACTCCAAGTTAAGATAACCTGTTTTGATTCTAATAGTACTTGGGTGTATAGGTTTTGAATTTCTTCTATTATTGGAATTTTTGCAAATCGGTTTTGTACGGCATTATAAGACTGGGAATCAGTTAGAAAAAGAAAATGGGAACCGTTTTGGTACTTTTTCTTCTTCGTGCAATACTTCTTCTTCCTGAAGGTCTATAAAATAAAGCTTGCCGTGGATACCTTGAAGGGGGCATTCGTAAGACATGTTCTTTCCAATGTTTTTGGTTTCTCTGTATTTTTTCATTAATGTTCTCTTCCATTAGCAGTTCTCTTATTACAGTATTCCTAATCCTATCTGTGCTACTAATTCCCAAAATTAATCGTAAAAATCTCATTTGGGCTGTTTCCAATCTTGTCTTTTCTCTAGTTCATAGTGTCCAAATCACAAGAGTGCATCAGTACTGGTTTAGATATAATATTGTGATGTCTTTGCTTTATTTCCTTTCTCATATTTTTACTAAAATTTCATTTTATACGTCCGTTTAATCTATTACATGTTTCTATATTCTCTTCGAAGTTTGCCTTGGTGTTCATAACATATTTTTTATCCCAGATATATAAATGTTGACACTTGTTCTATAATTTCAACATCAATAGTTATTTCAGTTCTTATTTGTTATTTACCTAACATAGCCATGGATTTAGTTTTTAATCACCCGATATTTTCATATTATATCTTTTTACTATTTCGTTCAATTTAGTTATTTATCTTTGCACTTCCATTTCGTTTTCTGCTAATATTAGCTGGTCATCTGCAAAAAGTATTCTGTTTATATTTACATGGTTCTTGGTTCCTTTTAATGCTTTCAAACACCCGTTTGATAGCATAAAGTTCAGCGGCGAAAACTGTATAGAATGTAGGTAAGGTATAGCATAGTGTCTGTAGGATATACTACTGTACAGGCACAGTCATCGATGTAGATAGTATGACTTTTGAGTATTTAGCACACATTCCACTGAAGAGTAGTTAATATGTAGTTCCAGGAGTTGAACACTTTGGATATTTTCTTAATTCATCGTTAATTGGCGGAATACTCCTCTCCCACGATGGTATTTCTGTTGGCAATGTTTTGGATGATATTTTGGGAAGAGAGATGCTATATCCATTAAGGATTGATTCCGCCTTACAGAAAAGGTTATTGTAGATCTTGATGAAGTAAGCTTTTGTTCCTGGTGACGTTTTGAGAAGACATAGATAGAATCCTCCGTTCGGAGTTGCGGCTATTTTTAAATCATACGTTACACTAAACTGTGTCCTTCGAATTTGTAGTGGAAGTTAATGGGCCTCTATTTGTAAGCTGGAGATGGAACGGGTTCAATGAGCACCTAAAGGTATTCATATAGCTGAATTTTGGACTAAGTCTAGCATTATAAGCGCTGTAGGTCTAGTTGAATTGTAGACTACAGCTCAATAATCCAATTTGGCCCACTACACATTAATACACACGTATCTGCTGCCCAGTTGTTTGCGGATAATACTCTTGAGTACGTTGTTTCTACGTAAGCATTCGACTTTTAGAGCCTTAAGTTGCGGTAACCATGTCAATTTTTACCAAATAATATTCCTAGAAATTTCATTGCACTTACATTTATATCTTGCTTCCTTCAATTAGAAGGTGAATGGGAGAGAACGAATTTCTTGAAAATAATATCCTCCTGCATTTCATTGGTGATAACCTAAAACCAGTTTGTTTAGACCAAATTAAAATTTTATCAAGGGTGCTTTGTAACATTTCCTTTGTTGTGTTTGTGTATTTTCCTCTACAGTGTATGGCAGTATCATCTGCAAATACAGATGCCTTTCCTGGAGCTTTATTTTCGAAGTAATGTTTACACTAATTTACTGAGCCTTGTGAGACATCATTTTCATTAGTACCTTCTTAGAGATGCCGTTTGTTATTCTGACTTAAATTTTTGGATCCTTTAAGAAGTTTTGAATAATCTCAGTATGTTTCCTCTAATATTGTTTTGAAATATAGTTTTTAGTTCATGTTTATGCCAAACCATGCGATAAGCTTTGTGTGTGTCTACGCTCACTGCTATGAGATATTTTTTATTTATGAATGATTCTTAAATTTTTGTTTCTACAGCTATAAGACTCATTTGTTAAATGGTTTTCCCGAAACCCATCCTGCTCGAAGTAACAACAGACGTTTTTTTCAAGACCACACAATTTTTTCTAGCAGTTTGTACAGTTTGCCTTGAGGTTTAATTGGATACATGAATCAGGAGAAGGTTTAATCCGGCATCTCGCCATGATAACCCAACGACAGCGTATCGGCATTGAAAACCAAAGAATCATATTTGGAGTACCAACATATGCACTCTATTTGTCAGATGTTATTCAACTTTCCAGTTTTGGCTTACAGACGTTTAGTCGGAAACATAAGTTTATCAAAACATGAACACATAACTCATCAATATAAATTTTCCAGGAGAATGATTTAAAAACTTAGAGTTTATAAAATCCGTTCTGGAGTATTTGTTATATTTATCCCATGGCACTACATTGCATGAAGGGCCTAGACTGACGGTCTCACGCCCACATACGTACAACAGTAGCCAGAATGTTGGCCTCTGTGGTCGGGATCGTTGCCTATCGCCGCTCCTCACTTCACCCACAATGCTGAGTGGGCACCGGTCTTATATCCGTAACTTAAAATCCACACCCCTAAGGGTGGGATCGAACCCGGGGCATTCCGTGACCGAGAACCAGAGCTCCACGCTCCAGTCCACTGTGCCACGGCATAGAACATAGCAGGACAACAACTAGTAGGAATTAAATTTTATTTTCGCATAAGTATACTTCTGTTGTTCACTATCCTGGGAAACAATAGTATGCAATACGCATGGTTAAGTGCACTGGAGAATTACGAAGGAAGAAAATACCTATTCTACTTCAATTCATATTTCCAACCTTCTCCTCCTCGTTTTCCGACGATATACACTGTCGTTTGTGAAAATTGCAACGCCAAGGAGGAATCGAATGAATTGAATGAATTTAGCAACACAGGTTAGGTACACGACAAGTAACACGTGGTAGGCTTTTCAAATCTATACATGACCCTTGAGCCTTAATATTGAGCATTTGGTGTGGGCTCCATGTGCTGCAATTAGAGCTGCTATATGCCGTGGAATTGAATAAAGAAGGTTGTGAATAAATTCCTGGGGGTTTTCCTCCACGCAATTTTAGTTCGAGCCCACAAATCCGTGACACTGCCTATTGCAGGGCCCTGACGCACAAGGTGCCGACCAACCATATCCTAGACATGTTCGATGGGCGACAATGGTACCCGTCGCTCATCGAAGAAGGCTTGTACATTCCTCGCAATATGCACCGGGCATTGTTCTGTTGAAATGTGGTCTGTGGAAATGTCTAAAGCAGGGAGAGTAACCCAGGCTCTAAAACCACCGTTAGGTACCGGTTGCTGTTCAAAGTGGCCTCAATTCGTAGGAGGCGAGATCGGTTTGTTGTAACCAATGGCGCCCAAACCATCACACTGTTGTTTGTCCGAAATGCCCTCAAACATGCAGCCCTCCAGGTTGCGCTCACCACGGTACCGCCGGAGTCGTATGCGGCCATCCCTGTCGGACACATTGAAGCGGGACTACATTTTGCCACTCAGCACCCCAGTGACGGTATTCACGTGCCCATTGCAGTCGGAGGAGCCCCTGGTTTGTAGACAATGGAAGCCGACGTAATGGCATGCATGTAACCAGTTCAACCTGCAGCAGACGGCAACGAACCGTTGATGCAGACAAGTTCTCACTTGTTGCAGTGCTCCGGCGTCGAGCCAACACTGTGGATGAAACTGCACGGTCCGTTATGGTCATGCGGACAAGATGACGGTCATCCCGTGCTGTGGTCATGTTCCGTGGTCTAATACCTGCTCTTCACTGCGTACTACTTCATCAATCCACTGCTTCCACACACGCATCACTGATGTAGCAGCATACCCTGTACGAGCCGAAGTGTCACGGTATGACAAACCTGCTTCCCGGAGACCGAACATTCTGCCCCGTTCGAACTCACTCACCTGCCGATATGGCTCCCTTTGACGTCGACGAGGCGTTATGGCACTCACATTATTGTTTCCACCGTGTTTGACAGCTCAGCACTGGTTATACTGGGCACAACACTGACCCTGTCGGACCGACACGAGAGGGCTCTGCTCGGCCTACGTGTACCCCATCTCTCTGCAAATCTAATTACTTATTGCTTGCGCACTCTTTTACATATCCACCAAGTTTGGAATTATTGGTGTTGCAATTTGCACAAACAGTGGTGTAGCTATCACACTTGTTACGGAATATACTCTACTCGTCAACATGTACTTCTTTCCAAAGTAATAATAGTGTGGAAGAGTAGGGCAGTGTATACGCATCGATGTTTAAATTTATATTATGGAATGCGTATAGTATAACTTGAAACTAATATTTTACGAATAACAGACACGTTTTAATATATTAGTTCACATCCTTAAACACCTGTCTGTGTTTGCGATATGTGGGTATGTTCAGTACTAATGCGATCCATCTACTGCACGCTGTATAGTATCCCATCGTTTCTACCTTGCAGAATTTCTCTCTCACATAAACTACACTTCATGGATTGTTTCCTATCCTCTTCGAAATAAAATCAGTATTGTCATTTAGTTCTTTAGTGTGAATTTACGTGATAAGTACTTCAATTTATAAACATAAAAATTAGATAAATTGAAAGGAAAAATCTTATGTTTACATTCGCATATTCATTTACACTGACTATTCTTAAGCAGGCTTACTTTTCTATCTACTTCATTACTTCCAAAATAAAACTATGCAGAAATAGATAACATAGATACATTTCACATTTGGTTACAGATACAAAGGGAGAGAGAGTCGTTCTCCGTGGACTAATGGTACCGTGCTAGCCTGAAGTTCCCAAGTTCCCGGGTTCAAACCCGGCGGAGTGCGATGAATTTTTTCCTTTGGAAGGGAAGTAAAGCCGGTGGTCCCGTGTCGTAGATTTACGGCAAGTAAAAGAACCTCAAGCCTGATAAAGAGGCCTCTGAGCAAAATTGCCTGTCTTTCACGCCCAATATAGAATGGGACGCTAAGGACCATAGTAGTTAAAACACGTCCATAAGTAAAACGCAATTTAATTTAATTTACAAAGGGAGTAGCGATAGTTATATGTTTAAGAACTCGACGTTATATGCTAGCCTTAAAATTCCTTACTCTTTCCATGCAATCGCGAGAAACAATTGCAAGTCACAGATCTTGAAAATAGTGGCAAAGCTTTTGAAAAATTCGAAACATTAATAACGGTATTTCGGAAAGGCTAATGGTACAAAAAAGTTAGTTCGTGTAAATTGCGTGTTTTAAAGTTATCTATATTTTCTGTCTAGTTCGTTTTCGTCTATCGCTTGACTATTACCAGTTACACAAAATTATGTAAGAGTCCCCCACCCCGAATGAAAAGGACTACTCAAGCTATGCCCAGAAAATTTAATATATGCATTTTATTTGTCATGTAAATAGCTTTAATAAATGATATTTTAATCAAAATCGTTAGATACATTTTTCTAGAGAAAAAAACTTTCGAAAAATATTTCATGTAAAGGGTAGTTGGGGTAGGAAGAATTTCATGAAAATATTCGTCTCGCATCTTTGGAAGATACTGAACTTAAATAACAAGTTTTGTATTTATACGACTTTTAGATTTTGAGCTATGCTGTTCACACACCGAACACACACACCATTCTAAAAAATGTTTTTTTTTGGGGGAGGGGTCTCAGCAGGCCTCAAAAGTATATATTTCTTGGAATCTGACATCGTTTTGTTGGGTGGAATACAATACTTCACTACTTACTATACGTAGTAGAGAAAGTAAAAGTGAATCTGCTACAACTTTTGGATGAAGTAATGGTCAACAAGTTTGATTAACCAGTCATTTTTTTCTCAAAGTGCACTCAGATAAGTCAACAGTGCAGTGCTGCATCTAGCAAGTATCAAAGATTGAACTCTGATACTGGTTTACGAGTTTACCTCCGTTTCACTGTTGTATTGGAAGAATTACCTTACTATTGATCTAGGTTCCCATTACAAAGATTCATTTCAAACTTCTTAGAGGCGTAAACGATACATGTTACTACGATTTTTGCAAGAACACTGCTGTCAAAGACACGGCCGAGAAATTCTAAGCTAGCATTGCGGGAAACGGTAGCCTTAATTATGCTGTCCAAAAACCAATATACATGACATCCCTTGTCCTATGCGATGTAGTAGTTACCAAGATAGTTCCCGAGGTCACGGTTTCAAACTCGGCGGAGGGCGATGGATTTTTTTTGGACGTAAAAATCCTTAGCATGGCTTCCTTCAGAAGGGAAGTAAAGCCGGTGGTCTCGTGTCGTAGATTTGTGGCACGTAAAAGAACCTCAACCCTGATAAAGAGGCCTCTGAGCAAAATTACTGGTCTTTCACGCCTAGTATAGAATGGGACGCTAAGGACCATAGTAGTTAAAGAGCGTCCATAAATAAAACTGAATTTAATTTTAACATGGCATCTCAGCTCTTGTTAGTAGAGGAATTAAATTATTTGTTCGAGAACGTTTAATGCTGGTTCATAAAAAATCAAGGCTTAATACGAACTGAAAACATGAATATTTTACGTTTGTATTTTGATTAAATTCAAATTACTCTAAAGGAAATTTTAAGGTGTTTCATTTTCTTTGACTAACACGAAGTTATCTTGATTAAACGAATATATTATGAATGTTAAATCAGGTTGAACTTGGTGTAAGTTGCTCTTGGTAGAGACAGTCCTAAAGCAAACACTTCATAATGGAGTAAAAGGTTCTTTCCTTCAGTGAAACTTACTTCTTGTTCTGAGAGACTGTAATGTTGCGAGTGTTAGTTGCTATAGGAAGGGAAATGGCTTATTGCGGAATTACAGGGAAAGTTCAGTGGTATATAAACCTCTCCGTCTCTCAGCTTGTGGTAATTAGGACGCACCGGAACTTCAGCGTATATCTATGCATGGAGTTACTGAGGTAATATTAATTATGACTGTTATAGCTTAACTGAACTAAGGTAATGTGACACAAAGCATTTTAATCAGCATTTCAATACTACCTTTTTACTTTCCCTGCTCTTATCTAAACTTCCATATCAAAGTATCACTAGAAATCATGTTTTGAATTTCTGATTATTTAAAAAGCCCTTTTTGAAAAAAAAAAGTTCACGTAAGACTGTGAGCAGCATAAATGAAAACAGAAAATTCGGATGATTACCATATTTACCAATAAGCAACTTTTCTTTTAGGGATATGCAGCAAATATTCTCAATAATTTAAAAAGTGGTAAGCGAAAAATGTACATCCTTTTAATGTTATCAGCAGCGTGTTGATTATACCTGATAAGCAAGTACGAAGGTCCAATTAAAATATATTTATTTGAAGTTAGTGATAAAACGTAGTAAAAAAAACCTTGTGAGGGGTAATTCACCTGATCATGTATTCCACTCCCTAACTGCCTTGGGCGGGCATGTCTCTCCTACTCTTCCTTAGAGTCGCTGCTAAAGCACTACACGCCATAATTTCGCATAGCCCGTGTTTTATTTTATTCTCACAAAATCGCTTATCACTTAATCACACTACTGTTTTAACTATCCAGCTGTAGAGGCAGGACTAAAGACACAAGAGCACTGCAACAAAAATGCTGAGTTTGTAGATTGCTGTGACAGGCCATGCAAGGAGCAAGGCACAGCGGGTGTGAAAGCAAGTGTTTGCATATAACTAGCGATAGCATTTCACATACATGCAGCATTATCGTGGGATATTTTCCAAAAGTTTATTCACACTTTTCAGTGTATTTTATAATCTTCACTCCCACATCCGTCTCTGCAAGGAAAAACGTTTCTCGCTGATTGATTTCCGTAATACGAATTATTTCAATTTAGGATTTACAAAGAAAACTAGCTGTTTTAACTTTTTTAGGGAGACAAATCACACATCATCATCATCTTAAATCTATAATCTTTGACATACCTCTTATAGAACTGGAATACGCATTTTAGTTTTTCAGTAAAACAGGGCCCTATTAGATTTTCACTATAAAACTGCTGTATTCACACCAGTGACGTGGCATCTGTTTCCTGCGTCTCAGCCCACTTCCTCTTTAAGACACCTCATTGAATACCTCATTAGCTAACGATAAAAGACAAATAGAATGTGGTGATTTATCCCTGCTCAATATTGGCGCCGTCCAAAAACCGAGGGATTTTACTAAATTGTTATATTATACTTTAATTGTGTTCTAAAACAGGGGAGGTTAAAGCCCTATTATATTAAAAGATCTGCTGCCCCGGTCTGGAGAAGGTCACAATCATTTTGGTAACCACTAAAGTTGTTCTGCTTTAAGCTTCACTTTTTCATTTATTTCTGATATTTTGTGAAGCCCTTCATAAATTAATGTTCAGGATTTTGTACTGTGAACATAAACATTTAAATAGTTAAACTAACTTGACTTGCTAACTTCAAATAATCTGTAAGTGTATCAAAGAATGGGGTCAAAGGTATTTACCATCAAATAGACGGCCGTGGGCATGTTAGAGTAACTCCGAGGCAGACAAGTGATAACGTACTATGTTATCTGATTTTTAAAAGCCGCTCGATGGTGCGACAGTTCGAAGCAATTGATAGTCGGCAATTTTGAAGCGTATTCTTTACCTGCTTCTTATGATGTCGTTGTTATCTTGTAGCTCGTTCTGTTGTCATGTGCGCCAACTGCTCCAGTGGTAGAGCTATGAGTATTTTCTCAGCGTATGCGTGAGTGTAATGTGAAGGGCAACACCAGTTTAAATTTAATGTGATCTAATTCTTAAGCTTATGAAGCGAGTTGCCTGCCGTTTGAGATGAATAAATAGACTTGACTGTGAATTGTAGCACTAGAAGTTATAACAAGTTATGACTGCAGTGTCAATGTTACTGTTTGAAGGAACTGTTTCCGCAATAAAAGAAACTAGAAGCGTAACTTGGCACGAGTTGGTAAAATGCTTACCGAAAGATCCCTCACAACAGCCGCTAAACCTTGCTCTCACAAGCGCGTCCCTAAGCGCTTAAAATATCGCACGAGCAGCAAGTGCCACTGACGGTACCCGAGTAACAGTGATTTAATTTGCACGAACATTTATTAATTTTAACTCCGCTTACTTTATTACTCCCCACCAACGTTATTTCACGCCCGGACTAATGCTTAAAATTGTAGTCATGCGAATCTCTTACCTTGTTACTATGGGAATTTCAGGAATACCTTTCACTTCTCTTTTTTCAGAATTGGCCCTCGTGCCTGTTAACACACGTCTTGAACTATAACTTAATTGCCTTCCAAGAATTATTAACGCTAACACTTTCTGTATTTACCTGTCGCTAATGACTTTCGTTAACATGACTTCCTAATTACCTTCTTCTTTCCGGACAAATATTTCAACTGAAGCTTATTACATTATACATTGTTTTAATATAGGAAATTATTTATAGCAATTATTTCTCCATCTTACTATTATTCCTTTATTTAATTATTTATGTATTCCCTTAAATAATTAAGGTATCACAAGTTGAGGCAAGGATATATAAATTAATTGTTCTTAAGGCGGCAAAGATCAGGTCTAGGATAGAGTGTATTAGGCGATGGTGCTTGAATTTCATGCTGTTTTATGTCATTATTCATGTACTGTTACTTTTTTATATTTACTTGTATTTCTTTATTGTTGTTTAGGTAGCGTAATAAGGAAAATATATGCATCTTAATAAACTTTAGCATTGTTTTGCATTTTGTTGCCATTAAACTGAAATATTCAACTATACATAATGCTGTGCTTTTGTATTGTTAGGATGTTTTTCTGACTTTCTTTATTATTTTATATATGTTAAAAGCACATGTATTCTATTGAACCCATGCTGTCATTAAGATCAAATTCTGTTTAGTTACATGTAAATAAATACACTCGTTCATTCATACTTAACTCACACTGACAATAATAAAGTATAAAATAATTATTTTGTGCCTTGCAACTCTGGTTGTCAATAACACACTTTCATAAGTGCATCTGTAACCTTTAACCCTCAGTTGAGAAATAAATACTATGTTTTGTCGGTTTTCTGTACAAAGGTGTGTATTATAGAGGCAATATGTTATTTCAAGAGAACTATGCTTTGTCCCAGAATGTGCGCTTAAGGTTGTGTGCATTAGAATCATCGTGTCGATTGCTGTGTATGGGAAGGCAGGTTAATATCCTGTTAACATGATGAAGCCGTGGAACTTCCTTGATGTCAGGAGTAGCTTGTAAAGGACAATTTATGTTACAGAGTCCGTTTATCATTCCAGAGGCCGTCGGTATGGAGGGGAGTGTCGCAATGTCAGGAACACGACTATGGCAAGACAATGGATGTCACCGGCTGGCATTCTCTTTGACATCGGCTAAATCATTCATGAAAGGATCGCGCCATAAAAGACCTAAAGAAAGCAAAATTGCTCTCGTTTTGCTAAGAGAAAAATATCCCAATCCATGAATTTACCCTTATAAGCCAGCTACGTGTTCAGAAATCCGAGATTTATTATGCCCTAGATATTCCAGAGTAGCAAGTAGCTAAAGCAACCCACAGTGATATGACTAACTATGGCTCTTGTTTCTTATATACAAAATGATTTAAGCCTCATTACCATGTTTGGGCTTAGTTGTCTATTGTTGAACGAGATGCGCTGTCTCACTTCCGCAACACTCAATTTGATAATAAATGCTCGCAATAATAAGTGCTTTGTTCACTGTACTCCCCTGCTATATCTTTTATTTTTAAAGAAAGCAATAGATACATGCCACTTCGCCTTTTACAGGAGAAGATTCAGCATTCGAGATATTTCTCCTTCTAGAACGATATAGTTACTCGAAGCGTCCTATTTTTTTAAAAAAAAATCCTGTAGTTATCTCTACCTCCCGACCAACACTTCCTCGGCAAAGACCAGTTCATCTGCAAGACTCAATAGTAAGTAAAACAATACGGCTATCATAGCTAACACAGCTCAAGAATGCTACGCCTTGCATTTTATAATAAACACACACTATCGTTTTCTATACGACTAATTTGTTAATTATCCCTGTTTTACATAAACTTTAAGCTTTATATTATCTAGATAACGCCTAAGCGACGAGGACTGACAACTCAGCCCATTGCATTGAGACTCAGGGATAAATGGTGGAGTTTTCCATTAGGACAATGGGTTCCTATTTTATAACTCGCCCCCCCCTGCTTGGCTATAACAGAGTGGGTAGAGCTACCCAACTACACGTTGCGCTCCACAAGACGCGCGGAACGTGTAGATCCTTACGCGCGTAAGCACAATAAGGAAAACACCATCGGGGGGGGGGGGGGGGAGCGACGGTGTCTCTCGCCCATGGTGCCGGAGAACATCTAGGTTCTCAGAACCCCGCCTGGGCGGAAAACCAGCCACACGTACCCAATCTACCATAGGTTTCGGAAACCACTACGCCGCCGAGTCCAACCCAATCCGAACAAATCCCTTTCGGGAGGGTCTCGAATGTTCCCAGCCCGGCGTGGGAAGTCAGAAGTACCACGAGTCATCAAGGTCCGCAGCGTCCGCACTACGGCAGTTTAAGGAGTCGGAATCCCCTCCCATTACGAGGATGTTACCTAGATGCCTGTTATACTCACATTGGAGCCCAAAAAGCGTTTAGTTCTTGTTGTTGTTGCTGTTGCTGCTGTTGCTGCAAGGAAGGGATGAAGTTTACGCATAGTTTTTCTTCTGTTTTGAAGCCCTTGTAATGCTTATAGTTGATAATATCCAAAAACATCCTGATAGGTTATTGAAGAACGCGATAAGCTCTTAAAATACACCCATGTTTTGGTATTCTTAGACGTAATAATAAGAAAAATGTAAAGAAAGGTCTAATTTATGTATTGCAATACTCATTTTAGGTTGCAAAATTGGTAGTAAACCTAAATTTAGAAATATTTGTGGAAAACATCTTTAAAGTGTTTATATCACAAATCCATCGTTTTAGCGTCATGTATTGCTTTTCTACTCTGCCCTTCAGTTGTCCCCGTTATATTCATTAGTAAAGTACTAATATTAGTGCAGAAAGAGCGTAGACACTCTTTGGCCGGCTGTCAATTTGTATTCTACGTGCGCTTAGGTTGTCATGCATATTGCATATTTGGTGATTCAGCAAACGCAAGCATTTTTGCCATCGCTGTTAGTGTATCAGTAATCACAGAGCAACAATGCTACAAAATTTATTATAATGAATTACTTAATGGAATTTCTAACTCATATTGTTTCTAATTTCTGAGTAATTATCGCCATGCTTACTGTTGGTTAATTTTACTTTCTCTATCACGTGCATAAAATAGATAGAGAAGATATTGCATTCCACCGAAAAATTCGATACCAGATTTCACCAGAAATACATCCTTTGGATCCCTTCAATCCACCCAAAACAAATTTTAGTAAAACATACAGCCCTCACGTGCTGTGAACAGCATAACTAAAAAACAAAGAGTCAGATAAATACTAAACCTGATATTTAGGTTCAGTACCTTCCAAAGGTGCGACACATGCAGATTTTAAATAAAATACTACCACATAAATATCCTTTAAGTGGAAATTTTTTCGAAACCTTTTATTTTCTAACGAATGGCTCTAACGACTTTGATTAGCATATACTATATTAGATATTATTTATATTAAAAATAAAATGTATGTCTTAAATTTTCTGTAAATTGTCTGTAAGGTCCTCTTCGTTTGGAAGGAATTTTGTATAATCTTGTATAACTGGTAAATGTTAAGCGGTGGACAAAAACATATTGCATAAAAATGTAGACCTCTTTAAAACAAATAATTTATTTGAAATAACCTTTCTGTGGAATCAGCCGACATATCTTTCATTAATACTTCAATTTACTCAATACTTTTTTATCTTTTTTAAGTTCCGAAGACTTTCAGTTGTTTCTCGGATTGCATGAAAACAGTATGGAATTTTAAGGCCATGAAGAAGAAGGCCATTTCTCACTCCCCATAAAAAACTAAACAACATTCGTATACTGCATTTTACACACTTTTGAATGGCTGTGTACGAAGTGTGCTATGAATGGTTAGACCTTGAGAGTCAAGTTACGTTTTGTAATTGAGAACAAACATTTTATATTTATTTTGCTTATTCCTCAGCACAAAATAAACAGCTTTTTATAAACTATTTTCTAATAAGAAAACAACGTACAAAATGTAGGTTCCCGTTTAAAAACATTAAATTGAGGCTAAAATCACCATCACAACGTCCTCCAAATAAAACACGACTAATGGAATTTACTTTCCCCCATAATATCAAGCAACTTTTATTCAAGACATTTCTTTCCACAACGCTTAGTTTTGGAGATATTGTACAATCTCAGCTTAAATAGTCCACTTGGTATATTTTCATACCAGATTCTTATTTTTCTTCTTTGTCATCTGCAATTTTTAATATTTCAGCAGGATGGCTCTTCTTCTAACGTTATATAACATAGATAAACTATGCCGGATAAAGCAGTGTGTACGATGCCGCGATGGTGCGACAATTTTGAACTCGCCTACTTTTCCTATTTCTGATGTTATCTGTAGCTCGTTCTGTGTTGTCTCGTGCGGCAGCTGAAGTAGAGCTAAGAGTACTTTCTCAGGTTATGGGTGAGTGTAATGTCAAATTGACTGAGAAGTTTAATGTAATATAATACTTGAACTACTGAAGCTAGTTGCCGACCGTTTGACGATAAAGAATGAATTTGATTATGAATCTTACAGCTCGAAACTATAACAATTGAATTATTATACCCCCTAACTTCTGCAGTGTCAATTTTAGGGTTTGAAATACGTGCTCCACAGAACCTAGGCGCGTAACTTGCCGTGAGTGGCTAAAATGCTTACCGGCAAAACCCCTCGTGATGTCCGATAAATCTTACTCACACAAGCACGTCGCTGGTTGTTTAGAATAATACACGAATCGTCACAAGTATAAAGAGTGACGAATGTTTGCACGAATGTGCACAGAAAGAGTGCACGAAGAATATAGGTCTGATGAGAATGCATATCTATTTCTTGACTTAAGCTCCACCTACATATTGCTCCCCTTACTATGGAGGCTTGGCTAAACCGACAGAAATAACTTTCACTTCACTTCTGAACTTATTACCTAGCTGAATTCCAAGAATCTTTATACTAAAGCGTTCACCACCTCGGCTGATACTAATGACTTTAGTTAACTACATACGCTAATGATTGTTTTCTCGAGGCAAATCTTTTCAAATCAAACTTATTACATTGTGCGTTAATGTAATATACGGAAAATATTAATAAGATAAAGGAATAATTACTACTATCATTACTTTGTTTAATTATTTATCTTTCCGTCAACAATAACGTATCACGGAGACGTGAACAAGGTATTCAGCGATTCTCATTAGTGTATGCACTACATTGTCGCTGCACATTTTGGATGAGATTGCTAAGGAGTTCGTTCAGCAATATGGTCCAAACGCTTTTGCTACACTGAAATTTCTGTTAGCATACTAGGTGAAACCTGTGTAATTTAACGCTTAAATACTACTCTGGATGAAAATTCACCCAGGAACTTTTTTGTTTATTTGTTGTTGGTTGCCTAACCGGTACTGTCCCTCCTCCTTCCTGCTATGTTCTTCTTCTGATAGTTTCTTATTGTTGAGCCCAGTTAGTGGTTACAGCCACATCGTTTTCTGTGTGTAATAAGTGATTATTCACCCAAGATGTATTTGTGTTACTATTTTAAAGTAATGCAATTTTGCCTTTTTTATACACTTGATAAGTCATGAGCGTAGTATTTTTTCTCTACTTTTGTACAAACTATTTTTACAAATGCTTATTCTCTTACTGCTAATTTTCTTATAGGTGCAAGGGGAATACGGTAGGCTTTAAGCGATACTCAAATAATTTAAGAGCTGGTTGCTATGTGGAGTATTCCATTCTCTTTGCATTACCAGGACATAAAAAACCAATAACGAATTACCATTTGAGAAAAAGTATAAATGTTGAAAATTCAAACAAATAGTAAGGAATTTTTCGGAAATAGTTTTCACTCAACAAAAAAAAGTATGACATAAATTCTGTGTTTTAACGAGCTCTACATAATTTGTATAGAAAAGTTCTGTATATCTCTTACGGTTTACCACTTATGAAAAGATTTTCAGAATGAAGAGGACTTCTGGGGGGATTCCCAGAAAATTCGAGATATACATTTTATTTGTAATAAAATGTTTTAAATAGATGACATTTTAATTAAATTGTTAGTCATTTCTAAGAAAATTAACCTTTTCTTAAAATTTTATAAGTAAAGGGTAGTCTGAGGTGTGAACGTTGTATATTTAAGAGATACTGAACCTAAATACCAAGTTTGATATTTATCCGACTTTTTGTTTTTCAGTTATACTGTACATACATACACGCGCGCGCGCGGACCTTTTTCTAAAGTTGCTTTTTTTAGATTCAGGTGCATGCAATACTTCCCTTACGTAGTAGAGAAATTAAAAATCGGATTCAAAATGGCTATTTATATGTATGAAGGTAAATTAATAGGCGCAAGTGAAATGAGAGACCTTATTTTGAATAAAGAGTGCAGTTATCAAGGATTCAGGAATGATGGATTTGTGTGAATATCATCATTTTGAGCAGAATGTTCGAAAACTGTTACAAACGCTGTTTTTATGGATTAAAACAGACGCTTTTCAGTATGTACACGTTATGTTCTTATATTCTTATTTCTTATGTTCAATGTATTAGAATTAAAATTGTCAACGATTAACAGTTTATACACAAATAGATGCAAATAGAAGGTATGGATGAAAATTCACCCAGTGTAGTAGTTCAGGATTGCTTATACATTGCTGCTCGAACCACAACTATTTGCTGGTTAGATTACAGTAAATGAGCATTTCAAAGAAAAAAAACAGACGAAAATGGCAAATAATAAATCTTTGAAACATCTACTCAGTTGCACAACAAGTGAAATTCTGGCAACGAAGGATTTTACAAAATTGCCTTTTATTTCTAATATTGTACGTCAGACAGGAAAACGCAGCTAGACTTTAAGATTTAGCTCACCATGGAGAAGGCGCAGTTTTTATCTGAGCACTTAAACACTTTACTCTGTATATCATGGACTTCAAAGAAACTACTAAACGAAATAATGAGTCCACTGGGAAGCATTCTTGTGATAAAAGGAAGTATGAGCAGTTTCCAGCGGCAATGAATTAGACGATGTACAAGCCAAGAAGTTTTTCATGTTATATATTCCCTTCAGGGAAAATGAGGATGCAGGCAACATAATTGAGAAACAATTCCATGCACCAAATGTAGCAAAATATTTAAACGTTGGCAGACGATATATTAATGTTTATGGGTTAAAGGGTGTTTATTATAAAATTGATAAATAAGGAGTAATGAAAATTTTCTCTTTGAGGGAGTATTTTTAACACTTAAATGATTTCAGTCTAATTATATAAATACAAACTCAATACCAGCCCACCTTAAAGCAATGTGTGTATGTAACAATATATAAAAAGTGTATATTACAATCATGTATATGTTTATATTATTGTATCCATGTGAAATAATGTTATGTGAATGTACTACGTAATTTAATAATGTAGGAACTGTGAGCAATAGGTCAAAAACTGCTAAGAATAAGTTACAATGAGGTAACCTTGAGGCAATAATGAGTTTGAGAGCTTAATAATTTTACTTGTGATTCTTGGAAGCAATAATGTAAATTCTGAGACAGTTAAAAAATAGCCAATCAACAACCAGAAAAAGCTTTAGTTAAATGAAGGTATTCTATTGGATTAGGAATAGCCAATCAGAGACTTGAAATATAGAAATTTACAAGTTTAGGCGGTTGAAATCAATTCAGTTGGTTGCAGACAGTGTTACTAACAAGACGCTAAAGGTTTCCGTAAGAAATTTAATACGTATTCGTGTGAGACGAAAATAGTTTTACGTGTTATAAAGTGCAAGTAATTAATTAAAGAATCTCACAGCTCTGTATATCAGTGAAGTGTTATTTAAATCGTATCAAGTATTAATAAAAGGAGTGAAGTAAAATTATAATCTGTGTAAGCCTACATTCTTAGTCGCACCACAACCCTGCTAAGAGAAACGTGTCTTTAACAAAAATACTGGCGCAGCCGAGGCAAACATAAATATTTAGTACTTAAAGAAACAGTCAAATTACAAAGTTAATATCTTATTTTTAAACTTGGGGTAAAGGCTACCGGAAACCGGGTACCATACGTGCGGTTGCAAATAAACTTCAAGTTCGACTCCCAACATTTGAAATATAATACAACTCCTTCAATACGAACTACTTCAAATTGACGCCCAAAGCGTGATGCAAATAATGTAACAAACCACCAATTCTTCATCTTTGCACATTTTTTAAGTTCTTTGAATATTTATTCAAAGGCTTGATATTAGTCAATAGTTTTTGGTTAAATTTTCGCAATATTTTCTGCAGTTTACCTGCGAAACAAGAACATAAATCATGCAGAAGTTGTTCACTAAAATTACTACCAATTTCAATGCATAACAACATCGCGTTCCATAACAACGCAAGCAGGAAATGGAGAAACTCTGCATGCAAGACAATTTAAAAAATCTGATGTGTTACACACACATGACTTTCTCTACTCTTGTACAAACTATTTTTACAAACTTTTATTTTCCATCTATTCCATATTAATCGAGATAAAAATTTGCAGAAAGGATCTTTTGACATGCAAAGAGAATTAAATTTTACACATAGCGACCACTTCTAAACATATTTCAATTTCGCTTAAGGCGTACCATGTTCCCATTGTTTTGTATTTGCAAGGGCAATATAGAAAATACAGTAGCCTTTAAGCATCGACATATATCTTAATAGCTGGTTGCTATGTACAGAACCATTCTCTTTGCCACAGATTAATACTCTTTGCATATCCAAGACAATAAAACTTAATAACGAATTCCCATTTGAGATAATAAGTTCTGAAAAATTTAAGGGGATAACAAGCAATATCTCTAAACTGGTTCAGTCAACACAAAAAATGTATACGACATAAATTGTGTATTTTAACGCGGTCTACATTTTTTGTGTAGTAAAATTTTGTCTATCTCTTATGGTTTATCATAAATATATGATATTTTAATCAAAATCGCGAGAGCCATTTTAGAGAAAATTAAAATTTTCGAAAAATGCTGCATGTAAAGAGTAATCTGGTGTGAGGGGATTTTCTTGAAAACCTTCGTGTCGTATCTCTGGAAAATACTGAACCGAAATACTAAGTTTGATGTTTATCCGACAATTCGTTTCTGAGGTATGCTTTTCACAGACACACACACAGAGACAAACACACACAGAGATACACACACACACACACACTCGGACATGATTCCTTTTTGATTCAGGGATCTCAAAACATATATTTCCGATGAAATCTCGGTATCGAATTTTTGGCTGGAATACAATACTTCCCCTACTATGTGTGGTAGAGAAAGTAAAAATGTATATCTAATGCAGGTGGGTAATTTTTAAAATTATGTAGTTCTATTTATGGACGTTGTTTAACTGCTATGTTCCTTAGTGTCCCATTCTGTATTGGGCTTGAAAGACCGGAAATTTTGCGCAGAGGCCTCTTTATGTGATTTGAAGTTCTTTTACGTGCTGTAAATCTACGACAGGGACCACCGCCTTTACTTTCCTTCCCTTTACGCCCGAAAAAATCCATTGTTCCGCCGGATTTTAACCCGCGACCTCGATAATTAGAGGCTAGCATGTTACCTCTAGTTCACGGAGGACGACAGACGGTTAACCGTGGCGTTGCATCATGTTCCTGAGAAAAACTCTTATACTGCTAGGACACACTAGAATAGATTGGTGTATTTATTGGTCTAAAACCTTTTATATGATGAGACTCGGGTCTGAGAGCGTACCTTATATAATACACTGTATTCAACTTGTTTGTCTGTATTCATAACACTGAACTTTAACAGTTAATGATATTTGATAAGAATTGAAAATAAAAAACAACAGCTAAACCAACCAGAAAAAGCACACAAGCAGAACAGAAGAAGAAAAGCATGCACACATACACACATTATAAAATGGGCAAGCGGGCCATGTGATATGTTCACAAATATTGAGTTATATGGCTGGATCAAGATGTTATTGTTTCTTTTTTATGGGCGCTCTTTAATTCCTGTGCTCCATTCTATATTGGGCGTGAAAGACCGGTAATTTTGCTCAGAAACCCCTTTATCATGCTTGAGGTTCTTTTACGTGCCGTAAATCTACGACACGGGACACCGGCTTTACTTTCCTTCCATGCCAAGGATTTTTAAGCCGGGTTTGAAGCCGCGACCTCGTGAACTAGAGGCTAGCAACAGAGGACTACAAAAAATGTTATGTTCCATTCATCTATTGAAGACAATTTTATTGCCTTCGTCAACTGGTATATTCTTCATTTATTAACACTGAGCAATGAAACTGCCTTTAATAGATAGAATGTGGCATAACCCCTTATCCAGCCATCTAAGTAAATTTTTGTGAGAATGTCAAATAATACCTTTATCCACTTGCCCCCTCTATTGTTTATAAATCAAAATCCATACCCACCCCCTCAGCCATTCCCCTTCTTCCTTCTACTCCGTTCTGAGATTGCATCACCCTTTGTAAAAATATGTTGTGATACATTCAATAAATGTCTCTACCCTCCGTCGTTTATTGATGGGTATACAAACTAGTCTTATTAAAGCTTATTTTTACATCTATTACATTTTAATTCAAATAAACCTTTGCAGAAATAGCTACATTACCCATTTCTTTATAGATACAAAGGGAACAGTGATAGTTAAATGTTTAAGAACTGAACGCTATACGCTGGTCTTAAAATTCCAACTGTTTCAATGCGATGCCGAGAAACAACTCAATATTGATAGGACTATAAAAGAACGGCAACATATTCAACAATTCGAACCATTAATAACGTCTATCTCGAAAATGACTGATGCCATAAAAAAGTTATTTGAAATAAATTGTTTTTCTGTATAGTAACTTTTCGTCTATCGCTTAACGTTTACCAGTTATAGAAGGTTACACAAAATTCCTTCCGAATGAAGAGGACTTCAAAGGCTATTCCTCGAAAACTCAAATCTGAATTTTATTTCTCATATATACATATATCATTAATGCACGGCATTTTAAGCAAAATCCTTAAAGCCATTTTTATAAAATAAAAAATCTCGCTATAAACGGTAGTTTGGGGTTGGGGTTTCATCTCAATATATTCGTGTCGAATCATTGGAAGATACTGAACTCAAATACCAAGCTTGGTGTTGATCCAACTTTCTGTTTTTGAGTATTTTGTTCACAGACACACGCACACACACACGGACCTTTTATCTAAAATTCTTTTTTGTGTTCAGGGGCCTCAAAACATGTATTTTCGGTGAAATTTCGGTATCGAATTTTTATGTGGAATGCAATACATTCTCTACCTACTAGCACATGGTATGGAAAGGAAAACTGTATCAATCGCTTTCGGCTTCTCCCTTCCTCTTCTTCCCCACAACCAGAATGACCAACACTACGTGATCAAAAGTATCCGGACATCTGGCTGAAAATGACGTACTAGTTCATGGCGCCCTCCATCGGTAATGCTGGAAGTCAATATGGTGTTGGCCCACCCTTAGCCTTGATGACAGCGTTCACTCCCGCAGGCATACTTTCAATCAGGTGCTGGAAGGTTTCTTGGGGAATGACAGCCAATTCTTCACGGAGTGCGGAACTGGGGAGAGGTATCGATGTAGGTGGTGTCTATGAGTCGCACGAAGTCGGCGTTCCAAAACATCCCAAGGGTGTTCTATAGGATTCAAGTCAGGACTCTGTGCAAGCCAGTCCATTACAGGAATGTTATTGTCGTGTACCCACTCCGCCACAGCCCGTGCAGTATGAACAGGTGCTCGATCGTGTTGAAATATGCAATCGCCATCCCCGAATTGCTCTTCAACAGTGGGAAGCAAGAAGGTGCTTAAAATATCAATGTAGATAACGTTCGCCGGGCATTCCCCATACCCACCACCTGCCATTGGATCGCCACATTGTGTACCGTGATTCGTCATTCCACACAACGTGTTGCCACTGTTCAATCTGTAATGTTGACGCTCCTTACACCAAGCGAGGCGATGTTTGGCATTTTCCTGCATGATGTGTGCCTTATGAGCAGCCGCTCGACCACGGAATCCGAGGTTTATCACCTCACGCCTAACTTTCATAGTACTTGGAGTGGATCCTGATGCAGTTTGGAATTTCCTGTGTGATGGCCTGGACAGATGTCTGCCTACTCTCTCTACGACCCTCTTTAAATGCCGGCGGTCTCTGTCAGTCAACAGACGGGTTCGGCCTGTACGCTTTTGTGCTGTACATGTACCTTCGCGTTTCCACTTCACTATCACATCAGAAACAGTGGACCTAGTGGACCCAGTGGACTTCTGACACAAGTAACACCGAATCATCTGACCACGTCCGAAGTCCGTGAGTTCCACGGAGCGTCCCATTCTGCTGTTTCACGATGCTGAGGTCGCGGATAATGAGTACCAGGCAGTAGGTGGCAGCACAATGCACTTAAGATGAAAATCGAATGTTTGTGGGAGTGTCCGGATACTTTTGATCACTTAGTGTATCTTAACTTATAATCCTCTCCTTGAGTTAACAAAGAATCCCGACAAACGCTTTCTTTCAGGTGTTTTGTTTTTATTTTGAAATCTTATTCTCGCTTTAATATATTAGTAACAGTGCGACTTGACAACCTTTTATAAAATAAATATTTAACAACAAAACAATGAGGTTTTTAATTACATCAGAATATGTAACTCATTCATGAACGTCTCAAGAATTGGGGTTAAGGCTGATGCTAGCTCAATCGAATTAACATTCTTAAAGATGTTCCTAATATTCCTCTCATGCACCAAAATAAAATATAATGTGCCAATATCTTTATGATGTGTTGAGAATAATCATGGTTGCAATAAAATTTATTTAACATACTGGCAGTTTTGAACCATTACAATGTACTAGTATAAATTAATCAAACTGATTGACATCTTAGCACAATGCGCTATAATATGAACCCAAGTTCATTTCTCTCTACAGCAAGGACACATTCTTATGTCTTCTTCGTAAACAAATTTCATGGCTTTCCATACCAGCTGAAGCTAGGCAAGTTCTTAATTGCAGATTATATTTGCCGCCTAAATATGTTGTTCGATTCTGTTTTTAGTTTTGAATGTAAGCTTATTATTATTTTCTCATTATGCCTGCTGTCGATCTATATCTCAGTCGATTCTGTACCTTCCGCCACACGTTCGCCCTATTTCGTTGTCCTAACCAAATATTGCCCAGTGTTGTCTCTCCCATCCTAACCTGATCTTTGTAACATACTGTTCAAATAAGTGAATCATCCCCTCTCATAATTCTAATCCAACGTTTCATCGCCTATATCTTACATTCAATTGTTTTGCTGTATGCAACATATTCTCTTAAAATGCTTTTGTATGCAGTACCACTTCCCACCCCCAAAATTCCTTTTAGAAAACATGCTCTTATTTGGTCTACTTTTTCGTGAGGTCCCAGCCCCATAATTTCGTTCCATTGTGGATCTAACAACAATCCCATAAGTTGTTCTAACAACTTTATATCCATAACTGGAATTCTGGTCTGTGGTAATGATTTATTATTATTCCTCAATGATTATAGTAATTATTACCTTACTTTAGCCGATTACATCAATCTTCCATTTTTGGTTGAAAATACGAGGTTAAGTCAATAAGTATTCGCGCACAATTTTTAATTTTTTGTATGTTGGCAATATCGGTTTTTTTTTGTGCGCTCGTAGACATGTTGTTCGTTTGTCTCCGCTTGTGGAAGTTTGACCGTTATCACTCCAGTGAGTGTTGCATTGTTGCATAATAAGCATTACTGCACCGCTCACCGTTTGCAGCAAAGAAGAACAGCGTGCGATTATCCGTTTTTCGTCGTCTGAAGGTGCATCAGGAGCCAAAACCCATCGAAGACTTTTACCACAATATGGGGACGATGTTTTACCTCGGAAAATGTGAAACAATGGATTGAAAGGTTAAAAAATGGTCAGACAACTGTGAAGGACGAGGAAAGAGCAGGACGCCCATCCATTCACTAGTGACACCAACACTGAGCAATTCCGTAGCCTGATTCATAGAACCGAGGATTGACTGTCATGAAGTGTTAAACCATATCTTTTTTGGTTCACTAGAAAATGACTTAAGGACCGTCGATTCATCACAGACCAAGAAGTGAAGGAAGCAGTGTATACATGGCTTGCTGCTCAGTCAAAAAAGCGTTTTTTGAGGGCATCAGAAAGCTTGTGCAACGGTGGACCATGTGCATTGAGAAGTGAGGGGGCTACTTAAAAATGACTTGACTTACTCTCGTATATCAATAACATAATCTTCAAACTTAAATGATTTTTCAAAATTCATTCGTGTCAGAAGTTTCTTTGTTACTAAGAACTTCGCATAGTTTTGTTATTATCATTTAGCAGTTCTTTATAATTTCTCTTACTCGAAGGCTGGTGGCATTGTGGCCTCTGGACACAAGACCCTTAGAATCCAAAAAGCAAATTATCAAGTAACGCATGTATGCTTAATGTCATATTTCTAAGTTTCAGTTGCCTCCTAACAAAAATTAATTTCAAGCAATTAGTTCCAGTTATCCTGGATCTCTCAATCAAACAATGTAATTAAATGAGTTTCTTTACCAATTATTTGCTTTTTAATATTATTTAAAGATACCCATCTGTAAAAATTTGTAAAATGCAAAACTACAATTCCATTAATTGGAAATTGTAATACCACAATCAGAATTTAATGTAAAACATGCACGAAATTTGCTGCAGATATATTACGTGCATGTTTTAAAATTAGTTCCGATATATTAATTTTTTTTTTACGGTTTTGAAAAATGTTCCACACAATGAATCTTAAAAAGTAATACTGTATAATGAAATTCTTTAAAAGTATATTAATAAATCTTAAAGATTAATTCTTAATTGTGCTACCAGTTTGGAATAAAGCAAACTTTAAAGATCAGCCTTAAGTATTTTGCTTAAAAATACATAAGACATTTATTTTTTGCCGAATAATATCACAAGTACGCAAGTTAAAAAAACTCAATTTTATCCTCTTATTTACAAGGATATGCAAAAAGTCATTGATTTATACCGAAATGTACGTCGAATGGAACCATTTGAAAATGGGAATGCGTTAACAATTGAAGTTTCGATAAAAAACTTTAAACGCAAAGCTCAAGTAGCACTCTTTCTGACTGTATATTGTTTAGAAAGTATTTAGTGCATATACAGATCCTCCTTTGTCTTTTTCTATTCCTCTGTAGCTAGTTTATATTTGAATATTCCTAAGGCAGCCCGGGTTTGATTCTAGGGGCCCGTATTTAGGATATGTGGTGGACGAAGTAACGTTTGGGCGGTTCTCCTGGTTCGCCGGCTCCCGCCATTCACTCCACCAATTACTCCAACATTACCCTTCCTTTCATTCATTTCGCCTTCATTTCATATCACCTTCTTCCTCACTCTCAAATTTTGCTACGACCGAACCCCCGTCTGGATTCTTTATTCTCTGATTCAATTATCGTCGTCTTCTAGACAGGCGTCTGACTCTAGGCGCGGCTGTAAGCCTTAGGGGTGTAAACCGACTAAGTATATTCCTAAGGCCTCTCTTGAATGGTTTGTTCACTTTTACGTATAAAAGGCATACTTTTTCCCAGTTTTGAAGAAAGATAGGCTTACAATCAGATATTATACTACTATATGACATGCTTTGAAAGGTCGTATACTTGTGAAAGCTAATAGAATTAAAATAGAGGTTTATAATGTTTAATATTTTTTAATTTTGTTAACTTTGGCCTGTCCTTTCTATTTTTTACAGCTAGGTATCCTTAACTGTCCATAGCCAACAGTATACCGTGTGTTTTTTTTTTCTGTAGCAAGTGACAGTTCAGCATAAAAGATTAGAATCAAGATCCAGCGACAAAGACTGGGATTCACTCATAAATGCTGTATTGAAATGCAAAGTGAAGCTACTAGTTTTGGTTCTCAATAATATGTCGGCTTTCTGCATAGTTTTCATCCACATCCACTAATCAACCAAAAGAATCACTAACTTTTCTACTTCAACATTTGCATCTAATTTTACTAAGCGTGCTTTTGTCCGCTACCAGCCAAGTCTACCGAGTTTTTCACGCGCTAGCTGTGACGTGAGAGCACCTGCAACAACAGACACCACCCTGCGAGATGCGATCCAGGATCTACACTCAGAGGTCCTGAACGTCGGATCCAGCATCTCGCAACAGTACGAAATCCTCGCTTCTCTCATCACCGCCGCTCACTCTACCAACACAGAACAACAACTCCGCCGTCGTGCCGCAATGGAATCCGCCATCCAGGACCTTCACACCATCACCACTGCCTTCTCAACTGCCTTCCAAAGCTTCACCACCCGCTGCCTGCAGCGGTTCAACAGCACCGACGCGCCAGTCTGCCACCGCCATCAGCACTGCCAGCTCCGACAGATTGCCTGGAGGAGGTTAGGCACACGCCATCAGGTATTACTGACCTTGTAAAGTCCCTGCACACGATGATGGCCGAGTGGACATCTGTGCTCTAGGCCAGAAGAGTGGGCAGGAACGAACAAACGCCTACATGATGGCACAAGAAGCTGCTCGCTTCTGTTCTACTTCCAGATACAACTACCCACGCCAAAACTGAGCGCACCTCTCGAGGGGCACTCAACATTTGAATCAATGCAATAAAGATAACCACGCCACAATCCCTTCCAACTTCTTTCCACGAACCTCCCCAGGGCCTTGGTTATGGTCGTCACCCGGACATTCCTTTACTCCACTACTAGCGCAATAAACTGGCAGTTATCCTACCGCGTACTAACGGGGGTGCAACAGCGGAACCCCAATACCCCTCCTAACTTCTCCTTTCTACTCCACGTTTAATCCTATCCTATTCCCGAACCCCCCCCCCCAAAAAAAAGAAGCCAATTGCGTAGCGGATTGCTTCTACATTGCAGATTTTCTTTCAAGCACCACATGCAAATGTTCCCAAGTTACTCTATTTGTAATACAGAAACAATAGAATTCAAATTGCGTGTGTCTAGGGGTACAATGCTAGCCTCTGATTCCGAGGTCGCGGGTTCAAATCCGGCGGAGGTCAATGGAGTTCTTTCAGAGAAAAAATCCTTAGCTTGGCTTCTTTCGGAAGGTAAGTAAAGCATATGTTCCCGTATCGTAGATTTACGGCACGTAAAAGAATCTCAAGTCTGATAAAGAGGCCTCTGAGCAAAATTTGTGGTCTTTCACTCCCAACATAGAATCGGACTCTGAGAACCATAGTAGTTAAAGAGTGCCCATAAAACAACTCTTTTTTTTAATTGCATGCATATTAGACAAAGTACTAACTTAAAGCGTCGAAATGTACTATAGAACATGCGTAAAATATCTCCCTTAGCGATTGTGTGAAGTACATCCCCTGTAGATTACAATTTACATCCGAACACTGTCCCTAGTAGTATCACCTGGAGTCGCAAACGGCACTCATGTGCTGAAGAGGGCACTCGTCCGCTCTGGGAGCACGCGCAGTCACTTTGATGGGAGTAGACATCATGTTCCCTTGACATCCTATGGATATATGCTTGAGTGAACCTCGTACATTAGAAGCTAGGTCAACAACAAGAGACAGTTGAAATAGCATTACATTTATAAAGGGACGCGGCGCTTGTTTACTCGTAGCTTCCATGAACACGTTTCCAGTGATCATTAGTATTTTTACTTTCTCTGCTACGTATAGTAAGTAGGGGAAGTATTGTATTTCATCCAAAAGTTTGATGTCGAGATTTCGCCGTAAATATGTTTGAGGCCTCTAGATACACACAAAAAACATTAGTGTGAGTGTGTGTACAACAAAACTCAAAAACGAAAAGTCGGATAAATAAACTATTTGTATTTAGGTTGAGTATCCTTCAATGATGCGTCAAAAAGAATTTCACGAGAACTTCCCCAACCCAAAATACCTTTTACATGGAAGATTTTTTGCAACTTTCAATTTTCTATAAAATGGCCTTAAGAATTTTATTATAATACCATATATTAAATAGATTTACATAAAAAGTTTAACGTATTATCTTGAAATTTCTGGGAATAGCCAGTGTAGTGTTGTTCATTCGGAACGAATTTTGTATTATTTGGATAACTTTCTTGTAGCATCTCCCATTTCCGAGATATCCGTTATTAATGGTTCGAATTGTTCAACTCTTTGTCATCCTTTGTTGATTTTCAGTTGTTTCTCGCGAGTGCATTGCAATTTTAAGCTAAGTGTATAGCATCTAGTTCTTATATATTTGACTATAGCTGTTGTCTTTGTATCTATAAAGAAGCGCGTAATTGCATGCAATTGTAGATATTTCTCAAAAGCCTTATCTCGATTAAAATGAAGTATCTAGGTAGAAGAAAAACTGATGTGTTACATTCACATGATCTTCTCTACCCTCTATCGTTTATTAGTGGGCACTTAAATTATTCTTATGAAAATTATTTTCCTGTCTATTTCATTGTAATCGAAATAAACTTTTCAAGAAATACCTGCATTAAACATTCCGTTACGGATACAAAGGAAATAGTGACAGACAAACGTTTAAGAACTGGACGCTATATGCTGACCTTAAAATTTCATACTCTTTCCACGATATCACGAGAAACAATTGAAAATCGACAGGACAATAAATTTGTGTCACTCTTATTTTTGGAATTAATTGTACTTCCACACAAGCAGTGTGTTGGAGAAGGTTGGAAAGGTAGAATCAGACGACCGACAAATTCAATGCCATAGCCGGGATTTGATGCCGAGATTTCACTGCAAATATGTGTTTTGAGGCCTCATGAATAAAAAAAATTATTTTTAGAAAAAGGTCCACGTTTTCCGTGTCGTTGCTGTAAAAAATTGAGCTACAATAGCTACATACTGATGCAAAATTTAATTCGCCAACTGTCCCATATGACTACTCAGTTGCTTAGAGCAACGATATGGGAAGATAAAGGTTCGTGGCTCAAATCCCGTCTATGGCAATTGAATTTTTTGGTTTGATTCTAACTTTCGCATTTTATTAATGTTAAATTGAGTATACTTAGTATTTCTCCTTGAAAATTGCTATAGCTACTATTACTACGACCAATTATTACTGAGATTATTCTTGTGGGGCTGTGACTTCAGAGTATCAATTGCAGCTGGTGAAGAATGCAGCAGTCCCACACTAAAATTTATCTAAGTCCCTTATCTAGCTCTGATATAAAACAGTACCCCTACCTCTAAAATTATGAGACACTAATCAGAAGAACGTTCCAGGTTTTCCTATCCTTAAACGTAAATAATCAGTCCTGTGGGGGTGTCTTAATTGGTTACTCTTACTGATTGGATTGAGGGTAATACCCAAGATCTGATAATGGCTTTTAAGTTCAAAATTGACAACAAATACTTGTTATTTCATCAAGCACTCATCATTAGGGGTTGCTATACGGATGGTTGAACTTACTAAGAAAATTCCAAAAGGAAATAGTTGATTCGCTCATGTCCTATTTTGCTAGGTTATACTGCTGTCAGCTAAAATTATAAAATGAGTAAACATGTACAGTAATAATATTTGTTGTAGAATATTTCCAAATAATTAGACATCAAAGCTACAGTATATGACAATATTATAAAAGATTACTAACCGTTTACGGGAATTCCTTAAAGAGATTCTGTATAAATCCTCCTTTGCTTAGTTTTTGCACCATTATACGTCTGTATAATATTATGGTGGCATTATGTTAGTGTAATTGTGTCATTTTTGCCCCCCTCCTACACTTGATGTCAGGCCAGCTCATTACAGCAAGAAAGTTCCAGAAAGATGTCGTCACCCACGTCGTGGCTCTGGTAGTCCGACATTAAGGTTGACCAAAGCCATGATTGGCTGGCAAGTTACGCTGGATGAGCCATCCACATGAACGGCACCACTGCTAATCTCCCCCGGGAGGAGAAAAGTTAGTCTACAAGGAGCAATTGAGCAGTCAGCCAGCGAGAGCTCTATCTCTGGAGCATTGAGCGAGTTGGCATATGTAGCCAAGGGTTACGTTTTGGCACTTTCCAAATTTAATATAGGCTTTTCTTTCGTAAATTGTCTAAATTTATGTCCTAACCCTTGACATTCTTCAATATTACTTCATGCGATTGCGGAAAAACTTAAGCGCTCTGTATTTTTAAAGATATTTTAAAACTTTATTTGGTAAAGGGGAGAAATTGCATCTTGCATTTGAAAGATATATTAAACTTGATTCTTGAAAGTTAAATGTTTGCAAGCATGAATATATAATTTTGTTAAAATATTAAGATTTTATAATAAATGATCAGCTTTGTTTGTTGAATATTGTGAATCCTAGCTCCAATATACTTCCTCGTTCTACGGTTATTATACATTTATCTTAATGCCTCAGGGCCTTGACGTTAAGAATTAAAAGAAATTAAATTTTACTATATTTGCACCAGCCAACTTATATAAAACGTTAGAACTACATTTTGTATGGTGCTCATAAACCGCAGAACATAATAGAATATATGAGGCAATTAAACATAAACAATGAAGTCAACGTTAAAATACCCAGCTTAATAAATAATAATTTAAATTGAGCTCTTAGGGGTACTCCACACAAAATGAGTTCCTCCTGTAAGAAAAGTATTTTTCTGATTAAACCACGATTGCCCCATAGTAAATCACCACTATGAAAGTGTCCATAATAAATGGATAATAAAGCAGTAGGAGATATATAACTTCTTCAAACTCCTACCATATATATGCGTCTGTTTGTTTTACAAGCAATGTAATAAATGTGCGAACGCCAACCTAATCAGCATCGTAGTGAGTGCCAAGAAACAATGATTCAGTTACGTAAATAAGGGAACTAATATTAAAAGTGAGGTTAACTGCTTTGTTTGCCTTGCAAAAGCCTGGTTTAATAACAATGCATTTTTTTTAAATGAAATTAAAACAAAACCTTTTAATATAGAGAGATGGCTTCGCGGTAACGTGTGAGACTCGCAATCGGGAGGTCCCGGGTAGGATTCCTGGTGAACGCCCAATCTGACCATGGATTTTTCCTTGGTTGATATGAGCAAATACCGGAGTGGTACCACGGATTTCTTCTTCCCCAGTTTCTTTCATGTCTTAAATTGACTCTGGGGCTGTGGTTCCGTCGGTGACTGACAGATGGCCCGATTTGGAACTTATTCTCGGTCCTGCTGGAGAGAGGTCTGTGGAGCCTCCACTGTTGGGTCATGTTTCCCTGATTCTACTGAGGGACGACTCTAAGCGACCCTATCGTGGCCGGGTGGTCAAGCCGGGAACTGTTAGGAAGCTCTGCGCCTTTTGTTGCTTGCGCCGGCCTCGCTCTGCAGCCCATTCGCCTGCTGCGGCTCCCTCAACTCACCTGTTCCTCCCGGGAATGTACACACATAAGAAGGAGCCCTTTACTTTAACTAGTGCTATCCTATCCTAAAATTTATTACGCTTTCTTTTAAATGTAATCAAGGACACCGAAGCTGCAAGATGTTTGGTATTGTAATGGATAATTCTTTGCCTAGGATAAATCCTATTGATTGAGTAAAAAGTTTCTAAAATAACATATATTTTACGTAGTTTAAAAATCTTAGTTCTATGAACTATACTCAAATGTCATATTTCCTTTTTCTCAAAGTAATATTAAATACAGCAAGTTGTTATGGAGCAATTCTGCATATATTCATAAAATATTGTTATTCAAAAAAATGACGGTAAGAGCTATGTGCAAAGCATATTCTATAAATTCTTGGGGTAGTACTTTGGGACAAAGATAATATTCAGGATTTGCTTAAGCACAATAAAGATTATATGCGCACCAGATATTATAACTTTCACCTGCCTAGATACAGATTAGGAAAGACAAGAAATAATTGTACAAATTTGGTCCTCAAAATTGGCAATACATTTCCACTTGTTACATTTGAATTGGATAGATCGTCCCTACAGCACATTTGTGGTTGGCTCTTGTGCAGAAAATTTGAATTTAAATATTTTATCTGTTATATTTATGCATATTTGGCAATTACAACTTTTCATACCTTCCATAACCATTTTTATAGCGTCCTGATTGCTCAGTGAAGCATATATAAATTAAATTGAGGACTAAACTTTGTTATATTTGCATAATTTGCCAATTTTATAATTAAGCATATTAAGTTTCACGTGCAAACTGGCATCATATTTGATAGAAATGTTTACTACCAAATAGTTTGCATAAAAGTAATCTGCTAAACATATTGCATCAATCATAAACAATCAATGTTGCACCACCCTGAAGTCATTCTACTCTAAGTATTCTGAAACGAAATTTCGTTTCATCCTATAGTTTAGGACGCTAAGACGAGAATCTTTGTTGAAAAAGTTTATCGAATTCTATTGAAATCGCTCTGGCAGTTCAGCACACAATGTGATCTTCCAGTCAGCAATCACGTTTGTAAACTTGGGCTTGGTTTGTTGACGCTGTGCAGCTCTTCATTTTGTCGAGCTAACAACATTTATCTTTCCGTGCAGAGGATGTCGTAGGTTGGCATTTGCCTCTCTGGAATCATTATTTCACACCGGACAGGTCGTCACTGCTGGTTGCTCGATGTAGAGTCAGCCTCATTATTCCCGTGCATCCTGCTCCCGATTGTCACGTGACAAAGCACAGGGCAGGAGTCAAGTCTAGGTTCACTTGATTGTGTAACCGTTCATTAGGCTTTAACTTCAGTAAACGAAGTGACAACAAGGAACAAAATGAATGGATAAACATTGCCTTGTAAACATTTGTTGAAATGCCATGGATATTGCCTTCCCTATTCAGTTACAAACGCTGTTTCAATTAGGGGATTCGTCTGGAACAGCATTAATACTAACGGTTTCTGATCTAGGCAGCTTCAACCTCCACAGTGTAGTGATACATTTCAAAGTTCAAATATATTGCTGTCATCAACCCTGAATTATTTATAGAATTCCTATGACATACTAATAATATATATATATATATATATATATATAATATAATATAATAATCTACAAGTATCTTACGAAAAAATCAAATATGTGGGTATTAGCATGACCTTTACCAATTATTATTTATTTATATATCGCTTTCCAAATATTTTTATAATGGTTTATTACATTTTCCGTTACTTATCTATAATAACCAAGAGAGAGAGAGAGAGAGAGAGAGAGCTCGAGCTCCACGGTAATCTATAAGGAGGTTCTGGTTCGATTCTTTTCGACCGCCTGCCCTGACCTTGGGTTTTTGTGATTTTCCCTGGTCGGTTTGAGAATTCTGATGTTGTTTCTCATCTATCAGTGTTTTGTTTCCATAATTTCCCCTTTATTCCGTTTCCTTCTCATCTTTCAGGGGTGTGCTTGTGGGTTTCGTGGTGGTGGTTTGTGCAAAAGAAAGAGTACCTCCGAGGACACTAGAGGGCTACTTGTTCGACAGGTTGTTCATCGCCCTATCTAGGCAGCTCCAACAGTGGGACAGGTCTTCGAACCTGGAACTGTTAGGGACTTCCCTGTGGCCTGCCTGTAGCCTCCTGGTTCCTTCACTTCATCCCTTTGTCCTGGGGGGCGTGGTAGCCACAATAGATCTGTGTAGGTTGCAGTGTGCAAGGTGTCCCCCTCCAATGTATAACCTATAGCTGTACAAATATTAAGGTGAGGAATTTGCTTTTGAAAGAAAGCCTTCCTGCTTTCCCATTCTGATACTGCCCAAAAGACAAAGCATCAGAAACAAATTACCCAAATATATTAAACAGGGAAATAAGTACAAAAATAGTAATATAAAATGTAATAAAATGCATCAAAAGGGCACAGTAATAATAGTTATGAGAAAATGAACAATAAAATCAAGACGAAAAATTAACAAAATCAAACTTCAAAAGTCAGTTAGAAAGGTACAGTATATACACGATTTTTTAAAATTGAAACGGATCCTTTAGTAGCCAAGAGTGTAGGATTCTTAATCAGCCGGCTACCCAAACCGAACCACTTCAGAAGCGAACCAAGAATTTGAGGATCGTGCCTCTTGCTCCGATCATTAGACCTACGATTTTGATATAATTGATTTCAGGATAGTAGGCCACTGTGAGCTCATAAATTCTGTACCTTTCCTCCTGGCTGTTGTTCCTGCGACTTCAGTCTCACTGTTGGGTCCATAATGTAGGTACGTGAAGAACCAGATAGTATGGCAAACAACTCTTATCACCGGCAGGTTCCCTCTTCAGAAATGCCATGGATTTCTTCGCATACACGATGGTGTTTGTTTCTAAGGCCTTCGGCATTGGGCGATTTAATTTCGTGATGTTTCGGAGACTCTCACTGTAAGGACAGGAGCCCAAAACGTGTCCAAGAATCTGAATCTCACTGCCGCAATGGCGGCAACGGTATTCTTGGCACAAAATGCAGTGGACAAAAGTTAGCCAGCATTTTAAGGGTGAATCTGCATTCATTGCTAGTGAAGCAACCAGGTTGTCGAATCCATTTGTTGGCAGGTGTATATTGTAGCACATTCATCAAATGTGGTTAGCCGCGAAGGGTGGCGTTTATAGGAAGAGGCATCAAATAAAAGACCCAGAAGGGGTGTTTAAAGCCTAAGAGTTGTATTCATAAGTTACAGTTAGTAGGGGTTGGATAGCCTAGCGGCCAGGACCAGCGAGAACACTAGTACATCTTATCTGTAACGTTAGTGAGATCTGGATGTATGTAAACACCCCATGTTGCTTAGAGCTTTGCCGTCGAGTCTGTCGACCAGACGAAAGTGAGAGTAAGACTCTGTGACGTCGATTCGCGGCCTTTAGGTATCCTTTTGGCTGCTGACAGAGCAGCCCCATGTGTCCTACAAAGACGTTTCTTCAGGGTTTCAACATTATATCACTTATTGGCAATACTAGTATTGATATTCTTTTCGAACTCGCTACAGTATTCCTTATAAAGCATTCCTCTCCTTGCCTTATGATGTAAGGCACACCAAAAGTGGAAAGAGTGCTCTCTTAATCCATTTCTTAAGTTTTTCATAGGCGTCTGATCGTTGTTGATGCTCTGAAGACCAAGTTTAGTTAGATCGGATACGTTGCGGAGGAGTTAACGTGGACGTTTTATGAAATTTGAAGACCTTTACAAGCATTAATATGATGCCAATTAAGCTTCCCAGGTAGAATTAGAGAGTCCAAGTCCCTTATATTTCTTGTGGGTATATAGCATTCTATCTGGTGTATCGGTAGGAAGTTCCACTCTAAAGAGAGGAGGTAAATCTTGTACTTCTTATAAATAGTCTAAGTCCTCTTCATTCTCTTTCAGGGATTTTACAGAATGTTTGTAACTTTGAAGTGTGGTAGGGCTTCCTAAAATATGCAGTTAGTTTGGAAAAACACTTTTGTAACTTTGTAATTTACGAGATATTTTAGATCCTCCTTTTGAGTTTAAGAAAGTATTATACAACACCTTTCTGAAATAATCTCCCTTCTTTTGTTTCTCATCAGCCTAAACAAAGATATGCATTATAAATTGTAATATGTAGGAACCTACTTTTAAACGTGTCACTGTCATCTAAGCTTCCAATATGCTTCTATGTAACTACAAAATTATTTCACCAAAATTTAACGTGTTTAATAATAGATGGATATAAGGAAAATTTATGCTGGATATGAAAATTAATAATTTTGGAAAAGCAAATTCAATGTACTTTTCTCACTTAAAGCCCTTGTTTTATTTTTATTTGTGAAGAGAAAGTAATATTCAGTAACAAAGTTATCACTGTTTGTTAAATTTACGTATTACAGGCATATTGTAAGGATACGATATTGTCATTGCAACAGAATATTTCTATTAAATGCTTGAAGAATGTTAAAAAGTACCTTATATTTTATATTACTGTCTATTCAGAGCCAGTGCAAGAAACCGTTATCTCCAGAGCATTTAACGACAACTAAAGCACTTGATTTTCTGATTTTCTCCAAACTCCCTTCCGGCCATATTGATCTAAACAGCACTTGCGGGCATTTGCCTAAAGACAGTGAGTAACGGTTTGTAGTGGTTTTAGCTTCTACCTGTTTTGCGGCATTAGGAATTGCATTTCGATACAAACCGCTCTGAAAAAATGCGCAGAAACCACATTTAGTAGGCTCTAAACCTGTATTAGTCTGCCATATAGACCAGTTAAAATGGGCAAGAAATAATAATTCACTTTGAAGAAACTCGTGAATTGTTTAAGGTATTCCAAACCCTTCTACAGTGCTTCTCCTTCACACTGTGGCCACCGAACGGCTGCTGGTGCGCCGGCTGCCGCAGCTCGGACTTCCGCTGAAACAGTTGTATTATTTCGCAACGCCCTCAAGTTCTCATATTTAGTTGTAATTACTGAGCGGGATAGCTCAGGCGGTAACGTCCGTGGCCCGCATTCGGAAGGTGTTGGTTCGATTCCTACGTTTGATCTTCCTGACCCATGAGATTTTCGGGACCTCACCGGGGTCGCTAGTCGAATACTGAGAAGGTTCATTATGTCCACCGAATTTTCTGTCCTTCCATTTGATCTCTATCCCTTTTCACTTCACCTTTCATCTGGATGGTCTTTTAGAGGGTTGAAAGTGTCGGTGCGAGTCTCGGCATGCATGGTAGGGGAAAGGATGCTCTATGTAATCATTCGTCCTCCGGAATGTGGGCGATCTACGAGTCCCGGGCCCCCCAGGGGATGTAAAAACCCGCAAGAGAGCCGGTTACCTACCTGCCTTCCGGGGAGTAAAAGGTAGGGACCTGCCCTCTGCCCTGTACTGCCTCCTGGTCCAGCTGCGTGCTGTGTTATCTCACATCACCCCTCCCTTTCCGGGGGCACCCAGTCAGGAACTTTAGGCACAAATGGGTGAGGTTTTAAGTACCCCTTCGCAGTTAGTACTATTCCTACAGTTGCAATTAAAATATAATAAGCATACACCTTAACATAAGATATATTGGAAATGTTATTCTCCTCTATCTATATATTTCTGGCATCTCCTCAAGATAGCAATCATACTAGAATGTTCAATATCTGAAAAAGGGTGAATTTCTCTCCTGATGTTTTATTTTAGTTCTTGCAATGTATGGGGTTTGTTGCACACACCTTATTTTTCAACCTCCCCTATTGATAAAAATCACATACAGTAAAATCGGAGGGTCGTGAGAGTTATAATTCTTCATTATTTATCTTATTTTCAAAAATTTCCATTTTTAAATTTGTTACTCTACGGACTAGCAGTCTTGCTGGAAAAATCCAGACTGACGTTTAACGTCAGTCAGTTGTTCAACATATGGTGTAAGTCATTCTTGTTCCTTTCTGCATTTATTGTTTTATTATTCTGTACGCATTTAGTGCATACCAATTTTTGTGTCATGCAAGGGAACCTCGCATGTAAAATCAGTTTTCTCAAACACCAGTACGTGTTATTTTGCATAGAAAAGTAGCCAGACAAGTGGAACCATGCATAGGCAGAAAAGAATGTTAAACGTGGGCCAATAAAATTATTCTGTCATTTTTCAAAACCCAAATGCAGAAATTTACCCGATGCTGATGACCACGGGAAAATCAGGTATATGTAACAAACACCCATACAATGTAAGAACTAAAAGAAAACTTTAGGCGAGAAATTCACTCAATTTCGGATATTGAACGCTGGAGTGTCAATAAACAATTCTTAAAAAGATGTTGATTTTTTTCCGGAAAAGTCCACACCTGGACTGTTATTTCCTGAAAATATTGGCTTGGATTTTCTAACTGTTGTTCACAGTAAACTGCCTGAATTTTAATGTCCGTTCATAGTTAACGGAAACCATTTAAAAAGGAAAAGTCGTAAATTTTACATCTGAAAAAACATTGATTTTAATAAAATATGAAGATTTACCAAAAATTATAGAATATTAAACATTTTGTCACAAGCATAAATTCACGCAGGCAAAATATGAAAATCTGGTCTGTTGAATCCACGTGATTTTCTCTAGTCTTGTACTGACTATATTTACAAACGTTTATTTTCCATCTACTTCATAGTAACCCAGATAAACATTTTCAGAAATTATCTTATTGCTAATTTTCTTGTAGGTGCAGGGGAATATGGTAGGCTTTAAGCGATATCCAAATCTTCTAAGAGCGGGTTGCAATGCAGAGCATTTCATTCTCTTTGCATGTCCAGGACATAAAGAAAAAAATCTGTCATGAATTTCTCTTCTTGTACAAATTGTTTTTACAAACGCTTATTCTCCATATGCTGCATGTTAATCGAGATGTTAATCTTATTGCTAATTTTCTTGTAGGTACAAGAGGAATATGGGGTAGTATTTAAGCGACAGTCAAATCTGTTAAGAGCTGATTGCTATGTGGCGCATTCCATTCTCTTTGTATGTCCAGGACATAAAAAATGAATAACAAATTCCCAGTTCAGAAAAAGTATTGGAAAAATTAAGGGAATAACAAGCAATATCTTGAAAATTGTTCACTCAACCAAAAAATGTATATGACATAAATTGTGTATTTTAACGCGATCTACATTTTTTGTGTAGTAAACCTTTGTCTATCTCTTATGCTTTACCAGTTATGCAAAAGTTGTTCACAATGAAGAATAATTTTGGAGACATTTCCAGTAAATTCGAAATAAACATTTCATTTGTCATGAACATATCTTAAACATGATATTTTAAAATTTTCGAAAAATGTTCCATGTAAAGGGTAATCTGGGGTGGTGGGATTTTCTTGAAAACCTTCGTGTCGCATCTCTGGAAGATACTGAACCTAAATACCAAGTTACTTACTATACGTAGTAGAGAAAGTAAAAAACTAAAAATGAATTGCCACTTCAGCAGAGTATAAGTATTGGAAAATTCAAACAAATAACAAGGAATTTCTCGAATATGGTTACCTTGATAAAAATATGTATGCGACAAAAATTATGTGTTATAACGAGATCTACATTTTTTGTGAAGTGAAACATTGTCTAACTTTTACGGTTTTACAGTTATGCAGAAACCATTCAGAATGAAGAGGACTTTTGGGGACTTTCCTAGAAAATTCAGGATATGCATTTCGTTTTCATAAAAAATATCTCAAACATGATATTTTAATCAAAATAGTTAGTCATCTTTGAGAAAATAAAAACTTTCGCTAAATGTGTCGTGTTTAGGGTAGTCTGTGGTGGGGAATTTACTTGAAAATCGTCGCGTAGCATCTTTGAAAGATATTGAACGTAAATACCAAGTTTGGTATTTATCCGACTTTTAGTTTTTGAGTATTCAAACGGACCTTTTTCTAGAAATGATTTCTTACTTACTCTACTACGTAGGGGAAGTATATTGTATTCCACCCAAAAATTCGATACCGATATTTCACCTGAAATATATCTTTTGGGACCCCCTGAATCCAAAAAAAGCATTTTTGGAAACATGTCCATGTGTGTGTGTGTCTGTCTGTCTGTCTGTCTGTCTGTGTGTGTGTTTGTGGACGGCATAACTCAGAAACGAACAGTCGGATAAACACCAAACCTTGTATTTAGATTCAGTATCTTCCAGAGATGCGACACGAACGTTTTCAAGAAAATTTCCCCACCCCAGATTACCCTTTACATGGAACATTTTTCGAAAATTTTAAGTTTCACAAAAACTCTAACAATTTTGATTAAAATATCATATGTTTAAGATATTTTCATGACAAATGAAAAGTATATCTCGAATTTTTTGGAAATGTCTCCAAAGGTATTCTTCATTGCGAACGACTTTTGCATAACTGGTAAACCATAAGAGATAGACAAAAGTTTACTACACAAAAAATTTAGATAGCGTTAAAATACACAATTTATGTCACATACATTTTTTTTGTTGAGTGAACAATTTTCGAGATATTGCTTGTTATTCCCTTAATGTTTTCAATACTTTTTCTGAAATGGGAATTCGTTATTCATTTTTTTGTCTTGGATATCCAAGAGTATTATTCTGTGGCAAAGAGAATGGTGCGGCACATAGCAACCAGCTATTAAGAGATATGTCTATGCTTAAAGGGTACTGTATTTCTATATTGCCCTTGCAAATACAAAACAAAGGGAACATAGTACGCCTTAAGCGATAGTCAAGTATATTTAGAACTGGTCGCTATGTGTAAAATGTATTTCTCTTTGCATGTCAAAAGATCGTTTCTGCAAATTTTTATCTGGATTAATATGAAATAGATGGAGAATAAGAGTTTGTAATAATAGTTTGTACAAGAGTAGAGAAATTCATGTGAGTGCAACACATCAGATTTTTTTATTCATGGGGCCTCAAAACATGTATTTCCGGTGAAATCTCGGCATCGAATTTTTTTATGAAATGCAATACTTCTCCTACTTACTATACGTAGTAGAGAAAGCAAGAATGCTGTTGCCATAATGATAGGTAGGATGGTTTATAGTATGAAATTACTTACTTTACCTGTCTCTAGTAATAACAGCGCTTGGTAGGACATAAATGATGTTGTCAGCTTCTGTTTATGGAGTTGTAGGTACAGCTACAAACAATGTACTTAATTTTTGCAATACCTGCCAGTCACAGTTTGTTATGCATCAATTTTTTGAGCACAAACTTTTAAAGTTCTGCTGGCTTTGTTTTTAAACGAAGTATTTAAAAGGGCTTTCACAGCAGGACTTGATGGCTTTAGCTTCCTGTTTCAAAAGAGCAGAGAAAGCACGAGTGATCTAATTTCATGCAAAGTCCAACATTAAATTTGATTTGAGAGACACAAAGACCAGGCTTTTAATCAGTTAAATCCTATTAGGACAGACGCGACAATGCCTCGGTGGCTGTTACCGCAGCGTGTATCGTCCTGGCAGACAGCATGTGGTATCTTTCCCATAAACTTGTTAAAAGTCAATCATTTCCACACACGGATGCATGTAGCAATAAAAATGACCGTCACATTGATTTGAAATACTATTGCACATGTCTGTTCTTGTATAATCAGCAAGTAATGGTGTAATTTACATTCACATGCAGTACCTGATAATGATTGTTATTATTTTGATGAAGCAATAATTCAAACGTAATTCCATGTTACGGCTCCATGACGTCATTTGCAGTCTGGGCAGAGCATTGATTCCAATCAGAGATTGCAGAATTTGCGTCACATTTCTCTATAATATACGGGATGCCTATAATTCGCGTTGTATTTGTGGCTTAGGGAAAATCACAGTGACGGTTATTAGTTTAAGGGATTTGTCCATAAATGACATATCTGCTTTAAAACGTAATTATTAGCCATTAAGAACGAAAATTATATCTCTTGTCCCTACCTCTCTCTATTTACCAAGTGTACTGAATTTTCAACTACCTTTCGAAAAAACAGCATATTATCCTATGATAATGTTGAGGCAGTACTTTTAGTTAAATTATATACTATAAATTCAATAACAGCCCGCCTTAAAGCAATATGTGTATGTAACAATGTATAAAATGTGTATATTACAGTCATTGTAAATGTTTATATTATTGTATACATGTGTAACAATGTTATGTGAATGTATTACGTAACTTAATAATGTAGGAGTTGTGAGAATAATAGGTTAAAGGTTGCTAACAATGAGGTAACCTTGAGGCAATAATGAACTTTAAAGTTTGGAAGCAATAATGTAATTTTTATGACAGTTTAAAAAAATAGCCAATCAACAACCAGAAAAAGCTTTAGTTAAGTGAAGGTATTCTATTGGAGTAGGATTAGCCAATCAGAACCTGAAATATAGCAAAATTTACAAATCTAGAAGTCAGTTGCTTGTAGATGGTGCTCATAACTGGACGCGTTGGTTGTAGGCAGACGCGAGACAACGTCCTAAAAAAATGTAATAAGTATTCAGTGTGAGACGAAAATAGTTTACGTGTTAAAAAGTTCAAGTAATTAACAAAAGAATCTCACAGCTCTCTATATCAGTGAAGTGTTATTTAAATCGTGTCAAGAATTAATAAATGGAGTGAATAAAAGCTTAAACTCTGTGTAAGCCTACATTCTTCAGTCGCACCACGCCCTGCTAAGACATCTATGTCTCTAAAAAAATACTGACGCAGCCGAGGCAAACATAAATATATAATATTTAAATAAACAGTCAAAATTACAAAGTTAATATATTTTTCTAAACATTTTTGGGGCAAAGGCCACAGAAAAGCGGGTACCATACGTGCGGTTGAAACCAACTTCAAGTTCGGCTCCCAAATATAACAACCATAATACATCACCTACTTCAATGTGTAATCAGCATTAATTGCGGTTTTGCCCTTCTAATAATTGAAAATCTCAAAATCGAAGTTTTAATGATTCTACGAAGATTTGTGCAATTAAGTCATAAAATGTTAAAACTTTATCTACTCGTAATCTGATTTTCATACACGTTCGCAAACTTAACTTTGAAATTTATTTAAATTTATTAAAATGTTAATAAATGTCATTCAAGATATGAGGAAATTTCAAGATATTTTTCCCGATTTGTATAGATGGTATTAAGTATTTAAGCAGTTTATTGCATGACTGCTTTTTAGTAAAGTAAAGATTTTAAACTATTTCTAAGAAAAAATAAAAACCTTATACATAATTTCATATTTGGTAGTAAAGAAATATATTGGAGAAATAATATGCAAATTGAGAATTTCTACATGGGTGTATTTCATGTATGACTATTTTTTGAGAAATATTTATGGAAATAATTCCATTATAATTCTGTTAAACAATTACTTATAAAATGTGTACTATATAGGTTATGCATTGGCGATTTCAATATCAAGTACCCTTAAAATAGGTAATGTCACGAAGCGTTGTGAATATTTTGCGACTTTGTCCAGTTTTTACTCTCACTTCACTGAATTCTCATCGTTACTTCACTAATGTGATCTAGTTCAAATTTCGTCACCTCACTTTTCTTCGTGACGTAGCCGAGTAATCAAATACCCAATTCGCTGGGGAATCGAACACGAGACATCTCTAATCTCTTGCAGAAGCAGCATACACTGTGCATTACAAATTCGCTTTTAGTACCGCACTTGATTTCGCATCACAAACACTAACTCACTCGAGCATTTTTAGAAAAAGGTCCCTGTGTGTCTGATGTGTGACTGTGAGCAGTGTAATTCGCATAAATACAAAACTTGATATTATGATTCAGTACCTTCCAAAGATGCGACACGAATATTTTAAAGAAAATCCCTTCACCCCAAACTACCCTTTACATGAAACATTTTTTTTATTATTTTTTTATTTTCTAAATATGATTCTAACGATTATGATTAAAATTGCATATATTAAGGATACTTACATGCCAAATCAAATGCATATATTGAATTTTCTGGGAATAACCTGCGAAGTCCTCTTCATTCGGAAAGAATTTTGTAGAATCTTTTTTAACTAGTAAACGTTAAGCGATAGACGGAAACGTACTGCACGAAAACTATAGGTCTCTCTAAAACACACTATTTATTTACAGTAAGCATTTCTGTGACATAAGCCGTTTCTGAGATATTCGATCTTAAAGCCTGGAATTGTTCAATGTTTGTTATTCTAATAATGTCTCACCGATTTCCAATTGTTTCTCGCGATTGCATGGAATTTTACGGCCGGCATAGAGCGTCCAGTTCTTAAATGTTTGACTATCGCTATTCTATTTATATCCGTACGAGAAGGTAGCTACTTTTGCAAAGGTTGAAGTGAATTAAAACGTAATAGATCGAAAAATAAGATTTATTAAGGGTAGTCTGTATACCCACTAATAAGGATACAGTGTAGGGAAAGTCATGTGAATGTATTACGTCAGATTTTTAACTTAATGTTTTTACTTCTTTTCAATTCAACTTCCTACTTACAACTGAGTTGAACAAGGAATGGAATTTCTGATGAAAGGGCGTTGTTGCTATAATTTCTGAACGCAATTATTATTGTTAAAGTTTGTATCCAGATATAAGTAAGTTTACACGTGGATATCACACTATATGCATAATTTTGCATGTAATCCCTCCAGGCATTTGTCGTCCTCCATGGTTTGGTGGCAACATGCTATCCTCTAGTTCCCGAGGGAAGGGTAGTATAGCGGTGGTCTCGTGTCGTAGATTTACGGCACGTAAAAGAACCTCAAGCCTGATAAGGAGGCCTCTGAGCAAAATTTCCGGTCTTCAACGCCCAATATAGAATGGAACACTAAAGGCCATAGTAGTTAAAAGAACGTACATAAATAACACTCAATTTAATTTTTTCTAGACATTTGAAGTAAACGATATCATACATGTCATGGAATGTGTTGAAGAAATTGAATGTCAGCAAGAAATTAATTTTTGGATAGGTGTAAGGAGCACATAATAGCATATTATGCAACAAGACGATAATATATGTAATAAAGACGCGAGCATGTTTATGAAACGAGTGATAGCGATAATTCAGACATACATCTTAAGTTGCATACGACTTGTTTTTGTCGACCATACTATAATTCCAAAACTTTGAGTTTAAAAAGTGTCTTACATTGCAAATTTTGTGTAATTAAATGCTGATCAATGGCAGAATGTGTTTGGGAGTAGTGCAACAAATGGCAGCACTGTTGAATCCACGCAGTTTTTATGGACGTTTTGCAGGTAACGTGAGAGCCACACATATTGAAAGAAATGCAATGAATTCAGTTTATCAGATATTAAGATTATAATGAATTTTTTCTATTTTAAGTTCACATATTTTATTGTTTATCTGGGGAAAGGATCCCAGTGAGCTGCTGCTTTGAAGATGTTAAAAGGTATGGGCGATAGGGGAGCTGCGCACGCCACCGAGTAAGATCATAATGAGTCGTTGAAGTACTATAGGTGCCATAATAGTTCAGTAGTGTCGACCAAAGCATGTCGCAGGATTAAATTGTTTGAATTAGCTTTTTCTAACAACAGCAAGGATTACATTCTATTTAGGGTTCAAAATAGTATTAAAACGCAGCCTCTTTGGCATGATTTGAATTTAATCATGGGGAACAGTTAGGCAGCTGGTGAAGTAATTTGAAATGAGCTACCGCACAATTATTACAAACATTTAATTAAGATTCCCCCATACGAATCAGTAGTTTGTAACCGGCGGTGTGGTTTTTGAAACAGTACTACATGTTTTGCACACGTCTCAATTACCTGCAGGGGTTGAACCTAACAGACTACTTCAACCAGTCAAATCCCATTGGTGACTTTAATTACTCTACGAGTTATTTGGTGGCACGAGTATACCTGCATGGACATAATTAAAGTAGCTTAAAGGGTATTTAGCACAAGCTGATACTTGAACCGACCTCTTTACACGTTCCTCTTTCCCGCCCCTCGCTGCTCACCGTTTAGGGTAAGTCGGAAAGTAACTCACGTTCTTCTGCGTCCTTGCTGTTGCTATCGGCCTTAATGAAACAAATAAAGGAAGAAATGCTTTACTAATTTTTCCACCCCATATCGTTTCTCTACTACGTATAGTAAGTAGGGGAAGTATTGCATTCCACCTACAAATTCTCTACCGATATTTTACCGTAAATACATGTTTTGAGGCCTCTTGGATAAAAAAGCAGTTTTAGAATAAGGTCCGTATGTGTATATATGTGCTCATGAACTGCAAAACTCAAAAATGAAAAGACGGATAAATACGAAACTTGGTATTTAGGTCCAGTTACCTTTCAAACCTGCGACACGAAGATTTCCAAGAAAATCCTCCCACCCCAGACTATCCTTTACATGAAAACTTTATCGAAAATTTTTATTTTCTCAAAAATTGCTCTAACGATTTTTATTAAAATATTGTATGTTTAAGATATTTTCATGAAAATGAAGTGTATACCTTAAATTTTCTGGAAATGTCCCCAAAAGTCCCCTTCATTGTGAATAACTTTTGTATAATTGGTAAAACATAAAAGTTAGATAAAATGTTTGTACACAAAAAATTGTAGATCTCGTTAAATCACAAAATTTATGTCATATACATTTTTTTTCTGGAGCGAACCATTTCCGAGATATTCCTTATTTGTTATAATTTTCCAATACTTAAAGCTCTTAAAGGATTTGACTACCGCTTAAAGCCTATCATATTCCTCTTGCATCTACGAGAAAGTTAGTAATAAGATTAACATGAAGTATATGGAGAATAAGCTTTTGTAACACATTTTGTACAAGACTAGAGAAAGTCATGTGAGTGCAACACATAAGATTTTTTAGTTTGCTCATTTCAATCCAGATAAACTCTTCGAGAATAGCTACATTACATATAGAAAGAAAACGGTGATAGTCGAATGTTTAAGAACTGGACGCTGTATGCTGGTGTTAAAATTCCATACTCTATCCATGCAATCGCGTGAAACAACTGAAAATCGACAGGACTTGATAAGAATGGCATTGAAGAATTCGAACCAGTAATAACAGATATTTGGGAAATGGCTTATGGCTTAAAAATCTCATTTTGAATCAATAGATCTTCATCTTTGTGTAGTACGTCTTCGCCTACCACTTAAGGTGTGCGAGTTATACAAGATTATACAAAACTCCCTCCAAATGAAGAGCACTTCACAGCTATTCTCAAACTTCAATATAAACATTTTATTTTTCACATAAATGTTCTTACTACACGGTATTCTAATCCAAATCATTATATACATTTTTTAGAAAACAAAACTTTTAAAATATTTTCCCATGTAAAGGGTAGTTGGGGTTCGCAGGATTTTATTTCAAATCTTCGTGTCACACCTTTGGAAGGTGCTGAACTTAAACACAAGTTTGGTATTTATCAAGCTTCTCGTTTTTGAGTTTTAGTTTACACATACACACACGGACGTTTTTCTAAAAATGTATTTTTTTTAGTTCTTGTACTAGGCACCTAGTAGGTAGAGAAGGCATTGCATTTCACCCAAAATTTCGATACCGAGATTTCTCCGGAAATATATTTTTTTAGACCACCTCAAGATTAAAAAAAAAGAATATTCCGCGCGTGCATCTGTGAACAGCTAAATTCAAACACGAAACGTAGGATAAATACAAACTTCGTATTTAGGTTCAGTATTTATGTTCAATACCTTCCAAAGATGCAACATAAAGGTTTTCAAGAAAATTCGTTTACCCCAAACTACCGTTTGCATGGAATATTTTTTTTGCGATTTCTTATTTTCTAAAAAATAGCTCTAACTGTTTTGTTTAATATAACATATGTTAAAGATAATTAAATGGCAAATAGAAGAATATTTTGAATTTTCTAAGTATAGCCTATGAAGTCCTCTTCATTCGAAAGGAATTAGGGATAGAAGAAAACGTGCTATACAAAAATGTAGATATCTTTAAATCACGGAATTTATTTCAAATAAACTTTTTTGTGGCATCAACCATTTCCGAGATATTCGTTAATAATGATTGGATTTGTTCAATACTTTATCATGCTTTTTAAGTCCCATTGATTTTCAGTTGTTTATGGAAACAGTATGGCATTTTAACGCTGGCCTATAGCGTCTAGTTCTTAAACATGTGATTATCGCTGTTTCCTTTGTATCTATAACGAAATGTGTAATGCAGCTACTTCTGCAAAGTTTAATCTGCACTAAAATAAAGTAAATAGAAGAGTAAATGTCACAGGAATAATTTGTATACCAACTAATAAACGATATGTAGAGAAAGTAACACACAGGATTTTTGTTTTAGGGGGCTTCAAAACATGCATTTCCATAAAGTCAGTGTATCAATTTTTTTGTTGGAATACAATACTCTCTCTATTTACTATACGTAGTAGAGAAAGTAAAAATGTGATATCACGTCTGCATGAATTTCTCCACTCACTATTATACAACTATATTACAAAACGTATTCTTCTATCTGCTTTCTAATCCAAATAAACGTTTGCTAAAGCTTTCCATTACGCATTTTGGTTGTTTCTTGATACAGGGGGCTGAAACTATAGTCGAGTATTTAAGAGCTTTGAAATTACATTTTTGCGGGATCACGGAAAACAAAGGATTGACTTTACTTCTTAAAGACATGAAGTATTTGAGAAATCGAAACAGTACCGAATACCTCGGAAATGGTTAACGAGCAAATATTGTATATAAATTATATGCCTAAATGGGATATAAGTTTTTGCAGTAGTAAATTTTGTATATTTCTTGCAGTAGTAAATTTTGTATATTTCTTGCGATATACTAGTTCCTGAGGTGGCGGTCTCAACCCCAGGGCGTAAAAATCCTTAGCATAGCTTCTTTCAGAAGGTTGGTCCCACATCGTAGATATATGGCACATAAATGAACCTCAAGCCCCATAAAGAAGTCTCTGACCAACATTTCCGGCCTTTCATGCTCAGTATAGAATGTGACGCTAAGAACCATAGTAGTTAAACATCGTCAATAATTAAAACACAATGTACTTTCTCTTACGATTTATTAGTTATTCGGAATGAACAGTACTTCTCAGGTAATGCATACAAAATTCGAAATCTTAAATATGTGGTGGTTCAATTAAAATAGACATTTTGAGAAAACAAGAGCTCACTGAAGGTTTCTCATGTAAAAGATAGGGACGATTGTAAGTTATTTATCAAAGTGGGTCACTTCGCGCACTATGACCTGCATAGATCTACACTATGTCATCAAAAGTATCCGAACACGCCAAAAACATAGGTTTTTCATCTTAGGTGCATTGTGCTGCCACCTACTGCGTGGTACTCATTATCCGCGACCTCAGTAGCCTTTAGACATAGTGAAACAGCAGAATGGGACCCTCCGTGGAACTCACGGACTTCGAACGTGGTCAGATGATTGAGTGTCAATTGTGTCAGAAGTCTGTACGCGAGATTTCCACACTCCTAAACACCCTTAGGTCCACTATTTCTGATGTGATAGTGAAGTGGAAACGTGAAGGGACATGTACAGCACAAAAGCGTACAGTCCGACCTCGTCTGTTGACTGAAAAAAAACCGTCGACATTTGAAGAGGGTCGTAAAGAATAATAGGCAGACATCTATCCAGACCATCCCATAGGAATTCCTATTTGCATCAGGATCCACTCCAAGTGTTATGACAGGCGTAAGGTGAGAAACCTTGGATTCCATGGTCGAGCGGCTGCTCATAAGCCACACAATACGCAGGAAAATGTCAAACGACGCCTCGCTTGATGTAAGGAGCGTCAACATTACACGATTTAACAGTGACAAAACGTTGTGTGGAGTGATTAATCACGGTACACAATGTGGTGATCCGATGGCAGTTTGTGGGTATGGCGAATGCCCCCCTATCTGCCAGCGTGTGTAGTGCCAACAGTGAAATTCGAGGTGGTGGTGTTATGGTGTGGCGGTGTTTTTCCTTGTTTTGCGTGGCACGATCACAGCGCAGACCTACATTGATATTTTAAGCACCTTCTTGCTTCCCACTGTTGAAGAGCAATTCAGGGATGGCGATTGTATCTATCAACATGATCGAGCACCTGTTCATACTGCACGGGCTGTGGCAGAGTGGTTACACGACAATAACATCCCCGAAATGGACTGGCCTCCACCGAGTCCTGACTTGAATCCTATAGAACATCTTTGGGATGTTTTGGAACGTCGACTTCCTGCCAGACCTCACCGACCTAAATCGATACCTCTCCTCAGTTCCGCACTCCGTGAAGAATGGGCTGCATTCCCCAAGAAACCTTCCAGAATCTGATTGAAAGTATGCCTGCGAGAGTGTACGCTATCATCAAGGCTAAGGGTGGGCCAACACCATATCGACTTCCAGCATTACCGATGAGGACGCCACGAACTTGTACGTCATTTTCAGCCAGGTGTTCGGATACTTTTGATCACGTAGTGTATTGAACTACCACACCCCCAGGAGGGAGGGATAAATTGATGGAACCACAGGAAACTAAAGGTCGTAGGTACATAAGTCAGAGAGACGCGCGGAAGTGTCTAGTATATCCAAGCTCAAAGACCCTTCCCACTGCTGGAGCGCTCTAGAAGGGGCAATGAACAACCCACCAGAAAAGCGGCCATGCGATATTCACGAGGAGTGTTCTTTTCTTTGAGCATGAATCCTGTCATCTGTCACTAACACTGCAGCACGCCACGAAACCTAGAAGCACACCTGAGAGATGAAAAGGAAAGAGAATGAAAGGTAAATTATAGAAACAAACCCTGGTAGAGAACATACTACGTCAGAATCCGCCTGGTGACCCGTGGAATCTACGAAAAACAGATGCCTCAGAGTGGGCGGTCGCAGGGGATCGATTCCGGGGCTTCCCGAATGCATGTTGCACAGTTAACGTGACGTCACCTCGTTCAGGTCATGTAAAGGCTATTTTGGAGAGGCGGGTTTTCTGATAAGTCTTAAGAGAGTAGGGTCAGAAAACAAGGACAGACACGCTTATCAGAACCTGATCTATCTCTCTAATGAAAAGCAGCGAACACTACAGATTGCGAATTTACCAAGCGCATTTACAGTAGAGGCTAGGCTTGATTTCGAAGCAAATATCACATGTTTAAACACTGAAAGCAAATATGACATTAACCTTCGACTTGTCTGTACAGCAAATTACTGATTCTACAATAACACAGTTTTGTATTTAATGGAGTAAAATAAAAGCATGCGGTATAACGCACTAGCAGTAACTGTATGCCACTAATTTGTATCATACACATATCGTTTTAAAATTCCGTTCGTAGCGCAAATAATGATAGCGCAAGGAATACTCAAATTCCAACAAATTTCAGTTTCCATAATTCTCTGTGCTGTCTGATACAGCAAAATGTTCTATTAGTGGAATATTAAGTAAACTAAATCATTGCTTTTTTGAATAAAAATCTCCATAGTGGAATTACAAACTATAAACACACTCATCTAAACGTTACAGGAATGTATTATACAGCTAACCATTAACTATGTGTAAACTATTCTTCTATACCAAGCGAGATGGCTCCGCGGTAATGTGTTCGATTTCCGTTCACCGTCCACCCTAACCTTCGTTTTTTCGTGGTTTTCCCTGGTTGGTAGGCAAAGGCTACTGTGGTGTCTCACTACCTCGGTTTCCTTTCCATCATTTTCCTTTAATTCCGTTTTCTTCTGAAGTTCCAAGTGTACCTCTAGGTTTCGTGTAGCTGCCGGTGCAGGACAGATGGCACGGACGCTCGTTCCAGGGAAGGAGTATTCTCTGTGGTCGCTAAAGGGCTGCTTGGTTGAACGGATCGTAGTAGTGGGACTGGTCTTCGAGTCAGGAAATGCAAGGGACCTCCGCGCATTTCTAGTCTACCTGCCTGCGGCCTGTAGCCTCCTTTAGTTCCTACACTTCATCCCTTCCTCCCCGGGAGTGGTAGCCGCAATAGATCTGTCCTAGGTCGCAGTGAGGAAGAAGTCCTCCTAAGTTATACACTTTATACCCTTTTTAGTCCTCTATAATAACCAACTTACATTACGGATATTTTATGCATTATTATTATTATTATTATTATTATTATTATTATTATTGAATTTTACATAAAAAATCTCTTCATTGTTTCTTCTGCACGTGTATCATTACCTATATCTAGAAGTTTAGTGTGTCGCTCACAATGAGCGGAATTTAGCTGAATGTTTTTAATTACCTAAAGAAAATTACCGTAACTGATCACTGTTTACATCATGTGTTACATTCACATGACATTTTCTACCCTCTATTGCTTGTTAGTGGATATACAAATCATTCTTACGAAGGTTTATTTTTCTATCTACTTAAGTTGAACCGAGACAAACTTCTTCGGAAACAGCAGCACTAACACATTTAGGTATAAATACAAAAAGAATAGCTCTAGTCAAATGTTTTAGAACTGGGTGCTATACGCTGGTCTTAAAATTCCGTATTCCTTTCATGACAGCGCGAGAACTGAAAATCCAGAGCGCTTAAAAGAATGGCTAAATATTGAGTATTATTCGAAATATTTTAACGCATATTTTGGAAATTACTTATGCCACAAAAAGTTATTTGAAATGAAGTGTATGTTATTAAAGATATCTATGTTTATTGTATAGTACGTTTTCGTCTATAGCTTAACGTTTACCAATTATACATGAATATACAACATTTCTTCCGAATGAAGTGGACTTCACAGGCTGTTCCTAAAAAAACCATCAGCAAATATTTCCAAAAATGTTCCGTCCAAATGGTAATTAGGTGTGGCGTTTTTTTTTAAAATGTTCGTGTCGCAGCTTTGCAAGGTACTAAACCTAAATACTAAACTTGTTATTTATCTGACTTTGTGTTTTTGAGTTATGCTGTTCACAGACACACATACGTACTTTTTTCTGAACATAGTTTTCGGGACCCCTAAAACATGCATTTCTAGTGAAATCTCGATATGGAATTTTTGGGTGGAGTGCAATATACACTCTGCCTACTATGTATGTGGTACAGAAGATAAAAGTATGAAAACAAGTAACTTCTAATCCTTATATATTTAAATGTCTATATGTAACATTCCACCTTATTCTAGTAGGAAGTAAGAACTGTGCCTGAAGGGATTTCCTTTATACTGAGATAGAATAAGGACAGGAACAGTTAACGAAGACATGTAGTACCACGACACAAATGGATCTTTGTGCACACACTCCCGGGAGGAACGGATGAGGTGAAGGAACAGCAGGAGGTCTATGGGTTGCATAGAACAAGTGCAAGTCGACAGAGACGCGCAGAGTTCCATGCTTCATCACCCGACCACGGAAGGGTCACATGGAGACGTTCCTATAGTGTGACAGGAGACATACACTACGTGATCAAAAGTATCCAGACACCTGGCTGAAAATGACGTACAAGTTCGTGGCGTCCTCCATCGGTAATGCCGGAAGTCAATGTGGTGTTGGCCCACCTTTAGCCTTTATGACAGCGTTCACTCTCGCAGATACACTTTCAATCAGGTACTGGAAGGTTTCTTGGGGAATGGCATCCATTCTTCACGGAGTGCGGAACTGAGGAGAGGTATGGATGTAGGTCGGTGAGGCATGGCACGAAGTCGGCGTTCCAAAACATCCCAAAGGTGTTCTATAGGATTAAAGCCAGTCCATTACAGGGATGTTATTGCTCTGTAACCACTCCACCACAGCCCGTGCAGTATGAACAGGTGCTCGATCGTGTTGAAAGATGCAATCGCCATCCCCGAAATGCTCTTCAAAGGTGGGAAGCAAGAAGGTGCTTAAAATATCAATGTAGGTCTGCGTTGTGATCGTGCATGCAAAATAACCCCTTCAGGAAAAACACGACCACACCATAACACCACCACCTCCAAATTTCACTTTTGGCACTACACACGCTGGCAGATGACTTTCACCGGGCATTCGCCATACCTACACCCTGCCATCGGATCGCCACATTGTGTACCGTGATTCGTCACTCCACACAACGTTTTGCCACTGTTCAATCGTGTAATGTTGACGCTCCTTACACCAAGCGAGGCGTCGTTTGGCATTTTCCTGCGTGATGTGTGGCTTATGAGAGTTCGACAATGGAATCCCAGGTTTCTCACCTCACGCCTGTCATAGTACTTGGAGCGGATTCTGATGCAGTTTGGAATTCCTGTGTGATGGTCTGGATAGATATTTGCCTATTACTGTTTACGACCCTCTTCAAAAGTCGGCGGTCTCTGTCAGTCAGCAGACGGGGTCGGCCTGTACGCTTTTGTGCTGTACATATCCTTTCACGTTTCCACTTCACATCAGAAACAGTGAACCAAGGGATGTTTAGGAGTGTGGAAATTTTGCATACAGACTTCTGACACAAGTGACACCCAAGTCCGTGAGTTCCACCGAGCGTCCTATTCTGCTGTTTCACGATGTCTAATGACTACTGAGGTCGCGGATAATGAGTACCAGGCAGTAGGTGGCAGCACAATGCATCTAAGATGAAAAATGTATATTTATGGGGTGTCCGGATACCTTTTATCACATAGTGTACTAACCAGCGGTGGAGGCTCAACAAGCTTCCCTCTAGCGGGGCGAGAAGAAGTTCTAAATCGCAATACTTTGCGTCATATGCCTGATACAACCGAAACACAGCCCGGAGTTAACCTGAAAAATGAAAGGGGAGGGGGAGAAAATCCGTGATACAATACACCAATCCAGCATTCGCCTAAACCAGGGAAAATCACGTTTACCCTATGGTCAGAGCGGGCGCCACCGGGATTGAACCCGGACTTTCCGGAAAGCAGGTGGCCCAAATTACTGCTGCGCCATCTTTCTCGGTATAGTGAGATATGTTCTTCGAGAAAACCTGTTTGAAATAAAAAACGAAAACAAGATAGTTAAAAAGCCAAAGCGTTTATTCTTAATTTATAAGAATAGTCTTTAAAATACACAGAAAAAGAATGATTTCGAAATTAGAACAAAGGTAAAAATATATTTAAAGCTAGAAAAACATGTATTTTTGTTTAAAAAAACCAGATATCTACGACGCAGTGTTATCAACAAATATGTGTTACATTTACAAGACATTATTTACCTAATATTGTTTATTGTTATATAATTTCTTCACACTATTCTTACGAAAACTTATTTTTCCATCTACTCCATCTTAAAATCAATGCAGAAGTAGCTACATTACACTTTTATTTTTTGTAGATGCATGGGAATTACAGAAAACCGGACCGATACTCAGCTGTTTAAAAGCGGCCGCTATATGTTGGGACTTAAAAATTATAGCATTGAGACATTCAGATGAATTATTACGAATATCTCCGAAATTGATAATGCAAAAATAATACAAAACGTATATGAAACACATTATGCGTTTTAAGGTGTGTTACGACCTTTTGTGAGGTACGCTTTTGTCTATCATTTAAGGTTTACCAGATAACAGTAGATTATAACACAACGGTAAAAGCAGGGTCTTATTTTGCGAGGAAAAATGTTTGCCTACGGCCTTCATTTCCACAATCCACAATCACTTTTAACACTTGTGGTATATACTGCTTTTAGACATGCTCGAATTTGAAAAATAACAATAATATTATATTATTTCTGAAACTAACAGAGATCACGTTTAACGCGTTCTTGAAACAAGAGAAATTACGTTAAACATGCGAGATGCCAGATGCTTTGCAGTGAAATTGCTTTCACCATGTTTTGCCTTACACCAGGCAATGAAGCGATTAAATGTTATATCATATTGCTTTCTAGATTTGTTGGATAAGTGCTTCTATTGTTATTCTTTCTGCTGCTTCTGTAATTTCACCTCAATTTCATTTCAGTCATGATTTTCGACATTTAATGTTTATGGAGGTTGGATAAAAGAGTAACTTTTAAATCAAACAAGGCTGCCAATATAACGTATTGTGGCATGTGCACAGATGGTATGACAAGACTCTCTCTGGGCACCGAAGTTAGAGACGGCAGTTTGTCTGTGAGTAGGGGTGAGTCAGGGAAAACAGTGTCAAGGGAGGGGATAGCGTTACTGACGCCCAAGTTTGGCGTGGGTTTTTGTAACAGTCAGCAAGTAAGCTTCGTGTGAGACAGACGGGAAACTGCTAAAGCACCATGTCCTCGTCGGCAGGCAATGGGCAAAGGTATGTAAGTATCTAACTTCATCCATTAAAACTGTGTGCCATGTGCGTTTGAAAGTTTTAATTATGGTAGAATAGAATTCTCCCTATCCCTTAAGCCAGGTATTATGTTGGTATAGCAATTATTTTGGAATATAACTTAGCTGCGTCCCTCGTCGTTGCCTCGCATTTGAAGTTCCTGTTTGATTTACCGGTGCCTTTTGCAAGCGAGTAACTCCCATCTGTATTTGTAAAATAATTCTAAAGAGAGGCATACGACAGTATAGGTTAACTCTACAACGAATTGCGATAAATTTAAGTATGATAATTTGTATTTTGGACAGATAATGCGACCGCCATGAGAAATTAATCATGTAAAAATCTGATGTGTTACACTCATATGAAATTCTCTACTCTTGTACAAACTATTTTTACAAAGGCTTATTCTCCATTTGCTTCATGTTAATCGAGATATCGAGATGTTAATCTTATTGCTAATTTTCTTATAGATACAAGGGGAATTGCTAGCTTTTAAGAGATAGTCAAATATTTTAAGAGGTGGTTGCTATGTGGAGTATTCCATTCTCTTTGCATTACCAGGACAAAAAAAAATGAATAACGAATTCCCATTTGAGAAAAATTATAAGTATAGGTAAATTTAAGGGAACAACAAGCAATATCTCGAAAATGGTTCACTCAACAAAAAAATGTATATGACATAAATTGAGTATTTTAACGCGATCTACATTTTTGTGTAGTGAAATTTTGTCTATCTATTATGGTTTACCAGTTATGCAAACGTCGTTCAGAATGAAGAACACTTTTGGAGAATTCCCAAAAAATTCGAGATATACATTTCATTTGTCATGAAAATATCTTAAACATATGATATTTTAATCAAAATAGTTACAGCCATTTTTGAGAAAATTTAAATTTTCGAAAAATGTTCCATGTAATGTAATCTGGGGTGAGGGGATTTTCTTGAAAAGCTTCTTGTCGCATCTCTGGAGGATACTGAACCTAAATACCAAGTTTGGTGTTTATCCGACTGTTCGTTTCTGAGTTATGCTGTTCACAGACAGACATATAGACACACACACGGACATGTTTCCAAGAATGCTTTTCTTGGATTCAGGGGGTCTCAAAACATGTATTTCCGGTGACATCTCGGTGTCAAATTTTTCGGTGGAATACAATACTTCCGCTACTTACTATTACGTAGTAGAGAAAGTAAAAAAACATAATGTAAAGTAAAACCTAATGAAACCAAGTGGAGTTAATAAACATGAGTAAATACAAAGGATAATTTGCATGTGATTGGGCTTAAAATCAAAGAATATCTCACTAGTGCAATAATCTAAAGCTTGTTGTGTGTTTGCTCTATGTTAGAAGTTCCTCTTTTAAGCCATGCTGTCTCAAAGCAAAATAATGCATAATTACTCTGTAATTATGTATTTTTTTATAAAATCATTTCTTTTTAAAAAGCTCCCATGTAAAGTGTAATTTTGAAGGAAATGCTCTTGAAAACATTGGTTTTGATTCATTAGAAGATCTTGAACTTAAATACTAAGCTGGATATTAATCCGACATTTCTTTTTGGGTTATGCTATTTAAAACACAAACACAACCCTATATTTTTTTTTCTAAAAAGACGTTTTGAGTCGGGGGAACTCAAAATATATAATTGTGGTGAAATCTCGATATCCATTTTTTTTATGGAATAAAGTACTTCCTCTACCTACTAGGTACACTGCCGTGCACAAAAAGTGGCCCATTCCCCTAGATTCCCCATAACGTTTTTCTCTCCGTAAAGTTTCTACTTTCATGTAACCCATTTTTGCCTTCACCCATAGTATCAGTTCTCTATATCACTGTCCTGAAAAACAATACAGGAACTTACAATGAGCGATGTTTGTAATCTTTATGAAAAGAAAGGGTGTTTTGTAGACCCCTCTAAGAAGGGTCTTCTTTACGATTGGTACACGAGGAAAGGCTAAACCAATTACAATATAATTCTGCCATCTATAGAAAGAGGTGAAGAACTATTTGCACATGAGGTTAAACTGAAGGACAGCTAGGAAATTTACATAATATTTGAGAGATTTATTAGCGACATGGAGACGAAGGTTAAAATTGTTGCTGCTACTAAAGGGCAATAAGAAAAAGATGCATTAATAAAACGCTAAAGTATCATGAAAACATAAGGTTTATGCTGTAATGTGACCCTCCGGCGGTTCGCCATACCTCGAGGAAGATAAATCAACCCTTACAAATCAGTGGCTAGAATTATGCTCGAAAATAAGAGTTGGTCATGCTGTTAGGGGGCGGGGCTAGGTGTTTTCAGTACCAACATAAGCAGCTTCATTTCATTATGGGCCACATTTCATGCACGCAAGTATACATGTTAGAGAAAGTAAATATTTGTAGGCAAATAAACCGTATACAAAGTCGGGACAGGTCGAGAAAATAGTGTTTGTTAGACGTACAGAAAAGTTCAATAAAATTTCAAAAAACACCTGGAACTACGCTTTTAAAGTAATGCTTGGCTATTTGGAAAAATCTGCAGTTACACATTAAGGTAATGCATCTGTGAAATTTGAAGAACAGCAACTTATAGCAGGCATGATTATTTGAATGTTTAACTTTTATTGTGTAAATTCATTGTTAAAATGCAAACACTCCACACAATGTATTTTTAAAAATATTCCCATCACAAATTCAAGTTTTACAATGAATGAGTTTGGAAAACATCTATTATATAACATTTTCTTATTAAACCCTAAATATTGAAAAAAAAACAGTTACCTTTATGCTCTCCAAAATTCACAGATTTTCAAAAAGTTTATAATATATTTTTCAAAATTGGAGGATTATTTTAAAGAATTATACGGTCGTTGTCTTTAATCTACTTTTGAGAGATCGAAAAAGTTTGAAAAAAAAAATTGGTTCAAAATTGTATCGTTGCAGCAAATTGACTATTAAAAAATACTGAAAGAATGCTTGCAAGGAATAAGCTTTCAAGTTAGGCATGCCTACTAATAACTACGCGCCTGTCGATTTATAACTTCAGTTAATTGGTACTTTAAATGCATCAATTGGAAAAAAAAGACCCATTTTCTTAAACGTTAGAGTTCATAATGTGACCTGGGCTGCGAAGGGCCATCGGAACAGCTGGGAACAATAGAACGGTAGCCAATGTGGAATTAAAAATCCCGCTTTATGATTTGCTTATTTGTTCCAGAACCTCTTTTTGGCATGTTCTAGTAGATTCTTTTTCTCGAAACTTTCGCTTTTGCGAGGTTATATAAGGGGCTGCTGTCGCCAGGACGACAGTTGAGTTGAGTGCTGTTACAGGTGACGAAGTGAAAAGTGAACAATGCCGTTAGTTGTGAGTTGTGATTTGGTTCGACGGATCAGTTGTTTTGTATTCCGAGTGTGTGCCAAAGTGACTCACGTATAATGTTTGGCTACGCTGAGTGCCTAAATGATAAATAAAGTGTGTATTATAGAAAGTGGTGTTCTCATTTGTTTTAATACTATTTTATTGTGAAATAAATTTATTTTTCCCATTTGTTTTGCTCAAACTTCACAGAGGCATTACTCTAAAGGCTTGTTACATTTTTATCAGCCATATTCTGAGCGATGATGCCTTTCTGGCAAAGTACGAAGCTAAACCACGTAACAAACCCGCGGCGTTAGGGTTTGTTATTAATTAATGAATAACAATGCCGCACTCTCCCCTTCCTCGTGGATGAATTACGGGGCGCTGAGTAGAAATAAAATGATACCGAAAATAAATTTAGTTACGCAATCATCTCCTTTCCTCTTTCTGAACCGCGCACGCATTTCATTAGAGCTTCATCACTGCCGCTTTAAAGTCATGGCCACTGTGAACGGTGCGGTAGAAATGTATATTTGCTTTCATACTCAAAGTACATTTTAACAACGAGATCCATCGGTTGTGACGTTTATTCTAGAATCTCTAAATGTAACATATATAATTTTATTTTATTAATATCCTGTAAATGTAATCACAAAATAGCTTCAACGCTATTTACAATGAAACTTAGGCATAAACATAACGTAAGTATAGAAGCTTCTTTCATCCTATCTTAAAGCATGCATTCAATTTGCTGGCTACATCAGCATGACCTTAAATTTACAAAATTAACACAAACGTTAAGTTCCAAGCTTCCATGTTTACGTCTACCTCAGCATAAGAAAGTAGCCACTCAGATAGTGATTCTGTAATATCTATAACCTTTTCGCTCGCCAAGGGTTGATTCGATAAATATTGGAAGATACTAGATAACAGAATATGCATTGCATTTGTAGAAAGTCGTGTAAGTTTATATAAAAACGCAAAAATGGTAAATGAAAATGACATAGATTAACGAAAGAAATTATAATAAATCAAGGTTTAAAACAAGATTGTAGTGTATCCCCAGGGTTTTTTACTTTCTCTACCACGTGCATAGTAGGTGGATAAGGTCTGAATTCCACCCAAAATTCTATTACGAAATCTCAACGAAAATACGCGTTTTGAGGTTCCCTAAATAAAAACTACTTAAAAAGATCCGTGTGTGTGTGTGTGTGTGTGTGTGTGTGTGTGTGTGTGTGTGTGAGTCTGTGTGTGAACAGCATAAATCAAAAAACGAAAACTAGGATAAATACCAAACTTGGTATTTGGATTCAGTATCTACCAAAGATACGACAAGAAAAGTCCTGTCTCAAACTATCCTGTAGATGGAAGAGTTTTGGAAATTTGTGATTTTATAAAAAAATTCTCAAACGATTTTGATTTGAGCATCCTATTTTAAACATATTTGTATCGCATATAAAGTGTAGATCTTGAATTTCCTGGGAATAGCCTGTAAATTAAACTTATTTCTGAAGAAATCTTGTATAATCCCGTATATATGCTAAACTTTAAGCGATAGACGAAAAGTACTTCACAAAAATGTACACCTCTTTAAAACATACAGTATATTTGAAATAACCCTTTTCGTCGCATTAGCAATTACCGAGATATACGTTATTAATTGTTTGAATTGTTCAGTACATTTGTCATTCAAGTCCTTTCAATATTAATTTGTTTCTTGTGATTGCACATAAAGAGCATGGAGTTATAAGGCCAGTGCTAGGTCCAGTTTTTAAACATTTGCTTTCGTTATTCCCTTTATATTTATAACAAACCGTCGTAAGAATAATTTGTAAACCCACTAATAAACGATATAGGGTAGAGAAAGTGACGCGAATGTAACAAAAAAGATCTTAGTTTATGTGTATACTGACGATACCTTTAATACGTGGTACATAAAGTTAGATTTGTGTTTTAAAATTAAGAATCACATTTTAGACACAATACCTTTTGCAGACGACTATGTTTTCATATGTAACTCGGATAATGAATTATAGTGGGTCCCATTTCAATTAAAAGCATTACAAAATTCAAATTTTAATATATCAACCAAGTAATACGTTAAGAGATAACATACATGAATAGTTTTAACTACCGAGACTGTGACTTCTATTAAAAAATCTGATGTCATACACTCACATGACTTTCTCTACTCTTGTACAAACTATTTTTACAAACGCTTATTCTCCATATCCTTCATGTTAATCGAGAAATCAAGATGTTAATCCTATTGCTAATTTTCTTGTAGATGCAAGGGGAATTGGTAGGCTTTAAGCGATAGTCAAATATTTTAAGAGCTGATTGCTAAGTGGAATATTCCATTCTCTTTGCATTACCAGGACAAAAAAATTAATAACGAATTCCCATTTGAGCAAATGTATAAGTTTTGGAACATTTTGTGGAATAACAAGCTATACCTTGAAAATGGTTCACTCAACAAAAAAATGTATGATATAAATTGTGTATTTTAACGTTATATACATTTTGTGTGTAGTAAAATCTTATCTGTCTCTTATGGTTTACCAGTTATGCAAACGTCGTTCACAATGAAGAACACTTTTGGAGACATTCCCAGAAAATTCAAGATATACATTTTCTTTGTCATGAAAGTATGTTAAATATATGATATTTTAATCAAAATCGTTAGATCCATTTTTGAGAAAATTAAAATTTTCGAAAAATGTTCCAAGTAAAGGATAATCTGCGGGGGATTTTCTTGAAAACCTTGGTGTCGCATCTCTGGAAGATACTGAATCTAAATACCAAGTTTGGTGTTTATCCGACTGTTCGTTTCTGAGTTATGCTGTTCACAGACACACACATACAGACATGTTTCCAAAAAGACTTTTTTTGGATTCAGGAGGCCTCAAAAGATGTATTTCCTGTGGAATCTTGGTATCAAATTTTTGGGTGGAATGCAATACTTCCTCTATTTACTATACGTAGTAGAGAAAGTAAAAAACATGTTTTAATAAAGTTCCCAGTGCCCCTAGTTATATTCAGGATTAGGAATAAATTTTGTAGAAAAGTGTCTTTACTGAGAACAAAGCATCTCAAAGAAAGAAAGTGTGTATCATGAAATCGAATCTTCACTCGCTAGGCGAGAGGCAATCAGACAAGATTACATTCCACAGAAGCTATTTTCTCGCCATACTCGGAAACGATCTTCAGAAGAGTCGCAGTTGAAAAAGAAAGGACTACATGGGAATTTGAATTGATTTCGTCAGTAAGAGGAAAAGTCTAGTCCCATTTACATTTAAAAAATTGCCCTTTGGAGAGAGGCAGATGTACATACCCAGAATTGTGAAAAGAACGGAAAATATTTTAGAAACCAAATACATGCAAAATAATTAGTTGGGATTGGTGAATAGACAATACCACTGTTACTCGATAGTCGATACCGATACTGATATTTAAACACCAATACTGGATATTGAAATAGGCATTTTGTTGTATTGTTATTTGCCCCACGTTTTGGGAGCCAATTTGAAGAAGGTTTGATGCTGCTATGTATGGAAAGCAAGTTTGAAGAAGCTGTATTATATTTCGACTGTTGAGGAGCCGAACTTGAAATAGTTGCAACCTTACGTATGGTAAAAATTTTCCAGTAGCCTTCGCCCCAAAAATGTACTTTCCGGTGGCCTGTACTCCAAGTTTAAAAATATAAACTTTGTAATTTTGACTGTTTCTTTAAATATTATATATTTATGTTTGCCTAGGCTGCGTCAGCATTATTGTTAGGGACATGAATGTCTTAGCAGGGAGTGGTGCGACTGAAGACTGTAGCCTTACACAGATTATAATTTTACTTCACTCCTTTTATTAATGCTTGACACGATTTAAATAACACTTCACTGATATAGAGAGACAGAGCTGTGAGGTTTGTTTTTTTAATTAAATGCTTGCACTTTTTAACACGTAAACTATTTTTGTCTCACACAAAATACGTATTAAACTTCTCGAGGACGCATCTCGCGTCCGGTTAGAAACGCTGTCTACAAGCAACTGACTTCTGAATTTGTAAATTTTGCTCCATTTTAGTTTCTGATTTGCTAATACCTTCATTTAACTAAAGCTTTTTCTGGTTGTTGATTGGCTATTTTATAAACTGTCACAAAAATTACATTATTGCTTCCAAGAATCACAAGTAGCATTATTAAACAGCTCCTACATTATTAAATTACGTAATACAATTACATAACATTATTGCACATGTATGCAATAATATAAACATCTGCAATGACTAATATACACCTTTTATGTATTGTTACACACACATATTGTTTTAAGGCGGGCTGTTATTGAATTTATATATTATATAATTATACTGAAATCATTTAGGTGTTAAAAATACTGCCTCAATATTCACTGAACCAAAAATGTAAAGGCGATAGCTTGTTCACTGAATTATGTTCATATTAGGAGTTTTCTGTGTATAAATGCATGTAACCAATTTTGTATTGTATGCTAATTCCGAAATTGTTCCTGTTTGACATTCTCCAATTGGCAGAATTTTTTTTTATCTTGATAATGCCAAAGGTATATCCTCTGTTGTTAATCAAGGTTAATATAAAAGAATAATTATAACAAGAATTTATTTCGTTCCCTTTTTATGTAACTATATTCTATAACTTAAACCTTCTTTCAAAGGATAATAATTTATCTGTATTACGGAAGCTATTTTTACGGTATACATGCAAGCTACGCTCGCCACCCGACTTTGCCTTCCCTTCCCGACTAAGAGTTGAAAGGAAAGAACAAATATTTCCATGCTGTGTATTATCTCATGTCTTAAGTTCTACTTTGTTTCTGCTGGATTCACAGATTTTGGTCACCAGCGTAGGTAAATGTAATGGCTGAGAGTGAGTCACAAGCTAAGCTGTTGTAGAAATGTGAATTACTGCATCAGCTAAATTAGCTGATGCACTAAGGTGTAACTTAATATGAGTTAATACGAGTACCTCTACTCTTTCCTCAACTATTTTGCATATTTTCATTTAGACACAAGCGTTTATGGAATGCCGCATGCAACGCAGTCAATGTCTATCAAGAACTATAGTCCAGTAATTTTTGGGAACGGTTGCGAGGCAGTAAAGTGAAGAATTCTTGACTGCTTTCATTCCTTAAACACAACGACTACCAATAGTACAAAACTTAAAAAATTAAATGTATGGAAAAGTATCAAAGGTTCATTTGAAAATTCAAACCATTAACTAAGTATAATTAAAAAATCTGATGAATTACACTCACATGACTTTCCCTACTCTTGTACAATCTATTTTTACAAACGCCTATTCTCCATATGCTTCATGTTAATCGAGATATCGAGATGTCAATCTTATTGGTAATTTTCTTGTAGATGCAAGGGGAATATGGTAAGCGATAGTCAAATATTTTAACGCTGGTTGCTATGTGGCGCATTCCATTCTCTTTGCATGTCCAGTCCAGGACAAAAAAAATCTGATGTGTTACACTCACATAACTTTCTCTACTCTTGTACAATCTAATTTTACAAACGCCTATTCTCCATATGCTTCATGTTAATCGAGATATCGAGATGTCAATCTTATTGGTAATTTTCTTGTAGATGCAAGGGGAATATGGTAGCTTTTAAGCGATAGTCAAATATTTTAACGCTGGTTGCTATGTGGCGAATTCCATTCTCTTTGCATGTTCAGGACATAAAAAAATGAATAACGAATTTGAGAAAAAGTATAAGTATTGAAAAATTTAAGGAAATAACAAGCAATATCTCGAAAACGGTTCACTCAACAAAAGAAACGTATATGACATAAGTTGTGTATTTTAACGCGATCTACATTTTTTGTGTAGTAAAATTTTGTCTATCTCTTATGGTTTACCAGTTATGCAAAAGTCGTTCACAATGAAGAATATTTTTGGAGACATTCCCAGAAAATTCGAGATATACATTTTATTTGTCATGACAATATCTTAAACATATGATATTTTAATCAAAATCTTTAGAGCCGTTTTTGAGAAAATTAAAATTTTCGAAAAATGTTCCATGTAAAGGGTAGTCTGGGGTGGGGGGATTTTCTTGAAAACCTTCGTGTCGCATCTCTGGAAGATACTGAACCTAAATACCAAGTTTGGTGTTTATCCGACTGTTCGTTTTTGAGTTATGCTGTTCACAGACACACAGACACACAGACAGACACACAGACACACAGACAGACACACACACGGACATGTTTCCAAAAATGCTTTTTTTGGATTCAGTGATTCTCAAAACATGTATTTCCGGTGAAATCTCGGTATCGAATTTTTGGGTGGAATGCAATACTTCCCCTACTTACTATACGTAGTAGAGAAAGTAAAAATGAATAACGAATTTGAGAAAAAATATAAGTATTGGAAAATTTAAGGAAATAACAAGCAATATCTCGAAAACGGTTTACTCAACAAAAGAAATGTATATGACATAAGTTGTGTATTTTAACGCGATCTACATTTTTTGTGTTGTAAAATTTTGTCTATCCCTTATGGTTTACCAGTTATGCCAAAGTCGCTCACAATGAAGAATACTTTTGGAGACATTCCCAGAAAAATCGAGATATACATTTCATTTCTAATGACATTATCTTAAACATATGATATTTTCATCAAAATCGTTAGAGCCATTTTTGAGAAAATTAAAATTTTCGAAAAATGTTCCATGTACAGGGTAGTCTGGGGTGGGGGGATTTTATTGAAAACCTTCGTGTCACATCGCTGGAAGATACTGAACCTAAATACCAAGTTTGGTGTTTATCCGACTGTTCGTTTTTGAGTTATGCTGTTCACAGACACACAGATACACACACGGACATGTTTCCAAAAATGCTTTTTTTGGATTCAGGAGGTCTCAAAACATGTATTTCCGGTGAAATCTCGGTATCGAATTTTTGGGTGGAATACAATACTTCCCCTACTTACTATACGTAGTAGAGAAAGTAAAAATGGTTAGCTCCACGCCAATTATGCAAAAGGACTTCAGAGGATCTTAACCAAAAATTTAATGTATATATTTAATTTCTCATGCAAACATCTTAAACGTATGATATCTTAATCAAAACTGTTAAGCCATTTTAGATAAAATCGAAAATTTTGAAAAGTACTCTATGTAAATGGTATAAAGTTTAGGAGACTTTCTTACAAATCTTGTCGAACCCTTGAAAGTTTCTGAACTTAAAATACCTGTTTTCAGCTTTGCTTTACACACATACATACACACACGGGTTTTTATAAATATGCTTTCTTTCGATTCAGGGGGCCTCAAAATATGCATTTGAGATGAACGCTCGACATGAATGTTTAGGTGCAATAAAATACTTCCTCTTGCCTATTGTATGTAGGTATTAGAGAAAATAAAAACCGAAATTTCAGGAACTAATTCTTCCTTCTTAAAAACCTTAACGTTCAACTTGTCTCTGATAGGAACTAACGATGAGTTTAAAAACAGAATTTCTGAAAATGTATGTATATATATATATATATCAGAAATTGACGTTCTACTTGTTACGTCTATAAACAGCGGTAGTTTGTTTAATACTAAAGTATGTAACAAATCCTTCCTTTTAAATGCCTGAACGTAACATCTCTCAAAGGAAAAATGACATGGCGTTAAATTACTCAAATAGCGTGCAATCAATAATCCGATGGAGTCCGTTCTTCTCTGGAAGTATGCTGCTGTAAACTTTGCACACGATAATGTGAAGAGAGGTGGAATTTAGCTCATCATAAATTGATGTCTTAAGTGAATAATTGGAATTCCTTTTAGTCTTTCGCAACACTCGTATCATATTAAATTTGCTGTATTGGAAATAGTAAACTAAAAATATTATGTAATATTCACACCACTTTCTTTACGATTAAATTTTATTTTAATATTTTTTCATAAACTTCTTCATACGACAATTGAGTTCTCTAACTTCCCCTTTTTACTTTCTCTACTACGTATAGTAAGTAGGGGAAGTATTGTATTCCACCCAAAAATTCTATACCGAGATTTCAGCGGAAATTCATGTTCTGAGACTCCCTGAAACCAAAAAATGCATTTTTGGAAACATGTTCACGTGTGTGTCTATGTATCTGTGTGTGTGTGTGTGTCTGTGAACAGCATAACTCAGAAACGAACAGCCGGATAAACACCAAACTTGATATTTAGGTTTAGTATCTTCCAGAGATGCGACACGAAGGTTTTCATGAAAATCCCCCCACCCCAGATTACCCTTTACATGGAACATTTTTCGAAAATTTTAATTTTCTCAAAAACGGCTCTAACGATTTTGATTAAAATATCATATGTTTAAGATATATTCATGACAAATTAAATGTATATTTCGAATTTTCTGGGAATGTCTCCAAAAGTATTCTTCATTGTGAACGACTTTTGCATAACTGGTAAGCCATAAGAGATAGACAAAATGTTATTCCACAAAAAATGTAGATCGGGTTAAAATACACAGCTTATGTCATATACATTGTTTTTGTTGAGTGAACCATTTTCGAGATAATGCTTGTTATTCCCTTAAATTTTGCAAAATTATACTTTTTCACAAATTCGTTATTCATTTTTTGTCCTGGTAATGCAAAGAGAATGGAATACTCCACATAGCAACCAGCTCTTAAAATATTTGACTATAGCTTAAAGCCTACCAATTCCCCTTGCATCTACAAGAAAATTAGCAACAAGATTAACATCTCAATATCTCGATTAACATGAAGCATATGGAGAATAAGCGTTTTCTAGCTAAACCTTCGAATCGTCTTCGATAATGTCTATGATAATGTCATTTGGAGATTGAGACAATAGCTGCATGGTTTTAGTAAGCTGATATATTACGCTTTTCACAGTATTATGCGCTGTGAGCAATATAGAACAACCACTTTACATTTCAGCGTATGTTGCTTAAAATATGAACAACCTTAAATGAACAACAGCTAATATTTCATAAAAGAATAAATAAATATTCTCATTTGTCCTAAACTGAGTATTTGCAAGACATTATAGTCTGATACGAGTATAGGAAGCTTCTGTGGTTCGCAGTTCTATATTGCAAAACATAAATGAAGAGGACTTCAGGTGTCGTTTACAGGAAACCTACGCCGTGTAATTTACTCTTCACGCATTAACTAAAAAATGCCATGTATTATTAAAATTGTTAGTCACTATTAGAGATATAAAAATAACGAAGCTTTTCCATGTACGTTTGCTTTGAGTGGGAAAATTTACTGAAAATGTCATAAACAGATTACTTCCAATGTACCTTAATATCCAGTTTTGAGAGGAATATATTTCCTTCTTCTACATTAGGCAATGGCAACAGACATTCTCAAAACTCCCGTGCAACACTGGTACACTGAGAGCAATATTAATTACAATATGGATTTTGGATTTAAACAGTTGTTACAGAAATCACAGTAGCTCATTTCATAGTCCCGTAGTTCAGTCGGTAGAGCCCATGCCCGTTGAGCTCTGTGCGCTGTTCAATTCCGGCTGCAGAGTGTGGGAATTTTTCTCCAGCCAAGATAATTTCCTAATCCCAGAGTCTGCTAGTATGAATGAGAGTATGAATGTGTAAGTGATCTAATGCACAAAACCCAAAGAAATCTAGAAATCCAATGAGAAGTGTATAAAATTTAACACTATTGCTGATAAGCCAATTTGTTCCAAAGGAAAAATCCACCGATATGACCATAACAGTTAGAAGCGGGGTATAATGGACCCCTCCCCCGTAGTAGACGTTGAATGCCCATTCAGTACATTCACTGCTATTTAATTACCAGTTATAAATCACGACCAATACAGTAATTGCTTTCTCTACTATATTGTTCTTTTGCATTCCATTAAAAATTCGATTGCAAGATTTCGCCCAAATATACGTTTGGAGGCTACCTTATTCCAAAAAGTACTTTTAAAACAGGTCCGTAATTTGTGTGAGAGAAAATAGAACTCCTAATGCCAGGATGCAACACCCTTTATATCGGAATGGTTGGTTATTTTGTATTTCCTCAAAATGGCTCTAATGTGTATGACGAATAAAATAAATTCTTGGGAATAGCCTGTAAAGGACTTTTGTATAACTGACTCTAAGGGATAGAAAAATCCTTGCTATACATAAATTTAGATCTCAAAGAACACCATTTATGTCAAATTTAGTTTGTGGTGTTAATCATTTCTAAGGTATTTTTATTATTAGTTTTATCAAACACTTATATTTTCAGCTGGCAAGTCGCTATCAGTTTATTTTTTTTTTCTTTCTTTTTCTCGTGGACATACACGGAACATAGAATATCAAAGCCATCACTTAGTCATTGGCTTTTTAAAAATCTGACTCTCGTTTTAATCTACGATCATTCTTATACTTAAAACGAAATTTGTAAATGTGGAATGAAAATGTATAATTATTAACAAGAATTAGAAGAAGAATAAGATTTTATGAGCATACTATGTAGAAAATTGAGTAAAGTAAAGAACGTGAATGTAACACCAGATTTTTTCTATTGTGCAGCTTCTACCCCTTGGTTAGACATTTTGGTTCGACATGTTTCCAGCACAGGAACTCCCAAGAATATTCTAGAATTATGTCATTCCTTACATAGCTGTGGTACAACATATGACTCTACAATTAGAACCAGGGCTACTATTGCCAGGCTTGTGTACGTCAAAGATTGCAGCGCTCTCCTAGACATGTGAAGGAACGTGAAGCTCCCGGGCAGGAAGAGCTGGCAGTCATCCACGAGAGACGGAGCGAGCAGATCACCAGAGCACCTAGCTCTGCTTTATACTTCGGCGAGATTTTGGCGTATCTTGACCAAGGGTAATGTTTCGGCCATTTCAAAATTGTATCATGCATTTTCGGTAGGCAATTCAAAATATACTCTTTTACCCTTGGTGCTAAATTCTTTAAACTCGCGGGAGAAACATTCTTTCAATACGTGATTTTGTATTCACATTGCGCTTGCAGCTTAAGAAAATTAGGCATTTGTAACGAATCAGGAATTATTGTAAAAACGATTAAATGTTGTAACGAAACCTGAGAGAGAATACACCAAAATCTTCGTACTTGAAATGTGTTAACCTTATGGTTGCCAAATGTTAAAGAAATTACAAGCCTCATTTAAAGTTACAAGATTATTAAAGGTAAAAGAAGTTTATCTGCATTACCTGCTATATATTTATGTGAATATTTTGAATCTAGAAGATAAATTACGAAAGGCCTCACATCTACTAATGCTCAGTTACAATTTATAAATCTGCAGCGAAAAATAAAAACGATGGCGTTTTGGAAGAAATGACCAAAACAATCAAATCATGTAATTAATGAAAACCTTTTAGAACAAATAAGTAACTTTAATTATCTTGGATGTGACCATTCCTGCAACTACGATAATCCATGATATAATAAATTGTACAGATATAAACATATGGTCATAACAATAAAGAAAGCTTTGGAAAAATAAATCCAGTAGAGACCCAAATCAAGTTCCACAAAACAGTGACCACATCAGTCTTACAACAACAGGGTAATACCTGGTCACTGAATACGACTTAAAAGTCTTATGTAATCATTCACATGACTTTTCTCTACCCTCTATCGTTTATTAATGGGCACACAAATTATTCTTACACAAGCTTATTTTTCTATATCTTACATTTTAATCCAAATAAACCTTTGCATAAATAGCTATATTAAACACTTCGTTATAAATACAAAGAGAACAGCGATAGCGAAATGTTTTAGAACTGGACGCTATATACTGGCCTTGAAATTCCATACTGTGTCCATGTAATCCAGAGAAACACCTGAATGTTGAAAGGACTTTAACAGAATGACTAAGAAATGAAGAATTCGAACCCTTAATAAGGGATACCTCGGAAACGATTTATGACACAAAAACTTATTTTAAGTAAACTGCGTCCATTAAAGAGATCTGCATTTTTGTGTAGTACGTTTTCGTATATCGCTTAGTGTCCACCAGTTATGCATGATTATACCAAATTCCCTGCGAAAGTAGAGGATTTCATAGAGTATACCCCAAAATTCAAGATATAAATTTTATTTATCGTGTAAATATTCTAATATATGGTATTTCATTCAAATCGTCAGAGCCATTTTTTAGAAAATAAAAATGTCGATAAATGTTCCATGTAAACACAAGTATGGAGAAGGGGTGTGAGATTTTATTGAAAAACTTCGTGTTGCACTTTGGAAGATGTTGAACCCAAAAAGGAATTTTGATATTTATCCGATTTTAGTTTCTGACTTGTGCTGTTCACAGACACACATACACACACAAACAGAAGGCACACAGACACACACGGACATATTTCCAAAAATGCTCAGGGCGCCTCAAAGCCATTATTTCCAGTGAAATTTCGGTATCGAATTTTTGGGTGAAGGAATGCAATACTCCCCCCACTTATTATCCGTAGTAGAGAAAGTAAAAAGAAAGATTTAAAACTCGGAGTTAAACGTTTAATATCTTTAGCTGGATACATATCCTAGGAGGAATAAAAGCTGAGATAAACTACAAAGTTATAGCATAAATAAATAACACAAAAGCAAAGTAACACAATGATAAAACAGCCAAAGAGACCATAAGGTAGATGGAAGGTTGGTCAATCCATAGTGAGATGTGAAGACATCTTTGATTCCTGAATGAGCTGAAGGAACCAGAAGGTCAAATCCACGATTATGATTAGGATATTTCGATCAAAGAATTTATCTTTACAAATCATACTCACCTTTCAAATATTAGCCTGCACACAGCCGGTCTGTCCCCTTTATTGCTGCTAAATAAGTTGGCACATAATTATTTTTAGAAATGTAATTTTACTAAAATGTAGCTGTTTGCTGGGCATGAAAAGATACTAAATTCATAAAGTGAAATAATGAAGCGGTACGCAACTATGATAACATAAAATTGGATTGCTGATCTTACAACTTGTCTCAGATAAAATTGTAAGATTTTTAAGAGCGTATTTACGTTGTTTATCCTCGAAAGAAATAACAGGCTCTTTTCTTTTATGAAATGCCAGTAACCGTTATAACTTGGAGGCGCCTTAAGCAATAATTAACTGTCCTCTTGTTAACCAACCAAAGTCCCGACGAGGCGCTCTTTTGTATTTTTTTGTGTTCTTGCCCGAGGAAGTGAACCACTGTGTTTGGTTTAGTGCTTCTTTTTCATCCCTTTGCTCCTTTTTCCCTCACACTTAGTTGTTCTCTTCTTTCTTGGTAAACTCTGGGTCAGCAAGAAGTTTTCGTCATGCTCTGCTGACGTTAGATAAGGTTTGCCCATTCTTTACTAAACGCCGGAATGTTGTGTTGCGCGAGATCGTCATTCCGACACCTTATCTATAGAATTAATATCTGAATGCCACTTTTATTTTAGTTTCTTTTGAAGCAGACATGTAAACAAATTTAAAAAAATGGCCGTATTCCAAGCTTTTTGTAAATTTTAGTAATTATTTTGGTTTATTTGGGAATTGTGAGTAAATATATTTTTATAAGATCGGGTTACCAGGTGAAGAAGTTTCATTTTAGGAGGAGTTGTGTTATATTTCCGTTGTTGGGGAGCAGAACTTGAAGTAGTTGCAACCACGTATTGTACAAAGTTTCCGGTGGCCTTGACCCCAACGTTCACTTTCCGGTGGTCTTCGCCCCAAGTTTAGCAATCGACTTTCTATTTTATATTTCTTTAAATATTATATACGCTTGCCCCGGCTGCGTCAGTATTAATTTGTAGACACATGTGTCTTTTTGCACGGACTGGTGCGACTAAAGAATGTACGCTTACACAAATTATAATGTTTACTTCACTCCGTTTATTATTCCTTCACACGGTTAAATATCACTTCACTGATATAGAGAGTTGTGAGATTATTGAGTAATTACTTGCACATTTTCTTAACACGTAAACTTTATAATATTCTCGTCTCACACTTAATAAGTATTAAACTTTATTAAACTTCTCGAGGACGCGTCTCGCGTCCGGTTAGGAACGCTGTTTACAAGCAACTGACTTCTGAATTTGTACAATTTGCTCTATTTCAGTTTCTGATTGGCTAATCCCACTCCAATAGAATACTTTTATTTAACTTTCAGGTTTTGTGGCTGTTCATTGGCTTTTTATAAACTGTCTCAAAAATTATATTATTGTTGCTCCAAGAATTATTATTAGCAGTATTAGGCTCTCTAATTCATTATTGTCTCAAGGTTTCCTCAGTGTTACCTCATTGTTAGCAAAGTTTGACCTATATTCTCACAGCTGCTACATTATTAAATTACGTAACACATTCACATAAGATTACTAAACATGTACACAATAATATAAACATTAATACAATGACTGTTACATACATTTTATATGTTATTTTATACACATATTGCTTTAATGCGGGCTGTTATGATATTTCATATTATATAATTAGACTGAAATCATTTAAGTGTTAAAAATACTGCCTCAGAGGCCGATGCTCAGCCATCATTCCTGCTTTTTCCATGTTTTTGACATGATCCTGAGAAATAAAATACGGTATATAATGAAAGAAATGGGAATTCCTACCCACCTAATACGAGAAGTTCGAAGTATGTATCAAAATACAAGTATAACGTTAACCCAAACTCATTAAACGCGCAGTTCGTAGAAATAAACTAAGGTCTAAGAAAAGGTTACACATTGGATTGAATTGGAATATGAAACGAAGGGGATTCGGCATAGAATCAATGAATCAGGATATTATATCCACGCCCCCACGAGGAAGAGTTGAGGTGAAAGGAGACACCGGGCGACCGGAACCAGTAGCGACGGCACAGAAATGACAGGGTCACTACAGTATCCAGATATAAACGCCCTGGCGAACGAACAGCCAGATCGTGTATCCCGCCCCACAAGATGCCCAACGCTACCGCCGGAGACGGTCCTTATACCCCGCCAACCACCAAAGGTCGAGAGAGAGCATTCTTTTCCCTGCCACTCTGCATCGAAACTCCATCGCGTACACTTCCAACCCTGAAACGGACCAAACAGGGTGAAGGATTAATGAAATGGTTAATGGAACGAAATAGAGGGACAGAAAATACGGGGAGGGTGAGAGAAACCACTCCAGCATTCACCTGACGACCCGGGTAAAACCCGTAAAAACCTATGGTCCAGATTGGGCGGTCGCTGGAATCAATCCCGGGACCTTACGATTCGGGCCATAGACGCTTTCAGAGGCATTACGCTCGATAGGTTACCCATTATCAGCAGTGCTATTTGATATGTACATAGACAAAGCCATAAAAGAGTGTCAGCTCCAGATAATTGACAAAGTATTTTATCCTAAATACTGTTTGAATGTAAATGAAGTGAATAAATCAGTGAATATACTGACAAAGACGTATAATTTACACAAAATTGTAAATAAAACAGAAATAATGCCGTTCACCAGTAATGAATTTACAAATATAAATTTGTAATCAATAATAAAATTATCGAACAAGCTACACATTTAATTAATTAAGGATATAATCTCATACCGGAGGAAACGTGATTTATACATAAATCAAATGGATGTAAACGTATGCGCTTTACTAACGGGAGAGCCAAGAAACTACAAACGGGCTGCGCGATATTTCTCCACTGCGCGTGTGGAAACATGATAACGCACTGCTGCTATAAACAAGGTCACGCTGTTGACGTGGATTTGCTCTTCAGTGTGAAGTGCAGTATTGAGTTGACGGTGATGTGATGTGGTTCAGTTATTACGAGTTATTCATTAGTTTGTCCTGTACTTAGTCACAAAGTGTATTATGGCTCAGTATATGTTTTCTACTATACAGCGTGTGTTTATTTATGATTCGTATGTGTTAACGTAGCCAGCTCACCAAGTGAAAGTACGATTTGCAGAAATATTTCCAGAAGTAAAGGTTTCAAGCCGTACAACAATCAATGAACTTTACAATAAATTTCAGGCTAAGAAATCTAAAAGACGGCGTACGGTTCTTACCGAAGAAACACTAGACCACTTAGGAGTCTTTCACAACAGCCAGGCATTTCTTATGGCTCTGCGCGAAGAGCTACCAAATTCATGAAGTTAAAACCATATAAAATAACTGTGGCATATGATTTTCAACTAGGTGTTCCTGTCATTAGGCGTACATTTTGTGAATGAAATCTCAATAGTGTACACAATGGCGAAATAGAACCATATTTAATATTTTTGACGGACGAGGCTTGGTTCCACCTTGATGGATATGTGTACACAAAATAATCGTTATTGAAGCTCTGAGAAACCTAATATTGTTCATGAAGTACCCCTTCATGACGAAAAAATTAGTGTATCGTGCGTCATGAGCGGAGAATGAGTTATAGAACCATTTTTTGGAGTCAACTGTTGACGCCCATACATACGTGAATACAATTTTGCCCTCTTTTTTGAGAATTAGCAGACAGGGAGCGTGATTTTTCGTTTTCAACAAGACACTGTAACATATAATATGGCCAATATTTTGATGAGAACAATTGAAAGTGTGTTTGAGGACAGAATTATTAGTAGGGATTTGTAGACCTTGTCCCCTGACCTAACCCCGTGCTATTTCTATCTCTGGAAAAATTTAAAACATAAAGTTTACAAGACAAACACTGTAAGAATTAAAACAAAATATCCGCCCGGAAATTGCCAGCATTTCTCAACGTGAACTACGGAGAGTGATGAATGATTTCCTAAAGAGGTGCCAAAAATGAATGGACAACGACGCTAGCCAGTTTCAGCATATCCTTTCATAAAGTTGGAAAGTAAAGCCTTTAAAAGAAGTTTTAAAATGCTATATGGCTTCATTCGCGCCTTTCTATGATAGCGGCAGACGGCAATGAGTGCCAAGGACGTGGACAGGCATAACACCGCGCAGCCGGTTCGTAGTTTTTTGACTCTCTCTCTCTCTCTCTCTGTATAAGAAGAAATTTAAATAAAAGGACAAAGAAAAAGACACAGATATAGTTTTATGAAGTGAGAGCGACAATACTTTTCTATATGTCTCTGAAAATGTTTGTAGAGGATGATGATGGCTTTGGCTTATAAGGAGTCATATAAAACAACAACAGTAATAAATAAACCTCGTCATAATGATAATGACCTGGACCAAGTGGAGAATAATGTGTCGTTAAATGTGGTCACCCTTATCAATATCAAAGTGATTATTATCAACTTTTCTGTGCTCAACTAGCAAGTACATTTGCAGACAGCCCATTGACAGCATTTTTGCTCCGCTCACATTTTGGTATCAAATAGTAACTTTGTAATAAAATGTACGAAATAATAGAACAAGGAAGGAGAAGGCTGCGCAAAACATGTAAGTACCAACTTAAACCCTTCGTTCCATAAGGACCAGTTTCTCGGCTCCCAAGTTTACAGTGTGACGAAAGAACAATTTGGAAGTGTAGAGTATTCTACGAGGTCATTTGGGAGGTAGACTCTGAACTTGAATCTACTAACACAGAACCATTACCCATGGAAATACACTGCCGTGTGTGAAAATTCCAACACCAAGAAAGAATATCCCGAATAACTCCAAACTTGGTAGAATTGTAGAAGAGCGTGCAAGCAATGAGTAATTAGGTTCGCAGAGAGATGGGGTACACGTAGGCCGAGCAGAGCTCTCTGGTGTCGTTCCGACAAGGTCAGTGTTGCGCCCAGTGTAGTCAGTGCAGAGCTGTCACACAAGGTGGTAACAATAAGCTGAGGGCCAGTATACCTCGTCGACGTCAAAGGGAGCCATATTGGCATGTGAGCGAGTTCGAACGGGACAGAATGATCGGTCTCCGGGAAGCGGGTTTGCAATACCGTGACATTTCGGCTCGTACAGGGCATGCTGCTACATCAGTGATGCGTTTGTGGAAACAGTGGATACATGAAGATCGTACCAGCGAAGAGCGGGTAGTGGACCACGGAACATGACCACAGCACGGGATGACCGTCATCTTGACCGCATGGCCATAACGGACCATACAGCCTCATTCATATTGTTGGCCCGACACTGGAGCACTGCAACAGGTGTGGACTTGTCTGCATCAACGGTTCGTTTCGTCTGCTGGTTGCATGCATGTCATTACGTCGTTTTCCATTGTCTAGAAACCACAAGCTCCTCCGATTGCAATGGGCACGTGAACATCGTCACCGGGATGCTGAGTGGCAAAATGTAGTCTTTTCGGACGAGTCCCGCTTCAACGTGTCCTACAGTTTGGCCGCATACGTCTCCGGCGGTACCGTGGTGAGCGCAATCTGGAGGGTTGCATTGTTGAGCGACATAGCGGACAAACAAGAGGTGTGATGGTTTCGGTCGTCATTGGTTACAACAGCTGATCTCGCCTCCTACGAATTGAGGGCACTTTGAACAATAGACATTTTGTATCCTAGCCTGTGGTATTGAATTCATTTAATTCATATTTTTCCTTCTTGGTGTTGCAAATTTCGCAAACGGCAGTGTAGTACTCTTACTTACCACGTTTTAAATTTGAAAGGCCTTGGAAGGTACTGTGACTTAGTTCAGTTTTCATTGTCACGTCACTTTTCTTTTCGCGTAGCAGCCTAATCTTCCTTTGCTTCACTCGCTGAAGTGTCGAACACAGGAGTACTTTTCCTGGATGCTCACGAACTGTCGCACACGGGGCTTTTCTTCGATCTCTCGCACGGCAGCACTCGCTGCATGTCTCAATAAATCCACTAACTCACTCAGTGACTCTCTCTCACAAGCACCTTTGCCGTTACATAGTCGCAGGAGCTTTTGAGAGAGTTCGCGAGAGACGGAGAAAACAGTAAGATATCTTATTATAGCTATATAACGCTATATAACGCTTCTGGTATTTACGCCACCCTCTTAACCTCCAGCCTCTCGTCACATTACAGTAATGTTTTACATTTTATTTGTACACCTGATCTTAGAAGACGATATTTAGCAATAACTTAGTATCACAGACCATGAGAATCTCCAGGTATTTGCGATATCTATAATCAATTGCTATATGAAGTTAATATACTTAAATTCAAAAAATACATTTGTATCAGAAAAACCGCTACGTATGAGTACTTTAATACTCGTGTAGCTGTCTGACATTTTGTATCCGTTTTATTCTTATTGTATATTTACTATTGGGATTTTTGTCCTTTAATTTTCTAATCCGCCATTCACAATATTTTTTACATTTATATATCGAGCGTGTAGAATCGTGGCGATATAATGCGTAGTGATTTATATCGACAAGAGAATACTTAATCGCCTCTATCACACCAAAACTCCGGTTCTTACTTAGTTCTAGCACCCGCACTTACTGTTTGTCTCACTGTGCCCCTTTCCTTCGCTCCTGAGCCTCAAACGACATGTTCATGTCTTAATGTTTGAGTGCCAGACTTCTGACATCATACCAATACGAGACGGACTCATCCCAAGGGTTGATGTGTATAGTCGTGACGGAACATGCCTTTCAGCCACTTAGGTGACATTTTTCCTACTCCTCCCCTTTCGACGCTTACCTGTGCCTGACCTTTGTTCATAGGCTAATGTGTGGGTGTCAGATGTGAATGCAAACCATAAGAGATTGGCTCACTCAGGACAGGTGTGGAGTTTCTGCAAACATTACATAAAGGAAAACAGTATAGGAAACCAAAAGCATCGATACGTTTCCGTGCACTCGACTTTGCATAGGGCTCTGGTCTTTATATACTTCATATGACCTAAGCATTGAAGGGGATATAAAGGAGAGAAAATGCCTTTCGAAGTGTTACTCATTAACGTTAACATTCTGAAAGCATTCTGTGTTTGTTAGCGCAAAATAGACAGGCATGTTAGCTGCACGTCACGATCTGAGGCCTTCTTTCTTTCGTTGTTCATTATTTTGTTACCATCGCCACTCTTTGTGCTTTTGTATATTAGATTTGTTACTGAAAAGACGAAGCAGTTTCTTTCCTTCCACTAGATGTTTCTTCCCGATACTGTGTGAAAGCTTAGGATGGGCCAAGAACTTCCAGCACTGCATAGTGCAAGAATTTCTGTAGCAAGGAAGTAATTAATGCGCTCCTAATAGCTTTACTCACTTTCAGGACACAAAATTGAAAAAAATCACTGTAGATAATTTACACCTCTTACACACTAATGTAAAATAAAGATTCACTGGTATAAAATGTTTTTTTTCGCTATACAAAGAACCTGGAGTTTCTTCGGCCTGCAGCGGTTCAATGTCTTGGATGTATAGTCGCCTTCCTGTACCATCTGCTTGATGGCGTTGACCATAGCGGTTTTCACGTCATGAAGGCAGAATAAGCTGTTATGGACCATTCCTTATGGGAAGAAACATGCGTGCCGTTGCTAAATATGTATTTTAAAATACGACTGAGATAAAATAGGAACTAGCATTTCGTATTAAATGCGTTGAATAATACGATTGTATGCACTAAAACACTATAATTTATTTATGATTTTTTAAATACAAATAAAGGTTTGTTGAAAACAGATTTTTAACATCTTTCTCGCTCCGAAGGTTAAAACATGGATTTAAATGAAGTAAATGCAATGGAAAAATCTGGATTATTCGTTATTTTCATAGGCACGTTGGTATTTAGATTATATCAGTGCATCTAAACACATTTCTTTGAAAAAAATAAACTTAAGAACTAAGTGTCTAGATTTTTCGTTTATACAGTGAAAAATTTCATCGCTAGTCAATCCTGTTCTGTAAAGCTTTCAGCGGCAAAATTTTGAAGAAAATAATTAAATTATTTTTTATCTACACACGAAGTTCTCCGGAACCAATGCATCCATGAATCAACAGTTAAATGCAAATGTTACAGCGCGCAAGACACACAGCACCAACAAACCTGGTTCTCGTGTCCTGGAGATGATAGAGACCAGAAGCAGTATGACAGCTGTTCAAGGGGCGATAATAGGCTGTACTTCAGCGGAGGTTTTCAGTTACTTGCTTACGGGCTTACAGGCGTTTGTAACTTTTACAACTTCTCTGGTAATCGTGTGCATTGCAATTGTTAAATGTTTAGATTCAATGGATTGTAGAAAAAAGGGCGAAATTACTAAATGTGGCGAGAGAAAAACAATTTAGAGTGTTTGATTATTTAAAGGAAAGGAACCTCGGACGTAGTAATCGGTTCATTGTTAGCGAACTTTGGTGTGAGTAGGTGTACATTTTTTTAGATTAAGGAAATAATGTAAAAGAACGTCCCATCATTATACCGCGGAAGAGAAGATCAACGGGACATACAAAACCAGTAGGCAGAGAAAAATAATGATTTTTACGTAGTGCTCTAAGACGTAAATTTCATAAATTTTTCTATTTTAAAACATTCCTGGTACATTTCTGTTGTTGAAAAAGGTCAATGTTTGTGTAGCTTTACCAAATTTTAAATACTTAAATTTTTATTGCTTGGTGAAAGAAATTGGGATTGATTTTGAAAAGAGAGAAAATCAATCGCTTATGATAGAGAGAAATGATAGCGTGGCGCATTCCCACTTATGGAAAATAAAAAAATTCAGGAAAGAGGGAGTCAATTGGGTACCTGGACGAAAGTAAGATATATTTTAGTAAGGTACGGTAAATGTAGGACACGTGTGTCAAACGTTTGTAAGCATAAGGCTATATAAACTCCTAAGGAAGCTCTTTTGGTCGGATTATCCACTGATCTTAAATTAACTACTCTCGCTGACCACGGTTGTAGTATTGCGTGCCGGTGGTATGATGGGAATTGTCCAGGGTGTAAAACTTGTTTTCTTGGCGAAAAGGGTTCTGCTGATTATCGTGATGAAATGAACAAACGATAGATTTGAGCAGTGGTTCAGGAACCATCTATTGCCCAATATAGAACGGAGATCGGTCATTCTTATGGACAATGCTCGTACCACGGTAGACATATAGAGACTCTCCCCATTCAAAAAATGCATAAGAAGGATATAAAGCATTGGCTGGTCAAAAGATATCTAGACGATTGCCTTATAACAGAATTGCTGACCATCGTAAACTCTGTACGAGATACATTTATTGCCACTGTTAAAGATGCAATTGCAGAAGAACGTGAAGCAACAGTTTGTAGGCTGCCTCCATACCATTGTGAGCTAAACCCTATAGAAATGGTATTTGAGTAAAATAAAGGTACATGTTGATCGACATAAAAGCATAATGATATAGAACATTTAATATTTTCTACCTTAATATCCTAATATCTTTTAAATCAGCACCCTAGATCGTGGTTAAGTTACTACAAACTCGTTGAAGGGACAGCGGAAGACGATGTGTGGACAGCAGATCAACTGTAGTATGACATCAAACAGTTAATCATTAGGTTAATCAGCAGTTCCTCCAACAATGACTCCAGTTCTTGTGAGGACAGTTGAACAGCAAACACATTTTGGGTAATGAACCCACATCCGAATAAGGTAACATTAATTATTAAATGTATTGTATTTAAAATAGTGAAATGCTGATTGTCATTAATAGAATGTAATTAAATGAAAAAGGTTACCAGAAAATTATTAATTAAGGTCACTCCAACACGCACATGGGGGGACAAAACTTGCTGGCAGCAAAAAGTCCGGGACCTTGGTGTGTAGAATTAAGGGGAAGGCGTGGGGTTTTATATTACAATGAAATATTACATAACACACGCTACCTGGGAGTTATTCACAAAACGTTTGGCTTCTCTACATAGTTAACAAAGGAAACAGGATGAAGGGAGATGCCACAGACCGTAGATCGTCCTCACACGACTGGTTTCAACGACCACTTACTTTTGAGTGACGCTATATTTTCTCCCCAGCAACCATGTCTAGACAATTTCAGACAGGGCTGACGTCACACCAGACACTTTCAAACAGATCTCTCGCTTTGGCGTGATCTGCACCGAAAGGAGGGACTATTAAGCCGAAATATAACTGAGAATACCCAATAATGCTACGTCTGGTAGCAACTATACAGCACAACAGCGCGTCTTGTGATGAAATGAAATTACTATGCCACAATATCACTCAAGAATTAAATGTGAAATATGCAATAATTATTAACGAATAAAATGGTAATAATACATGGTACGATAATCAATGTAACGACTAAATAATAATAATAATAATAATAATAATAATAATAATAATAATAATAATAATAATAATATAAAAAAAAAACCTGATTGTGAACGAAAGCGCGGTATTCGCGGTGGTGGAACATACGTGGCAACACTGTGCAGATTCTCTATAAGAGTCATTGTGTCATACATACTTATAACTTTAATTACCAATTAATTAGTAAACATTATCTGATTAGATATGAAGTGTATTAAAATTATTCGGGATATACATGTAATTAGAAGTGTTGTTCAGTTTTTTATTATTATAAGGAGTGTGCTCTCTAGTTGTTATTAATTTAACCAGAAAGTTAACTGATTGTTGCTCTTCAAGGACATGAAACAGACTTTTTTATAACCAATAAAGCCCTAATTGCTTAGGTTGTGTCTACCCTATTTACTTTGTTACTTTTAGTTTGAATCATACATGGAATTTAAAGTCGCAAGGAATATCCGGAATGTACTCCACGGCTGTGGTAACCGACGGGAAAAAAAGTCCCAATCAGATTGCCCGTTACACGGTATTTGAAATTGCAATCTCAAGCAGGCTAGTCGCAGACACTATCGATCTATCGGTAAACCCAATCTTCTACATAAACGCAAGCAGACGTTAAAAAAAAAAAAAGGCTTTCAAAACGTCACATTGATTGTTGCAGTAGTGTTTGGGGATGTAGCGTGATTAACTAATCGTCCACGATATGAGTGTGTTCGGTGGGAAAATCATCCGAAGTTTCGAGTTGTATTTATTAGCCAGGCTGAGGCCTGTAAATGTAGCACTGTTTTCATTGTGCATCTATACATTCTCCAGTCTCCACTCTGATGAGACCTTGATGACGTTTCAAATTGTCAATAAAAATAGTAGCACCCTCCTCCAAACGCACTCGTATCGTGGCTCACTAGTAACTTACAGTTTCTCCAAGTGGTGTATAATTGCAAAATGGTTTAATGTTGAACTGTTGCTTAAGTGTAAATGTAGAGAAAACAAACATCGCTCCTGTGTTCTAATCATAAACTAAATACGATGCCTTTGGGTGTAACATAGTACACGAATCGGATGCAAAGCAAATAGCGCTGAATAGTTCGAGTCTTAGGCAGCGTCTGGTTTAGACTGTCTGTAGGTTTGAACTTCCCTATTTGCAGCAGGTTGCATTAAGTATCACATTTTGAGGCAGTACTTTTAACACTTAAATAATTTCATTCTAATCATATATATATATATATATATATATATATATATATATATATATATATATATTCAATAACAGCCCGCCTTAAAGCAATATGTGTATGTACTAATATATAAAAAGTGTATATTACAGTCATTGTATAATGTTTATATTATTATGTACATGTTCAATAATGTATGTGAATGTATTACGTAATTTAATAATGTAGGAGCTATGAGAAAAATAGGTTAAAAATTGCTAATAATAAGGTAACAGTGAGGTAACCTTGAGGCAATAATGAATTTTAAAGTTTAATAATACTACTTGTGATTCTTGGAAGCAATAATGTAATTTTTGTGACAGTTTATAAAATAGCCAATCAACAACGAGAAAAAAAACTTAAGTTAAATAAAAGTATTCTATTGGATTAGGAATAGCCAATCAGAGACTTGAAATACAGAAATTTACAAATTTAGGTGGTAGAAATCAAGTAAGTTGTTTGTAGACAGCGCTCATAACTGGACGCGTGGGTTGTAGACAGTGTTCCTAACAGGACGCGAGATGTATCCTCGAGAAATATAATACTTAATTTGTGTGAGAAAATAGTTTACGTGTTTAAAAAGTGTAAGTATTTAATAAAAGAATCTTACAGCTCTCTATATTAGTGAAGTGTTATTTCAATCGTGTCAATAATTAATAAAAAGGAGTGAATAAAAAATTTAAATCCGTGTAAGCCTACATTATTAAGTCGCACCACCTCCCTGCTAAGACATTCATGTCCCTAAAAAAATACTGACGGAGCCGAGACAAACATAAATATATAATATTTAAAGAAACAGTCAAAAATTACAAAGTTAATATTTTTTAAACATTTGGGGCACAGGCCACCGGAAAGTACATTTGGGACGAAGGCTACCGGGTACCATACATGCGATTGCAACTACTTCAAGTTCGGCTCTCCAACAGTCTAAATAAAAAAAAAACTAAACTTCTTCAATTTTCTGCCTTAAGAGAGTTACAAAGTAAGAGTGCAGTCTCTCGTAATATTTTCAAGTGACGATTATGTTGATATACTACCTATTTTTGAAAAAATGTGTCAGATCTCGTTACAAAAAATATTCTCTAATAAAAAATTCAAAACGATACATCAATTTTATTTTTATTTTCCAAATTCCTTCATGGGCTCTTGCAACAGGAATAATATTGTGAATTATTATTTTAAAATGCTTAGATACACTTGTTTAATTGTTACGAAACAAAGAAGACGAAACTAACACATGAGAAACAAATTTAATTTTCACAGGATTTATGAAATCATCCACACAAAAATTAAATTGTTTGAAATATGGTAAGTGGCTTTATTAAGTAATGCTATGTAATTTCACAGGCCATTCCCAAAATATTCAAGATATGCATTTTATTTGTCACATAAAGCTCCTTAATTGATGGCGTTTTAACCAAAATCGTTAGAGCCATTTTCGTGGGGAGATTCTGTTGAACATTTTCGTGTCGCATCTTTAGAAGATACTGAATCTGAATACCGAGTTTGGTATTTATTTGACTTTTCGTTTTTGAGTTATGCTGTTTACAGACACGCCCACAAATGAAGTTTTTCTAAAAAAATGCTTTATTTAATTCATAGGACCTGAAAACATATATTTCCGATGAAATCTCGGTATCGAATTTTTGGGTGGAGTGCAATAACTTCTCTACCTACCTACCATACACGTGATAGAGGAAGTAAAAGCGGTTTTAACAATGACTGTTGTATCTGGGATTAGAGGAATCATTTTTGGTCATGTTTCTAATACACAAGTGTTGTTTTCATAACTTCAGAGTTTTTAATCTTTATTTCCTTAATAAGTGCTAAATTCTTTCTGTATTTAGGGTTTATCAGTCTACTGGATAAGTATAACAATCATTATTTGCATTTTGGGATTTCTCCCAGTACTTGGGCATTATTTCTTACTTCTCGTATTCAAAGACCATATGATGTTTTGGCAGCGACTTACTGATGCTCCCAGAAGTAAAGTAAGTACTAAAATTGTTCCCATACACCAATGCAGTAACGTTTTCATTTGAGCTCTTAATCTTTCAGATACTTTTATTCGTTCCTGATACGATTTGGTCGTTTTATGGTGAGGCCACGGATCTCGCGTATTCATGCTCCGCACACTGTCTATTCCACTTGGGTTTTTAGTTCCATAACTCCGTTGTTACTTACTCACGAGTGACAGTAACATGTACTTTAATGAGTACTAACGTTTTTATAGGTATTATCATCTGCGTGAAGACATTCTTGGCATCTTGGAATGAAATTCCCATTCACAAGCTTACGTTAATAATTTCCGTTTTTATACAGTCCTTAGGTTCGTCTATGGTGTGGGGATTGTTCCTATAAACTTTTTTTAGGGTTCTCCACAAATAGTTGCACCAATATCGTAATTTACTTCCTCCGTTAGAACATCTAGTTTTTTATTTTTATGTTTAGGGATCCCGTTGTCCTAAACTTATTAACCAGGCATGTAACAGTTTTTCTACTTGTGGCTGGAATACCAAGAAATTTATTCTGAATTTCTTTACACACCTGCCTACATGATTTGGTTTTTACGTATATATCGTACATAAAAATTCGTTGTTGATGCGTGAATTTGTCGGCATGCACCGCAGCGGACTAATAACACATTGAGGCAGTATTTTTAACACTTAAATGATTTCAGTCAAATTATGTAATATGTAAATTCAATAACAGCCCGCCTTGAAGCAATATGTGTATGTAGTAATTTGTAAAATGTATGTAACAGTCATTGCATATGCTTATATTATTGTAAACATGTTCAATAATGTTATATGAATGCATTACGTAATTTAATAATGTAAGAGCTGTGAGAATAAAAAGTTAAAAGCTGCTAACAACGAGGTAACCTTGAGTTAATAATAAGTAAGAAAGTTTAAATGTTACTTGTGATTCTTAGAAGCAATAATGTAATTTTTAGACAGTTTAAAATTAGCCATTCAACAACCAGAAAAACCTTTAGTTAAATTCAGGTATTCTATTGGAGTAGGAATAGCCAATCAGAGACTTGAAATACAGAAATTTACAAGTTTAGTTGGTTGAAATCAATTCAGTTGCCTGCAGACAGTGATTGTAACCGGATGCGTAATGCGTCCTTGAGAAATTTGATACGTTTTCGTGCGAGACGAAAATAGTTTACGTATTAAAAAGTGTAGGTATTTAATAAAAACATCTCACAGCTCTCTCTCTCTCTCTATATCAGTGAAGTGCTATTTAATTTGTGTCATGGATTAATAAAAAGGAGTGAATTAGTCACACCACAACCTTGCTAAGAGAAACGTGTCTCTAAAATAAATACTGACGCAGCCGAGGCAAATATAAATATAATATTTAAAGAAACAGTCAAATTACAAAGTTAATATTTTTAAACTTGGAGCAAAGGCCATCTGAAAGTACATTTGGGGCGAAGGCTACCGGAAACTGTTTACTATACGTGCGGTTGTAACTACTACAAGTTCGCCTCCCCAACAGATGAAATATAATACAACTCCTACTTCAAATCGGGTTTTCATACTTAGCAGCAAACAACGTAAAGAACAATTCTACTTCAAATTGGCGTCCATGCGTGGAGCTAAATAATTAAACAATTCCAACAAAACACCTTCTACATTAACACTCTTTAGCAAATCACACACAACACAGATATCTTGAAGAAGCTTTCACCTTTGAAATGCACAATGTCAACTCCCCTTACAGAACGAACATAAAGCAGCAACTGAAGCACAGCTGATAAAGATAACCTTGAACGCGTCATGCGCTGCCAGTTGCGCATCGGAAAAGTACCGAGGTCACTGCAGTACAGCGTGCTACACATATAGCTGTTCTGTGTTGTCACTTTAAAACACCTACTAGGTATAAATCACATCAACACACATGTTCCAAATAAATCAGGCAACCTTAGGTTTCCACATATATATGCAAGATTAAAGTGTTATGTGCAATCAACATTACTTGTCACAAACACCCACTCGTTTGCAGCTTTCGCTTCTTGCAACAAATCTGTTCGATCCTTTGCGGGTGTGCAATATTAAACACCTCACAAACGTGAAGAAGGTGGAGAACGCTTAAAGGCATTATATGTTGGCGTAGTTGAAGTATAAAGTTAGGGACAAGTTTCATATTAGAGGAAGGTTTATTGTGGCGAGATAATTAGCGTTGCGAGTAATGATGTGGATTCAACGAACAATTTGGTAAGTTTTAGTAATCTGAGCAAGCGAGGTGAGCATAAATGCTGAATGTAAACATGTCATCATTAATGACATTAGTGTATGTACCCGGTACTGTAGGGCATTACCTACACTATGTGATCAAAAGTATCCGGACACCTGGGTGAAAATGACGTACAAGTTCGTGGAGCCCTCCATCGGTAATGCTGGAAGTCAATATGGTGTTGGCTCACACTTAGCCTTGATGACAGCGTTCACTCTCACAGGCATACTTTCAATCGGGTGCTGGAAGGTTTCTTGGGGAATGGCAGCACATTCTTCACGGAACTGAGGAGAGGTATCGATGTAGGTCGGTGCGGCCTGGCATGAAGTCGGCGTTCCAAAACATCCCAAAGGTATTTTGTAGGATTCAAGTCAGGACTCTGTACAGGCCAGTCCATTACAGGGATGTTATTGCCGTGTGACCACTCCGCCACAGCCCTTGCAGTATGAACAGGTGCTCAATCGTGTTGAAAGATGCAATCGCCATCCCCGAATTGCTCTTCAACAGCGGGAAACAAAAAGGTGCTTAAAATATCAATTTAGATCTGCGCTGTGATCGTGCCACGTAAAACAACAAGGGGTGCAAGCCCCCTCCAGGAAAAACCGACCACGTCATAGCACCACCACCTCCTAATTTCACTGTTGGCACTACACACGCTGGCAGATGACGTTCACCGGGCATTCGCCATACCCACGCCCTGCCATCGGATCGCCAAATCGTGTATCGTGATTTTTCACTCCACACAACGTTTTGTCACTGTTCAATCGTGTAATGTTGACGCTCCTTATACCAAGCGAAGCGTCGTTTGGCATTTTCCTGTGTGATGTGTGGCTTATGAGCAGCCGCTAGACCATGGAATGCAAGACTTCTCACCTCACACCTGTCACAGTACTTGGAGTGGATCCTGATGCAGTTTGGAATTCCTGTGTGATGGTCTGGATAAAGGTCTGCCTATTACTCTTTACGACCCTCTTAAAATGTCGGCGGTCTCTGTTAGGCAACAGATGAGTTCGACCTGTACGCTTTTGTGCTGTACATGTCCCTTCACGTTTCCACTTCACTATCGCATCAGAAACAGTGGACCTAGGGATGTTTTGGTGTGTGGAAATCTCGCGTACAGACTTCTGACACAAGTGACACCCAAGCACCTGACCATGTTCTGTCCGAGAGTTCCACGGAGCGTCTGAATATGCTGTTTCACGATGTCTAATGACTGCTGAGTTCGCGGATAATGAGTATCAGGCATTAGGTGGCAGCACACTGCACCTAAGATGAAAAACGTATGTTTTTGTGGTGTCCGGATACTTTTGATCACATAGTGTATATTCTGTTTTTTAAGTGCACAGATCTCCTAACTACTCATTCTAGTTGTTTTTTCAATAGCTCTTAAAAGCTTAGGTGGTGGTATTTTGTATATACAAAACACATTCATACACAATTCATACATTAGTATTTTATGCAGAAGTATCTAGTCCCAAGTCCAAAGAGGTAAATATTGAGGGAGAAAAAATTAAGCTAATCTGCAAGATTCGAATTCCTTCTGTTGCTTCATAACTTTTCAGGAAGAGCATGTGATGCCTTTTACGTAATGCGGCATAATTGTAGATCAATAAAAGTGTGCGCGTGCGGATACACACAAATAATAGATATTAGTGACTATTTCTCCAAACCGATATTGATTTTCGAGCACCGCAACTCTATGTACTTTATGAAAACTAAAAAGCGATGACTTGTTCACTGACTCGTGTTCTTATTAGTAGTGTTCTGTGTATAAACGTATATAATCAATTTTGTGTTGTATGCTAATTCCGAAATTATTCCTGCTTAACTTTCTCAAATTGGCAGCAATTTCTTATCTTGATAATTCCATAGAGTATACAAGACGTATTCCAAAACTATGGTCCGTTTGTCATAATAACAACATTGCTCACCAGACAAGCTTTATGTTGACAGTAACATGTGCCGATATATCTATACTTTACTTTTCCACATAATCGCTGTTCACATCTATACATTTGCTGTAACGCTGCACCAAGCTTGTTTAACCCCTCAGCATAGAAGTCTTCGCCGGGGACTTGAACCAGTTTGTAACCCTCGTCTTGAATTCATCGTCGGTTTGAAATCCTTGTCCACCCAGCCACCGTTTCAAATGCAAGAAGAGAAAATAGTGGCTTGGTGCCAGGTCGGGACTGTACGGACGGTGGTCAAGGAGTTCCCAACGAAACTCTTGAATCTTCTCTTTGGTTTTGGCAGCGGTGTGCGGGCGTGCTTGTCGTGCAGGAGGATGATGACACACGACAGTTTCTGGCGGTATCGATTTTGAATCACACATCTCAGTTTGGTAAGTGTCGCACAGTGTACCTCAGCTGTAATTGTTGACCTATAAACAAAAGGACGCCCTTTTCTATCCTGAACACAGTGTCCATCATTTTGTGATTCTTTTACGGCTATTGCTTATGCTTTTAGGTTTGGGTGAACGGAACGACGCCACTGCTTTGACTGTTGTTTTGATTCTGCATTGGTGTACGCTATCCATGTCTCGTCGCCCATAACAACGCGGGAAAACAAACCATCTCCATCTTGTCTACAGCGCTCCTAAAACTGTCGTGCACTAAGCATTCGTTGCTCTTTGAGCTGACCGGTGAGCAGTTTTGGCACCCATCTGGCACAAAGTCTCCGATATCCAAGCTGTTCAGTGACAATCCTGTAAAGTGAGGTTCGAGCAACATTTGGGAATTCATCAGCCAGACCACTAATCGTCAAAAGCCGATCTCTTCGAGGTTTTTGGTTGACTTGCTCAACGATGTCGTCGGTCCGAATACCGGGCTTACCACTCCGCTGTTCATCGTGCGCATTTGTGAGGCCATTTTGAAACTCTTGACACCAGTACCGAACCTGTTTGTCGCTCATTATGTCCGATCCATACACGAGGCATAAATCACGATGAATGTCCACAGCTGACGATCCTTTTGCCAGCAAAAATCTAATCACACCGACCACTTCACAACTGGCGGGATTTACGATTGTCGCGGCTTTTACGATCTGCTCTCACTTCCTGGAAAACGCTTACTGCGTCACACAAACACTGTGGTAGGTTTCTCAGGAGTCCGTAGACAACCGTGCAGGCGTGAAACATAATTCAGGCCTACCATCGTTAAATATTGTTCACCGGACTAGTTTTGGAATACGCCTGGTATATCTCCAATTATTAGTCAAGGCGAATAATAATAATAATAATAATAATAATAATAATAATAATAATAATAATAACCCCTTTTCTTGGCTTTTTGTGTTGCAATATTTTGTGCTGGAAACTTTCTATTAAATGATTTTCTGCTAATAGAATAAGCCAATATTAGCATTTCTTTATTTTCAGTTTTGAGTATATAAACATACGAGTATATTCTTGAACTTCAAAGAATTAAAGTAACAAATATATTCATGCGCTGCATTATCCCACTCTTAAGTTCTACTTTGTTTCGCTGGATTCCCAGATTCTGTTCACCGGAGCAGTTAAATGTAATGGCTGAGAGTGATTCACAAACCAGGCTTGATTTTAGTGCGGCAGCTAAATGAGCTTCATTCAAAACTCAGTTTACGCTTCATGTTTCATAAGTACTTCTACTCCATATCCCATTGCTCTGCATGTTTTATTTTCGAGTCAAAAGTATACGGTATGTTGCACTCATTTACCCACAGGAAACGCAGTCAAGGTCTGTCAAGAATTATAGTGGAGCAACTCTTTGGGGACACGTGCGAAGCAATAACCTGATTTTGACTTCTTTCATTCCTTTTCTAGAATAAAATTAAAAGTAACAACTTCTATACCATTGAGTATCGAGGGTATAGATGGTATCCAGGTCTCAAACTTGCAATTTAAAAGTCGGCAGTGTTTAAAAGTTGATTTCGCTTTCTTCTATACGAACTCCGTTAACATATTGTAACTTTCCATATTATTAGTCTTTTAGCGCACTAATTAGAACTATCTAATATTTTCAAGTTATTATTCAAATGACACACATTATTACGTATGCTCAAGCCCTAATTTGCGTAAACATTATAAATAATTTGATACCTTCTATGTGACATAACTGTTCAACACTCACTTTAGATATAACTTGTGTGTGCTATTATGTTTTGATTGATTTTGACTTTGGCTTCAGGTGAAAGGTGCTTCGTTTGTTAGGTTTAGGAGGTTTCAGTAGAAAGGAATCGTTTTTTGCGTTACACTAAAATTTAGAGTACCAAATTAAACTAAATTGAATTTTACTTATGGACGCTCTTAACTGCTGTGGTCCTTAGTGTCCCATTCTATATTGGGCGTGAAAGACCGGTAATTTTGCTCAGATATCTTTATCAAGCTTGAGTTTCTTTTACGTGCCGTAAATCTACGACACGGGACAACCGGCGATTTTTTACTGAGCGTGAAGTATTTTTCTCTGTAAATGTGTAATTTGCTAGTAGTAGACATAGAGATGCCTAATACACAGTTGCTGCATAGCATATCACATACTCTTAGAAAATGCTAAGAATGCTAGCATATACGGTGCGTTCGTTTTATGCCAAGGCGGCGGATCGCGCGAATGCGTGCTCCGCACACAGTCTACTACACTGCGAGATGTTTTCCATCCGTAACTCCCCAGTTGCTTACTTACTTACTCAGGAGTGTTAGTAACATATATGTAATGAGAGTTACCTTGTTATAAGTTTTGTTGAAATTGGTATCCATTTGCGCAGACATTTTTAACATCATCAGGTTAAATTACCATCACACGCGCAGTTCTTCCTGTGTGATGTTCATAAATTCTGCTTTGATTTTATCCTTAATTTCGTCTGTGGTTTGGGGATTCTTCTAAGTTTGACCAAACATTTCACAGTGTCTCTACCCGGAACTGGATAACCAGGAAGTTACTGCTGAAGTTGTCTACATGATTCAGTTTTCACGTGTATATCATGTATAAAAATACGCTGTTTAAACTTCAATTTCTTGGCAGGCATGAACTAATAAGAGAATAGCATTTCTAAGGAATTCGCACACAACACACGTATTTCGAAACACCTCACAACACGAAGACAAAGCAACAACTCAGACAGTTAAAGCTGATAAATGTATCGACACGTTCTGCACCGCTGCTGTGCAGTGGCATAATACCGAGGTTGCTGCCGTCTCGGCCAATACGAATATATGGTGATTGTGGCCTTGATATAAAACGAAGGCAAATAGGTCTATAGGACCTATTGAAATAGGCCAATAAAATCCTTTTCCGTTGCAAGGCTAGGCTAATCCGAAGAAATATATCTTTCCATTTGGCTCTGGGTCGTCTAATTGAACGTCACCTTCAAGTGTATTCTAAAGTATTTGTTTTGTGATTTTATTATAATCCAGTCTTTCTGTGTATTAGAAGCACTGTGATTTAACATTAATTCTACTGTTACTTATAATTTGTATATCCTTAGTTACTAGCAAATTATAATGTTGGAAATGTGATATTTAGATGTATTTCCCCTTATCAGTGCGAGAAGTTACACTTCAGATGTTTCTGCTTTTACTTCAGTGAACAACTCAGTATTGAATTTCAGTTGCCATATAACAGCAGTTATATTTCATAAAGGTTTTTCCTAGTTCCTCACATGTTTGCATCCTTCTGCGTTTTTAATCTGCTCCTTTTCCTGTTCGTAGGAGATCCAAAATCCCAAATACTTGAAGCTGTCCACTTGTATTTAATTTTGGAAACTATTTTTTATATTATAAGACAAGGTGCGCCAGAAACAATAAGCGGGTTTTATCGTAAAAAGCACTTCAATTCCAAATAATTGTTCATATTTCTATCGCATGATTTTAAAATATACATGTTGGAGATTGGAGGACACCTTTCATTTTTACTTTCTCTACCATGTACATAGTACGTAGAGAAGGTATTGCATTCCATCCAAAAATTCGAAACAGAGATTCCGTCGGAAATACATGTTTTCGGACCACTGCATGAAAGAAGCATTTTTAGAAAACGTTTTGTGTGTGTGTGTTAGCAAGTGTGCTAAGAACAGCATGACTCAAAAACGAATAGTCCTACAAACCCAAAATTTGGCATTTAAATTCAGTACCTTCCAAAGATTTGACACGAAGACTTTCAAAGAAATCCGCTCACTAGAAATTACTCTTTACATGGAACGTTATTGAAATTATTTATTTTCTAAGAATTGGCAGTAATGATTTTGATTAAAATACCTTTAAACATCTTTACATGACAAATAAAACGTATATCTGCAATTTTCTGGGAATAGTCTGTGAGGACCTCTTCATTCAGAAGGTATTTGGTGTAATCTTGTGTGACTGGTAAATGTTAATCGATAGACGAAAACGTATTACACAAGAAATGCAGGTGGGTTTAAAACCTACAATTTATTTCAAGTAACGTTTTTCTGGCATCAGCCACTTCCGAGATATCCGTAAATAATGCTGCGGTTATTTAAAGAGTATAGAATTTTAAGACTAGCATATAGCGTGAAGTTCTAAGACATTTGACTATAATTTTTTCTTTTATATCTATAATAAGATGTGTAATGGAGCTATTTCCGGAAGGTTTTATCTCAATTAAAATGAAATTGACAGTAAAATCCGCTTTCGTAAGAATATTTTGTACACTTGCTAATAAACAATAGAGGGTAGAGAAAGTCATGAGAATGAAACACATCAGGCTTTTTGAAGAGTGTCCTGCTCACGGTTTGATCCGATATGCGAAAATCAATCGTATGCTTCCTTGTCGATCGGCGTGAACTTTGTTGCATAGATTCCTATATTTTGTTTTGTGCGTTGAAACAAGGTCGCCCAGTGGTGATCTGTTCGTCGCGCTTCCTCTATTGTTTCACCTAATTATGAATAGTATTCTTCGAAAGTGCATCATGTAAATTCAGTTCCCTCAAAATGCTCTTTGGATTTCTGTGATGGAATTGGTTCTGATATACGGCACATACACACTGCCTTATTGTCCGGCGCTCCATGACAACACATCGGGGAGAGAATACAAACTGCGAACTCATTTCCAAGGTCGACTTTACAATACTGCCACATATTCGCAACAAAAAAACTGCCAGATTCAAAATAGCTATGATTAAAACCAGGTTATTGTTTCTGCTACATACTGCAGAATTTGAAAACTCGTATCGTTGTCGATTTTGTAAAGGTTTTTAATTAAGCATTAAGAGACAACCTATGGGGAGTAATTACGAAAGGCAATGTACACTAAACATGACAACAATAGGCAAATTGTCCAAAAATTTTTTTGGATCCAAATGGAATGAAAGAATGGCTTAATCTTGGAGTACGTCCAGGATGTACACTACATTATATTTTATGGCGATCACATGTAGAGATATGTTGATATGCCCGACATGGAGTCGGCTCTCCCAGAATGAGTTTAGTAGACCTGCACGTTCCGAAAGGCTCAACTCAGATGTCGGCAGCTTGATTTTGTTCTAGATTATTCCGGAACGTTCTGGTGGGTTTTGTGACGCTTTTGATAGGAAGTAGGGGTGAGGATGTTTGCACATAAAATAATTTGGGACTAATTATTCGATTTCTTTAGGCAGCAAGACTTCTTAATATAAGGAACAGTATGATGTACTCTCTGCACCTGCGTCGTGGTAAGATGAGTTTTGGATGATGACTTCTTTGTGCACAACATGTAAGATAACATGTTTTGTTAATAAAACTGTTATTTGTAAACAACTTAAACACTTTCTTGTTTTAGGCTTCTTTACAGATTCCGGTATTCCTGTTGCATTCCGTAGTTTCGCCTGCTTAGTGAGTTTTGCCCCCGTTGTCATGGCTTTAAGTATGGAAGGTTTGGGAAGTTGCTTAATTAATCTATAGCCGTGACGATATATATATATAAAATTAGGTAAAATTATTCACAATTTTAATTTAAAGGAACCTAAAATAAGTCCAAAGTATTGGCATTTAGAGGAAGGGATACACTGCAGGCATAATTCTCTTTGAATAATACACTCTAGAACACATTAATAGTTTTAAATATCTTGAGTTCAATGTGTCTTACTGTAAAAATGAGGATACATATGGCAAAATGCATAGATTGAATCAGTACGGCTGTATTAAACAGTATCTTACAAATACTTGCAAATAAACTAAATTTAAATTTTATAAAGTGATGACTGTTGCTGATCTCTTGTATGGCTAAGAACGTTGGCCACCTAAAAACGGAACAAAGGCTGGAAGCTGATGAAATCATTTTTTTTGTTCCATTTATATGCCGCCTTGAACATCTAAAGTCATATTGGCGGCTTTGCCTTGAGAACAATGGCTCATTAGCAATGATGTTCACTCGTTGCCGGTCGTGTTAATATTTGGGTTTATTTACTTTATATTTTCTGTTTATATATTAATTCCATGCATATATTTACGGTATCATTCTAGAGAGAATGAGGAATAATCCTGACTAAAAAAATTCCCATCGTCTAACCGGGACCTCAGGACTTGGACGCTAGTATTCTAATCACTAGACCACAGAGGCAGTTCAAATGAAATTTCTGAGAAGCGTTTCGGACTGTACTCTTTACGTTTATAGATAGAAGTAAGCAGTATCAGCTTAGTTGGAGAGCGTACGTGGGAAAACTATTAACCTTGCGGCAGAAGGAGTGTTGATTGTTCGCAAGAAATGGATTGAACAATTCTAACTTCCAAGAGTCCGAAAGAAGACAGAACGCTTAATTGCTGAAGTTGATGATTATATACAGGATGGACCATTTAAGTTGGAACTGTACAATATCTCCAAAACTAAGCGTTGTGTAAAGAAATGTCTTTGGTAAACGTTACTTGATATTATGGGGAAAGTAAATGCCATTAGCCGTGTTTTGTTTGGAGGAGGTTTTGATAGCCATTTTCTGGTCAATTTAATATTTTTACATGGAAACCAACAATTAGGATCAATTTAAATTTGAAAGCTGTTATAAAAACTAATTTTTCTTCGTGATTTTTCTTGAACGCCTTTGGTAGCTCAGCTTTACTCCTAAGCCAGTCGACAAGGTGAAAAATTTTGGTTTCAAATGATCGACAAATGATGGTGGATACTGCCACTACTTCGTCCTCTCATTGGAATGCCCCCTTAATCACTTGCTTAAATAGACCTTCAAGAGGAGTTGCAATGCTAAGACTTATTTTACACTATGTAAATAAAAGATTGAGTTTGAAAAAGGGAATAAGAGATGCATTTGAAGATGTACTGGAGATTTGGGACATAGCAACAGTTCCAACTGAAATAATACATACTATTGAAATAAAAAAGCTGTACGACGACTATCAAAATCTGAAGAAAAACATGAAGACCGTCCTTTAAAAACTGTCGTATTCCCAAAACGGATCTCTCCAATCTTTTTGATATTTTTGATAACGATACATTGCAGACAATGAAAATTGAAGAAGACACAAGGTTCTTAACAATACCAGAACCCAGCAATAGACCGAAAACTGGTAGCTCAAGAGTCTCAAAGCGAGCAATGGAAAATCAAGAGCTAAATACATCAGCGATCTTCTGCTGATATATAAAAAGTCAACGAGTGTAACATCTCAAGTAAGTTGGGAGGAACTGAAGAGAATGAAATTAGTGCAGTACGGGTGAATATGATGCTAATTACCAATCTTCCATAAGCAAAACTCCAAAGTAGCCTATAAAAAGAAAGAAAATGTTCACTTCCAAATTCGCAGATTCGCTTGACAGAGTCAGTTTATCCGATCGTAGTGCCATGTTTGTCGTCAGTGCAGTTTGAGTTCAGTGGTCGTATTTTGGATCAACTGTCAGTGGCTCGCAGCACAATCAGACGTTACCGGGTGAAGACACACGAGGAAGTGGCTGAAGATGATAAGATACCTTTTTGTCCTGAACATACATAATTTTTCACTGGAATGGAAAGTTACAGGAAGATATTACTAGTGGAACTGAAAAGATCAAGATAAATGACTGTGCTGAAAGGTGCATTGCTCTAATTCAAGCTTATAATACTAGAATCACTAAGAACGAAGAAGAATTCCAATATCTAATTCGGCTCGTTCATCTGCACACGAAACAGTTTTCAACGTGCAAGAAGGCAACGCTGATGACTGATGAGGATAATACCGGCAAACAATCACTAAGTCATAACATTTTGCAATATAAAAGTTACAGTAAACTGTTATATAGTTGATGATTATATAAAGTTGTTCTATTTTACTTTACCCAATTTTTTTTCTGAGCAGTACCATACCATGGAATAAAGGCAAGTTTGTGGAAAATGCCTTTTATATATTTATAATTTGGATCCCTCTATACATATATATATATATATATGTATAGAGGGATCCAAATTATATATATATATATACAGGGTGGACCAATTAAGTTGGGACTGTACAATATCTCCAAAACTAAGCGTTGTAGAAAGAAATGTCTTTAATAAAAGTTAGTTGAAGTACCTGGGGAAAGTAAATGCCATTAGTCGTGTTTTTGTTGGAGGACGTTATGATAGTCATTTTAGAGCAAATTTAGTTTCTTTTAATGCGAACCTACAATTAGGGTCAAATTAAATTGACCCTATAATGACCATGACAATGTACTCCAAATAAAAGACGATTAATGGCATTTACTTTCCCCCATGATTTCAAGAAACGTTTACTAAACATATTACTTTCTACAAGGCTTAGTTTTGGAGATATTTTAAGTCTCAACTTAAATAGTTCATCCTGTATATCGTGCTGTATTAATAAAGATCTTGTTTAAAAAACACCTGAGTTTTTCAGATTGGGGACTAACCTCGCCTCCACTAATCAAAAGCTGTTTACGTGATACACAATGGAGAGACAGAAGGAGGGCGAGTCAGTAATGGAACACAAACATTTTAGCAGTGCACGCCACTGACTTCCGCTACATTGTTGATGGCGTTGCGTGCAGCACGCAACGCTGTTAACGTACGCCCGAGCTTCTTGTGTTATCGATTCGGCTAGAGAATGCATGCAATGCAGAAGCTTTCTTCTTGTTTCCTTCTTATTTTGGGTTACTAGTAGCGGGATGCTAATCTGTTGAAACATTGCGTGCTTTGTTTCCCCTATTGCTCTTCGACCTTTGCCTGTTAGACCCATACCTACCGCTGCAGAGAGTGTGAATCTCAACGCCTGTACATACAACCACTTAATGGATTTTAAAGAACCGTAAAGCCTCAAGCTTAAGAGAACCAACAAATCTACTCTCCTTTAAAAAAAACCTTTTAGACAAATGTTTAGGAACCGAAGTTAAATCAAGGATTTAAAAACAAAATACTTGGGGAATTAAAATAAGAAGAAATGTTTTGCATGGAGAGCAATGAACAAAATTAGATGTGTTGCATTTACATGACTTTTCTCTACTCATATTTGTACAAACTATTCTTACAATTGGTTATTCTTACACTTAATTTTTGTTAATTGAAAAAGTTTCCATTACACATTTACACATTTGGTTACAGTTAAAAGAAGAATGGAATACGTTTAAGCGTTAATCAGATTCTTAAAAGGAGAGTTATTAAATAATGGGTTTGAAATTTGAGGCAGTATTTTTAACACTTAAATGATTTCAGTCAAATTATACAATATAAAATTCAATAACAGCCCGCCTTAAAGGAATATGTGTATAAAATAACATATAAAATATATATAACAGTCATTGTATTAATTTTATATTATTATGCACATGTTCAATAATGTCATGTGAATATATTAGGTAATTTAATAATGTAGGAGCTGTGAGAATAATGGGTTAAAAGTTGCTAAAAATGAGGTATCAATGACGTAGCCTTGAGGCAATAATGAATTAGAAAGTAATAACACTACTAGTAATTCTCGGAGCAACAACAATGTAATTTTTGAGACAGTTTATAAAATAGCCAATCAACAACCAGAAAGATGCTTAAGTTAAATTAAAGTATTCTGTTGGAATAGCATTAGCCAATCAGAAACTGAAATAGGGCAAATTGTATAAATTCAGAAGTCAGTTTTTTGTAGACAGTATTCCTAACCAGACGCGTTTCATCGAGAAGTTTAATATGTATTCAGTGTGACACGAAAATGGTTTACACGTCTAAAAAGTGCAAGTATTTAATAAAAGAATCTCACAGCACTCTATATCAGTGACGTGTTATTTAAATCATGGCAAGAATTAATAAAAGGAGTGAAGTAAAATTTATAAACTCTAAGTCTACATTGTTAGCCGCACTACTTCCTGCAAAGAAATCCATGTCTCTAACAATAACACTGACGCAGCCGAGGAACACATAAATATATAATATTTAAAGAAACCGTAAAATTACAAAGTTAAAATTTTTAAACATTGGAGTGAAGGTACCGGGTACCATACGTGTTTACAACTTCTTCAAGATCGACTCTCCAACATTCGAAATACAATGCAACCTACTTTAAATTGGCTTTCTATACGTGAAGCAACAAACTTACTTCAAATTCCATGCTCTATGCATAACTACGGGGAGGGCGGGAAAGAACAGCAATTTCGCACTAGAAAATACCATAAAGTATTTGAAAACAAGAACGAAAAATTTCTCGGAAATGATTGACCCCATAGAGAACGTTATTTGTCTTTGCACAGTAAGATTTTGTCTATATCTTAGGGTTTATCCATTTTAAAGCAGCCATTCCGAATGAAGAGGTCTTAACAGATTATTCCCAGAAAGTTGAGGATATTAATTCCACTTGTTATGAAAATGTCTTCAAAATATGAATTTTAATCAACACATTTGGCACTATTTTTAAGAAAAGCAAAAATAATGAAACATTGTCCATGTAAAGGGTAGCCTGAGGTGGGTGATTTTCTTGAGAATTCTCGCTTCGTATCCTTGAAAAACCTTGAACAAGGTTGGTATTTAACTGACTTTTCGTTTCTGAGTTAGGCTGTTCAGACGGACAGGCGCGCGCGCGCGCACACACATACACCAAGTTTTTTTAAAAATACATTTTACTTTCTCTACCACGTACTAATAGGCAATGAAGGTATTGTATTCAACTCGAAATTCTATATAGAAGTTTCAAAGGAAATATATAAAAGTGTTCCTCGTGTTTGTTGTCCGTAAAGAGCATAACTAAAAAAAAATCTGAGGTGTTACACTCACATGACTTTTTCTACTCTTGTACAAACTATTTTTACAAACGGTTATTCCCCATATGCTTCATGTTAATCGAGATTTTAATCTTATTGCTAATTTTTTGTAGATGCAAGGGGAATTGCTAGTCTTTAAGCGATAGTCAAATATTTTAAGAGCTGGTTGATATGTCGAGTATTCCATTCTCTTTGCATTAACAGGACAAAAAAAACGAATTTGAGAAAAAGTATAAGTATTGGAAAATTTAAGGGGATAACAAACAATATCTCGAAAATGGTTCACTCAACAAAAACTGTATATGACATAAATTGTGTATTTTAACGCGATCTACATTTTGTGTGTAGTAAAACTTTGTCTATCTCTTATGGTTTATCAGTTATGCAAAAGTCGTTCACAATAAAGAATACTTTTGGAGACATTCCCAGAAAATTCGAGATATACATTTCATTTGCCATGAAAATATCTTAAACATATCATATTTCAATCCAACTCGTTAGAGCCATTTTTGAGAAAATTAAAATTTTCGAAAAATGTTCCATGTAAAGGATAATCTGGGGTGGGCGGATTTTCTTGAAAACCATTTGTGTCGCATCTCTGGAAGATACTGAACCTAAATACGAAGTTTGTATTAATCCGACTGTTCGTTTCTGAGTTATGCTGTTCACAGACAGACAGGCAGACAGACAGATACACACACACACACACGGACATGTTTCCAAAAAATGCTTTTTTGGATTCAGGGGGCCTCAAAACATATATTTTCGGTGGAATTTCCGGTATCGAATTTTTGGGTGGAATGCAATACTTCCCCTACTTACTATACGTAGTAGAGAAAGTAATAAACTGTTGTAAGAATAATTTGTATAGTCACTAGTAAACAAAAGGGGGGAGAGAAATTTATGTGAATGTAACACATCAGATTTTTTTATTCTGTGTAATATAATACGTTCTTAGATCTTCTTTTTTAACGGATTACCCTCCTCTTTGTTCTATTTACACCCCAAGGATTTACAAGCCCATGTCTTGCGTCAGTAACCCGTCGAGGAGCAAGCGAAATCTGGATCATAGCATATCCAGGATGAGTGATCAGTCAAATACCTGGTATGGTTGTGAAGAAGAGGAAATTGAAATGTAGTGTTGAGAGGGATGATAGGAAATTTCACATATTTAACACAGTATTCGCCTAGCGATCGAGGATAGTTTTTTGCGAAAAAACTTCGTTTAGGTTGGTCGACCCGGGAGGTTTGAACCGGGGACCTCCCGATTCGAGTTGCTCACATTATCACAGTGCCATCTCCTCCGCTATTCTTAGGCATTTAAGTATTTAAATTGTTCTATTGTATCCAATTACCCTTTTTGATCTTGCGGAACTTCCTTTTAAGTTTGTTTTTTCATTCCTGCTTCGTCAGTGGAAATAAGAAAACCATATTTTCTTAAATATATTCACTAATTCCGACCAAAGCGGTTTTCTTCATGCCTTACATTCTAGAGATCCAGATTTGGAATCTCAATTAGATTTAATTACCCGGATAAGGATTTTTCTTGGGTTTTCCCTTATCCTAAAACGATGAATGCTGGGTATCTCTAAGCTGTATTAAACCCAGCCTCATTTAAGCATCATTTCACCGATTTTTATTCATTGTCCGATAAGGTCTACGTGGTTAAAGGACGAAAGGCTATACTGAGAGTATCTCAGTGAAGGAATTTTCTCTATGCTGACCTTTTCGTGAATAGACGATATTCACATACGAACACTTACAGTGTTTGCTCTGCGAGTAGTGGTGCTGACCATGCGATTGCTTACCTCAGTGAACTGTTCCGGTACACACACGTATACTAGGCTCTTAATGGATATTTGCAACGCAAAGGACAGCCTTTATTAAGCTGGTGCATCGATGAAACGCCGAAAGGAATAGAGAACTACATGAGAGGTACAAATGAAAATACTGCAGGTTTGAGCTGCACACATTTCCTGTGTTTTGGAAATGAAAATTGCTAAAGATGTTAACCAATGTAAATACTCGGAGTAGCATAAACGCAAACATAGAAGCTGATCATATACGATAACACCAGCAGTTTTATCTGAATACAATACCACTGTAGGAATACGCATGAGAAATGAAATATATGTATAACGCTTGCATAAGATAAATCTAATATTTCCATACAATATCTGTATTTTGAGTAAATTATTGAATTGGCCTGGATAATGAGTAATTTATCCTGGTGTACCATATTTGATAACCGTGTTTTTTTTTAAAGTTTTAGGTTTTTATGACCTTTTATTCCAATTTCATATTACATTAACCTTAAACAATAAAATGAAACATTTATATGTGTTTTATATTGTAAAAATAGTAACTTCTTTCAATAAAACAGTAGGTTTTTTAAGTAATAAAAAGCAAAATCCATACAACTGGATCTAAATATAATTCAGTCAGCACCCAAGCGTGACATAACACCGGTTAATTTACTTGAGCTCTTCCCATCCCTAACCGTAGGCACGTTTTACTGCAGTCAGATGATCCAAGCATTCCATTATACCGGTTAGTTTACTTGTGCCCTCCCCGTCCTTTGCCTCACGCACATTTTATTGCAGTCTCTGGGACTCGAACTCGTGACGTTTGATTTTAAATGGATGGATAGTCCATTTCTTCTCGCTTTAACGATCACGGATACTCGAATCCCTTCGGTGGTGGTGCCAATGAAAGGGATATGAAAGCCGGATTAGAAATTAGAGGAAATGCGGCATATGAATTGGATAATGAACTACTTTAAAATATACAAACTGTTAAATGTAGGCATAAAACGAATTATAGATGACTTCTACTGTAGCGGAATAATGCGGTATTGGTTGTAATAATATTATTATGAGTACTTTAAAAATAGCCCCAAAATTCGTAAACCTTTTGAAGTTTATATGATTGTAGGCTTTCACATCCGCTGTTACTAGTAAAATATAATACGTCTTTCTCGTCGGAGATCGTGGTCGAAGAATACAGGATGTTTCAAAAGTAGAGGGCATAATTTCAGGTATACATCCTCCATATGTAAACAACCAAAAAGTCCATTACAACATGGTTCGGAAATCCTTGGTTTCTAAGTTATGGCCTTAAAAATAGTGATATTCACCGGAAATATTTCTTACTGCAGGTAGTTTTCTTTGCAGAAGATGTTCAACTGTCCACCTCCTGCTTATAAATACAGGCTTCACATCGACGTCTCAGGGCCTTGGGAACACAAACCCCGAATTCCAAGAGTATTGCCTATTTCCTCACAACCTGTCACAATTCGATTCTGAAGAGATTCCCTGTCAGGCACCGGAGACGAATACACCAACGCTTTTAAATGGCTCCTCACTTAGAAATCGACAGGTGAGGTGAGCATACTGGCCAAATAATTGTGCGATCTCTACCTATCCATCAGGAAACCTTCGATCCAGGTACCGGCAAAAGGTACGGTTGAAGTGTGCAGGAGATCCATCATGTACGAAGTGAGGTTGTCGATGAATGCTTAGTGGAGTGTATTCATACACACGAAGTATGGCGTTTTCCAAGAAATTTGTGTACGCCTCTCTATAAGTCTGTTTACAGGTAAATGGGATCCAACTAACCAATCAACAAGGATACCGGCCCAAATGTTGAGAGCAAACCGCATTTAGTGATGAGGTGGAACAATTGTATGGGGATCCTCATATGCCCATACATACTGATTGTGGCAATTTGTAATGCCATCTCGCGTGAACTGTGTTTCAGCTGTAAATAATACTAAGGCAGGAAAGCTCGTATTTGTAGCACACTGCTGCACGAAACACCGGCAGGGTAATCTGCTGAATTTACACATTCCAAATGTTAAGGAAACAACTGCTGCCCTCGCAACAGTCTCCAGATAGTTATATGAGGAACATTCACTTGCACTACTAAACTTCGTGTACTGATTACTGATAGGAGTCGTGTGCACAGAATCCAGAATCTCCTCTACATCTGGGGTTGTAGATCTTGGTCGTCCCCTCCCCAAACCAGGAAATGTAAACTTCCCATGAGTGCACAACGTCGATGGAGACCTTCAAATGTCTTCCGATCTGGATATCTTTGCTATACGCACCTCTCTTGGTAAAAACGACGAGCCAACAGCATTGCCGTCCGCCTTACCCTACATGAAGTGCATTTCTGCCAGCTCCTGATTTGAGTACATGTGGCTCCGTCGAACGCTAAATCCAACATCCGATGTACCCTTCGCCTCGGAATGAACTGTCAGTGTGGCCTGTTAATATTTTCTGTCACGGCAACTACCTGCAGGAAGAAAAACGTTCCGGTGAATATCACTGCTTTTTAAGGCCAAACTCGGAATCCAAACATTGCCGGACACATGTTGTAATAGACGTTTTTATTGTCTACATGTGGGGAACGCATATAATTTATGCACTCTATTGTTGTAACATCCTGTATCATTAGTGGAGTCCTCCGTGGACTAGTGGTACCGCGCTAGCCTCTAGTTCCCAAGATCGCGGGTTCAAACCCGGCGGAGAGCGATGGATTTTTTCGGGCGTAAAAAATCCTTAGCATGGCTTCCTTCAGAAGGGAAGTAAAGCCGGTGGTCCCGTGTCGTAGATTTACGGTACGTAAAAGAACCTCAAGCCTGATAAAGAGGTCTCTGAGCAAAATTACCGGTCTTTCACGCCCAATATAGAATGGGACGCTAAGAACTGTAGTAGTAAAGAGCGTCCATAAATAAAACTCAATTTAATTTTTTTCATTAGTGGAACTTGACTTTTGGTTCTCAACTGCGGAGGGCATCCTCGAAGAGCATCAGAAACGGTTGGAGACTGAAATTAAATACTTACTTTGACCAAAATGTTCAAGTTTGAACAGGTGGTCTTAAGTCCTCGTATGCAAAATTTTAAATGGGTATGTGCAGCCTGTCAAAAGAGTAGTTTGGGGGGATTCATTTGAAAATCTTCATTTTGTATCTTTAGAAGGTATTTGTCCGACTTTTCATTTTTTAATTATGCTGCCCATAGACACACACACGCACCTTATTCGAAAAACGTTTTTTTTTTTTATTCAAGGGGACTCAAAATATGTATTTCCGTGAAATCTCGATATAGAATTTTTGGTGGAGTGCAACATCTTCTATGTGCTATGTAGGTATAGAAAGTAACAAAAATGTGATGTGATACATTCAGATGACTTTTTCTACCCCTACCGTTTATTAGTGGGTGTAGAGACTAGTATCACTAAGCCTATTTTTATATGTACTTCATTTTAATCGAGATAAACTTTTGCAGAAATAGCTACATTACGTATTTTGTAATAGATAAAAAGCGAACAGCGATAGTCAAAAGTTTAACAACGGACGCTATGTGCTAGCCTTAAATTTCCATACTGTTACAATGGAACCGCGAGAAACAACCGAATATTAACTGAATTTTAAAAGAATTATGTATTGAACAATCCGAACCATTAAAAACGGATAGCTCTGAAATGGCTGGCTGATGCCACAACAAGTTATTTTAAATAACCCGTGTTCTTTTAAAAAGATCTACATTTCGTCTATAGTACGTTTTCGTCTATCGCTTAACGTTTACCAGTTATACAAGATTAACAACATTTTTTTTCAAATGAACGGAACTTCAAAAGGCTATTCTCAGAAAATTTAAGATAGGCATTCATGTGAGTGTTTTTAATATATGGTATTTTAATCAAAATCATTAGAGCCATTTTTTAAAATGATAAAAAATTTCGAAAAAAGTTGCATTTAAAGGATAGTGAGGGTAGAGGTTTATCTTGAAAGTCTTCGTGGCACACCTTTAGAACATACTGAACTTAAATACCGAGTTCGGTGTTGATCACACACATGAAGCAGTATTTCATTGCTTATAATATAATTTAGATTCTGAGCGAGGCTAACTGCGGATTTCCGTGAATTCGGAAGGGGCAAGTCAAGCTCTTGGACACCCTTGGCGAGGCCATCACCCCCTATACAAAAGAGAGCCAAGCCCTGTATAGCGTCTACTGGCTGGGTTCGAGTCTAAATTTAAACCCCGTAGCGCGTGGGTAAAAATTTGTATAAATTGGAGAGAAACGTGAAGCTCATTCTCTAGTATTTTGTTGACTTCGGCAAGTATACATACATCCATCGACGCTCCCACGAGCAGTGTTCGAGATGTGAGCATAAGTTAAAGATACTAATATTCCGGGAGCATTTAAGTATTTTATACACATCGCCGTGATAATTGGGAGCGAGTTTTGCTTTTATTTAGTGAACGGGAAAATAAGTTTACGCCACTATTCCCGTAAAGCTCTCAGTTAGCCTTTGCTCCGAGAACATTCTTGCCTGTAAACTGAATCATCAATAAACTATGAATCAACGTAAGTCGTACTTTTCATTCCAACGTGGTAAACCTAGTTACCCTGCAGATATGAGCTACTCATTCGGCATTTGAGCAAGACAGCCTCACACATATGCATAATTGTTTATATTTTTTTAGATTTATGGGACCTCAAAACATGTATTTCTGGTGAAATATCGGTATCGAGTTTTTGGGTGGAATGCAATGCCTTCTTTTCTATTATGTCAATTACCCTGTGTTGAATAGTTTGCTTTACATAAAAAAAGACTTTAAATACGTAACATACCTTGATTAAGCGAAAATCACTACGATCAATTTCTTTGAAGGTGAAGAAATAATTATTTTTCCCCTTTTTTGTAGCTATGTATGAAACATCACGAATAACAACAGACATCCTTTTTCTTTGTTTTGTGAGACAGTGGAACACTTCCAGTCGTAATTATAGCACGGTCTAAGATGCCAAGTTACAATGGAGCGCTAATAAGCAAGGGGGAGTCATGAATTAGATATCTGCATGTAATGCACAGAGCTCCGAGTACTAACCTGACAATGTATCTTAGAGACAAGAACGTGCATGACTGGAATACTGGAGTTCTGCTCCTTGTAACAGCCGGTATTCGAACTGTCTCTGTTGGAAACCTCATTAAGCAGTGCACAGAAATCAGTGCTCCTCTTGTTCAGTTCAAGAAGGAAAAGGGTTTTGTTGGATTTCGTGCATTTCTCTTGTTTCGGAGTAGCTTGATGATAGTATAATAGTATATTTCATAAAAAGGTGTTGTCATTGTAGAATGACAACAGTTTGAAAATATGAGTGGAAATCAAGCGTTTTCTACTCCAAAATTCTTCAACTCATTTAACACATAGAATGCATACTAGATGCTTTCTCTGCTATGTATAGTAAGCAGGGGAACTACTGCATTCCTACAAAAAATTCGATACCGAGATTTCACCGGAAATACATGTTTTGAGGTGCGCTGAATGCATATAAAGCATTTTTGGAAACATTTCTGCGTGTGTGTCTGTGTCTGTCTGTCTGTCTGTCTGTCTGTGTATCTGTGAACAGCATAACTCAAAAACGAACACTTGGATAAACACCAAACTTGGTATTTAGGTTTAGTATCTTCCAGAGATGCGACACAAAGCTTTTAAAGAAAACTCCCACCCCAGATTACCCTTTACATGGAACATTTTTCGAAAATTTTAATTTTCCCAAGAATGGCTCTAATGATTTTGATTAAAATATCATATATTTAAGACACTTTCATGACAAATAAAACGTATATATGGAATTTTCTGGGAATGTCTCCAAAAGTATTCTTCATTGTGAATGACTTTTGCATAACTGGTAAACCATAAGAGATACGCAAAATTTTACTATATAAAAAATGTAAATCGTGTTAAAGTACACAATTTATGTCATATGCATCCTTTTTGAGTGAACCATTTTCTAGATATTGCTTTTTATTCGCTTAGATTTTCCAAAACATATTTTTTCTCAAATGGAAACTCGTTCATTTTTTTGTCCTGGTAATGCAAAGAGAATGGAATACTTCACATAGCAACCAGCGTTTAAAATATTTGACTATCGCTTAAAGCCTACTAATTCCCCTTGCATCTACAAGAAAATTAGCAATAAGATTAACATCTCGATATCTCGATTAACATGAAGCATATGGAGAATAAGCGTTTGTAAAAATAGTTTGTACAAGAGTAGGGAAAGTCAGGTGAGTGTAACACATAAGATTTTTTTTGACTATAGTGAACAATACAAATGTTTTATAGTAATTAATTTTAATACTGTTTAACTGTGAAGCCTCCAAGCGGGATGGCGGCAGGCGTCAACGTCTCTGGCTCGCATACGGGGTATCACGGGTGCGATTCCCGGTGACCGCGCACTCTGACCGCTTTCGTGGTTTTGCCGCAGTCGCCTAGGCGAATGCTGGGGTTGTGTATTCTACCACGATCTCTCTTTCTCTCAGTTTATCTCTCCTTCTGACGTTGTAGGTGTGTGTTTGGATCCTGCGGTGCTGGTGGTGTCGCGCAGATGGCGTAGTTGCTTGCGCATTGTGAAGATTTCTCCCCGGGGTGCGTCGTCTCGCCCGTTAGTGTGGCCTCGTCGCCCTCTCTCGTGATTCTTCGCTTATACTGGTGCGCGGATATTCAAACTGGAAAAATTAGGGACTTCTGTGGCTCTAATCTGTCTGCGACCTCCTATGGCTCCTTCACCGCATTCCTGCCCCCCGGCGAATATAGCCACAATAGATCAATCTGGTCGCTTGAGGTGTCCCCCTAAATCCTACAATGAAGCCGGAGAATTAAATTAAATGTTGAGGCAGTAGTTTTAACACTTGAACGATATCAGTTTATTTATATAATATAAAATTTAATAACAGCCCACCTTAAAGCAATATGTGCATATTATAATATATAAAGTGTATGTAATAGTCAGTGTATTATGTTTATATTATTATGTACATGTATAATAATGTTATGTGAATGTATTATGTAGTTTTAACAATGTAGCAGCTGTGAGAATAGCAGCAAGCTGCTTTCCGTAGCAAACAGAATTACAAAGTAGAAGCCGAAAGTTGCTATCAATGAGGTAACTTTGAGGTAACAATAAATTAGAAAGTTTAATAAAGGTTACTACCAATTCTTGGAATAATAATTACCGTAATATTTAAAACATTTTATAAATAGCCAATCAAAAATTACAAAAAGCTTAAGTCATATAAAAGTATTCCATTGGAGTAGAATTAGCCAATGAGATACTTGAAATTGAGAACATGTACATATTCAGGGGGAGACGCTACAAGGAAGCATAACCAAGCAGTCCAGTTTAGATTTGGTACAAGTTCCGTGTGTGACATGAAACATACATTGCGGTGAGAATAATATAAAGTTTACGTGTTAAAAAGTGCAAACAACAATAATCTCACAGCTCTATAGTAAGATACATCAGTGAAGTGTTATTTAATCGTGTGAAGGATTAATAAACAAAGTACAATACAATTATAATTTGTGTAAGCCTTGTTCTTTAGCCGTACCAGCCCTGATAAGAGATACTGTTCTGCAAATTACTACTGACGCAGCCGAGGCATACATATATAACATTTAAATAGACATTAAAATAAAAAAATGCTTTTTAAACGTGGCAGCGAATGCCACCGGAAAATTTGTACCACACATGGGGCGAACACTTCAAAAAACAATCTCCCGCAAATTGTCATCCATTTCGTGTGTAGTCTAAAACACATGCTTCAAATTGGTGCCTAAATGTGGTGTAACCGCAACAAAATAAAAGTACTGCAAGTTTGGCTCCCATACGAGGGGTTGCAACTACTCATTTGTGATCTAGATGTAGTTGCTAATATTTAGATTCCGAGATCGTAGATTCAAACCCAGCAGAGGGCATAGATTTTTTCCTGTGTAAAAATCAATAGCATGGCTTCCTTCAGAAGGGAAGTAAAGCTGGTGATCCCGTGTCATAGATTTAATCCTGCAGTAGTCGCACGCAGATTCACAGTCCGCACGAAACCATTTGAACTTACAAATCACGTGACCCGAGTACCTTCCTACAATCAGCAGTATTACATTATTCCTTTGTTGCACTTGGACTTGCTCAGCGGTTATGGAATGATCAGCAATGCAAACTGACAGTCCCGCGCAAGCAGCAACACTGGATATTATCTGCCTTGTTGCCGTCGACATAAATAGTAAAAGTGAACTATTGTAATAATACAATCATTCATTCACAAAGGCTTTTTTTATTATTGAAGTTTCACAATTAGTCGCGTTGTTTTGTTACGTTCAGATCAGTGAATGTTTTTGTCGATCAATTTTTTTTTATTTGCGTGTATTTCATTCTGTTTACATTATTATACAGTATTTTATTGTGAATTTGAGCCACACGTAATGTATTAAGCAACAACATTTCAGTAGAATTGGGCAGGATTTATTGTTTTATATAACGTGTGTATTTAGTGAACTAAAATTCAAGTATAGTAAATTGTATATTCTGTGTTACTTTGTGCTTATTTACTATAAATCCATAGTTTTCCCCACGCGGTCTCACAGTCCGCAGCGACTACTGACGATATAAATAATTGTGCGACTACTTCAGTGTTATAAACAAGGCACGTAAAAGAACATCAAGCCTGTTAAAGAGGCCGCTGAGAAACTTTTCCAGCCCTTCACGCCAAATATGGAATGGGACGCTAAGAACCACAGTAGTTAAATAAATAAATAAATAAATAAAACTTAAGTTTAATTTTCGGGAATTAAATAACTGATGAGGTTGTAAATAGCCATTATCTCGTAAACATTGAAAACGCCTTATGTTTTACCGGAAAAAAATACGAGTCAGTTGGGGAATTTAATGTTGTACTGACACGTTGACATGTTAGCTCAGTCACTCATTTAAATCATAAATAAATATTAAGAAACAAAAAGGAAGAGAATACTCGGTTAAGGTTAAAATGGTAAAATTAACTATTAGCTATATTGTATGTCTACAATAATAGATATATAAAGAGTTAGGGAATTTAGTCTAGTTTATGCATATATTTGCAGTAAAATAGACAAACATGTAGGCAAATTACAAATATTGAATGGAGGAAATTTAACTTGGCACCATGACAGTATGAATGGAAGTGGACCAAAAGCACTATGGTCAATATATTACACTTTTGGGCACTTTATGTGCTTAAACAGACATTTCAAACTTATCTTATGGAGAAGATATTTTACTCTCTAATTTAATCCTGGTTACTTATACCGCCCCAGAATACCAATCTAGGTGGACAAATTCATTACAGCTACATCATTCGTATATTTGCTGTTATAGACATTAAAGACATATGTTGGTGATAGTGTTTCAATAAAATCGTATGATTTACGTAAATGGTTAATGTGATATTTCATTTATTTTCTGTTGTTTAGTATTAATCTATCTTTGCTAGATCGAGAATTTAAAGCCCAAAATTCTTCTTAGAGTTTAAAATGTTGAAGTAGTAGCCATGCGATCTGGCTCTGGCTATTTTCCTACTTCATTTTATTGAGGTGAACGTTTCCGGAAACAGCTGGTTTATGCATTTCGTTATGTATACAAAGGGAACTGGGATACTCAAATGTTTAAGAACTGGACGCTATACGCTGGCCTTAAAATACCATACTCTTTCCATGACATTGCAAAACAACTGAACATCGACAGGACTTTAAAACAATAGCTAAGTATTGAACAACTTGAACTATTGATAACGGATATCTCGGAAATGGTGATAATAGAAAGGTTACTTCAAATAAATTGTGTGTTTTAAAGAGATCTACTTTTTTGGTGTAGTATATGCTTTCCTCCATCTGACGTTTACCAGGATTACACAAAATTCGTCCTGAATGAAGTGAACTTGTAGGCTATTCTGAGAGAATATAAGATACACATTTTATTTTTTATTTAAGTATATTTAATACATATTGTAACGTGTATGTGTGCGCATTGTCGTGTCGGACATATTATTGCTTTGTAGCATGACATTGTTGGGTATAATTATTTCTCTACGCACCTCCTAGTCTGTGAAGGCAAGTAAAGGTACGAGCTTCTTTATATAGTGGCGTGGGACAGTCGTGTGTGTCTCTTCAGGGCGAGTGGTTGCGTATGTAGAGTGCGTGGATCGTGTGTGTGGAACATCTCCCTCCAATGTATGTTCTGTAATCTTCTGTGAATGATGTAGTGGCATCAAGGTAAGTGTATAATAAACTACAGTAAATGTGAAATTGTGTGTGTTTTGTTATGGATATCCCACGCCTGCTTTAGAATGTGCAACTAAGGTGCTGGTCCTTTTGCTGCCTCTGAGTCTACATCCCCCAATGTTTATACCGGGATAACTAAATTTAACATCTAGCTGCAAAACCATTTAGCCACACCCCGGTATATAACAATACTTTAATCAAAATCGTTAGTCATTTTTGGAAAATTTAAACGCTTGAAAAATATTCTATGTAAAGGGTGTTTGGGGAGGGGGATTTTCTTTAAAATCTTTGTGTCGCATCTTTTGAAGATACTGAACGTAAACACCAAGTTCGGTATTTATCCAACATTTCGTTTTTGAGTTATGCTGTTCACACACACACACACACACATACATACGCATACGCAATCGGACCTTATGCTAAATATGCCTTATTTGGATTCAGGAACCTAAAACTTGTATTTTCGGTGAAGTCTTGTTATCGAATTTTTGTGTGGAATGCAATACCTTCTCTACCTGCTGTGTACGTGTTAGAGAAGGTAAAGATTGCGTTATGTGCTAAACTTTCTGAGGTTAATATTTTGTAGATTCCCAATGAGCATTGTTCCCGTTTTCATCTAGTGATTGAATTACACACGTTTATATGTTCATGTTGAAACTGATTAAAATAGGCTGCAATTTGCAATTGCTTGCAGCACTGTTAATGTTTATGATTAGTAAACAACATGCAGTATCCATCTGTTGACCAAAGCAATTTATTCCTTACTCTGAAGCAACAGGGTATAGCAGCGTGGTTACAAATTGCCATTTCACCATTAGCGACAGCCTTCCTACCAGTTGTAAATGATACGATGGGGTTGTCTGTAGGGGAGGAAAGCTCTTGATTATCCAGTTTTCGATATATATACGGCAGACTGGACTCTTCTGCAAAATAAATTTCAACGAACCTCCAAATACGAATGTTGTGAATGAAACTCCATTTCTGTTTCGAAATTAATTGCTTCTCGCGGAAAAATGAAGCACGGCTTCAATATCCAGTGATTGTGGATATCTCTATAAGGTTGCGTTTTAATGGTCTCCAAACCAAATTCATTTACTTGTCAATTATCTGTGCTGCCCATACCAATATAGTCGAGTATCATTTTCGCTATCTCTTCATGGCTCCAGTGAGCAGGCGTCAAGCTGTGATATCATCAATGTGGAAAGATGTTGCACTGTTTTGTTTGTTGCGTTTATGGATGCACCACTAAAAATTCTATTTTTTTTTTAAATTTTCCATTGTTTAGAAATCATCAAGTTTAGAATGAAGCGCTGAACACATTTAACGTAAATGTTGCCGAGCAAGAGAAAACCCAGCGTTGTATATTTTATCTGTTGCATATAGAGGTAACAGAGCTCAGGGGATAACGTCTGTGGCCTGCATTTGGGAGGTCTTGGGTTCAAACCCCAGGGGTCGACCAATCTGTCCGAATATTTGTCGCGCTTTTCCTCGTAACTAGGCAAACGCTGGATTGGATAATTTGATCCACAAATCATCCTATCATACACTTCAGCACATTTCATTTTCTTTCATAATACCAGACATTGTGCAGTATGGCTATGGGCCTTACCGGGAGGCCGGCATCGAGCGGTCGGAGTAAACAAGATAAGGGCCACTTGCTAGCGTAAACACGGGCGCGTTATCTACAGATAACTAGAACCTTCTAGAATGAAAGTTTTACCCCCTCTTCCAGAAAATGTGTCGAAGTAGTTCTAGAACGTTCGAGAACCTTGTGTAAAGACTCCACTGACTATATAAGCGAGTGCTCTCGCGAGAGTGAGTCAGTGTCAACAGTAGTGTGTTGCGTCGGTCAAACAGTGAGTGAGCGAGTTGGTGACGGCTGTTGTGATGTGCAGCGAGTGTTACTGGGGTGCGACGGTTATGGAGGTATTTTATTCGACTCCCGAGTAAAGTGAACCGTCCGGCATGAAGAGGCTACAAACGAAGACAGTGAAGTGACGGTGATTGAACTAGTTCATCTTGGTGAAGTGAGGTCCCAGTGAAGTTAAACTAGATAAAACAACTAAACAGCCTCGATGAGAAAAGTGAGTTTAAAATATGCTATGATCCAGAGTTTGCTTGCTCCTGGACAGGCTACTGATCCGGTGCATTGATTTGTATGTCCTAAAAAGAGGACGGTCATCCTATAAGAAGAAAAGGCTATAGAGGTATATTGTATGGGAAGTTTAATAACCGGTTTGTCCATTCTTGTGCAAGGTCACGCACACACACAAATTCGGTTACGGTTTTACAATATTTATAATCTGAATTTTAAGTTTATTGAAGTAATACTGAACACTAAGGTTACTGTTTATTTGAGTACTTCATCATTTCATAGGCAGGGTAAGTGTATAATTATACTTAGTTACCTGTAACGCCTTTGGCGTATGTAAGGACACCTTAGCAGTTCCTGTAATCAGGTCAATTTCTACAATTATTCATTTGGCCACTAGCGCGCATTGTAGCAGGTAATTACCCAATCATATATCTCCACGGAGAGAATATGTCCATAATGCCCATATTCTGGTCCTTAGGTTATAGCAATAATGTTTATCCTCGGCAACTTAATTTTTTATGTAGTTTGAAGTAACCTATTCGGCGCCTCTCAGTATAATGCTCAGAGACAGGGAGGGAGAGTTTAGTTTGAAGGAAATTTGATAACACAAAGATCGCTCAATCCGAGACCAAGTGGGCAATTCGGGCGAATAAAAGGATTTAAGTTCATCACCAATGTTTAATTGGAACTTACCCCATGCTATCAAAAGTTTAAATTTTCATCTCACTAACTCATGGAAATAACAAACACGATTTAAATGAAGGTGCTAATCTTTTACAGAAACGGAATTGCTGTAGATACGTAATGGAGCCATTACTTGAAAGGGTTGCCTGTGTTCGTTATGGATGGATGTAGAATGGCATTACACGTGTACCAATACCAGTGTCCCCCGCGGCAAGGTTATACACAAGGGATGGTATGCAAATGGACGGTCAAGCTCTTGTTTTGCAGTCAGAATCATGTGCCATTCTCATTTGCAGTGCACTACGAGTGACTAACAACGGTAAACATGCCATGTTAATTAAATTCATAATTACGGAGCGCTGTTAAATTGCATGCAACGTCAAACGCGTTTTCCTGAAAGTCCTGTTCGGTGGACGCTGTCAGTGTTGCCATCCAGAAAAATGGAATGTCACCAAGGATTTCACGAAGATTGTATACTTGAGCTTATCACAAGCATTCAGACGAAGAATACAAACGAGCGATAACTGTCAGGCTCGCATTTGGGACATTTCAGGTTCGATTCCCCGGCTCGCCACTCAGACATTGGCTTTTTCGCAGTTTCTTCTGGTTGAATTATATAATGCTGTGAATTTTCCTATCCTTCCATTTTCTTATGTTCCAGGTCGAATGATCAGGCGAGTGGATGACGGGCGATGGACTTGCTTTGGGGAGTTACATTTGGGGTGTGTGGGGTGTGGGCACCTATAGAGCTCTCTCCATGGGGAGAAGTTGATTTGTGTGGGGGGTACCTCCGGAGGCAGGATGCAATATCTAGACGTTGGGGAACCCACTTGCCACACTGGGTTTGATTACTCTGCGTTCTTCCCTTCACCCCTCCCTCCTGGAGGTTTTCAGAAGCACATTTAAGTGGCCAAATCGCGAATGCCAGCCACACGCGCTACCGCCTGCGCCACCTCGCTTGGGCTTAAGTGATAGTCAAATCTCTTCAACGTGCTATGTATGTGATGGATTTAAAATTCCGATCTCTTTGCATACCACGAGAAACAAATCCGATCCGTTGCATACACATAGACTTCTCTACCCATCATTAAACAAAATATGCTTACGAAAAAGCTTATAACCAAGATAAACGTTTGTATAACTGGATTTATTACATATTTATTTCTAGGTATAATGAAAATAAGGGTATACAGTGAGATTAAGAGATAGCCAAAGAACGTGATGACTAAAATTCCGTTTTCTTTGCATAAACACCAGAAAAAGAATAAACGAATAACGGCTTTCCATTTCAGAAATGTTTCAGGATTGAAAATTAAAACCAATAACCCGGAAATGCTTAGATCCACAAAAAATACCACAAACACACAAATTCCTATGGAGAAATATCCTGCCGGAAACAAATAACGAACATAGTCAAAAACCGAACTGCGACACACTGTGTAGTATTCAAACTCTCTACCTACAGCACTATGAAGCCAATGCTAGGTAGTGTGCAGGATGGATAATTGCATCTTCATCAGAATATTATGATCCGAGACTCTTCGTGGTAGGTAGTATAAACTACTAAAGTTCCTGAGTTTATAAACCATGCAGTGCATCAGATCGTTTTGTAATCTTAACAATCTGCTCGAATGAACAGCAGTATGGATGACTCTCGGCTTCTTTCCACCATAGCCACTGCATACATTATACATTTACGAAATTAATCGAATGATGCAACATGGCGGGATGCAATGCGGGTTAGCAAATTACTGGAGTTCATACCCCATTTGGATCAGTTAGTTAATGGAAGTTTAAAGTTAAGTGAAGTTCAAACATTCTTAGAATCCTAGTCGATGCTGTATTTCTTCTTTTAGGATCAGTAACCTTTAACGAATCACTAAGTTAGTTCTTGTAAGCTATCATTTTACAACACTTGGTTAAGAAATGGCAAAAAATAATTCAAACATGAACAGCAGGTGGTAAATTTGAGCTTTATTTATGGACGCTCTTTAACTGTTGTGATCCTTAGCGTCCCATTGTATATTGGTAGTGAAAGACAGATAATTTTGTTCAAAGGCCTCTTTATCAGGCTACGACACGGGACCACCGGCTTTACTTCCCTTCCGAAGGAAGCCATGCTAAGGGTTTTTACACCCGAAAAAATCCATCGTCTTCCGCCGGGTTTGAACCTGCGACCTCCGGAACTAGAGGCTAGCATGGTAACCACTACACCATGGAGGACGTCTCGCAGCAGATGGAGAATGTATTGTACTGCACCCAAAAATTCGATATGGAGATTTCTCCCGAAATACATGTTTTGAGTCTCCCTGAATCCAAAAAAGCATTTCAGACAGCATGGTCTAAAATAGAACAATTTAACACAATGCACACGTTTTACGTTATCGCAATAGTGCATAACATTGTTCTCTTCATTGTGACCAACTTTGGTTTCAATTCCAATCACATGGTGATTGCCCTTTGTACTTTGTACATGTTTAATAATTCGACTTGATTTGATTAGGCTTTACTTTTCATTATGCCTTTTTAAATAAATAATTTCTCATGGCGGTCACACTATTTGTTTAGAATACAAATTATCATACTTCAATTTATTGCAATTCGTTGTGCAGTTAACCTACACCTTATATTCGCGGCCTTATGCTTCCTTTGATCTAAAACGTTATTGTTTTAAATAAATTGAGTTTTATTTATGGACGCTCTCTAACTACTGTGGTCCTTAGCGTCCCATTCTATATTGGGAGCGAAAGACCGGTAATTTTGCTCAGAGGCCTCTTTAACAGGCTTGAAGTTCTTTTACGTGCCGTAAATCTACGACACCGGCTTTAGTTCCCTTCCCATGCTAAGGATTTTTACGCCCGAAAAAATCCATCGCTCTCCGCCGGTTTTGAACCCGAGACCTTGGGAACTAGAGGCTAGCACGGTACCACTAGTCCACGGAGGACGACGTTATTGTTTTATCTAGTATAACCTACGTAAAGATTAAATGATGGCAATTGTTGAAATTGAAATTGAGTTGTATTTATGAACGCTCTTTAACTACTATGGTCCTTAGCGTCCCATTCTATATTGGGCGGCGTGAAACACCGGTAATTTTTCTCAGAGGCCTCTTTATCAGGCTTGAGGTTCTTTTACGTGCCGTAAATCTACGACACGAGACCACCGGCTTTACTTCTCTTCCGAAGGAAGCCGTGCTAACGATTTTTACGCCCGAAAAAATCCATCGCCCTCCGCCGGGTTTGAACTCGCGACCTTGGGAACTAGAAGCTAGCACGGTACCACTAGTCCACGGAGGTTGGCAATACTTAATTCACTGATATGGAGGAGCCAGGTGAAATTACAGAAACAGAATGAATAACACTAGAACCACCTATATTCATTCAAAAAATCGGGAAAACAATGTTATATAGAATCCAATCACTTTATTGCCTGGTATAAGACAAAACATGCTGAAAATAATTGTACTCAAAATGACTGCAAGTGAATCAACAAAACATCAAAACATCTAACCAGATCAACTCTCGCTGCATACAAGAGCTGATCTCGTTTGTAACGCAATTTCACTGGATTCAAGAATCCCGCTATATGTACACGTGAGTTAATCTCTTCTAAACGTGATTTCTCATAGATTCAGGAATAAAATAATATTATTGTATTTGTACTTTACAAATTAGAACGCTATCTGAAAATAGTATGTGCCACGCGTAGTAAAAGTGGTTTTATTTTGTTTGTACACGTTTTCACGCCCAAAATAAAATCCTACCCTTAATACTTGTAACAAACTATTTAACTTTCTTCACCTTATACGTAGTATGTAGAGAAGGTATTGCATTCCACCTGAAAATTCCATAACGAGATTCCACCGGAAATACATGTTTTGAGGCACCAGAATCCAAAAGGAGATTTTTAGGAAAAGGTCCGTGTGTGTCTGTGAACAGCATAACTCAAAAACGAAAAGTCGGATAAATACCAAACTTGGTATTTAGGTTCAGTATATTTCAAAGATGCCACACAAAGATTTTCAAGAAAATTCCTCCATCCCAGACTAGCCTTTACATAGAAACATTTTGGAAAATTTTGATTTTCTCAAAACTGACTAATGATTTTGATTAAAATGTCATATATTTAAGACTTTTATCAAAAATTAAAACGTATATCTTGAATTTTCTAGGAAGTCCCCAAAAGTCCTCTTCATTCTGAATGGCTTTTGTATAACATGTAAACCTTAAGACATAGACAAAGTTTTTCTACACAAAAAATGTAGATCTAATTATAACACACAATTCATTAAATATACATTGTTTTTGTGGAGTGAACAAATTCCCAGATATTCCTTGTTATTTGTTTGAATTTTGCAATAATTATACTTTTTCTCAAATGTGAATTGGTTATTCGCTTTTTTATGTTGTGGAACATGCAAAGAGAATGCACTGCTCCACAGAACAACCAGCCCTTGAATGATTTGACCGTCGCTTAAAGCCTATCATATTTCCCTTTCACCTACAAGAAAATTAACAATAAGAGAATAAGCGTTTGTAAAAATAGTTTGTACAAGAGTAAAGAAAGTCATGTGAGTGTAACACATCAGATTATTTTCTATCTACTATATTTTAATTTAAATAAGCCTTTGATTGCTACATTACACATTTCGTTATACATACTAAGGAAACAGCGTTAGTTGAATGTTTAAGAACTGGACACTATATGCTGGCCCTAAAATTCCACCCAGTTTCCAAATAATCGCCAGAAGCAACTGAATGTTGACAGAACAAGAGAGCGACAAGAAATGAACAACTCTAAGCATTAATAACGTATGTCCCAGAAATGGTTTATACCACAACTTATTTGAAACACATTGTGTGTAGAGAGATCTACATTTCTTGTGAAGTACGCTTTCGTCTATTGCTTAACATTTAGGAGCCATACAAGATTATTCAAAATTCCTTGCGAATGATGAGGACGTCATAGGCTGCTCCCAGAAAATTTATCATATAAATTTGATTTGTCATTAAATATCGTTAATATATTATACTTTAATATTTTTCGAATATCAAAGATTTCGAAAATACTCCATCTAAAGTGTAATCTGTCTATCGAATTTTTGGGTGGAATATAATGCCTTCTCTACCTACTATGCACGTAGTAGAGAAAGTAAAAGTCTCACTATCACTTTACCTACTGAATCCTGCAACGAAATGTGAATTGAACGTTGTAGTTTCAGTAAACGTTTCGTTATACGTATAATGGAAGTCTTTACAAGCTAGTAACTGATTGTTCTTTCACACAAGCCGTGTGTAGGACAGAGATGAAAACGTAGTCAGACTAAAAAATTCAGTATCAAATCCAGGATTTGAACAACGGATCTTCCGGTTTTCGTACGGTTGCTCTAACCAAATTAGCTGCCTGGTAACGTGCCGGCTCGACATTAAATTCCCCCAATTGACTCGCATTTCCCAGGTAAACCACAAGGAGATCTAAAATTCATTTTGAGATGACTTACCCTAATGGTGACTTACAATGTTGTTAAGTACTTAATGTCCCGGGCTTCAAAGTTTAACCAACTGTTACCTCAATTAATAGTAATTAATTGCTCTTTCACACAGGCCGTGTGAAGGACATGGTTAGAAAGGTAAAAGCTGGTCTATTTATACCTACCTTACTACCCCATGCTCTTTCCATGAGATTGCGAGAAACAGCTGAAAGTTGGCAATACTTCAAGAAATGACAAAGCATTGGAAATTATTGATGCCACGAGAAAATTGTAACACATTGTGTGTTTTAAAGAGATCTATATTTTTTGATGTTACGTTTCTGCCTATATGTGTTTAATAGACAAGTAAAATCCTTCTGAATGAAGAGGGCTTAAGGTTACTTAGAGAAAATTCAAGATGCGCATTTTAGTTCTCATTATAATATATTAAATGATTATTTTATATTTTAATCAAAGTCGTCAGAGTCGCATCAACAAAATAATAAATTTCGAAAAAATCTCTACGTATGGTGTAGTTTGTAGTGGAGTGATTTTCTTAAAACTCTTCCTGTCGCACCTTCGGAAGAAGCTGAGCTTAAAATCCCAAAAGACTAACGCGTTGCTACACATCCATTATCACTAACGCGCCGTAAATTTTACGTCTTTCGTTATTATTATAGTTTTAACAGCAATATTTTGTTTGATAATCAACAGGATAAGTGGTGCGCTTTTTTAAAGTTGTACCATTGTATGTACTATGATTTTGAGCAAAAATAGCTTTATAATTGAAAACATTTAATTGTATCCATCAGCTCATTGTCAAAAAATAAGACGAAGCAATCTAAGGGTGTAACACAATGTTGTAAACTGCTCTTTGGGCCCTGAATGAAAACTATATTTGTGGTTCTGACGACCACATAAGTTCTTCTTTCCCTCGATATGCTGGTTTAGCTGGGCGTAATATAAAATCAAGCGATATTGCATTTTCACGCATTTAGTTGTTCGTTTCCAGATTCACAGTCACTTTCACTAACAGTGTCGTCATAAATTCCTCCTCGACTGTCCCATGTTTTGCTGTCCTCATCCTGAGATTTTTCACCGTGAGATTCTTCACTTTCTACCTCCGCAAAAATTTTCAGTAGTTTGAATGGGAAGTCTGGATCATTAGATGACACCATTCTAAATTAAAATTGTATTCTACTGTAGTAATTTATACCGTGCGTTAGTATATCGGACAGACCGTACCGCGGCGGCATTGGACTGGGTGAGAAGGGGCGCGCCTGCCGCCAGAGAGTAGCGCTGTAGCCATCGCTGACACCTCAGTTGAATTGGAACTGTCGTGAGTGAAAGACGTCTGTGCGCGTATTTAGGGTAAAATTGTGTTGTCTCTTGTTCATTAATAATGGTTGAGTACAGTTTAGAACAACGTATTTTTCTGTATGATGCGTATGTGAAATACTCTTCTGCAGGAAGATGTCATAAAGAGTTTCAACATCGATTTGCAGGTGTTCGAATTCCTAGCAGACAAGTAATCATTATCTGGTTAATAAAGTCAGACGTACAAGATCTTTTTTGAAGAAGAAACGTATTCGACAACGCCGTATGCTGGCATAAGCTTGATGAAGGATATAGCACTCACCCCAAAAATCGCTGAGACGTTTAGCACAAAAGGTTAATATTTTCAAAGTGTCAGCTTTTGTGGCAACGAAGCTTCTGAAACGTAAACCGTACAAGGTAACTGTAATTCATGCTTTATAAACACAAGATCCCGTAAGTAGGGTTAATTTTGCAATTGGTTGTTGCATTCAATTTCTATTGGCGACGTGGATCCACTTTTAATGTTTTTCACTGATAAAGCGTGGTTTTATCTTCAAGGTCACTTTCTACTCAGAACAATAGATACAGGGCTACCGAAAATCCCCATATTATTCATGAAGTTCCTCACCACGCTGCAAAAGTTGGTCTTTGGTGTGCAGTGAGTACGCGTAAAATTATCGGTCCCATATTTTTCAACACAACAGTTGATTCACACGTTTATGTAAATTCAATTTTAGGTAATCTTTTTACGCAGCTAACAGGAAGTAAAAGATTGTGTGGCTGGTTTCAGCAGGATTCAGCTACAGCGCACACTGCTGCAAATTCTATGCTTGAATTGCGTAGTGTATATGGTGACAGCACAATTAGTCCAGGATTGTGGTTATCCCCTGACCTACCTCCATGCTATTTTTATTTATGAGGAATCTTAAGGAACAAAGTGTACGCATCAAATACGCACACATTACAAGAATTGAAGGACAACATCACGAGACAAATACAGGCAATCAGTCAACACGAATTTGTTTTCGGAGATATTGAGGCAGTATTTTTAACACTTAAATGATTTCAGTCTAATTATATAACATAAAATTCAATAACAGCCCGCCTTAAAGCAATATGTGTATGTAAAAATATATAAAAAGTGTATATTATAGTCATTATACATGTTTATATTATTGTATACATGTGTAATAATGTTATGTGTATGTATTACGTAATTTAATAATGTAGGAGCTGTGGAAATAATAGCTTAAAAGTTGCTAACAATGAAGTAGCCTTGAGGCAATAATGTGTAAGAAAGTTTAATAATGCTACTAGTAATTATTGGAGCAACAATAATGTAAATTTTGAGATAGTTTATAAAATAGTCAAACAGCACAAGAAAGAAGCTTAAGTTAAATGAAAGTGTTCTATTGAAGTAGGATTAGCCAATCAGAAACTGAAATAGGGCAAATTCTACAAATTCAGAAGTCAGTTGCTTGTAGACAGTGTTCCCAACCGGACGTGAGACCCGTCCTCGAGAAGTAATACGTATTCTTGTGAGACGAAAATAGCTTTACGTGTTAAAAAGTGCAAGTAATTAACAAAAGAATCTCACAGCTCTCTATATCAGAGAAGTGTTATTTAAATCGTGTGAAAAATGGAGTGAAGAAAAACTTGTGATCTGCGTAAGCCTACATTGTTCAGTCGCACCACTCCCTGCTAAGACATTCACGTAAATATAAATACTGACGCAGCCGATCTAACATAAATATATATTTAAAGAAACAGTCAAAATTACAAAGTTAGTATTTTTTAAACATTTTTGGAGCAAAGGCCACCGGAAAGTACATTTGGGGCGAAGGCTACCGGAAAATTTTTACCATACGTGCGGTTGCAACTACTTCAAGTTCGAAACATAATACCTCTTCTTCAAACTGGCTTTTCATACGTAGCAGCAACAATCATACTCATTATTGAGAATAAGTTCGCGTTGAAGGTCATAAATTTCAACTTCTGTTGTAATAGAGGTAGGCCTAATGTAAGTTACTACAGTAGTTAGTGTTTCGTAGCCATGACCTCCGGTCGTTTACGTGTAACTCTGACGAAAGCCGCACCAATCCTCATCCATTCCAAGGCCGACCCGATCTATAATGCACTGTAGTTGCTTTATACAAAATAAAACCAAAAAACCAGAACTGTGTAATCCTCACCTTCAAGAAAATATTGCGCTCTATCATTAACGCCTCATAAAATTCACGACTGACTCGCGAATGCTTGGCTTTGTTGCTATACCAACAAAGAAATTGTAGGAACAAGTACAGAACTGGATTAATCACGTCCAACAATGAAGTTAATAAAAGTTACAGCGGTAAGAAAGCGCAGGAGATACATCTTCGAATACTTTTGCCAACTGTCGTCCTAAAAATCACGACGCGTTAGTGTTCTAGGGTTAAATAACAAGTTTGGTACTTATCCTACCTCTCGTTTTTGAGTAAGCTGTTCAGAAACGCATACGACCTTACCCTAAAATGATTTTTTTATCAATCGAAGCATGTATTTCTGGTTAAATTTCGATATCAAATTTTCGGGTAGAAGAGAATGTAAAGATAAGGAACATTTGCTGTAGAAGTGTTTATTCTTTCCATAGCAAAAGGATTTGCATTTTAATATGAATTACTCTATATTTTCTAGAAAACCCCAAACCAGATAGGAAAGAAGATTAAAAGGGCGTGCCTGATTTAGTGCAGGTGTTCTTCTGTAAGTTAAAGCATCCTGCTAGGTAAGAAGATTAATTTGTGTGTAAAAATGATTTCTAAAATTCTTTTATGGTATGACACTCAACTTTACCATTTCTTTAATTTATGAGCGTGGTGATAGCTAGAAAGAGAAACGTTAAGCCGCTATAATTGGTTTCTTTTAAGAAAATACAGAAAATGAGAGGAACCAGGCTGCACTATGCAAGAGGTAGTCGTTATTGAATGAGAAGTCGTAATCTCATTAAATTGCATTCAGAAACCACTTATTCGGCAAATCTATCGTCTCTCTTTTCGTATTGAAGTACGTCAACTTAGTTTGATATTACCGGATTTAATAGAACTGAAAAATTGACAGTACAATTAAAAGAAAAAAATAGACGAGTGCTCAAACCTTTTGTACCCATCAAGAAATCACGTACATCCAAAAACATTAGTGTTCACCAAAAAGTATTCTATTCGCGTAGTGTTATTTACGATACACATTTTCACATGCATTTCGAATTAAGCAACATGTACTTCATTACACATAGCATGCGAAAACAGCATTCAAATGTTTATATCACAATATTCAGGAATACATTCAAAAGTCGTTCTAAAGAGCGAAGAATAATAAGAATTGTAATGTTTTAAGCATGCTCTGCCAGATTAGGCACTTTTGAAAACGACTAAGAAAAACATTATTTCAAGCAAATTGTATATTTTAATGAGCTCATCATTTTTTCGAAACAGAACTTTCCTACCTCCTATTTTTTCTTTGTTATACACAATTATACAAATCTCAATCAGGATTAAGAGGATTTCATGGAAAATTCACAGAATATATAAGATATGCCTTTTATTTCTGGTACCGGTATCTTAGATTGTCACATTTATTGAAAATTCCTAAGGCCGTTTGGAATAAATAAAAAAATAACGAAGGTTTTTCAATATAAACAATAGTTTTCTAATATTTTTGTTTTGCATTCTTTAATGAATCTGCGCCTTAATACAAAGTTTACTATTCATCTAATTTTTTGTTACAGTATAAACTATATGCACGCACACACGCTGCATGCACAGACCACATTATAATAATTCTTTCCTTTCTTATTCAAGATACTAAAAGCATTTATTCGCAAAGAGAACTCGACCCAAAATATTTCCTTAGAATTCAAAACTTCAATTTTCTATCCTAGGTAAGTAGCAGAGAAAGTAAAACATTTGGATTATAATTACCAGGGTATATGAATTTTTTAAAACTCATTATTATTTATAAGTCCATTATCACTACAAATAATGCAAAACAATAGCAGCCAAGTATCAGCAGGTAAAAACCGATCTGAGTGCTTCCTGCCAAAGGACTTTACGGGAGATGGGGTTTGGTTTATTATCTGCAACGTCCCTGCCTAAATTCCAGTAACAGTTCATAATGCTTAGAAATTCTTATGCCTAATTGTTACCATTTAGAATAGTTTTAAATATTGTATATAATAATATATATATATATATATATATATATATACATGATACTAGAAACGTTTTGTAAGAAGTTGTGGTTGCTGTTGAATATTTCGAAAGTGCGCCTCAGGTCGTAGTTCTTGCAGATTTAGAAACTAGAAGATCTCGGCTAAAGAAAAGTATTGGTTGATCCAATGGGATACGCCTACTTTTCAATCTGATTAGCAGGGAAAGGATCCGGGACAATTTAGCAATCAATGTAAGTGTAACTTTACCATACTTCGGTAAACACAGTACTATTGATGTAAACAAAACGTCAGTGCGCTTTCTTAGTTACTACTGTAAACAGTGCTGTCAATGATGGTAGCAAATGAAGTAGGACACAGATTAGAATAAGAGACGGAAGTGTGTTGTACCTTTATCACGACCCGTTCTCACAGGTAAACAACGCCCTAATGTGTCACCTCACTCCATCCCAATCGATGCATAGTATACTTATTTTCACTCTTAAGCTCTCCCGGATCCTTAGCCTGCTGATTGAGATTTGTTATGGTTATTTGTTATGCTTTAATGAGTTATTTACTTCTTGATTAAAGAGCAAAATCATGCACGTTATTCATTGACGTCGACTTGAACTTTTCATTTTTTGTAGAGCTAAATACTTCTGTCTTCTAGGTAAACCCATTCTGCTTCATTTCGTTTCACTTGACTGACTCGCTTTCTACATTATTGGCAGCAACCACAGTGTGTTTGTGTTTACTCTTTTAGTATGGATTAATTGCTTTCAACAAATTTAGTATACATTCCCAAATAAAAACCAATTGTCACTATTTGTAAATTCCTCGAAAATATGAACATGTTAGCATTATAAGCCACTGTAAAAATTATTATTAAAAACCAATTCAATCCAAAGTATCGTGCATTGGAACGTGTACATAGTAAACACATCTGTACTGGTATATCCAAATGTTAATAAATAGAACATACACATATAATTATTCTATATTTATGTTCTTTGGGGAGGTAATTTTCATTTTGAATTAATAATTGATACTAACGTATACAGTGGACTAACCCGAAGCTGGAAAATTCGTGTTAAACCTACGAAAATAGGCTGTTTAGTATCTTAAATACATAGTCCAAAGGGAGTGGTTCAAAAACATTTAGAAATATCTAGCTTCTTTTTATTGTTTTTTAAAACTACTACGTACACAAACTTTCTAATAAACAACAGTATAACTTCACTATATGCAAGCATAAATGGGCGACAAATTTGTGTACTGTTAAACTTTGCACCTGTATTTCAATTTTTATTAACACTCCGAAAAAATCTGTTGGATCATCGACTTCCGTAACACAATATGTAGGTAAGGGTTGAGGAGAGAGAAATAGTAAAAAGGTGAAAATGGAGAAATAAAGAGGGAGAATGGGATAATGAAAGGATAGGAACAGGTGTGAGGGAGGGGAAGTGAGAGAAATGGCAATAAAGTAGTACTCTACATTTAATGCACTAGACTGAGCAGAACTACGGATTTTGCTAGTAAATAAATGTGAGCAAACATTCCTTCCGAAACCGTTTGGAACTGAACTTCTCAAATCACTGTATAGCTAAAACAAAAAAATGACCCTTATAAATTTTGAGAGGTCTTTACACCTCATCTCTTATGGAAGAAGAGCCTACTATTAACCTAAGTGTTTTACACGAGTTATGAAAACAATTACTACTACAGCAACGGAGACACTCTTAAATCTGATTCCATTGCATTTAGTTGTAATGAAGGAGGCAAGAATAACACTATAGTCTGCAACACGCTAAGCAACCGAGAATTACTGAAATAAACATTCGGTATGTATCTTTAGAGATTCTGTCAGATTATAATCCCAAATAAGGACTTTATAATGAATTTCAAGGTCATTATTATTGTTTCTAAACGTTGGACGAATAACGCTCTGTGAATTCCTGAGAAAACTTTGATGTGGTTTATAGACGGCTCAAAGGATGCCGTCAGGAACACCAACCGGAATATATGCCATAAGACCAAGGTGCAAATTCTTTTTCCCTTGGGTGAATATACTACTGCTTTTAACAGAAATGCATGCTATTATTTAATGCATACATGAAAACATAAGGAGAGCTTACTCTGGTAAACAGATCCTTATCTTCTCAGATAGCCAGTCTGCACTTAAGGTTTAAATTAGTCATAAGGTAACGTCAGGACTGATTTCAAACTGGCCTAAATATGCTCATAATCTTGGCAGAACAGAATGAAGTTCAACTCATCAGGAGTGTAGTGGCTACCATGCTTACCCCTAGTTCGCGGGTTCAAACCCGGTTAAGGGCGATGGATTTTTCGGGCGTAAAAATCCTTAGCATGGTTTCCTTCGGAGGGAAAGTAAAGCCGGTGGTCCCGTGTCGTAGAACCTCAAACCTGATAGAGGCCTCTGAGAGATATTTCCGGTCTTTCACACCCAATATAGAATGGGACGCTAAGAACCACAGCAGTTAAAGAGCGCCCATAAATAAAACAAAATTTCATTTTTCAACTCATTTGGGTCGTAGTGGCATAGAGGGAAATGAAAAAGCTGATGAACTTGCAAGACAAAGCTTCACAACTTAGTAGGCCTGAGCCAACATGGTAAACTGTTTATTAGAAAACCATGTAAGAAAAGAGCTGAAAGCTTACTTAAACGTAACAGACTTCAGCTGAGAACAATTATTACAATTGACACAGAACATGTCCTGTAAAAAAGCATCTTAACACGATGGGAGATTACAGAATATGAAAGAAAGAAACTGAAACAGTTCAGCACATTGTATGCACCTGTGAAGCCTTGGCTTACAGGATGTATATTGCTTTTGGGAAAGTGTTTTAGAACCACAAGTATTTGAAACCATATCTGTTATGAGACTGTATTCCTTTGTAAAGAGTGCAAGCATAATGAGTTGGCTTTAAAACGATACAGGTAGCACAGTAAGGCCAAGGCTGAAGTGCGTCTGAAGCAATGAGGGAATTGTATCGTATGAAACAAAACAAGACAAGAACCTGTGTGTTTGGATCTGTATAGCCCCTTATTAACTGTTTACTCAAATAACCAGTATTCGAGTATTTACGAGGTGTCATATTTTACTTCGATGATACGATAGGGCCTGCAATTTGAAGTAGATAGTTTCTTTACGTTGTTGCTGCTACGTATGGAAAGCCAATTTGAGATAGGGAGTTGTTTTACAAGAAGTTGTATCGTATTTCGACTGTTGGGGAGCCGAACACTTGAAGTAGTTGCAACCGCACGTATATTAAACAGTTTTTGGTACCCTTTGCACCAAATGTACTTTCAGGTGGCATTTGCCCCAAGTTTAAAAAAAAATATTGACTTTGTAATTAAACTGTTTGTTTAAATATTTAATATTTATGTTTGCCTCGGCTGCGTCAGTATTTGTTAGAGACTTGTTTCTCTTAGCAGGGTTTTGGTGCGACAAGAAGTAGGCTTACACAGATTATAATTTTACTTCACTCTTTTTATTAATACTTGAAACAATTTAAATAACACTTCACTGATAGAGAGTTGTGAGATTCTTTTTATTATTAAATACTTGCACTTTTTAACATGTAAACTATCATATTTCTCGAGGACGCATCACGCATCTAGTTATAATCACTGTCTGCAGGCAACTGAACTGAATTCCACCGCCTAAATTTGTAAATTTCTGTATTTCATGTCTCCGATTGGCTAATCCTAGTCCAATAGAATACCTGCATTTAACTAAAGATTTTTCTGGTTGTTGATGGCTATTTTTTAAACTGTCTCAAAATTTACATTATTGCTGCTCTAATAATGACTAGTAGCATTTAAAGTTCCTTACTCATTATTGCCTCAAGGTTACCTAATTGTTACCTCATTTTTGCAACTTGAAACCCATTTCTCACAGCTCCTACATTATTAAATTACGTAATACATTCACATAACATTATTGAACATGTTTACAATAATAAAAGCATATGCAATGACTCTTACTTACACTTTACAAATTATTACATACACATATTGCTTCAAAGCGGGCTGTTATTGAATTTACATGTTATATAATTTGACTGAAATTATTTAAGTGTTAAAAATACTACCTCAATTTGCCATGGCAGTGCTACATAAATCCGTTCGTCCAGTGGTAACGGCCCATCCTTCCGATTCTCTCCTAGATAATGCTAAAGCTGCGAAACTATATTAATGCCTACGCTTGTCTTTGCATATAAAATGTTGTTTGAGATGATACCGGTCTACACGTATACAAACTTGGCCTGTTGAATAAGTTATTGAACGCTGAACGAATTTATTTAGACGAAATATTGGAAAACGCGCGTCGGATATCTTCTAATTCTTCCAATATTTGGGGATTTGTTGCGTAAAATTTATCTTTAATTACTTTCCACAGAAAATAGTCGCAAAAATTTATATGTGGGGAGAGATTAGGCCAGACAATATAAAAATATATATTTGTTTAACTTTTTCTAGTTAAATAAAAAAACTATAGATTAAGAATTTTTAGGACCAGTGAAACCAGGAAACTTCTGTATAAATCTATGTGTCCAAATGTGGCTACCTTACAGCAAAACTTCACACAATAAACACACTATTCCTTAGCGTACACCGTGTTATGTAAACACAACGTTATTCTCACTATACACTATGATAAATAATGTTGGAATGAACTGTAAATGTTATTACCCTCCGTAGGCGCGTGAACTAGATCGTCTCATAGGTAGGGCAGATAAGTGCTACGGGTCAGATCAGGAAGAGCCCTACCTGCGAAACGGTTCCCTTATAATCTCGAGAAAAAATGTCCCAGTAACAGCTAGAATATTTGTATGGAGTTTATTTAAACAAATCTGTTAAAGCAACCAAAAAAACAGGAAAAATATCTGACAGTGTTTAGCTTATCGTTGTAGTAATAAAGTGTATATCTGTATCTCAGCCTCAGGCTTTCTCTAATTTCTGTAGATTCATTCTTATTTTCGGCAGTTAAGCCTTGAATAGCCACTGCTGAAGGCATATTTTACTCTGTAGAAAAGTGCTGCTAATCTGAAATGCTTACAATTTGAATTTCTTGAACAGTAATAATACCCAGATGCTATCACCATTTTAATGGCTTCTCCTAGTTATCTGTAACAGCAGCTTATCTGGACCTCTCCTTCCACGTACTTAGTTTGTATAAATGCTCGAAATAGCTGAAAATGGTGTAAATGTGTTAATTTTGTTGAGATTTAGAACAGTCATTAAGCAAATTCTCGTTCTACATAAAGGACAAGTTAGTAAACAAATAAAAAGAAATGTTTTGACCATTAGTTATAGCTTTTCCTGGTCTAATGATACCTGTTTGGTTTGTGCTTTGAATACATGAGAATTATTTTCTCACCTCAACCAAATGACTGTCAAAATACTATTTACAGCCACGTCTTCATTAGTTATAAGATTATATGGATAAAACTTTGATTATCCACATAGTCATATTGTAAATTAGTTTGTTCTGAAGCAAATCCATATTTTAAAGCGAAATAAATGCCAATAAAATTGAAGAAATAGCTCTAAGGGTTTTTTTTCACTAGGTTGCAAAAAAAACGGTATTTGCAAAACATAAAAAAATTTTCTAACCAGCGTAACTTAATAGATAATTCGATATCTAATCATCAATGTAACCTTCTTACAGTACATTTTAGGTGTCTTTTATGAGTTTGCGGCTTTATGTGTTTGTCTTTTCTGTATCTCACACTACGATTCGTCTAATAAAAATCTTTGTGTTATTCGATAATTTTTTAAAGATAGATTTTACCCTAATTTTATATGTAGAATGCTATAATTGAATATGTTCTTTATAGAAGGACAAAACTAAAGTAAAACTAGAGAAAACGAAAAAAAGTTAGGACATACATGTCGTGCATAAAAAGTGGCTCATAAAGGAATGCAGTTGTTTATGTTGGTATTGACAAATTTAGCTCCACCCTATGCCAGCCTGATATCCTCTATTTCTCGAGCAGAATTATAGCCACTGGATTGGCAGAGTACTTTTTCTCGCCCAAAATGTTGCCAAACTTCCTAAGGATAACATTAGTAGCCCACGTTTTCATAAGCAAAGTACCGTTGAACTTATGGCATAAAATATGATAGACTATAACATAATACTGAAAACTGTCGTACAAATATCGTAGCTGTAGTCCAGTTTAACGACACTGCAAATAGTGGTTTATGCCTTCTTCTAGAAGGCCGAATTATGTTGTATTTGTTTAGCCTTTCCGTGTATGCCAATTGTAGCGAAAGTTTTTCATAGAGGCCGTCTTCCAAACAACCCTTCATTCCACATCGATTATAAAACCATTCAATTGTTTTCAGATCAGTCACATAGAGAATTCATACCTTTTGGATGGTGTCAAAAGTTGATTATATGAGGGTAAAAACCGTACGGAGGTAAAATGCTAATGCGATCAAGGGGAAGGTACCAATGGACTATATAATTACTGAGCTAAAATATACGGTGGAGAATAGTAATTGCTTTTAAAAAGAGACATTTTATAACATAGCTATTGGCAGAAGAAGGTGTTTGGTAGTTATTAATAATAGTGTTAAGCTAGAACTAGATTAGAGTGGTGTACTTATTAGTTTTTAAGCATTTTACATATTCTGATTCTTAAATCGCAAGGGTTAGACAGAACGTAGGCGCTTATATGGGATTTTCAAGATTTATTTGGCCTTTGCCACCATTCGGTTGTCTGCGCATGATGTTAATACTTTGAAGGGAGTTTTATCACTTGTGTCTCTAGCACCAACTAGCGAATGAGTAGAAGGGGTGGATGTCAACTGTTCAACTGTTACAAGGTCACCTTAGTGAAATGAGACTGTATCGTACCTTTCCAGTATTTACATTTGGAACTTCTTTCTCCTGCGTCTCGTAAATTCGCCATCTCGCATGTAGGTCAGCGAAATAATTGGATGGTGTTTGTAACGTACTGTGCCTCGACTTTAATAACACAACTTTAACTTTTTAATAAAAACAACTGAATATATTTTGGTTGTTTCTCTGTTGTTTATTAAATTAAAGACAAGTTTTGTTTTTGTTTTTACAAGTTTCGTCTCGGGATTTCATGACATTCTGTGCAATAACGTAGAAAATCATTCACACAGCGGCCCATATCGTAACGACGGACTACCCTGTCGTACTCTTCCAATTCGGAAGTAGTACTCAAGCATGAAAGTTCCGTGATCGGGGATCACATCTACCTCGCGTGCAACGAACGCACAAAATGTTCTTGCATCTGAGGTTCAATTCCACACCTCCCCTTTAGGGGCTTGCTGAAACAAAAATAACGCTATTCATTTAAACCGACTGGTAGTAAAGGCCCAATAATCTGAAGACCCGTAATAATACACTGTAGCCCATATGTTTGTATATATTTATCACATTAAACTTTAAAACTAGTGATATTTTATAAGAATTGAAAAAAACAGAGCTAGTAAAAAAGCACAGAAAACAGAAGAAGAAGATGATGAAGAAGAAAAAATAAACTTGTTTATAAGCATACACTATTGTTTGCAAAACAAACGCAATACCCTCAATAAGCCACTAACCCTCTCCCTCCCGCCCGTATCAGTCTTTCTTACACTCCGATCTCAGCTGCATAGCCTTTTGTAAAAATCTGATGTGTTACACTCGCATGACTTTCTTTACTCTTGAACAAACTATTTTTACAAACGCTTGTTCTCCATCTACTTCATGCTAATAGAGATAAACATTTACAGACTCTATCTTATTGCTAATTTTCTTGTATATGTAGGGGGAATATATATATTTACAAGGGCAATGTAGAAATACAGTAGCCTTTAAGCACATACATATCTCTTAATAGCTGGTTGCTATGTGCAGCACCATTCCCTTTGCCACAGATTAATACTCTTTGGATATCCAAGACAAAAAAATGAATAACGAATTCCCATTTGAGAAAGTAAGTATTGAAGAATTTAAGGGAATATCAAGCAATTACTCGAAAATGGTTCACTCAACAAAAAAAATGTTTGACATAAATTGTGTATTTTAACGCGATCTACATTTTTTGTGTAGTAAAATTTTGTCTCTCTCTTATGGTTTACCAGTTATGCAAAAGTCGTTCACAATGAAGAATACTTTTGGGGACATTCCCAGAAAATTCGAGATATACATTTCATTTGTCATGAAAATATCTTAAACGTATGATATTTTAATCAAAATCGTTAGAGCCATTTTTGAGAAAATTAAAATTTTCGAAAAATGTACAATGTAAAGGGTAATCTGGGGTGGGGGGATTTTCATGAAAACCTCCGTGTCACATCTCTGGAAGATACTGAACCTAAATACCAAGTTTGGTGTTTATCCGACTGTTCGTTTCTGAGTTATGCTGTTCACAGACACACACAGAAAGACAGACACACACACGGACATGTTTCCAAAAATACTTTTTTGGATTCAGGGGGTCTCAAAACATATATTTCCGGTGAAATCTCGGTATCGAATTTTTGGGTGGAATACAATACTTCCCCTACTTACTATACCCAGTAGAGAAAGTAAAAATGTACCAATCGCTCCCCCCTCAGCCCTCCCAACCAGTAAGGTCCAACAAGCCTGCAACCCTCATCTTGAGTTAACAAAGGCATCTTATATATAGTTAATTAAAGATACGGTGCCCTGGGATAGTTTCATTCTGTTGAAGGAAACATAATGTTTCTGTGCCCCCTATGAGGCAGAAACTTCTCTGACAAGAAAGCTTGACGGGCTGTATAATATAGGCGTTTATTTGTTCCCGGCAGCAATTCCCATGAACCGTTTGGCAGCTTGAGCTGCAACTTTATTCCCTGCAGGTGGATACAATTTGTCTATAGACAAAGCTACTTAAAAGATCAAATTTTAAAATTTAATAGTCTGATAAACTTTAATGAATATTCAGAATTAATGATATATCCTCATATGCCCTGTGATTAGATAGGAGATGAGTGACAACGAATGCAATGCGAAATATTCTTCTGATATTTTTTGCTCGATTACAATTCATTAAATAGCAGACTATCAGGTTAAGCATAATCGCAGTGATTTGGAACTGTTTTATTACTTTACTAAAACTGTAAATACAAGCTAATTTTAATAAAATGCAGAAATATAATAACCAGATGGACTGAATTCCGTGTATTTCACTATCGAAATAAAATTTGAATATTCCCCTCTGGTAGAGTGGATAGCGTTCTAGTTTCTCAACCCAGAGGTCCCGGCTGGAGCGGATAATGTTTAATTAATGAGAATCTTTCCCTATCCCTCCTAGAGTCTGGAAGTATGATCGTGATTGTGAGAGGGAGACTGAATGTGAATGTGTTTAACAGTAAAAGTATGAAAAAGCATTAACAAAGCCCTACAGTTTATCAAATAGGATGTAGGGTGTGTTAATCAGAGGGGGATACCTCGCGGACTGTGAACATCTGCAGCTATTGTGGCTACATCCCTCGTGATGCAAGGATGAGGTGAAGGAGCCGTAGGAGGTCACAAATCTGCAGAAGCATAGGCCCACAAATACGCGCAGAAGCCCCCGCACGCGCAGAAGCACACCCGCGCATCAGTAGAGGCGAAGAAGCGATACCAATGGGGAGGCAACACACATCCTGGCGTTTACGGGAAGAAATATTTCCAATGCAAACCATTCTCGCCATCTGCCTGGCACCGCCAGCGCAGAGGACCTAAATCATACCTGAAACGTGAAAGGGAGAGATGCAATGAGAGGAAATGAGGGGAAGGAGAAATCATGGTAGAATGCACCACCCTGGTGATCGCCTAGGCGACCAAGAGAAAACTTCGAAAAATCCCATGGTCAGAGTGGGCGATCACCAGTAATTGAACCCGGTACCTCCTCTCGGTCAGTTCACGAAGTAGTGACATTGTTAGTTCCTTCTCAAGAATATGAATATTCGTACTTTATTTCTAAGGAGATTCACAACAAATTTGTAGCAGTTTCACAAAGAGATGCACACTAAAAATGCATGTCATAAAATTCGTGCACCTATACAAAGGGTTAGTAAAAAAAACTGAGTTTAACAGTCTGATCCCCTCACCTAAGTGATTAAAGAAATTTAATGCTACATACTCAATATAATATTGAGTTTTAGAATACGAGACATTTGTTAATGTATAATCTAGATCTAATACGAGTAAAATAATTATTAATATTAAAGCACTCAGTGTATCTAGCATGTTGTTATAAGACTCGATATGACCATAGAAGTTAAAGGGGCCTACATAAGTTTAAAAACAAAATTGAATAACGTATTGTGATATATATACACTAAGCAGCTTTTATTAAAACCTTTTTTCTTCTAAAATGAATTGTTGGAGATGATGTTGATAATGTTTTGACTGAAGTATACAGCAGAAGAAAATAGTAATAAACGAATAAGTGTCTTATCTTATTGAACGGGGAGGACTCGGCAGAGATCCAGAGGGGATATTATACCTATGTCCCACGAGGGGGCGTTTCCGGGAGACGGATGACGGCTAGAAGAGACAACGGGAAGCCGAATCCAGGAGCAACGGTATAGCAATGTCAGGGTATCTACGTTGCCAGAAGTAGACACCACGTAAGACGGACAGACAGACGAAACTCCACCCCACACAGAGGGGATCCAACGCATCTCAAGAGGGTTCGGATACCCTGGCAGCCAGGTAAAAGCCGAGGGACGGAGAGAGTTAACAGAGAGCATCCTTTCCCCCTGCCCACCGGCATTGACATTTCTGACCCTGAAAGAAACCTACAGACTAAAAGATGAATTAAATAATGAATGGAACGAAATGGAGAGACAGGAAATTCAGGGGCTGATAGAAACCACACCAGCACTCCCTGACGTCCCGGAAAATGCCTCGAAATACCCACGGATCAGAGTGGGCGGTTCCGGATCGAATCCGGGACCTCCAGAATGCGGACCTCAGACGTTATGGATTGAGCTCGGTAACGAATAAGTACTCGTATTTCAGTAAATACTCAGTTGATTACTTCAAGTTTATCAAATAGTGTTTAAAGTAGGCTCTATTAACATCTAAAAACTTTCTGATTCTTTTTGAAAGTCTTCTCTATCTGTTAACATACGGAGGCCACATTAAGAGAATGGAATTTCAGAATTTTGAAGAGATACAGTAAATATCATCATGGCAAACTACATGCAGTATTATATTTTGAGAGTTCAGGTGGCTTTGAATCCACAATACCCTTTCATTTGATACTTCATTTCCTCCCCTAGTTCCTGAGGTGTACTAACTTCAATGAAAATACCCTATAACAGTTCAACAATTCATTTTAGAAAAACAACGTTTTAATAAAGGTTACTTAGTTTATTGAGCGGAAGCAGAATATAAAATAATATTATGGTTCATTTAAAACTCCAATAAAATTTAGAATTCCTGGCGTTTGTTTTTTTCTATTCATTTAAGAGATATTCACCATAAGACTTTATGTGGGCCACCGTGTATAAATACTCAGGAACTTTGCAGCTATGAAAACCCTGTGTAAGAAGTAAAATGATATATGGAAATATGGAAGACCATCTTCCAGTCACTAAGATTAAAATTTTAATTGCCTTTCTCCTTTCACTTTTCATGTTTAATTGGCCTTTGATTGATTTCGGTTTAATTTAAATCGGTATGCAAAAGCAATATAAAGCGCCTGGTTTTGGCATCACATAATAAAGAGGAACTGCTAACAGATTAGAGCATAGGTCTCGAAATTACGGCCCGCGAGTCAAATCCGGCCCGCCAATGTCATTAATCCGGTCCGCGACATCTAATGGCTTATTGTTGTTAGTCTTGCTGTGATACTTTGGATAAAAATACACAGAACGATAATAACTGTTTTATTTACTTGCTAGATAAAACTTAGTGACAAGTATTAACGCAGAAAATTTACCTTAAGGATAATAACTAACACATAATCTGAAGAATTCCACTAACATTATAAACTAGTGAACATCCCGCGGTTTCACCTTCGGTAATTATTTTGGGGGAAAGAGTATCGTATATGCATGTATACCGATGTTTTGTATGTACATATCCTAAATCACACATATAATTTTTATCCTGATATTCCCGCAGGAATGAAAAAGTTAAATTAACGCGAATGAAACCGCCGGGTGTCCTTTTGTAAAAAATACTAATGCGATTTATGTAATTGTGATTTTCAATAGAGAATAGTTTACAGTTGTGGACCAATTTTACTTGTACAAACTATTAAACAAGATTTAGGTTGCTCGTCGGTTAACTAAGATCTGTAAATATTCTTTGTAGACTTTGTTTTAAAGAATGTTGTCTCTCACAAGCCACGTATACCCGGCGAATAATCTAGAAATTATAGATAATGCCAAGAAAATTAAAACAACTTTGGCCCTTGAACTTACTGGAGTAATCGGTATGGCCCTAAGGCTGGAACGTTTGGAGGCACCAGGATTACAGGAAAACTGCATTGCCGTTTGTGAAAATTGCAACAACAAGAAAGAAATGCATGAATTCAATTAATACTACAAGTTAGGTACACGACAATTAACAGATGATAAACTTTTCAAACCTACATGACCTTGAGCGCTAATATTAAGTATTTGGTGTGGCCTCCATGCACTGCTATACGCCGTGGCATTAAATCAAAAAGGTTCTCAATAAGTTCTTGAGGGATTCCCCTCCACGTAGTTTGTACTCGAGACCATAAATCCGTGGCACTAGCTGCTGGAGGACCGTTACGCACCAGGAGGCCGACCAACCTATCCCAGATATGTTTGATGGGTTACATGTCAGGCGAACATGCAGGCCAGGTACGCAATGATACCCGTTGCTCTTCGAAGAAGGCTTGTACATTCCTCGCAATATGTGACCTGTGGAGATGCCTGAAGCAGGGGGAGTACCTCAGGCTCTACAACCACCGTTAGGTACCGGTTGCTGTTCAAAGAACCCTGAATTCGTAGGAGGCGAGATCGGTTGTTGTAACCAATGGCACCGCAAACCATCACATCTGGTGTTTGTCCGCTATGCCGCTCAACAACACAGCCCTCCAGGTTGCACTCACCACGGTGCCGCCAGACACGTATGCGGCCATCACAGTAAGCAGCGTTGAAGCAGAACTCGTCCTAAAAGACTACATTTTGCTACTCAGCACCCCAGTGACGGTGTTCAAGCGCCCATTGCAGTCGCAGGAGCTTGTGGCTTCTGGACAATGGAAACCGACGTAATGGCATGCATGCAACTAGTCCAACCTGCAGTAGACGGCGACGAAGCGTTGATGCAGACAAATTCACACCTGTTGCAGTGCTCCAGCGTCTAACCAACACTGTGGATGAAGCTGTACGGTCCGTTATGTCATGCGGACAAGATGACGGTCCAATACCCGCTCTTCGCTGCGTATGACCATCAGCTATCCACTGCTTCCAACACGCATCACTCTCGTAGCAGCATGCCCTGTACGAGCCGAAATGCCATGGTTATGGCAAACCCACTTCCCGGAGACCGATCATTTTGCCCCGTTCGATCTCACTCACATGCGTACATGGCTCCCTTTGACGTCAACGAGGCATACTGGCACTTACTTTATTGTCTCCACCTTGTTTGACAGCTCTGCACTGACTACACTGGGCGCAACATTACCTTGTCAGACTGACACGAGAGGGCTCTGCTCGGCCTATGTGTAACCCATCTCTGCAAAGCTAATCACTTATTGCTTGCACACTCTTTTACACTTCCACCAAGTTTGGAATTATTCGGGAAATTCTTTCTTGGTGTTGCAATTTTCACAAACGGCTGTGTATAAAGCTGGATGCATCGACCTTTCTCCACGCATGATAGTGTAAATGGAGCTTTCAACATAGCTGATTTTACATTACAAATATTTAATTAAATATTCGTATACCAAAAGTTATCTTTATTTTACTTTTCCATGAATACGCTATTTTATTTGTCACATAATTATAAGGTCAGTAATCTTCCATAGGCTCAAATATATAGAACCCGTACTACAGATATTCTAAAACACACTGTTCTGGTTGCATTCCTTGGAGGCGACGTCGAGACTGAAAGGCTGGGAAGGGCAGTTACATACCAGACAGTGAAGTCATGTTCTGTGTAATTTGAGAAGGAAAGTTGTGCTTTAGTGCTATGCAGGAAGCGGAATATTTCCTCAGTAATACTGCTGGGGAACGCCAAACTTTTTCACTCCCAATGAGAGTAAACAATATTATAATCCTTAGGATTTGAAACAGAAAAATAGCAGTGATGTATATATTTACAAGTTAAGCTATCGATCTGGATGGCTCAGGCCGTTACGTCCATGGTCCGCATTTGGGAGGACCCGGGATCGATTCCCAACGAACGCCCACTCTGGCTCATGGGTATTTTGTGGTTTCCCCTGGTTGGCCGGCGCATGCTAGAGTGGTTAATCTTATACCATGACTCTCCTTCCTCTAATTCCTGCACCCACTATATTCCTGGTCATCTGTTTTAGGTTTGTAGCACCAGGTGACGGTGTTTGGCGGGTTGCGGTTGGGCTGTGGCCTGCGCTCTGTAAAGGTTTCTTCTCTGGCTTCGCTGCGGTACCGCCCAGTTAGGTCTCTCCTCAGTTTGGGGCTCCGCTCCGGCGGAACCTGGAGGTTGGTGGCTTGTGGGCAGGGACCGTGCGGTATCGGATGCGTTCTATCTGAAACATTATGGACCCCGTCTATGCTTTCGCCCTTAGACATCCAGATATGGTCACCTTCGGGTCTCTCCCCTCATACTTCCCTCCCACATTGGAAGCACGATGGGCCGACTGCCGCTGATACACACCTTTTACAACATAAACTAAATTTGTTTCCTAATAGTAAGAATAAGATAAACTAAAACTTTAATTAAGTTACCTTCGTCTGCAACTGCGCCAAACTTACAGTATTAAAATGGTGCATCCACTTGTTAATATATTTAACTTACAATTCATAATACCGAGCAAGATGGCTCTGTGAGGGGTCCCGGTTTCGATTCCCGGTGACCACCCACTTTGACCATGGGGTTTTTGTGGTTTTCCCCTGGTCGTCAAGGCGAATGATGGGGTGGTGTATTGTAACGTATTGTGTGCATTGTCGCGTCCAACACATTATTGCTCTGTACAGTATATTGTTGAGCCGATTGTTTCGTTTGTAACTTTGAATTCTTGTCCGGCGTGGCAATTCCCTCCAATTCTTAGTCAGTGGGGTGAAGGCAATTGAGGGAAGGGCCTTATCTGTTTAGCGTGGTTTTGTCAGTAGCGTCCTGTGTTAGAGTCAGTCTAGTGTAGGTCTTCAGAGTGTATGGTTGCGTGTGTGAGATGAGTGTGTGTGTCCGTGGGGCATCTCCCCCAGTGTTCTTCTGTAACCCTTTATGTATAATGTAGGTCACCTTGTTAATTACAATAAATCAGAGATAAATATGAATTTATGTATTTTTATGTTCCAAAGATCCCACGTCCGCTTTAGTTTTGTGCAGCAAGTTCTTGATTTCTCTCGCCGCCTCTGAGTTACGTCCCTCAATGTTTATGCCGGGGCAACTAAACTTAAGATTTTATCTGCAAAATCTTTTGGCCTCACCCCGGGTATAACAGTATTCTGCCACGATTTCTCCTCTCCTCCATTTCTTCTTGTTTCATTACCTTCCATTCAGGTGTGCTTTCAGGTCCTACAGTTTTGGTGGTGCCGGGCAGATGACAAACGTATTCGTTGGAAAGATGTCTCCCCGTGAACGCCAAATTGAGCTGTTCCGCGTGTTAGGGTCGCTGCTTCGTTCTCTTGGAATTCCTCGCCACTGGTGCGCGGGTGTTCAAACTGGTAATGTTAGGTACTTTTGAACGTCTCTGTGGGTCTGTCTGCTTGCGGAATGGGACCTCCTTCGGCGCTTTCACCTCATCCTTGCCTTGATGTGTAGCCACAATGGATCAAATTGGTCGTAGTGCGCGAGTCCACCACCGATAAACACACCCGACATTCTACAATTTATAATTACCTAATTACCTAAGAACGTTCTTTCATAGTCTCGTATTCTGCAGTTCAATATTGTCACTTGCCTAAGGGCTAAACTGTGAAAACAGTAGTGAACCTTGAAACACAGAATTTTATGTTTCTATAAAAGTGAAAGTAATGTGGTAATTCATATAAGGTATATAGCAAACAAACAAATTTTGGAACAACATTAGATGCAAAATGTATTTAGTTTATACTCTTCGTACTTACCTATACTAAGAGGTAATATTGCTTTTTACCTAAGAATTATATAAAGAAATCTCATACGAAATACACATTTTGAGTCTCTCTAAATAAAAAAAAAATCGAAAATAGCGTGTATGTGTGTCCATGTGTGTGTGAATAGCATAACTCAAAAACGAAAGGTCGAATACTTACCAAACTACAACTTCCAGGGAATTAACATAAAGAAGTTCAAGAAAATCACCCTACCCCAAACTACCCTTCACACAGGAAAATTGTAGCTATTTTTTATTTTCTCAAAAACAGCTCTGACGATTTATATAAAACACCATACTATGTTTGAGATATTATTATGAGAAATGAATTGTATATCTTGAATCTCCTGGGAATAGGCTCTAAAGTATCGTCATTCTGCATAAAGTTTGCATAACTGGTAAACGTAAACAACAAACAGGATCTTATTACACAAAAGTATAGATGTTGCTAAGCACATAATTCAAGCCATTTTTATTGAGTTAAACATTTCCGGGATATACTATGTTAATGGTTTCAATTTTTACATATTTATACTCTTCTAAAATGGTAAGTTATTCGTTTTTTACTTTCCCTACCGCATACATAGTGGTAGAACAGGTATTGCATTCCATCCAAAAACATGATACGGAGATTTCACTGGAACTATATGTTTGGAGGCCCCTGAATAAAAAATGAGCATTTCCAGAAAGAGGTCCATGTTGGTGTGTGTGTGTGTGTGTGTGTCTGTGAACAGCATAACTCAAAAACAAAATTTCGGATAAATACCAATTTTGGTATATAGAAATATTAAATTCACCCTAAAATGACCATCGTAACGTTCTTCAAACAAAACACGAGTAATAGCATTTACTTTCCCCCATAATATCAATCAACCTTAATCAAGACATTTCTTTCTACAACGCTTAGTTTTGGAGATATTGCACAGTATAAAATTAAACGCTACACCATGCATATTACGTAACATAGTTAATGCAATTGGAATGCATACAACTTCTGATCAACAAATAGATGGGAGAATCCTTCGGTTTAGAATAACCAAAGCACGTGTATCTATCATGACAATGTGTTTATATCGTTTTAATCACATATCCTTGCACTTCACACGGTTTGCTTGTCAATATTCAAAGGTGTATATTAAACGATCAGAGGAAAGGGAAGGGAAACGCAGCGCAAAGAATACATGTCTGCGGGGAAAGGTTATAAGAAACCTGGTTTAGCGGTGAATGACACGTTCAAGACTACGTTAATCAGATGTGCTATACTCGTACTGCGTCAGTTGTTACCTTCTTTTTGTACTGTAAGCACTAGCGTTTGTGTATTGTGCATCTCAAAGGTGAAAGTTTATTCAAGATATGTGTTGTGTGTGATTTGCCTAAGAGTTTTATTGTTTCTGTTCTTGTCTTGTTATTGGCCCAATGAAATGCCTACCTATAAATTCACTCTTGAACAAAGAATGTTTATTTGCAATACATACTTAGAAACCGAATCATGTAGACAATTGGTAGGTGTAGGCAATTTCAAGACAAATATCCTGATATTCTAGTTCCAGATAGAGAAACTGTTAGAGCCTGGTTCATAAGTTTATGGCAACGGGATCGCTAAACCCTAAACCTAAGAAGCGAATACAAACCGTTCTAACGGAGAAAAAAATGATTAAGTTGGTGCATCATTCGAAACCAAAAAGTAAACCTTATAGGAACAATCCCCACACCATATATGAACTTAAGGATAATATGAGAACGGAAATTATGAAAATTGCGCAAGAAGAACTTATACATGTGATTGGAAATTTCATCTGAAGATACCAGAAATGCCTCGCTGCAGATGGATATCTCTTTTAATACTATTTATAATAAGGTTAGTACTCATAGTGAATGTTACTATCACTCGTAAGTAACGCGGAAGATTTAGAACGGAAAACTCCCCGGTATAAGGACAGTGCGCAGAGCATGCGATGTGATCCGTGGCCCCGCAATATAGCGAACGCTCTGTATATCCATTTATTGTATTTTCTGGCAACTAACCTAGATAATTTGTCTGTATCGATGATTATTGTCAAATATTTTAACAACAGAAATTAACAACATTCGGTGATTGTATTATTTCAACTATTTCAAATATTTTCCAATTGTAGACTATCTGCAACTTTTAACTTCTGCTAGTCATTTGCCTAAGAATTTAAGAACCTACTTCCTTGGTTCCTGGTTAAAGTTCGTAACCTCTCTCTTGGGACCTATTCCTAGTATGTATGCAATAGAAACCTGTTACAGCACTCAGCTGCTTTCAAATTGCGTTAATTAAAGGCAGTTCCGTAATAACCCTGAATTCGCTCAAGTTGCAGTAATAGCGGTCTGTTTCGGATAATATTTCGTTTCGTACGCAACCACGGTCGGTGGGAAACCTCGAGGGACGGTGTATGCGATATTGAGAATGGTTTGTACGTGCTGAATCCAGATGTGGAGTCTGTAGACGATGGGATTTGGAATGAATCCCTGAGGAGCTTTGACGTCCAGATTACACGGACCTCCGTGTGACTGGCTTGTAAGGAACGCAAGGATGGATAAAGAAGCTGGAGGAGGAAGCAGACAAAAAGAGAAGGTCCTGAATACAAAGGGGACCCACAACCTCTCTTGTGCGGTATTGGTCATTTGATTGGGTCTCAGGTTCTCAACATAATTCAGTTCCAGACTCTTTAAAATCTCAGACTTTCATTTTATTGTCGAATTTATAACACTGAAAGAGTATCAAAGTGGATATTTGTGCAGATGCTATCCCAGATTAATCTTAGCAAAATCGGATATTTCTTTAAAGCAGTTAAAAAGGAATTTGAAGGGAAATATCATCTGTCAGGTATTCAAAACATATAACAAATTATTATTGATAACTATATTTATGCTTTATGAGGTTTGAAAGGAAGAAATGATCGTCAGTCCTGCTTCCGTTTGTAATTTTCATTAACTGAACCAGCACTGCTTTTAATGATTATGGGTATTAGTTACATTTCATTGTTGGAAATATAAAAGAAACTGCTAATTTCAAACATTTAGACTATAATAATCGAGTCGGTCGACGTAAAAAGGTAACATAAAAACAAGGCTTGCAGGAAAAATTAAAATGAATGTTTTTTATTATTTCTCTGCTGTGTATTTCTTTAGCATACAAGCGAATCTTTAATTAGCTACATTATTTTATTCAGATATCTTATACAGAGAAAATAATACTGTCATATTTCAAACATTAAAGAAGAAGAAGAAGCTATGTGCCATTTTTACGCAGGTGCTATTTATCGTAATCAGCTTTAAGAAATAAGGATGGAATGCATTATTTAACAATCTGATTTGATACATTCACATGCCTTTCTCTACCCTCTTTCGTTTATCAATGCGTATGCAATCTTTTGTTACTAAAGCTTATTTTTCTATCCACTTCATTTTAATATAAATAAACCTTTGCAGAAATAGCTACATTATACATTTCATTATAGGTATAAGAGATCACCGATGGTCAAATGTTTAACAACTGGACGCTATATGTGGCCTTAAAAGTCAATACTGTTTCCATGCAGTGAGAAACAACTGAAAATCGATGGGACTTAAAAAGAATGACAGAGTAGTGAACAAATCGAACCATTAATAACGGATATCTCAGAAATGGCTGATAGCACAAAAAATATTTAAATTAAATTGTGTGTCTGAATAAGATACACATTTTTTTGTAGTACGCTTTCATTCATCATTTAACGCGTAAAAGTTATGCAAGAAAATAAAAAATTCTTTCCGAAAGAAGAGAACGTCACAAGCTATTTTCAGAAAATGTAAGATATTAATTTTATTTGTCGCGTAAATGTGTTTAATATATAGTATTTTAATTACCTATGGATTTTTTCTGGGTTTTCCGGGTCACTATACTGCGAAGGCTAATTACATCCTCCGAATTTCCTGTCCCTTCATTTCACCTCCTTTCTAATTTCACTTCATCTGCTTGGTTGCTTCAGGGTAGTAAGTGTCGGCAGAAGGCTCGGCGTGCATGGCAGGAAAAAAGAACGCTCTCTGTAAAACTTGGTCCCTGGAAGTCCCGGCCCCCCTCCCCCAGTGTAATTTGCAAGTCTGCAGGGGGAGGGGAGCCAGTTACACAAGCTGTCAAGCGAGGTGTTTCAACATAGAAAATGTAAAACCATACCCTATGCTCTGCCGTATCTCCTGATTCAACCGCTCTGCCTTCTCTCACCTCACCCCTTCCTCCCGGGGACACCCCATTAGAGCCTAGGCACAAAAAGTCACCTTAGGTTGAGGTACTACGTTCCCCTCCGCACCTGTCATGTCATACAATACTAAATGAGAGAGAGAACCCCAAAATTTAGTCTGCAGAAACTAGATTCTTACGACAAATGTTTGTATATTTCCACGTGAACCAACTGAAAGAATGCTGATATTACGTACGTTTTAATTAAAATGAAGAAAACGGGTAAAAACCTGATATGTTGAATTCACATTAGTTTCTCTAGCACTATCCTACATTTTATATAGTTTCTACAAACTATTCATGAAGAAAAAAAAAGAAGCTTTTCTATCTACTTCGTCTACCGTTATTCGAGATAAATTTTGCGTAACTTATTTCAGAGGGATAAAATAGTGTTTCTACGCTAGCAGAAATCCCTGATACGACAAACAATATTTGTTTTAGCAACACTTAATTTTTATCTACATATTTTTGTGTGGTAAATTTTGTCTATTCTGAATTAACTTTATATTACTAGTGAACCATAGGGGAGAAATAGTGGTTCACAGAAACTCCAAAATATGCATTTTAATAGTCATACAGCCATTTAGCTTGTGATATTTTAATCAAAACAATTAGTCATTTTAGAGAAAATAAAAACAAAGAAAACAATTTCCGTGTTTATTTAATATTTAGTATAGATTTCTGCATTGATTTTGTAACATATTTACTAAAACTGAAGCAAACATGTATTTTAACCCCATACGCAGAATTCTAGAATTTTAGTTGTGTGCGCAGCCATTTATTTGTGTTACCAAATTATAAATGTATCATTTGTATTACTTTCTATACTGTTTATGTAGTAAGGAGATGAAGTATTTCATTCTACTAAAACTTCGATACCAAAATTAACTGAAAAAACGTGTTTTGATGTCTCTGGAGAGAAGAATATGTGTGAGTGTGAATAGCATAAATCAAACGAAACGTCGGTTAAATACCAAATATTCAAATTCAGAATCTTCTAAGAATACGACATGAAAATTTTCAGGAAAACCTTCCACTACAAACTGCACTTTGCATTGACAATTTTTCGCTGATTTCGATTTTCCCAAAATAGTTTTAACGAGTTTAATTAAAACAGCATATGTTTGAGATATTTGAATAATAAATGAAATGTACACCCTGAATTTTCTGGGAACAACCTCTGAAGTCCACTTCATTCTGAAAGACCTTTGCATAACTTGCAAAACGTAAGAAATGAAATAAATCTTAGCACACAAGAAATATAAATCTCGTTAAATTACACAATTTATGGCAAATAAATGTCGTTATGAAGTTAACCATTTCAGAGATATTCAATGTTACTGGCTTAAATTTTCAAATAGTTATACTTTTCTCAAGTATTAAATCGCTATCCATTCTTTTTATCCTAGTAGTGCAAACATGGAGGAATTTCAAAGCCACCATATAGCGACACTGCGATAGTCTTTAAAAATTTTACTATCCTTTAATCGTGCTGTATTCACTACGCTTGTACCTAAAAGGCAACATGCAATAAAAAAATTTCTGGCAATGTTTATCTCGATTAATATAAAGTAGGTAGAATAAAAAGCTTCTGTAAAAATAGTTTGTTGAAGAATTGGTAGAGAAAGTCACGTGAATGTAACACATCAGATTTTTTCTTCCAAGGTTTATGGAACGTACAAAAATTTCAGCCTCTAGCATCTATTTCACACATACAATTTAGTTGTGTATATAACGAGTGTAATCTTAATTAAATCCTGGAGAAGCGACTTTAGCTTTACATGCTGTTAGTAATAAATGGGTGCAGACTTTAACATAGGTACTATATTGTATTTCTTTAAAGCTGGCCTACATGATCATTTTGACAAAAATGATCCAAGTTTCATCCCCACCATTAAACAAAACTATTTTACACTAAATTAGCTACGTACTACAGCAGTACAGATTGCAGTGAATGCTTTTCTGGCCTGGTGGTTAGATACTATCCTTCTAATCCGAAGTCCGGGTTCGTTTCCCGGCTGGGGGGTGGGAATTGTAATTACGACAAAATTATTCGCTATCTTCCCTAAAGTCTGGAAGTATGCAAGAGAATGCGAATATTTATGTGAATTTAACAACAAAACCTAAAGATAAACACAAATAGTAAACTAGTGGGCGCCAGTGTAGCGCAGTGGTTTCGTTTCGGATCTCGATTTTAAGTCGGCCCTTCCATGCCTTCACTGTGATTGCTTATGTAAAGTATCCCATGGTCCAACATGGTTCGGAGTTGACGGAAAAAAGCTGTAGGTCCTCTCATTCCACCGCGATCCTCACTACCATCCTACCATCAGAGGCAACGGATTCACCCCGCTGCTTGCCTTCACCTTAGAAATGGGCCCTGTCATCGCTTGCTGAAATGCGGTAACCTCTGTAGCCTTTAACCATATGAGGAGCGTTATAAACAACAGTAAACAAGTGAACACCATTGACGTGAGCAATTATTCCAAAGCCAAACGCCACCGATATGAACTAGATGTTAAAGGTAGCATGTAAATGGAACAAAAGAGTTGCAGCAATGTTGGTATTTAGTGTTTAGTTTACTAGTGGAATATAAGGGATGCCCGATAAAATCTTCATGGGACCATATAAAAAATGTAGTTAGCTGATAATACGTAAAGTTAACACAAATAATTGTTTTAGCTAGTTATTTGGTGCATTATTCTAATATAACTGCTTATAATTTTGCTTTATATGATCAGAATGGTGGAAACATTTCTTTTAAAACCATTAAAAATGGAATTTCTAAGCCTTACATGCAGAATATAATCTGAAATATTTGAATTTATTAAATGTAAATGAAAACAGCATTTGAAGATCACAATTAACTAATGCAACTGAAGAGAAGCTGGTGGAATTGAAGTAGGATGAGATATTCTGTCGCTGTATCGACCCAGCGAGAGACTTCTGCTTCTGTTATTGGATTCTCATGCTCTCGGATTCCAAAGGGATTTCGCATTTTATTTTCGCTATGCTAGATTTTAATATATGCCATGTAATGATGTCCACGTGCAGGTTCTGTATTTAGGGAACGTTCAGGAACCGCTCGTAGTTATGCTTTCGTGGTACTGGAATCCTGTTGAATATAATGTATAGTAATTACTAATTAGACGTTGTTTTAACCTCAGTGAGGGATCAGGATGGCTCAGGCGGTAAGGTCTGTGTCGACATTCGGGAGGTGCCGGATTCGATTCCACATAGGTTTCCCCGAGTCGGCAGGAGAATGCTGGGGGTTCATCTTCCACCACGACTCCCCTGCCACCCATTTCTTGTACACATCATATTCTGATCATCTATTTCAAGATTAAATTAAATTAAATTGAGTTTTACTTATAGACGCTCTTTAACTGCTATGGTCCTTAGAGTTTTACTGTACATTGGAGGTGAAAGACCGGAAATTTTACACAGATGCCTCTTTATCAGGTTTGAGGTTCTTTTACGTGCCGTAAATCTACGACATGGAACCACCGGCTTTACTTCCCTTCCAAAGGAAGCCATAGGCGATGATGGCTTGCGCTCTGTAGAAGTTTGTTCCCTGTCGCCGCTACTGGGACTCTCAGGTCTCTCCCCCGAGTGGGCTCCACCAAAAGGGGGCTGCCGGGAGTTGATTGCTTGGCTCTGTCCATACTTGCGCCGTCGGTATCCGGATGTGGTCACCCATCGGATCTCTTCCCTTTGTCGTCTCCGTGGTGAAGAGGTTACCATGCTAGGTACTAGTTCCCGAGGTTGTGGGTTCAAATCCGGCGGAGAGAGATAGGTTTTTTTCGGGCGTAAAAATCCTTAGCATGACTTCCTTCGGAAAGGAAGTAAAGCCGGTGGCCCCGTTGATTTACGGCATGTAAAAGAACCTCAAGCCTGATAAAGAGGCCTTTGAGTAAAATTATCAGCCTTTCACGCCCAATATAGAATGGACCACAGCAGTTAAAGTATGTCCATAAGTAAAACTCGAATTAATTTCCCTTCCTTCATCCCTCCCTTCCAGGGTCGCGTTGGAAGCAAAAATGTCCCTTTTGGCCTACTTGCGGTGCTCCTCTCCGGTAGCTCTCCGTGATATGTACCTTTAGCCTTACCTTTGGGCAGTAAACACAGAGAAATTAAACATAGAACTCGTCAATATTATTTAAGCGATATAGACACTGAGAGTTGTGCTTAAGAAGTAATGAAGGCAAATGGTATAGTATGTGTGATTCACGGAGGGGATCCCTGACACTCTGCGACCAGTAGATCTACCACCCTCCAGGAGAAACGGATGAAAGAAAGAACAACTGGAGGTAACAGGGGGTACACAGACGGTCCACGGAAAGGCCCCAATCTTGTAGCAGACCCGTTCCAACACTGGTGCTACCGAGAGGTGCCGAAATACCCACCAATCCCGCAGTGTCCACGAGAGTACTCTTTCTATTGATCATCTGTCCGGCACAGCCATTAGCCACAAAATCTTGAACCTAGAGGTACACCTGAAAGACGAGAAGAAACGGAATAAAGGGGAAATGATGGAAAGGAAAAGTTGGTAGAGAATAAACCATTCCAGTATTCGCCTGCCGATCCCGGGGAATCCACAAAAAAATCTGATGTGTTACACTCACATGACTTTCTCTTCTCTTGTACAAATTATTTTTACAAACGATTATTCTCCATATGCTTCATGTTAATCGAGATATCGAGATGTTAATCTTATTGCTAATTTCTTTGTAGATGCAAGGGGAATTGGTAGGCTTTAAGCGATAGTCAAATATATTAAGAGCTGGTTGCTATGTGGAGTATTCCGTTCTCTTTGCATTACCAGGGCGAAAAAATGAATAACGAATTCCGATTTGAGGAAAAGTAGAAGTATTGGAAAATTTAAGGGAATAATAGGCAATATCTCGAACATAGCTCACTCAACAAAAAAATGTATATGACATAAATTATGTATTTGAAGGCGATCTACATTTTTATGTAGTAAAATTTTGTCCCTTTCTTATGGTTTACCAGTTATGCAAAAGTCGTTCACAATGAAGAATGCTTTTGGAGACATTCCCAGAAAATTCGTGATATACATACATTTCATTTGTCATGAAAATATCTTAAACATATGATATTTTAATCAAAAGACTTAGAGCCATTTTTGAGAAAATTAAAATTTTCGAAACATTTTCCATGTAAAGGGTAATCTGGGGTGGGAGAATTTTCTTGAAAACCTTCGAGTCGCATCCCTGGAAGATACTGAACCTAAATACCAAGTTTGGTGTTTAACCGACTGTTCGTATCTGAGTTATGATGTTCAAAGACACACACACGGACATGTTTCCAAAAATGTTTTTTTGGATTCAGGGGGTCTCAAAACATGTATTTCTGGTGAAATCTCGGTATCGAATTTTTGGGTGGAAAACAATATTTTCAGGACAAATAAACTGTATATCTTGAATTTTCTGGGAATGCCTCCAAAAGTATTCTTCATTGTGAACGACTTTTGCATAACTGGTAAACCGTAAGAGATAGACAAAATGTTATTGCCTAAAAAATGTAGATCGCGTTAAAATACACAATTTATGTTGTATACATTTTTTTTTGTTGAGTGAACCATTTTCGAGATATTGCTTGTTATTCCCCTAAATTTTCCAATACTTATACTGTTTCTCAAATTTGTTATTCATTTTTTTGTCCTGGTAATGCAAAGAGAATGAAATACTCCACATAGCAACCAGCTCTTAAAATATTTGACTATGGCTTAAAGCCTAGCAATTCCCCTTGCATCTACAAGAAAACTATCAATAAGATTAACATCTCGATATTTCGATTAACATGAAGCATATGGAGAATAAGCGTTTGTTAAAATAATTTGTACAAGAGTAATGAAAGTCATGTGAGTGTAACACATCAGATTTTTTTAAAGAAAACACAAACTACCTTATTAACACAATAGTAGATGCATAGCAGCACCTACATATGTGGTTTTTAACACACCAAAATTTAATTTAACCATTTTCGGCAGTTTTTGAAAAAATGCATCATTCACACAAGATCGACAAAGCAAACATATACAAAACAAACTCGCATATATTTCAAAGAAAGAACACGCGTGGCTTGAACACGCAGAAGCTATAATACTGAATGGTGGTATCAAATTGTAGAGCAAAATTTTTTCCTAAGATATCCACTACAGCATACCTCTCTACTCTAATAGTTTAGGAGTTGTGATGTATTTTTTTCTGTTAAGTGGCGCAGAATTCACAGTAAAAGTGGCAGCTGAACGGCAATTTTTAAAAATTTATTCAAAATATAAGGATATAGTCTATAGTAATAATATATTAATTCTAAGATATATAATTAAACAGGAAGTTCAAATTAGTGAGATGAATATAAACCAAAAGTGTAACTTTTATGGAAACTTACTACATAACGAAGTATCTGTAAATTTACATAAGAAGTTTAAAAATTAGCACACATCTACGACAAGAGAATCTGAAAATTATTTTGAGGCAGTGTTAAGAAAAAATCTGATGTGTTACATTCACCTAAATTGCCACGCCTCTTATCGTTTATTAGGGCGTATACAAATTATTGTTCTTATGAAACTTTATTTTCTATCTACTTCACCTTAATCGAGATAGGTATATTACACATTTCGTTATACAAAGGAAACAGCAGTCGTCAAAAGTTTAAGAACTGGACGGTATACGCTGGATTTAAAATTCCATAGTGCTCCCATGACAAAGTATTAACAAATCAAAACAATAACAGATATCTCAGAAATGGTTGATGCCACAAGAAACCTCATTTGAAATAAATTATGTGATTTAAAAGGATCTACATTGTTTATGTTTTACGTTTACGTCTATCAGTTAACGTTTACCAGTTATGTAAGGTTATACAAACTTCCTTCCGAATATTTTTCAGAAGGTTTAAAATATACATTTTATTTTATATGTAAACATTTAATTAGGTATTTTAATCAAAACGTTACAGCCATTTTTATAAAACAAAGGTTTTGAAAAACTGAGTCAGTATTTTTAACACTTAAATGACTCTTAGTCAAATTATATAGTACAAAAATATAATAACAGCCTACCTTAAAGCAAAATGTGTATGTAACAATATATAAAAAGTGTATATTACAGTCATGGTATGCGTTTATATTAATGTATACATGTAATAATGTTATGTGAATGTATTACTTAATTTAATTATGTGGGAGCTGTGAGAATAATAGGTTAAACTTTGCTAACAATGAGGTAACCTTGAGGCAATAATGAGTAAGAATGCTACTAGTCATTATTGAAGCAACAATAATGTAAGTTTTGAGACAGTGTATAAAATAGCCAATCAACAACCAGAAAAGGCTTTAGTTAAATGAAGGTATTCTATTAGATTAGAAATAACCAATCAGAGACTTGAATTACAGAAATTTACAAATTTAGGCGGTAGAAATCAAGTCAGTTGCTTGTAGACAGCGCTCATAACTCGACGCGTTGCTAGCAGACAGTGTTAGTAATCAGACGCGAGATGCGTCCTCGAGAAGTATAATACATATTCAGTGTGAGGAAAATTGTTTACGTGTTAAAAAGTTCAAGTACTTAATTAAAAAAACTCACAGCTCTCTCTACATCAGTGAAGTGTTATTTAAATCGTGTCAAGCATTAATAAAATGAGTGAAGTAAAATTATAATCTGTATAAGCCTACATTCTTCAGTCGCACCACAACCCTGCAAAGAGAAACATGTCTCTAACAATAATACTGACGCAGCCGAGGCAAACATAAATATATAATATTTAAAGAAACAGTAAGAATTACAAAGTTAATATTTTTTTAACTTGGGGCGAAGGCTACCAGAAACTTTTTACCATACGTGCGTTTGCTACTACTTCAAGTTCGGCTCCCAACAGTCGAAATACAATACTCCTCCTAAAATTAACGTTTCTCGAAGTTTTGCATCTAAAGGGTAGTTTGGGGTGGGGGATTTTTCTTGAAAATCTTTGTTTTGCATCTTTGGAAGGTACAGAACCTAAATACGGAGTTTGATATTGATCCAACTTTTCGTTTTTGAGGTGTGCTGTTTACGGATACCCACACACGGACGCGGACATTTTTTAAATATGCTTTGTTGTTTTCAGGCCGCCTAAAAACATGTATTTCTGGTGAAATATCGCTATCCAGTTTTTGGTGGATTGCAGTACTTTCTATCCTACTAGGTCCTACTAGGTATGTGGTAGAGAAAGTAGAGGTGACTTTCAGAACAGGGCTGCATCGCCAAAAAGGAAGAGATGTTTTGGAAATAAAAGTAGTTTAATGCATGGTGCCTTTTGTACGAATAATTAGGTAAAATTCGATTTTTACAAACATTGCACTTGGTTTTCTCCTTAAGTGGATCGAAGAATCAGGTTTTACTTTCTCTACTACGTAAAGTAAGTAGGGAAGTATTGCATTCCGCCTAAAAATTCGATATCGATATTTCACCGGAAATATTTCACCCTGAATGCAAATAAAGCATTTTTTAAACAAATTGTCTGTATGTGTGTCTGTCTGAACAGCATAGCTCAAAAACGAAAAGTCGTATAAATACCAAATTTACTAGATTAATTAAGTATCTTCCAAGGATGCGACACTAAGATTTTCAAGAAAACCCCCACACCTTATCGTTTGCATGGAACGTTTTTCGAAAACTTTGATTTTTTTCAAACAGTCTCCAACGATTTTGATAAACTACCATATGTTTAAGATATTTTTATGGCAAATGAAGTGCTAATTTGAATTTTCTGGGAATGTCCTCAGAAGTCCTCTTCATTCTGAATGAATTTTGCATAACTGGCAAACCGTAAGGGATAGAAAAAGTTTTATTACATAAAGAATGTGGATCTTCTCGTTAAAAACAATTTATGCCATATGCACTTTTTTGTCGAGTGAAACATTTCCGAGATATTCCTTGTCACTTGTTTGAATTTTCCAAAACTTATACTTTTCTCAAATGGGAAATCGTTATTAGTTTTGTTATGTCCTGGACATACAAAGAGAATGGAATATGCCACATAGTAACCAGCCGTTAAAAGATTTGGCTATCGCTTAAAACCTACCATATTCCCCTTACACCTATAAGAAAGTTAGTAATAATTTAATTTCTGCAAATGTTTATCTCAACTAACATGAAGTAGATGAAGAATAAGCGTTTGTAAAAATAGTTTGTACAAGAGTAGAGAAAAGTAGTGTGAGTGCAACACATAAAATTTGCATATTAGTAGAAAATAAGCTGGCTTTGGGAATATAAAATAGGCATATTGTTTTAAATTAAAATGAAGACTATATTGTGACGCAACAGCTACGGTCCAGGTTATCGGGAAGTCGGTGCGCCAAGTCGGAGGTAAACAGAGATAAGCAACGCTCTCATCTGCCGTAAACATCGGAAGCGCTATGGCGGACAACCAGAATTTTCTGGAGGTTGTTTCTCTTCGCTTCCAGAATGTGTATCCAGGTAATACTAGAATGTTCTGTGGAAGATACCATTGTCTATACAATATGTGAACATTCTCGCGAGAGCAGTCAGTGGGCGAGTAAGCGGGTTGGTGAGCGCATTTCTGCTGTGACAAGTGCGGTTCTCCGAGCGAGTTGATATCAATTGCTGTCACGTGCAGTGAGTGCTACTGCTGAGTGAGAGATTCTAGACATCTTGTGTTCGACTCCTCAGCGAATGAACTGTCTGGAAGAAGAGGCTACGTCCAGAAGGATGGTGAAGTGGCGGGGAAATTGAATTGATTCACATTAGTGAAGTGACCGTGTGAATTAAGTGAAGTTCAAGTGAATAGTTGAACCAGTTCAAAACAGTGACAGTGAGAACTGAGAGAAGTGGCAGTCAAAAACTGGACAAACACAAGATTCTTTCCAGAATATATCTCAAATGTCATTTCGTTTGAAGAAATTTGTGGAAATGTTAGAGAAGAATGCAGATTACTTATACTTAAAATTTGAAGTTGAAAATTACTTCTTAGTCAGGGTGATGCTTCGTTTATTTTTAATCTGCACCGTATTTTTATGCGTTGGTACAAAGAAGAGGTTAAGCAATGCGAAAAGTTTCAATTTTGTGTACACATTGTAAAAAGAAAGTGTCTTCCATAGTGCAAAACCCTAGCCACATTCTTGGGTAATGTGACTCCATTTCCCTCTCGCAGAGACCGCAATACCGCTACTCTGTGTGTCTGAGGCTTCATTAATACCATTAAGGGCACTGTTACCGCCTGCTGACCCTTACACTTTTGGAACTGTTACTGCCTCGAGTCTACACAACTTTGCAGCTTTAATGTTCCGGTCTCAGGCGCGCTTATTTGACATTCGCTTTCTTAAGGCGAGAAAATTTTATTAAGACAAGTTTTCTTTCCGAGTCTCGTTTTACTTAGAATAGGATGTACTTAACTTGGAGGGCAGAGCAATAAATATTCATGGCTAGTATTGTGGGAACGATCTCATAGCGTGCAATATTTCGTGGACCTTTGGGGTACCAGCTTTCGGTAGGCAAATACGGGAACAGGAAGGAAGGAGGTGAGCCAGGCATATCTTTTGTACAGTGGTTACACGAGTTTCTCTGTGCATTACCATTTTATGGCGGTATTATGACCTGCGCATATCTCATGATTATTACTTTCTCTGCCACGTACCTAGCAGGTAGAGAAGGCAGAAGTTAGACATCGAGATTTCACCGGAGATACTTGTTTTGAGGTCCCCTGAATTAAAAACTATGATGTGATACATTGATATGACTTCCTCTGTCCTCTAAGTTTATTGGTGGGTATACAAACTAGGAAGATGGTTAATTTTATGGTGGTGTATTGTATTTCCACTGTTGGGGAGCCGAACTTGAAGTAGTTGCAACCGCACTTATAGTAAAAAGTTCCTGTAGTCTTCGCCCCAAGTTTACTTTCCGGTGGCCTTTGCCCTAAATGTTTAACAAATATTAACTTTGTAATTTTGACTGTTTCTTTAAATATTATATATTTATATTTGCCTCGACTGCGTCAGTATTTATATTTTTTAGAGACATCAATGATTTAGCAGGGAGAGGTGCGACTGAAAAATGTAGGCTTACACAGATTTCAAGTTTTTCTTCACTCCATTTATTAATGCTTGACACGATTTAAATAAAACTTCAGTGATATAGAGAGCTGTGAGATTCTTTTGTTAATTACTTGCACTTTTTAACACGTAAACTATTTTTGTCTCTCACAAATACGTATTAAATTTCTCGAGAACGCATCTCGCGTCCGGTTAGGAACACTGCCTACAAGCAACTGACTTCTGAATTTGTAAATTTTTCTATATTTCAGTTTCTGATTGGCTAATCCTATTCCAATAGAATACCTTCATTTAACTAATGCTCTTTCTGGTTATTGATTGGCTATTTTTAAACTGTCACAAAAATTACATTATTGCTTCCAAGAATCACAAGTAGCACTATTAAACTTTCAAATTCATTATTGCCTCAAGGTTATCTTATTGCTACCTCATTGTTAGCAACTTTTAACCTATTATTCTCACAGCTCCTACATTATTAAATTACGTAATACATTCACATAACATTATTACACATGTTACAATAATATAAACATATACAATGACTGTAATATACACTTTTTATATATCGTTACATCCACATATTGCTTTAAGGCGGGATGTTATTGAATTTATATATTATATAATTGGACTGAAATGATATAAGAGTTAAAAATACTGCCTCAACTATTCTTAATAAAGCTTTATTTTTCTGTATACTACATATAATCAAAATAAGCGTTTGCAAAAATAGCTACATTCCATATTTCGTTACAAATACAAAGAAAACAACGATGATCAAATGTTTAAGAATTGGACGCTATATGCTAGCCTTAAAATTTCTTACTGTTTCTATGCAATCGCTAGAAAGAACTTAAAATCAATGGGACTTTAAAAGAATGACAAGTATTGAACAATTCTAACTTTAATAACGGATATAAAACAAACGGCTTATGCTACAAAAGACTATTTGAAGTAAACTTATGTTTTAAAGAGATGTATAATTTTTTGTGTGATACGTTTTCATCTATCGTTTAACGTTTACAAGTTATATAAGATTATACAAATTTTCTTCCGAATGAAGAGGTACTTTAATCAAAAATGTTAGAGCTATTTTTTAGAAAATCGAGATTTCCGAAAAATATTTTATGTAAAGGGCAGTTGGGGTGAGGGGATTTATTAAAAACTCTTCGTGCCGCATTCTTGGAAGATAAAATCAATTGGACTTTAAAAGAATGACAAGTAATGAACAATTCCAACTTTAGTAAATATACCAGAAACCGCTTATGGTACAAAACCTTATTAGAGGTAAATTGTGTGTTTTAAAGATATGTATTTTTTGTGTGATAAGTCTTCATTTATCATTTAAAGTTTACAAATTATATGATTATACAAAATTCCTTCCGAATGAAGCGAACTTTGTAGGCTATTTCCAGAAATTCAATATATACCATTTATTTGTCATGTGAACATCTTCCATGTGTGGTATTTAAATCAAAATCGTTAGTCATACTCGTAAAAATTTATAAATATTAATGAATGAAATTCAGTAACTCTCACGTTTACAATGTGAAAAAGAGTTTAGTATGTTCCCAATACTACTGCTTTCTATAGAAGGATACCTGAATGGTCTGTACCTCGTCCCAATCCTCCCAGTATCGTCGTTAGAATTCCACCGGAATGTCTTTTGTTTATAGTTTATTTCTTCCTAATGCGTTATGAAAACTAACAGAGTGAGTTTATATCTTATGGGATATTACGAAACAAGTATTTTGTTCTTATTAAAGCCCAAGAGATTAGGGGTCTTTAATTCTGTTTTATGTATTCCTTTCGAATTTCCTTTTTGTTTATGCAGAGAGTACCCACGTAAGTCAAACCACTTTATTTTGGACTTTCACAAAGATGAATGTTGCTAAACGAATTACCTCTTTAATATTGCTATTAATCCCTAGAACTGGATCTGTGAGTCCCGTTCCGACACCTTTAGGCGAGTTACTAAGCTTATAATGTCCTTCTGGTGCAGTATCAAGGTATGTTTCCAGCGTGAACAAATTCACCTAACCAAATGAACACCTTAAGCATTTTTAACGGACGTAAACTATAAAACAAACACTTTGCAAAACACCGTAGCGTTGAAGATAAACAGTTGTCAACTAAAAGCCTACAGAAAAATAAAACTTTAGCTACACAGACTACAAGAAGAACTACAGAACTGAAATTGAAATGTGTTGTTGTTTTTGCCTTGTTTAGAAGTTGCCTCAGGCTGCACGGCTACCATACCTTTTTGAGAAGTACAACACTGGAAACAAACATACTGGCTCACAAATGTCAAGCACGCGAGTGCAGAAAAGTTAAATCTTAAAATAGACAAAAATGGCACAAGAATAGATATCTACGACAGATTTTGAATTATATTATTCATAGATACTCACGAATTTATTTGATGAAACTCGTAACCTCGAATGGAATTTACAAAGGCTATTCCATGAATAATTCTTCTTTCTCCTTGCAAGTATTAGGCCCTCCGGCCTGTTATGACCTCATTGCTATCTCCTTCTGGGTTTTCTACGTTTCTTCTCCCTGAGGGTGGATATTTCAAAGTCATTTTCATAATACGAGCTTCCTCCATTCGTTGCAAATGTTCTCTGCAAGTTTTTCTATAGTGTATAACTTACATTTGTTGCATATACAGGATGTTAAATAAAAAGCATTTCATATTTTGAGAGGTGATTGTATGGAACATAACAAGAAAAAAGTTTTGTAAACACGAGCTCTAAGATAAATACCTTAAGAGCTATGAGCACTTGTTCATCTGCTGTGAAACATCTCTTCTACTGTAAGCTCTTTGCATTATGTATGATATACAGAAGGCAATACACAAATGAGGACACATTAATCTGTTGCTGTGAAACAGCACAACTTCTAGTGTAATCTTCTTGCAATTACATTCGACCTGCACTTGTAAACCATCACTAAAGGAGGTGCTCAATGTGGTGCCCATTCATAGTAACGCATGCTTCTGTCCGACGTCTCAGGGAATCGCGCACTCTCACAACTCCAGGTTGGTCACGGATGCTCTGGCACGCATTAATGACGCCTTCCTGTATTGTTTGTACATCATTAATTGGGGTTGTATACATCAAAGATCTCAAGATAAAACTGCAATGTAAAGGGATTTCATAAACTTAACAAAACACAAACTGATTCCATTAGAACTAATATGAATATACGTTGCACTTATGCAGAACTGTGAACACGGTTTACAGTAACAACACTTCCAAATGTTTACTGTATGCTGTATCCATGGACAATAATAGAGTAATGTGTCCTCATTTTATTGCTGCCTGCTGTAGGTCGTACATAGGTGATAGCAGAAAGCTTGCAGCCGTAGAAATGTTTCACAGTCGTGAAGATGAGGAAGTGTTCATAGCTCTTAAGGTATGCGTTTTAAGAACTTATGTTTACTGGAAATTTTTCTTTCTTGTTTTGGTCCATACTACCACCTTTAAAATATGAAGTACTTTTCGTTTAACACCTGGTATATTCAATTGTTACCTTATTTGTTCATTTGCTATTCTGACCTTTCGGGTCTAACGACTCGCAGGAATTTAATGTCTACTACTTGAATACGCTTTGTATTTTTTTATTTTTAATACATAGATTCATTTCCATATAAAAGTTTCAGCCTGTATCATTACTTTAAAAAGTTTTAATTCTGTGTCTTTTTGTGTAAGTTTCTAACTTCTTATTGTTCCACACATCATCTGATGTATTCATTATTTTTATCTAAGTCTTGATCATAATTATAGCTAACATCGCATTCTCAATAGTAAACGATTGTACATGTTGTATTATCTTATTATTTATTATGATTTTATTCCTAACAGGGTTATTTTCTATAATGACCTTAATTTTCGTTTCTTTCTAATGAAATAATTTATGTTGCTGACATATATGGTCTAGTTTATACACCAATTTTTGCAGTTCGTCTTCTCTACATTCTAAATATAATTTATATAAATAATAATTAACTTAATACGTGTTCATTAAAATCAAATCACCATTATAACGGTATACTAAATAAATGAAAAATTCAATGTGTTATGGAATACTAACCAGTGCTACTAACAGTGGTATTAAGAAAATCGTTAACATAAAATTAAGATGAGCTAAAATCAGAACAAATAAGCACTATTTTACCTTATTTTGAAATTTTATTCTAGTGTGCAATGATTGAAAGCAGAATTTTTATGCTTCAAAGTTAAAGGATTCTACAGGTTTTTAGCGATGGAAACGGAAGTGGATTCTGCGGTCGTACGATTTTGTAATATATGCACAATGGCGTAGTTATTAATCACTGTATACAAATACTACTATGATTCAGTAACGAGCCTATCTTTTATTCGATAGAATCGCAATTTTTCAATTATTTTATAGGATTAACGACCGTATTTGGCCAATATCAGAGGCAATGATAAACCTTGCTGATCATATCAAATACGCAGAATATTCCCATAATGAAATATTCCCATAAAACCACGAGGCAGAAAAATTCTATGAAGCTTTAATGTATTGTACTACTGATTAAATATGAAGTGTGCAACGAATATCTCACTGTGTGTTTGTAAGCAACTATAGTAACGAAATGTTTAATATTTCGAAAAGAACTTATAAATAAATATCGATGATATTATTCCGTATGCGTGTAGGGAGTATGAAATTTTAAGAAACTTACGGAATCGGTTTTTTTTAATACGCAGAGATGATTGTCCAGTATCCTGAGTTCTCAAATTGTGTAGGAGTTGTTGTTTTATCGAAAATATTGGGCCCTTCTTGGTGACGACTTAGCTTTTGCGGAAATCTTGTCAGAACATATTGCGAACGTGATGAAAAAAAAATATGGCTAACGGAATGTCGCGAAGCAATGAAAATGTAGCTAAAGTGAATCATTCGAATTTAGACGCGCAGATCCTACGGCTACGCCCTGTCCTCGCTCCGCAGTTGCTCCACTCCTCTTCTTCTAATAAAACATCCCTCGGCTACGCTTTGAGACTGAGGGTCCTCAATCCCTCGGCTACGCCTTGCGGCTTAGGGCCCTAGACGTTACAATGTTGGCAGCAGTATGCCAACAACAGCAAAGCTAACATGATGCAAGTGCGTGTGTTACATATTGATAACGAAATTGCGCACTACCCACATACGGAATAATGGTTAATATCGCTAATTCTTAGCAGAAGCTCAGGTCTATTGATATTCCTTACCCACCATTGCTCGATATAAGGAGACACAGTATTGTGAAAAATGATCACTATAAATATAGGTATTTAGTTGTGCTTTCCCTCTCCTGGGTACTTCCTTTCAGCGTCAGAACCGACATTCCTAGAGGAAAAGATGCTAGTAGAGCAGGTTTTCCCATAGAGTAGATATTGCAAATTTTGGATCCCAGCTCTCATGAAAACAGCATATCTCCTAAATATTTTTCACTCATTCGACCAAACTTGTAGCAGTAATACCTATAATTAATTTATTGATGCATTTTATCTTTAATTTCGTTGCCATTGAGACTTATGAAATACGTTATTTATTTATGTTTTTGTAAATGGGAACCAGCCCATCGTATAACCCCCGCTCTGGAGGACCGGGACTAGAAAAGAAACACAAATTAAATTCTATAAGATTGTGGCTGATTTTATTGTATTATATGGCTCCAAATCGTGGACAACAACAAAAACAGAGATCGCGTATAAAGTCTGCAGAAATGAACTTGAGATATATAAGAGGGTGTTCTACAGCTAATAAAGTACGAAATGAAACAAAAAGATCATATTTGAATATTTCCTCAGTTAAAGACAAGATTAATGGAAATGAAACAAACTGGAAACATCACGTCGACAGAACGGCAGATGATAGATTACTAAAGAAGATAATGAATTACCAACCAAAAGGAAAAAGAAGTTTGAGTGGACCTCGCAAGAGGTGATTTGATGATAGAGACCGGAACAGGTGGTATCACCTAATCCTTGAAGGGAAAAGAAGACGACGTGCGAGAATGAGAAAAATACATCCACGCTCTCGTTGAATCCTCTTTTGTCTAATACTGAAACCATAACTTTAATTTACTCCTCCTTGAAGTATACGTTTTTGTCAGTAGACATTTATTTGTAATCAGCATTCAGATGTTGGTTATTAAATTTGTTGTTATTGTTATTATTTTCCCAAAGTTTAAGTGCATAAATGTTATTTATTTTGGTGATATATGAAAGTATATTTATAACTCTATTGTAAATACTGAATCTTTCAAAACAATCGCACTTACAGACAGTTCCTAATCCCTATGTATAGGGTAGCTAAATTATATTCGAACCCGCTCGCGGCCCCTCTCTACTGCGCGAGACAGCCGGCAGTCGCCGGGGAAATTACGCCGGCAGAGGCGGACTAAAATCCTTACCTTATAATAGATTCTGGAAATATTGACCTTCCGCTCTCAAACAGGCAGGATATCTGGTGTCAATATTCATTTTGCAATCGCTTGACAGAAGAAGAGAAACCGTATGGTTGGTGCCAGCAACAGCACATATGACTGCCGAATCATTACATGCACTATGAGAGCTGTTTGATGACAGAATAATTAGTGTTCATTTGTGGCACCCTCGTTCTCCTGATATAAGAAGTTGTGATTTTTATTTATGGTGTTCTTTAAAGGACAAAGTGTATCGTTCCAATCCTCGCACACGACAGGAACTTAGAGAAAACATTGTGCAAGAAATCACAAGAATTCCTGCCGCTGAGCTTCGGAGAGTGAGCGAGAATATTTACACGAGATGTGCTGCCTGTTTGAGAGCAGAAGGTCAACATTTCCAGTATGTATAATAAGGGGTAAGGATTTTAGTCCGCCTCTTCCGGCGTAATTTCCCCGGCGACCGCCGGCTGTCTCGTGCAGTAGAGAGAGACCGTGAGTGGTTTGTAATATAACTTAACTACCCTATATATCGGGCCAATGTTTTGTTATTTTTAATTTTCTCAAAGTTGACTAAAATGCCATATATTTAAGATGTTAATATGACTAATAAAACACAAACCTTGAATCTTTTGCGAATTTCCTATGAAGCACTCTTTATTTTGAATGAACTTTCTATAGTAAATTTTGTATAACTGGTAAATCGAGGTAGGCGAAAACTTTGTTCAGAAAAATGTACATTGTTTATGTCAAAGGCTTTTGTGCGATTAACGCTTTCGAGATATTCAATGCTATTGGCTTGACTTTTTTCCAAATAATTGTTTTTTCATTAAGTTCCTATTCTTCTTGTTTTGTTTCTCTTCATGTTCTGAAAGAGTATTGAATTTCAAAGCCAGAATTTAGCGATCCCTTTATAAAATATTTGGTTATTGCTTCAGTTTTCTGTCTTTTACTTCTACGAAATATAAAATGAAAACATTTCCGCAAACGTCTATCCCCATTAATATCATATAAAAATAAAGTTTAGTAAGTACCCCTTTTGGAAAAGACAAAAATTAACGATTAGCGGGTAGCAAAGTCATGTAAATGTAACATATTTGTTTTCTTTACTGGGAAACACAAAGGAGTGCTGCACGATGAATTAAAGATAGGAAAGGTGTTCAAATTCCGTTTTCCTACAAGCATAGCGTACAAGGTTAAAATAATCTAATTTATTACATTCATATGATAGTAACGTTTATATTTATATAATATATTCAAACTCTTATTACGAAAGCATATTTTTCTATCTACTTAAAGTTAATTGAAATAAACCTTTCATTAAGTAGTTTACTATACATTTCGTGGTAGGTACAAGGTGGATAGAGGAAACTGAATGGATACTCAGGTATTTAAAAACAGGATCACGTTATGCTGGCCTTGAAGTGCCATTCTTTTAATCGAGAAACAACTGAATACCGACAATACTTCAAAATGACAAAGTAAAATTACATTTAAATCAATAATAACGGATATCTTGGACATGGTTGATGCTACAAAAAGTTGTTTGAAATAGATTGTGCGTCTAAATATTCTGTGCAGTAAGTTTTTATCTGTCTCTTATAGTTAACCAGTAAAAAGTGTGAATATTCAAAATTCCTTCTATTGAAGGTTATTATCATAATATTCAATATATACATTTTATTTACCGTGCAAATAATTCTTGACTTTCTTGAAAATCTTGGCATCTTTAGAAGATGCTAAACCTAAATACAAATTTCGGTATTTATCGGAAATTTCGTGTGTTATTTATGCTGTTGTCACACACACAGATATACTTGACCTTCCTAAAAAGCTTTTTTTCATTTAGAAGCCTCAAAACGTCTACTTTTGGTGAAATCCCGATATCGAATTTTTTGTTAGGAATGTAATACTTTCTCTACCCACTATGCATGTGGTAGCGAAAGTAAAAAGTCTGTAATGTCTTAAAAATGCAGTAACTAATAATTAAAATTTGTTGATTAATAATGTATAATATGGTATTGACAGGCGCTTAACAGCTGCAAAGTTAAAAAATAAAACGGGTAACAGTATGCTTCATTCTAGTGAAGGAAAAACGTTATTTATTTCTCCCCAGGATGCGGCAGCAACTTCTCTGACAGGAAAGCTTTGCGGGTTTGTATAAGATCAGCGGTGTCAGTGTGACTCACAGGCGCAACTCCTTTTCTAGCCGTTTATTCATTTGTTTTCCATGTGCTGCTGATTGGTGTAGTAGTGCGTGTTGCATATTTGATGACTCGAGAGAGAAAGGTATTTTCGCCACCCTTGATATATTGAATAGCAATATAAGTAACGTAACAAATTTTCTTAATACAGGAAAAATCAGATATAACACATTTACATGATCTTCTCTACCCTTAATCGTTCATTAGTGGGTATGCCAACTATTTTACTAAAGCTTATTCTTATATTTATTTTATTTTAATCCAAATAAGGTTTTTGTAGAAATAGCTATGTTACCAACTTGGTTACAGATACAAAGAGAACAGTGATAGTCAAATGTTTCAGACCTACTTGATGGTCTTAAACTTTCATACGGTTTCAATAAAATGGCGAGAACCAACTGAATGTCTTTTCTAAGTTCCCTTTTTTTACCCAGGTTATGATTACTGTGTTTTTACTGTTTTCGTTACCACTTATTACCGCAATTACACAACCCACAAACACCCATGCACATGGCGGGACTCAAAGCCGCGACTCTCAGCTTGGCGGAGTGCCGCAGCTATACACTCCAGTGACCACGGCTACGAAGGTCGGCAATGTTGACAGGACATTAAAGGAATGCTATATGCTGTCCTTAAAATTCCATAATGTTTCCGTGCAATCGTGATAAACAACTTAAAATCGATGGGACTTAAAACTAATGACAAAGTATTGAATATTTCGAACCATTATAACATATATCTCGGAAATGGCTGATGCCACAAAATAAATAATTTGAGATATATAGTGCGCTTTAAAGAGATCTACATTTTTTGATAAATGTGTTTTCTTCGATCTCTTAACGTTTACCAATTATACAAGATTACACAAAATTCCTTCCGAATGAAGAGAACATCACAGGCTTTCCCCAGAAAATTCAGTATATACATTTTGTTTGTCATGTAAATATTTTTAACATATGGTATTTTAATAAACAATTGTAGCCATTTTTATAATATTAAACATTTCGAAATATGGTCTATGTGAAGGATAGTTTGAGGTGCTGAAATTCTCCTAAAACATCTTTGTCACATCCTTAGAAGGTGATGCATCGAAATACCAAGTTTGCTATCTAATCTGACTTTTCGTTTCTGAATTATGCTCTTCACAGACACTCGCGCGGACCTTTTTCAAAAAATGCTTTTATGGATTCAGGCTATCTCAAAACATGTATTTCCGGTGAAATATCCATGTCAAAGTTTTAGGTTGAATGCAATACCCTCTCTAGCTACCGTGTACGTGGTTGAGAATATAAGAATAATAAATAATCAAGGTATTTTAATGTAACATTCTTAGAATAAACATAACAAAATACTTCCATATATTGTCTAAACTAAAATGAAGAACAATCTAGTTATAAAGATATTACGATTAAGCAGTTAGTTGTACTCTCTCTTGGGATTATATAAGGGACACTTATACATACACATTGAAGACAAATAGAGAGAGGTAGACACTGTTAACATGTTTATGTAGGAAGGTATTACAACTGACCAAGTAACACCAAAATTCCATTTGTTAAAAAACAATTCTTTAAATTAGTTTGCTAGTGTGAAAATACTTTGCTTCCCTATCACTTATATTATGTATAATCATTTTGAGAAAGTACTCCAGATTTTCCAATGATAGCTTTGGTACTTCCGTTTAGTGATAGGCCAAACAGTAGGTTTCCATTGGTTTAGCTAATCCGTCATCTGGTCGAGCTGAATACGAGTGGCGTTTTCTCTATACATTAAGTTGCGTTCACTAAATTTTCACATTCCCGCAAACTTCTGAATAACCTACGGAAAGAGAATATTATTATAGGCACAGTGCATAAATGTATATTGTCATTAATTTTTGTATTTGAAAATTTTCAAATGAGAAATTTCAATTATACCACAGTATTTACGAGGGCTGAACAACAAAGACTGAGATTGATTTTTTCCTGTATGTTTCTTGATAGTTTTCTGTCTATACCATAAATATTTGAAAACAGCGGAATTTTATATGTCCATAGGCGGCAGCATTCTCGAATCGATAGGTTGATAGTAATGCTCTGTTTTGTGGACCTTGCTTGCACTTCGCATGCCACAAAATGGAGGTGACAGTAGAGGAGCAACACACTACTGTTATACGTCAGTATTGGCTAAGCCGAAGAAGCACATTCAAGGAAACGTCTGAAACTTCTTTGGATTGGATAACGACTTCATCATGACAGTGCGTGGCCTCACATCGCAAATCAAATTATGAAGGTTTTGGCTAAATGTAACATTACCTATGAACCGCATCCGCCTTATAGCACCGATCTCGCAAACCGTGTTTTCTTTATTTCCATCATTAATAAAAGCAAAGCTCTAGGGCATTCGAATTGAGAATTCTGAAGCAGTGCTCAAGAAAAGTGAGGCGATTCTCAAGGACCTCAAAAAGAATGGCTATCAAAATTGCATTAAAGTAGAGGATATTACTTTGAAAAAACATCACGTAGTAAACACTGAAATGGGGTAATAAGCATGTATGAAAAAAAATCAGTCTGTCTGCTAATCAGCCCGCGTATATGATGTGAAATTAAATGCTAAAAGGTAGCCTTATAATAGCTAAATAAAGAACAAAACAAAATTAGTCGTTCGAAATAAAAGGCAATTTTGTAAGCTTTATAATTTTAGTATTAATAATAATTTATGAGACCAATTTACAGGTTTCTTTAGAGAAAATAACGTGCTTGAAAATTCAGCATGCCCGACGTGCAGAATGTCGGCAAGTACCAAAACAATTCCACTCTATTCTTGCTTAACGTTGCTAAGGAAATTTATATTTAAAACACTAACGCTCTTTAACATTTTCTCCATTATAAACAAGAGCCTAAAGCAAAGTTTTATTAGAAGGAGGTTTTTGCATATAATAGAATATAAGCAGTTACTATCTAATTGTTTTAAGTTTAGCAATATCTTGGAGGGTCACCTAAATATCTGTGTGGGTTTCCCAAATTTTTATGTGTGGTTATTTGGACAAACTTGATATATTACATTATTGCTGTTTTCCATTGATTATGAGTTACATTTTCTGGGGAAACTCTCTTCAGGAGTGCGAACATTTTTAATAAATATATATATTGTTAATTAATTGTTCTGCCATACATGCAGTGTTGAGGCAATATTTTATATCATAACATGCTGTGAATGCCAGAGTGGTTGTAGTGTAAATTAATATTATTGTATCTACAGGTTTTAGATGTTTGTTAGCCATAAGTATTGTTAGGAAATAAGTTTACACGGCCTGACTTAAACTGACAATAGAAGTGGGTAACAATAAACCGAGGGGATGAGTTGTTTATCACTAAGAAGAGATAAAAAAATGACTTCAGGGTAGCGAGCCTTTTTTTAGAGATGGAGGGAATGCAGTGATTGGCTGACAAAACAGACGCTAAAGTGGGCGCAACTTGGTAACGAATAGGAGCTATATTATAATGTTTAGGCAATTCGAGGTGAAGGAGTATACATTCTCGAGCCATAAGCAAGTGTCATACAGTTCTGAAGAATCTCTCACGAAGTGCACGTCGCACAGTTAGTTACAAAAATGTAAAGTACGTGAAGTAATTAGTGCGCGGCAACTAAAACGACTGTAGTTATATTGGGAAATATCACAGTGTCAGTCAGGCGTGTATAAAGATTAAAAATGTCAATTATTAATTAAGTGTGACGGCAATAAAAGTCTAGATTCAGTTTTTTTATCAGTGTTATCCTTTAGCAACAACTCCTTTCCGTTTACACACCCTGCTTAGAGACACTTTCTCGACTGAGTAATAATAGCTAGCAGGAGGACAAAGAGCCAAAATTTAAAAATAATTAAACAATAAGCGCCCAACAACTAAGATAACACAAGCCATTGAGAACTGCGACAGTGTGTAGACTAAGGTTGCTTCCTAAGGCTTAAGTACTTACGACGTGGTGTACTTGGAAAAATGTGTCAGTTGAGGACTTTAAGGACATGTTGGCATATTGCTATTGTTAATCAAAGCAGCAACACGAAGAACCGAAGATCCCGGCTATGGAATTCAACTTTTCAGCCTGATTTTAACATCTCCAAATCTATATACTATCTCATTATTAATTAGCTATTATATCACGCAGATTTTGTTTTTATCCATATATATAGCCCTTCGTGAAGCATCGCGTTATGCTTATAAATGCGGGATAAGATTTCGCGTTAAAGGCAATTCTTTCTAAATTCCACCTTAATTGTGCATTTGAATACGCCTATTGCGATTTCTGTGAGTCATAGAGGCGAGAAGAAGACCGGCGTTATAAACACAGAGAACGTACAATATATGTCAAAGAGTTTTTTCTTCGATATCTTGAATGCACTCAGTAATATATCTCTAGCAAAGAGCAAAAATAAGTTTTATGGAATACTACTCCATATTGATATTAGAATTATTTTCGCGTATTGCATCTCAAGACACACAGGCTGCACAAAGCTATAACTCTCTCAGCTGCATCTTATAGATTGCTGCGGAATATGATAAAAAAGATGACCCAAATATCCATCAAAAGAAAGGAAGTGTTCTAGTTTCAGAGAGAGAATAACACTTATAACTCCTCTACAGATTCTTGATTTAAACGGATTCTGAAAAACGCAGACATTCCAAGTGGAAATAAAGATAGTATAGGTATGCATTAAAAGTAGCACATACTAAACGAACCTAATCGTGTTTTCATGTAAAAATAGAATATATTCGTTTAGAATATTAACAGTATAAGACTTAGCTGCCTTAGTTTAGTATAACATACGACATTTCATAATCAAATAAATGAAGTGAAAATAGTTAAGCAAGGTAATACGCGATAAAGTATTTTTCTCTTATAAGACACAATATTTTGTTTGGGAAGGAACACTAATATTACATCAGCTTTGTTAGTGCTTGGTAGACACTTACCTAAAATATTGTAAATTTTGTGTCCGAAGCTTACTAATAATAGGCAGATTAAAACTCATTACACCACGTTTCATGCTTTATTCACTGATATTAAAGTATACCTAACCATAAATTGAATCAAAATGCTCACAAAATATAGTTGTTTTTTATTACCTATGTTTATTTTGCTAGGAATTTCAAGAAACGTTTAAGTCTGTAATTATGTAAGATCCTTGCACTAAAGGATCCATAAAATAGCATTATGAACCATAAACATATAGGTAAAGGTACATAGTATAGAGGGTGCCCATAAAGCGGAACAGAGCTCTATAAATAGGCCACAACGGCTCCGTTTACTTAGAACGTGACCCAGAGAGAGAGAGAGGGAGGGAGGGATAACATAAGAGAGCCAAAGGGCGACCAGATCCGAGAGACGAGATCGAAATCATGGACGGAGTCCCTAACGTTTCCAGTTTGAACACATTCGAATCCGCTCAAACCCCTGCCCCCCAGGGGATTTCCTGAAGGGGAACATGCTCCAAGAGCATCCTTAGGCGGGACCTGCACTGCCGGACAAAAGTTACTGGATCCGCAGGATAATACATATAATACACAGGTAATTTGAAAAAAATAATAAGGTAGTAAATATAAACAAGCAAAGATCTGACATTGTTTTCTATTTGATCAAAGTTTAGTGTGATAATAATTATCATTATTTTTATTTTGTTCCAACGGATTTATTCTAGGAAATAGATGGCAGAGTTACGCCTATATTTGTGGTATAAGGCATTTCCGAAATATTCGTTATTATTGGTTTCAAATTGTTAATACGTTGTCATTTTAAAGCTGCTGCTGTCGCTATTGAATTGTATTTTTGTGCTGTAATTTTAACACACGATTGTCAAGAGTTACGACTGTTTTTTTCCTGTAACTTTAGCACCTGATTTTCTCACATCAAAAATTTTAATTGCATTACTACAAACTAACATATATGTTTATTTCTCTCTCAAAACAGCAGCTGATAACTGGCAGCTCTCACGGATTGATATACTGGCTGAAAACTGCAAGTCATTTGATACGAATCGATTGCCCTGCCGTTAGGATAGCTTCCGTCTCACGGCTGGAAATACGTTGTTGGTTGAGTGTGCTTGACTTGCGGTACTCTATCTCGCCTGTAGATTGAGATGTGGTGGGCCCAGGTTAAATAAACGACTGATGCGAATGAGTTGGGAAATTCAACGGCGTGCTACCATGTCGACATAGTTGAGTGGTTAGAGCAACCGGGCGGAAACTGGGAGATCCGTGGTTCAAATCCCGGCGATGGCATTGCATTTTTCAGTCGTCTGATTCTACCTTTCCAACCTTGTGCAACACACGGTTTATGTGGAAGAGCAATTGATCCCATTAATTGAATAGTGATAGAAACTATGAAAGCCGGGACTTAAAGTACTTACAGCATTGTTGTTGCCACTGGAGAATGCCATCTCAATGCAATTTGAGATCTCCTTATGGTTTACCGGATAAAAATGGGAATCAGCTGGGAATTTAATGCCGTGCCGACATATTGCCATGGTAGCTCAATGGTTAGAGCAACCAAACGGAAACCGGGAGATCGGTAATTCAAATCCTGGAGATGGCATTGAATTTTTCAGTCTGATTCTACATTAATCTTCACCCCTTGCTATGTGTTGCAACAACACCGTACAATGGCTGGTTAATTCTCGAATCCCAAATCTGTATGCATCTACCTGGAATTATGTATACAACTGCATTATAAGCAACCTTACCTAGGACTTTGCTAATAGCTGACCCCATCTTGAGCCACTAATTGTTCCCCATCTTCCAAAATGTTAACTTTTTCCTCTTTTCCACTTCGAATTTTTATACAAACTATTAAATAAAACTTATTATACAAATGCTAAATTGCTGCAATCATATCATGAAGTATTATTAGTATTAAAAATTTCCCCTTATTATTACTATTATTATTTTTTGTTACAATCTTTGTTACAAAAACTGAGATGACTTAAATTAACAAACTGGGTATAGATGATAGAGACACTATATGGAGATTTTTCTTAAGTGCAAGCTTGGAAGAAATAAAGTAGACAACTGTCCTGTATGTGTAATAAATATTCGCTATGGTGAAAACTGTTATGTAACTGCTAAGTCTTTTTCAAAGACTTTTGTTTATAATTTATTTGAGGAAGTGGAGAAATTTGCCTTCGATACAGACACGGAACTTGATAAATTTTGAAGTCGTAGAGTAAATCTAAATATTTTTAAGAGTCTTTTGAGTTATTGAATAGGAGAAGGTAAAAAACTGGTTCCTCATGCCCAGGTCGAATACGTGACAGCTCTTTATAGCGCGACGTACGTATCTCCCTCTTCCACTGTCTCAAAAGACTAAACAAACAACATACAAAAACTGTTGACGAATCTCAACATAAAAACAAAATGTACGATATACGGTAGTAAATATACAAGATAAGTGCATGTAATTGGAATTTTTTGTACATAAATTGTTTCTATTCATGTTCTATCTTCCTGATTTGTATATGTATAGAGGCTAAACGTACATTGTTCCTTCACTTTACTTTGTAACGTGGTGTACATACAAGCATATGTGGTACTAATACATGCACAAGACAACTATGTGATATAAGTTATGCTAACATAAATTTCTATCGGCAGTTTCCATTAACTTAATTCACTCAATATGATATACAAGAATATGGTAAATGTATATTAGGTAAATTTTTGCTGCTCTTATAACCCTCATACCAGTTTTATAAAATCTTCAGGAAATTGAATACAATTCTCTCGGTTATTTAAGGTATTCATTTAAAACTACCTTTCTTTGATATGGGGTTGAGACCTAAAGTTCACTTGAAGTTGTTTGCAGATATTGGAGCACAGCGTTGCAGTCATTTGTTTTGGATAGGTCCATACTTCTACCATAACTTGTACACCAGAGGGGAATCGTGGTGTTCTTTCACCCAAGCAGAATTTTTGGTGGGCATTCGTTTGCTGAGTTTGGCTTATGCACCGAGTAGGAAGATAAAGTACATCAAAGGTAACTCCTAGTACGTTAAACTCATAATAAATGATTACAAGAAGACTTGCTAAAGGGATGTCTAGTTCATTGTAGTATTGCTTGGTCGACGTTTATAATTCACTCACTCTGTTCTGCTGTTGTTGGCCATCGGAACGTTTACGGGAAGATTCCTTACCATCTTCAGCGTAGGATGTTAACTGATCCTGCCGCGCATAACCCGTCCTCATGTGTTCTGTAGAAGGTGAATAAGCTGCCCTGTTTATATCTGATAGGTCTGCATCTGTTTTTTACTGATCTGACTCGGCTGCTCTCTGTGGTGTAAGTGGAGAACTCCTCTGTTCCCTCTACTGTCCTCCATGATTATCGAGTTTTAGAAATTACTTTGGGCCATAAAGGTAACGGAGGAAAAAATTATACGTAAAAAATCTGGTGTGTTACACTCACACGACTTTCTCTACTTTTGTAAAAACTATTTTTACAAACGCTCATTCTCCATCTACTTCATGTTAATCGAGATATCGAGATGTTAATCTTATTGCTAATTTTCTTCTAGATGCAAAGGGAATTCGTAGGCTTTAAGCTATAGTCAAATATTTTAAGAGCTGGTTGCTATGTGGAGTATTCCATTCTCTTTGCCTTACCAAAACAAAAAAAAAATGAATAACGAATTCCCATTTGAGAAAAAGTATAAGTATTGGAAAATTTAAGGGGATAACCAGCAATATCTCAAAAATGGTTCACTCAACAAAAGGAATGTATATGATATAAGTTTTGACGCGATCTACATTTTTTGTGTAATAAAATTTTGTCTATCTCTTATGGTTTACCAGTTAGGCAAAAGTCATTCACAATGAAGAACACTTTTGGAGACATTCCCAGAAAATTCGAGATATACATTTCATTTGTCATGAAAATATATTACACATATGATATTTTAATCAGAATCTTTAGAACCATTTTTGCGAAAATTACAATTGTCGAAAAATATCCCATATAAGGTGTAATCTGGGGTGGGAGAATTTTTTTGAAAACCTTCGTGTGGCATCTCAGTGAAGGAGGGTAGTTTTCTTTACGTTATTATGTTGTTTGCACGACGCTTTGGGCGTCAGTTTGAACAAATTGTTGTCGCTGCTACGTATGGAAAGTCAGTTTGAAAATGTTTTGTTGTTATTTACAACACGTATGGAAGCCAATTTAAAGTAGTTTGTATTGAAGGAGTTCAACTGTTGGGGAGCCGAACTTGTAGTAGTTGCAACAGCACGTATAGTAAACAGTTTCCGGTAGGCTTCGCCCCGAATGTATTTTTAGGTGGCCTTTGCCCCAATTTTAAAAAATATTAACTTTGTAATTTGACTGTTTCTTTAAGTATTAAATATTTATGTTTGCATCCGCTGCGTCAGTATTATTGTTAGAGACATGGATGTCTTGGCAGGGCGTGATGCAACAAGAATGTAGGCTTACACATATTTTAAGTTTTAATTCACTCCTTTTTATTAATCCTTCACACAAATTAAATACCCTTCACAGATTCTTTTATTTAATACTTGCACTTTTTAACAAGTATACGTCTCACACGAATACTTAATTAATTTCTCGAGGACACATCTCGCACCCGGTTACTATCACTGTCTGCAGGCAACTGACTAGATTTCAACCGTCTAAACTTGTAAAGTTCTGTATTTCAAGTCTCTGATTGGCTAATTTTACTCCAATAGAATACCTGAATTTAACTAAAGCTATTTTTGGTTGTTCATTGGCTATTTTCTATAAACTGTCACTAAAATTATATTAATGCTTCCAAGAATCACAAATAACATTTAAACTCTCAAACTCATTAATGCCTCAAGGTTACCTCATTGTTAGCAACGTTTAACTTATTATGATCACAGCTCCTACATTATTAAATTACGTAATGCATTCACATAACATTATTGAACATGTTTACAATAATATAAGCATATGAAATGACTGTTACATACATTTTACAAATTATTACATACACACATTGCTACAAGGCGAGCTGTAATTGAATTCATATATTATCTAATTTGACTGAAATCATTTAAGTGTTAAAAACACTGCCTCATCTGGAAGATATTGAACCTAAATATCAAGTTTGGTGTTTATTCGACTGTTCGTTTCTGAGTTATGCTGTTCACAAACACACATACACACACGGACATGTTCCCAAAAATGCCTTTTTTTGGATTCAGGGGGTCTCAAAACACATATTTCCGGTGAAATCTCGGCATCGAATTTTTGGGTGGAATACAATACTTCCTCTACTTACTGTACGTATTAGAGAAAGTAAAAAATCTTATATATAATCACAGGACCTTCTTTGCCTTCTATCGTATATTATTGTGTATAACAACTATAGTTACTAAAGCTTAGTTTTCTATCTACTTCATTTTAATTCAAATAAACCATTCAAAAATACCTGCATTACACATTTCGTTATAGATACAAAGGAAACAGCGATATTCAAATGTTTAAGAACTGGATGCTGTACGTTGGCCTTAAAATTACATACTGTTTACATGCAATCGCGAGAAACAACTGAATGTTGACAGGACCTTAAAAGAATGAACACCTAATACGCAATTCAAATCATTGATAACGAATATCTCAGAAATGGCTTATGTCACAGAAAGTTATTTGAAATAAAGAGAGATGCACTTTTTCTGTAGTAGTTTTTTTCATCGTTTATCGTTTACCAGTTATACAAGATTATACAAAATCTCCTCTGAATGAAGAGGACTTCAAGGCTATTCCCAGAAAATTCAAGATATACACATAATTTTAATGTATATATGTTCATACATGGTATTATAATCAAAATCGTTAGAAAAGAAAAGGTTTCGAAACAAGGTTATTTTGATTTTGGGGTTTTTTATTTAAAATCCTCGTGACGCTCTTCGAAAGGATTGCCTATAAATAGCCACACTTGCCTTTGATTCTAGTGGAATAGATTAAGTGTGGACATCTTGTGAAGAATAACATTCTGTTTCTATGGAGAAATGTGGACAGTTCTAGTATTTATCATAACAGGCAAGTATATTAGTTAGAGAAAAAGGAACAGAAATATGAAACAATAACCATGTATATTTATGAAGTCTGACGATATTGACAGTTTCATCACTGATTTGCAATGTGTACTGAATTAAATCATATTTCTGGCAAGGTAATTTTTCATCTTTCTCTAAGTTGCCTGTCCTTCTCAGTTCCCTATGAAGATGTGTTTTTATTTGCCCCAAGCTTTGGGAGCCAATTTGAAGAAGGTTTGTTGCTGCTACGTATGGAAAGTCGGTTTGAAGAAGATGTATTATGTTTCAACTGTTGGGGAGCCGAACTTGAAGTAGTTGCAACCGCACGTATGCTATAAAGTTTCCGGTAGCCTTCGCCCCAAATGTACTTTCCGGTGGCTTTTGCCCCAAATGTTTAAAAAATATTAACATTGTAATTTTGACCGTATCCTTAAATATTATATATTTATGTTTGCCTCGGCTGCGTCAGCATTTATATTTTTTTAGAGACATGAATGTCTTAGCAGGGAGTGGTGCGACTGAAGAATGTAGGCTTACACAGATTATAATTTTACTTCACTCCTTTTATTAATGCTTGACACGATTTAAATAACACTTCACTGATACAGAGAGAGTGCTGTGAGATTTTTTATTAATTACTTGCACTTTCTGACACGTAAACTATTTTTGTCTCACACGAACACGTATTAAATTTCTGGAGGACGCATCTCGCGTCCGGTTAGGAACGCTATCTACAAGCAACTGACTTGTGAATTTGTAAATTTTCCTCCATTTTAGTTTCTGATTGGCTAATCCTAGTCCAATAGAATAACTTAATTTAACTAAAGCGTTTTCTGATTGTTGATTGGCTATTTTATAAACTGTTACAAACATTACATTATTGTTTCCAAGAATTACAAGTGGTATTGTTAAACTTTCAAATTCATTATTGCCTCAAGGTTACCTCATTGTTACCTCATTGATAGTGCGGCAGTCAGTAGTTTTCTTTAAACTATATGGGAGCATGGACTTATCCTCGGTAAAGGAAGCGTAGATCTCGGGTGGTGATATAGGAAGACATAGACGTGCTTTGGTTATGAACAGATGACACCGCCGTTTCTTTTTTATTTTAATAACCCACGTAGTATACAAAACTGGTATTGCCGCTGTTAAAATACTGTCCCCCGCTGTTAAAATGCGGCGCGGATATGACACGAAGTTTAAATATGCTTATTATCTCTATACGAGTAGCGGTTCTTAGGTGTGTTTCTAAAACTATCTTTATTCCCTTTTTGGCGCGATATCTCACACATCTTGCAGCATCTCTCCCTGACCACACATGACAAAATGCCAAACTGAAATGAAATGCCAAACTGACAAAACTACCAAACTGCAATGCTAAACTGCCATGACAAACTGTCTCGAAACTACCAAACTGCCCTGCCAAAACTGCCTCGAATTTGCTCCAAACAGATCCATTTATAGTCGCAGGCTACTGAGGCTGCTTCCTTTCCTATTGGTCCATTTTTAGCGCCACTCGACGCGTCTAACTATTTCGTATAAACTTCCAGGGATCTCATTGGTCCAAGTTTAGTATAAATCGCGGCTTTTCCCAAGTTTACCTTAAGCTATCTGTCTCTCTCTCTTGGTCACGGCGAATTATCGAATAAAGGAACAAAGGCGCTACACCCTCGCTGTAGGAATAATGGCCCTGCGACCAAAGAGACGTCATAATACTAGATTTTCTGCCTTCGAAGGCACTATTCCTGCAGCTAAAACATTTCGTCGTGGACAGTATTTTAACACAGCTCTTAAATTATTTACATTAAACCATTTATAACTCTTCTAATATTAGTAACCTAGATACATACATAACGTTAAATCACCCTTCTTAAAATATACAAGCAGTATAAGAAAAAGATATGTACATAGTATGATTTAACATCAATAAAAGTTAATTAATAAATTATCTATAATTACAGTTCTCGGGCTCGGCCTAGAGTTGCCGTTTCAAATTGCCCTGTTCTGGAAAAGAATAAATTTTTCAGCACTTGATATAATTTTTTTTTCAGAATACTTCCTCTGAGTATGGTCTTTGTTGGTTTGTTTTGTTTACAGAGACCCTTCGCTATACCTGTTCCTTCACCAGGGTTCTGACAAACCAGTGGTGTTTACACTTAGGTCATTCACACTTACACTTTGTTATGGTTGATCCCCCTCTCCTTTTAAAAACAGGTTTTCCGAGAGACATTCTGACGCACAATACACTTCCACGCACAAGAATAACTTGTAACGCAAATAAATACGCTAATACCCAAATTAAGTTCTAAAAATTAAATCTATTTACATACATACTGGTACCTAATAATTATTATGCATTTATTTATTTCCTTACATCCTTATTTATCGGGTGTATTACCTTTACTACTTGTTCATAGGGCTGCTACCTCATTTCGAGTAAAACTAACCTGATTATTTTCATTACATTCTTCACCCTTCTCATTCTCTAAACATTTGTACGGTTTGAGCAACTCTTTATGATATCTCCCTACGATCTTGGAATTCTTTATTTCTTGTAACTCAAATGTATCCGAACCAAAAATATTTATCACCCGGTATGGACCTTTAAATAAATTTTCCATTCTATGATACCTTCTGTTCAGAATGCTAGACTTTTTCTTGTCCCGTACCAATACCAAGTCTCCCAATTCGATCAACCAGTGTTTTCGCTTCTTTCGTTTAAACTTTTCTTTTCTTTTCTGCGCCTTATTTGCCATTCTTTCAAAAGCTTTCTTAAACATCTCTTCTTCCGTTAGTGTTTTCGGATCTTTAGTTTCTAGCGTCTGTGGTAATTTCCCTTCAAGTGTTTCTATTAACTTCCCCTTCATCAGCTCTACTAATTTCCCCTCTAAACCCTTATTTTGTTCACTTAAGTTTCTTTCTAAGTCCTTACTATGCTTACTTAATTTCCCTTCTGAATTCTTATTCTGTTCGCCCAGCTTTCTTTCTAAGTCCTTACTCTGCTCATTTACTATGCTTTCTAAGTTCTTACTATTTTCATCTAATTTCCCCTCTAAATTCTTACTTATCTCGTCTATCTTTGTGCTCAAATGTTGAAGGAATATCATCAGCTGGTTCTGACATGGGTCAATGACCTGCTCAATCGGTGGTTGCCTTTCCAGTCTAACTTCTACCTCTGCTTTCCCCACATTTCCTCCATCTGGTGTTACGCTCACAATGCCTCCCTATTCAGTTCTTCCAAATCTTCCCTTGACCTACTCATGGTTCCGTTAGCAAGTTCTACCTCCCTAGTAATGACTTTACCCCCTCTCAATAACATGTGTTCACAAAACTGATTCACTACTCTGCATGCCTTTTTGTTTGTTTTTGTATAAATCTTCTAACCTGTACTTTCTCCTATGTTAATTCATGCGTCCCGGGTTCGAATCCTGATGAATTTCTAGAAGCGATGTTCTCAGCTGTTTTGTTGTCCCACGTAGGTAGACTAGAAGTTCGCGTGGTAATTTTGTTCTGCTGTGCCTCTTTCCTCTGAAGATTCTTCCTCTATTCGTTGTTTCCAAGTCCTCCGTTTGAGTTGGTCTTCCCTTCGTGCTGGTCTTCCCTTCGAGCTGGTCTTCCCTTCGAGCCCCACGTTGGGCGCCAGTTTGCGGCAGTCACCTCCTCCGTCCGTTGCTGTAGGCTTACCTTGATGCATCTCCCATGTGAATTCCAGAAGTTCGCAGTGTGTTGATTCTCTGCAATTTTATCCTCGGCTAGCTGCAGTAGTTTTCTTTAAACTATATGGGAGCATGGACTTATCCTCGGTAAAGGAAGCGTAGATCTCGGGTGGTGATATAGGAAGACATAGACGTGCCTTGGTTATAAACAGATGACACTGCCGTTTCTTTTTTATTTTACTAACCTATTACTCTCACAGCTCCTACATTATTAAATTACGTAATACATTCACATAACATTATTACATGTATACAATAATATAAACATATACTGACTGTAATATACACTTTTTATATATCTTTGCATACACGTATTGCTTTAAGGTGGGCTGTTATTTAATTTATATATTATATAATTAGACTGCAAACATTAAGTGTTAAAAATACTGCCTCACATAAAGTTGACACACTTTGTGTCTTTCTACGTAATTCTTATACGATTAACACTGTTTCACTTCCGAAGCACCCTTAGCAGATGAATGATAAATGATACAGCTCGCCTTTCCTAATCATTTAGGACAGGAAGGGCCTTTGTATAAATAATTTTGTTTTTTGAAGAGTGGATAGAGAAATTCTAGTGAATTAATCACATATCAATTGTTTTTCCTTCTTGTTTAGTAATAGCGTTTTTAAAATCAAATCGTAATAATCAGGATCTGTTATTGCTACCAGATACAATTTATCTACAACATACAAAATCGGCACGCTTTTATGAAATCATATACACGGATGGTTCCGATTGTGTTATGCCTGATTACGCTCACGCGTTCGGTACGAAACTACGTTGTTTCCTAGCTTTGTCAGATTCAAGCAATTTACCACCATGCACGGATAATCCCCAAATCGGATGATAGAAACAAATTTTACGCCAATACGTGTTACGATGCATAAGAGATGCACTTGCTGGAAACAATAGACAAACTGCAACTGCATTGCTCTGGTTTACATCGTGTTCCGAATAAATATGAACGTTTATTGGTAGGATACTAGAAAGGATCAATGTAGATGTTTATGAAGGGATTTATTTCAATTGTCACAGGGACCAATAAAATACTTTGCGATGTGTTACAACTAGTTGTTTGCTGTATTTATTGGTTTGCGTTCTCATTCATACTGGGGACATTTGGTTTTAGTATGAGTATAGAGCAATCGGTGCTGGTTTTGAAATATTTGAGGGGAAAAATATTCGATTTTTGAGCAGACACATTTTTAGACTATTCTAGATACCTTCACTACTAAATATGTGGGAAAGGATGTGTTATATTATACCTACAAATTCAATATCGAATTGTTATCGGAAATGCACGTTAGATGCGTTGAGGCAAAATAATAATTAGAAAATGGTCTGTGCGTGTGTTAACGAATAGCATTACTAAAAAATGTAGTGTCGGATGCATAGCAAACGGGATATTTCTAGTACTTTTTTATTTTGGAACATAATTACTGTCATTACGTGTGGAAGAGAACATCACTTAAGTGACCGTCGCGACTTCGTTGGGTTGCGCGTATACGGTTGACCCAATTTTCAATGACAGGAGAACGTAAATTAGGTCCAACTTCACGAATAACACCCGTGATGTTAATTGTAAGATCATTTACTGTTTCTGGCTTGTTGACATAAGTGCGAGATTAAACATAACCCCACAAGAAGTAAACCAAAGGCGTTAAATCACACGACCTGGGGGCCAGTTAACATCACCACCACGGGAAATGATGAAACCTCTTAACTTCTCCTTGAAAAGATCGATTGTTTCGAGAGCAGTATGACATGTGGCACCATTTTGCTGGAACCAGATGCTTCTGAGATCCATAACATCCAATTAAGGCCAATAAGGCTCCCTTATAAGATCCCGGTATCTTTCTCCATTGAGATTTAGAGCTTTTCCGTCTTCATGTCGGAAACAATATGGACCAATGATTTCACCATACCAAAATCCACACCACACAGTGACCTTTTGGGGATAAAATGGTCTTTCTGGAATCTGCATTGGATTGTGATTGCTCCAATAGCGGAAATTTTGTTTGTTAACACAACCATCCATCCAAAAGTGGGCTACGTCGCTGAAGATGATTTTTCGACAAAAAACCGGGTCAGCTACCAATTGCTCCATAGCCCAGTCAGCGAATACATGGCGCAACCTATGGTCGTTGGGCTTAGTTTTTGAGTTAACACTATTTTGTAAGCGTAAACCTTCAAGTCTAGATGCAGAATTCGTCAAGTTGTGGTCGCCGAAATCCCCAATTCTTGCGCTCCACGAGCAATTGATTTCTTTCCGTTCTTGCGTACACTCTCACGTACGGCGCCTATGTTCTTTGATAACTGACAGAACCACTTCATTCAAATTTATGGATCAAACGCCGAATCGTTCTCTCGAGGGACGAGTATGCACACCGTAAACTTCACGCAATACACGGAAGTTTTGGCGAACGGATGATCCATTTGATAATACATTTTTCACAATTTCTACGCTTTGCTGAATGCTATTTCTCAATAACAACTGCAGCCACATGAAACAAATGACTGCTGTAACTCGATAACAACGGCGGCTATCTCAGGTTAAAGATAGCACACTCTTGTTGAAAGACCCTTTACCTTTTAAAGGGAATATTCTGGTTATTGTTTTCTCAGAAACATCACTAATAGTTTTGATTACTATACTGTGAACTTAAGATAATTGCATGATCATTAAGAAAATATGTATCTTGAATTGTTCTGAATACCTACTTAATCTCCTGCATACTGAATGAGTATTATACACTTTTTATTACTGGGAAGTTACAAGAGACAAATACTTAAAGCAGGAAAAAAGTAGAGGAAATAAAAGTGCACAATTTGTGTAAACAATGCACTTTTCTTAGTATTAACGGTTTTTAAAATTTCATGTATATCCCTAAGTAGACGGACATGCCTGAACATCTGTTATCGCAAGCAAACATTTGAGTGCTGTGTTTTAACTACTTGTTACTCCTCAAATTTTAAATAATTCCTAGGAAAAATATCTATCATGTTAACATTGATAAAAGAATGATTTTATACGGATATTGTGATGCGTAAACGTTAGAGAGAGAGTCGTATGGTTTTCACATCACACTTTTTACGTTTAACAATTAAGCGAAAAATTTTCCGGTAATTGTGAAAAAATATGCAAAACCAGCGGAATTCTCATGCTTGCCATTTAAATAGTTGTAAAAGGTAAATTTCTACAACCGACGCAGACAGCACCTCTTCCTATCACTACAGACACCACCAGACAGGAAATTCAGAGCCTAAGCGACCCGTCCGGGATCTCCACGTGGAGTTTCTGAACCTGGCGGCTGAGCTGACACCCCTGGAGGACGTTATCAGTGAACTTTAAACCTCAACAACCACATAACTGCAGCAACATCACACGTCAACCGGAACACTCTGCAGCAACTAGAGTCCATAAACCTGACTCTTCGGAAACTGAACAGCAGTAATATCGCAGAAATCAGATAACAACTCAGACAATACGACACGGCGACCTCTCAACGGAAGGCCCCCAATCCCTATGTGGAGCAGCTCAAAGCTAGGATGCCACACTGACGACGTCTTCGGACCGGCAATACATCTCTTCATTCTCAACCTCAAACCTTTCCTCGTCCTTTTTAACACCTTTGGACCTCCAAACTGCAGTAAGAACAGTTTGCCATGTCCAGATCTTACCATTCTCCTGCTCCCGCCCATTGAGCGGCAGCTCAGTATCTTTCGACTGAGAAATACGTGTGCTGCGTGTGACGTGCTTCTTTCTTATCCTTCATCGTATTCCACAGATACTCAATCGGATTGAGATCAGAACTGTGTACAGCCAGTCCATTACCCGAAGTTGACATACTGTAAGACTTTTTTGGTATAATATGCGGTATTGGGTTTAGCATTATCATGCACTAGAAGACAATTAAGGTACATTCCATAAGCAATGGATACGAAATGTTCAAGGATGATGTTTAATAAAAACAACAGCACTCATGCGCTGTGTGACCAGTTCTGTCCGAGCTTTAACAGTAATGCCAGCCCAAAACGTAACCGAACCGCCTCCAAATCTGTCATGTTCAATAATAGTGGCTGAAGCAAGACGTACACCAGGACGTGTCCATACACATGTACGTCCATCACAACCTTTCAAAGTAAACCTTGACTCATCTATGAAAACAACAGCCTTCCGTTGGCGAAGCTGCCAGTTGAGATGATTCTGAGCAAATCTCAGTCGGGCTTCCTTGTGCAGACGTTCAAATCAGTGGCTTAGAGGGAATTCTAGATCTCAGCCCTGCATTTCTCAGTTGCTTCTTACACTCTGACCAGATATCACCACTTCAGTTGCTACCATTTTGCAGATCTCTGTTTGTAGACTTGCCTGTGTGCAAAGCTGACAGGAAAAGATCTATCTATCCTGTACCCCTGTTGTCGTCTTACGCCCTTGTCCGGGCCACCTCTTGTATCCACGTCTGTATACATCGCTTCCAAACTCTGTGGATGACAGAAGTACTGACATGAAAAATCTTGGAGACAAAGTGAATGGAATGGTAATTTTCGATCCATGCAACTTCCTGTGCGATGATGTTTCATTCCGATGCATTATTGCTGTGTTTAAGCCTCAGAAAATACAACATTACAATTTCCTATTGTTATAATTCGTTAGAATAAAAAATAATAATGCAATAAATCAAAGAGCACTCACCTTGATTTCTACAGATTTTTAACACCAATTTCACAGAAAAACTAACAATTTTTGGAAGAACTTTATTTTAGGTTTAAGCAGTACTTCAAAACATAACATCTACTATATAATTTATTTTGGGCTTTGATTTAAACGCGTGTTTCTCTAATTTTTTTGATGAGTGTATATTTTAAAAATTCACATAAACTTCTAACACAATGCATAAAATGAGTTCTCCAATGAGCTAGGGTTTCATATATGTGAAGTTACCAGAAATTAATTTATTCCGATTAAGAGACAAATACTTCACTCCTAGACCAGGCGATGGATGATAAATTTTTTGTCCTCTTTGTTTATATGCAGTCATTTTTAGGGAACTTTGTTACTCATGCTAACTTTTATTTTTGAACTATGCTGTTCACACATACACACACACACACACACACACACACACACAAATAACCGCGCGTGCGCGGACGTTTTTGAAAAATCACTCTTCTGGATTGAGCGAGCTAGGTATTTTGATTTAGAATTTTTGGGTGAAATGCAATACTTTATTTCGTAAGTGCTAGATAAAGGAAATATCATCACAAAGTTGACAGGAATAGGGAAATATATAGTTGGATGGGAAAACAGCCTCCAGTCGTTATAATAACGAATTGGATTACCGAGTTCCCGTGAGTGGCTAGTTCGCAGTTGGCTGAAGTTAATTCTTTTATTTCGGCTTTTAGCTTCCTTCCCTGCAAGCTCTTGCCTATTTCCTGACAATTTTAGTATACGGTTCTAGGGTGAATACGAGGCAAGTTCTTAAAGTAAGTGCCATTTTAATACTTTACCGCTGCAGTCGCGATTTTGAACATGTGCGATCATTCCTACATTTATTATGAATCCAGACGCCACTGTGAGCGGTCATTACTTTCCTGTTGTTGGAGCGTTTTGAAATATTCAAAACTGTCGAACGACCCACAACTTGTGAAGTCAAATCAGTGATTGGGTTTTTTAATGCAAGAAATGTTACGCCAGTAAACATTCATCGCCAATTGGGTGAGGTTTATGGGGAAACAATGCCCGACCACACACTGCCAAACAAACTCAAGATCTGATCATATCATTTGGTTGGGAGCAATTCCGTACAGTCGGGATTTGACACCAAGCGATTTTCATCTGTTTCTTCATCTGAGGAAATTCCTTCAAATGCGTGTTGAAATGTAGGCTTGATTTTCCTCACAGGCGAAGGCATACAAAAACTTATTTCCGTTAGGACAAGTCACTATGGAGAAGTAGTATAAGATAATAAAATTATTTGAAAAATAATTTTCTGTTATGTTAATCCGAAATTGTGATAGCTGAATCTTATTCAAAGACAGGTACAACTTCTTTAATCTATAGTTTCCAGTTATTTCAGCCATTGCCGAACGAGATGGCCCTACGGTAGCGTGAGAGGCTCGCATTCGGGAGGTCCCAAGTTCGATTCTCGTCGACCTCTCACTCTAACCTTGGGCTTTTCGTGGATTTTCCTTGTAGGTAGGCGAATCCTGGGATGGATTCTCATCTACCACGATTTCCTTTCCCTCATTTTCTTTTAAATCCGTTTTCCTCTCATCTTCCAGGTGTGCCTTTAGATTTCTTGGTGTAAGGCGGCGCCGGACATATAGACGTTTGTTCCAAGGAAATAATATTCTCACAGACACTACAGGCTGGTTTATCGCCCTCTATGGAAGAGATGCGGTAGTGGGAAGGGCATTCGAGACAGAAACTGTTAGAGACCTCCACGCGTCTCTGTGGTCTGTCTTTTCGCGACCTGTAGTCTCATGTGGTTCCTTCACTTCATCTCTTCCTCCTGCGGGGTGGTAGCCGTAGTGTATCATAGGTCGGAGTGTGCGAGCTACCCCCCTCCGTTGTACACACTCTATCCCTAGACCCTATTACGCTCGTTTCTAGTTATAAGTCGTGGTGCGAGAGTTATAATACTAGAATAGTTATTTGTGCAACGATCCTATAATAGACGTTTCAGACGTGAGTGACGAGTAACTTCGCGAGCATTTTAATAACCATTATATGAGAGTTGCGTATAATGGGTTTTCTACGACGTTTACATACACAATAAATATTTAATATTTAGATGCATACGAAAGAAAATGAATGTAAACCAATTTCTGGATACGTATTTTAGATGCGCTTCGGAAAGTGAATATCGATTCGGGGTCGCAGGTATTGATTTGACAAGATGGAGACAGAAATGTTTATTAGTGAACTTAAAAGAGGTGGAAATTAGTTCGACACCTCCTGATATCCTTTAGGAGGCGAGGAATGTAAGCAAGAATTTAGTTCTTGAAAAATCAAAGGAAATATATGAAAAATTGTATGAAAAAAATCATGCTTTGACGAGGAAGTAAAAATGTAACTTCATTGTCAGTGTCATAAACAATAGAATCCCCAACCGTGTGCACAAATTGTTCGGTATTGAAGACTACTCTAAATGAAAAACATGGAACCGATATGTCCAAGTACAAAAAGTTGTATTAGCCGATAAAAAAATCTTGTGTTACACTCGCATGACTTTCTCTACTCCTGTAAAAACTATTTCTACAAATTATTATTCTCCATTTACTTCATATTAATCGAGATAAACATTTGCAGAAGGGGTCTTTTGACATGCAAAGGGAATTACATTTTACACATAGCGACCACTTCTAAAAATATTTGACTACCGCTTAAGGCGTAGTATGTTCCCCTTGTTTTGTATTTGCAAGGGCAATACAGAAACACAGTAGCCTCTAAGCATACACATATCTCTTAATAGCTGGTTGCTATGCGCAGCACCATTCTCTTTGCCACAGATTAATACTCTTTGCATATCCAAGACAAAAAAATTAATAACGAATTCCCATTTGAGAAAATAAGTTTTGAAAAATTTAAGGGAATAAAAAGCAATATCTTGAAAATGGTTCACTCAACAAAAACAATGCATATGACATAAAATGTGTATTTTAATGCTATCTACATTTGTGTGTAGTAAAATTTTGATTATCTCTTATGGTTTACCAGTTATGCAAAAGTCGTTCTCAATGAAGAATACTTTTGGAGACATTCCCAGAAAATTCGAGATATACATTTTATTTGTCATGAAAGTATCTTAAACATGTGATATTTTAATCAAAATCGTTAGAGCCATTTTTGAGAGAATTAAAATTTTCGAAAAATGTTCCATGTAAAGGGTAATTTGGGGTGAGGGAATTTTCTTGAAAATCTTCATGTCGCATCTCTGGAAGATACTGAGCTTAAATACCAAGTTTGGTGTTTATCCAACTGTTCGTTTCTGAGTTATTCTGTTCACAGACAGACACACACACGGACATGTTTCCAAAAATGCCTTTTTTGGATTCAGGGGGTCTCAATACATATATTTCCGCTGAAATCTCGGTATCGAATTTTTGGGTGGAATACAATACTTCCCCTACGCAGAGGGAAAAAAGCAAAAACGTTTTCGACAAATGAAGTTAAAACCTTCATTGATAAAGCACCTAACAATACGGATCTACTGATAAAGGTATGTAAGTGTAAATATTTTCGTAAAATTAAACTGTTTTTAGTGGCTCTGAGTAGGACAGCGCGCAAGCGGAAATCTATATCGAAATGACTTCATTTCGATACAGATTTCTAACAGCAAATTAACACATTATGTATACGAGACTTACAGTCTTTTAGCGAGTAGATAAGCATAACGCGATTGTATTTCTCCTATGTATTCTGTTTACTCTGTTATTCGTTAAGCCGGAAAAAACTAACCTATGCAATTTATAGCATTCAAGTTTTGAATAATTAAATGTGATGCAGAGAACGACACTGCTTTCATCGAGATTTTATCCACAAATGAAACTTCTTAGGTACATGTTGGAAGGCATAATAGTTTAAACTTAGATTCAATCCGTGCTTTCTAAGCTAAGCTTTAAAATTAAAAGCAAGCCATCATATGCGGTGTTCCAGAGATAAGCGCCAATTCCGGTGTCTGTAAATAGGTGCCCTTAGTTGGTCTTCCTTTGCATGTAGAGCGGAGGTAATGTGTCTCTCTGGCACGTTCTTCTGACGTGCTGTGACATTTAATTGCGACTGTATATTTTGTGAACAAAAGTGAGAGGTCTTGGGTGGTATACTTAGATGCAGAATGGCGTTCCTGAATTTAAAATACTTTATGTATCATGAACCAGCGGAAGTATCAGCAAAGCATAAGTAATAATGGGCCTTGCGTTTTAATGGGAATCACTTTATATATAAATATGCATAAGAGTAACAACGGATGAAATGTAAAAACCTACAGTTTTTAAACCACAAGTAGTACTGTAATACCCTGCTACTTCTACGTATAGTAGTTTAAGTTAATGAAATATATACATTAAGTTATTTTAATCACCATAACAAAATTATAATTTTGAAAGTTGAAAATATAAGCAACTTAGTTTCATATAAATAATGTGGATGTTCGGTTTCTGTAAATCTCCTGTTTGTTCATAAAAACACTAGTTTATGAATATAAATTTGTATTAAATTCATTATTTATCAAACTGTGGTTAGTAAGGTGTAGTAATAAAGTAAGCATAGTAAAATAAATAGGATATTATTTTTATTGGTTATTTTCTACTTAAATTATAGCTACAAAAGCTACCTTCTGAAGAGAAATTAACAATAAACAATATGGTGTATTATATTCACATGACTTTCTCTGCCCTCTATCGTTTATTAGTGGGTATACAAACTATTCCTACACGAGCCAATTTTTCTATCCATTTCACTTTAAACCTTTACAGAAAAAGCTACATTTCACATTTCGTTAGAATACGGAGAGAGCAGTCAAATGTTTAAGAACTGGACGCTATACGCTGGCCTTAAAATTCCGTACTATTTCCATGCAAACGCGAGAAACAACTGAAAATCGACGGTACTTAGAAACAATGAGAAAGTATTGAACAAATCGAACCATTATTAACGGATATCTTGGAATGGATGATGCTACAAAAAAGTTATTTGAAATAGATTGTGTGTTTTAAGGAGATTGTGGCGGTATAATTTGTGACATTATTTATTTATTGAGCCCCACGTTTGGGAGCCAATTTGCGATGGTAAATTTATAATATTATTTGTGTATGTGTGTTTACTTCACGTGGTGAAGCCATTTTGTGACGTGATTCTTTGTTAGGTTTGTAGCTCCATCTCATCTGGTGTTAGCAATTTGCGGTAGTATTAGTGTTAGTTTGAAAGAATTCGACTGTTATTTTATTTAATTTTTTGTTCACTGTCCTCCGGCTAGCTATGATCTTTTGGTCAAGCACTTCTCTTTATACAGGTTGTGTAAACGGAAGGGAGTCTCTTATCCAAAGATAACACTGATGAAAGAATTTGTTTTACACTTTTATTGTCGAACACATTTACTATCACATTTACACATTGATCTTGACACTCGCCAAACTGAAACTGTTATAACAACTTCTTACTGATCACTTTTAATTCACGTACTTCAACCTTTTGTATAATTAAATTTACCATACTTGAGATTTTTCATAACTCTTATACGCGTAACTTGCGAATCGATAGCCGACGTGTAATATTTCTGCTGGACTGAAGGCTGCGTGTATCATACAAATATTTTCGACGAACTGACGTGAAGACGATGTATAGTGTACAAATATTTTTGATGAACTGACGGGGTCTATCTCTAACCTAGCTCTTTTATACTCATACACCCCGATATGCCTAAAGATTATAACTGAGCTGCAATTGGCTAATAAAACGCGCCAACATTAGCGTCTATTTTTATATCCAATGAAATTTATGAATACATATGCTCTAGGGAAATGTTCCAGAGGATTCTAAGAAAAACGCGCCAACATTACGTAACTTCCTCGTCTCCAATAATGATAAACAGCTCACCCCCTCGCTGCATTATTGCACGCTATTATTGTCAGTTTCAGTAAGGCAGTATAAACTTACTTCCCAACAATAATTACAATCAACAAACATCTCAAATCAATGTCACATAATAATGCATATTCATACTATAATCACTCTTTACATTTAAATAATTTGTGATACAAATTACTGCATCAAGATCTACATTTTTTGCGTAGTACGTTTTCGTCTATCGCTTAACGTTTACCAGTTACACAAGATTATACAAAATTCCTTCCAATTAAAAATGATTTCGCAGGTTATTTCCAGAAAATTCAAGATATACATTTTATTTTTCAATTATCTTACATACATGGTGTTTAATCAAAATATTAGAACCATATTTTGGAAAACAAATATTTCAGAAAGTATTCCATGTAAAATGTATTTTGGAGAAGGGGATATTCTTGAAAATCCCCGTATTTCATTTTTGGAAAGCACTGAACTTAAATACCAAGTTTGGTATTTATCCGATTTTTTCGATTTTGAGTTATGGTGCTCATACATACACACACATTTTCTCTTCAAATGCTTTTTTGTTTCAGGGGCCTCAAAACGTATATTTCCTGTGATATACGGTATCGAATTTTTGGGTGGAATGCAACACCTTCGATATCTACTGTGTACATGATAGAGAAAGCAAACAAAGCACAGCACATTCTATGGGAATTTTTAAAAATGGAGTTAGTTTATCAATTGATCCGGGGCTAAATTTAATTATGGTTGATTTCGACACAGAGTGTTGTTTACATGTTTACAAGTTACTGCATTCAAAACTAGTACTACCACGATTCACGAACACTTGTCACCAACATAAGCATCCTTACGTTTCTCTGGATGTCCTGCGTGGTGTAGTGGTTACCATGCAAGCCTCTAGTTCCCGCGGTTGTGGGTTCAAACCTGGCAGTCGACGATAGCGCAAAAATCCTTAGCATGGCTTCCTCCAGAAGGGAAGTAAAGCCAGTGGTTCCGTGTCGTAGATTTATGACACTAAAAGAACCTCAAGCCTAATAAAGAGGCCTCTTAGCACACTTTTCCGTTCTTTCGTGCCCATTATGGAATGGGACGCTAAGTACCATAGTAGCTAAAGAATCTGCGTATAAATAAACTGAATTTCATTTGTTTCTCTTGCAATGCCTAAGGACTCACTAAACAATTAGAGAAGCAGTAACATAATGAGTATCGGCGACCGTTAAATAAAGTACACATTAAGAACAAAATATCAAGTTACGAGTAGTATAGCTGAGATATCTACAAATTTTTACGGTGTAATCAAACCTTAATATTGTAGATATAAAAGAGTTGTGATACTAGTACTCTTTCTGTGCCATATTCTTTCTCCTTTACCTGTTTTAATAGGTCTCTTGGAATTACACATATTTTAGTATGTATTAAAACCGAGTCGTACTCTAACCGGCATTGCTACGTTCAAACATTACCTTTGAAGTTTATACCTCTGCAAATGTTTTCTCCTACAGATTTTTAAGTTGATTACATCTTCATTGTGTCCTTAGCAAGGTCGTTTAGATGGGGCAAATGTAGTAAATACTTCGTCTGCAGCTTGGTTTATGACAGCCATTTTCTAACTTTAGCGTTTGCTTAAATATGGAGCATCAAGAAAATGCGATTTTAACGTGAAACAAGGTTTTACAGTTTGTTGAAGTTAAGATCGATCGATGAAAGAAAATGTGAGTTAATTTGTACGTTATAGTAGTTATGGAGACAAGGTAGTCTGAACACATGGAAATTACAACTTAAGTGTGTTAAATTTTCACTGCTCTTATGGTTCTTAACGGTTTTTCCTGAAATTTTTACGAATTATTCTATAAATAATGACAATTATTTCAAATGGTTCTTATTTTGATAGATTTTATTAGTTGAGACCGTACAAATCATTACATTCAGCAGAAAAATAATAAAATTTCCTCTTAAAACATGTGAATTCATGTACCTCTTTCTCTGATACTACTTGCAATGTAGTATCATACCTTTCCACGCTTGTCCTTAGTATAATCAGCCATCATCTAAACCTCAATTATTTAGTTATGTATATCATTTCACTGGAAATTTAAAAAAACATTATTTGCAAAGTCAAAAAAGTAAAAATTTGGTAAATTTTCCAGTTGCTTTCTTAATATCACTAATATACCTTATAAAATTATGATTGTGGTTCAAAACGTTTAGCTATGTGTTGTATATATGTACTGAAAATTTCAGGTCTCTAGCTCTCGTACTTTCTGTGGAAAAGGTACATAGGGATCCAAAAATGTTGTTTTGAGAAGACTGAATTTAAAGTTTGAACATTAAAGTTTTGACACACTTCACTACATTCCAGGGTCATAATCATCTGTACCTTCATTCCTGGATTGCTTTAGCTTTTCTGATTGCCCTCTCTTGGTCCTGGCCTCTTTTGTTACTTGCTGAACTGCTCGCTGGCCATGATATAGTCGTTTGTTGTTGAAAAATACAAAAATGTTCTAAAAACGCCCCGTTGCATGACAGCTTTAAAAGAATGTAGACTAGCATTTAAATTGTACTTAAATGTCTTAAAATATTGTTAATCCCCAAAAAGTATATATTTTCTGAAACTGGAAATAATAGAGATTTTATTGGTGCATAAAACAAACAATGTGATAATTGACCATTTCAGAGTACCTTGTCCTCTTAAACAGATTGTTAACTCTTAACACCTGTTAATAAATTTGGCCATGAGGTATGTATTCTTTTCATGGAATGAAGTGTTACGCAATATAAAAATGAAGATTCAAGTAAAGATAAAAGGTATTAATATTTCCTTATCTCTAGTATTAAAAATAATAATTATGTTCAACAAGTCCAAGTCTCGTGCAGGATTACAGTCTGGCGTTAGGTTTTACAGCCTTCTTCAAAAAGTAGATAGTGGTGTAATATTCATTTCTTGTAAAAATCAGTAAGCTCCATATAGCAAGCAAAAATTTCCAACTTTACCAACATATAGTTCATAGTTACTCACAAATAAACCAAGCAGGATGGCTCAGGTGGTTACGTTTATGGCCCGCATTCGGGAGGTTTCGGGATCGATCCCCGGCGACCGCCCACTCTGGCCCATGGGCTTTTCATGGTTTCCCCGGGTCACCAGGCTGGGGTGGTTCATCTTCTACCACGACTCTCCTTTCTCTCATTTCCTGTACCCATCATCTACCCTGACAGCTGTTTCAGAGCTTTAGGACCAGGCGACGGTGTCCGGCGGGTTGTGGCTGGGATGTGGCTTTCGCTCTCTAGAAGTTTCTTTCCTGGCGTCCCTGCGCTACTGCTCAATTAGTTCTCCCCTCAGCCTGAGGCTCCACTCACGGGTACCCTGGAGGTTGCTCGCTTGTTGGCAGTATCTATCTGGAAACCTTAGGGAGCCCGTCTATGCTTGCATCCGGATCTGGTCGACCATCAGGTCTCTCCCCTCACCCTTCCCTCCAAGGGATCACGTTGGAAGCACAACGGGTTAACTGGCCCGGTTCCGGGAACACCTCCGTGATATGTACCTTTAACTTTACCTCTACTCATAGATAATTATATATGTATAGGAGAACACTTTAGATCAGAAACCTACCAACATGTGTATGGAACACGTCGCAAACTACCATTATGTTTGTTATTCCTTTGTAAGGTGACACAGTGGGCTAGAGCAAGAGCTCTGGTTCTCAGCCACGTAATGCTCCCAGGTTCGACCCCACCCACGGAGGTGCAGATTTTAAGTGCCTACAGGACCGGTACCCACTCAACATCGCGAGGAAATTCAGGATCTGCGATAGGCAGCGGTCTCGGCCACAAAATCTGACATTCCGGCGGGGGATGCGTTAATACTAACCACATCTCTTCCTCATATTGTTTGGATGGTTGTCTATTAAAGCTGTGCGTTAATTAATAATAAGAATTATCCTTAGCCAGCAAACTAAAAGTTGCGTAGAGCTAATTATAAGACCATAAAATCATACTAAACTATTTGGTTGGAAATCTAATGTCTCAAGTACAAGTGATCTATGTGATGAATTTCAGGTATTCATTACTGGTCGGTGCATATCTATTTACATCAAATTCAAATCCTGAAGATCTGTATGATGTAGCGTATATGTGTGTGTGCATTGTCGCGTCGGACACATTATTGCTTCGTAGCATGACATTGTTGGCCACAATCATTTCGTTTAAGAGGCATTTCTCTCCCCACCTCCTAGTCAGGGGTGGAGAGAGGAAAGGGGGTGAGGGCAACTAGAGGGACTAGCTTCTTTGTCTAGTAGCGTGGGTCAGTCGCGTGTGTCTCTTCAGGGCGGGTGGTTATGTATGTAGAGTGCGTGGATCGTGTGTGTGGAACATCTCCCTCCAATTTCTGTTGTGTAATCTTCTGTGAATGATGTAGTGGCACCAAAGCAAGTTTATAATAAACTCCAGTTAATGTGAAATTATGTGTATTTTGTTATGCATATCCCACGACTACTTTAAAATGTACAGCTAAGGTCCTGGTCCTCTTGTTGCCACTACAGTTACGTCCCCCAACGTTTATGGTAGGGTAACTAAATTTAATATCTAGCTGCAAAACCTTTTGACCTCACCCCGGTATATAACAATGCTATTTTGCTGCTACTGAAATCCAGTACGCTGAATCGATTCCTAATACATTTTACGTGATCTAGCATAGCAAGAAACTGATGAAAATGCAGAACTATAGAGATTAAACCTCAAAGTGTATAAAGAACGGATATACAGTTCATATATTGGTAAGCGAAAACAAAGATCTTTCAAGGTGTGTAAAGGCAATATAAGACAATATATGGGTTACTGAAAAAAATAGACCGGATTCATTGCATTACAGAAGAAAAGATACCCTGCACTAGGAGATTTTTACCCTTCAAGGGACACATAAGGCTACATTTAATTCATCTTTTATACTGTGAATAGGACTTTTTGTTCTGCTCCACAACATTTTCTCTCTTTCTCTCTCTTCCTCATATATATTTGTATGAAGTAACAGCTAGACAAGGCAGGCAACTGATGAACGAGATACCTGTACTTCCTCTTCTTTTTCTTACAATTAATATTGTCTATCTTCTGCTTTGTTGTGTATGAAAGAAATCTCATGTGTTGCACTCACATGACTTTCTCTGCACTTGTAGAAGCTATTTTACGAATGTTTATTCCTCCATCTACTTCATGTTATTCGAGACAAACATTTGCAGAGGAAGTAATAAAAAAAGCATATAGCTATCTACAGGTGTGCAAAACCTAAGGACGAAAATAAACTTCGCATACTGTTACACTGCCAAGGAACATAGCTTGATGAAACTTGAATCTTACATAGAGGGAACTGCTTTGGTGTGTACTGTAGGCAACTAAAGAAATATGCAATGAGACGAACAGAAATTCCACTTTTATTCATAGACCATAAGGTACAATAAAGTCAACACAACATATGATGGCTCTCTGGATTTACAGAAACAGATACATTGTACTTAAAAGTGTGTATGATCACCACGGACAGCAATGCCTGCTCTGCATCGTACTCTCATGCTTGCCACAACGTTGGTAAGCAGTTCCTGTGGTAGGGTGTTCCATGTCTCCACCAGCGCTGTTGACAACCGTTGGATGGTCGTTGATGTATGTGAATGTGCTGTAATGCGTCTCCTCAAAGCATTCCACACGTGCTCGATGGGATTTAAATCGGGAGAACGGGCAGGCCAGTCCATTCGCCGAATATCCTCTCGTTCCAAGAGATACTTCACCTGCGCTTTTCGCGAATTTTCATCCGTAAAAATTAAGTCAGGGCCGAATGCACCCCTGAAAAGACGCACATGGAGAAGGAGTACAGTATCACAATAACATTGAACAGCAAGCGTACCGTGTTCAAAGATTTGGAGGTCGGTACGCCCATGCAACATTATACCTCCTCAAATCATAACACCCGGACCACCAAAACGATCATGTTCAAGGATGTTCCTGGGTTTATTGCGTGTTTCCACCTCTCGCCAGATGAGGGTACGTCGAGAATCACTACTTAGACCGAATCTGCTCTCATCCGAGAAGAGCACTCGACACCAATCCTCGTTGGTTCAATTGTGATGCTCTGGGATCATCGCAAACAGTGCCGCTGATATGCGGATGTCAATAGAACACAAAGTACTGACCGTTGGGCAAAGAAACAACCTCTGTGTAGTCGCCGTGCCATATGTATCGTGTGATTGCGTGCCTAGCTGTTCTGTTAAATGTGGTTGCTCTTTAGCGTGTATTCCTTCTTGCCTGTTGCACAATGTAGCGGTCATCTGCTGCTGTAGTTGAGCGTGGTCGACCACCACCTCTCCTTGGGATAGCAGTGCCTGTGATTTGGCAGGTTCCCCATGCACGTGAATCAATGTTGTGAGCAATTCCTAACTCCTGAGCAACCTCGTCACACTTCGCCCTTCTTCCAGTTTCCAGATGATTCTTCCCCTTGTGAAGTCATCCAAATGGTGTCTACGGGCCATGTTGCAATGAAGAACATCACTGCAGTGCACCGTAACAGCTCGTTAATTGCCACACACCGTCTTGTCCTGTTTCGTCAACTGTCCCGTGTTGAGGGACCAGACCCATTTGGCACTATAGGCTCGCTACCTCACGCCATGTGACGTCCAGCTTTCTGTGTACGTGTGAGAGACCTCTAGCAACATGTTCCCGCACATCCATCTACTTCCAATGAGTAGTTCATTTATTATGTTACTTAACCCATACCGTACTTAGGTTTTGCACAGCAGTTTACGTATTCATATACATTCTTGACTTTAATTAATACATTTTTATGGTGCTCAAAATTTGCCAAAATTAGATGCTAATTTAATATATTCGGCGTTCATACTCCGATATTCGGAAATTAAAGTTTCTAAATATATGACTCTGCTGACTTGTATTACTACCTTCTCTACTACGTATAGTAAGTAGGGGAAGTATTGCATTCCATCCAAAAATTCGATATCGAGGTTTTACCGGAAATAGATGTTTTGAAGCGACCTGAATCTAAATAAAACATTTTTGTAAACATGTTTTTGTATTCCAAAAATGCTTTATTTGGTTTCAGGGCACCTCAAAACAGTACTTCCGATGAAATCTTGGTATCGAATTGTTGGATGGAACACAATACCTACCCTACTATTCGTAGTAGAGAAAGTAAAAATGTATCAACTTCACCACTTGTTTTGGAACTGCGGTTTGGTATAAGGGTCTATTAATGACGTATTAACACTCGATGGTTAATGCTTTAAACGTCCTAAGTATACATACCGGAGTAACGTGTGAGGCTCGCATTTAGAAGGTCCTGGGTTCGATTGCCGTCCACAGCCTACTCTGTCCTTGGGTTTTTTATGATTTTTCCTGGTCTGTAGGCGAATGCTGGGGTGTTTTTTCATCTATCATGATTTTCTTTTCTCGTTTCCCTTTCATTTTGTTTCCTTCTTCTCTTTTAGGTGTGTTTCTAGGCTTCGTGGTGCATGGCGGTACCGGATAAATGGCGTGGATGTTTGCTGTAGAATAGAGTATTCTCCGTGGACACTAGAAGGCTGCGTGGTCGTTAATGGCCCTAGTAGTGGGGCGGGTCTTCGCATCTGGAATTGCTAAGGACTTTTGCGAGTCTGTCACTTGTCTGTCTGCCCCTGTAGCCTCATATAGTTCCTTCTCTTCATCGTTTCCTCCTTGGGTGGTAACCGCAATAGATTTTCTATAGATCGCGGCAGTGCACGGTGTGTCCTCCGTTGTAAACCTATACCGTATTCTCTAAGCGACAGTAATGAATATTTTCTTTGAAGAGCAATTCAAATCGCATGCATCTTTTATATTGAAAATGTTGTTTGGGAGCAGATTAAATACAAAAAATTGCCCAAAATCACATATTTAGCTATTGTGTAGTACTTAAATTTGAACTTCCACTTTAATGGGATATACATTTTATAATTCTCGGTAGAGTGCTTGTATTTTAAATATATTGTTAAAATTATGTTGAATCTATCATTTTGTAATCTGCATTCTGCATCATATTTTAGGGGAACTTCTGCTCTACAAATTGATACTTGATATCATATGGCAGCTCCTATATCCAAGCAATGTAGTGTCTTCGTTGTTAATATATATTTGTTATATATTTTTTTGTCGATTTCACTTTGAAATAATTTCTTTGTGAATGACATTTTCTAATACAAATCACCCGTTTTCTTAAAAACCACCAAAGATAATTAAATTAAATACTGAGATTATAAAATCAAGACCACGAAGCTGTTGACGATCTAATTTGGTGTCAATAAGTTAGTTATGTTTCAAGAAATTAATTGCTAATAAATGTTAATAAAATCGTGTAATTTAAAACAATCTTCCTAAATAAATCTCTTAATTGAATAAAAGTAATCCAGCTAACATTTAGAGCATATGCTGTAAAATCTTCCATCTTCTATCTTAAATAATTTCAGAGGTGGCTGATAACTTTGGTAGCATAGAGACTGCCTTAATTAATAAATTTGTTCATTCTCTTCCGGCGTAACAAATATTCTGTTATAAGATTGTCTGCTTTATATGCTCGCATAAGGTGTTAAGCGCCTAATGCTTCTTACGAAAATAGCTCGATCATTGATTTCACCCTCTTCAGAATGTGTAATTTATATTTTAGCACCGAAAATGCAATATACAGTCCAGTGCCTTCCAACCACTCAAGTGAATCGTATCCGTATGTTTTCCCTTTTGCCTCTCACCTAAGCCTGATATTTGTTCATAGTCTAGTGAGGTGAACTCAATTTAAACCAATAAGAGATTGCCTCATACAGCGCTGGTGTGGAACATACATGATTAGGAGTTTCTGCCAACCGCAAATAAAGGAAAAAACGATACGTGAAACCAGAAGCATCCACATGTTTCCGTGTTTCTATGTTCGACTTTACAGCTCACTCTTGTAAATATAACGCCGTCAAAACTTATCTCGGTTTTGTGAACAGACCAAACATTCCCTGTATTTAGTGACTGAAAGCGAGTCAGACATTTGTTACGGTTAACGTTACTTGAGTTTCCAAGGGGCTGCGTCCAGGTGGCTTATCTGAACCAGTAAAAGAGTATTTATTTCATTGGAAAGTGGAAGTAAAGTTACTTGTGTGGAATCGTGACTTTGCATTAAAAGTGCAAGGCAACAAAAGAGGTTGACGTTAAAGGAAAGAGATTGCCTGAGGGAGCTACTAAGCAAGAGAAACAGCCCCCTGGGTAGAGCTATCTCACAAATCAGACCCAGTACCGCACGGCGGTGCACAAATCTATTGCACTTTCGGTGTCGGTGAAACCAACCTAATGCGAAAGAGAGACTATCTTCAAGTATACACATCCCCATTAAAAATATGTATAGTATTCACGGTCATCTTTACAGGTCTTTGATAGGAACAGATTTTTTATTCATAATTTCTGATGCACGAATATTATTGGGGGAAATAAGGTGACAGTAACGGAGCTTTGGAATCTGCCCAGTCTATGGTGTGGATGAAGAATGGGTACATATTTGCGACGCGGCGACTATAGCCAGAAGTAATCGGGAGGTCGGCGGCGGGCGGTCGTAGTAAACAACTTGCCAGCTTAAACACCGGACGCGTTATCGGCAAATAAACAGAACCTTCTGGAGGCCTCTTCTCCCCCTCTCCTCCAGAAAGTTAATCGAAATGTTTCTAGAACGGTCGAGAACCTTGTGGAAAAATTCTACTGACTATATAAGCGAGCGCTCTCGCGAGAGTCCAGTCAGTCGAGTTGAGTACGAGTCGAGTGTGAGTTGAGCTGAGTCCGCTAGAGAGAAAGAGCGAGCGATTCGGCGGGTGAGTTTCCCATTATCAAGAACCATTCTCGGAGCGAGTTGGTGACGGCTGTAGCAAGTAAACCTCTGTCGTGAAAGGCTACTAACGAAGAAGTGAAAAGAATTGAACTAGTTCATCTTAGTGAAGTTACAGTGTGAACAAGTGAGCTCATATTGAAGGAAGTACAGTGCAAGTGGAGCACTTAGAATAGTAACAGTGGAAACTGAGAGAGTCGCTGATAAAAATTAAAAAACGGACAAATGCACAATATTTTGGAGGATTAGGAATGTGCACATTAGGAGCACCACCAAAAAATGAAATTCTAAGAAAATTTGTAAAGTTCAGCTATAAGGATATAGACATGTAGGGATTTACTGGCTGACCAGAGGAACTGAAAGAATGGGCAACTTCCTGGCTGAAGTGCGCGAAGTCATATCAAATTGGTTCAGTAAATCAAAGGCAATTTATTTATATTTTTTCCCTTTATCACCTTTAACTTGTATCTTAATATGTATTTACAATCGGTGACTCATGTACTAAGTTCTTTTGTGAATAACTTTAATAGTTTGACACCAATAAACCGGTAGCGGACAGTACTATTTCAGTACGCTTTTTGTTTGTTTGTTATCCAGAATAATCCTTGTGGTTTGGGGAAAATGTTTGTGTGTTAGATGTTGCTTTTAAAGGGGTTATTGGGCGCACCCACCCACCCTTTAATGCGACGGTTCTTATACAGTGGTTTATGGGATTTTTTGTGACATTCTGAAGGAAGTGCTGCCAACTCAGTTGGTGAGGATGATGCAAAATGGCAGTAATCAAACGCATGATTAAGGAACTTACGCTGCTTTGCTGTAACCATTGGTTGCTAATTAACTCAATTTTATGTAAAAGAAAACTAAACTTAACCTAATCTCCGTAAATCAGAAAACCTAAGCTTATTTAAATTGTGAATCATAAAGGGAAGGGTGTACTCTCAACTATATTGAAATTTCAAATGCTGACAGTAGAAAGACAACACAAGCTCCCTTGATGCCTCGGGTGAGATGGATGCGATGCGACATGTGTTAGTGGCTAATATAGAACAAAAGTGACAATATACTCAATAAATTTATTTAAATAGGTAAAGCACCACGTGCATTGTTGTTTATGATGTGTAATACACTATTAAATAAATAAAATTAATCCGTGAATGCGTGTGTTAGTAATTGTGTCATGGGCCCCGATACTGAAGTATAGGTATCTGTAGTAGAGCTCATCTCTTCTTGTCCGCCTTTTACTCTTTCTACCTATACTGTTTTCCTATAAGTAGTAACTAGACGAAGTACTCTATTCTACCCAAAATTTCAATATTGAACTTTAAATGTTCATCGGAAGAACACGTTTTGAAACTTAAAAAAAATTATGAATTCCGATTTGAGAAATAGTATAAGCATTGCAAAATTCAAACAAATAACAAGTAACATCTCGGAAATGGTTCACTCGGCAAGAAAAAAAAATAAAAGATATATATGACATAAATTTTCTGTTTTAATAAGATTAAATTTTTCGTGTAGTAAAAACTTGCCAGTTATGTGAAAGTCATTCAGAATTCCCACAAAATTCAAGATATAAATTTCATTTCCCATGAAAGTTCTTAATTATATGATATTTTAATCAAAATCCTTACCCATTTTTCAGAAAATAAAAAATTACGAAAAACGTTCCTTGTAAAGGGTAGTCTGGGGCGGGGAGGTTTTCTTGAAAATCTTCGTGTCGCACTAAATTCAAGTACCAAGTATGGTATTTATCCGAATTTTCGTTTCTGAGTTATGCTGTTTAGGGACAGAAACACTGATACACAGACAGACACACACACACGGACATGTTTCCAGAAATACTTTATTTGGATTTAAGATACCTCAAAACATGTATTTCCCGTGAAATCTCGGTATCGAATTTTTTGCTGGAATGCAAAACTTCCCCTACTTACCATACGCAGTACAGAAAGTAATGGTGATGATGCTGATAATAATAATAATAATAATAATAATAATAATAATAATAATAATATCTGTGTGTCTTGGTCTGTCCGCCTGCACATCTCGGCTCGACGCCTAAATGGGGCCTTGGACCGGCCGTCAGAACAAACGGAAGTGGGGAAAAATAGCTCATTATGTGCCGCTTCTCTTTTCTAGAATATTCCTTTCGCATGTTCTAGTAGCCTGCCTTTCTAGAATATTAGGCGTATATATGGGGATGCTCTTGACTGGAGTACAGTTAAGAAGTTACAATGTGAAAAGCGGCGTTGACATTGGAATTTAGTTTGGCGTTATATCTCAGCAGTTCTGTATTGAGTAGTGATTCGACGGAGCGGTTATGTTGTGTTCCGTGTGTGTGCCAAAAGTGAATCAAGTGTAATATTTGGCCTAAGAGTGCCTAAGTGATAAATAAATCGTGTTTCACAGTAATTGGTATTCTCATGTGTTACAATATTGAATTTTCTGCGAACAGCCTTTGTCTGAATCCATGTTGTGTAAGTTTGTATAACCTGTAAACTATTAGAGATAGACACAACCGTACTGCACAAAAAATGTAACTATTGTTAAAATTTATCAAATAGAAATCTTCTGGCATTTACCATTTCGCAGATATTGTTAGTAATTGGTTTGAATGTTCAAATACCTTATATGCCTTTAAAGAGCTAAGCCGCTATTCCTTACCTCCCATGGTAATGCAAAGAGTGTAATTTCAAATCACTACGTACAAATCGCCTTTTACTTTCTCTACCACGTACATAGTAGGTAGAGAGGTCTTGCACTTCACCAAAAAATACGAACCGGAGACTTCATCGGAAATAGAGGTTTTGAGGTTCCCTGATCCAAAAAGAACCATTTTTAGAAAAACGTCCGTGTGTGTGTGTCGCTCTGTGTGTGCCTGTTAACAAGTAACTCAAAAACGAAATGTTGGATAAATACAAAGTTAGTATTTCGGCTCAGTACATTCCATAGATACGACATAAGGATCTTAAAGAAGATCCCCCCGACCCAAAACTACCTTTATATGACACATTTTTCAAAATGTTTTCCTTTCTAAAAATTTGCTCTAAAGATTTTGATTAAAATTTGATATTTTACATGACAAATGAAATGCACATCTTGAATTTTCTGGGAATAACGTGCGAAGTCCTCTTCATTCGGAAGGAATTTTCTTTAATACTCACAATTTATTTCAAATAAGGTTGTTATCGCTTAAGCCTTTTCTGAGATATCCGTTATTAAAGGTTTGAATTGTTCATTTCTTGGTCACTCTCTTAAAGTCCTATTGATTTTCAGTTGTTTCATCAAAAGAGTATAGAATTTTAAGGACAGCGTATAGCGTCCATTTCTAAAACAATTGATTATCGTATTTCCTTTATATCTATAATGAAATATGTAACCTAGTTGTTTCTGCAAAGTTTGTCTCAATTAAAATGAAGGAGGGTAGTTTGTATACCCAAAAATAAACGAGAGGTTAGAGAATTAATGTGAATGTAACACATCAAATTTTAAAAATATTTGATCAATTGGGACTACTATATTCCTCTTATATGTACCAAAAATGTGTAATAAAACATTTTTGATTATGGGTTAACAAGAATTAGATATAAAAATACGCTTTTGTAAGAATATTTGATATAAGAACGGGTAGAGAAAGCCACGTAAATATAACACAGCAAATGCTTTCAAGTGCTAAGCGACTGTCATAGTTACGCAAAGAGCTGAATTTCAAAGGCATCACTGGGCCGCCCACTTTTTAAAGATTTGGCTATCGCTTTAGCCTACCATATCCCCTTGTACCTAAAACGAAATGTAAAATACAAGCATTTCTGCAAAACATCTTTTTATTAAGGAAATTTATATGCAAAAATAAGCTTATGAACGTGAATGTGACATTGTTTATTTTTACTTTCTCTACTACGTATAGTATGTAGGGGAAGTATTGTATTCCACCCAAAAATTCGATACCGAGATTTCACCGGAAATATATGTTTTGAGACTCCCTGAATCCAAAAAAAGCACTTTTGGAAACATGTCCGTGTGTGTGTCTGTGAACAACATAACTCAGAAACGAACAGTCGGATAAACACCAAACTTGGTATTTGGGCTCAGTATCTTCCAGAGATGCGACACGAAGGTTTTCAAGAAAATCCCCCACCCCAGATTACCCTTTACATAGAACATTTTTCGAAAATTTTAATTTTCTAAAAAAAATGGCTCTAACGATTTTGATTAAAATATCATATGTTTATGATATTTTCATGACAAATGAAATGTATATTTGACTCTTCTTCATTGTGAACGACTTTTGCATAACTGGTAAACCATTAGCAATAGACAAAATTTTACTACACAAAAAATGTAGATCGCGTTAAAATACACAGTTTATGTCATATAAGTTTTTTTGTTGAGTGGACCGTTTTCGAGATATTGCTTGCTATTCCGTTAAATTTTGCAATACTTATTTTCTCAAATGGGAATTCCTTTTTCATTTTTTTGTCTTGGATATGCAAAGAGTATTAATCTGTGGCAAAGAGAATGGTGGTGCACCTAGCAACCAGCTATTAAGAGATATGTCTATGCCTAAAGGCTGCTGTATTTCTATATTGCCCTTGCAAATACAAAACAAGGGGAACATAGTACGCCTTAAGGGACAGTCAAATATTTTTAGAACTGGTCGCTGTGTGTAAAATGAAATTCTCTTTTCATATCAAATTATCGTTTCTGTAAATGTTTATCTCGATTAATATGAAATAGATGGAGAATAAGAGTTTGTAAAAATAGTTTGTAGAAGAGTAGAGAAAGTCATGTGAGTGTAACACATCAGATTTTTAAAAATGTTCTTGCTCCTACTGTCAAAAACCACAAAGTAATTGTTTTTGAAAGCGGATCGCACTGGGTTGTATGTCTGAAGATGCTGTGTTTAAAGTAATACCAATTCCATTAAGTATTTTTATAACAATACATTTCGTATGTCTTTGAAATATTACACGTTGTATGCATATAAAGAATGTGTATAATTAATACAATCTTGATGTACGCTAAACTGAAAAATATCATAAAACTAATGATAGCTACTCAGCATTTTCAATATTAAAACAATTATAAGACTTTTAATATAGTTACTGTCCGATTTGTCCGCAGATACCTTAACTATAGCACCGAAATCTTAATATTATGAGGTCTATTTGCTTCCAGGATACCTTAAGAGATTTTTGAGCACTACAAATAATAAAAGAGTATTAATCTAATAATTTAAACAATAAAAAATGGCAGTAATGGAAATGGACGTATATTAAGGATGCGAATAGACATTTCGACTTAAAATTATTTCGTTGCAAGAGTTTGGGTCAAGGAAACATTATACAGTAGGAAGTAATGCAATAAATTATGTCGCAGTTTAAATAGATTTGGAAAGTGGTGTACATGAGAAGTAGCACTGTTAAATTATGAAAAATATTGCTTGCTCTTAGCGGCCTCAATAATGACTACAAAATAGGTGAAGAAATTCAAACACGCACTGCTAGCTTCATCAAACGGCAAACGCATGCAAACAAAAGTACCACCCAAGAGTAACGTGACATATATTCATCTTAGCGTTTTTTAACTAGTATCTGCTAGCCAATAGTTCCGCTGAATTCGGAAGTGGCAGTGATGGCTCTTTTATTCTATGCCCCCCTTCGAGAACTGATCCTGATTGATTTCGTGGCTTGTGGTCCAATTGAAATATAACACGTCTGAAGTAAGTTCTTATACGAAGGCTGCTTAGACTATTGAAGTTTTATTTGTTCGTGAAATTGAGGACCGCGGCAGACGATTTACCAGTGACAATTGAGGCAGTATTTTTAACACATAAATGATTTCAGTCTAATTATATAATATATAAATTCAATAACAGCCCGCCTTAAAGCAATATTCTGAATGTAAAAATTCAGAAGTCAGTTGCTTGTAAACAGCGTTTCTAACCGTATGCATGATGCGTCCTCGAGAAATTTAATACGTATTCAGTGGGAGACGAAAATAGTTCACGTGTTAAAAAGTGCAAGTAATTAATAACAAATTTGATGTGTTACACTCACATGACTTTCTCTACTTTTGTACAAACTATTTTTACAAACCCTTATTCTCCATATGCTTCATGTTAATCGAGATATCGAGATGTCAATCTTATTGCTAATTTTCTTGTCGATGCATGGGGAATATGGTAGGTTTTAAGCGAAAGTCAAATATTTTAAGCGCTGGTTGCTATGTGGCGCATTCCATTCTCTTTGCATGTCCAGGACATAAAAAAGTGAATAAGGAGTTTGAGAAAAAAGTATTAGTATTGGAAATTTTAAGGGAATAACAAGCAATATCTCGAAAACGGTTCACTCAACGAAAAAAATGTATATGACATAAATTGTGTATTTTAACGCGATCTACATTTTGGCTATCGCTTATGGTTTACCAGTTACGCAAACGTCGTTCACAATGAAGAATACTTTTGGAGACATTCCCAGAAAATTTGAGATATACACTTCATTTCTCATGACAATATCTTAAACATATGATATTTTAATAAATATCGTTAGAGCCATTTTTGAGAAAATTAAAATCTTCGAAAAATTTCCATGTAAAGGGTAGTCTGGGGTGAGGGGATTTTCTTGAAAACCTTCGAGTCGCATCTCTGGAAGATACTGAACCTAAATACTAAGTTTGGTGTTTATCCGACTGTTCGTTTCTGAGTTATGCTGTTCACAGACACACAGACACAGACACACACACGGACATTTTCCAAAAATGCTTTTTTTGGATTCAGGGGTCTCAAAACATGTATTTTCGGTGAAATCTCGGTATCGAATTTTTGGGTGGAATACAATACTTCCCCTACTTACTATACTTAGTAGAGAAAGTAAAAATCTCACAGCTCCCTCTCTTTATCAGTGAAGTGTTATTTAAATCGTGTCAAGCATTAATAAAAGGAGTGAAGTAAAAATTATAATCTGTGTTAGCCTACATCCTTCAGTCGCACCACTCCCTGCTAAGATGTTCATGTCTCTAAAAAATGTATAAATACTGATGCAGCCGAGGCAAACATAAATATATATAATACTTAAACAAACAGTCAAAATTACAAAGTTAATATTTTTTAAACATTTTTGGGGGGCAAAGGTCACCCGAAAGTACATTTAGGGCGAAGGCTTCCGGAAACTTTTTACCATACGTGCGGTTGCAACTACTTCAAGTTCGGCTCCCCAACATTTGAACTACAATACAACTGCTACTTCAAATCGGCTTTCCACACGTAGCAGCAACAAACAAACCTTCTTCAACCCCACTGCATATGGTCAGAAATGGAAAACCCGATTTAAGTTATAAGAAATGCCTGATTGGGTTTGATAAACACTCGAAGCATAAATGGATAGTGCTGTAATAAAAACATGTTTTGTAATTTTACTTATATTTAAACATCCACATGGAAAATAATTAAATAGGTGGGCCTCGCAAGTTAAATGCCACAGAAAGCAACATACTCAGAGAATGCACTGGCTGCTCGGCAGGAACCATAATGTTGGTATAATGGGGATGTAACAGCCAGTTATTTTATGGCATCACCTATGTAATTATAGTAATAAACATGTATTGTCTTGTAATACTATTCTGTCTATATTTCCAGATTAAATTTAAGTACATCCTGGATACCTCCCCATCTCTACCCACTGAGCGTCCCCGGGTTTGAAATAATTAACCGACTCTTTTTCGGGTTTTTGGTATAATTGTTCTAAATTAAGGTTGTGAAACCTGTAATTATATACATGGGTTTTACTTTAATAACAGAAGGGTTAGGAAAAGAGATCATATCGATATTTCAGGAGAATATTTTCTTGCAGGGTATATTTGCGACTTTATTCTGCCACAGTTTGTTTAAAACATTTAACAACCGCATATGCGTTAAATAGCATTTTTCTCTAAGAATACCTCCGATATACGCCCAGCCTGTGACCCGCATTCGGGAGGTCCCGGGATCTATCCCCGGCGACCGCCCATTCGGCCCATGGGGTTTTCGTGGTTTCCCCGGGTCACCAGGCGACTGCTGGGGTGGTTAATCTTCCACCACGCCTCTCCTTCCTCGCATTTCCTGTACCCATCATCTTCCTTGTCATCTGTTTCAGGTTTGTAGGATCAGGCGACGGTGTTTGGCGGGTTGTGGCAGGGCGGTGGCTCTATAAAAGATTTCTTCTCTAGCATCGCTGTGTTACCACTCAGTAAGGTCTCTCCTCAGCGACTTGCGAGTTTCTTTTAGAAATACCGAAGCGAATTATTGACCAATGGTACAAATTTTTCCCCTTCTTTACCACTAATGTCCGTTCGGTCTCGGGTCAAACACGCTTACACATATCACCATTATCCCTTCAGTTTTTCCCACCATCTCTGCATATATCACCACTCATATGAAAGTTGAGACTGTTGTTTGTTAATTTACAATACATATTATATTTATTTATTCATTTAGCTGGCCTTCATCACATAAAGGAACCTCTTCACACAATATCAACACTAATATTCAAACCTAATAAAGACATGTGCATCTGATTAATGTGTTCAATTACACTGCAGAAGAATGAAAAATACAAAATATCGAATTAATTTTAGTGTGAATATAGCCGCCGGGTGCTCTATCTCACCTGTGAATTAGAATGGGGTAGGCCCAGGTTAAATAATCGGTGATATGGCATGTCTAGATAATGACGGTGCAAGTACCACCCGCTGTGATGCCTGTTATGAAATTTTCGAAACATATTCCTATACTAATATTTTGAACTAATATTGCATTTTGAACAGTGATTTTGAGGTTACACAAAAATTATTTAAAATTTTAGCAGAATAAATAACAATATAGAGTCTCGCAAATAAAAGTACAGCTGGTGCCTCTATGAAAAAGTGGCGTGGCTTAGTTGCACTGCTATGGTATTTGAATGTTTAAATGAATTTAATGTTGGAAAACAAACAAAACACTGTTGAAACACTCACTGTAATGTGTAATTTATCGAACAAATATGTTTAAAAATGACAAAGCTTTGCCTGCATCTCCCCTACATTAGGATCTACCGAAATTATATGAAATTTGTGTGCTGACGATATACCAAAAGTAAAAGGAAAGCAAACAAGTGTGAGTAACATTAAAGCGAAGTGAAAGGTAAAGTGTTTCTACGCTACAATGACGTCAATTTTTTTTAGAAGCGGGATGTATAATCGCATCGACCACGGACATCACAATTGTAACGTATGATATTTTATAATCCCACTGGTTTGCATGACAAATGGGATCTTAATATATTTGGAGAAACTCTGTGTGGTATCACTAGGTTTGTACCAGCATCTTTTGGAAGCTGGTATACTTCTGAGTGTGTAAAATACTGTATATTAGATTTATTTAACATTTGTTGGAAATTCGGTCATGTGTCTGAGGATTGGAGATAAGCCAAAGTATATTCTATATTGAAAAATCTGATGTGTTACACTCACATGACTTTCTCTACTCTTGTACAAACTATTTTTACAAACTCTTATTCTCCATCTATTTCATATTAATCGAGATACAAATTTGCAGAAACGATCTTTTGACATGCAAAGAGAATTACATTTTACACATAGCGACCAGTTCTAAAAATATTTGATTATCGCTTAAGGCGTACTATGTTCCCCTTGTTTTGTATTTGCAAGGGCAATATAGAAATACAGTGGCCTTTAAGCATAGACATATCTCTTAATAGTTGGTTACTATGCGCAACACCATTCTCTTTGCCACAGATTAATACTCTTTGCATATCCAAGACAAAAAAATTAATAACGAATTTCCATTTGAGAAAAAGTGGAAGTATTGCAAAATTAATTTAAGGGAATAATAAGCGATATCTCGAAAATGGTTCACTCAACAAAAATATATATGACATAAATTGTGTATTTTAACGCTATCTACATTTTTGTGTAGTAAAATTTTGTCTATCTCTTATGGTTTACCAGTTACGCAAAAGTCGTTCACAATGAAGAATACTTTTGGAGACATTCTCAGAAAATTCAAGATATACATTTTATTTGTCATGAAAATATCTTAAACATATGATAATATAATCAAATTCGTTACAGCCGTTTTTGAGAAAATTAAAATTATCGAAAAATTTTCATATAAAGGGTAATCTGGGGTGGAGGGATTTTCTTGAAAACCTTCATGTCGCACCTCTGGAAGATACTGAACCTAAATACGAAGTTTGGTGTTTATCCGACTTTTCGTTTCTGGGCTATGCTGTTCACAGAAACACACACACACATACACACACACACACAGACGCATACACGGACATGTTTCCAAAAATGCCTTTTTTGGATTCAGGGAGTCTCAAAACATATATTTCCGGTGAAATCTCGGTATCGAATTTTGGGTGGATTACAATACTTCCCTTACTTACTATACGTAGTAGAGAAAGTAAAAAGTTGAGAAGAGCAATTGTAATAATAATAAAGCATTGTGTGTTTTAAACTCGTTTTATGAACTATATTAATCTATAATAAAGAATCGGCTGAAGGTAATAATGGATAACGTCTTCTCAAAAGTTCAACATGGATTACGTAAAGGAAGAGGGTGTACAAACTGTATATTTAGCATTTATCAAATAACTGAAAACATAGTGAAGATAATATACCAACATATATGGCGTTTATAGACTTTGAAAACGGCTTCGACAAGATCAACTGAAATAGGTTATGGCGTATTATGGAACTGAAAGGTGTACCAAAACATATATAATAACACAATAATTAGCTTATACATGAACACAAATTAATGATAACAACAGGAATAAAGAATAATGATATCACAGCAACAAGTAATAAAGGTGGAAGACAAAGTTGCTCCTCGCCAGTGCTTTTTAACATATACATAGATGATGTCATTGGCAAATGACAAATAAATTTAGGAATCCATTTTAAAATTAAGAATATGCTTTTAGACATTATTTTATTTTCAGATGTCCAGGTTATGATATGTAACTCAGAAGATAATTTAGAAAAGGCTACATACAAATGAAACAGTTTATATAAAGCACTTGCTAAATATGTCTGCTACTATAACAAATTTTTTGCATTTCAAGGAACCCATAAATTAGAGGAAAAATAATTTTACAGGAAAATGATAGAAAACATAAATTTAAAGTACTTAGGCTGCAATTTTTCGTTTATTAAAAATGAAGAGGTAACAAATCAGATCTATAAGTATAATTATATATGTGGCACAATATAATGAAACGTTAAAATAAACTAAAATTTTATAAAGCAATGGCTGTGCCCATATTGTTTTATAGTTCAGAATGTTGGACACTTTGTAAAAATGAAGAAAGTAAACTACAAGGAACAGAAATAAGATTCCTAAGGAGCGTCACAAGCTAGAGTTTATTAGATAAGAGAAGTGACGAGAACAGAAAACTACAACAATACAGAACCGAATGGAAAGAACATGTGGATAGAGTCGAAGATTACCGCATCCAAAATGGCAGTACATTATAAATCTATAGGCAACAGAAACATTGGCAGACCGAGTCAGAGATGGTCACAGCAAAAATTCACTTCATGAGACTGGAACAAGCATTTCGAGGATTGATACTTGAAGAAAATCTGATGTGTTACACTCACATGACTTTCTCTACTCTTGTACAAAGTATTTTTACAAACGCTTATTCTCCATCTAGTTCATGTTAATCGAGATAAACATTTGCAAACTCTATCTTATTGCTAATTTTCTTGTAGATGTAAGGGGAAAATATATTTACAAGGGCAATATAGAAAAACAGTAGCCTTTAAGCACATACATATCTCTTAATAGCTGGTTGCTAGGTGCAGCACCATTCCCTTTGCCACAGATTATAACTCTTTGCATATCCAAGACAAAAAACTGAATAACGAATTCCCATTTGAGAAAATAAGTATTGAAAAATTTAAGGGAATAACAAGCAATATCTCGAAAATGGTTCACTCAACAAAAAAAATGTATATGACATAAATTGTGTATTTTAACGCGATCTACATTTTTGTGCAGTAAAATTTTGTCTATCTCTTATGGTTTACCAGTTATGCAAAAGTCGTTCACAATGAAGAATACTTTTGGAGACATTCCCAGAAAATTCAAGATATACATTTTATTTGTCATAAAAATATCTTAAACATATGATATTTTAATCAAAATCGTTAGAGCCATTTTTGAGAAAATTAAAATTTTCGAAAAATCTTCCATGTAAAGGGTACTCTGGGGTGGAGGGATTTTCTTGAAAACCTTCGTGTCGCATCCTTGGAAGATACTGAACCCAAATACCAAGTTTGGTGTTTATCCGACTGTTCGTTTCTGAGTTATGCTGTTCACAGACACACACAGACACAGACACAGACACACAGACACACACACGGACATGTTTCCAAAAATGCTTTTTTTGGATTCAGGGGGTCTCAAAACATGTATTTCCGGTGAAATCTCGGTATTGAAATTTTGGGTGGAATACAATACTTCCCCTACTTACTATACGTAGTAGAGAAAGTAATAAAAATCATTATGATCATGGTTAGGTTGATGATTATTATCATTTGGAAGGTTCCAGTTGCAGTGGCTTAATTTTTGTTGTACCACATTTAGGCACTAATTTGCGGTTGATATGTTGCAGTAGATAATAGCTTTACGTTATTTGCCCCAAGCTTTGGGCGTCAATTTGAAGTAGGTTGTATTGAAGGAGTTATATTTCAACTGTTGGGAGCCGAACTTGAAGTTCGCTGCAACCGCACGTAAGTACCCGGTTTCCGGTAGCCTTCGCCCCAAATGTATTTTCTGGTGGCCTTTGCCCCAAAAATGTATAAAAATATTAACTTTGTACTTTGACTGTTTCTTTAAATATTATACATTTATGCCTCGGCTGCGTCAGTATTATTGTTAGAGACATGTTACTCTTTGCAAGGTTGTGGTGCGAATGAAGAATGTAGACTTACACAGATTATAATTTTTTTCACTACATTTATTAATCCTTGACACAATTTAAATAACGCTTCAGTGATATAGAGAGAGCTGTGAGATTTTTTTTTATTAATTGCTTCCACTTTTTAACATGTAAAACTATTTTCGTCCCAGACGAATACGTATTATATTTCTTGAGGACATGTCTCACGTCCGGTTAGGAACACTGTCTGCAAGCAACTGAATTGATTTCCACCGTCTAAATTTGTAAATTTCTGTATTTCAAGTCTCTGATTGACTAATCTTACTCCAATAGAATAGCTTCATTTAAGTAAAGCTTTTTCTGGTTGTTGATTGGCTATTTACTAAGCTGTCTCAAAATTTACATTATTGTTGCTCCAATAATGACTAACAGCATTTAAGCTTTCATATTCATTATTGCCTCAAGGTTACCTCATTGTTAGCAACTTTTAACGTATTATTCTCACAGCTTCTACATTATTAAATTACCTAATACATTCACATAACATTATTGAACATGTGCATAATAATATAAATATTAACACAATGACTGTGACATGCATTTTGTATATTATATTATACACATTTTGCTTTAAGGCAGGCTGTTATTATATTTTATAATATATAATTTGCCTGAAATCATTTAAGTCTTAAAAATACTGCCTCAATGTTTCTTGGAGTGTTCGCCCCATGTACGGTGCAAACTTTCCGGTGGACTACGCCCCACGTTTAAGAACTACCTTAATATTTTAATGTTTATTTATGTATTATATATATATAATACATATTTATATTTCGGCTGCGTCATTAGTTATTTGTTGATTACTTATCTTTTAGCAGGTCTTGTACGGCTAAAGAATGTAGGCTACACATATTATAATTCTATTGTACACTTTTTTTTATTAATCCTTCACACGATTAAATAAAACTTCACTAATGCTCCTACTATAGAGCTGTGAGATTATTATAAAAGGTACTTTTTAACAAGTCACCTTTATATTATTCTCCGCAATGAATTTGTATGTCTCACACTGAACCCGTACCATACCGAGCTGCTTGGTTACGCTTCCTTGTAGCGTTTACCGCCTAAATTTGTACGTTATTATTTCTATTTCGGGTCTCTTATTGTCTAATCCTACTCCAATAGAATACTTTTAACTGAAAGCTTTTCTAGTTTTTGATTGGCTATTTATAAACGTTTTTAAATATTACATTATTATTGTTCCAAGAACTATTAGTACCCTTATTAAACTTTCTAATTTATTGTTGTCTCAAGGTTACCTCATTATTAGCAACTTTCGGCTTTTACTTTATAATCTGTTTGCTATGGAAAGCAACTTGCTTCTATTCTCACAACTCCTACATTGATGAACTACGTAATACATTCACATGTCATCTTTATATGTGTACATAATAAAAATAAGCATAATGCAATGACTTTAACATACACTTTATATATTATATTATATACCATATTGCTTTATTACGGGCTGTTATTTTTTATATTATATAATTAGTTTGACATTATTTAAGTCTTTAAAATACTGCCTCAAATTGCCCCCTTTTAGAAATATTTAAAAATTATGTTGTTTTTGTTTTGTTGTTTTCAAATTTTTAAATATTTTCTGAAAGTCTCCTGAAAGAAAGAAACATAACCGTTTTATTATAACCTTGCTATTACTCACTGGCACTATTTATGTAACACGCACTGGTTTTCACAACACTCGCATAGCAGAGTAATTTATATTTGGTTTGCCACATGTTTGACATTTTTAAGGTCAACGATCTGGTGATGAATGACCTGGGTGAAGTTCGTTTATTCGCTAACATAGCCACTATTAAGTATCCTATTTGCTACATTTAATACTTAATTAGGCATACTAACACTTGTTAAAACTTATTTCTTAAACATGTTTAAATTCCTAACAGTTTATATGTTAGTATATTTTAAATGTAATTGCTGTTCAGATTTCTAAAGCTTTTCTCACCAACAGTGGATTTTCTTCTATTACATCACTTTATTTATACTCCCTTTTGTTATATTGACAATTGCTTACATTTAGTAAAAACATTACAAATAGTACCCTGGATTATTTAAGTTATTTTGTGTATTGTACTGTAGTTATTAAATACCTTTTTTATTATTTCAGGCTCATTCTTCAATTTAAATATTCTACTAAACCATCAATAAATTGTACTGGACTTGCGTAAGCGTTAAAATAAGGTAAAGGTAATTCATTGAGCACAGAATGACAGTTTGACACTTGATTTGTTACATGCACATTGTGTCATTATTGTTTTGTGTTTGAGAGGCTGATGCTATGGAAAAAGCAGTAGCGTCTGTTGTATTATTAGTTAACAAATGTGATACACTTCTTTCAGCATTTGTATTATTATCATGTATTTGATTAGCATTTACAGAACTAGTTACATTTGCATTTACTTGTAGTACACTGGTACTTAAAGTTTCAAAACTATTTCTAAGTTTACCTATTTCTTTGCTACTCTCCTGTACTTTATCATTAATTTTGCCTATCATTGACATTACTTGTCCTTGTCCTGTATGTGCTTCTTTAATTGCATCTGCATTTGTTTTAGCCATTTTATGAATTTTAATTATTTCGCCTGTTAAGTATATTTGTATTTGCACAAAATCTGCATTTGTATTTTCCACCATTGTTTTTAATTCTTCACCCTGTTTATCTAACTTGTTACAAATACCCTGTTTAGTATTAGTATGTTTCAACTCCATTTCAATTAGATTTTTATCAATATGACTTGACAATTTCTGTTCTAGCTGATAGCAAGCTTTATTTACTTTTAAATCTATATCATTCTGAAGTGCTTTGGAACATTGATCTATTTTGATTTCCAACCTCCTACTTTCAGTTTTGCTTTCTGTCATACAGTTTTCTATTTGCTTAGCTAGATCATTTGTGATACTAGATAGCTCTGTATTAGCTTCAGTTAACTTATTACTTAACTCTTTACTAGTTTCATTTAGCTTATTATTTAAGTCTTTTCTCAACTCGTTACTAATTTCAGTTAACTTATTACTTAATTCTACTCTCATTTCAGATATTGCTTTTAGAATGCACATAAAATTTTGTTGTGATAAATTTTCTTGCTCTTGTTGACTGGATGTGTGAGGTATAGTATTTCTTTCATTTGTTGTTCCCTGCATTAATACATGTAAAGGTGATTGACCTTGCATAGTACAGCTATCTCCTTCTATGCCTAATTGTGAATTTACAAATGAATGTTCTTATACATCTAAACTATTTGTTTCCTCTAGCTCTGACTGTAAATTTACATTGTAGTCTGTAATGGCTGACCTATCCCCTCTAATTTCCATATTTCCATTGTTTTGCTTCCATTTTCTTTTGTATATTTTCTCTTGTTACATTTGGTTTGGAATTGCTGAATTTGAATTGTCCACTTCTTAACAACATGTAATTATTTTAATAACAATATATTCGTAACTATCCTGACAATTTTATATATATAGTATTTGAATTTTCTGACCCTTTCTCTGGCTGTGTTAGTAAACATTTTTATTCTGGTGTTCGCTCTTAGCTTCTAGTTGAATTGTTGACTGCGTGCCCCGTATTCCTGAAAGAATTGTCTTTTACTGTCCTTGGGTTACGTTGTTGTATGATGATCTTGAAGTTCTCTTAAGTTCTACGATGTTCTTATGGTTTCGTCGATTCTGGTAATTCTACGATGTTCTTGATTTCTTCTTTTCACTTATTCTCGCGTATTCTTGCCCCACGTATGGGAAACAAACTTGGAGTGGTTTAATTTTTGTTCAGGTTGCACCACGTGTAAGTATAAATTTGAAGCTGTTTTAGACCACGCACGTAATGGATGCCCGTTTGCAAGAGATGTGTTTCTTGGAGTGTTCGCCCCACGTACGGTACAAACTTTCCGGTGGCCTTCGCCCCACGTTTAAGAACCAACTTTTATTTTTAGTGTTTATTTATTTATTATATATATAGATACCTCGGCTGCTTTATTAGTAATTTGTAGAGTACGTATCTCTTAGCAGAGCTTACAGAAATTATAATTGTATTGTACTTTTTTTTATTAATCCTTCACACGATTAAATAATACTTCACTAATGTACCCTACTATAGAGCTGTGAGATTATTGTTAAATGCACTTTTTAACAGGTAAACTTTATATTATTCTCCGCAATGCATTTTTATGCCTCACACTGAACCCGTGCCATACCAAACTGCTTGGTTACGCTTCTTTGTAGCGTTTAGCGCCTGAATTTGTACATTTCTTGTTCTATTTTTTGGCTATTTATAAGCTGTTTTATATATTACGTTATTATTGTTCCAAGATCTATTAGAGCCCTATTAAACTTTCTAATTTATTGTTGTCTCAAGATTACCTCAGCAACTTTTGGCTTTTACTTTATAATTCTGTTTGCTACGGAGAGCAGCTTGTTTCTATTCTCACAGCTCCTACATTGATAAACTACGTAATGCATTCACATAACATTTTTATACGTGTACATAATACAAATAAACAGAATACAATGTCTGTAACATACACTTTATATATTATACACATATATTCGGGCTGTTATTTTTTATATAACACAATTAGCCATATAATTTAAGTGTTTAAAATACTGCCTCACAATAAGGGTGTGTGAATTAAATAAATCACCTTGCTATAAATCTCTGCAATATGATCACCTAAAAAGATTTACTGTCTACATAGTGGCTAGGTTCTTTGTGGATTTTGCGAAGGGGATTTTAGAGGGATTGTTGGCTAATTCATTAAATATAATCCATGTTTAGAGTAACTAACAACCGGTAACATCCCAGGATTAATGTCCGTGATTTTGAGGGATTAACATAGAAAACTAAACCGCTTACGCATGAGTTAGCATAATCTAGGTATCACAAATTCTCATCACTACATTGTGGATGTCGTCAAACGGTGAATGCATGTAGACTTGTAGATACATTTACCGTACCAAATAGAGCGAGAAATGCCCTTCATGTAAGGTGCAAATATGATAAGGGACACAAAACAATACTCTGCAAGCTTTACAAAGTTAATGATTAAAGAATTCCCATTGCTACCTCGCGATACGTTAGTCAAGTCTGTGTACATATCTATGTAGTAGTACTAACACTGTTAGTTTCAGCTCATGATAGACACTTCATATGTTTGCAAAATTATTTAAGAGTGCTACACTAGTGTTGTGTCCTGATCTGAAACCAAGTGGATAAAAGAGTCAAGGGAACAGCGTTTTTGAGACTGTCTGTCAGCCCTTTATGCTCTATACATTTGAATAGCACACATATGACTCCACACATGACAATTGGTCTGAAATCAACAGAAGACTAAGATGCTTTTGTCTTCAGAATGTTTGCATGTTATTTTAAATAAATACGAAGATATAATTAAATTTCTGCAAGAAGTACACAAAGGTATAAAGGAAAATAGATATGTAAATGTAATTATAGATCAGTTCGTATTTTCACTACGTTAATTGCCTTCAAATTCAAAGAATGCTCGATGAGGAATAAAGATAAATATTGCATTATAGTAGACCATATCTTTAATGAGTCAAAAAGCAATTATGAAAAACTAAAGTGCTTTGACGTAGTAAACAAATTATGATATTCGTAATCCGGTTATATTTTCATTAACCTAATACAATGCCTTTCATTCTAGTAGCATTTTATCGTAATGTCAGTAAACTAATCCTAATATATTTTAAAACAATCTATGTTGCCATTTCCGTTCTAATAGTGCATCAATTTAGGTATATTAATTTCTTTTAGTCGTGCATTTTATTTGTACTTTCTTCAATATTTATTAGTATGTAGTTTCGGGTTTTTATATCTGTAGACAGTCACAAGTGATTGTTCACCAGCCCAGACAAGGCACTACTCTACGCGTGACATAAAAGTACATATCAAATCCAAGGTGAAATACTTGCTATACACATTTGAGTTCTGTTGGGGATTTGCAATATTGAACTAGACGTCGGAGGTCCATGGTCCGTCATTCATCACTACTAACAACGTAAGAGAAGAACAAAATGATGTGCCCTAATTCTAGCCTTAGGTCACGTCATGGCCTCCTTATGGACGTCCAGATTCTCTCACAAATAATAAAACTTGTTCTTCTCTCATTCCATTCACCCACTCACTTCCTCATCCTGATTGCACTGCGTTGCCAAGCTGGCCCCTGGTCAAGCTAGTTTCCGGACTTGCCAGTCACATCCTTACCCCCGCAATAGCAGTGCCGTATCATGAACGCCCTTAATTCCTATTGCTTTTCAATATTTACATTTTACTGCATCTTCCACCCCTCTTTGATAATCCTTGAAATATTTAAACCACGTCCTAGAAAGTTCTATACCTGTGGGTACGTCACGGAAGTCTTCCTCCAGTTTGAAACGGTACATAAGGTAGTATGTGCACAGTGGGTATTTAAAAATAGTATAATTCATATGTACTTACACAGTAAATATTTCAGTTATAAGAATTTTTTTAGTAAAAATGTAGAAATGGCATGAAAAGAATGCTTTAACAGACACAAAAGAGGGAAAGCGAAAGAAAGGTGGCAAATAAACTAAGAGGTATAAGAGATGTAATGGTTTTCTAGGTCAGTCAAGAATCCGTTGAAGTAAGGTGCAAAACTGAAGTATTTTAGCAAAGTTGCACTTTGATAAGAGTGAGAGAGTAGTTGAAAAATTTTGAAACTATGACTGAACAATTGATATTCATTTTGTCTAGAAACCTTGAAAGAATTGCGTATCTAAGCGTCAAAACTAGTGTTTTATAAAAGGGAGAGCAGGGTTTAACACAGGTTATTAGCATTGTATATTCTTTATTGTCTCGTCAACTGTATTTTAAATAGTAATAGTGCATAGAACATTGAAATTTGTATCATTCACCAAAACTTCATGCCTATATATACTGATGGATCTAAAATGAATGGGAATAGTGATTGTACATCCCGAACATACAATTTCTTACAGTCTTCCGAATTACCTATCTATATTCTTCTGTGAGCTTTTTGCCATAAGATTTGCCCTGAAATACATAATGAAAACTGAACACTGTTGTTATGTGTTCTCTGATTCCATGGGCGCAATTATAGCTATTCAGCAAATGTCATCCAGAAACTGTTTAGTGCAGAACATTTTACTGCTGCATAATAAGATAAAAGCCTGTAATAAATGTGTGATACTGACATGGATACCGTTTCACATGGGCATATCCGGAAAAGAAAACGCTGATGAAGCAGCTAAAGAAGCAACATGTCACTTTCCAAGCTTGGCCAACCACAAGGTTCCGCATCACGACTTCCAAAATTTCCTCAAGTATGAAATATGTAAGAAATGGAAGTTACATTGGAGTTCTACATCCAGTAGGAAACTAATCGCCTTAAGCTCAAATCCTACTTTCAGTTGACCGATAAAATATCTAATTCGTCGTGACCAGGCACTTCTCACCAGGCTACTTATCAGAAAGACATACTGCAGTTACCCATTCATATCTCCTTGGAAAAGATCATCAGCCTACATGCAAGCACTGTCACTCCATTCTCATATTTCAGCATATATTTGAAGACTGCCCTTTCTATGAATTTCGTCGGTTTCAGTGTGATATTCCTGCTAACCCCTCGGTAGCCTTGAGTGATCCACCATCTTCCATAACATAGTAAAGCTTTTAAAAGAAATAACGTTGTATTGGGTTGTCTCGTAAGTTCGTGCGCTTTGCTCGCAAGTTCCGTCTATAGCGCCTTAAAACCCTTAACCCTCTGTACACTCAAGTTATCCTAGTTGCCTTACCACCCCTACGACTTAGGGAACAACAACCAGACTCACTATTGGATATGTAAGTGTGTATTTGTGACTGTCGTTGGATAGAACGGCGTGAACTTGTGTTTACAAACTATGGAAAGTAACAAGGAACATTTGCGACATCTTATGTTGTTTTACTATCGTAAGAGTAAAACCGCTTCACAATGCCGGCAGAAAATTTGTGCTGTCAATGGGGAAGATGTAGTAACGAAGCAAGCATATCAAAAGTGGTTTAGACAATTTCGAGCTGGGAATTTCTCCCTAAAAGACAAACTTCGGTCTGAACGGCCAATGGTTACCCACGTGGAAACAATTCATGAAACGATAGTCAACAATCCACGAATTAAAACTCAGATGTTGGCATTGGAGCTCAATTTAGCTCGTGCTAATATAACCAGGAACTTGGCAATATATTGTCGACAGTAATGGTGTATACTGCAGGAAATAAATAGACCGTTTACAAAACCTAACTGCCGTAGTTATTTATCTTTTGAACGACGTTCTGTTAAAAGTTTGTAAACGGAAAGTTCGGCAACTACGCTGTCATAGCTATGCTGCGGGTGAAGCGTGTTTCCAGGCGTTCTTAGTGATAGAAACGTAACGAAAAGCGAACGAACTTATGAGACAATCTTAAATAATGTTATATAATCGAAGTTGTAATTTGTTTCAAAATATTGTAATTTTTCAAATGTATTGTAGTGGTGTTCGCTTTAATGCTAAAGCGACTATAATAATTTAAAAAGCACTAGATAGGTGTTTTTTGCATTATGATACAATTTTGTCGCTATCATAAAGTTCCTATTCTTGCTTCATACTCATTCATTCTAAGAGGATGTAGTAAAGGTATATGTAAGACTAGGACGTCTTCAGGTTTAAGGAGCGTACACATTAACCGTGGGAATAAATTCAAGTCAAAATAAACTCAAGTTGATCAGTTTTTTGTCCTTCTATACAACCCCGCCTGATATATGAGCAAATAATCAGGTCAATGAGGCATGAGAGAGACAGCAATTAAGACTACATCTTGAAGCAAATATTAACCAACGCACAACACATACATCGACTCTCCGCAACCAGTCTTTGGCTATAACCTGCTCACTGAATGGCACCATTGTTGGTGTGTACCTAGCTTCAGTTATCGTTCTCTTCAACTTCGCTTCCTGATAAGGAACACAATAAACTTAACATTTCAGAATGTTTTATTTTTGGTGTCAAGTTTACCCCAATCATTTATGAATTCTAACCCTGGCATTCAGGATTAAATCTGTGCTTTACGAAACAATAGCGAGGTTATATAAGAGATGAGCTCTTGACGCAGTAGCCCCTCCTCTGCCTCCACGACAGTTGTGAGGTCACTTCACCTGCCCCCTTACTCCCTTCCTGTACGGGGTTAACCACAGAATCCTGATGAGGTTCCCCAGCGAGCGAGAGTACTTTATCCCCTTCCACCCTGCGCTGTCCGAAAGACAATTGCGATGTGCTATTGTGAACTAGCACATCCAGAGTCCCATGTGGCAGTTATCACCTTTCTCCGTAACCCAAATCATTATGCAAATTGTGAACTGAAGCGCTTAGCGCAGCAAAACTCTCACGAGCTTTCTGTCGGCCCTGACTACAGGGAAAGCCACCTTTTAGAACACTGTCTGGACATGAGGGATTTTAACGTAATTATTTCGGGGATATGTTGCACACAGATAGGATTTGTGTTGATTTTCTCCAAGCCATACACATGCAAAATCCATTCTACTACTCCCAAAGGAAAATTACGTAGGCAATAAAACCATAGCTCCAAACAATTTATCTACTTTGAACGCAGCACAACCTAGTTTCCTTTAACAGAGTGCCTTAAACAATAACAGTGAGATAAAATGATTTGGCTCCACCTGCAATTAGCTTTACCGCTACGTTTTCATGATTGCGTCCTAAAGTTATAGTACCAGACGACTGTACTCTCCTGAGAAACCGTATTCATTATTGTAGTGCTGGATGGGTGATGTAAAGTTATCTTTCGATATTTGTGCAGCACTACCGGATCTAAAAATTCTGATGTGTTGTAACCACACGACTTTCTCTACTCACTCTTTTACAAACTATTCTTAGAAAAGCTTATTCTTCTCGTAGTTCTTGGTAATGGAGAAAATTAAACTGACTTTTATTTATGGAGCTCTATAACTATTATGGCCTTAGCATCCCATTCTACATTGGATGTGAAAGACCCGAAACTTTGCTCACGGACATCTTTATTGGGCTTGAGGTTCTTTTACGTGTCGTAAATCCACGACACTGGGCCACCGGCTTTACTTCCCTTTCGAGGGAAGCCACGCTATGCATTTTTATCCACGAAAAAACTCTAACCTCCTCCACCGGATTTGAACACGCGACCTCGAAAACTAGAGGCTAGCATAGCACCCCTAGAACACGGAGGACGACTTGATAATCTTAGCAATCTTCCACTGCACATTTAAACATTTCGCTGTAGGTATAATAATACAGTGCGATAGTCAATTATTTAAAAAGCACATCGCTATGTGATGACACTTGAAATTTCTCGCTCTTTGCGTGTTCACCAGGACAACGAAAAGCGACTTACCACCTGTAAAAAGTATACATGTTTGAAAATCTAAACTAATATAAAAGAATGTCTCGAAATTGATTAACGCAACGACATATTTTATTTGAAAAAAATTGTGTGCTTTAACGAAATCTAAACTTTTGCGTAGCACATACCAGTATTATACAAAAGTATTTCAGAATGAGAACAACTTCACGGGAAATTCCCATAAAATAAAAGATATATGGTTTATTTGTCATACAAATATTTTATACAATAGAATTTTAATCAAAATCCTTACAAACATTTTTGAGATAATTCCAAACAACAAAACATTTGCCATGTTTTTCTCCCTTGAGTGAATATGCTGCTGGTTTTAAACATAAATTTATGCTATTGTTCATCGCATGCATAAAAACATAAGGAGAGCTTACTCTGGTACACAGATCCTTATCTTCTCATACAGCCAGGCTGCACTTAAGCTGAGGTAACGTCAGGCCTGGTTTTAAACTGCCTAAACGTGCTCACAAGCTTGACAGAACAGAATGAAGTTCAACTCATCTAGATTCCAGGGCATAGAGGGAAATGAAAAAGCTGATGAACTTGCAAGACAAGGAACAGCTTCACAATTTATTGATCCAGAGCCCATTCTAGAAACATTTCGATGTTTAGAAAGAGAGGCAATTAAGAACTGGTCCAAAGCAGAACATCATAAAACCTGGCTTTAAACTCCAGGAAACAAACATGGTAAACTATTTATTAGAAAACCATGTAAGAAAAGAGCTGAAAGCTTACTTAAAGTAAGAAACTTCAGCTGGGAACAATTATTGCATTCCTCCAGGACATCCTTCTGTGAAAAAGCGTCTTAGCACGATGGGAGTGTTTCAGGGTAACTTAGATTTCAGATTGTGCAGGAAAGAAAATGAAACAGTTCAGCACATTATATGCTCATATGAGGCTTTGGCTCACAGGAGATGTATTGCTTTTGGGAGAATGTTTTTAGAAGCAAAAGAATTTGAAACCATACCTGTTATGAGACTGTATTCCTTGGTAAAGAGTGCAGGCTGAGGCAGTATTTTTAACATTTTAGTGGTTTCAGTCAAATTATAGAATATAAATTCAATAAATGCCCGCCTTAAAGCAATATGTGTATGTAACAATATATAAAAAGTATATATTAGTCATTTTATATGTGTATATTATTGTATACATGTTTAATAATGTTATGTGAATGTATTACGTAATTTAATAATGTAGGAGCTCTGAGAATAATAGGTTAAAGGTTACTAAAAATGAGGTAACAATGAGGTTACCTTGAGGCAATAATGAGTAAGAATGTTTAATAATGCTGCTATTCATTATTGGAGTAACAATAATGTAAATTTTGAGACAGTTTATAAAATAGCCAAGCAACAAATAAAAAATAGCTTAAGTTAAATAAAAGTATTCTATTGGATTAGGAATAGCCAATCAGAGACTTGAAATACAGAAGTTTAAAAATGTGGCGGTAGAAATCAAGTCAGTTGCTTGTAGACAGCGCTCATAAGTGGACGCGTTGGTTGTAGACAATGTGTTTCTAACGACGCGAGATGTGCCTCGAGAAATTTAAAACGTATTCGCGTGAGACAAAAATAGTTTTACGTGTTAAAAAGTGCAAGTAATTAAAAAAAGTACCTCACAGCTCCCTATATCAGTGAAGTGTTATTTAAATCGTGTCAAGCATTAATAAAAGCAGTGAAGTAAAATTATAATCTGTGTACGCATACATTCTTCAGTCGCACCACAACCCTGCAAAGAGAAACATGTCTCTAACAATAATACTGACGCAGCCGAGGCAAACATAAATATATAACATTTAATGAAACAGTAAAAAATTTAAAAGTTAATATTTTTTTAAACATTTGGGACGAAGGAAACTTTTTACCATACGTGCGGTTGCAGCGAGTTCGGCTCCCCAACAGTCGAAATATAACGCAACTCCTTTAATACACCTTACTTCAAATTGACGCCCAAAGCGTGGTGCAAATAACTCCTAAAAATACAATAAACCTTCTTCAGGCATAGTGAATTAGTTTTTAACCGATACGGGTAGCACAATAAGCCCAAAGCCAGAGTTCAATCGGAGCAATGGCGGAAATCTGCTTCGTATGAGACAAGACAAGGCATTTTCTGTGTAACGTGTACTTTGGGGTTGGGAGATTTTCTTGAAAATTTTCGTGTCGCATCCTTGGAGGATACTGAGCTTAAATAGCATGTTTGGTATTTTACAGACTATTCGTGTTTGAGTTATGCTGTCCAAAGTCAGAAACACACATATACGCACAGATGATTCTTTTCTAAAACTGTGTTGTTGTTGTTTTTTTATTCAAGGGTCCTCAAGTCTTCTATTTCCGGTGAAATCTTGGTATAGAATTGTTGGGTGGTTAAGTAGGAAACAGAAGAAAGGTATAAAACAACAAACAAATATTTTCAACGTCAGAAAACTATAAGTAACTGAAAACTCAAACCCATAAAAAAGGAAATAGTTAACGCCACTAAAAGATTTTATTTTGCATTTATTGTGTGCTCTAACGAAATATACATTTTGGTAAACTAAAATTTCTTGTATCTCTTGCGGTTTACAAATAATACAAAATGCACTTAAAATAGGCTTCACAGGCTATTCCCAGAAAATTCAGGGTAAATATTTTATTTGTCATGAAAATATCTTAAACATATGGCATTTTAATCAAAATCATTAGAATCATTGGTGAAAATGAAAAATAATGATAATATTTTCATGTAAAGTTAGTTTGGAATTTACGGGGGGGGTGGAGGATTGTTCTTACAAATCTTCATGTGACATCTTTGGGTGACATAAAATTTAAAATATGAATTTTGGTATTCAGCGGACTCTTCGTTTTGAGTTATGCTGTTCACTGACACACACACACACACACACATACACACTGATTTTTTCTTAAGATCCCTTTTTGGGGGGGTGGTTCACGGGCCTGAAGACATGTTTAGCTTTTGTAAGAATAATTTGTAGAACAGTTAGTAAAGAAAGTCACGTGAATGCAACACGGCAGATTTTATGTGTAATTATTCGGAAATTGCTGCACTTAGAATTTGGATTAATCAGTACTTTCTCCACCACGTACATACTAGGTAGAGAAAGTATTACATTCCAACAAAGAATTTAATGCCGAAATTTCACCGAAATACACGTTTTGAAGCCCCTTAATATAAAAAGAAGCATTTTCAGAAAAAGGGGCGTATGTTTGTGAGCGCACTTTGAACAGCATAACTCAAAAACGAAAAGTCCAATAAACAACTAAGTTAGTATTTAGCTTCAGTATCTTTTAGTATTAGCTTCAGTATTTTCAAGAAAATACCCCCACCCCAAATTACCATTTAAATCGAAAAGTTTTCGAAACTTTTCAGTTTCTAAAAAATGCCTCTATGATTTTTAATAAAATACCACATATTAAAGATGCTTGCATGACAAATAAAAAGTATAAGTTTAATTGTTTGTGAATATCCTCCTTATTTGGAAAGAATTTTGTATAATATTGTATAACTGGTAAACGTCAAGCGATAGACGAAAACGTATATGTGAGGGGGTTAGGTTCGCTACAGGGGCAAGTTGGCACATGGCTCTTATTGCAGCCCTTAGTCAACAGATTGCAGTGGAATGCAGACATACTCCTTATCTCCAAAACGCCTCACGTAAGCGACAATCCTTTGAAGAGCTAGTGGAAGGAAGCCATGAAGTTGTTTTTCCCGCGAGGTTAAAAAATATTACCTCATTGGGAATATTTTTTCTGGTTACATATCCAATAATAAATGACTTCTAAATATTTTGTTTGAAAGTGATTTTAAATGGATTTATTCCTAACTATTTTAAGTATTTTACAGCTTATTCTTGACCGCTATATCGAGCTTCTATTAAAACAAGTGGACCAGTAGCAAGTTGACATAAAAGGAGGCAGATTGGCACAATGATTGCAACATGCAGTTTGTGTGTTTAAATTGTTTTTCGGACATTTCTGATGAATTTGTGTACAGTGTTTCATTTTATTATTACAATTCACTGTTTAATTAACTTTGGACGTTATATTTTACTTTCAGGACCTGTTTTAATGTTTAAAGCACGTTACTCTGCGTTAGCTGTATTTACTATGATGAATCTGAATTATATATCGGAAGTGTTCTTAATATCTTGATCAAGATATTTGTTTTAAATAAAATACTTAAAACGCATATTTTCCATTTAATAACATGTTACCAACTTACTCCAATTCCTGTGCCAACCTGCCTTCTAGGTGGGGTAAGTTGACTTAGTAAGCTATGCTTTCAAAAGCTAAAACTTTTAAGATTAAGTGGTCGTAAAATAATGACGCAATTATTAGTAGATATTGTTAAAGAAATTATAGAACAGTAACATGTCAGGATTAGCTGAAATGTTGCTCTAAAAATAAAAAAATAACTTAAAGATTTTACCAACTTGCACCCATCTCACATACTGCACAAGAAACGTATATCTCTTTAAAACATGCAGTTTATTTCAAATAACATTTTTATGGCATAAGACATTTCAGAGATATCTCTTATTGATATTCTTTAATACTTAGCATTCTTTTAAGCTGCTGTCGATTTTCCGTTGTTTCTCGCAAATTAATGGAAATAATATGCAATTTTAAGGTCAGCATATAGAGTCAAGTTCTTAAACATTTCACTATTTCTATTCCCTTTGTATCTATTAGGAAATGTGTAATGCAGGTATTTCCGGAAAGGTTTATCTCGGTTAAAATTAAATAATAGGAAATAAACCCATTAATCAATTATGGAGGGTAGAGAAAGTCATGTGAATATAGCACAGACGTTTTAATTTGTATTATAGTTCATAAACAAAACACAGAACTTGAAATCTTATAAGTCATTTAGGTTATCCCCTGAAATTTGTAACTCCTTCGCAGCTTTACTTGAATTAGCTTCCCACATTCAGCTCATATACTCTTGTTAGCCTTTTAACTAACTCGTCCTTAGAAAAGGTTTCTTTAACGTCCTAAGGGCCTTCTCGCTGAAACAGTCCTAGCATACTGAAGGATTATCTTTCCGGAATAAGACCCCGAAGCGTTTCACAGTTAAGATACAAGAACATGCAATGAATTCCTCACCCCCGGGATGTCACCAAAAAGAACAACACCACCCTCATTGAAAAATACGTGCACGAATGTGGTCTGGCAGTAGACAGTGACATAATGAATTTAGTTGTAACATATAGGTACAAGAGACTGCCTCCGTGGTCGTATCAGCAAGCTGACTGTTCACCGGAGGTCTCTGGTTCAATTCCTGGCTAGAGCGTGAATATTTTTCTTTAATTAGCATTATTCCTCACACTCCATAGAGTTTGGAAGTGAGTGTGTGTGTGTGAAAACAGGTTAAAAAGGTCGAAAATCTACAGTAGCCTAACTTAGAGGTTCAAGGAGTGAAAACACCTCAAATATTTTATTCAAAGCTCTCATTAGCACTCATAGGGGATTATAGAGATGAACCCTTTCCACAAAAATACAGTTGGGTACTTATTGAAAAACATCTGATGTGTTACACTCACATGACTTTCTCTACTCTTGTACAAATTATTTTTAAAAACGCTTATTCTCCGTATCCATCATGTTAATCGAGATATCGAGGTGTTAATCTTATTGCTAATTTTCTTGCAGATGTAAGGGGAATTGGTAGGCTTTAAGCGATAGTCAAATATTTTAAGAGCTGGTTGCTATGTGGAGTATTCCATTCTCCTTGCATTACTAGGACAAAAAAATGAATAACGAATTTGAGAAAAAGTATAAGTATTGTGAAATTTAAGGAAATAACAAGCAATATCTCGAAAATGGTTCACTCAACAAAAAACGTATACAACTGTGCATTTTAACGCGATCTACATTTTTACTTTCTCTACTACGTATAGTAAGTAGGGGAAGTATTGTATTCCACCCAAAAATTCGATACCGAGATTTCACCGGAAATACATGTTTTGAGATCCCCTGAATCCAAAAAAAGGATTTTTGGAAACATGTCCGTGTGTCTGTCTGTGTGTCTATCTGTGTGTCTGTCTGTGAACAGCATAACTCAGAAACGAACAGTCGGATTAATACAAGCTTCGTATTTAGGTTCAGTATCTTCCAAAGATGCGACAAGAAGGTTTTCAAGAAAATCCCTCCACCCCAGTCTACCCTTTACATGGAACATTTTTCGAAAATTTTAAATTTCTCAAAAAACGCTCTAACGATTTTGATTAAAATATCATGTGTTTAAGATATTTTCATGACAAATAAAATGTATATCTTGAATTTTCTGGGAATGTCTCCAAAAGTATTCTTCATTGTGAACGACTTTTGGTAAACTAGTAAACCATAAGAGATAGACAAAATTTTACTACACAAAAAATGCAGATCGCGTTAAAATACACAATTTATGTCATGTACATTTTTGTTGTTGAGTGAACCATTTTCGAGATATTGCTTGTTATTCCCTTAAATGTTTCAATACTTATTTTCTCAAATGGGAATTCGTTATTCATTTTTTGTCTTGGATATGCAAAGAGTATTAATCTGTGGAAAAGGGAATAGTGCTGCACCTAGCAACCAGCTATTAAGAGATATATATGTGCTTAAAGGCTACTGTATTTCCAAATTGCCCTTGTAAATATATATTCCCCTTACATCTACAAGAAAACTAGCAATAAGATAGACTCTGCAGATGTTTATCTCGATTAACATGAAGTAGATGGAGAATAAGCGTTTGTATAAATAGATTGTACAAGAGTGGAGAAAGTCATGTGAGTGTAACACGTCAGATTTTTTGTGTGGTTTATGGTTTACCAGTTATGCAAAATTCGTTCACAAAAGAATACTTTTGGAGACATTCCCAGAAAATTCGAGATATACATTTCATTTGTCATAAAAATATCTTAAACATATGATATTTTAATCAAAATCGTTGGAGCCATTTTTGACAAAATTAAAAATTTCGAAAAATGTTCCATGTAAAGGGTAATCTGGGGTGGGGGAATTGTCTTGAAAACCTTCGTGTCGCATCTCTGGAAGATGCTGAACCTCAATACCAAGTTTAGTGTTTATCTGGCTGTTCGTTTCTGAGTTATACAGTTCACAGACACACATACAGACACAATAGAACATGTTTCTAAAAATGCTTTTTTTTTGGATTCAGGGGGTCTCAAAACATGAAATCTTGGTATCGAATTTTTGGGTGGAATACAATACTTCCCCTACTTACTATACGTAATAGAGAAGGTAAGAATACTTGATGTGCTGCATTCGTATGAGCTCCTCCACCCATTATTTTACAACCATTGTTTCCAAAACCCTTTTTTTCTGTGTTCTACTTGTCAATCCAGATTAACTTTCGTTATACATTTATACATATGTATTCGGCATAAGCATACAATAGGTAAAGGGATTTTGACAACGAATGTCCGGTGTCACCTTTTGACGTCGTTCATTCGTTTTGAGGTTATTCTACGTGCCATAAGTCTACGACACGAAATCGCCGGCTTTACTTCTGTTCCGAAAGAAGGTATGCCTAGGATTTTTACCCCTGAAAAGATCTATCACACTCCGTCGGGCTTGAATCCATGACCTCGGGAACCAGAGGTTAGCATAGTACCCCTAGACCACGGAGGACGAAGATGGAAACCGGTACTTTCTCTATGAACGATTAACTGTGAAACAGCCATAAGCTAGTTTACTGGTAACCTTGTGTTGAATGATATAATTCGACTATTTCATGTTTTACTTTCTCTACCAGTGAAAGAGAAGGTATTGCATTCCACCCAAAAATGCGATATCGAGATTTCACCGGAAATAAATGAGGCACCCTGCACCCAAAAAACAAAGTATTTGTAGAAAAATTTCCGCTCGTGCGTTTGTGTGGAATGTCGGGAAAAGTAAAACTCAAAAACAAAAGGTCGGATAAATACAAACTTGATGTTTAAATGTGACAACGAAGATTGTTGTACTCTCTAATCTGGCGATGACCAGATGGTACCCCAGTAAAGAATAATTCAGGTTTGAATCTGTAACTGAAAGGCAAAAATAACTACAACCCGGGGAGTACTTGTTAGAATGGTGAAGAACATGAAAAGACCAAAATAGTGCCTCTATTTGCAATGCATACGTACCGTCGCATTTATCGTATAAAAAGTTATTTTTTAATTAAAATGTATACGAGGCGCAGTGCTTATATTTTGAGCCTAATGATTAAAACAAAGTAATTTCTGATTGAAAACTGGTTTATTGTTTTTCAAAATATTCTCCTTTATGATTAATACACTTTTGCAATCGTTTGAACCATTTGTCAAAGCATTTATTCCAATCTTCTTGAGACACCTCCAAAACATGGTTTTTGAAGTCATCAAAGGCTTCTTCTGCCAGCGAAAATCGCTGTCCACGCAATTTATTCTTGATATTCAGGAAAAAAAAGAAGTAATTGGGTGCCAAATCAGTACTGTATGGTGGATGACCCATCAATTCAATTTTTTGAGCCTTCAAATACTCTGTTGTTAGACGAGATGTGTGTGCACTCGCATTGTCTTGATGAAGAACGATTTTACGGTTCTTCACCGAAGACTTTCGGCAAACAAATGGTTGTTCGGCATTGACAGTTTTATGTTCGTCAAAGGCACTGTTGCCACATGAAAAAGCAGGCTACCATTTACTTCGAAGTGCTTCGAGTGCGAACAACTTTTGTTGGATTTGCTTCATCTTGAAATACCCATACAGTCGACTGCTGTTTACGTTCCGGCTCATACCCATAGATCCATGATTCGTCACCTGTTACAATCTTATATACGTCCTTTGAGGCACCCCATTGTATTTATTGAGCATTTTTGTACACCAATCGACACGAGCATTTTTTTGAGATTGCGTTCAAATTATGTGGGATTCAACGAGAGCAAACCTTTTTCACGGCTAAATAATCATGCAATATTTTATATACCTATGTTGGTGGAACTAATGCCTAGAGTTGCCTCAATCTCACAATATGTCGCATTACGATCTTTCATTATTAGTTTTTGCACAGCATCAATGTTTTATGGCAAAACAACTGATTTTGGACGACCTTCACGAACTTCATCATTAAGCGAACGGCAGCCACGATTAAATTCGTTATACCAGCGCTTCACAGTGGCAAAGGATGGAGCTTCGTCGTCAAATGTGGAAGTTAGTTGATCGATGCACTCTTATCTTGATAATTCACATCTAAAGTCGTAATAAATCATTGCACGAACATTTTCATGAGTTAATTCCATGTTTTGTTGACACACAATTTTCAAGTTAGTGTTAACAAAACAAATGACGCTCTATTAACAAAATGTTTAAAGTAGATTATGGTCAAAAATGTCAAAACTTCCATTGGAAACGTCAGATGGCACCTACAGCATTCAGGGTTGCCAAGGCAAAAAAATATAAATAGTGCCCCTCGTAATGAAGTAATAAATATCTAAAATTTAAATGACATCTGCTGGTATTATCTATCCAGCTGTGTGCATAGTTCAATAAAATAATTTCATATTTAGCACAATCTAAATCAATGCTGTCCGTGAACAACACTTTGGAACCCAAGAACGCCAAGCTGACATTGTAGCCCTACCATTTTTTGGAATACTTTCAAGAATAGGATTTTGTAAAAACAAAAAAAAAAGAATTTTTGATCCGTAAAGTTGCGTGCATTGCGAAAAATTAATTTTATTGACCAGAAGAATAGCTGGGAAATTCTAAATGCTTTACAAAAATAAAATAGTTGTTTATTTGTATAGTTTTAAAACTGAATAATTTTGGAAAGAATTTTTTATTACAATGTAATATCTCATTTTACCGCAATTCGATTTTAAATTCCTACTTTCTTCATGGCAATTATGTACTTCAATTGTTTAAGAGAATGGGCATCATATGTAGTACTTAAGAATAAAAGTTCCATTTTCTACTTAGATGAATTAATAGTTAATGCTTATTTCGACTCCTCCAGAAGATTCAAACCTTTAACTCCCAGATTATGTGAATTGAATAAAAATTGTAACTTATTTCATTGACGAAGCTTATTTATTGCGTTAGGAAGTCTTTTTTGTAAATATCTTTCCAATTGGCTCTACAAAGAGAGGTAAAATAATCTACATCTTGAACTTCTGTAATCTTGTTGCTGTGCTGAAATTTGAGGACTTTAAAGAAGGGGAAGACTGCAAGGAAAACGTAGTCGATTTTTTCCCCGCTTTCTTCCGCTGTAACTCTTCAAAGGGGTGTTAACGGCATAAAATCGAAAAATTCAATTATAGAACGTAATTAAAATTGACTCTTCCCTTAGAGTTCTACACCCTTCCACGTTAGACATGGCTAAGACGGCCTGACAAATTAAATCTATTAGGAGCTTCGTTCTCAAATTTTAAACCTTCTTTCAGGTTACCTTACCCATCGCTTATACAGGGTGGACCATTTATGTTGAGACTGTACAATATCTTCAGAACTAAGCGTTGTAGAAAGAAATGTTAATAAAAGTTTCTTGCTATTATGGGGATAAGTAAATGCCATTAGTCGTACTTTGTTTTGGAGGACATTATGATGATCATTTTTGGTTCAATTTAATTTTTACTTTCTCTACTACGTATAGTAAGTAGTGGAAGTATTGCATTCCACTCAAAAATTCGATAACGAGATTTCACCGTAAATAAATGTTTTGAAGCCTCCTGAATCCAAAAAAAGTATTTTTCGAAACATCTCCGTGTGTGTGTCTGTGTGTATGTATGTGTGTGTCTGTCCGTCTGTGAACAGCATAACTCAGAAACGAACAGTCGGATAAACACCAAACTTGATATTTAGGTTCAGTATCTCACAGAGATGCGACATGAACATTTTCAAGAAACTCCCCCCACCCCAGATTACCCTTTACTTGGAACATTTTTCGAAAATTTTAATATTCTCAAAAATTCCTCTAACGATTTTGATTAAAATATCATATATTTAAGATACATTCATGACAAATGAAATGTATAACTCGAATTTTCTGGGAATGTCTCCAAAAGTATTCTTCATTGAGAAGGACTTTTGCATAACTGGCAAATCATAAGATATAGACAAACTTTTACTACATAAGAATGTAGATCGCGTTAAAATACACAATTTATGTCATATACATTTTTTGTTGTTGAGTGAACCATTTTCGAGATATTGCTTGTTATTCCCTTAAATTTTCCAATACTTATACTTTTTCTCAAATGGGAATTCGTTATTCATTTTTTTGTCCTGGTAATGCAAAGAGAATGGAATAATCCACATAGCAACCAGCTCTTAAAATATTTGACAATCGCTTAAAGCCTAACAATTCCCCTTGCATCTACAAGAAAATTAGCAATAAAATTAATATTAAGCATATGGAGAATAAGCGTTTGTAAAAATAGTTTGTACAAGAGTAGAGAATGTCATGTGAGTGTTACACATAAGATTTTTTAAAATGGGAACCTACATTTTGTATGTTGTTTTCTCGTTAGAAAATGTTTATAGAAAGTTGTTTATTTTGTGATGCGGAATAAGGAAGCAAAGTATAAAGTCTTTGTTCCCTTTAAAATGCCCCTTAAGTGACCATCCATAACTGGTCCAACCATTCATTGCGCTCTTCAAACACAGCCATCCAGAATTTTGTTCATATTTACGTCGGTGTAAGAACAATTGCAAAGTACTTTATACAAATACTGTTTAGTTTTTTATGAGGAGTGAGAGGAGATTTTTTTTTGTCTTGGAGTATTAGGTAGAGAAGATACTGCATTCCACCCACAAGTTGGATACGAAGATTTCACCAGAAACGCATGTTTTGAGGCCCCCGAATGAAAAACTACATTTTTTACAAAACATCCGTTGTGTGTGTGTGTGTGTGTGTGTGTGTGTGTGTGTGTGTGTGTGTGTGTGTGTGTGCTCAAAGATACGTCGCAAAAATTTTCAAGAAAATTCTCTACGTCAAACTACACTTAACATCGAACATTATTTGAAACTTTTGATTTTCTAAAAGTCTTAATATTTTTATCAAACTATCATACATTAAGGATATTTGCATGACATATAAAACTTATATCTGAAACCTTCTGGGAACAACCTGTGAAGTGCTCTTCATTTGGAAGGAATTTGGATAATCTTGTATAACCGGTAAACGTTAAACGATAGACGAAAACATACTACACCAAAATGTAAATCTCTTTAAAATGAGGCAGTATTTTTAACGCTTGAATTATTTAAATTAAATTATATAATATGTAAATTCAATAACAGCCCGCCTTGAAGCAATATGTATGTAATAATTTTAAAATGTATGTAACAGTCATTGCATATGCTTATATTATTGTAAACATGTTTAAAATGTTATGTGAATACATTACGTAATTTAATAATGTAAGGGCTGTGAGAATAATAAGTTTAAAGTTACTAACTGTGAGGTAACAATGAGGTAACGTTGAGAAAATAATGAGTTTGAGAGTTTGAATGCTACTAGTCATGATTAGGGCAGCAATAATGTAAATTTTGTGACAGTTTAAAATTAGCCAATCAACAGCCAGAAAGAGCTTTAATTAAATGCAGGTATTCTATTGGACTAGGATTAGCCAATCAGAGACTTGAAATACAGAAGTTTAAGGGTTTGAAAGGTTGAAATATGTTCAGTTGCCTGCAGACCTTGGTAGTGGCCGGATGGAAGATGTGTTCTCTAAAGAAATATTGCGTATTCGTGTGAAACGAAAATTAAGTATACGCGTTAACAAAGTGCAAGTATTAAATTAAAGAATCTCACAGCTCTTGATATCAGTGTAGTGCTATTTAATTTGTGTCAAGGATTGATAAAAAGAAGTGAATTTAAACTTGAAATCTTGTAAGCCTACATTCTTGATTAATAGAAACGTGTCTCTAAAACAATACTGACGCAGGCGAGGCAAAAACAAACAAATAATTTCTATAGAAGCAGTTTAATAACAAAGTTCATTATTTTTTTTAAACTTGGCGCATAACAATGAAAATATATCTTCAAATTGGCTTCTCATACGTAACAGCAAATTACGTAACCAACAACTTCAAATTGACGTTTATAATTGGAGCTGAATAAATAAATACATAAACTCCTAAACACAATAACTACTTCAAAAACACAATTTATTGCAAACAGCTTTTTTATGGTACCACCCAATTCCGAAATATTCGTTATTAATGTTTCGATTTATTCAATACTTTGTCATTGTTTTTAGTCCCGTGGAATTTCAGTTGTTTTTCGCGTTTGCGTGGAAACAGTGTAGAATTTTAAGACCAGTATATATGTCCGTTTCAAAAACAATTTACTATCGCTATTCCCTTTGTATCCATAATGATATGTGTAATTCAGAAATTTCCGGAAAGGTTCATCTCGATTAAAATGAAGTAGATATGAAAATAAACGTTCGTAAGAAAAATTTGCACACCCACTAATAAACGATAGAGAGTAGAGATCAGATTTGTATCTTTATATACACGTATGTTAAAAGAATAACAAATATTACATTTTAAAAGCTTCGCAGTTGCAGTTGCATTAATATCGTTGTTGATTCAAACACCCTCCTCTCCTACTGGATAACATCGGAATAATTCTCTCGAATGTGTTATGGTTACCTTGCACATATATATCTACGTCCGGTTCCTCACTTCTGACATTCTCGCATGGGATGGGCAGCGTTTAATCAATATGGAGAAAAGGGCTGGTTTCCTTGCATACAGGAGCATCCTTCTCTCGTATCGGTTTCCGGTCGTCGGACTGATCTGAGTTACTCGTGTGAGCATGGTCTACCTTTCCAGAAAGGACCCCTTTATGCTTTGTCTGTCCTTTCATCTCTCCCAGGAATTGCATCACTATCTCATAGCTCGAAACTTGATGCTAACTTGTTTCTGACTAAACAGTGTGTTACATTTAACTACAGTGTTACAATCTTGAAATCTTCAACATGCAAGAAAATTATTTCTGAATATTTCTAAGCTCATATCAATAAGAAATTCGTCTGAGAGCTCCCCCGTTCTCCCTTCTTTGGCCGAAATTTATTAATCTTAAGCTTAGCTTTTTGTTAGTTGCCACTCGCCGAAAGATTTACGAGATAGAGAGGAGTAACAACACAGGTAAAAGTACGGGTGGCAGTCTGCTATATATGAGTACAATATCGCCGTATTTGATAATGTCTAGTCGTGTGTTTTCTTTACTGTAAGTTGGAAAACATGAAGTTCAATTCAGTAGTTATCCTCATATATAGTGCATAAAAATAATATTCAAAGTTACATCTAGACCAATTAGTTCCATGGTCATTAATTGCTCTATCACACAAGCAGTGTGTAGGACAAGGTTGGAAAGGTAGATCGGACTAAAGAATTCAATGCCATAGTGGGATTTGAACCACGCTTCTTCCAGTTTCTGTCCGGTTGCTAACCAACTGAGCTACCTGGGAACATTACATTCCCTAACGCATTCGCATTTTTCCCGATAAACCACAAAGAGATGCTAAATTAGCTTTGAGATGCCATGCCCCAGTAGAGACTTATAATGTCGTAAGTAATTTAAGTCAGTCAATGGCATGAGGTCAACTATGGTTGACATAACTATGAGGCCAATCAATGCTATGGTAGCCCAGTTGGTTAGAACAACCGGACGGAAACCGTGATTCAAATTTCATTTTAGCCGTGGTTTTACTGTCCCAATAATTTGGACAGTACAACACATTGCCCAACAATCCAAATTGCTGGATGAAATAATTAAAGGAAATGAAACTTTTCATATACGTGGCATATTCAGAAATTACCGTTCACAACGCCAACCTTATAACACAATTAATACTGTTTAGAAAACTTTCCAGCCATTTAAAACTTTTGCATAATGAGTTTTATAAAATTCTACAATTATAATAAGCCTGATACTGTATCCATTATCGTACATAATGGCTCATTATGGCATGCGTGCCAATAATAGCAATGACGTAATACCGGTATTACAATCCAATTTATTTATCCTACCTTTTCTGAGATAATATAGGCTATTATACTGTCTCGTTAGACACGCTGACATTTTTGGCATTCCCAAAACCACAAATTTGTAAGATTCTCATAAATTCCCTAGACTTCGCAGTTATTAGAGTAGACTTTGCCTCTTTGGTTATTTAACTATTTATTTCAAAAGGTCCTTAATTTTTACTTTCTCCACCATGTATCCATAGGTAGAGAAGGTATTGCATTCCACCAAAACATTCGACATAAATTTCACCGCAAATACGTGTTTGAGGCCTTTTTTTAATAAAAAAGCATTTTTAGAAAAAGGTGTAAGAACAGCATAACTCAAAAACTAAACGTTCCTTTCAAGAAAATCCCTCCAACACAAACTACCCTATACATGGAACATTTTTCGAAATATTTTTTAATTTCTAAAAAATTACTAACGATTTTGATTCAAAAATTATATATTAAAGATATTTATATGACAAATAAAATATATATTTCGAAATTTATGGAAATATCCTGTAAAGTCCTCTTAATTTAGAAACAGTTTTATATAATCTTGTATAACTGGTAAACGTTAAGTGATAGACGAAAACGTACTGTACAAAATTCAGAATTTATTTCAAAAAACTTTTTGTTGTTGCATCAGCCATTTGCGAGATATTGGTTATAAATGGTTCGATTTGTTCAATATTTTAACATTCCTTTTAACTCTCATCGATTTTCAGTTTTTTTGTGGCGATTGCATGGAAATAGTACGGAATTTAAAGCAGAGTATAGCGTCCAGTTCATAAACATTTGACTATCGCTGTTCCCTTTGTATCCTAAACGTGTAATGTAGCTATTTATTGCAACGACTTATCTGGATCAAAATGAAGTATATAGAAAAAAAGAATAATTTGTACACCCACTAATAAATGATAGCGGGTAGAGAAAGTGAGGTGAATGTAACGCATCAGAATCTCTTTTGTTCCGTGTTCCATCCCACTGACAGGAGCAACTAATCGACACGAATATATTCAAGTAATTGATATGAACATGTGAAGGCACTTTTACTTATACCTATAAGCTTTGAATGCCAAATTATTTCATAATATATTCGTATAATTTATAATGCTAAGATTGCATAAAGTGATGTATACAATTTGTGGATAATCATTACATGACAGTCATGAAAATTGAGCATTCAGTCATAATTATTCAAAATTCGTCAAAATTATCCACGGAGCTGGCCCCGTAGCTCAGTCGATAGAGTACCTGTCTGCTATACGAAAGGTACCAGTTTCGATACCCGACTGGGGGTAGGAATTTTTTCTAGCTAAGATTATTGTCTATCCTCTCCAGTGTCTGAAGTATGAATGACTCTGTGTATGATATAATGCACAATGCAAATAGAAATGCGAAATCCAATGACAACGGTATTTGCCGATAGGCCGTATGTTGCAGTTAAAGGTGGGGTATAAATGAACAATAATAATAAAAACAAAATCTGATGTGTTATACTCACATGACTTTCTCTACTCTTGTACAAAATATTTTTAAAAACGCTTAATCTCCATATGCTTCATGTTAATTGAGATGTCAATCTTATTGCTAATTTTCTTGTAGTTGCAAGGGGAATTGGTAGGTTTTAAGCGATAGTCAAATCTTTTAAGTGCTGGTTGCTATGTGGCGCATTTCATTCTCTTTGTATGTCCAGGGCATAAACAAATGAATAACGAATTCCCATTTAAGAAAAAGTATAAGTATTGGAAAATTTAAGGGAATAACAAGCAATATCTCGAAAATGGTTCACTCAGCAACAAAAATCTATATGACATAAATTGTGTATCTACATTTTTGTGTAGTAAAATGTTGTCATCTCTTATAGTTTACCGATTATGCAAAAATCGTTTACAAGGAAGAATACTTTTGGAGACATTCCCGAAAATTCAAGATATACATTTTATTTGTCGTAAAAGTATCTTAAATATATGATATTTTAATCAAAATCGTTAGAGCCATTTCTGAGAAAATTAAATTTTCGAAAAATGTTACATGTAAAGGGTAATCTGGGGTTGGGGGATTTTCTTGAAAACCTTCGTGTCGCATCTCTGGAAGATACTGAACCTACATACCAAGTTTGGTGTATATCCGACAGTTCGTTTCTGAGTTATGCTGTTCAAAGGCAGACACACACGGACATGTTTCCAAAAATTCTTTTTTTGGATTCGGGGGGTCTCAAAACATATATTTCCGTGAATCTAGGTATCGAATTTTTGGGTGGAATACAATACTTCCCCTACTTACTATACGTAGCAGAGAAAGTAAAAATACTTTCCTTATTGGTTAAATATAGAAAATACTGCATTCCACCCAAAAATTCTATAACGAGATTTTATTTAAATTACACGTTTTGAGGTCTCCTAGTCCAGAAAAGGATTCCTAAGATATGTTCGTATGTGTTTGTGTATGCGCGTTGCTATCTTTTATTTTCTCAAAAATGCCTCCCACAGTTTTAATTAAGATACCATATGTTAGAAGTATTTGTATAAAAAGTAATATGTATGGATTTACTGGAAGTAACCGTGAGGTCCTCTTCATGGAAAACGAGTTTTACATAAATCTTAAACCGTAAAATATAGACAAAACCTTGCCACACAAACAAAAAAAAAGTAGATATCGACGCACACAGTTTATGCCAAATAAAATGTTTTGTAGCGTTAACCATTTCCGAGAAATTCTTTGTTATTGCTTTGAATTTTAAAATACTTTTCTCAAGTGGAAAATTGCTACTCGTTTATTTTCTTGTGGTCATACAAAGAGGACATAATTTCAAAGCCATCACATTACGACTCTACTTTAAAAGATTCGAGCATCACTTATTACATCTGTATTCCCTAGTCCCCTTCTACCTACAAACAAATGTGTAATAAGACCATTTCTGCATAATGTTTATCTCGTTTAACATGAATTAGAAGAATAACCTTTAGTAATAATATTTTGATGAAGAATGGCAGAGAAGGTGATATGAGTGTAATATATTAGATATTTTTACTTTCTCTACTATGTATACAGTAGATAGAGAAGGCATTGCATTCCATTCAAGAATTAGATACCAAGATTTTACCGGAAAGTATGTTTTGAGACCCTGAATGAAAAAAGGCGTTTTTAGAAAAATGTCCGTTTGTGTGTGTGTGTCTGTGTCTGTGAACAACCTAACTCAAAAACTAAAATTCCGATAAATGGCAAATTTGATATTTAAGTTCAGTACCCTCCTAGCAGGTTTTCAAGAAAATCTTTGCATCCCAGTCTACCCCTTACATAGAAGATTTTTCCAAGTGTTTTTCTAAAAAATGGCTATAACTATTTTGAATAAAATACTATATAATAAATTATTTACATGAGAAATAAAATGTAATCTTAAATTTTCTGGGAATATCCTATGAAGTCCTCTTCATTCTGAAGGAAGTTTGTATTATCCTGTATAACTGTAGGTAACTCATAAAGGTTAGGCGATAGGCGAAAACGTACTACATAAAAGATGTAGATGTCCCTAAAACACACAATTGTTTCAAATAAATATTTTTGTGGCATAAGTAATTTATGAGATATCCATTAATTATCAATGGTTCGATTTGTTCATTACTTGGTCATACTCTTGAAGCCCTGTCAACATTCAGCTGCTTATCACGATTGCATGGAAACAGTATAGAATTTTAGGGCTACCATATAGCGTCCAGTTCTTAAACATTTGACTATCGCTGTTCCCTTTGTATCTATAACGAAATGTGGGACATTATTCTTTATCCGGGTAGGAGCTTCGAAGGGTTATGAACATTACCGAACATTCGTTTTTTGACATTATCGTGTAATTTTGGAAACATGTCCGTGTGTGTGTGTGTCTGTGTATCTGTATGTGTGCCTGTGAACAGCATAACTCAGAAACGAACAGTCGGATAAACACCAAACTTGGTATTTAGGTTCAGTATCTTCCAGAGATGCGACAGGAAGGTTTTCAAGAAAATTCACCACCTCAGATTACCCTTTACATGTAACATTTTTCGAAAATTTTAATTTTCTCAAAAATGGCTCTAACGATTTTGATTAAAATATCATACGTTCAAGATACTTTTATGACAAATAAAACATGTATATCTTGAATTTTCTGGGAATGTCTCCAAAAGTATTCGTCATTGTGAACGAAATTTGCATAACTGATAAACCATAAGAGATAGACAAAATTTTACCACACAGAAAATGTAGATCGCGTTAAAAAACACAGTTTATGTCATATACAGTTTTGTTGTTTAATGAACCATTTTCGAGATATTGCTTGTTATTCCCTTAAATTTTCCAATAATTTTTCTCAAAGAGGAATTCGTTATTCATTTTTTATGTCCTGGACATGCAAAGAGAATGGAATGCTCCACATAGCAACCAGCTCTTAAAATATTTCACTGTCGCTTAAAATCTAGCAATTCCCCTTGCATCTACAAAAAATTAGCAATAAGATTAACATATCGATATCTCGATTAACATGAAGCATATGGAGAATAAGCGTTTGTATAAATAGCTTGTACAGAGTAGAGAATGTCATGTGAGTGTAACACATCAGATATTTTTTTGGTAAAATGAAATAAACTCCTGTCATCTGCTATGCGACGGTGGACATGTTGTAAGTGGTGATTGCCAACTTCAGGAAAAGAAATGTAGCTAAATAGGCATGAGATAAAGAGCACGGGTAAGGTTTGTTGGTGTACCCCATTACGTAATCAGTAAGTAATAAGATGGCGTGTCAGAAATGTGTCAGAAATAGCTCTTAAAGGATTTGACTATCGCTTAAAGCCTACTTAGTATATTTCCATATCCCCCTTACAACTACAAGACAATTAGCAGTAAGATAATTTCTGCAAATGTTTATCTCGATTAACATGTAGTAGGTGGAAAATAAGCGTTTGTAAAAATAGTTTGTACAAGAGAAAGTCATCTGAGTGCAACACATCAGTTCTTTTTTATTCCGTACCGCACCCCATTAAAACCGCTGTTAAAAATGTTATTTTTAGGTGCAGGGTTGACTATTATATACCGTAGTATTGACTATTCCTTCCATATCTAAAATTAACCATAGATTTGGGGGGTTAGTTTCATTCTAATTGCGAACTACCAGACTAAAATCACTTCCAGGTTTAAACGCTTCTTACAGGAGTACTAGGTAGTACCGTAAACTCACGCCAGTGGGAACTGCTTTGTGGTTAGGTGTTTTTTCTTTTGGTGGAAGTACTAAACAGGTTGATTGTCTGTAGAGCCTTATTTCTCTTTCTGATGTTGGCAGCACAGATTCACTTTCGCTATTTTTGCAGTGGAATTTTGGCAGTAAAATCACAAGACTGTAACGCTACGATATTGTCCCGTCTGAGATGCGTGTTCTAGATGCTCTGTACCGTGTAATAATGAAAAAAATGGCAATATATTTCATAAATGACCTTAAACACCCTGAGTAATTACCTGATTATGATCCCTAATTACTTATGAGTACTTTAAAAGGGAACTGTGATTACCAGTAGGCGTATATTCAGGTTTATAGCAATTTGTTACTTAAAGGAGATACTACCCGGATAAGGAATAATGTCCGAAATGTAGCTTTTGTGCAAAGGTTTATTTGGAATAAAATGTATTAGATAGAAAAAAATCTGATGTGTTACACTCACATGACTTTCTCTACTGTTGCACAAACTATTTTTACAAACGCTTATTCTCCATATGCTTCATGTTAATCTTATTGCTTATTTTCTTGTAGATGCAAAGGGAATTGGTAGGCTTTAGGCGATACTCAAATATTTGAAGAACTGGTTGCTATGTGGAGTATTCCATTCTCTTTGCATTAACAGAACAAAAAAAATGAATAACGAATTCCCATTTGAGAGAAAGTATTGGAAAATTTAAGGGAATAATAAGCAATATCTCGAAACTGGTCCACTCAACAAAAAACAGTACATGACATAAATTGTGTATTTTAACGCGATCTACATTTTCTGTGTAGTAAAAGTTTGTCTATATCTTATGGTTTACCAGTTATGCAAAAGTCGTTCACAATGAAGAATACTTTTGGAGACATTCCCATAAAATTCGAGATATGCATTTCATTTGTCATGAAAATATCTTAAACATATGATATTTTAATCAAAATCGTTAGAGCCATTTTTGAGAAAATTAAAATTTTCGAAAAATGTTCCATGTAAAGGGTAGACTGGGGTGGAGGGATTTTCTTGAAAACCTTCTTGTCGCATCTCTGGAAGATACTGAACCTAAATACGAAGTTTGTATTAATCCGACTGTTCGTTTCTGAGTTATGCTGTTCACAGGCATACACACAGACATCACACGGACATGTTTACAAAAGTTCTTTTTCTGGATTCAGGAGGTCTAAAAACATGTATTTCCGGTGAAATCTCCGTACTTCCCCTACTTACTATACGTAGTAGAGAAAGTAATAATCTTTAGTAATACTAGTTTGTATATCCACTTATAAACGATAGAATGTGAATGTATTGCATCATAATTTTTTAAGTCTTATCGCCTTTGAAACGTTTCTCGTGATGTTATGAAAAGAGTGAGATTTCAAGACCAGTATATAGTGACCTATAACTGATGATTCTGCTTTTCGTATCCTCTTTTTACCTAGAACGTAATGACACTTTCTATAAAGGTGTATTTGGATTAACATGAAGTAGGTAGAGAATATTTGATATTAGCTACATAAAAATAAACGACAGGAGCTAGAGAAGGTCATGTGAATGTAATATATTTTAAGTTGTAGTAATAATTTTCCTCATGTGCTATCGCGGACGGATACTTTTCTGACGTCACTTGGTTGCGGGGTCTGCTACCGTGTCTGTTTAGGTAGGTCAATGTGCGTTTTGCTGAGTGTTTTGCTTTCCGGCTGTTGTCAGGTGAGTTGGGTCTGTTTCTTTTAATATAAGAGGTGTAACTAGATTTTTGAAATCCCTCCGATATGCTTGTCTGATTGATTTTATCTGGTTGTGAATTATTACGTTCCTTGATAATTCAGCTTTATACACTTTTTGTATAGGAGGAAAGAAGATTAGCCTGAATGATGTTTTATAGTGGCACATGGTCAATAGGGGTCAACGCTGTAAATGGTAAATTTTATCCTTAAATAATAACATACTCGTATAATTCTAATTTCTTAAAATTGTTATTTATTTTCACCTTTTTGTTATTTGTATCAAATGTTTATGTTTCTCAATATATACCTTTAAATTCTGAGGAATTTTGTGATGTACCAGCTGCGTGTATTTTGCGTGATTGATCTGTTGAGTTTTTAACATTGCTTAATGCGCGTGTCCAAGGATCGCACGTTAAAGGTGGAAGAAATTGTTCTCTTTTATGTGTTTTTCACGCGTCCATATATGTATATCGCGTTATCGCGTATTAAGCTGCCACGCGCGTGGAGTTTATCGAGTTCTTTCGTCCGGATGTTGATGTGTATTTTTTACTTCTCCTGGTGTTTCCTATAGTACACAGAGGAAGTGTTGCATTTCACCGAAGATTTCTATACCGAGACTTTACTACAAATACAGGTCCCTGACACCAAAGATAAAGGAGTCATATAATGATCCGCGCACGCATGCATAAACGGCATAACTCATGAGCTAGAAGTGTATTAAGTTCCAAACATGCTATTTAAGTTAGTCTTCCACGGATGCAACACGAAGATTTTCAAGAAAGTTCCCCACTATAAATTAAACTTTACATGGAAATAGTTTTGATACTTTTCTCTAACGATTTGGACTAAAAAGCTATAAGTTTAAGTACTGAGTGACAAATAACATTAATTATCTTGAATTGTTTTGGGAATAATCTGTGAAGCTGTCTTCATTCTGAATGATTTCTTGTATACTTGGTGAACCGTAAGAGATAGAATCTTACTATGCAAAATTAAGATTCTATCTATGGTAGTAATGTGTTAATGGTCAGTTATTTAGTAAGGGTGATATGTTCACTACTACCAAGGTCTCTTCCTCCTCCTCCTCATTGTTTTAGCATTCTGACGGTTACAATTTTATTTTAATAGATCTGATAAATAGAATTTTACAAAGTTTGTAACATTTAGCAAAACCTTGGTTTAAGTAACCTCACGAAATCGTCTTTAGGTTTCTTGCTAGTCATTTTCCGGATGTTGAAGTAATCAGAGATTAGGTGAGACGCGATTTAGGGGAAAAGATTGCTTCCTGTCCGAAACATGGGTAAGTTACACAATTTCTGCTGACATACGCTTACGTCACTTACGACATATGCACTAGTCAGCATTTTGGTCGGGTATTTAAACATATGGATTTTTGACGGTGCTGTCTCAGCCAACCACGTGTTTAGACGGACCCTCACGGGTCAGTTTTTTAAATTTATATTGTGTTAATTTGCAATCTTGACGTAGGCGCTGGGCCGTCGACGATAAACTATCGGACTTCCTCTGCCGCGGGTATATTTCCGCTAGTTGTCTATTTCTTTCTTTTTGTGTATTTCTTTCTTTCTTTTTGAAATGTATATTAGGTAAATTAAAGCTTAGAAAGATTGGAACAGAAGTTACAATCTTGTGTGGCCCTTTTACAGCCTTCCAGCTACCACAACCTTTACCCTCGTGAGGCCTCCTGTGCTATGTCCCCCCATGCTTTGCACGACAACTGATGAGGGTGCCGATGGCGTCGTAGTCCCTCCTACGTCACATCATATTCCAATATCTATCCCATCATTACCTAAATTAGAGCCAAAGTAAGTTTGCATTTTCTTATTCCCGCTTATATTTACAAACGCGCACGAGGCAGATTATGATTCCTAAACCAGTATTTTATTATTTTCTCAGTGTTCCTTGAAGTTAATCGAGAAATAAATGTTGATTATGAAAACAAGATTCCTATATCAACAATCCTCAGTGCAAGAATAAACCCAGAAAATCTTTCTCTGATGGTATACATCCATCGTTTCGTTACACGAAATTTCGATAGCATGAATTTGCAGGGAGGTACATAATTTTCTCCTTATATTTCTCATGCAACTATTATTATCGCTACCGATCCAAGTCATTGAACATTCCGTTACTTCTTCATTGAAGCAGAAAGCTGTATCGAAAACAGACAATGATTTGTAAGTACCTTATATACTGCTTCACAAGCTACAAGTGACAGATTGTGTACTAAATTCCTGAGTCTGTCGAGCACAAGTAAAAGTGTCTTTGTATACAGCTTACCTTTTCTTGTAACCTTGCTCGGGGGCAAAAGTAACCGTAATAGCATTTATTTACTTCCTCTCTCTTCTCTTAAAGATATCTGGATAGCTAACTTTGCAAACTGGCTGCATTATCCTATATTTAAGGGCCCGAGTATTTGAAATGGGAATTCTTGAGATCCTTAGTTTAGGCGTTTCACTGTAACATGCAACAAAAATTTGGCTTACTACTTTCTCTACTAACTATAGTACCCAAACATTCGATACCGATATTTCACGGGAAATACATATTTTGAGGCAGCCTGAATCCAAATAAAGCATTTTTGGAAACATGTCTGTGTGTGTGTGTGTGTGTGTGTGTGTGTGTGTGTGTGTGTGTGTGTGTGTCTGCCTGCCTGTGAAAACGGCATAGCTCGAAAACGAAAATTCGATAAGTATACCTGGTATTTAACTACGGTAACTTAACCCTACACTCCTTCAGTAGCCCTACACCCAAACTAATCTTTACATGAAACAATTTTCGAAAATTTAGATTTTCTAAAAAACGGGTCTAACGATTTTGATTAAAATACCATATATTAAACGTATTTACATGACAATTAAAATGTACATTTTGGATTTTCTGAGAATAGCCTTTGAAATCCTTTTCATTGGAAATAATTTTGTATAATCTCGTATAACTGGTAAACCTTAAGCGATAGATGAAAACGTACTACATAAAAATGTAGATATCTTTAAAGCACACAATTTATTTCAAATAAGTTCCTTTGTGGCATAAGTCTTTTTAAGTATCCTTATGAATGTTTCGAATTGTACATTTCTTGGTCATTCTTTGAAAGTCCTTTCAATATTCAGTTTTTCTTGCGATTGCATACAAACAGTATGGAATTTTAAGAATAGCTCTTTACAGACCACAAATATTTGTATACTGCTTCATTCTGGACACATTTTATGGGGAAAGAAAATATAAGCAAGCTTGCAGCTAACATCTCTTCTCTTCCCTTCTACAGATTACATAAGAGGGGCACTATTTTTATTTTGAGCCTAGAAATTAAAACAAAGTAATTTCTGATTGAAAACTGCTTTATTGTTTTTCAACATATTGTCCTTTATGATCAATACACTTTTGCATCCATTTGAACCATTTGTCAAAGTAGTTATTCCAGTCTTCTTGAGACACCTCCAAAACATGGTTTTTGAAGGCATCAACGGCTTCTTCTGCCAACGAAAATGGTTGTCCACGTAATTTATTCTTGATGTTCGGGAACAGGAAGTCATTGGGTGCCAAATCAGGACTGTATGGCGGAAGACTCATCAATTCGATTTATGAGCCTTCAAATACTCTGTTGTCAGACGAGATGTGTGTGCGCTCGCATTGTCTTGATGAAGAACGATTCTAAGGTTCTTGTTAGTTTTCCTTACTTCACCGAAGACTTCCGGCAAACAAATGGTTGTTCGGTATTAACCTTTTACGTTCCTCTAAAGGCACTGTTGCCACATGGCCACTTTTGCTGAAAAAGCAGGCGACCATTTGCTTCGAAGTGCTTCGAGTGCGAACAACTTTTGTTGGATTTGCTTCATCTTGAAACACCCATAAAGTCGACTGCTGTTTACGTTCCGGCTCATACGCATAGATCCATAATTCGTCACCTGTTATAATTTTATATACGTCTTTTGAAGCACCGCCATTGCATTTCTTGAGCATTTTTGTACATCAATCGACACGAGTATCTTTTTGAAATTGCGTCAAATTATGTGGGATCCGACGAGAGCAAACTTTTTTCACAACTAAATAATAATGCAATATTTTATATATGCTAGTGAAACTAATGCCTAAGGTAGCCTCAATCTCACAATATGTCGCATTACGTTCTTTCATTATTAGTTTTTGCAAAGCATTAATATTTTCTGACACAACAACTGATTTTGGACAGCCTTCACGAACTTCATCATAGAGCGAAGGGCGGCAACGATTAAATTCGTTATACCAGCGTTTCACAGTGGCAAAGGATGGAGTTTTGTCGCCAAATGTGGAAGTTAGTTGATCGATGCACTCTTGTCTTGATAATCCACGTCGAAAGTCGTAATAAATCATTACACGAACATTTTCACGAGTTAATTCCATGTTTTTGTTGACACACAATTTTCAAGTTAGTGTAAACAAAACAAATGACGCTCTATTGACAAAATGATTGAAGTAGATTATGGTCAAAAATGTCAAACTTTCCATTGGAAACGTCAGATTGCACCTACAACATTCAGGGTTTCCAAGGCTCAAAATATAAATAGTGACCCTCGTATTTATATTGTTTATGAAACATCTGTGTGGCGGTGCAATTAAATCCGTCAATTATTTGTATGTGTCAGGCTTAAATTTTAGATCCAACATATCGTTTTATTCTAATGAGTGCGCAGTGGTTTGCAAACTGCAGAGCTTCAAGCAGAATGCGTTTTGATCTTCGACATGCATAAGAAAAGGCACCAAGGAAACACCGGGCAGCATTTCTGCCTTGTTATGTACGAGAAATTACTGGGTCGTATAACATGCTTAAATCAAAGCTACGATTTCTTTACCTGGGTTTGCAAACTCGTGGTGATACGTGCTTCTACGACATGTCTACATGTCTTCTAAGTACACTGTTTGCTTTTATCCAACAAGTTTGTTTAATAAGGAAAATGGTATTAATTTTTTAATTATAACATATTTTGATTAAAGTTTATGAGCATTTATTCTTTTAATAACCAGCCGTGTTATTAACAACAAAGAACTGAAGAGTTGCTTTTATAATTTTAAAATACTGTGACTGTCTAGTTTTTCAACCATCACCTCTCTCAGTTTTTACTGTCACTGTTTTGAACTGGTTTAACTTTCACTCGGATTTCACTTAGATCACACTATAGCTTCACTAAGGTTAGCTAGTTCAATTACGCCGTCACTTCACTTTCTTTGTGACGTAGGTGCTTCTTCAACGGTTCACTCGCTGGAGAGTTGAGCAGATGACTGCAATCTCTCACTCCGCAGTAGCACTCTCGGAGAATCGCCTTGATCTTGCAGCGCTCGTTAACTCTCTTACTCACTAACCGACTCAAGAGACTCGCTGTCTCCGCGAGAACACTCGCTTATATAGTGAATGGAAACTTCCACAGAACATTCTAGAACTTTCTGCACACACGTTCTGGAGGCGGAGGAAGAAGGTTTCCAGAAAACATTCTGGTTTTCTAAGCTTCTGGTGTACGACTTATCTTTGTTTATTTCCGACGGCCTGGCACCAACCTCCCGGCAACCTTGGGCCATAAACGCTGCGGCACAATATAATTTAGCCAATTTCAATAGTTTCTGAGAAAACGGGTCATCTATACAACAAAATATCATTCACGGAATAATCTGTTCACAGTAAAAATAGACAAAACGAACGCGAAAGAAACTACATGCTTGAGCACACTGAAGCTTTTATACTTAATAGTAGTGTCAATTTTTAGATCAAAATTTCCTCTAAGGTGGGCTGAAGTTTACCATTCTACTTCAAGCATGTAGCAGATGTGATTTCCATTTAGAATTCTAAGTACACGTCACATGCTATACCACTTTTAAAGCATGTTTAATTTAGAGGTATTTTGCATGCAATGATAAAATAATGATATCAAATTAAGGACGAAATTTCAATTAATAAGACTATAAAAAAGTGAAAACCTTTCGCTATTTAGTCTTCTTTTTTCGTTTCTTTTCTTTAGTAGTGCTTAATGTTTTACTGCATATCCCAACACAGGCAGTGGACACTGATGCTAAACGAAATTAAATTATTGTTGGAAACGGAAACTTGGGAAGAAAACGTCAAGGCTTAAGTTTAGGGTTCCTCTCTGTCATTTTTCAGTTACGAGGACTGAGAAAACCTAGCAAAACCTTTTACAGGGACGACAATCCTGGTGGAATTTGAACCGCAGACTTCCCGTTCATTAATCATGGTTATCTTAATATAACGAAACCAGATGTAATGGAGACAGACAGTAACTACTTATCCATTAACGGTTACAAACGTATCGAATATAGAGCAATTAATTACCCAATGATACTTACCAAAGTAACTATTTATCCCGTTAACGATTACTAAAGTAACGGAGACGGTTACCGAGCCTTAGTGACAGCATTCATGGCATGTACATTGGTATTGCGTATCGGGAACTAGTTACCTCAACTCGTTACGGAGTATCAATCACCTTCGCAAGAGATGGTGAGTGGCATTATCGATGTGAGAGTATTTACGTTACTATATGCTTAGTCACTCATTTGATGTGGCATCTTTTACTTTGTCTGCCTCACGTGATATTTATACTAACAATACTATATAATTCAGTTCACCTGCACAAACTGAGTGTATGTGCAGGAATGTAGAAGTAAGTGCGAATGCATTTTGGGTTTATAACCCACGGTAGTAATCTACACTATGTGATCTAAAGTATCCGTACACCCCAAAAACATACTTTTTTCATCTTGGGTGTATCGTGCTGCACCTACTGCCTGGTATTCATTATCCGCGACCTCAGTAGTCATTAGACATCGTAAAACAGCAGAATGGGACGCTCCGTAGAACTCATGGACTTCGAACATGGTCAGGTAATTGGGTGTCACTTGTGTCAGAAATCTGTACGCGAGATTTCCACACTCCTAAACATCCCTAGGTCCACTGTTTCTGGTGTGACAGCGAAGTGGAAACGTTAAGGGACATGTACAGCACAGAAGCGCACTGGCTGACCTCGTTTGTTGACTGACAGAGACCGCCGACATTTGAAGAGGGTTGTAAAGAGTTATAGGCAGACATCTATCCAGACCATCACACAGGAATTCCAAACTGCATCAGGATCCACTCCAAGTACTATGGCAGTTAGGCGTGAGGTGAGAAACCTTGGATTCCATGGTCGGGCGGCTGCTCATAAGCCACACATCACGTAGGAAAATGTCAAACGACGCCTCGCTTGGTGTAAGGAGCGTCAACATTACACGTTTGAACAGTGGCAAAACGTTGTGTGGAGTGACGAATCACGGTACATAATGTAGCGATCCGATGGCAGGGTGTAGGTATGGCGAATGCCCGGTGAACATCATCTGCCAGCGTGTGTAGTGCCAACAGTGAAATTCGGAGGTGGTGGTGTTAATGGTGTGGTCGTAGTTTTCCTGAAGGGGACTTGCACCCATTGTTGTTTTGCGTGGCACGATCACACGCAGACCTACATTGATATTTTAAGCACCTTCCTGCATCCCACTGTTGAGGAGGAATTCGGGCTGGCGATTGCATCTTTCAACACGATCGAGCACCTGTTCATATTGCACGGGCTGTGGCGGAGTGGTTACACGATAATAACATTCCTGTAATGGACTGGCCTGCACAGAATCCTGACTTGAATCCTATAGAACACCTTTGGGATGTTTTGGAACGTGGACTTCGTGCCAGGCCTACATCGATACCTCTCCTCAGTTCCGCACTCCGTGAAGAATGGGCTGCCATTCCCCAAGAAAACTTCCAGATTGACTTTCAGCATTACCGATGGAGGGCGCCACGAGCTTGTACGTCATTTTCAGCTAGGTGTCCACATACTTTTGAGCACGTAGTGTAAGCATTGACATAGACAGAAAGTGCTTTATAGATTGCTTCAAATAAAGTATCGATGTCATTCATATTGAAATGAAGGTGTATTTTAAACAGGGTTGTAGTGTAGATGTGGGTAGATGTGGCGAAGGGTGTCACAACGTACTCCAAACAAAGCACGACTAATGACACTTAATTTCTCCCAAAATATCAAGAAACGTTTATTAAAGACGTTTCTGTCTACAACGCTTACTATTGGAGATATTTTATAGCCTCGACTTAAATGATCCACGCTGTATATAAAACATATTATTAATTAAATTATGACCCTTTTTGAATATTTTGTATTATCAATGTTTTTACTGTGAATTCAATCCATTTTCGTCACTTTATGTAATATATTTTCAACGTTGTTCAGTTTTTAAGCAATAAATATAATGCTAAATTAATCATTTAAAATATATAAATGCTCAAGGCAAAGTTAATGACACAAATGGTGTTTTAAAATAATAATATATTTACTATTCTAATGCACAATACATATCTAAATGTAGAAGGTATCAAATTTCCCTATTTATTCCATTGAAGTTTCATGTTTATTATTCTTTAGCAAGTTTTACAAATTATTTTCGATTGTTTTACTAATACCTGTTTCAAAAGTATTACAGATAATATTAAGGTAACCATTGATATAATGCAACTGAAAACGTGTTAACCATGAAAAAAATAACCTAATCGTTAGTGGTAACCGTTATATGTAACGCATTGTAACCGCAAAAATTATAACCGTTACCGAAAATAACTGTCACGTCCCTAGTCAAAATATACTTTTGAGTTTTGTACATATTCACTACCACAAAATGGGCGATAACTTGAGAGCAAGAGTATGCTTAAAGAAGATAAATATTCGCTTTTGGAAGCACAAAACCTATGAAATGCTACAATTCTATTATTATACGGGTATTATTGGTTCATAAATAATGTATGACCAGTTATATCCTCCCTGTGCCATTTTAAAAGGGTCTAATGGAAAGTGGAGTCACGCAGGAATGAAAGGCTATCGACATGGCACTAAAGGGCAAAATGTGAAATGAAGACGTAAAGGTCGGAAATCCAAGACGCGCCAATCGCTTCTAGTGCCTGGAATGGAGGTGGGCAGAACGTGCAATGCATCACAACAGCTGCCACTGGATTTTCAGAATCACTGCTCGGAAAGTAATCTCTCTGCCTGGTTAGCCGCTACCACCGATGGAACAATATCGGCGATACAAGAGCAGTAGATTCAGCATTGGAAAACTAGGAAGATGAAAATACAATACGAAGTCGAGTATTTTCTACTTGTGGGATTCTCCAACATGTGTATCGATATTACCTTTTTAACGACAGTCGGTAGTATAATACGTAAAGGTAAAATTAATAAATTACTAATGCCATTTTTCATGTTGGCTCAAGAAACAAGGTCACTAACATTAACCTTGGTGGAAAAGTGGCGATCGATTATCCACATCTGACTGTTGACCTTAACAAAATCTAATATGATACATTCACATCATTTCTCTACTCTCTACCACTTATTAGTGGGCATACAAAGTATTCTTACTAAAGCTTTTTTTTCTATCTACTACATTTTAATCCAAATAAACCTTTGTAGAAATAGCTGCATTACACATTTCGTTATACATAAAAACAGAACGATAGTCAAATGTTTAAGTCGAACAATTGAGAGCGAATATCTCAGAAATGGCTTCTGCAACAAAAAGCTGATTTGAAATAAATCGCGTTTCAAAAAGATCTACAATTTCTATGTAATATGTTTCGGTCTATCGCTTAACTGTTACCAGTTATACAGTTACAAATCAGGGTGATTTATTAAGAACTGACACATTTATTTCTTTAATTGCTTCAAAACGAGTTATGCCAGGGACAATCTATTATATCTGAAATGCAGAAGAATTTTGGGAGATTATTTATCTCTATAGTAAATGTTGAAAATGTCCTCCATCTTGCAAAAGCACAACTGAATACGTCGTTCCATATTACTGGCAACTCGTTGGAGGACTCTGCTCTCAATAGCTTGAATATCCTGTGTAATATTGTGCTTCAGATCGTCCAATGTCTGGGGACGTGTGGCACAAACCCTGTCTTTTAAGTAACTCCATAGAAAGAAGTCCGGCGATGACAAATCCGGAGATTTCGTTGGCCACAGGTTCTTGGAAATTATCCGGTCGTCAAAGAAACTTGCAATTAGTGCTATGGACGTATGGCAAATAGCGCCGTCCTGCTGAAAATATCCTTGACTCAGAACTACATCGTCTAGTTCTCAGCAAACTCCACGAAAATCCGTCGGTAGTTTTTACATTGTTTTAAAAAAATTGATCCCAGTATTCTCTGTGTGGATATTGCGCACCAAACTCCGCTTTTAACCGGGTGCATAGGTGCTTCATGAATAGCATGTGGATTTTCACTGGCCCAATAGCGTGAGTTACTTGAATTCACATAGCCGGATAAATGGAACCATGCTTCATCAGTGAATCATATGATTGAAAATATGGTAGAATTTTGCACAATGAATGCCTGAAACCAGCGACAATAATTCATTCGTCTATTCTTATCTGGTTCCTCTAACTGATGGACAACCGTAATCCTATACGGCTTTAGGCCTGCACTTTTCACAGCTCTCTGACACATTGAGTAGCTGTACCCTGTATCCTGCGACAAACGTCTTAATGATTTTTTTGGGTGACTGATCCAGTCGTGCTCTTAAGTCAACAACAACCGTGGGAAGCTTAGATGAACGAGTTTTGCCATTTTCACTCATCAGAGATCCAGTTGTTGCCAATTTGTTTACAAGTCCCAGTGTGTTTCTTTGGGTAGGATCCCGAACACCATATTCTCTTTGGTATGCCCTTTGAGTAGCTGTAATTGAATAGGTAATCCAGTATTGCTTTACAAGGAAGATTTAATGTGTACTACATTTAACGTTGACTAGAACAAAATCTCAAAAAAATTGCCGACAATAAAACTAACAATTACGAATAAAACATGAATATCTGCGCTTCTAGTGACTGGCAATCAAAACTCCAGGACATTCTACTTCATTTGGTGCTAAATTTGGGGCATTGAGGGAATTTCGAACAGAATAATTAAGGAAAGAAATGAGTCAATCCTTCATAAATCACCCTATACAACATTATACAAAATTCCTTCCGAATGAAGACGACTTAAAAGGCCATTTCCAGAAAATTCAAGATATACATTGCATGAAACATATACATTTTAATGTATGGCATTTTAATTAAAATCGATAGAGCGATTTTTTAGATAGTCAAAAGCTTCCAAAAATGTTCCCTGTAAAGGGTAGTTGGGGTGGGGGGATTTTACTGAAAAATTTCGTGTGTCATCCCTAGAAGATACTGAACTTAAATAACAAGTTTGGTAGTCATCCTACATTTTTTTGAGTTATACTGTTCACAGACAGACATACAGAAACACCGGCACATACATGGACCTTTTTCTAAAAACCCTTTTTTTATTCAGAGGGCCTCAACGTGCATTTGCGGTGAAATTTCGCCATCGAATTTTTTGATGAAATGCAGCATCTGCACTAGATAGTATGTCCTTGGTAGAGAAAGTAAAAGTCAATAACTTGCAGCTTATACCTTCTTAGCTGCTGATTGATTGAAATCCTAAATAAATATTAAGAAATAAAAAGCAGTACAGACTGTGGAAAGATTTAATTGGTTAACTTTAGCTAACAATATGTTTTAATGCAATGTCTGCAATAATATTTGTCGTAACCTCTTACATTCCCACATATCACGAGGGTAGAGCATGGTATCGGAGTTTAACTCATATCAATCTAACACGAGGTCCGACGGGGCGAGCTCAACAAAGTTCCTAAAACACCTGAAAATTTCTAAAAATATAACTAAGTCATTGTGGGGAAGGGAGGAAGGAACATCTACATCAAATAACTACATGACAGAAATTTAGAGGACAGAACATATATTGAATTAAAACTATACATGTTACCTTCTGCTTGACGGAGCATCCTGTCCTAACAGGTCTGCACTACTCTCAAGGTTAAGTTACAAGAGAGAGCGTCCTAAACGCTATTCAAGATACAACCGGTTTACTCCCACTCCTATTACGTCATTCCGGTCCGTGTTAACAGCCCAAGAGCCACCCAAACAAATGTTTCCAAAACCACATGTGTTCTTCTAAATGTATTATCACAACCAAATGTCACACCATACATATCAAATGTTAAATGATTTAATGTAGTTCTCGCATATGGGTGCAGTAAAGTAAACAAAATACACAGGTAGGTTAGGTTACTATAATTGAATGTAGGAAATTCAATTTTACATCAAGACTTCATAAGCTGAAGTGGAACAAAACACTATCGTCGAAAAGTTCTGTTGTTTATTGCGGTAAAACGTATATGACAGATACAAAAACTACTCGCAATACATGCAGTATGATCAAGTAGTTTTGTCCACGTTAAAACAACCAGCATATAAATCAGAGTTAGTTTTGGCCTTATAATGAACCATATCCTAAGCTTGTGGGGGTGGGAGATCTTGGAATGACGTTAGCGTAGTGTTTTCTTTGAAGCTACGAAAGGAGGTACTCTAAATCCTCAAAGCTTACACATCTGGTAACGTGCAGAGGTTATTTTATCTAGCGATGAGCTGTGCCAGATTTTTCAATTACGAAACTTACTCATATTTCCGCTCAGGGCCACGGGCTCATTACACATCGTCACCCGGATCAGTGGCGCCATCTATTGCTCGCCTTTGTTCGCGAATTTCAACTGCTCACCTAGCTGACTTCTTACACGGAGGTCCCGGGTTCGATTCTCGGTAAAAAGGTGAGAATTTTTCTTTAATTAGGATTACCTCATACCCTCCATCGAGTCTGAGGAGTGAATATGCGTGTGAAAATATGTTTTAAAAAAACGTGAAACACCTACAGTAACCTAACCTGTACTGCGAAGCGTAGGGGACTTGTCACCGTTCCAGAAATTAGTGTATTGTATGGCGCCCCATGAGGGGGCGCTCCTGGGAGAAGGGATGAAGCGAAGAAAGACACCGGTCGCCGGAACCGGTAATGACAGCACAGCAATGACACGGCCCCTAGAGTTTCAAGATATACACGCCACGGTAGTCGGACAGGCAGACCGGGGACCCCGCCCCACATAGGGTCCAACACCCCTCCCGACGCGGTGCTTATACCCGGCAACCAGGCGAAGGCCTAGGGACGGAGGAAGTCTCAGAAGGCATCCTTTTTCCCTATCACGCTAAATCGAAACTCCATCGCCGACACTTCCAATCCTGAAAGAGACCAAACTGTATCAAGGATTAATGATATTGATGAAACGAAATAAATGGACAGGAAATTTGGGGGGGAGTGAAAGAAATCACTCCAGAATTCTCCTGATGACCCGAGAAAACCCTTGAAATTACCCATGGGCGGTCGCCGGGGATCGATCCCAGGAGATCCCGAATGGGGACCACAGACGTTACCGCCTGAGCCATCCCGCTCAACCTAACTTAAAAAATGTTTAGAGTAAAAACATCATCAAATACTTCAGTCAAAGCCCTCGATATGACCATAGCAATTAAAGGCGGCTATAGAAATGGGAGGAAAATTTGTGTCCCAGATACCGTCAGATACTGGACGGTCCTCTTACTAAGTCCTAAAAAATTCAGCTTTATTTATGTACGCTCTTTAACTACTGTGGTCCTTAGCATCCTATTTTATGTTGGGCATGAATGATCGATAATTTTGCTCAGAGCCTCTTTATCCATTTCACCTGTTATACTTATTCTTCAATTATTTAATGTTAAATTGCCTGGCCATTGCATTTTCTGACCGTGTTCTTTAAAATATTCCTGATCGTTTGTTTGGATTTCCGCTTTCTACTGGGGATATTTGATTTGTCGAACCAGCAGTTTTCAGCGTTTAGCCGAGTGATGTGGTGTTTGAAATTGAGTAATTGGAATTTTTGACGTGATTGTGAGCCTAGCTGTATGACCGTTTCAATCGGCGAATTGTAATGTATTTTTAAGGTGTCCATTGGCCGGATATACGGCATGTTTATAATTGGGAAATTTATAGACAATTAAATTTAATCTGCTGCATTGGCAGACAAATTGGGGGCAGTTTTCAACTTATTCAAACCTCGTGGAGCTGCAAAACAAAGAACTAGATAACATTTCTACAATTATGTGCAGCAAGAAATATAAAAAAATCTGATGTGTTACACTCACATGACTTTCTCTACCCTTTGTACAAACTATTTTACGAACGCTTATTCCCCATATGCTTCATGTTAATCGAGATTGATATGTTAATCTTATTGCTAATTTTCTTGTAGATGCAAGGGGAATTGGTAGGCTTTAAGCGATAGTCAAATATTTTAAGAGGTGGTTGCCATGTGGAGTATTCCATTCTCTTTGCATTACCAGGACAAAAAATTAATAACGAATTCCCATTTGAGAAAAAGCATAACTATTGGAAAATTTAAGGGAACAACAAGCAATATCTGGAAAATGGTTTACTCAACAACAAAAATATAAATGATATAAATTATGTATTTTAACACGATCTACATTTTTGTGTAGTAAAATTTTGTCTATCTCTTAGGGTTTACCAGTTATGTAAAAGTCATTCACAATGAAGAATACTTTTGGAGACATTCCCAGAAAATTCAAGATATACACCTTTTTTGCCATAAAAATGTATTAAACATATTATAGTTTAATCAAAATCTTTAGAGCCGTTTTTGAGAAAATAAAAAGTTTCGAAAAATGTTCCATGTAAAGGGTAATCTGGGATGGGGGCATTTTCTTGGAAACCTTCGTGTCGCATCTCTGGAAGATACTGAACCTAAATACCAAGTTTGTTTCTGAGTTATGCTGTTCACAGACACACACACGGACATGTTTCCAAAAATACTTTTTTTGGATTCAGGTGGCCTTAAAATATGTATTTCCGGTGAAATCTTGATATAGAATTTATGGGTGGAATACAATACTTCCCCTACTTACTATACGTAGTAGAGAAAGTAAAAATGTACCACTTTATACTGATGTAATTTGGTGCGTTAAGCGTAAATATATTTACAGAAATGTTTCAAACGTGTTGGTTTTTTTTCTTTTATTTATTTAAGGTCGCATTACTTCAAGGTTATAATGCAAGCAGATTAAACACACAAGTTACAATACAGAGAACCAAACAACATTTAATCTTAACATTTTAGAATATATTGGTTGTGGGTGTTAAAATTAGACAGAATTGATTAGAGGTTTGAAATTGGGAATTATATTAAATCGTGTACAGAAATATTTGTAAGGTGCTTTACACTGGTGAAATATAGTGTTTTTCATCTAGTGCTTTGGAGAGGTAATTTGGTGTGCAATTTTTCTAACTGAATTATATTGTAGACAATCCATGAGTATGTGCTTCTATCTTACAAGACATTTAGGTGTTTCACATGTAGAAGGTTCCTTTCTTGAAAGTACGTAGCAATGAGTAATTTTCTTTTTAATGAGAGTGTCGTGCAGTTGGATGCTGCTATGGTAGCGTGAAGCTGACTAGGGAAGCTCTCGCTGCAGTTGTTGATACGTTGTTCTTTTATTCTCTTGTTAATGATTGGAATAAGATCTCGATGGGGCACTGGAACTTGGCTAGTGTTAGTTCCATTTGCAATACTTTTCTTGGCTGCAAGGTCGGCTTTTCATTAACTCCTATTCCACAATGTGAGGAAATCCAAGTAATAATTATTTATTTTCCATTTGCTTGAAGAGTGTGATATAATACCTACCTTTTACTTTCTCTACTACTTATAGTAAGTAGGGGAAGTATTGTATTCCACCCAAAAATTCGGTACCGAGATTTCACCGGAAACACATGTTTTGTGGCCCCCTGAATCCAAAAAGAATCATTTTTGGAAACATGTCCATGTGTGTGTTTGTGAACAGCATAACTCAGAAACGAACAGTCCGATAAACACCAAAATTGTTATTTAGGTTCAGTATCCTCCAGAGATGCGACACGAAGGTTTTCAAGAAAATCCTCCACCCCAGATTACCCTTTAAATGGAACATTTTTTGGAAATTTTAATTTTCTCAAAAATGGCTCTAACGATTTTGATTAAAATATGACATGCTTAAGATATTTTCATGACAAATAAAATGTATAACTTGAATTTTCAGGAAATGTCTCCAAAAGTATTCTTCATTGTGAACGATGATTGCATAACTGGTAAACCATAAGAGTTAGACAAAATTTTACTACACACAAAATGTAGATAGCGTTAAAATACACAATTTACGTCATATACATTTTTTTGTTGGGTGAACCATTTTTGAGAACATTGCTTGTTATTCCCTTAAATTTTCCAATAGTTATACCTTTTCTCAAATTAGTTATTCATTTTTTTTGTCCTGGTAACGCAAAGAGAATAGAATACTCCACATAGCAACCAGCTCTTAAAATATTTGACTATCGCTTAAAGCCTAGCAATTCCCCTTGCATCTACAAGAAAATTAGCAATAAGATTAACATGAACCATATGGAGAATAAGTATTTGTAAAAATAGTTTGTACAAGAGTAGAGAAAGTCATGTGAGTGTAACACATCAGATTTTTTTTTATTCTAGAGTCAATGAAAACTTCAATGCCACATCCGGGATTTGAACATGGTTCAGCCAATCTCCATGCGGTTTTTCTAACCATTGAGCTGCCGGTGGAACATCGAATTCCACAGTTGACTCAAGTTGTTTCCCAGATAGACCACTAAGGCATTTCACTAGAGATGATAATCTCAATGGCGACCTGCCATTGCAAGTACTTTAATTCCGGATGCTTATGTGTTTCTTAAGATTTTACGTTTTAATTATTACATATATATATATATATATATAATTATTTGAAATTAATTATACCTTTTATACACATAAGCCTGGTCTTGGCAAGTTTTTATTATACAGCCGGTTGAAAAATTCTATGCCACACGGTTTTTCAATGTCCCACCGGCATGTTGTCAGAGTAGCTCAATGGTCAGAGCAACCGCACGGAGAGCGGGAGAACCGTGTTAAAAACTCGGCTGCGGCATTGAATTTTTCAGTTGACTCTATAATAAAAACTTGCCAAGACCGGGCTAATGTCTTTAAAAGTATAATTGATTTCAATTAATTATACCCACAGTAATTAAAAAGAAAAATAATACTTGCATGTATGCTTTTCTTTTGTCCAAGAATTTGTTATAGTCGTTATCGAACTCATGGAATCGGAGAAGATGATGCATTTGTTGTTGCCTATATTTTGTATATGTAAGAGGCCTGTTTAAGTGCGTGCAATTCACATGAAAATATATACAGCGTTTCAGATAAAAATACGTGTCGTATTTGTGGAAAATTTTGCATACATTCTTTCCTTTGGTTATAACCTGTGTGTCCAATAGGGGAGTACATCCTACATACTCTTCCATCTGAGTACAGAAAATGTTCCACTATTCTAGAGTTAAGTACAATTTTAAGGTTTTAATAAGTAAGAAATGCTTGAAACTAAGTAATTAATTCAATGAATCTTTTAAAAGGTCTGTGTTTATATACTTTGCTCATAAATATTAGCATCATAGATAAAGAAGCTTAATTGTTTCTACGTATGGTTAGCCAGTTTGAAAAATTGTGTTATATTTCGACTGTTGGGGGGCCGTACCTGAAGTAGTTGCAACCGCTCGCACGGTAAAATGTTTCCGGTTGGCCCTCGCCCCAAATTTTTAAAAGAACATAACTTTGTAATGTTGATTGTTTCTTTAAATATTATATATATTTATGTTTGCCTCGGCTACGTCAGTATTTATATTTTTTTAGAGACATGAATATCTTAGCAGGGAGTGGTGCGACTGAAGAATGTAGGCTTCCACAGATTACAATTTTACTTCATTCCTTTTATTAATGCTTGACACGATTTAAATAACACTTCACTGATTTAGAGAGAGCTGTGAGAATTTTTTTTATTAATCACTTGCACTTTTTAACATGTAAACTAATTTTTGTCTCACACAAAATATGTATTAAATTTCTTGAGGACGATCCCGTGTCCGGTTAGGAGCACTGTTTACAAGCAACTGACTTCTGAATTTGTATATTTTGCTTCATTTTAGTTTCTGATTGCCTAATCCTAGTCCCTTCCTAGTACCTTCATTTAACTAAAGCTTTTTCTGGTTGTTTATTGGCTATTTTATAATCTGTTATAAAAATTACATTATTGTTGCTCCAAGAATTACCAGTAGCATTTAAACTTTCTAATTCATTATTGCGTCAACGTTACCTCATTGTTACCTCATTGTTCTCAACTTTTAACGTATTTCTCACAGCTCCTACATTATTAAGTTAAGTAATACAATCACATAACATTAATGAACATGTATACAATAGTATAAACAAATACAATGACTGTAATATACACTTTTTATGTATTGTTACATACACATATTGCTTTAAGGCGGGCTGTTATTGTGTTTTATATTATATAATTAGACTGAAATTATTTAAGTGTTAAAAATACTGCCTCACAGATTAGCATCACACCTTTTGATGCAGAAGAAATGGTTCAAACACATGCATATGGTACTCCAAGTATTAGGGCGTTCCCGATGTACGCTTTCCAAAACACGCCCAATTGATTGCCTTTAACTCATCCTCTACTTGAGAAACGGTGTAGAAACTTACGTTGCAATATAGATCATCTAGTTTCTCTGGGCTACTGAATATACATAGTGTCTTTTTTTGCAATCCTCTTTAAATACAGACGTTTTGTAATGGTTAGTGTTTAAAAGCAGCGTTTATAATGCCAAATTTATAAATTTGCATTTAATTGCTTTATACAGTACAGTGCTTTATACTTGAATCTCTTCATGGCCTTCTTTTCCCTTTGATTTTGACGTTGCCTCCACGGGTTCACCGCTTACAAATTACTTCTTGAAAGAATCTGTGGACGTGTGAATATGATTACAATTACCTCAAGGTAGTTATTATGTGATTTGGCAACGTGATCGCAAATTAGTTAGGGCTGAAGGTGATTGTTCAAGGCGTACCCAGCAAAACCACGCAATTTGGTTGTGGATTTCATTTGCATTTTCCAATAAACAGCTACCATCTAGGCGTTAGTTAAAGCAGCAGCCATCGCACGGACACTTTTCCGTATTCAAGGCGCATCTTGAATAATGCTAATAGAAAAATTTTGAAACCGTGAAGAAGTTGTTGTATTGTTATTTGCACCACGCTTTGGGCGTCAATTCGAAGAAGGTGTATTGAAGGAGTTGTATTATATTTCAACTGTTGGAGAGCCGAACATGAAGTAGTTGCAATCGCACGTATAATAAACAGTATCTGGTAGCCTTCGCCCCAAATAATGTAATTTCAGGCGGCCTTTGCCCCAAATTTAAAAATATTAACTTTGTAATTTGATTGTTTCTTTAAATATTATATATTTATGTTTGCCTCGGCTGCGTCAGTATTATTGTTAGAGACATGTTTCTCTTTGTAGAGTTGTGGTGCGACAATAATGTAGGCTTACACACATTATAATTTTACTTCACTCCTGTTAGTAAAGCTTGACACGATTTAAATAACACTTCACTGATATATAGAGAGCTGTGAGATTCTTTTTATTATTGAATACTTGCAGTTTTTTAACACGTAAACTATTTTCGTCTCGCACGAATACGTATTATACTTCTGGAGGATGCATCACGCATCCGGTTACAAACACTGTCTGCAGGCAACTGAACTCTAAATTTGTAAAATTTTCTCCTTTTTAGTTTCTGATTGGCTAATCCTACTCCAATAGAATACCTTCTTTAACTAAGGATTTTTCTGGTTGTTGATTGGATATTTTATAAACTGTCACAAGAATTACATTATTCTTGCTCCAATAATGACTAGTAGCATTATTAAAACATTCTTACTCATTATTGCCTCAAGGTTACCTCATCGTTACCTCATTGGTAGAAACTTTTAACTTATTATTCTCACACCTCCGACATTATTAAACTAGTAATACATTCACATAACATTATTAAACATGCTTACAATAATATAAAAATTTACAATGACTGTAATATACACTTTTTATATATAGTTACATACACATATTGCTTTAAGGCGGGCTGTTATTGAATTTATATATTATATAATTTGACTGAAATCGGTTAAGTGTTAAAAACACTGCCTCATCCGTATAGTAGTTCCCTCAAACTTATTTTATATATTTGTATTTTCGTGGTAAGCTGTGCCATTTGTCTTCTTTATTGATATCAGGGTTCTCATCTTAATCCTTCTATAGTTTTTCCTTTTCTAACTAGGTATGTAGAGGAAGTATGGCATTCCACCGAACAATTATATGCTGATATTTCAGTGGAAATACATGTTTTGTGGCTCCCTGTAGCTAAAAAATAAGTTTTTTTTTATAAAAAGGGCTATGAATGGCGAACAGTATAAACTCAAAAAGGAAATGTTAACTTGGTTTATGAGATTAGTAGCTTCCAAAGATGCGACACGAAGATTTTTACAAAACTCTCCCTAACCCGAACTACCCTTTACATGGAAAATGTTTCGTTATTTCTTAACTTCTCAAAAATGTCTCTTAACGATTTTGATTAAAATGCAGTATTGTTAAGGTATTTGCATTGAACATAAAATGTTTATTTTAAATTTCTGAGAATAGCCTGTGAAGTCCTCTTCTTTCGGAACGAAATTTATACAACTTTGTGTAACTGGCAAAGTATAAGAGGGAGAGACAGACAGACAGAGAGCGCAAAACGTAATACATAATTAATGTAGATCTCCTTAAAACACACGGTTTATTATAACTTTTTAGGGATTAGCCAAATTGGAGATGTGTTATTATTGTTTTGAAGTTTCAATAATTTTTCAATTTTTGAAGGGCGTCACATTCAGTAATTTCTCGTGATGTCATGGAAAGAGTATGAAATTTCAACGCACCATGTAGCCACCCGCTTTTAAATATTTGACTCCTGTATCTCTCCTGTGCCTAAAAGGAAATGTGTAAACGTTTATCTCTAACATTAAGTAGATAGGAAAATAAGCCTTTTTTAACAATTCTTTGTAGCAGCCATTATTAAATAAATGATATTGAGTAGAGAAATTCGTGTGAATCTAACGCATGATCCTTTTTGTCAGCCTCCACACGTGCTTAGTGTGTGATCGGAACTGATAATCGAATGACAACTGCAAAAAGTCTCATTGCTATGCGTTAGTTGTCTTAAACATGCTAAACCATGTCCGTAATATCTGCATCGACATTCTGTATTGTTTGTTGTTGGTATACATTGTCGTGTATAAAAAGTGGTCCTTCCCCTACGTCGCCATAGTGATTTTCCCTCTGTAAGGTTTCCATCTTCACGTAACCAACTTTTGACCGCACCCACTATCTCAGTTCTCTATGTGACTGGCCTGAAAAACAATTCAGGGAATAAAGACCAACCAATTAACAAAGTTTATAATCTGTGTGTAATGAAGAGGTGCTTCGGATAACACCTCTATGAAAAAGCTTCACTACAATTGGCACCCAAAGAAAGGCTACAAATAATTCGGCCTTCTAGAGAAAGGGTGAAGAATTATTTGTAAGTGTGGTTAAACTGAAAGACAACTACGACATTACGTGTATGAGAGATTTCATCAAGGGTATAAACGGCAGTGTAGCATGAAAATAAAAGGTTTAAGTCGTAATGTTACCCTTCCACAGTTCGACCTTACTTTGGGGAAAAAGTTCCCTGCAAATCCAGTGGCTAAAACTATGCTCGAAAAACAGAGGTGGTCATGCTGGCAGTGGGTGGGGCTGGAGTATGCCAGTACCAAAATACCAACATAAACAGCTCCGTTCCATTGTGGGCCACTTTTTAAGCATGCCAATATACATGTTTGAATTCCTCAAGCAAACCATACGTAGCCCTCACCCCTTGATTAGACCATTTCCTATGCATCTTGTTACGTTTCTGTACGCTTTATTAAGACAATTGCGGCTTCCGACCGTTATCGTCATTGCAGGTGTTTCACAAGCATAGTGAGCAAACACAACAGTTCTCACGAATAGAGAAGGAACGGGAAGCAACTGAAGGAAGGTGAGTGCTATTTAGTACAAATTTTAGGAGTTTCGCCACATCCATAAACTGAAGCTCCTATCGTAACTAGTGACAACATCGACATCGATGTTTTATACTGCCTCATTTTGTGTAAAGCTTCGAATTTTCTGATTAGAAAATAAAGGTAGCATTTTGTGATGGTTGTAAAGTTTTATGTATTATTATTTTTTTTTTTTTTACATTTGCTTTCGGTCACTTACATCGCAATATTCCGATTTCCTTGTTTCTTCTCTTTGGCTTTTACGTTATGTCCCGCTTGCCTACTATCTCTTTGGATTGGGACGTGGCTTTGGGCTTCCTGCCTGTTGCTGTCTGCCGGCCTCATGGCTGACCTCAGTCGGTCGGTAGTGTGTGGTGTGAGACGGGATATATTTGTTTTTCAGAGAGAGCTAGTCCTTGTTTGGCAGTGAATGCTTGGTGGTAGTCAGTGAGGGAAGCATTGGCCTATCTTTTTTAAGACTTTCTAAGTTATTGAATTTGAGAGCTTTCTACAGGAATTCTGTATCCACTACTGTCCAAGGTAGGATACTGTGATTCTGCTCATTTTGTGCTTAAGTTGATTCACAGTGGAAAGCAATTACTGCCATTTCGTAAGCCAACATTTATTGAAGCGATCGTAAGTGACTGGAAGTAAAAGAATTTTGTTTTTAAGATAATTTTAGTGTAGTAAGTCTTATGTATTTTTCTTACTCATTCAAGTAAATGGAAATGTGGAGGCTTCTTTAAAATCCTGTGTTTTATTTTCCCCACTATTAGGATATTATATTGCTAGATTATTTTTCCTGGCTCATGTTTAGCACTTTGCCATCCCGGTTGAAGGTCAAATACAATTGATAGTCAAATTGAAAAGGGCCTGAGTCACCTTTTCTTTTTGGTTGTTAAATTGTTCAATGTTAGAATTGTGTGTATATTTCTAATATTTTAAATGATTTATTCCTTGAGATAGAAACACATATTTGCAGTATGAAGACGAATGAAGATTTAATTTCATCTGCCGCCTTTGACTGGATTATTATTACAATATAATTACTTTGCTTATTGCTTGCTTTTTACTGTTGTTAATATTGGGTTTTGTAATGGTTCTCTTTATATCAGGGAAAGAGCTTTTATTTCGATCTTATATCTTTTCCTGTTTGAAAGCCCTTGGTAAGGTTCACCTCAAACGTGGAGTAATTTTGTATTGCTTTCTCCTCTCGATAAGATTTATCATCTTTGTGTTAATTTTTAGGCTTTTATACTAAGGTTTTAGCATCACCACTAATTTTTAAGACTTCACCTTTAACCACAGTAATGCACATATGCACTGTATAAGACATATCCATTACAGGTTTTCAATATATGTATATTTAATTCAGTAGGTTAGGAAAGTTTACTTTAAGCCATTTTTCATTATCTTGTGGGTTTTGGTAAAGTTGCTTTCCTAGGTGTTTAGCTCTTGTGCCTTTGTTGGCTTGTGCAGAATGAATTTAGTTCTTATATTTGTTACCTTTAATAACAGTTTAAATCTAACTTGTATCACCTTTTTAGTTCTCACGATTTACTACCTTTGGTTTAGTGCTGTTGCTTAACTTCTGTGGTTGTAAAGTATTTCCATTTACTTTTTTATTTTGGCGTGAAAGATAATTTTTTTCTTTTTGGCGGGGGGAAAGTAATTATTTTTAATTATTTCAGGCTTTCTCTGATTGTTTTCTATTTTTTTAACTTTGGGAAATATTCTGTATAATTTCCATATAAACAGGGGGTATTTTAAGGTTAGATTTCATTGGGGTTTAATGATTTTGAACTTTAAAAGCAAGTTTTATTTTTAATTAAACTTGTATTCTTTTCGAGTTAATTTTATTTTGCCTTTCCTTGGCATATGTTAAAATTTGTATATTGTCTTAAAATAAATAGGATATTGTTATATTTAGTTCTGTTGTTAGTTTTAGCTTTTTAACTTTCAATTTGTTTAAAAGACACTGGGATATTTTTATCTTCCTGATGATTAAATTTGCTATTACTTTAAATTTGCTCTAATATCTTTCAAGCTAATACTTGCTGACAAAGTTTTCAATTACTATGTTTGCCTACATATTTTGGTTTAAAGCTAAAATGAAGAATTTAACTTTTGCTATTATCTTCAATCAAAGGTTTAGTTAATCAGTGGCAACTTATTATACTTTTGATTTTGAGTAATAATTTATAGAGTCTGTTGTGTTTAGTTTGCTTGTACTTCATTTTTACTTTCTCTACTACGTATAGTAAGTAGGAGAAGTATTGTATTCCACCCAAAAATTCGATATTGAGATTTCACCGGAAATACATGTTTTGAGATCCCCTGAATCCAAAAAAGCATTTTTGGAAACATGTCCGTGTGTGTCTGTGTGTGTGCGTGTCTGTGAACAGCATAACGCAGAAACGAACAGTCGGATAAACACCAAACTTGGTATTTAGGTTCAGTATCTTCCAGAGATGCGACACGAAGGTTTTCAAGAAAATCTCCCACCCCAGATTACCCTTTACATGGAACGTTTTTCGAAAATTTTAATTTTCTCAAAAATGGCTCTAATGATTTTGATTAAAATATCATATGTTTAAAATACTTTCATGACAAATCATATCTATATCTTGAATTTTCTGGGAATGTCTTCGAAAGTATTCTTTATTGTGAACGACTTTTGCATTACTGGTAAACCATAAGAAATAGACAAACTTTTACTACACAAAAATGTAGATCGCGTTAAAATACACAATTTATGTCATATACATTTTTGTTGTTGAGTGAACCATTTTCGAGATATTGCTTGTTATTCCCTTAAATTTTCCAATAGTTATACTTTTTCTCAAATTCATTATTCATTTTTTGTCCTGGTAATGCAAAGAGAATGGAATACACCACATAGTAACCAGCTCTTAAAATATTTGACTATCGCTTAAAGTCTACCAATTCCCCTTGCATCTACAAGAAAATTAGCAATAAGATTAACATCTCGATATCTCGATTAACATGAAGCATATGGGGAATAAGCGTTTGTAAAACTAGTTTGTACAAGAGTAGAGAAAGTCATGTGAGTGTAACACATCAGATTTTTTTTATTATTTTTCACTTCTTTGATTATTTCATTGTTAATATATTTGTAACTCTTTCGGGCTATGATAGGGTTGATTCATTCATGTATAGAAAACACGGGTTTCCCGTTAGTGTTTACTAAGAAAGAAGTTGGGTTTGCGTCCAGTTTTTCATTTTGCATATACCATAGATTTCACATCCCGATCCTTTGTGTTGGTTTGAAATCCCCTGTGGCATTCGTTAGGACGTCCCTTATCGTCTTGCTGGCGTCCTCAGGTTGCAGATGTTTATCGTAAGCGGCTGCTTGGTTTCGGTAGGTCCATCACGTAATTTTGCCTAGTGAAGCCATCGATCTCATTGCAATTTAATTGCTTAAACCGGTTTTAGTCTCCTCTTTATAGCTGTGCAAGCAGAGCTTCAGTCGAAAAATTTGGAATAATATATTTACAATTTAGTCTTTCAATTCTGAAGATTAATTCCGAGTTTAATAGAAAGTTAAAATTCTGATGTGTTACACTCACACGACTTTCTCTACTCTTATACAAACTATTTTTACAAACGCTTTGCCTCCATCTACTTCATGTTAATCGAGATAAACAGAAACTATCTCACTGCTAATTTTCTTGTAGGTACAAGCGGAATATGGTAGGCTTTAAGCGATAGTCAAATCTTTTAAGAGCTGGTTGCTCTGTGCAGCATTCCATTCTTTTTGTATGTCCAGGACATAAAAACAAGAATAAGAAATTCCCATTTGAGAAAAAGTAAAAGTATTGGAATATCTCGGAAACTCTTCACACCACAAAAAGAATGTACGACATAAATTGGGTGTTTTAACGAGCTCTAAATTGTTTGTGTACAAAAGGTTGTTTGTCTATCTCTTACGGTTTACCAGTTATGCAAAAGCCATTCAAAATGATAAGGATTTTTGGGGACCTTCCAGAAAATTCAAGATATATATTTTATTTGTCATAAAATACCTTAAATCAAAATTTTAGAAAAATATTCCATGTAAAGAGTAGTCTGGGATGGGAGGATTTCCTTGAAAAACCTCGTGTCGCGGTTTGGTATTTATCCAACTTTTCATTTTTGAGTTATGCTGTTCACAAACACACCCGGGCGGACCTTTTTTCCACCCAAAAATTCGATACCGAGATTTCAGCGGAAATATATGTTTTGAGACCCCCTGAATCCAAAAAAAGCATTTTTGGAAACATGTCCGTGTGTGTCTGTGTGTGTGTGTGACTGTGAACAGCATAACTCAGAAACGAACAGTCGGATAAACACCAAAACTGGGTTTTTAGGTTCAGTATCTTCCACAGATGGGACACGAAGGTTTTCAAGAAAATCCCCCCACCCCAGATTACCCTTTTCATGGAACATTTTTCGAAAATTTTAATTTTCTCAAAAATGGCTCTAAAGATTTTTATTAAAAATCATATGTTTAAGATATTTTCATGACAAATGAAATGTATATCTCAAATTTTCTGGGAATGTATCCAAAAGTATTCATTACATCACTGGTAAACCATAAGAGATAGACAAAATTTTACTAAAAAAAATTTAGATCGCGTTAAAATACACAATTTATGTCATATACGTGTTTTGAAGTGTTTTTTATTCAGGGTCCTCAAAACGTGTATTTTCGGTAAAATCTCAGTATCGAATTTGTTCAATTCTTCTCCTACTTAATATACGTAGTACAGAAAGTAAAAATGGCTGCATTATTCGTGTATTAAATGAGGCCTGCATATGTTTGTTTAGGAATATACCACCGCTTAGACATTGGGGTCTGAGTAGCATAACTCAAAAACGAAATTCCAGATAAATATCAAACTTGGAATTTATGTTGATATCTTGCATTTTCAATATTTTTTAAAATTGTCTCTACGATTTTAAAGGTATTTGCATGAGAATTTAAATGTATATTTTGAATTTTCTGAGGATATTAAAGTTATTCTGAATGATTTTTGTATAAACGCTGAACCGTAAGAGATCTTAATATATACAAAATGTATAGATCTCGTTAAAGCACACAATTTAGATAAAATAATTTTTTGCTATAGTCATTTTAAAACTATTCCTTATTATTGATTTGAATTTTTAAATACTTATAGCTTTATTAAGCGGTAAGTCCATATTCGCTATTTCTCATGGTCATACAAACAGTCATATCATAGCGATCCGCTTTTAAAAACCTGACCATCGCTTTAGTACCCCTTTATCTATAACGAAATTTGTGAATGTGTGTTGAAAGTTCATCTCGATTAATCAGAAGTGGATAGAAAAATAAGCTTTCGTAAGCATAATGTATACAAAAAGTCATGTGGATGTAATATATAATTATATTTTGTATATTTATGTTCTGAATACTTTCAGATATTGAAAGTATTCTATATGATCTTGTTTGCCACTTAGTAGAAACTGTTTTCCATCTCCATTTCTCTCTCTCTCTCTGTTGCAGTGACGTAACCGGACTGTTCCACTATTAAAAAATAAATGTCATACATTCACTTGAATTTCAATACACTCTATCGTTTGTTAGATGGTATACAAACTAGTCTTACTAAATTTTATTTTTCTATGTACTACATTTTAATTGAAATAAACATTTGGAGAAATAGCTACAGTATAGATTTCATTATAGATATAAACGGAACAGCGATAGTCAAACATTTAAAAATGGACGCTATGCACTAGCTTTAAACCTGCATACTGCTTCAATGCAATCGCGAGAAACAACTAAATATAGAAAGGACTGTAAGAGAATGAACAAGAAATGAATAATTCGAACCTTTAATAACCGATGTCTCAAAAATTGTTTACGCCACCAAAAAGTATTTGAAATAAGCTGTTTTAAAGGGATCTACATTTCTTGTGAAGTACATTTCGTCTGTAACTTAACGTTTACCAGTTATACAAGATTATACAAAATTCCTTCCTTGAAGAGCACTTCAAAGGCTATTCCCAGAGAATTCAAGACATACATTTTATTTTTCTGTAAATATCCTTCGTATACGGTATTTTAATCAAAATCATTAGAGCCAGTTTTAGAAAATAAAACGTTTCACAAAATGTTCCATGTAAAGGGTGGTTTGGGTTGGGGGATTTTGTTGTAAATCTTCGTGTCACATCTTTGGAAGATAATGGGATTTTTCATCTTAGTTGTGCAGTTCACAGACACACACACACACGTACATTTTTCTAAAAATGCTTTATTTGGATTCAGGGGTCGAATTTTTGGGTGCAATGCAATACCTTCTCTAGTAATTACGTACGTAAAAATTTGACCAATAGATTTTAGTCTACCGTATATTTTTAACTACAACGAAATTTGTAAATGTGTAATACGAGTTTATATCGTTTAACAAAAGTAGATAGAAGAATAACCTTTTGTAAGAATTTTGTGTAGAGAAAGCCATGTGAATGAGTCCATAATATTATTTTGCTTATTTATGTACTAAACATTTTCAGATATTAAGACTATTTCACATTATGCTTGCTTATGTGAATTAATAGAAACTATGGGTTTCATCGCCGTAGTCTTCCATCCCCAATCTCTCCCTCTCCCCCTCCCCCTCCCTCTCTCTCCGTTGCAGTGACGCAGCCGGACTGTTCCACTACTAAAAATAAATGTGATTGTAATGCAGTTAAATATAAAAATGCAAGGAAGTATGGACAATTGTTGGACAATTGAATGCCGATTGAGCGAGCAGAAATCAGTGAAACTCCGCACACATCAAATCTTGCTCTCATGGTTTCATACAGCTACCAATTAAACGTCATGTGGCAGCGATTGACAGCAAGTCACTCACGTTAAGGGAAATTCTTGTGTCGGAATTCCAATTGCAAATACAAAGCGCTCTCGTTTCATCGATCGTGCACGAAATGAGGCAGGAGGCCAACCAGTCATTTTACTCATCTCCATGGAAACACAGGCCCTAACAATCGCGAGGAGGTCATAGACCAGCTTTTCAACGAATGCAGTTGCGCTTCTGTTGCTGCCTTCATTAAAAGGCAAAAGATACCATGTTTTTGCTGATTAAATGAGTAGTTGCCCTAAAGGGCATTTATTGTTTAGGACAAAGAACGAAACAGTGCTGCTAATGATGCTTAGCTCTTCCTATATTTCGTTCGACGCGTTACATTGTTAGGTTTTACTGGTTATAATTAGGGTTGCTATGTATCCGTATTTTGACTTTCGCCTGTACCGTATAACAACAAAAATATTCGGAAATGTTTACGCCTTCTTTTTTTAATTATGTATCCATTTACATTCGGTAAGGTAGAAGTATTATTACAGTCGACCAAAAATTCAATATCCAGATATCATGTAAAATACTTTTTCCAATCTTCGCTAAAATATTGAAACAAAAGGTCAATGCCTGTCTTGTCCATGGTCACCATAGATAAACAATCTAATGTTTTACATGCACATGACATTTCTACCCTCTAGTGCTTATTAGTGGGTATACAAGCTATAGTTTTCTATTCACTTTATTTTACTCGAGATAAAAGTTTCTCGAAATAGCTGCATTACACATTTCGTTATAGATTCAGGGAATAGCGAGTCAAATGTTTTATAACTAGACGCTATACTCCCAAAATTTTATGCTCTTTCCATGGCATCGCGAGAAACAATTGAAAATTGACAGCACTTCAAAAGAATGGCATAAGTATTGAACAACCCGAACGATTAAGAACGGATATCTCGGAAACGGCTGATGCCACGAAAAACCTTGGAAATAAATTGTATGTTTTAAGGAGCTCTACATTTCTTGTGAAGTAGGTTTTCGCCTATCGCTTAATGTTTACCAGTTATACAAGAATATACAAAATATCTTCCGAATGAAGTGGACTCCACAGTCTATTCCCAGAAAATTCAAGATAAACACATTATTTTTAATTTAAATATCCTCAGAAAATAAAAAATTTCCAAACATTTTATGTAAAGGGTGATTTGGGGTAGAGGAATTTTCTTAAAGATCTTCGTGCCGCATCTTTGGAAGGTACTGAACCTAAATACCAAATTTGTATTTATCCAACTTTTCGTTTCTGTTTTATGCTATTCACAGACACACACGAGCCTTCTTCTAAAACTGTTTTTTTTGGATTCAACGGTCCCCAAAACATGCATTTCACGTGAAATCTGGATATCGAAATTTGGTGGAATGCAATACCTTCTCTACCTACTATGTACATAGTAGAGAATGTAAGGATCTTATTCTTTTACAAACTATTCTTAACAAAGACAAACCTTTGCAAAAATACACGTTTCGTTGAAGGCACAAGAGGAGTAAGGAAAATCGAATCCATAGTCAGATGTTTAAAAATGGGTCGGTATGTGCTGGTCTCAAAATGCCATACTCTTTCCAAGACTATGCGAGAATCTAACTACACGTGTCAGCACTTCAGGACGCTTCAGCACTTCAAACCCTTAACGAATATCTCGCAAATCTCTAATGTCACAAAAAATATTTAAAATAAACTGTGTGTTTTAAAGAGATCTAATTCTTTGCATAGTGCTTTATTATCCGTCTCTTTAACCATAGTTTACTAGTTATTAAAAAATGCTCTCTGAATGAAGGCGTCTTCATTGACTATTTCTAGAAAATTATGGATATACATTTTATTTGGCATGTAACTATTTTAAGATGTATTTTAATCAAAATGTTTGGATTAATTTGTGAGAAAACCCAAAATTTTGAAAAGTCTTCCATGTAAAGGGAACCTTGGTGTACTGGTCATCTCTGGGAGATACTGAATCGGAAAACCAAGTTTGCTATTTATCGGACATTTTGTTTTTGAATTATGCTATTCAAACACACACAAAGGGGACTTTCTAAAAAGCTTTTTGTAATTTATAAGATCTCAAAGCATGTATTTTCGGTGAAGTCTCAATATCAAATTTTTGAGTGGAATACAATAGCATCTATTGTACATGGCAGAGAAAGCAAAAAGTATGCCAAGCACTAAATATCTTATAAAAGTTAGACACCTTTATAAAGTAGGGAGTTCCCCATCTAAAAACTGTTTACACAAGCTTTTTTCGTCATTATTATTCTTTCAGATATGACTAGCAACGTTAATTATATGTTGTAAGTTTGTGACATTAACACGGCAAATTATATATTAAAGCTTTCTATGAATTGACTGTGTAGTTCTTTTAATTCTTATTGAGTTTTCTGTAACCGGAATCTATGAAACAAAATCTGATGTGTTACACCCACATGACTTTCTCTACTCTTGTACAAACTATTTTTACAAACGCTTATTCTCCATATGCTTCATGTTAATCGAGATATGGATATGTCAATCTTATTGCTAATTTTCTTATAGGTGCAAGGGGAATATGGTAGGTTTTAAGCGATAGTCAAATTCTTTAAGCGCTGGTTGCTATATGGCGCATTCCATTCTCTTTGCGTGTCCAGAACATAAAAAAATGAATAACGAATTTGAGAAAAAGTATAAGGATTGGAAAATTTAAGGGAATAACAAGCAATATCTCGAAAACGGTTAACTCAACAAAAAAGTATATGACAGAAATTGTGTATTTTAACGCGATCTACATTATTTGTGTAGTAAAATTCTGTCTATCTCTTATGGTTTACCAGTTATGCAAAAGTCGTTCACAGTGAAGAATACTTTTGGAGACATTCCCAGAAAATTCGAGATATACATTGCATTTGTCATGAAAATAACTTGAACATATGATATTTTAATCAAAATCGTTAGAGCCATTTTTGAGAAAATTAACCTTTCGGAAAAAAGTTCCATGTAAAGGGTGGTCTGGGATGGGGGGGATTTTCTTGAAAACCTTCGTGTCGCATTTCTGGAAGATACTGAACCTAAATACCAAGTTTGATGTTTATCCGACTGTTCGTTTCTGAGTTATGCCGTTCACAGACATACAGACACACACACACACACACACACACACACACACACACACACAGGGACATGTTTCTAAAAATGCTGTTTTTGGATTCAGGGGGTCTCAAAACATGTATTTACGGCGAAACCTCGGTATCGAATTTTTAGGTGGAATACAATACTTCCCCTACTACTATACACAGTAGAGAAAGTAAAAAGTACACAAACTATTATTGTAAGAAAATATAGTTATCATTAAAACATTGAGCACCGAAATAAACTTGTAGCACTATGAGTTTCTGAATTATTCGCTTTTGTACTGTCATCTGTGCCTTCTGATGGATTACTATGCTTGCAACTAAATCTAAAATCATTTCTAATAAACAAGCTGTTGTGATACATTCGCAAACTTTCTCTACCCTCTATCTTTATTAGTGGGTATACAAAGTATTGTTACTAAAGCTTGTTTTTCTATCTACTACATTTAACGAATGGAAAATAGATTGGAAAAATAGATAGATTATACATTTCGTTATAAATACGAAGAGCGATAATCAAATGTTGAAGAACTGGACGCTATATGCTGGCTCTGAAATTCCACACTGTTTCCATGCAATCGTGAGAAACTACTGTAAATCGATTGGTCTTTAAAAGAATTGAACAATTCGAACCTTTAATAATGGATATCTCAAATTCATGAAACACTTTTGAGGCAATATTTTATATCATAACATGCTGTGAATGCCAGAGTGACTGTAGTGTAAATTAATATTATTGTATGTACATGATTTTAAATGTTTGTTAGCCATAAGTATTGTTAGGAAATAAGTTTACACGTCCTAACTGAAACTGACAATAGAAGTGGGTAACAATAAACCAAGGGGGTGAGTTGTTTATCAATAAGAAGGGATAAACAAATGACGTCAGAGTAGCATGCCTTTTTTAGAAATGGAGGGAATATCTTCCCTAGAGCATATATGTTAGTAGTAGTGATTGGCTGACCAAAGCAGACGCTAAAATGGGCGCAATTTGGTAACCAATAGCAGCTCTATTATAATGTTTAGGCAATTCGAGGTGAAGGAGTATATATTCTCGAGCCATAAGCAAGTGTCGCACAGTTCTGAAGAATCTCTCACGAGGTGCACGTCGCACAGTTAGTTACAAAAATGTAAAGTACGCGAAGTAATTGGTGCGCGGCAGCAAAAGCGACTGTAGTTACATTCGGAAATATCACAGTTTCAGTCAGGCGTGTATAAAGATTAAATATGTCAATTATTAATTAAGTGTGACGACAAAAAAGTCTAGATTCATTTTTTTCAGTGTTATCTTTTAGCAACAACTCCTTTCCGTTTACACGCCCTGTTTAGAGACACGTGCTCGACTGAGTTATAATAGCTATCGGAGGACAAAGAACCCAAAATTTTAAAATAATAAAACAAGTGGCGCCCAACAAATAAATAACACAAGCCATTGAGAACTGCGACACTTTCAATCAGTGGAATAACAGTGATAAACAACTCACTGTAATAAATAAATATGAACTTGCAACACCGTGAGGGGATGACAGGTTGTAAACGAATTTAGGTAACCAGTTCTCGATAAATCATACCAATGTCGCGCATATGGTGTCTTTTAAACCGTCTGGTTTCTTTAGTGACCGTTAACGCGATAACTAGGTACCTTCGTAACTTTGGTATTCGTTACTTCGGTAACAGTCGTTGAGTAACTAGTTACGTAAGTAACCGGTACGTTATTTTCTGCCCATCTCTAGTGGGGGTATATCCACATTAGGCAGTTAATACTGACTTCTAATTAGATTATAGTGTAATTAGTGATTCCTCCAAGTACTTGAAACTCCCTGTTAATTATGAAGGCATTGAATACTTGGCTTCCAGTGGCGAAGAGCCGAAGTGTTCTATGTTTTTGTACTATGTTGTTTTCTTTCTTTATTTATAATTGAATTACGCCATCTTAGCACTTCTCATCCAATTGCTATCTAGCATTTCGCGCATTGCGAATTTCGTGCATGTTCACTGTAACAACTGGTAACTTTAGGGTTAGTCATAAAGTGTAATAATATAACCATACTTACATGACTACTCTCACGCGCTTCGTTTTTGAATAAAACTGTTACTCGGTACACACTTCTTTTTGTTAAAGTAAATCTGAAAACTGCCCCGCGCTGCCAAATTCTATGAAAACTAATTATCATTGTTGATATATGCTACTTACTTCCCCTTCGTGGATTAGACCATTAGCCTGTATCGACCACACACCACCTCTTCATAGGTAGACCAACATTTATTACTTAGTAAATTTTTAAGTATGTCAAGAAAGAGATTGGCATGTTGGGTTCTACTAGCTGACCAGAGGAACTGACAAAACATAGGCAATTTCTTGGCTAAAGTGCGCGAAGCTAGGTAAAATTTGTTCAGTTAGCCAAAGGTAATTTATCTGTATTTTCCTTTTTCTTGTTTTTTTGGTTGTGTTTTCTTTTTCTGTTGTTTATTTTGTCACCATACCTTGTACCTTAAACATGCATGTACTGTCAATGGCGCATGCACGAAATACATGTGTAATAACTTCAATAATTTGAAACCAATAAACATACCTTATCTATCCGTCCGTCCACCCATCTATCCATCCACTACGTACAGTAGTGGAAGTACTGTATTTCACTCAAGAATTTTATATCGTGATTTCACCGTAAGTGAAAAAGGTCCATGTGTGTGTGTGTGTGTGTGAGCGCGCGCGCGCCCGCCTACCTGCCTACCTGCCTGCGAACATAACCCAAAAATACCAAACGTAGTATTTAAGCAATATTTTCCCTCTCAAATCACCCTATACATGGAGGATTTTGATTTTTCCACAATCATTTTAACGACTTTCATTAAAATAGCATATATTAAATATATTTTCATTACAAATGGAGTATATATCTTGAATTCTCTGGGAATAGCCTGTGATGTCCTTTTCATTCGAAAGGAATTTTATATAATCTTGTATAACTGCTAAACGTTAAGCGATAAACGAAAACGTATACACAGAACATGTAGATCTCTTAAAACACACAATTTATTTCAAATAACTTTTTGCGTGACGTAAAGTACTTCTGAGATATCCATTATTAAAGGTTCTAATTGTTCATTACTTGGTCATTCGTTTCGTTTGTTTCTCGCAATTGCATGGCAACAGTATGGAATTTTAAGGCCAGCATATAACGTCTAGTTTTAAACATATGCCTGTCACTGTCTCCTTTGCATCCTTAACTAAATGTGAAGTAGCTATTTCTGCAATTTGGATTAAAATGTAGCGTGTAGAAAAATAAATCTTTAGTAAGAATAGTTTGCATACCCAATAATAAACGATAGAGGGTAGAGAGGGTCATGTGAATGTATGACATCAGATTTTTTCCTACAGGATGGTATTCGAAGGTAAGCTATCGGTTTCTGTTATCTATCCAAAGAATGTGGTTCTTCCAAGTAGCCCTATGTTGGAAAATTGTATCATTTAATGTAAATATGTTTCATTGCTGCCTTTTTTCTTCATTACGTTTTCTGTCCTTTAGGGAGTATCATTTCACCAAATTTAAGGAACATTTCAGGTGATTTTATTTCGTTTCATTAGATCATTTTATTCAATCAAGTCTCACTTCCATATCAAAGTTAGCAAGACTGTTGTTTTATATAATTTAAATTTACTGTTCTCGTACTTTACCTTCCGGTGTTCATCGAACTGTTCCACACACACACATACACACACACACTAATATCTCTTGAAATCTATGAATGCTTTTTTCACCTCTTCATTAAAGGATATATTATAACCAAGTTAAGGGAAAATTGAAACTTCTTCTATTTTGGATTTTCAATTACTATCTTAATTCTGATAGGATATTTTCCTTGCTATGGCATAACTGTGGTTTTTGTTCTTGATAAGTGAAGATTGTAATTTTTGCATATGCTCTAAGAATGCATACTAAAACGGTTTGTTTCAGTTCAGGAGTACGTTTCTTCATGATTTCTTACAAAACATTTTCCGGCAGTATACCTGTAATTTCGCAATAACGGCAATGATTCACCTGAGTGTCAGTTCAAAGAAGAGAAGAATGTTACTCCGGGGTGAGAGGCCAGCGGATATCATCCGCTCATGTTAACAGTTTGCTTATTACTGCGTGTCGTGCTACCAATCGTAGCTTCGCCAAATGAAATCAATGCGATTGCGATCAATGCTCGCGTTGTTGGTTCGTTAATTACTGTGTAAATGCAGTTCTCTCACGGAAATCATGACTGACTTGCTTTGCAGCCTGACTGCGAGTACGAAATGTTTATATATACGTTTCTGTCGTCTGCACAATCAACTGTATCACGGCTGAGTGGCGAAGTTATCACACAGATAATGCAAAATGAGGCAAAATAATCAACTAGATGAATGACATTAACTGAATTGATGATGGATTAGAGGACTATATTATAGAATGTATTCATCATAAATGCACACTACTAAATAATCCAGCCGTGATTGTGAATGCGTATTTCAGCGAATCAAATACAACAATACAGAAGGGTATCCTGCAACACGTAATAGTGCATTGCCTTATGAGACTAAGAAATAGGTTCAACAGAATCAGAGAACGTTTACAAACAATGAGCGAAACTAATAGTTTTTTTGAATTCTGTAATATGATACTTTAAATCGTATTTTGTATTGTGGCATGCTTTGAAAATATATAACATTTACTAATAGCGAACGCCAGATGGGAGATAATAGCAACGTTACATTATTTGTAACTCTGAGTTTTCCAAAGGACCTTCAAAGTGCAGTCAAAGTGTTTCGTTCTACTCTTTAAGGACAAAAAATTCATTCCCTGGGCATCTAATATCATTTTATGAACACACAAAACTACATACTGTTAGTGTGTAACTGGTGATATTCATAAAATAAAAGTTGTACTCTAACGAGTTACGAAGGATTTTTATTACTGTTCAAGAAAATAACACACCCTAAGGTTTTCCTCATCGAGATTTAAAAGGAAGTATTAAAGGTATCAAATCAGAAACAGTTCACAAATATTTTACAAGATTCGTAAAAATGTTAGACAAATGTAACATTTGAATAAATTTCACCAATTTCTTGTCTCATAATCATTTAATATCATACAATATAACAAGTTATAGTAATAAAAGTTATAATCCTTCCAATAGTACATATCAGTCAAAAGTACTTTGTCATCAGATGCAAAACTTTCCAATACAGACAATGATTACAATTCAAGCTAAACAAGACCCTCGATCATTGTACGGTGCCTTTAATACTAGAATATCCAGAGGAGTCAAAATTATCCTTTTTATTTTTAAGTGATAGCTATGTTACACTGATTGGAGTAGCATTTCCTTTTATGAGTTTTATTCAAATTTGGAATGTGCTTTCATTGTATTTAAAAAACCGGGCATTTCGCAAAACTAATTAGAGTTTTTTGCAGGTTTTACCATTAACGCCCAGAGTGGCCCTTTAAGATAATACTACAATTTTGTTTATTGGTATGCCTTACGTTTATTTCATGCGCTTCCGTATTTCAAGTATTTTACTTTACGATGCAATAATTAACTTCCTTCATATAATTGTGGTATAAATGGACAACAATGGACTCAATACGGTTTATTTTTGATTGTCATCCCCTTGCAAAGGTCATTTTATTTCAGGTACTCTCTTATTGAAGCCATTTTATTTAATGACATAATAATTAGCTTTTATTCATGTTATTGAGGTATGAACTAACAACATGGTCACTATACTACATGCTTTTGTTTGCCATCCCCTTGCAAGAATCAGGTTACCTACAAATGTGACAGTAACGCGAAGGTTGAAACGTATCGGAAACTTTATTTACGTGAAGATCAGGTACTTTCAGAGTTACAAAGCGTTCTGGAAAATTATTCAGATGTTGGTGAAGTTTTTTCTAGACTCAGAAGAAGAGTTTATACCACGGACAACTAGAGAAGATGAATCATCTAATAGTAGCTATACTGATTATGCAGATATTGAAAATGCAAATGCACAGTCTAGTAAGTATATTATTATTGCTAATTTATTATAATTGTATTCTTATCTAAATATAATTCTACAGTACATAATTTAGAACTTATAATTGCCTTCCTACACTTTTACTGTTATTCCTTTCTTAATTTAAAAATTATTGTGTTTTATAGATGAAAAAGATTCAAAAGTAGAAGACCCTCTTCCTCCTGTTGTGTATAACAACCGACTGCTTCTTCATCGTCTGCTGTAACACGTAAAGAAGTTGCTCCTAATGGCATGGTCTAGATAGAAGCAGTGGCTAATTTATTCACAATTCCATGTCTTAACTGGCATATAAATAATATAAAAACATTAAAACATAATTGAAAACAAATAGAATTTTAAAATACTAATGCAAGTATTAATTAATTAATGGCCCCTCCGGGCGTAAGAGAGGACAGGCAATGCTGGGTATCATAGAGTTAACAAACTCTTCCACCTTGCTACCACATTGACTAAGTATTTACTCTGGCTTAATATCATACTGATATTTCATATGCTTTTATGTCCTGATCTCTTCTCCTTTAAAGAAGAAAATGTGTTTCTTCTTTAAAAACAAACACATTTTCGGTAATGTGCCAATTTACCTTCATGGCTTTATTAGGTGTTTTAGGGCATTCTAACAGGTTTATCTTCAATATAAATTATGAGATTAGACTGATAGAGCTGTGCTGTCAAAATTTGTGCTTCAAACGTGAGAAGCAGATCCCTACATGTATTTAATCATCTTGAATTGTAACACGAGTCATTAAATGATGAAAAATAATATACTTTTTCATACCTTATGAAAAAAATCCAATTTGACAGCAACACAAACGACTTTTCTCAATTTCTTCTTACCTGGAAGAAAACAAAATATTTTCAGTTAGTGTTGTTGCAAAATAAATAATTAAATCTACAAGTATTTCATAATAGTAATTTATGTAACACGTGAATAATTTTGATTGTGGCATGAGTGAATGTTATGATTATCTACCAGTTGAATAACATTTTATGGAATATTAGCATTATAAGTTCTAGGAAACGGGCCATAATAATTCCGCATCCATTACTAACATAATTGAAAGCGTCTTCAGATGTATAAAAATGAGATGTTTGATTATTTTTAGACATTTAATTTGTTATTACTTGCCATGTTGAACCGATAACTAAGACAGCCAATTGCATGCATTCTCTTCCTAGGAGGGAAGTGAGCAGATGTTGCGGACTGTGATGTAGCGTATTACCAGCACAGAGTTGTGAGTAATTATAAATTCACATCTTAATTATAGTATACTCATTAATATTTGAGACAGTATTTTTAACACTTGAATAATTTCAATTAAATTATATAATATATAGATTCAATAACAGCCCGCCTTGATGCAATATGTATGTAATAATTTGTAAAAAAAGTGTATGTAACAGTCACTGCAAATGTTTATATTATTGTAAAACATGTTTAATAATGCAATGTGAATGCATTACGTAGTTTAGTAGTGTAAGAGCTGTGAGAAAAATAAGTTTAAAGTTGCTAACAATGAGGTAGCAATGAGGCAACCTTGAGGAAATAATGAGTTTGATAGTTTAAATGCTACTAGTCATGATTAGAGCAACGATAATGTAAATTTTGTGACAGTTTAAAAATAGCCAATCAACAACCAGAAGAAGCTTTAGTAAAATGCAGGTATTCTATTGGACTAGGATTAGCCAATCAGAGACTTGAAATACAGAAGTTTACGGGTTTCGACGGTTGAAATATGTTCAGTTTCCTGCAGACCTTGGTAGTGACCAGATGGAAGATGAGTTCTCTAAAGAAATATTATGTATCCGTGTGAAACGAAAATTATGTGTACGCGTTAAAAAAGTGCAAGTATTAAATTAAAGAATCTCATAGTTCTTGATATAAGTGTAGTGCTATTTAGTTTGTGTCAAGGATTAATAAAAAGAAGAGAAATTATGTATCCGTGTGAAACGAAAATTATGTGTACGCGTTAAAAAAGTGCAAGTATTAAATTAAAGAATCTCATAGTTCTTGATATAAGTGTAGTGCTATTTAGTTTGTGTCAAGGATTAATAAAAAGAAGAGAATTAAAACTTAAAATCTGTGTAAGCCTACACGTTTGTAAGAAAAACGTGTCTCTAAAGTAATACTGAAGCAGCCGAGGCAAAAAACATAAATAATATGTATAGAACCAGTTTAATAACAAAGTTAATATTTTGTTTAAAATTTGGAGCGTAACAACAAAAATTACATCTTCAAATCGTCTTATCATACGTAATGGCGTATTACGTAATAAACAATCCACTTCAAATTGGCGTCCATACTTGGAGCTAAATAAACAAAACTCCAACGTAAAGACAATACCTACTTCAAGTTGGCAGCCATACGTGGGGTAAATACTGTTACAAGCTACAATTTGAGAAAAAGTACTACTTCATATTCAACGGTTTTTGAGTCTTCGTTGCCCAAAGAAACAATGTCACAAACTGGTTTCATTTTCTCTCTATAAGCCACAGTAGCTCTGAATAGGGTATTACGTCATTGCTATAGGATATACGTCATTACGTCACAGTGCCATAATGAGCCAATTATGCACGATATTGAATGAAGAGGAAACTTTGTATAATGGTAGGACTACATAATGACTATTATATCTTTACAAATCGGTTTTACACAAACTATTTTTCAGTGGTTTATTAGAATCTTGTAAGCTTTATTACAGAAATTGTGTACGAAACAGTTGAATAACGAAGTTAATTTCTGTAGCTCTTGATTGCTCGTTAGTAAGACCATGAAGAGAGTACAAGAATGACTCCACTTTCATTTGAACTTAAAGGGAGTCATGAACCATTTAATGAGAAACTAATTTCGATATCTGACATATATTAACACGTGTAAATACATGTCTTCTAAGTTTGCTCATATACTTTTATACAAAGGTATTTTATTAAGGAAAATATAATTTTAATTAACAATTTGTGTTAAACTATTGTCAATTAGCTTTTAAAACACAACCATTCAAACTACTAATGCTAAAGTGGATCAACTAAAGCAATGATATGTTCTTTTTATCATTTCTAAACTTCGTCAACTATTTTCATTAGTTTATGAGAAAACTAGAACTAGAAAGTGTTATTCACAGAAAGAAAAAAGAAGCTGTTTAAGTAAAAATGTTGAAACAACAAAGGTCAATGGCTTAGACATTGCTATAGTTAGCAAAGTTATCAATTTAAAGAGAAAAACTTCACCTAAGAATTCAGCCGACGTATCTCCCTCTGCTCAAAAAGTATAGGATTTTTATACTTTCTCTACTACGTATAGTAAGTCGGGGAAGTATGGTATTCCACCCAAAAATTCAATACCGAGATTTTGCCGGAAATATATGTTTTGAGACTCTCTGAATCCAAAAAAAGCATTTTTGGAAACATGTCCGTGTGTGTGTCTGTGAACAGCATAACTCAGAAACGAACAGTCGGCTAAACACCAAACTTGGTGTTTAGGTTCAGTATCTTCCAGAGTTGCGAAACGAAGGTTTTCAAAAAATCCCCCCACCCCAGATTACCCTTTACATGGAACATTTTTCGAAAATTCTAATTTTCTCAAAAATGGCTAACGATGTTGATTAAAATAACATATGTTTCAGATATTTTCATGATAAATGGAAATGTATATCTCGAATTTTCTGGGAATGTCTCCAAAAGTATTCTTCATTGTGAACGACTTTTGCATAACTGGTAAACCATAAGAGATAGACAAAATGTTACTACACAAAAAATGTAGATCGCGTTAAGATACACAATTTGTGTCATATATTTTTTTGTTGGGTGAACCATTTTCGAGATATTGCTTGTTATTCCCTTAAATTTTCCAATACTTATACTTTTTCTCAAATGGAAATTCGTTATTCATTTTCTTTGTCCTGGTAATGCAAAGAGAATGGAATACTCCACATAGCAACCAGCTCTTAAAATATTTGACTTCCCCTTACATCTACAAGAAAATTAGCAATAGGATTAACATGTCGATGAGAATAAGTGTTTATAAAAATAGTTTGTACAAGTTAGAGAAAGGCATGTGAGTGTAACACATCAAATTTTTTTTCTGTGAAGTGGCGAAGAATCCAATTATACTGGATGCATATTTTGGCGGAATGCTCACAGTGGGAGAACTAGTAAACAATTAAAATCACAGAAAAACCCTTAAGTTACTGTTTTTGGGATCTACTGGCTGACCACAGGAAGTGACAAAACACGGGAAATTTCCTAGTTAAAGTATGCAAAGGCAGGTAAAATTTGTTCAATTAGTCACAGCCAATTTCTCCTTTTTTTCTTTCTTTGTTTTTTTATTTTGTTCCTTTCATCACCTTTAACTTATTTCTTAAATTTAAATGTAGGATTTATGACCCTTACCAGGTATTTTTGTAATAACTTTAATAATTAGATACCAATACATATAATTTATATATAAAATTTAAACAAATATTCAAAACGCAGGTATTGTGCCAAAAAGAATATAAAAGTACGAGTACATATCAAATTAAAGAGAAAATTCCAATTTATAAGCTACACAAAAAATAAAATTGTCATTTTTTTTATATATTACCATTTGGACTCGCCTTAATGAGACAATAAAAATGAAAAGGACAGGTGTATAGGATGGTCCCTAATTGCAAATATAGAACAAGCCATATTTAATTTCAATTAATTCAAATCCTCTTCCTAGATTATCAGAGAAGAATTTTTAAGCTTTCGAGAACGACTACTAAATGAAAATTTTATAGTTTGCAAGTAAAACAATTGTCACAGCTGTTCATCTTATTTTTCACAATGTACACTCGGTCAAACTAAAAGTGTCCCTTCTCTTAAGCAGTTAAATTTGTTCAAGGTCCCTTCGAGTTAGAGCGTAGTTCACAACCGTCAACTTTTTTACGTCGCTTGGCTAACTATATAATACAAGCCACAAGGCACTGATTTGTGTTACCTGCACATCGTGCTTGGGATGGAGCAATGGTTAAGCGACTTAACATCCACACAAGCAGCTGAAATTGATTTTCCGTAGTGGATTGCTATATTTTACTTTTTAAATCTCCTTTTAAGTATATAATTAACTTATAAAGCTTGGGTTAATTCATTTTATTTAAAAATATAATCACAATATTTGTTAAATTTCTGTTATAAAACTAAATCCAGTATGAAGCCTTCTCCCTCGGGTAGCAGGATGCATTATGTGGCACAATTAAAACAACATTGAAAGGGAAAACAAGAAGAGAAAAAACATTAAAATTTTATTCCGTCATAGCACTTCCTGTTTTACTATACTTGGTAGTGAAATATGGACGCTAGGAATACAGACCAGTAAATTAGAAGCAGCCTAAATGCGTTTCCTAAGATCTGTTGAAGTCTGTACAAAAGAAGGCCGATTTAGAAACGAAGACATTAGAAATGATTTAAATACTGAATCCATTATGGAAAATCTAATAAAATACAAAGAAAACTGGCTTCCACATTTAGAAAGAACGGCACTTGAAAGAATTCCCAAAACGATAATGGAATATAAACCAAGAGGACGGATACCAATGGGAAACGCTGGACTGAGGTGAGACCAAAAGGAAAAGAACCTCCTACCAAACCATAATGCGATGGTTGTCATCTACGGTATGAAGGACTACTAAATAAGTGTAAAAGGACGGTATATTGCTCCGCCATTTCGTTATTACACACAGAAGTGAAAAGGGAAGCATTAGTCTACCTAGTTTTGTGTTCCCCATTATAACTACTACAAGAATGTACGCAGTCTTGTGAACATAGCCTAGCAGTCCCGAGCGCTCACGGAAGTACCCGAATGGAACTTTTAAATTGACCACGTACACGAAAGCAATTTGCTGATCAAATAATAAAAACTGACAAAGTTATGGCCAATTCTAGAGATTTCAGTTGGCTCACTTTTGTCCCGCCACTAAGCTTTTTAAGGGAAAGCCTTCATCTTTGAAGTTTAACAGGCAGATATACGGCTGTGGATTCAGAATTTCAGGCATCCCATGTTTGGGTTTATGTGACAGATTTAACAGCGCTTAATATCACTCCACTTCAGTTTAGTTCTAAGCGCCTCATACACAATTTGATTATCGTTTGTAATTGGATGTACCCAACTGTAATCTGAAGCTACATGTCTTAGTGGTTACTAAGGCTGCGTTGAACCATTGAGAAAATGTGAGTGAGGCAGTATTTTTAACATTTAAATGATTTCAGTCAAATTATATAATATAAAATATAATAACGCCCCGCCGTAAAGAAATATGTGTATGATATATAAAATGTATGTAACAGTCAATTATATTATTGTATACATATGTAATGTTATGTGAATGTTTTACGTAATTCAATAATGTAGGAGCTGTGAGAATAATAAGGTTAAAAGCTAACAATGAGGTAACAATGAGGTAACCTTAAGGCAGTAATGAATTAGAAATTTTAATAATGCTACTGGTAATTCTTGGAGTAACAATAATGTAACATATTTAAAACAGTTCATAAATAGCCAATCAACAACCAGAAAAAACATTAAGTTAAACAAAGGTATTCTATTGGAGTAGGATTAGCCAATTAGAAACTGAAATGGAGCAAAATTTACAAATTCAGAAGTTAGTGCTAGCAGACAGTGTTCCTAACCGGACGCGAGACTCGTCCTCGAGAAGTTTAATACGTATACAGTGTGAGACAAAAATAGTTTACATGTTAAAAGTACAAGTAATTAATAAATAATCTCACAGCTCTTACATCAGTGAGATGTTATTTAAATCGTGTCAAGATTTAATAAAAGGAGAGAAGTAAAAATTATAATCTGTGTAAGTCTACATTATTAGCCGCACCACTCTCTGCTAAGAAATTCATGTCTCTAACAATAATACTGTCGCAGCCGAGGCAAACAAATATATAATATTTAAAGAAACAGTCAAATTACAAAGTTAATATTTTTAAACTTGGGGCGAAGGCTACCCGAAACCTTTTACCATACATGCGGTTTCAAATAGTTCAAGGTCGGCTCCCCAACAATTGAACTACAATATAACAACTTCTAAATTAAACCTTCCACAAGAGACAACTTTTCTCTTAAACAGAGAAGTCCAATGGTTATAGCAATTCTTATGAAGATGATGCCAGGGAATAAAAGCAGATTTCATTCAAATTGCTGCTGAAAAACAAAACAAACAATCCTGTTAAACTGTACATCAAAAGCATCACATATACATAATCCATTATGTATGCCTAAAAGCTTCTTGCAGTGTTTTATGTTAATCTGTGGAGATATACATGTCCGAATTTAGAATATTTTAAAGCAGATTTTATTCGAAGGATAAATTTTAGAGGTAATTTTCGAGACGTCTCAAAAACACTATAAAAGCTTTTAAGGAGCTATTGTGTAAGTTTCTGTGGTACCTATTATTATAATTGTTTCTTACAATGAGTTGTATTGCATTAAATTTATTTTGAATAAAAACGACCGACGGTGACTAGATTTTAGAACGAACATAGCGATATTTTCAGTAATTCAGTAGAGTTGAAATTTTAGGAAAATAAGGAAATAAAATATAAAAAGTATGTTAACATTTTAAGCAATTAATAATTCCATGCCGTGCATATGCTTTTTATGGCAAGGCATTGAACTTAATCTGAAGGCTTTAAAATGAAGTAAAAAATCTTATGTGTTACACTCACAGGACTTTCTCTACTCTTGTACAAACTATTTTTACAAACGCGTATTCTCCATATGCGTCATGTTAATCGAGATATCGAGATGTTAATCTTATTGCTAATTTTCTTGTAGATCCAAGGGAAATTGGTTGGCTTTAAGCGATAATCAAATGTTTTAAGTGCAGGTTGTTATGTCGAGTATTTCATTATCTTTGCATTACCAGGGCCAAAAAAAAAAAGAAAAAGAAGGAAAACCGAATTCCCATTTGAGAAAATGTATAAGTATTGGAAAATTTAAGGGAATAACAAGGAATATCTCGAAAATGACTCACTCAACAACAAAATGTACATGACAAATTATGTATTTTAACGCGATCTACTTTTTTATGTAGTAAAATTTTGTCTATTTCTTATGGTTTACCAGTTATGCAAAAGTCGTTCACAATGAAGAGTACGTTTGGAGACATTCCCAGAAATTTCAAGATATACATTTTATTTGCCATGAAAGTATCTTAAATATACGCTATTTTAATCAAAATCGTTAGAGCGAAGTCATTAACGACAGCCGAAATAGCGAACGCGTTAGATTAAAAGTTCTTAAAATGCGGTTAGGGGTGAATTCAGTACGTTTGAATGGAATACTAGAATTCTGTAAAAGAGAGAACGAATGAAACACTCAGATCTAGGGAGGTACTGCCTAGTAATAATGTTAGAGGCACACGTATAGTTTTCAAGTATTGGCTCAAGCGGGCAGGAACCTTGGTAGGGGTAGCATAGGTACCCGAGATTAAACTAAGAACGTTCCAGCATCCTAAGTCAGAAACACTCTCTCTTGAGATTTATTCAGTTAATCATGCGACTTTATCGTGTGAAGACGATCCTTGTGACTACGTCTGTGATAGTTTCATTTCAAGTTGTGTAGCGCTTAGTGATGCGCTTGTGTTAGTAAGAGTTAGTGGCTATTGCAAGGGATCTTTCCGAGTAACATTTTAGCGACTCGCGGCAATTTACGCTTCTAGCTACTTTTATTGCGATAACAGTTATTTCAAACCGTGAAATGATACTGCGGAAGTTAGCAGGTATAAGAAGTCAATTGTTATAGTTTCGAGGGCTACGATTCATCATCAGTTTCATTATCTTCAAACGGTCGACAACGCGCTTCAGTAGTTCAAGTATTAGATTACATTAAATTTGTCAGTCAATTTAAACTGGTGTTATCCTTTCAACCCGCCCACGCATACTCAGAGAGAGAGTTCATAGCAAACCACTGTAGTAGCCAGCAGCAGAATCAACAGCAGATATTGAAGCAAAGGGTGTGTCTTCAACAAAAAATGACAATCATCGCCCGTTACATCGTTTTGTGCTGAAGAAAATGTTAAGAACTGGGGCCAAAAGAAGCGATAATTACAAAGAAAAGTGAGGTGGTGGCCTTCACTTTAAAACTGATGGTCGGCAGTTTCATAGAACGCTGCATTTTCACCTAGCCCCATCTATGATTCTAAGAGAAGGCGGGGAAGCAATTTTGTAGATTGCTTCAAATAGACTATCGACTGGGAAGATGACAGTCCTGTTAAGAGTGCCTTCACATACACCCAATGTAGCCTTTCTTTCCCTAGGGTATTTTATAGATCCTTTCAGAGTGTGATTTTAAGCACAGCAATTTCGATTTCTCTGTCCATGGCGGAGACAGAAGGTATAAATAGAAACCAGGTCACGTGAATGGGAGGCAGCTGTCTAAGTAACAGTTGAATTGCAACTGGAATAATAACGACCTTATACCTGGTTGCTCTTGGGACACATAAATGCGGGATATGAACAGAAATCAAGTGAATACCAATCTTAGAGGAGAATAATAGTTCTGTACTTGATCATTGAATTATTATTATTATTATCATTATTATTATTAATCTCCAAAGCCATACATCCCATTTTAAGGCATATTAGCGTTATAATCAATACAAAACATATACATCAAATAAGTATGCAAATAAAAGTACAACATTTTGTAACATTATATTAAAACATAAACTGAAAATCTTGGCAAGAATGATAAGGCCATATTACATGTATACCAAATCTTTGATATTAAATTCCAATATTTAAATACATCAATACATTTATAAACTAAATAAATTACGTACCACCATGTACATAAATACAGAAAGAATCTACTAATAAAAAAGTATAAGGTTTAAATATTCGATTAATCTCCCTATGATGATACAGTGCCTTCCTTTTATGCCAAGGCCGCGCATCGTGTTGTTGAAAGTGGTGTCCATCTGCGCGAAGACATTCTTGACATTATCGGATGAAATTACTATTCACCATTTTTCTTGCGTAATGTTCAGAATTTCTGGTTTTATATTGCCCTTAAATTCATCTATGGCCTGGGGATTGTTCCTATAAACTTTATTTTTTAGCGATCCCGTTCTAAATTTATTGACGAAACATCTCATGGTGTCTCTACCCGGAACTGAATAACCAGTAAATATGCTGCTGAAATTAAATTGTCTACGCACCTATCCCCATGATTCAGTTTTCACATATATATCATACACAAACATACGCTGTTAAAGTGTGAATTTGTTGGCAGGCATTTCCATTAATAGGAGAATAACATTCCTAAGGAAATCTCACTCAGCATACTATTGTCGAAACACTTCAATACACGAAGACAAAGCAACGACTCACAGCTGATATACGCACCCTTGATACGTCATGCGCCAGTTATGCGCTGTGATGTAACACCGAGGTCGTTGCTGTTTCCGCCTCTGTAAAGTCTACCGGGGGGTGGTAAAATTAAATATATATGGCGATAATAAAAACATCGGCTCTGGTAAATATTGGCTTTATTATACTGTTATGTTACACATTCAGGAACGCGAGCCACCACTACGTCAATTATCCGCGACTGACTTAGAGAAGATTTTTGCACGGCGCAGAGATCAGCTAAGTGAACTTATATGCCACAGGGTTCCGCGAAGAGTGTAGTTACATGTATTTTGTGAATTTCGCCATGTCCGATATTATCCAAATTACAGTGTGTGAGTTCGGCAAAGAGTAAAGTTATTTGTATTTTGTGAATTTCGCCATGTCTGATTTCATCCCTACTCCACATATGTCACGTGATTATTTTGTGCGATTTTCAATCATGTGACGATCTCCTGTTTTCGTATTCGTCATTTTGTATTCTTGACTTTACATTTACTGGCTAAAATTTCAGTTCTGTTCAGCTTTCTCTTCCCACGGTACTATTTACAATTAGTTTAATTTATACTGTAGCACGTATGGCTTTAATCTTTTCTCGGCACAAACATCCTGTTTCTTCCGCTTTGAAGAAATAGCACTTTCCGAGACTTATTTTCCACAGAACCTTATTTAATGGCTCAGTGCATTTGTATACGTAACGACAGACCTTTCCTGTCCCAAGAAAAGGGATGGGCTGGTGACTCGAACCTTACTTCCTCAAACAATTGCAATAGTTTGTATCAAGGTTTTTCCTATCGAGTTATAATATTAAATACAACATTTTACATCTTTGTTTAATCTATATACAATCAAATCAAATACGGAGCCTAGTTGAACCGTATCAGCCTATACGCATATAAGGCGGTTGTGGCCTTGGCATAAAACAAAAGCCCTGTAGAAAGAGCATAACTTTTATGAAATATGAAAACTAATGGTTTCTATAATATAGAAAGCGATTTATGAGCTCGAAGCCTGTTCTCTCAAAGGTAAGGCAGTTAAACAGAGGATGTTTGATAATCTCCGAAACAAAAGTAATGTGAGGCGTTTACGTTTAGGATTTTTAATCTCTCGTGACTTGAGGTGTAGACCTGCCAACGTTTCGCCCATCTTATAATGCAGCTTCCACAGGGGTAAGTGCTGGTGATGGTGATGTTGGACATAGGTAAGTGCTTTAGCTCTTTAACTTTTCAATTTCTAATTTCAATGGTGAGCTGTCTTTAAAGTAGCAAATTCTAAAACACTAACATTTTATTTAGCGAAAGCATACACGCAGAACGTGAACTAAGAGAGTAGTTTGCAGAAAACCCTGCGGTTTGGATTCTGTTCCCTGCACAATGCAGCTTTCATTTTTAATGAATGAGGCTTCTTCGCACGATATGCATTTCCACTCGCAATGTATTGTTCAAAAGGCTCTGCTACACAATAAAATACTCCACAAATATAGTAATGGACGGTACGCAGGGTAGTGTGGTGTGTTTATTTAGAGAGTGTGTCAGTGGCAATAAAGGAAGTAGAGTATGCTTTGTATCTCTGTCCATGTGAACACGACGATGCCATTATTATATCCAGCTCGGGTCAATTGCAATGCAGACACCAGAAAATCTTCCGGTTGCAGCAGCAGCATTTTAAATGTAATTAAATATATTAGCAAAGCACACACACGGAGACGTGAACATGGAGTATAAATTAAAACTCGGTTTTTCACCTGCAACATGACCCGTAAATTGTTCACTGGTGCGATTCAGGAGAACGCTAAGCAATTTATGAGAGAAGTAGGAAGTAAATTCCCAAGCATAGTTTTGCAGGAAATGTTACCGGACCAACTACGAATGCGGTCCTAATTTGTAATGGATAGAGGTGTTCTTTTGTGGAAGATGGTAATACACTGCCGTTGTGAAAATTGCAACACCAAGAAGAAAAAGCATGAATACAATGAATTTAATACCACAAATTAGGTACATGACAAGTAACAAATGATAAATGTTTTAAATCTATACATGATCTTTGAGCCCTAATATTCAGTATTTGGTGTGGCCTCCATGCGCTGTAATTAGAGCTGCTATACGCCGGCATTGAAAAAAAAGGGTTTTGATTAAGTTCCTGAGGGATTTCCCTACACGCAGTTTGTATTCGAGGCCACAAATCCGTGACACTGGTTACTGGAGGACCGTGACGCAGCATATGACGACCAACCATATCCCAGACTTGCTCGATGGGCGGCATGTCAGGCGAACGTGAAGGCCAGGGAAGCAATCGAACCGTCGCTCTTCGAAGAAGGCTTGTAAATTCCTCGCAATATGTCGTCGGGCATTGTCCTGTTTAAATGTGGCCTGTGGAGATGCCTGAAGAAGAGGGAATACCTCCGGCTCTACAACCAGTGTTATATACCGGTTACTGTTCAAAGTGTCCTCAATTCGTAGGAGGCGTGATCGGCTGTTGTAACCAATGGCGCTCCAAACCACCACACATTATGTTTGTCCGCTATGCCACTCTCCAAGTTGCGCTCACCACGGTACCGTCGGATAGTATGCGGCCATCACTGTAGACATTTTGAAGCGGGACTCGTCCGAAAGGACTACATTTTGCCACTCAGCACCCCAGTGACGGTGTTCACGTGGCCATTGCAGTCGGAGGGGCTTGTGGTTTCTGGAAAATGGAAGCCGACGTAATGGCATGCATGCCACCAGTCCAGCCTGCAGCAGACGGCGACGAACCGTTGATGCAGACAAGTTTACACCTGCTGCAGTGCTCCAACGTCGAGCCAATACTGCGGATGAAGCTGCACGGTCTATTATAGCCATGCGGACAAGATAACGGTCATTCCATGCTGTGGTCATGTTCCGTGGTCCAGTATCCGCTCTTCGCTGCGTACGAACTTTATCTACTACTGCTTCCACACCGCATCACTGTCATAACAACATGTTCTGTACAAGCCGAAGTCACGGTATGACAAACCCACTTCCCGGAGACCGATCATTCTACCCCGTTCAAACTCACTCACATGCCGATATGGCTCCCTTTGACGTGGACGAGGCATACTGGCACTCATTATATTGTTTCCACATTGTTGGACAGCTGTACCTAATCACTTATTGCTTGCACACTCTTCTACCGTTCCAACAAGTTTGGAGTTATTCGGGAAATTCTTTCTTGGTGTTGCAATTTTCACAAATAGTAGTGTATGTAAAACTTCCAGTGACTTAGAAATTCAAACTGCAGCATCAAAGGGATTCTCCAGATTATTCTTATAAAAGCATGTTTTTCCACCATTTCATCTTAATTCAGATAAAATGTTACAGAGATATCTTTATTACACTTTTTGTTGAGGCACAAGAGGGATACATAAAGCTGAAGTGATAATCAGCTGTTTAAAAGCGGGTCGCTATATTCTCGCCTTGAAATTCCGTACTCTTTCCACGACATTGCGATTAACAACTAAATAATAACTCTTCATAAAACCATAAAGTGGTTACAAATTCAAACCAATAACAATGATTATCTCGGAGCGGTTGATGCTACACAAAGTTATTTGACACAAACTGCGTGTTTTAAGGATATCAAAATTTTCTTTGTACTATGTCTCTATCTTACTAGTTATACAAAACTGTTTCCATATGAAGAGGTCTTTTTTGCTATTCCCAGAAAATTCAAGACACATTTTATCTGACAGATAAATACCGTAAATATACAGGATCTTTGGTTTAAAACCTGACCGCCCGCATGGGGTTTTGCGCCTAGGTAGCATGACATGTTACAGCCGGTCGTGCCAGCACGCTGTCTTCGCTTCGTAAATCTGTATTCCTGTAAACCTGTACATAAAATATAACAAAATTAAATCTCACCTCATAGCAAATGCTGGAGCGTTAGCCATGAAAATCACTATCGAAGTTAACACAACAGGTTGGGCTTTCACTGACTTTTAACATGCAGCAGTAAAACTGTTAAAATCTTTCAAATGCACCAGGTGATCCGTAGCACGTGTACATTATTGCGACTGTTTTCTGTCATCAGTGACTGAAGGCCCTCAGCTTGTATTCTTCACAGACGAGGCGTGGTTCCATCTAACGGGCATGTGAACACTCAAAACACACGCTACTGGTACTCTGAAAATACGAATTGTTTATCCCTCTTTATGTTACGAAAATTGGGGTTTGTTATACGATTAGCGCAACACGCATAGTTGGTACGATTTTTCACGAGAATACAGTAAATGAAGAGCGGTATAGGAATGGCATTCTCGACTCATTTTTAGTGAGCTAACGGAAGAAGCAAAATAATATTCGTGGTTTCAGCAAGATTGCTCAACTGCTCATTCAGCAGAGGAGTCCATGGGTATAAAAACGGAAGTGTTTCACGATAGAGTGATTTAGTACTGGTGTGTGGCACTCCCGCAATCAAACAAATCCTCACACATTGTAGGAACGTAAGCAAAACATACGAACTGAAATACGAAACATTATGGTGGCCCAGTTAAATTGTGTCAATCTAAATGGGTTTACTCGGTACAAAGATAGTTTAGCTGCGGAAGGACGATATTATAAGCATTTTTTTTGTAAGACGCGAACTGCATATATTTAATTATCTTCTAAATACCTTCTTCTGTATTCTGGCATATTATTTATCTTATTTTCATTACCAGACGCACTGTTGTGTTCTATTTTTGCTACCAGACGTAGCATTATTGGGTCTCATCAGTTAGATTTCGGCTTAATGGTCCTTCCTTTCGGTGAGGATCACGCCAAAGGGAAGGAATTCTTTGAAACCGTCTGGTATTACGACAGACCTGTCTGGCTTCGGCTAGACACGAGTGGAGCCAGTGAAGTGGTCGTCGGAGCCAGTCGTGTGTGTGGTCCGTCTACGGTGATGTGGCATCTCTCTCCATCCTGTTTCCTTTGTTCATTATGTAGAGTCGCCAAACGTTTGTGAATAAATCCCAGGTTTGTAAAGATAATGTGTGTTATGTAGTGTTTCAGTATAGCATAAAACCCGCGCCTTCCCCTTAAATCTACACATCAAGGTCGTGGACTACATATATATATATATATATATATATATGTCTCAACGCGTCTCACGGAGCTTATTAATTACCTCAACACGAGCTTTCCCACCTTAACCAACTTAGAGACACCATAAAAAATAATGCTCAGCCGATTTCCAAATATGTTCACACTAATTCATCTCTCTTCTTATCTGTTCTCAGGAATTTCTCTTTTGCGTTGTTCGTGTCTGCTACACAAAAAGATACAATGGCGCCCTCTTGCTAGCTTCTTGATTTTACTCCTTCTTTGATACGGATAACTTATTGTTGACCTCTCTCGTTGCTAGCGTTCGTCATTACTTTGGCTTTATTTCCCTATATATCACGCTTGCATATCTAACTTTAAAATCTTTCTATCTTTTTTTCTGATTCTTTCTTGAGATTTTGTTTGGTTTTAACATTATTACCTTCACTGTGTATTAGATTTCTAGTTCATAATATGTCATCCTCCGTGGTATAATGGATACCGTGCTAGCCTCTATTTTTCGATGTCGCGGAGGGCTATGGATTTTTTCGGGCGTAATAATCCTTAGTATGGCTTCCTTCGCAAGGAAAGTAAAGCCGGTGGTCCCGCGTCATAGATTTACGGCACGTAAAGCAAACTCAAGCCTGATAATGAGGCCTCTGAGCAACATTACCGGTCTTTCACGCCCAATATAGAATGGGACGCTAAGAACTATATCAGTTAAAGAGCGTCCATAAGTAAAACTCAATTTAATTTTAATTTAGATATAATATTAATAATTTACATTCATTAATTCAATTCTCTTCTCTTGGTGTGAATCTATATATCATTTTATAACAGTTAATCCTACCTTCAAGGTTTACAGGAATACAGACTTAAGAAGCAAAGACAGAGTTTGGCACGGCTGTGGATGTCGTACCACCCAGACCAAATCTCAGGCGGTACATTGGAACAATAACAGGCAATAGTTCATCCATTTGTAGTTTACTTAAACAAAACAGTAACTTAAAACAAAGTTAAAAACATGATACAACTTGTGTTCATCTGATCCAGCACCAGTAACAAACTTCCTAAAGAAGGAAAAAAGAAATCTGGAGAAAAGTAATTTACTTTCTTATAGCGCTAGGGCTCAGTAAAAGGATAGAAGAAATTTGTAAAACGTGTTTTCACGAGGAAGATTCTGGAATTAGCGCCGAATGGCATCTGCTCGCCATTTCACACGATAAGGTTCCTTTTGATGTATTTGGGGACACTACTAAACTTCTAGCAGCGAAACCCAGTCTCCAACTGGAACAAGATCCCATCACAACACTCCATTAATTATTTACTTGGATGCTGGATGATATTACAAACATTAGTTACATTTAAAGTTTTGTTGTTAATCAGCATAAACAGCAGATGATATTTTGTAGGCAAGATATAGGCCGAAAACCAATAACAGTCACCTTTAAGCTATATTGTTTCGTAGCATTATCAATAGCTGAATCTATATTCGTTTCAAAGTGAAGGAAAAATAGTTTCCGTTTGAACGTATGGGTTAGGTCAGATTTAAGTACGCATTGTTTCTTGAGAGCAATGTTTCTTGAAATGAATTTAACGCCCTGTGTATCGTTCCTCGCGTTCATTGTAGCTACAGTAGATTCCAGCTCAACTTGATAGCGCGTCGCCCCGGATGTCCACGGGCGGGTCGAGTGCCAATATATGAATTTAGCTTTCATCTTCTCTATGCGACGTGGGTCAAGCTGAGATCAGCGCGTCGTAGCAGGCCTCACGACATCATGCTCTGTTCACATTCTTCTGCCGCTACTTCCACGCATAGCTTGGCCCTGCTTGCGCATGCACTAAACAAAACGAACGTTTTCTATCTGGATTTTATTGCCAGTTAGGAAAATACAATAATGGCTAACAGACAACACACATTTCAATAAGATAAAAACGAAATTCTATGCAACCCTTTTTCAGCTGAAGACCAAGACTGAAGACTTGATGTCATAAAAGGACTTTGGAATCACCAAAGCGGATAAGCAACTAAATACTGGTCCTACTTCATACACCCGCCATCTTCCTGCTTGCAACTCAGAAGCTTTTTGCTTTCGCTATTGGTGACTTAAGTAAACAAACCATCGCTCTAGGTGTATACCAGGTGGAAGGGAATCCATTACATTCCTTGCAATATATGCTTCATAAAAATAATACAAACAAAAAATTATAATAGCATTTTGTGTTTTGATCAGCCGTAAAAAAAATAGACTTTGTTCCAAATTAAATGTTCGTTCAATTCAACGAGAATGTACGAAGATAGTAGTTTGTAACTTGTAAGATGAGTGGAGTAACCTATTTATGTTATAGTTTCAGTAGTATTTCTGACATTGCAGAGTTTTTAAATAATTTATCACTCAAAAGGATATTCGAACACCTTTTTGCAGACGTAATGTTGCTGTAAGACTCGACAACAGCGGAAACAGGTTGAAGTGGGTTACGGCATCTGAACTAATTTCCAGACGTAAACAAAACATAGGCTACCTCACTCCCCACTGTCTGTCCCACATGTATCCTGTCTGGCCGAAGTTCGTCTGCCGAATACATATCACACTCAACATGTTACGCAAGTCTTGTTGCTCAGTAAATACACTCTTTAACGAAATGTTGAGCTCAAAGAATTGAGATTAAGATAAACTACTATGGGCCTTCAAATAGTCCTTTTCGTATAATTTCGACTGAATAAGTCCAACAATATTCAGCTTTAATAATTCTAGATTAAGTCACTTCGTTATAAACAGATCTAATGCGAAAAGAAGAGTACTTTATTTTAGTTACAAGGTAAGAAATGAATCTGGAACACACACGGTTCATATAAATACGATTGTTAAGGCTTCATCAAAGTATAATACATAAGAGAAGCAGCAATAACAAATAAGAGCAATAAAGTCTATTTTTAAATCTTTTACTTGCATTTTTATGACTTCGATAGCGATATTTTACACTTTTATGTTGAGCAGCTCGTCTCTCATTACTTATCAGAAGTTTGGAATTACGTGAGTGTGACATTTATGCTGTCATGCAACATTAAAAGCTGGGAGCAAGTCAGGAACGAAAACTTTTCTCATTAAGGTGTCGTGAAGCCCTACAAAAAGTCTTAAGACTTGACCTTAGTAGACAACCAGCAGAGAGCGTTTAGCTTAATGAAAAATGGGGAGAAAATGTTTTTTTAAGATTTTGTCACAAGTTCATGGTGGAAACTGTGTTTTTATTTATATTGTTTCAATCTGACAGTTTCATTTGATGGATTTCATTTACTAAGATTGCTAATATTCAAATCTGTCTGTGTACTTATAAATATGTGTGAGCATAGTGCAGTAATGCATAATCCAACTTAAAAACTTTCTTTTCTCCAAAACTTCCTTTCTTTGCATTAAATGTCCATGCGTCGTAGTTATTTACCAATTAAACTTTTGTTTTGTGTAAAACTTCAAGAATTATCACTAACAGAACTCGCATGCCCGTTTTGGAAATCAGCAATTACATTAGTTTTTATAAAAATATTCATAATTTGATATCAAATAGAAAAATGTATATAAATGCAAAATATTTACCTTTTTTACTTTCTCTACTACGTAGAGTAAGTAGGGGTAGTATTGCATTCCACTCAAAAATTCGATACCAAAATTTAACCGGAAATACATGTTTTGAGCCTCCCTGAATCCAGAAATAACCTTTTTAGAAAAAGGTCCGTGTATGTGCCTGTGTGTCTATGAACAGCATAACTAAAAAACTAAAAGTCGGATAAATACCAAACCTGGTATTTAGGTTTAGTATCTTTCAAGGATGAGATACGAAGAGTTTAAAGAAAATCCCCACCCCAGACTATGCTTTACGTGGAACATTTTTAGAAAATTTTGGTTTTCTCATAAATGGCTCTTAACAATTTTGATTAAAACATCATATATATATATATTTATATATATACATAAGATATTTTTATGACAACTGAAATGTTTATCTTGAATTTTCTGGGAATGTCCCCAAAATTCGTCTTCATTCTGAAGGGCTTTTGCATTATTTATAAACCGTAGGAGATAGCCCAAGAGTTATTACACAAAATATGTAGATCTAGTTAAAACCCACAATTTATATCTTATACATTTTTTTTTCTCCAGTGAACCATTTCTGAGGTATTCCTTGTTATTTGCTTGAATTTTTCCAAAACTTCTACTTTTTCTCAAATGGGAATTCATTATTGTTTTTTTTTTAATTTTTTAATGTCCCGGACATGCAAAGAGAATAGCATGCTCCACATAGCAACCAGCTGTTAAAATATTTGACTATCGCTTAAAGCACACCAATTCCCCTTGCATCTACAAGAAAATTAGCAATAAGATAGTTTCTGCAAAAGTTTATCTCGATTAACATGAAGTAGATGGAGCATAAGCATAGAAATATTTTGTACAAGACTAGAGAAATCATTGAGCGCAACGCATCAGATTTGTCCTATACAGTTCCAATCTATTTTAAGAACCTCCATTATTTTTTACTTTATAAATATTTACTAAAGCCAAAATGTAATTCCGAATAGGATGTAATAAGTGGTTTGACACTTAGGGCATTTTTAATCAATAAATACAGATTTGGCTTCTAAACTCCAAGGTCCCTTTTTCGATTTCCGGCTCGAACGGGAGATTTTTCTATAACCAGTATTATTCTCAACCTCTGCAGAGTCTGGGAGCATTAGTGTGGGAGTAAATGCGAATGTGTTTAATGATAAAATGTAATACAACGAACGTTAAGAAACCGATAATTCAACGAGTGAAAAGATCAAAAGACCCAAATGTTTCTCCATTCAAATCCCCCGATGGCTGTAGAAGTTAGGTTGCTGCTATAGAAACCAAGTCATTAAATAATTAAAAATATAAAACAATTAATATATCTGAATCAAATATAAATAATCAAAGGTGTATTGTGTCTTTCTTTTATTTTAATGAGTTGATAACATATTTAAGCTATTCAAATTCAAACCTCCAGAGGTGTATTGTTTTAGTAAAGAAAATGTTCACTGAATCGAAGGACTTTTCAGTTGAGCAGGGTAAATATGAAATTAAATTTCATGGCATTAGAAATTAATAAGTTGATTTAATAAGATTGCACTGCTTGTTTAATAGAGTATAATGTTAATGCTGCTTAATGTTTGCCTCTTAATGTTTGTCTGTTCTACACTTCAATTTTATCCAATCCTTAATAGGGTAGGTCATCTGGTTAAACAGAAATGGTGTATGATATATGAACCTTTCCGATTGAATGAATTTTATGAAGGAAACCCCCCTCCCTTTAGTGTTGTTTCTGGTATATATTTTTAAAATACTTCACTGCATGCAGTTTTAGGATACACTGAGCATTATGGATCGTACCAAATTATGCTTTTTACATCACCTTGACGAAGTTTCAAGAGGTAACTAGTAAACTAAAGCAAAGAACCTGTTTTACTGCTGTAGAGGGACAACTTGACTTTTTTAGTTTTTCCAGCAGTGTACTCTTAATGAATCGGAAAGGCACTTCTCTCTACGTTCAACAGAAAAAGGAAAAATAAATGCGATACAACGCAGCTCGGATTTTTTAGTTTCGTATCATAGCAACGCGACGTGTGTGTGTGTGTGTGTGTGTGTGTGTGTGTGTGTGTGTGTGTGTGTATGTGTGTGTGGGGGGAGGACGCCAGCTTGGTAAGTGAAAGTGTTTGTACCTAGCACATGTTCGTTCATTTCTTTCCCTAATCACTAATGTCTACTAAACGCTCACTAACTCAGCAGGTTGTTGTGAACACGCTTTCTCTAAGCGATACTTATTCTAGAATAAACATACCAATCTAATTCATTACTTTGGGCAATTTAATTATCGGTGAAAACTTCATAGGTGATACAGGATATACAACGAGGACACGTCGCGCAACGCGATCTACATAAATCTATTGTAGCTACCACCCCGAGGAGAAATGGATGAAGATAAGGAAGTACGGGGGGTGTTGCAAGCCGCAGACAAATAGGCCACAGAGACTCACAGAAGTCCCGTAGATCTAATCCACCAGTGGAGCTACCAGAGTGGCCAATGAACGACCTATACAACCTAGGCAGGACTCCGGTATGTATGGGGAGTTTTCTTGAAGAAAGCATTTGCGCCATCTATTCGGCGCTGCTCCACACTCCATTGTGGCTTTTATATCCTACGCTTGACACCAATGTAACAAATAAGAATACCAGTTACTGCCAAATAAGCTTTATTTATCATTTAGGCACTCAGCGTAGCACCGACGTTACATTTGGGCACACACTCATACACAACTGATCCGTCGAATCCAATCTTAAATGAACTGCTGAATCACAACTTTCAACTGAACTGCTGAGTTACAACCCAAGATTAAACTGTCCACTTTTCACTTCGCCACTTCTTGACTAAGATAACTATACTAAGCTCCCTTGCAAGAACAGCCCCTTTTCTAGGTCTGCAGACAAAGCGGAACGTTTTAAAATCAGAATCTACTCGAAACGGGCCGAAAGAGATCCCTCCACAATGAAGCTATCGTTCCGTACTGCCTATTGTTCCATACTGGCAATTGTTCCGACGACAGGTCGAAGGCTCCACACAGGGGCCTGGCCGAGAGGCGCACGCGGTAACAAATCCTCTTCAAATGGAACTCATATTATTGAAGCTGCCGGCAAATCTGGGTTCCAGTTTTGGCAAAAAGGAAGCAAAATGTACATTTTTAATGGACATACACATTCCATTTTCTTAATATTGGTACCACCTGACATTTAGGAGTCTAATGCAAATATATGTTTCTTATATATCTTGATTTTTTAAGGAAACATATATTTTTTAAGATTTTTATGCATTTTGTAATCATTTTAATAACAAATCCTTATTGATTAAAGTACGCCTTCCCCACAAAGTATTCCACAGATGAATACAGCTCGTATTGGCTTGCCTAAGTGGATACATGTGAGAAAAAAGTTAGTGAGGCGTAGGAATTATTTTTCACCTCTTCGCTTATGTAAACGCGAAACGAATTATTGTTCCAGAATGAAACAAGAAACACAAAATTCTGCTTTCAATGATTTTTAAGTATAAGCAATTCTTTGTGTATAAGACGATACTAAATAATAAATACCTCATATCTTTAAACTTCGACGACGTTTCAGTTATTCCTTTACTCTCATTCAAATTCAGGCGGATATGGTAACGACAGTGTTAATTTTATCAGATATGTGTAATGCTTTAACTGATTCCGTAATTTCAGATTATAATATTATTTAATTGCATTTAAAATATCTGTTTTCGAAGAGTATATATCTATCTTAAATTCGAAATCTCTAACATGGGGAATCCTCGGAGACGATGTCTAAGGGATGTCAAATGCACCACGTCTGGATTGCCAATTTATCTTTGAATGAATATTATAACGACATATAAGCAGAACCGGTCATCATATTTGTAGTCATTTGTGAAACATCTGCAGTTAAATAAATTTCTTTGACATCTTGTTTGTCTTTTAACCTAAGCTCTGGGTTTGTTTTTTTACTGTCATAGCTCAATACAATTTGCATTACATCATAGTCAACATACTCGTATATCTGCAAATTTTGGTTTTTACTGAAGGGTATAAATAGCATTGTTTAACATTGGCGAATATGAAAATAAAACAATGTGTTAAATTAAAAACTGCATATTGTTCCGTATATGAAAATATGTTATAATTACTCCCAATTAAAAACTAACGATGCGCTTTAAACTAAAGTGGATGATATGTAGTCATTATTTGCGCAGTATAGCAAGTTTCTGTTTAAATGAAGGCAATTTAAGCATCTTTATTTTCAGCAATTCAAAACGTAAAAAATTCCTAGTTTTCTTTTCCAGTTTATCCGTTTAATAATTTCTCTTTCAATTTTGTTCTAGAATAATTTATTTCGGAATATTTTCAGATTACGTGAAGTAAATGCACATGTACAGCTCTAGAGCATCTTTGTAATGTTGTAGTTGTAGTAGTAGTGGTAGTGGTAGTACTTTTATTGTGAACAATTTCAATCTACTCTTGTACAATACAACAATCTCATGGCCTCATTGCCGTACATGCTTTTCCTGTCCCATATACCTAACACTGTGTGTATAATACTGAATATATACTCACTACATACACATAAATATGTAGATACTATGAGCTAACATAATGAAGGAAGGAAAAATAATAATAACAATAACAAGCATGAATTACAATTATATTACAAATATACACAGTGTTCCGATCCTTAAGTACTCGCTCTTATGCACCGCCCCCCCTCTTCCGTTCTCCAGGGCAATTAACCTCCTTTGCCGATTCTTAGACAAAAAAGAACCCATTTTATGACTACCCGTGTACAACATTACCTCCAAGCAGGCCTTCATTCCTTTACTGGATCCCAGAAACTGTGGTGGTATATATTGTTTTCTTAGCAATTCCGTTTCCTTGCACTCAGTCAGAATATGCTTCCATGTTTCTCTTTCACCACAGAGTGGACATATTCTCACTCTGGTGTCATCAAATAATTTGCTGCCTTTCCAGGCGCCCAATCTTAGCCACCCAAACCACTTCTTTTCTCTCGCGTACAATTATCTAAATAGGCCTCCGTCCCCCAGCCCCGCGCTATTTCCCACTGCAGGTTAAGGGACATTTTAGCCGTACATTGTGATTCTAAATTTTGTCTGTCAATATCACGTGGTGGTCTCTGAATTATCTTCCATCCGCTACGTCCCAATAACCTCCCCTGCAGCCAAATGTACCCTATTCCAATTTCTTCTAAGCCTCTTCGCAATTTCGATGCCCAACACGTATCCCACCCTTCCCGTACTTGCTCCCTGAAATATACCAGCGTAGAAGATGTATGTGAATGGAAATATAATATTTTAAACCAAAAATATATGATAATATTTTAAATTTTTTTAATAAAACAGAGCAAAATATTTTTCAATACAAGTAGTGGATAAAGGGCGAAATACAATACATTATAAATAATCTGTAGTATTAGGTACTCAGAGAAAAATAAAACGTGATGATACATTCACATGATTTTCTCTACCCTCTATTGTTTATTAAGGGAAGTCCAAAAAATTCCTACGAAAGCATATTTTTCTATCTACTAAATTTTAATCCAAATAAGCCCTTGAACAAGCAGATATATTACAGATTTTGTTATAGATAGAAAGGAAAGATATATAGTCAATATATGCTGGTCTTAAAATCATACTGTTTCCATTCAATCGCGAGAAACAAGTGAATGTTGACAGGACTTGAGAAGAAAGTTTTGAACAATTCGAACCATTGGAAATGAATTACGCCACAAAAAGGTTATTTTCAGTAAATTGTGAGTTCTAAAGAGATCTACACCTTTGCGTGGCACGTTTTTGTCTATCAATTAAGGTATACCGGTTATATAAAAGATTATACAAAACTCTTTCAAATTGAAGAGCACTTCACAGGTTATTCCCAGGAAATTCAAGGTATAATGCTATTTGCATGTAAATATCTTTAATATATAGTATTTTAATCAAAATGTATAATATCAATACTTTTGGAAAGTGCTCCACGTAAAGAATACTTGTAAACCTTAGTATTGCACCTTTGTAGGATACTGAACTTAATAATATCAAGTTTGATATTTATCCGCTTAAAATGTTTGAGTTATGCCAATTCAGATGCACATACCGAAAGCTTTTTGAAAATTATTTTCTTATTCAAAACATGTATTTCCGATGAAATCCCGGTATTGAAATTTTGGGTGGAATGTAGTAACTTCTCTGTCTACTATGTACGTAGTAGAGAGAGTAAAAGTTTAAGAAAAAGATTTTGATATTTTGGAATGTTTTAGAATTCCAAAAATAATTCCAAATATGGCAATTAATTTGTCCTAAACCGTAAGTCCTTTACGCAATTCCAATATGTTTCTCTGGATTGACACGAGGTATATGGCTAATAATCCCTACTTTGATCTCTGGCAGCACTGAATTAGTGTCGCAATTGAGTGCATTTAATGGTATGAGTACGAGGTAACAGGGTAATGCTTGATGATCGCAATGTTTGATGGTGTGTGTATGGCCAGCAGCCATAATGGGAATTTCTGTCGATGGTGCGAACGATAGTATGATTGTGAGCTTGTTCATATAATGCCTACGCGGATGTCTTACACAAAAAGTGAAACTCAGCAGGTGTGAGCAAACGACCAGGGGGGCCTTGGAACTAGAACACCTGAGCTCTACTCTACACGTTTTGCTGGAAATCTCCATGTTTTGCTAGGGAATAAGGAGTGTTTGTGGGTCAGGTTTTGCCTTATTAGCAGCGCAGTAGGCGTATACTCGTGGTGTGAGAGTATAACTCGCAGTATGTACACATGTCCCATATATTAATATATGAATCATTTCTGATGATTCTGATGATTATCTTGTGTTTTGGTTGTTACTATTAAATTGTTAATAATGCAATTATTATTTCTTGCCACGGCTGCTGTTGTTTGGGTTTTTGGTAGAGCATGTGTAACTTTGCAGGGTCTGGTACGGGAAGGAAGAAAAGTAGTAACAACACTAACATAATATTAATTCAATGAAGAACACAATGCTTTAATAGCACACGCATTTTCTGTTTTAGTAAGAAGCTACACAGTTACTTTAGTTAGTTGGAGCTGTAGAACGGTCGCTTAGCAATCATGTACTTTATAAGCGCTCTAGTAATAATGGTAGTATTTATCACACGTTCCTAAACTATACTTTGTTTCCCTTATCATAATTTGAACGTTTAAATTGATATCATTTCAACGTTCCCAAAATATTGTGAGAGGTAATTAATTACGCCTGCTTCGGAGAGCTTACACGAATGTTCTTCATATCGTCGCACTTTATACGCAAATGGCTTTGTTGATGGGGACGCTATAACACCGAAAACTATGTTTTGAGGTGCCCTAATCCAAATAAAGTTTTTTGAAAACATGTCCGTCTGTGTATCTGTCTGTGAACAGCATAACTCAGAAACGAAAAGTCAGATAAATACCAAACTTGGTATTTGAGTTTAATATATTCCAAGGATGCGACACAGCCATTTTTTAAGAAAATATCCCCACCCCAGATTACCGTTTACATGAAACATTTTTCGAAAATTTTGACTCATTAAAAATGGCTCTAACGATTTTGATTAAAATATCACATATTTAGGATATTTTCATGACAAATGAAATGTATATCTTGAATTTTCTGGGAATGTCCCCAAAAGTCCTCTTCATTCTGAATGGCTTTTGCATAACTGGTAAACCGTAAGAAATAGACAAACTTTTAATATACCAAATGAGTAGATCTCGTTAAAGCACACAATTCATGCCATATCGTTTTTTCTTTTCTTTTTTTCGAGTGACTCGTTTCCAGATATCCCTTGTTATTTGTTTGAATTTTTCAATACTTATTTTATTTCTCAAATGGGAATTCCTTATTCTTTTTTTTATTATCCTACAAGAAAATTAGCAATAAGTTTCTGCAAATATATATCTCGATTAATGAGGAGTAGATGGAGGATAAGAGTTCAAAAATAGTTTGTAAAGGAGTAGAGAAAGTCATGTGAATGCAACACATCGGATTATTTATGTATGTAGCGTTTTTAGTATTCCGCCATATGGTAGTTGGGAACTATGACATTAATTTAACGGTCGGGAGGGGATTTCATGCTCAATTAATTTAATTTTGTAATCAAAAATTTCACTAGTATCGTAATTATATTGTAAGTAAAATGAAGTAACATAAGCAATATTATTTATCTATTTGCAATAAAGCTAGTTGTAAAAAATAAGAGATAACAGTCCACTAAGGAGTTCGAACCCGAGCTGCTTGCGTAACCACTGCTCCACGCTAAACACGGTATGGAGGTGGCCCAAATCAGTGTCTTGTGGCTTATATTATAGAGTTAACCAAAGCGGCGCACAGAAGTTGACCATTGTGAACCGCGCGTTCATTCAAATGGACTTCAATTTAACTGCTCAAGAGAACGCCCACTTTTAGTTTGACCGACTGTGCATGAAGTTCCAGAATCATTACATTTAATTGTACCGCTCAGCTTGGCATAAAAAGAAAGAGTTTAAAAATGTTTGAACTGCAATACAATTGTAACGTTTATTGCTCTCTTAGAAATATAGGCTTTATTTCAAAGACCAAGAGATAAAGTTTGAAGGAACCATTCCCTTTACAGCCCTTGAGCTCCATTGCTAGGTATATCATAAAATTTAGTGCTTTCTACATATCGAAAACTAGGGAAAGAGATATACTCTTTATTTTTCTGCAATTTCCCTGCATTGTATATCCTCATAAATGGTGCAGAGGATCAGAAAATGTCAATAAATGTATAAATAAATTTTAAAAGCTTAACAATCGATCCCATTATGAAATGCTCTTAAAATACTACAGAGATCAGTGTGATAAGTTTTCCCTAATCATGAGAATTAAGTGCATTGAAGCTCGTGCTTTCAAGGAATTAATTTTCCTTCCATACAAAGTTTGAAAGGTAGAATCAAACAACTGAAAAATTCAATGCCAACTTTGTTCTACAGAGGGTTTGTGTAGTAGAGGAATTAATTTCATTAATTGACCTAATAGACGCTAAACACGAAACCGGGACTTAAAGTCCTTACTGCATTGTAAGTCACCATTGGGGTGTGTCATCTCAAAATAATTTGTGATCTCCTTGTGTTTTACTGGGAAAATGCGAGTCCATTGGAGAATTTAATGTCCTGTCGGCATGTTGCCACTGAATGACTACACACACTAATAACCAGAGTACTTATTGCGGGATCTGTAACCTTCTCCTTCCTAATCTCCGGTGGGAATTTTTTTAGTGGGTATGGCCATCCTTCAGACGGCGAGTCCCTCACTATGTCTCTACTCTCCCATCGGAGCTAAGGTTAGCACGTATAATGTGTTTTTCTCTCCCGCTCGAAAAAAAACCCCGTAGCTCAGTTGGTTAGAACAACTGGACGGAAACCAGGAGATCCATGGTTCAAATCTCGATTATGACATTAAATTATTCAGTCTCTGATTCTATATTTCCTATATTCAACTTTGCATGATAAATGTTCAAAACCCTTGTGAAAGGATTGGATTGTCTTTTATTTTTAACTCCTATAGACAAAGTGTGTTCAATCCAACATTCGGTATTAAGCGGGAAATATACCACCTGAAAACATCTAGAATCTGTGATTTGAGAGGGGGAGAGAGAGAGACAGACAGAGAAATAAACAGCCTTAAATAGAAAGCCTTTGTTGGAATTCAGCAACTTCGCGCAGATTATTCATTTAGCAACATACCTTCTTAACTACTGAATAAAACAGAAAATTACACATATAAAATTCTATGTATGAAGAATAATGTATATGCAGAACAGCGTACGATTATGTTCTTTTTCAGACGAGACTAAGTTTTTCTTAGTGTGCACCTGCTGACCTACTAAAACTGAATCCTGGATTTCGGTAACCATTGTCCACACAACAGTGAAAGAAACGGAATGTGGGAAACCTCGAAACACAGCCCGATGTGAGACACTAGGAGGGGGTGTCAAACTTCCGCTGGTGAAACCTGTTTAAGTCATGCCATATATGAACTATTAGAGGCAAAATCAGACATAAAGTAATCAAAATAAAATAAATGTCAAATGCATATGTGATAGAGTAGGTTGTGCTTTTGGTTAAGAATCTTCAGGCTTCGCTTTGTTGGTACATATATGGTATTTTTATTAAAAATTATTCTAATACGATGATTTAACTAGTACAATATGACGTTTGGAGCCGGTCTTCGCTTAACTAAGTTTTAGCTAATGTATTTTGCTACTAAGGAATAGCACGGACGTAAATAAGACAGATTCGTAGATCTAATAACCAGACAGAGGGATTTTTGTAAGTAGACCATCAATTTAACAAGCGGAATGGCTCAGATGGTTACGTCTGTGGCCCGTATTCGGGAGGTCGTGGGTTTAATTTCCGTGGCCGACCTTCCTGAACCATGGGTTTCTTTCTGGTCGCCAGGCAAATGCTGGGAAGGATTCTAACATTCCCCGAATTTCCTATCCCTCCTTTCATTTCCATTCTCATTTCACTTCATCTTTCATCCGTTAGTGTTGACGATGGTGCTTCGGTGCAGTGCGGCAGGGGAAAATGACGCTCTTTGTAACTCTCTCCGTCTCTCAACTTTCGGCTGGCTGCCGGAGGTATCCGAACACCTCTGTGCGGAGTGAGCCTCCGGTTTGCCTGTCCGTCTGCCGGAGAGTCCTTATCAGGAAACTTAGGGACCCTGCTATTTCTGTGCCGCCACCATGGTTCCGTGTCTCCTTTCGCCTTATCCTTCCTCCCGGATACGCCCCCTTGTAGGATGTAGGTAAAATATCCCCTCCGTAACCAATCCAATTCAAACCATCAATTTAGAAACGCTCTGAGGGTTGGTCGAGGGAAGGTGCAAGCGATTGCGACCTTGCAGTGTTCTCTATGAACAAATATGAACAGTTGAAGGCACTACAACCTGCTTCGAAAGCAGGTTGATCGGGATTACGGATTATCGGAAGAGAATAATGTGGATATGGCTAGTTATTGTCAGTATGCAATAAAAGTTACTTCATTATCTAAATTAGGTTATTAATGATCAGGTTGATCGGGATTACGGATTATCGGAAGAGAATAATGTGGATATGGCTAGCTATTGTCAGTATGCAATAAAAGTTACTTCATTATCTAAATTAGGTTATTAATGATCAGAAATCTGAGTTACATTGGCTTTTCTGTTACATCGTAAGGTTTAAAATGTACAGTAATGCATTTTTGAAATACACTGAATATAAATCATATACGATTAGTACATAAAAAGTGGTTACATTTTTAAAAACAACGTTCCACATAACCTGACGTAATAGGATCAATAAAAAACGAAATATCAGACTTTGTAGCGGGAAATAGTCGTTGGGCGACATTTGTAGCGGGAAACAGTGCTGTGCGCTATTTGTAGCGCGAAATCGTCGATCCTTGGGTTATTGTTGCCTGTTTCAGTGTTCTTCCTGGGCTATTGGTGCTCGTCGGTTGTTGCGTATTCCATTCCTAACTATAACTAATTATTAATTCTTAGGTTATAGTGGGTGAGGCAAGTTAAAAAATACACTGCAAGTTTCCCTTAATCAATGAAGTTTATTCACAGTTGGAATAATTAAGGGCGGCTAGCTTTACCAATTATTATAATCCCACTACTTTAAATTAGCCAAGAGCCTAGCTATCTGCACACGCACTCCCACCCTTGTGCACCCACGTGCATCTGTAGCACCTCGTGTCGACGTGAATTCTTGAATATCAGTTAGAAAGTGGGCTCTAAGGCCTTGTCTGCCCTTATATACGGGAGCCTAGTGACGCTCACCTCTGAGTTTAAAAATGTAACTACGTTCCCTATTGGTCCTCAAACCGCGTTACCTTAACATGCATGAGAATGTGTTTTTTCAGATCCGTGCACTTAAGCGTCATCTTGTAGCGTTGTGAAGCCAGTTCCATATCTCCGTCTCTTTCTTTTCTCTATTTGTCTCTTTCTATTTCTCCGTATCGTTACCGGTTCCCTGCCTGTTGACTTGGTGAAAGGTACGTTCTTTATGCTTTCCTGGAATTTTGCTAGCTCGCCCGTTTCTTACAATCAGCTCTGTACAAATGTTAGATGTTGAATATTTTAACATGTTAGTGAATTAAATTATTACTTTACAATTCTTATATGTATGGTTCCCCTTTCATATGTACATTTCCTATATATGTATAATATATCTCCTTTCAACTTGGTTGAGATTCCACGTGTTTCTCGTATTACACAGCTCTGCGTACAAACGTATTCTTCTCTAGAATACTTAAATTTCTTTATGACCCTCTCTTTAAAATTTCATTTTTATACCTTACTTAATATTTTTGAAAACTATTCTATTACCTCAAAAACTTCAGATATGTTTAGTGCCTATGCTTGCAAATACATATGTTGTTGTAGTTGCAATATTACTGAAAAGATTCTGAGTATATTTGAAACCTTAAAACGAAGCTGATGAAACTCTTTCCTTCACTGAACATATGACAGTTATATATTCTCTCTGCAAAAATGATAAATACAATGTCATAGTATTGAGCTTAGTATACTTCAGGCTGTAGCCATGTCTCCCACGGAGTTTTTATTGGCTGTGTAGGCAAGGGAATTCGAGGTTCGTCCCCTTAAATATTTTAATTCTTTTTTACGTTGGCTATAAAAGCATTAATATCCGAAAACAGGATCTAATTTCTTCCACAACTCGGTAACGACCATCTGCTAGACATGTTTAATATATTAATATGGCATAATGTTTAATGGTTTCGACATTTTTGCTGAAGTTTTCCCTACCAAATTCCATCACAAACAATTCTACTTGTGATGATGGTTTTGTGTGTGATTCTTCTTTACTTTAGACACATAGTCACAGTTTTCTACTGGTTTGTATGCAGCGAATAAACGGAACAGTTGCAACTAAACCGGGTGTTGTGAAGTAAAGGGAAGGAGTGTGTCCCTTACAGTACCTGACGTCACCTATACGCCTTGCTGTAATGATTGCTTTGTTCAGTTACTAAAACCCCTCTGCCTGCTTATTACATTATTTTATTATTGAGAATAATCAAATTTATTGGTATGAGAACTGTCAATTTAGTTTCATCCCTGAAAAGCGCAATTCTCCCTGAAAAATTGCAGGATACGTCTTGCATAAAAATGCAAGCTTCACAACATTAACATTTCTCTCTTTTATGAATTATTCTGTAATGTTTGCGTAACGCTATCGTATTTTCTCGAAGAACGACTATGAGGTTGCGATTCCACCTGCCCCCTCCTAACCTGCAATTATTATCTGTAAACATAAGAAGTGTCCGTTGGTGGCTTTCAAATTTTTCTCCGAATGCTCGGCAAGACATTGTGCATACAATGGGCTACTGTGAGGGCTTGTCAACCATTAAGAGCGTGCCAGTTGAGTTGATAGTGAGGACAAGAACATAATTGTGTCGGCTCAGCGGTTGTTAGCTCTGACTTTTATTTCTGTCCAGAGAGGATAAATGTGGAATAGAGTAAGCAACTATGTTTGTGTGTGTTCGAATAAGTATATGAAACGAAACTTTTATTGCATAAACTATGATTTATAACTATAATAGTTATCTTTCGGTAGCTTCCTCCAGATTTCTTAACTAGCCAAATGTAACATCCTGAGCTTTATCCCTTATTCCACTTCAGGTAGCGTATTATGATAGCCACAATATTTAATACAATGAAGCGTTAAATAAAATGTATATATTGATATCTTCTATATAATTCTTGTTAGGACATTCTTGTTATTTTAAAATTAAATACGATTAGGAATAGGAAAATGGGGGAGGGTTTTGTTGCAGTGTTTGTTCAGAATCCCCGCTGTTGTACGTTGGCATTTTCACTTTTTAACCAAATATATTGTGTCTACACTATGTAGAAATATCGAATCACAGTAGAACATCCAATGCCATAGACCGGATTTGAACCACGGGTCTGCAGATTTATGCGAGTCAGAGAATTTGGTGTATCAACATGTTGCTATTGTACCTCAGTTGGTCAGAACAACGGCGCAGAAATCGAAAATCTTGGTTCAAATCCTGGCCATGTCTTTGAATTTTTCAGTCCCATTCTATCTCGCCAAATATGGCCTATATATGGTAATTGTGAAACAGCAATCAATGATCATAAATTGTGTCTATTCACAGGAAATCCTTATGAAACAATATTGGGTGGAGAAAGTGCTGTTGTTGATACACACATTTTATGCTAATGTTTCACTTTCATAGCTGTCGAATACAGTGTAGAGCAATATCTCTACAACTTCTGGTTGTGTCACCTGCAGCAAACACACTTCAGTAAATTATGGATGAGACAAACAAGCAAAGGCTGTGCAGCCCTCCCAAACGATCGCACCTCCGAGTGTCCGACAATGAAGCAAGTACTTGCGGTGCTCGCAGAGTGCACACAGAAGCGGTAATAGGTTTTATTGTCAAAGGCTGATTGCCGCCTCCGGTACGTGCTCTGTCTAATGGAATAACCCAACGTGAGTCACATACCAGTGACAAATCTGTCTGATTCCACGACTGCAATCGATATTCTCACCCTACAGCAGTTTGAACAAATCCTTAAGTTTGGAACTACGCAGCATTAGTCGCTATTAACTGTAGCACCATGCTAGATATTTGTTGTATAAAATGAATATAAGTAGGAGTGAAATAATTGCATTGTTGTGAGAGTTACAGCTTTTGTATGGTAAGGCAGTATTTTTAACACTAAAATGATTTCAGTCTAATTGTGTGTGTGTGTGTGTGTATATATATATTCAATAACAGCCCGCCTTGAAGCAGTATGTGTATGTAATAATTTGTAAAATGTATGTAACAGTCATTGCATTTGATTATATTATTTTATCCGTGTGTAATAATGTTATGTGAATATATTACGTAATTTAATAATGTAGGATCTGTGAGAATAATAAGTTAAAATTTCCTAACAATGAGGTAACCTTGAGTCAATAATGAGTTTGAGAGTTTTAACAATACTACTTCTGATTCTTGGAAGCAATAATGTAATTTTAGTGACAGTTTAAAAAATAGCCAATCGACAACCAGAAAAAGCTTTAGTTAAATGAAGGTATTCTATTGGAGTAGGATAAGCCAATCAGAAACTGAAAAGGAAAAACAAAATTACAAATTTAGAGTTCAGTTGCCTGCAGACAGCGTTAATAACCAGAAGTGTCCTCAAGAAATATAATATGTATTCGTGTGAGACGAAAAATAAGTTTACGTGTAAAAAAGTGCAATTAATTAATAAAATGAATCTTACAGCTCTCTATATCAGTGAAGTGTTATTTAAATAGTATCAAGTATTAATAAAAGGAGTGAAGTAAAATAATAGTCTGTGTAAGCCTATATTCTTGTCGCATCACAACCCTGCCAAGAGAAACGTGTCTTTAAACTAAATACTGACGCAGCCGAGGCAAATATAAACATTTAAATATTTAAAGAAACAGTTTAATTACAAATTTAATATTTCTTTTTGATCTTGGGGCAAAGGCTACCGGAAACTGTTTACTATGTGTGCGGTTGCAACTACTACAAGTTCGGCTCCCCAACAGTTGAAATATAATACAACTCCTACTTCAAATCGCTTTTCCATACGTGAAACAATAACTTTCTCTAATTGGCTTCCATATGTGAAGCTAATAAAATATCATCTTCAAGAGCTCAACAACTGGCATGGGCCCGCGAGCATCGTCACTGGATCATGGAACAGTGACGACGTGTAGCATGGTCCGATGAATCTCGGTTTAGTCGATCTGACGGACACGTGACAGAGTGGCGTATGCCTCGTGAAGCTATGGATCCTGCATGTCAAAAAGATTGTGACCAGACAGAAGGTGGTTGAGTTATGGTCTGGGCTGTGTTTCCAAAGTCAAATAGGCCCCCATTCTCCGGCTGTATTTGCGCCAGAATTCACCAAGGCATTGCCTTAGCGTAGGTACACAGCTAGCAATAACATAAACAGGTTGCTGTTGGAGGAACACAAGGTTTAACCAACACCCTTGTGTTCTTCGGTTTTCCTGTTCCAAAATTCTTCTACTCTATTATCACTATGTCGCTAATCCCAGAACACAAAGTTGGAATGGGCAGGGAAGTTAGAGAATAGCGTTGCCGGGTTGTATTATAAAACTAGTAAGCAGTATGTTATATGTGCTACGATGTAAAATAATTTCACTATAAATTCAAAGGAATTGTAAACAAACCCACGTGACAAGGGATCGCGTCGTTTGCTGGTGGACGAACTACAGTTTTTCCCTCTTAGCATGTCGTCCCTTCCTCTACTTAAAACAGTTCCGTTCTAATCCTAATATTTTGTGATTATTCTTGTGCAGAGAAGGCTCATTATTTCATAAACTGAACTGTTATAGCAGAGGGTTAATAAAGCTATTGAAGCAGTATTTCTGATGCATATAAACAATATAAAAGAATCTGATGTGTTACACTCACATGACCTTCTCTACTCTTGTACAAATTATTTTTACAAACTCTTATTCCTCATCTATTTCATATTAATCGAGATAAACATTTGCAGAAACGATCTTTTGACATACAAAAAGAATTACATTTTACACATAGCGGCCCGTTCTAAAAATATTTGACTATCGCTTAAGGCGTACCATGTTCCACTTGTTTTGTAATTGCAAGGGCAATATAGAAATACAGTAGGCTTTAAGCACATGCATATTCCTTAATAACTGGTTACTAGGTGCATCACCATTCTCTTTGCCACAGATTAATACGCTTTGCATATACAAGACAAACAAATTAATAACGAACTCCCATTTGAGAAAATAAGTATTGAAAAATTTAAGGAAATAACAAGCAATATCTCGAAAATGGTTCACTCAAAACAAATTATAGGACATAAATTTTGTATTTTAACGCGATCTACATTTTTTGTGTAGTAAAATTTTGTCTATCTCTAATGGTTTTTACCAGTTATGCAAAAGTCGTTCACAATGGAGAATACTTTTGGAGATATTCCCAGAAAATTCAACATATACATTTTATTTGTCATGAATATGTCTTAAACATATGATATTTTAATCAAAATCGTTAGAGCCATTTTTGATAAAATTAAACTTTTCGAAAAATCTTCCATGTAAAGGGTAATCTGGGGTGGGAGGATTTTCTTGAAAACCTTCGTGTCGCATCTCTGGAAGATACTGAACCCAAATACCAAATTTGGTGTTTATCCGACTGTTGGTTTTTGAGTTATGCTGTTCACAGACACACAGACACATACACACACAGAGACATGTTTCCAAAAATCTGATGTGGTACACTCACATGACTTTCTCTACTCTTGTACAATCTAATTTTACAAACGCTTATTCTCCATATGCTTCATGTTAATCGAGATATCGATATGTCAATCTTATTGGTAATTTTCTTGTAGATGCAAAGGAAATATGGTAGCTTTTAAGCGATAGTCAAATATTTTAACGCTGGTTGCTATGTGGCGCATTCCATTCTCTTTGCATGTCCAGGACATAAAAAAATTGAATAACGAATTTGAGAAAAAGTATAAGTATTGGAAAATTTAAGGAAATAACAAGCAATATCTCGAAAACGGTTCACTCTACAAAAGAACTGTATATGACATAAGTTGTGTATTTTAACGCGATCTACATTTTTTGTGTAGTAACATTTTGTCTATCTCTTATGGTTTACCAGTTATGCAAAAGTCGTTCACAGTGAAGAATACTTTTGGAGACATTCCCAGAAAATTCGAGATATACATTTCATTTCTCATGACATTGTCTTAAACATACGATATTTTCATCAAAATCGTTAGAGCCATTTTTGAGAAAATTAAAATTTTCGAAAAATCTTCCATGTAAAGGGTAGTCTGGGGTGGGGGGATTTTCTTGAAAACCTTCGTGTCGCATCTCTGGAAGATACTGAACCTAAATACCAAGTTTGGTGTTTATCCGACTGTTCGTTTTTGAGTTATGCTGTTCACAGACACACACACAGACACACACACACACACAGACACACACACAGACACACACACACACAGACACACACACGGACATGTTTCCAAAAATGCTTTTTTTGGATTCAGGAGGTCTCAAAACATGTATTTCCGGCGAAATCTCGGTATCGAATTTTTGGGTGGAATGCAATACTTCCCCTACTTACTATACGTAGTAGAGAAAGTAAAAATACTTTTTTTGGATTCAGGGGGTCACAAAACATGTATTTCCGGTGAAATCTCGGTATCGAATTTTTGGGTGGAATACAATACTGCCCCTACTTACTATACGTAGTAGAGAAAGTAAAAATATATGTATTGTTTTCAAGCGTGTCATGGTAGAAAATCCTCCTCCACTGTAGAGAATTATATACGTGGAAAACTGTTAAAAAGTGGAAGCAACACAGTTATGTTAAACGTTTTCATCAATTTTTGTGAAAAGTAACTTTAATCAACAGTAAATGCTGGTTAGCTGTTGTTCAGCATTTATTGAACTTTTTTGTCAGTGATGTAGAATTGTTGCTCGAATTGCTAGCGTCACATTTGTTTTCTGTTATATTTTATAAGCTACAAGTGGTGATTTTTATTTTCATTATCTCGCTGACATAAAAGTTTAAAGAAAAAGTGGTATATTCATGTTAGTCATTAAATGAATGATTTCTAAAACTTCTAGCTGCAGTTTAATCACAGATGAAATAGTGGATAGGTAGGGCTGCCGAAGTATTCAGGTTTCACTTTTATTCCTCTGCTCTTAATATTGTGTGTTAGAAGTTTAGGATGCAAGGAAAAATATAGGAATAAAACAGAATATTTAAAAGAATTGGCCCCAAGCTGCAGAATATACCGTATTCCATGCTGTCTGGAGCAATTTCCTCTCACGCTTAGTTGAATTCCGTCGTCCCGCCACGTGGTGCTGCATTGTGCTCGGCGGAGTGATAACATTTGTTTACTTCTACCTTGAACTTAAAGATGTGCCAAATTGACCCTCCCCGCAGAAATCTACTTTAGGCGAATGGGCTGTACTAAAGGAAGGTTGACATGTACGGAACAGAAGTGTAACGACTATGGTGGTGGTTCTCAAGCAGACGACAACAACAACAACAAGAAAGGGCGTAGTTGTTTTGAGTCACGCAGTACGTCAGGCGAATATCGTCGCCGACTGCGCAGGCGCCGGATCAGTTCCAGCTGTCTTCAACGTCCTGTCCACAAGGCTGACCAGTCTTTCTTCGACGGAGAGCTAAGTTACGAGGAAAACAAAAAGACAACGTTTAGATAGAAGGCATTCTGGACGGTATTTTTAAATTCTTTTTTGACTTAACCTATTCAAAATTCTCTTTAGTAATTCTTCACTGGGAAAAGATTGATCGTCTGAACTATAGACTTATTGCTGTTAGTTTAGAAATATATCGGTAAATGTGAGAGCAGGAAGCAATTCTGTAATTATTGTAATTTATTTAAAGCATTGAAGCCGTAAAGCATGTAAAGAATGGTGAACGAATAAGGGTTTTGTAAATTGTAATTATCTATGTTATTGAAGTGTGAGTTTATTACATGGAAGAATTTCGGCTTGGTAATTAATTTATGGAATATATTTTCAAATAGGAATCTGCAATTATTCCTAATTTAATCCACGTCCTCTGGGATCAAAAGAGCACGTTTCAAAGTCTATCCATCCTTGCTTAAGCAGTAATGTAAACAAAAGCAGCAGGTTACAATGGACCTGATTGGTTCCTGAACCTTTTACCGTTTTTCTCCAGAAAAAAAATATTCCCTGTTAAATTGCTGGTATACGAGTAAGTACACAATATTACATTAAACTATACTAAGTTGTATAAATAACATAGTATGAATTATTATTAAGGAAAAGAAATTCATATCATTTAATCAGTATTCCTTAAGTAACAATGCGCATGCGCTGTGTGTGCAATTCATAGCAACGGTTGCTTCCAGTCTGTCAACACGTGGAGAGTGTAAAGTTTAATGACGAAGGCGTGTGATACCAGTGTAGTGAAACATAGGCATGAAAACCCTTAAAAAGTGGCGAGAAAAGAATTGTTATTAATATTTATAATAAGTTTTGCGAAAGGTACTCTACTCGAATATACCGGCGTTTCTGAAAGCTGTATGCAGTGTGCAAGAAAGGAGTGTCCGAATACGGGAAAGCTTTCGAACAATGTCGAATTTGGAGGGAATGGTGGACATTGTTGTTGACCGACTAATTGTCAACCCCGCTGATGACTCTAACAGTTCGAGTGCAACTGCAATATTATTATTATTATTATTATTATTATTATTATTATTATTATTATTATTAATAATCTATTTATTTCACCTCGCTTTAACTACATGGTCATATCGCAATGGATCTGTTAGTAGATGACCCGGGGATCGATGTGTGGCGGACAGTTAGCCTTCTAGGTCTCATCCCTGTAAACATACCATTTTGCTTCATCAGGTGTCCACAGATACCATAGTGTATAGTAACTGGATCTTCTGCTTCTGCTTCGTGGCATTAGGGTGCCGTCCAGTCTAGCATTCGCTACTACCACCTATTTTTTATTTTTACTATTGTTTTAGACTTAAGCTGAAACTTTGGATCGTGGTATTAAATATCCAATGCGGTATTTACCTTGGCGGCCGAGGGAAACCGTAATAAAACCTCAGTCAGATTAGTGAAACGAAGGGATTTAAAACGGGACCTCCGAATGCGGGCCACAGACGTTACCGCCTGAGCCATCCCGCTCAGTGCAACTGTAACAGATGACTTCAGATGGGTAAGATAAGTCATTGTATCGTGGTAGTAATAATATAGTAAAGAAATGTACAGTGTATGTTTGTTTGTCCTTATGTGAAAGTGAAATTTAAAATTCACAAAACAGTGATGGCAGTTTAAGGGATGAAACATAATATGCCATACATCGGGAAACTTCAAACAGCATGTCTGCATATTGTAATTTTACGGGAAATTTTTCATTGCTTTACCGAACAAAACTCGTCCAGTGTTTTATTTATTATGAATTTCATAGGCTTAATCGTTATCTGTGAACAGTGAAAGCAGGTATGCGGGTTTGTACAGCAGACGAACACCAGCACGCGTTTTGTGCACGTGCGCCCGCGGAGGAACACATTCTGGTTTATTTACTTCGCCGGTGAAATAAGGATGGATAGAGTTTAACAGTTATAGTAATAGTAACATGTTGCCCCTCAAAGATCAGTTTTTGGCGAAGGGAAAGGAGAATGGTGGAACCTTACTGACTAGTGCAACAGGAGGGGAGTTTGCTATGGAAAACACACGGAAACGCGCCCCTCCAGTAACTGTCACAAATTTCTTGTTGTTTAACATAAACTATGGTATTGTTTAACGTCCGTTCTTAGTACATACGGCACCACAGGCGCTGAACACTAACGATACATGAAATAAAATGATATAATGGAAATTAAATGTTACAGGTTAAAAGGGCCCGAGTTAGAGATTTTAACCGCAGAGTTCCCGTTCACGAGTCCATGCCTTTACAACTCCAGCTATCCGCATACACACACAGCTTGTAGCGTTACCCTTTGGCCATCTTTTGGAGGAGATAAGTAACCAGTCAATGAGGTGGCTATATAGAATTACTCACAAGGAAGATAGGAGGACATACTACAGAGAGAGAGCCAAAAAACTAGGAACCGGCTGCGTGGTGATTTTCCTGTCTGCGTCCTCGGCGCTCGTTGCCGTCTGTCGCTATCATAAAAAGGCGGAGATAAAACCATACAACAGTTTTAAAACTACTTTTAAAGGCTTTACTTACCAACTTTATGAAAGGAGATATTAAAACTGGCCACCGTCGTTGTTATAGGGCCAATTTTTTTCGAGTCGATAGTTGAATACAATTTTATCTCCTGTTTTTAGAGAATTAACAGACAGGGAACGTGATTTTGCCTTTCTTCAACAAGACTCTGCAACAGCTCATACGGCCAATATTTTGATGAGAACAATTGGAAGTGTGTTTGAGGACGGAATTATTAAAGAGATTTGTGGCCCCCTCGGTCACCCAAGCTAACCCCCCGCGATTTCTATCTCTGGGGTAATTTAAGACATGAAGTTTACAAGACAAACCCACACACCCTGTAAGAATTATAACAAAGTATCCGCCAGGAAATTGCCAGCATTTCTCAACGTGAACTACGGCGAGTGATGGATGAGTTTCCTAAAGAGGTGCCAAAAATTATGGACAACGACGTTGTCCAGTTTCGGCATCTCCTTTCATGAAGTTGGTAAGTAAAGCCTGTAAAAGTAGTTTTAAAAGATGTATGGTTTCATACGCGCCTTTCTATGATAGCGACAGGCGGTAACGAGCACCGAAGACGCGGACAGGAGAAACACCGCATAGGCGGTTTGTAGTTTTTTGGCTCTCCCTGTAGCATATTAATGCCAACACAAACCACTGCAGTCCACTATGCACCTTTTTCTGCAGCTGAACGTGCTTGCTGATGACCATTTTAGTATTCCACCGCTGCAAGCCCTGATGCAGCGGCAGGGATGTAAGCAATATTATCTCAGTAATGACATACGAAGAACCTCCCCCTATTATCTCCAATTGTAACATCAACCCCTAGCTTAGTTTTGAAGAATGGCATAGCCAAATGTGTATTTGCATGCAAAGTAGAATATCGCCCAGAGAAGACAAGTTCTTTATGAGATAATTATGCGCTGTTATTAGCAGAATAGGGTAGAAAACGTCTCAGGTAGGGCAAGATTCCGTTATGGCTTAGGTAGGCTAATGCCCCTTGAAATGGTATTATCTAAACCGGCTTTGTAGTGGCTTACCTGAAGCAAAGAGAAGGGGCGCCACAATTACTCCCGCGTTGTTCACAGACAACACAGGGAAATCAGGTGGCTTACTAAATCACAAGCTAATCGGTTTAATTAGCTCTCTCAGCTTCCCTGTTTACCTACATACTTGCTTTACATCCTGGGAGAAACAAAGTGTAGGTTTATGTTTCGCCTGTAAGTTATTGTACAGGATTTGGTTTTGTTTCTTCCATTTTATTTTCTCTACTACGTAACTAAATAGGAGAAGTACTGTATTACACACAAAAATTATATTTAGAGATTTCACCGGAAATGTATGTTTTGCGACCGCTGAACCCAAAAAATGAATTTTTAGACAAACGTTTGTATGTATGTATCTATGCATGTACGCAAGTATGTATTAGGTGAACAGTATAACTCAAAAACGAGAAGTCAGATAAATACCATATCTGGTATTTAGATTCAGTACCTTTCAAAGATGTGACACCAAGGTTTTTAAGAAAATCCTCAACCAGAAACTACCCTTTATATGGAATTTTTTTTATTTTTTTATTTTCTAGAAAATGTTGATTAAAATTCCATATATTAAGGATATTTTTATTACAAATAAAATGTATATATAGAATTTTCCGAGGAGAAACTGTGAAACCACTTCATTCTTAAGGAATTTTATATAATTTTGAATAACTAGTAAACGTTAACTGATAAACAAAAAGTAGTACACAAAAAATGCAGATCTCTCTAAAACACACAATTTATTTTAAATACATTTCGTGATATTCGTTATTAATAGTTCAACTTTTGTCATTCTTTTGAAGTCCTCGATATTTTTTTCTCGCAATTGCACCCAAAGAGCATGAAGTTTTAAGGCCTGCATATAGCGTCCAGCTCTAAAACATTTGACTATTGCTATTCCCTTTGTATCTATAACGAAGGTTTTATCTCGATTAGAATTAGGTGGATAGGAAAATAAACTTTCATAAGAATAAATTGTATATTCGCTAATAATGATAGAGAGTAGAGAAAGTGATGTGAATGTAACACATCAGATTTCTGTAATAACCATCCATATTACCCGCTAATTATAGGTGGAAACACGTCTTTTTTGTTGTAAAAAAGCATTGCATACCCAGTAAGTTTACATAGATGTTCTCATTTCGAAACCTCAGGTTTAGTTAGCTATTTAAAGTAATCTGCGTTACATTCACATGAATGTCTCTACTCACTCTTACATAAACTATTCTTACAAAGGTTTTTTCTTGTATCTATCTTTTGGTAATCGAGATAAATCGGAATTATATACTTACACATTTCGTTTTAAGTGCAAGAATCTCATAGTAAGCAAAAGCGATAGGCAAGTTTTTAAGAAGCGGATAGATATATTTTAAACGTAAGTTTTAAAATTAGAATTGATTGAATACTAGGCTGCATAACCCCAGCATGCAGTTATTTGAAATTGTTGTATTAATTTTCGAAAGAACATTCATTTGTTAGAAAATCCCGTTTTCAGTTGTTCTCACACCTTCCATCGTTTTGGTAAACTGGAACAATCTGAACTTAAAAACAGATGAATGAAAACTGAAATAAATGTTCAAAATGTGCTTCATTATTAGCTAGACAGTAATACAAGCTATTTCGGAACTCCTCCAAAAACTTTCGGAGTATTTCTTGATTCTGTAATTCTATTCTATTCCGTTCTAATGAACAAAAACAATAATCCGGGTTGTCAAGGTGATAGTACACAAGATATTTAGGGAACAAATGAATGATATGTACTAGGAAATTAATATTCTTGGAAAAATACTACGTCCTTCACAGAGGGGGCAGAAAACATATGAAATATTTTGTGGACTAGGGCTCATATCCACAGATCCGGTTGCACTGCAGCCTAAAAGACTTATTGTGCTAACCCTGTAATGATTGCCATCCCTTCACAGTAGTCCTGTCCCCCTCACCAGATTACACAGTCCCAGTGGTGTGTTGTGGTCCTCTGGTTCCATAAAACGTTTCTCAAAGATCTTGATGCTAACGCTTTACAGGAGCATAATATATGATAGACTGTTTCAGTTTCCTGCAGATCTTCAGTCTGTGTTGCCCTGAAACCTTCCTATTATGTGTAGGTATTTTCTCACTGGTGCATGCCCTAGCAAAAGCAAAATGGCTTAATACATTTAATCAGTTTGTCATTTGAAGGTTTGCATGGTTCTTTGATGAACAATTTCCCATACCGAATTCCTGGAATCCTCTTCCAGGTCAAAGAATGTTGTTTTTTTACACCGGTTTGTTATAGTCTCTCTAATGGAACACTTAGGTGTACCTAGAGGTGGCTCTGGTTTGGGTTTCAGCTATGTCCATCCTTGCTTTACAAGTTCGTCAGCCTTCTCATTGCATTCAATTCCTCTATGTCCTGGGACCCATGACAAACATACTTTGCTGTTCTGCCAGATTGGATATCAAGGTAATACATTCACCTACCAGTCTATATGACACTAAAGGACTGTTTACACCTTTAGTCAGCCTGGCTGTCAGAAAGAATGAACATCTGGGTCTTTATATGCAATTACTATGGATTTAAATCCCATATTCAGTATATAAATTCACTATTTTGTTTAAATTATATTAAAGTGAAATACGTATTTATCGAGAAGCGCATGTGTAAGGGTAATTGCCTATGTAAATTTATAAATACATTTGAGAAACTCGAGTTTCCTTTTTTTCTTTCTTTTTCAAGTACAGAACTTTATCTCTTAAAGTTTAGTAGCTACTTGAGAGTTCAAAGAAATAATTTTAGTTACAAACGAAGTATTCATATAAGTAATCGAAAATTAAACACGTTTGCAAAACATGTATTTACATTAGTTATTGTGTTACATATATAAGAGTTAGAAGTCTTATAATCTGTAAAGCAGAACACAGTTTGCTTCTGGTAGTCCGAACAAAGTTTCCATGTTGGTTCTTCGTCTAGTTAAAGCTAAACAAAACGAGTATGGAATTATTGCAGCCGATCCAAGATATTAATACGCATGCAACCGGAAATTTAAAACAAGTTTAGCTAGGGAATCAAACATTGCTTATCTTATCTCATACAAATATCTAGATTAATTTTGGCAAAATATTGTTGTATTAAACCGTCCTTATGGAGAGAATAAACACTAAGTTTTTGTTACTTTTGACAGAAATGCTCTCTATGCTCTGCAATTTCCAGCTGAATAACTTTACTTGTTCTACAAAGTGCATCGATTCTCTCGTAAAGAAGTGCACTGCAAAAGTTTGTATCTTTATTCTTCTCGTAGGGTAATCCATATACCCGAATTGCTGAAACGGCAGTTCTTATACACGCAAATCTGAAACCTTCTCAAATTACGTTATTTTTTCTTTATTTTCTGTCTGTCTCTCTCATGTTTCTTTCTTTTTGTTTCTTTTTGACAACAGTTCTTTATAGACACCAAAAACCAGAATCCGCGGCATAAAAGGTGATTCCCCCAACAGGAAATTACGTTTTCCTAGACTCTCAGGACAGCCAGCATTTATGGACCTTCTAGCGACATCTAGTTCATCAATAGCGGTTAAGGACTTTCGTATTCATAAGCTGTTGCATATGTTAGTTTAAGGTTTAGCGAAATGACTATATCCATATATTTCAATCAATTTATCTTAAATATTTATCATTAATGTTTATATGTTTATAACCGATATATTATTATAATGTTGAACATAATTATAAAAGAAAGTAATTTTTACCGAGCAGGATGGCTCCGGTGGTAACGTTTTGGTCCGCATTTTGGAGGTTCCTGGTTCAAATCCCGTGGGCCGACCAATCAGACAGGTTTTAATGTGGTTTCCCCTCAGTCGTCAAGGTAAATACTGGATTGAATATTTAATACCACGACCCAAAGTTCCACCTTCAGTCTAAAACAATAGCAAAAATTAAAATAGGTATCCATCATTATCCACAGATAATGAAAGTAGATAGACTGGTCAGCACCCTAATCCCATCTGCTCGGCACGTCTAGAAGTAGGAAGTAGAGATACAGTTGTCTTGTACTAACGTCTCTGTGTACACTTGTCAAACTTGCTATCTGCTCGTTACAGAAGCAGAGGTACAGTTGCCTAGCAGTAAAGTCTCTATTGACACGCGACGAAGTAAGATAATATAGTACAGGAATGAGACTAGGCTAACTGTCCGCCACACATCCCGTAGGTGGGGGTTCCCTAGCACTCAGATACTTTTGACATTACTAATGTACGTCGGGCTGAACAACTGAGCCCCTTCCATATGGGAGTTGTTGGATTGGATTGGTTTCGACGGGGTAATGTTTTCTTGTAGCCATGGGAGATTGCTTGAGTCTGGCCTGTGATGTCTAGGTGGGGTAATGAGATGGCGGTAGATGGTGTGCTAGTTCACTGTCGGCCCTGCCAAGGTTTTTCAGTAGTCTTCCCTTTTGGGGTTGACGAGTGTAAGGTGGCGTATGTACCTCCGGCTCTGCGCAAGCCGGGAGTGAGGTTTAGGGTTATAAGATATTGTTTAATAGAAAACCCCATGGTAGGAAGTGTCACTCGGTTGACGCTTTCTCCTGTGCCTAGAAGGGAGTCTTGTGTTCTGTGCAGACCTTTGTTCTGTCCACCACACGGAGATCTAAGAGGCATCTCTTGACAGATCGTCACTATATGTTCACGTAGTTAAAGCGACGTAAAATAAATAGAGGAAAAAAATGAAGCAAAATGAAAATCAAATGCCCCATGTGATGAAATTTCCACAGTTTGTGTAACACAAAAGCTTTTGCTAGAAAAAATAAAGTATTTAAAACTTTAATTTTCTAAAAATTAGTCGTGTATAACGCTTTTCTTCTGCTTCTTCCGAACACGTCTTAGACATAACAGCCTGTTAAGATCTCGCAGACAAGTTTTGTGTCCAGCGCTTCCTTGAGCGGCCCAGAGACCTATTTCCTTTTGGATGATAACGAAGCATTCGTCGCAAATGATTCATCCGGTTATTCTGGTATTCATGTATGTACTTGATGACTGATTCTTCATCACATCATCATTGCGTTTGTAATCCTGTTGTGCTTCTCACTAGCGTTTCGCTTTTGTCCATGCTCTCTGCCATGCAGAAAAATGTAGGCCTTGCTAATGTTTTGTATATCTCTGTATTAATGAAGGTTTCATTATTGTGTTTATTATTCCCATAGTTTTATTAAAACTAATAATTTTGTTCGAGATGTCCACTGCATCAAACTATACAGGGTGGACCATTTAAGTTGAGACTGGATCTCCAAAATATATATCTTCGAAAGAATATTGTGATGGTCATTTTAGGATCAATTAATTTTTTTTAAATGGGAACCTACCTTTTATATGTTGTTTTCTCACTCATAAAAAACTAAACAACATTTATATAAAACACCTTGCATTTGTGCTTACACAACTAAATAACAACGAAAATTCTGAAAGTCTGTGTACGAAGAGCGCTATGAATGTTTGGACCATCCATAGATGATCCTTTTAGGGTCAAGTTACGTTTCGCAATTGGGAACCCACATTTTTTATTATTTGTTTCCTTATCCTTCATCCTGATCATGCAAAATCAATAGTTTTTTATAAACCATTTTCTAATGAGAACACAAATGGTTCTCATTAAAAAAAAATTAAATTGACGCTAAAATGACTATCATAACTCCTGAAAACAGAACACGACTAATGACACATAATTTGCCCCATAATATCAAGAAGCTTTATGACAGACATTTCTTTCCCATAACGCTTAGTTTTGGAGATATTGCACAGTGTCAACTTAAATATTCCACCCTGTATATTAATGAATATGAAGATAGCTGAATAAAGTCACTCTTCCTAATATTTTTTAAACTAAACAAATTTTGGTATAGCGTTCTTAAATCCTTGAATACGTAGCTATTCTTGATGTCGTCAAAAGTATCTTTCGATCTCCGCATTCATGTACGGAGAAGAATTCAGAGAGTCTTAAACCTTACAAAAGGTTAAAGGTATAAGAAAAAAAATATTACTAGAAAATCCAGCTTTAAAACCTGACATCATTTCTTGCACTCAACTGCGCACGTCCAGTTCAGAGCCTAGTTTGTGCATTTAAATGATCAATAAAGTCAGTACCGCAGATGGATACTGATTCTGCAATCATCAAGTTTACATGAAAATGTTAGAAAAGTATTTTTTCCTCGAAATTTTAGGATATCGTACCCATAAAGCCCTGAACCTTAATGCTATACGTGCTTATATGATCCTTTTGAATATTGACAACAACATTTTAGTGATAATAAACAGTATATATTGTTATATATCTGGTTGAGGATAATAGGCTAAATTTTAGTTACCCCAGCATAAACTTTGGGGGACGTAGCTACTTTGGCAACGAGAGGACCAGGATCTTAACTACACATTTCAGAGCAGGCGAAGGATAATTATAATAAAATACACAGAATTCACATTACCTGTGGTTTATTAAACGTTAAACGCAGTGCCTCTACATCTTACACACACGATTAAAAGAAAGACATTGGAGGGAGATGTTACACACACGAGGTCACATTCACACGATTCACACACATCCCTCCATGCCAGACACTAGACTTGAAATAAGTTACGCTCTCCACACACCACACAAAGAACAATACGCTTACTTCCCCCCTCTCTCCACCTCTGGCCAGGGGATGGGGAGAGATGCCACGCCAGATGAAATTCAAAACCCAAGCCGAAAGAATTACACCAACTACCGATAACAAAACAATAATGTGTCCAGCGTGACAATACACAAACATACACGCCACAATATTTATTGATTATTAATGATCATTATTAATTAAAGCTTCATTCATTTAAAGTAAAACTTGATTTGTGAAGGCAGGAATAACCAACCTACATGATTTAATGCATATGCATAATAATTTTAGAAGGTCCAGGTACTAATTAAGGTTTTGCCAGGGTTTCCTTAGAAAACCAGAGAGCCAGGGTATCTTAGACAAAAATCTGATGTGTTTACTCATATGACCCTTTCTACTCTTGTACATACTATCTTTATAAACGCTTATTCTATATCTACTTCATTTTAATCCAGATAAACATTTGCACAATCTGTCTTATTGCTAATTGCTATTTTAGGCGCAAGGGGAATATGGTAGGCTTTAAGTAATAATCAAATCTTTTAAGAGATGGTTGCTATGTGGAGTATTCCATTATCTTTTAATGTCCACGGACATAAGAAAAGGAATTACTACTTCCCATTTGAGAAGAAGTATATATATATATATATATATATATATATATATATATTGGCAAATTCAAACCTATATCGAATATCTCTAAAAATAATATGTGACATGTATGTAACATGAATTGTGTTTTAACGAGATCTACATTTTTTGTGTAGTAAAATTTTGTCTATCTCTTGCGTTTTACCAGTCATGCAAAAGTCAGTCAGAATGAAGAGGACTTTTGAGGACTTTCAAGAAAATTCAAGATATACATTTTATTTGGCATAAAAAATCTTAAACATATGATATTTTAATCAAATTCGTTAAAGACATTTTTGAGAATGTAAAAATGTTCGAAAAATGTTGCATATAAAGTGTAGTTCGGAGTGGGACGATTTTCTTGAAAAACTTTGTGTCGCATCCTTGGAAGATGATAAACTCAAATACCAAGTTTGGTATTTATTCAACTTTTCGTTTCTGAGTTATGCTGTTCACAGACAGATACACACACAGATATGATTCCAAAAATGCTTTATATGGGTTCAGGGCACCTCAAAACATGTATTTCCGATGAAATAGCGGTATCGAATTTTTGGGTGGAATGCAATTCTTCCCCTACTTACTATAAACGTAATAGAGGGAATAAAAATATATAAATGATGGATATACTGCTGCTGTTTGGAGTCCAGTTTTATTTGTGAACAATTCTCAGCCATTGTCTCTGTGGACTTGAAATGAAAACGGAATTTAAAATCCCTCTTCCTCTCTCTATGGAGAGACAATGCAAGAAAACTTTTAGCTGGAGCCAGAATTGTTCAGATTCAGCACGCACAATAAATTTATGACAATGAATAAAATGTGGGTGGACCACTTGAAGCCAGAGTCTACAATTCAAGTAAAGCCGTGGATCTTCTTCCACCTTCTGCAATGTTGGTGAAATGAATGTGTTTTAATGTTGAATATAGATTCTATAGCATTAGTTTCTTGCCACCTACACCATTACTTGAGGGGGGAGGGAGAACTTCAAGCCCAGTACCAGTCCACGAGTAAATCACTGTTCTGATAAAGCTCACTAAGATAGATGCTAACTCACCTAAAGTCATATTATATGATTAAATATATTACTTTAGAACAAATAGGTTATTTTATGGAGTGAAATATCTAGTAAAACAGCCTTGAAAATTTGCCGAGTGTCCCAAACTATTGAATTAACTTTTTATTGATTACAATTCTTATTATTTAATAAAATTTTTGCTGCATACAATTTCCAAAAGTAACTAATGTGCGCAATTGTTTGTACAAATAAGTGTGTGCTTCATATAAGCGTTCTTAGTAATTGTATTAATAATACTAATAATTAATAATAATAGTAATAAATATTTATTGAAGTACTACGACATTACATGTCCACTGAATATGGTCCTGGTCACTGTTAAGGTGGGCAACCTATCTTATGTTACAAACTATATTATACATTATTTATTTATTATTTATATACTCATAAATAATTGTTCATTTCCTGTTTTACAGAGCCATTACATGTTTATTACTTTCTCTACTACGTATAGTAAGTAGGGGAAATATTGTATTGCCATTTCATCGATACCGAGATTTGACTGGAAATACATGTTTTGAGACCCCCTGAATCTGAAAAAAAGCATTTTTGAAAACATGTCCGTGTGTGTGTGTATGTGTGTCTGTCTGAAAACAGCATAGCTCAGAAACAAACAGTCGGATAAACACCAAACTTGGTATTTAGGTTCAGTATCTTCCAGAGATGCGACACGAAGGTTTTCAAGAAAATCCCCCCACCCCAGATTAAACTTTACATGGAACATTTTTCGAAAATTTTCTCAAAAATGGCTCTAACGATTTTGATTAAAATATGATATGTTTAAAATACTTTCATGACAAATAAAATGTATATCTTGAATTTTCTGGGAATGTCTCCAAAAGTATTCTTCATTGTGAACGACTTTTGCATAACTGGTAAACCATAAAAGATAGACAACATTTTACTACACAAAAAATGTAAATTTCGTTAAAATACACAATTTATGTCATATACATTGTTTTTATTGAGTGAACCATTTTCGAGATATTGCTTGTTATTCCCATAAATTTTTCAATACTTATTTTCTCAAATGGGAATTCGTTATTTATTTTTTTGGCTTGAATATGCAAAGAGTATTAATCTGTGGCAAAGGGAATGGTGCTACAGCTAGCAACCAGCTATTAAGAGATATGTATGTGCTTAAAGGCTACTGTATTTCCATATTGCTCTTGTAAATATATATTCCCCTTACATCTACAAGAAAATTAGCAATAAGATAGAGTCTGCAAATGTTTATCTCAATTAACATGAAGTAGATGGAGAATAAGCGTTTGTAAAAATAGTTTGTACAAGTGTATAGAAGGTCATGTGAGTGTAACACATCAGATTTTTTTTTACTTTTTCGGTAATTTTCCAGTTCATGCTTAACCCTACACTTTCTTTTCTCCAAATCTCAGTTTACCTTCATTCAAATATTATGTGTTGCGCATGTTTCCCCCCACATAATAGGCATTAACCTTTTGGATTGCCATTTCATCGACCTTTTAAACTACACATTTGTGCTCTTAGCTGCACCACCCCTTTCATCTTTATTGGGCTGTCTGTATACCTCTCTCTTTCACAATTGTTTTCAATGCAACATAGAATGCCAGCGATCTCTTTCTTGATAGTTGATTGAACAATGTTTGTATCTCAATATCTACATACCTTTAATTCGCCCCTTTTCAAAAGCTATTTCTCTCTTTTTCTTCAAATATTTCCCAAGCTATCACTCGTTAAGCTATTTTTAACGCAGTTTTCTATCCTGGAATCCACAATTTGAATCCACAAAAACCGTACGAGTTGGAAAGGTTTTTGCAAAGTATGTAGGGAAAGAGGCCATCTTACAAATGTTCCGGTGATTCATTTACATGTATCGGGGCATAGAGTTGCAAAGGCAGCAACTAGTCTAAACCAGATCTAAAACGATCTAGTAACCAATGTAAAACTTATTCATAAATTAAGTAGAATAACGCTGGAGAAATTGGTATGAGAGCTCATACCATACCAGCGAAGTTACTATAAGAGTAAACCTTCAAAGCAGAAACACTTCAAAATACTTCAAAATAGTGAGCATAAGGCTTTTGTGCTTCACTCCCGAGCACAGATACCTAGAAATGTACGTTGTTCATTATAATATTTTTATTTCTGATGATCGAGGGAACGCGGCACTGCTCCAGTGAGGGAGGAGGAGGTGAGAGAACCGGTCGGCCGGCCGGAACCAATACTGACAAAAAATTAATTTGAGTTTTATTTGTGTGTTCAGTATTGCTTCTATAAACTTTAAATGCATATAATAGGAATTTATGTATGCGTGCGTGCCGTCATACAAGAATGATCAAACTGGTTATTAAATTTCCCATATAATTTAACTGTGTATATCCTTTTCTTCTTTAACGATTTACAAGTCAATGCATTCAGTCAAGAGCCTCTCCAGGAACAAGGAAACTCTGTATCATAGCATATTGTGACTTTAAATTGAGTTTTATTTATGGACTCTAACTGCTATGGTCCTTAGCGTCCCATTCTAAACCGGTAATTTTGCCTCTTAATGAGGCTTGAGGTTCTTGTACGTGCCGTAAATCTAGGACACGGGACCACCGGCTTTACTTCCCTTACGAAGGAAGCCACGCTAAGGATTCTTACGCCCGAAAAAAATCCATCGCCCTCCGCCGGGTTTGAACCTCGGGAACTAGAGGTTAGCATGGTAACCACTATACCACGGAGGATGACCATCAGTAGTGTGGAAACCGGGGACTCCCGCTCCACACAGAGGACCCAACACACCGCTCCGAAAGGACAGTCCGTTTACCCTCGGCAAGCAGCCGAAAGCGAGGAACGAAGAAAGTTCCACAGAGATCATCATTTTTTCCTGCCACACCGCACCGAAGCACCATCGCCACACTTCCAATCCTGAAACAGACCTAACGGGGTGCAGGATGAATGAAATGATGAATGAAACGTGATGGGGACTGAAAATCGAGGGATGATAGAATCGCTTCCAGCATTCGACTGACGACCCGGATAAACTCTGAAAACACCCATGGATCAGAGTGGGCGATCGCCGGGAATCAAACCCGGGAGCTATACTATACTTTTTTATCTGATAGGTTGCAATTTAGATAACCTTAGTATAAGTTATTAAAAAGTAACTACATTATGCATCATGCACCGTTTTACTCTGTCGGACTTTCAATGTTCACTTTCTCTGCCCACCTGTAGATGTTAACAGGAAATATTGTATTCCACCAATAAATTAAATGTGGAGATTTCGTCGGAAATGCATGTTTTGAGATCCAATGAATTCAAAAACAAGAGCACTTTTAGAAGATGTCCAGGTATTTGTGTGTGAATGTTTATGTTCTTAAGTATGTCTGTGTACTCTAAAACAAAATGTTCAATAAACGCCAGAATTGACATTTAAGTTCAGTATCTTCCAAAGATACAACATGAAGATTTTCAAGAAAGTATCCTCTGAACTGCCTTTAAATAAAAATTTCTCGATACTTTCTCAAAAGTGGTTGTAACGAATTTTATTAAAATAACATATATTTAAGATATTTTCATAGCAAATAAAATGTATACCTTGAATATTTGGCGAATGGACATTGAAACCCTCTTCATTCGGAAGGAGTTTTGTATAATTTTGTATAACGCGCAAATTTTAAGAGAGAGACAAAAACGCATTGCACAAAAATGTTTTAAAGTACAAATTTATTTCCTTTTTAGTAACACCAACAATTTTCGAAACAGTTATGTCACTTTTGAATGTCCTGTCGCTATTCAATTGTTTCTCACAACGTCATGTGCAGAGCATTTGCCGAGTAGCTACTAAATATCTGGCTGTCGATTTTGTTTCCTCTACTCCCCTTTTACCTACAACTAATCCGAAATGGAACTATTTCTGCAAAGATTTATCCCGATTATCATTAAATATAGGATGTAAAAGAACATTCCATGTGTTAAATCACGTAACTTTCTCTACTCTATATCGTTTATTAGTGGGTACACGGATTATTCTTATGGAAGCTTTTTTCTATCTACCTTATTTTAGTTCAAATAAACCTTTGCAGTAATAGTTACATTACACATTTCGTTATAGATACAAAGAGAACAGCGTTAATCAAATGCTTAGAACGGACGCTATACGCTGGCCTTAAAATTCCATACTGTTTTCATGCAACCGCCAGAAAATCAAAGGAATTAAAAATAACGACGAAGTATTGAGCAAATCGAACTATTAATAACTAATATCTTGGAAATGGCTAACACAAAGGTTATTTGTAACAAATTGTGTCTTTTAAAGAGATCTACATTGTTTGTGCAGTACATTTTCGTCTATCGCTTAATTTTATCAGTTATACAAGATTATACACAATTACTTTCGAATAAAGTGGACTTCATAGGCTATTCCCACAAAATTAAAAATATATTTGTATTGTAAATATCTTTAATACATAGTATTTTAATGAAAATCGTAGAGACGCTTTTCAAAAAATATAAGAATTCTAAAATTTTTCTATTTAAAAGGTAATGCTGGGTGGAGGAATTTTTTAAAAATGCTTTTCACACACGCACCACGGACCATTTACTAAGGTTGAACATTTTGGATTAGGGGTCCTCAAAACAAGTATTTCCGGTAAAATTTCAGTACTGAATATTTTGGGTGAAATGCAATGTCTACCTACTACATACATGGTAAAGAAAACAATAAACGATGGTGGGTAGAGAAGGTAATATGAATGTAGTAAATAGGATTTTCCATTAAATTTTAAAAGGTTCCAGAAATACAAAACAATTGCTTTAGCTCAGTGTTGTGTGATTGTTGGTTCAAACCGAAGCAACTAGTATACACTCCGTGCATACGTGTACATTGGTTGAGTTATATGTTGGATTTCATCCAAATGTAAACCTGTTACGTCTCTAGGTGACACAGAGTTTGAACTGGGGACTTGCATAAAGCCAGCGCTATCAGTTGAACCAGCTCGCTGCTCGCTTTTGTGCAGGGAATTCTCCACAAAACAAGTTAATTGGCTCGCAGAAGCACACCGCTACGTCGTTTGCCGAAAATTTCGTCTAGTTTTCGTTATCTCCATTACGAGCTTTGGTCCTGACATCTTGTAATCTCGGTTGAAAAGCACGCTGCCGTTGGCTGCATTAACAAGATGCTGGAAATAAAGTCTCCCACGGTAAATAACAGCGGAAGATAAGGACGGGGGAGAAATGGAGATAAGTGAAGACTTGTGGTTAGTCTGGGGAGTTGCCGCTTCAGGAGAAAGAAATGTTCTTGAAGGCAAGAAAGGAAACAATTTACTTGTACACAGAATTGCAAAAGTTTCTCTGAAAGCCTCATTTCTTAATTTTAAGACCGTTGAGGGAATGTCTTGAGGTGCCTGTTGGCAGACTTCGTGTTTAAGCGAATAAAGTAGTTAAAATAACTCGATTAATGAATCATTCAACACCCAAAAATGTAATGAATTTACAAAGGAGATCGATGCTTAAAATTTCGTGCTAAATAATATATTTCTACTTTTTCTACTACTTATCTAAATCAAGAGAGGAGAGTATTGCATTCCACTCAAATATTTGATGTTGGAATTTCAAATGAAATGCACATTCCGAGGCTCCCTGAAAAAATATATTTTTACTTTCTCTACTACATATAGTAAGTAGGGGAAATATTGCATTCCACCCAGAAATTTGATGCCGAAATGTCACCGGAAATACATGTTCTGAGGTGCACTGAATGCATATAAAGTATTTTTTGAAACATGTCCGTGTGTGTGTCTGTGAACACCAACCTTGGTACTAGATGCGACACGAAGCTTTTCAAGAAAATCCCCGAACCCCAGATTACCCTTTACATGGAACATTTTTCGAACATTTTAATTCTCTCAAAAATGGCTCTAACGATTTTGAATAAAATACCATAGGTTTAAGACATTTTTATGGCAAATAAATTATATATCTTGATTTTTCTGGGAATGTCTCCAAAAGTATTGTTCATTGTGAACGACTTTTGCATAACTGGTAAACCATAGAGAAAGACAAACGTTTACTATACAAAAAATATAGATCGCGTTAAAGTACACAATCTATGTCATACTTTTTGTTGTTGTTGTTGTTGTTGTTGAGTGAACCATTTTCGAGATATTGCTTGTTATTCCCTTAGCTTTTACAATACTTATACTTTTTCTCAATTTGGAATACGTTATTCATTTTTTACACCCGATAATGCAAAGAGAAAGGAATACTCCACATAGCAACAAGCTCTTAAAATATTTGACTGTATCTTAAAGCCTACCAATTCCCCTTGCATCTACAAGAAAATTATCAATAAGATTAACATCTCGATATTTCGATTAACATGAAGAATAAGCGTTTGTAAAAATAGTTTGTACAAGAGTAGAGAAAGTCATGTGAGTGTAGCACATCAGATTTTTACAAAAAGATCCGTTCTTGTGTTTGAGCAGCATAATTCGAAAACAAAATTCAGTACCTTCCACCCGACAGGAATATTTTCAAGAAAATCCCCCAACACCAAAATACCCCTTACATGGAAACATTTTCGAATTGTTTTTTGTTAAAGATGACTTAAGGGGACAAGGTACTCTGAAATGGTCAAAAATTACATTTTTGGTTTTAGGCCCAAAAGAAGTCTATATTATTTCCAGTTTCAGAAAATATATACTTTTTGGGGGTTAAGAGGTTTTTAAGACATTTATATACCATTTAAATGCTAGTCTGCATTCCTTTAAAGCTGCCATGCAGCGCCCCTTTTTAGAATATTTTTGTATCTTTCAACAACGAACAACTATATCATGCCCAGCGAGCAGTTCAGCAATTAACAAAAGAGGCCAGGACCAAGAGAAGGCAATAAGAAAAACTCAAGCAATCTAGGAATGAAGATGCAGATGATTATGCCCCTGGAATTTACTGAAGTGCGTCAGAATTTTAATGTTCAAATTTTAAATTCAGTTTTCTCAAAACAACATTTTTGGATATTTATATACCTTTTTCTCAGAATGTATGGAAGGCAGAAAGCTGCAAATTTCAGTACATGTATACGACACATAGTTAAACTTTATGAACCACAATCATAGATTTACAATGTATATTTTAATATTAAGAAAGCAACAACATTGCAAATTTTCCACATTTTTACTTTTCAATTAATTTTTTTTCAATTTCTAGTGAGTTGATATACATAACTAAATATTTGAGATTCAGAAGGTAGCTGATTATAATAAGAAAAAGCATGCAAAAGTGTGGTTTTGTATTACAAGTAGTATAGAGAAAAAGGTAGATGAATTCACATGTTTTAAGAGTAAATTTTATTAGTTTTCTGCTGGATGAAATAGTTTTTACGGACTCAACTACATAAGCTATCAATGCACAAAACAACTTTAAATAATTTCCATGATTTTTAGAGTAATTCATAATAATTTGAGGAATAAACATTGAGAACTTTAAGAACAGTGGTAATTTAAACCCCTTTAACGAGTAACTTCCATGTGTTCACACTACCTTCTTCCCTTAACAATTTAGATTAAAATATTATATATTTAAGATATTTTCATAAAATATAAAATATTTCTTGAATTTACTTATAATAGCCTGTGAAAATCTCTACATTCTGAACGACTTTTGTATAGCTAGTAAACCGTAAGAGAGAGAAAAAATCTTGCTACACAAAAAATGTGCACCTCATTGAAGTATGCAATTAATGTTAACATTTCGGAGATATTATTACTTTGTCTACCACGCACCTAGTAGGCAGAGAAGCCATTGCAATCCACCCAAAAATTGGATACCAAGATTTCATCGGAAATACATGTTTTAAGACCCCTGAATAAAAGAAACGTTTTTAGAAAAAGGTGTGTGTGTGTCAGTGAACAGCATACTCCTAAACGAGAAGTCGGATAAGCAGCAAACTTAATATTTAGTTTCAGTACGTTTTAAGATGTGGTACGAACGATTTTCAGCAAAATCTCTCCACCCTGAACTACCATTTACATGGAAGATTTTTCGTAAATTTTGATTTGATAAAAAATGGCTCTAACGATTTGGATTAAAGTACAATATGTTAACGATACTTACATGAAAAATAAAGGGCATATCTTGAATTTTCGGGAAATATCTTATAAAGCTTCTTCATTGGGGAGGAATTTTGTATAATTTTGTATAATTAGTAAACATTAAGCGATAGACGAAAACATACTACAGAGGAAATGTAGATCTCTTTAAAACCCACAATTTATTTCAAATAACTTTTTTGTGGTATAAGCTGTTTCAGAGATATCTGGTATTAATGGTTTGATTTGTACATTAGTTGGTTAATTCTTTCAAATCCTTTCAAAATTCAGTTGCTTCTCGCGGTTGCATGGAGACAGTATGAACGCTTAAAGCTAGCAAATGGCGTCCTGTTCTTAAACATTTGAATGCCGCTGTTCTCTTTGTATCTATAACGAAATGTGCTGTATAGCTATTTCTGCAAAAGCTTATTTGGATTAAAATGCAGTAGAAAGAACTATAAACTGTAGTAAGGAAAATTTGTATTACCAATAATAAAAATGAAGGTTAGAGAAAGTCATGCGAATGTATCACATAGGTATAATTTTTACATATTTCTTGTTTAGTTTGAAAATGGAAAGGAGTTTTTTCAGTTTTTATATGCGAGAATAAAATCAAATAAGCCTTAGGAATTAGAAATTACATTGTAGTATGCGTAATAAACATTGCGTTTTTTTGGAAAAAAAATTGTGCTCGGAATGCGAACCTCTGTATGCCTCATTACTATGTACTAACCGCTCTGCTGTCAGCGCATATTTAGTAGCTGGGACTCAAAATTAAAGCTAGGAATACAACGAAGCTAAAAGCACGCGTCCCAAGACACCATTGTGAACCGGCCGTGGACAAATATACGCTTCTAGAGTCTGCTCTTTTTTTTTTCTTTTTTTTGTGGTGTGTGTGTGTGTGTCTCAAGGTGTACCTGGTAAACAATAATTTGTTTCTCTTCCTTAATGTATTTGTAGTATACTATTGCTTTAATGCTAAAATGTGTATCACGAACAATTTATGAAATGTTAGAATCATAAACATTTGGACATTGTCACTACCTTCAAAAGCTCCATTGTGTTTGTTTATCTTGCCTTACAGGTATTTTACCTCACTTCAAATTTATAATATTAAAAGACCAAATAAATAGGTGTAGAGGCATAATAACTGTGCACACATTTAAATATAGCTTTTACTTAATCTTCACATTATAAATTTGAATTATTTCCGCATATTCGAAATTTATTATTTGACTTTAGTATTATTGTTGTAAAATTTAACCTTAGTTAAATCAAAGCAGCTCAAAATTCCATAAATTCGGAATATTTTCATACTGCATTTCTATTTCTTATAAATTGGTAGACCAAATGAGCTACCATAGCATATGCAAATGTGCGTAACATTAATTCTTGCTGCGAAATCCTTTAAAAGTGTTTTAAGCTAATAATTTAAGTACGTTTTAGAAACATTAACAGTAAAACCTAAAGATGGTCTAATAATAACGTTTAAGTAACTTTCGCCGTGGATTACCACAAATTACTTTAAATTAATCAATAATCGCATTTATATATTGTAGACATGATTTAATCTGCGCTGAGCGATCCATTCGTCACCCGTCTTCGAAAACGTATGTTTTGATGAATTATCGGAATATTCTTCAATGAGTGCTTAAGTTCGTTAAGCCGGATTCAGACCGTTCAGGAGTTGATGCGATGGGATTCTACAGTTGCGTTTCGAACTTGCCAGCGTATGTCAACAGGTGGAAGGAAGAGAACACTCTTGAAGCTAATAGCTCTTCACAAATGACGCAACTTTTCATGTAAGAGTTAATTCATATAACTGCATTAGATGTGTAAAAGAAAGTCTTTACAATCCCTGCGTACAGGAAAGGATACATGGGACACTATGAAATGTAGGACATATGTTCATTGCAAAGCGGTTCTTACCTGTAAGTTTTTGCACAAAGCCTATTCATATGAAGAAACTTGATTAATTTAGGACATAGATATTGAATGCTGTCCCCATTGTCTATCAAGACTATCCACTTCTACCATTGCAATACCCGGAATATACCTGATGGAAGGTTAGATGTCATTTGCTTGGAAGGAGATTCTATGTACTGAGGGAAATGAAAAGTGGAAGTTTATATCATTAGGAAAAAATTAGTTTCGTGCCCATTTAAATTACGTTATGATTGAGACAAATCTAATTGAATTGTGATAAAGGACTGATGTAAATTTTTCGCATCTTCACTTTGTACTATCTCTACCACGTACCTAGAAGATAGAGAAGGTATTGTATTCCATCCTAAACTTCGATTCCAATATTTCACCAGAATTACGAGTTTTGTGACCACCTGAATCCCCCTGAAAGATTTTTAGAAAAAAAGGCTCATGTGTGTATGTAAAAACCAAAAGTCGTGTAAGTAGCAAACTTGGTATTTAATTCAGTATCGTCCAAGGATATGACACAAGATGTTCAAGAAAATTCCCGAGCCTAAACTACATGGACATCCTTCGAAAATTTTAATTTTCAAGAATGGCTGTAACGATTTTGATAAAATGCCATATATTAAAGATTTTTACATGGTAAAATATGCATATATCTTGAATTTTCTGGGCATAACTTGTGAAATCCTCATCATTCGGAAGAAATTGTGCCTAATCTTGTGTAACTGGTAAACGTTAAGCAATAGACGAAAATGTATAGGGTTGTTTCATAAGTTCATTCACTTTTCGTTACGTTACAATCACTAAGAACGCCTGGGAGCACACCTCACCCACAGCATAGCTACGATAGCGTAGTTGCCGAACTTTCCGTTTACAAACTTTAAACATGAGGTCGTTCAGAAGATAAATATTTACGGCAGTTATGTTTTGTAAACAAACTATTTATTTCCTGCAGTATACACCGTTATTTTAGACAATATATTCCCAAGTTCCCGGCTACAGTAGCACGAGCTAAATTGAGCTCCCATGCCAACACCCGAGTTGTAATTTTGGATTGTTGACTATAGATTCATGAATTCTTTCCACGTCCGTAACCATTGGCCGTCCAGGCCGAGGTTTGTGTTTTAAGGAGAAATTTCCAGCTTGAAATCGACTAAACCACATTTTCGTTATTGCATCTTCCCCGTAGACAGCACAAATTTTCTGCCGGTATTGTGAGACGGTTTTACCCTTACGATAGTAAAATAGCATTAGATGTTCCTTCTTGCTTTCCATAGTTTGTAAACACAATTTCACGTCGTTCTACCCAGCGTCGGATGTTATACACACTTACATATCCAATAGTGAGTCTGGTTGTTGTTCTCTAAGTCGTAGGGATGGTTAGGCAACTAGGATAACTTTTGAGTGTACAGGGGGTTAGGGTTTTCAGGCATTATAGATGGAACTTGCGAGCAAAACGAACTTATGAGACAACCCTAATGTGGATTAGATCTCTCTCTCTCTCTCTCTCAAAATGTGGATCTCTTTAAAACATACATTTCATCTCAAACAAGCTTTTCTTGTGTATCATAAGCCATTTCTGAGATATCAGTTATTAAAGGTTCCAATTTTTCATTACTTGGTCATTCTTTAAAAGTCCTTTCAACATTCAACTGTTTCTTGCGATTGCATGGAAACAGTATGGAGTTTTAAGTCCAACATATAGCGTTCAGTTCTTAAATATTTGACTATCGCTGTTCCCTTTGTACCTATGGTGAAATTCGTAATGTACCTATTTATGCAAACGTTTATTTGGGTAAAATGAGGTAGCTAGAAAAATAATATTTAGTAAGTATAGTTTGTATACCCGCTAATAAGTATAGAGAGTAGAAAAGGTCATGGAAGCATATCATATAAGACTTTTCCTTAAGGGCCTTGGTTACACAGTTTAGTATTTTGGTCTCTATAAATTAAGTTTTACTTTGGAGTTAAGATACTGCAACAAATATATAAGTGATCCCACACACACAACACATTTTGGTTTGACGGGTTTTGCTAACTTTGTGAGTCATTATTCTATTTTATTTGATTTTGTAATTAAGAATAAGTCTTTTAGTTATTAGTCTCAATAATGAAATGCTTAAATAAAACAAATCAAATTACTAAACTAGTAAATAATGACCTTTAAAATAACTAAACAAATATAACCTGTATTCTGTATTTATTTTCAGTAAATGACTGTATAAGCGAAGCATTTTTAAGGTATTTTATATAAAAACGAGTAACCCAAAAGCAATTTCTTTCCGTCATTCAAGTTAAAATTGGTGTTTTTCTATAATTATACCTTAAAGTATGTTCCTAAATTTGAATTAAAGCTTAACTAGCAAAAGTTAATATAATTCTGTAATATAATAATGCCTTAGGCTTGCTAACAACGCACTATGCGGGTGCCATGAACCTCGGGGGTCAGGTGTTGAGAAGCGGAGTAGGATTTCGGCCAAAGCTATTGCGCGCACTAAATATCTACAAGGAAGGGATAAGGGATGAGACGGGAGTGCACATTGCCGCGTTTGTAATGAAAATTCCTCGAGCCCAAAAAGGAAAGAAAGTAACATAGGTACGTGCCATAAGTTGAATATATGATTTTATTTACTAACCTTAACAAAATTTCGCAATAAACAGTTTTTGAAAATAAAAATCTGGTGTGTTACATTTATATGAATTTCTCTACTCTCTATTACGTATTAGTGGTTATATAAATTATTCTTACGAAAGTTCGTTCTCCTGTCTACTTCATTTCAATCGACCTAAACATAAATACCTACATTACACATTTCGTTACAGATACAAAGGAATATCGATAGTTATGTTTTAGAACTGGACGCTACACGTTGACCTTAACATTTCATAATTTTTCCATCACATGGCGAGAAATAATGAAAATCGACGGACTTTATTAATAGCGGACATCTCGAAAATGGTTTATGCCACAAAAAGTTCTTTGAAATAAACTCTGTGTTTTTATGAGATCTACTTCTCTCTTCTTTTTTTTTCTTTTGTGCCTAGTACTTCTTCGAGTATCGCTTAACGTTTATGAGTTATGCCAGATTATATAAATTTCCTCCCGAATGAAGAGGGCTTCACAAGCTGTACTCCTAAAATTCAAGATGTACTTCTTATTTTTGCTATAAATATTTTTTAGTATATGCCATTTTAATAAATCTCGTTAGAGCCATTTTTAGAAAATAAATTCCGAAAAATTTCCCATGTAAAGTTGTTTGGGATGGGAAGATTTCCTTGAAAATCTTCATGTCGTATCTTTGGAATGTACTGAACTTAAATACCAAGTTTGATGTTTATTGGACTTTTCAACTTTGAGTTATGTTATACACACACACACACACACACACACACACACACACACACACACAAGCGCGCGCACGGACCTTTTCCTAAAAATGCTTTTTTATTCACGGGGCCTCAAAACATGTATTTCCGGTTAAAATCTTTGTGTCAAATTTTTGGGTGGAATGAAATACCTTTTCTACTTAGTATGTACGTGGAGATTTAAGTTTTGGATCATATTGAATAGAACAATTGAACAAAAACACATTGTATCGTAAAGAAAAAGCTCCTGTTTCACATTAAATGTATTTCTCAAACTTGAAACTGTTTTGTTATGATGTGTCTTTCTTTTTATTATTGTTATAAATAGATATTATAAAGGTATCCGCTAATCTCGCCCTTGTGTCCGCTAGTTTGAGATCCTCAAGGATGCAGTATGGGTATGTTGTATGTAAACAGGAGAGGATATTGTCAGGAATACCTTCTGTATTCTTGGCTGCATTAAATTGTGTCATAGGAGATTTCTGATCTTCATGGTGTTTCAGCTCATCTGTGACACTATTTTCCTTCAACGCTTACATTATATGCTATAACTAATGGAATTATTATTCTTACTTCAAACCTTAGTGTTGTCAGAAAACCGATCTTTACGTAACATTTTGTGTACAGAGCCATTTTAATATTCTACACCAAAAGGGTATACCATTTTCCCTTAGGCAAAAATTATTTTAAGAAATTTTTTTAGCCTTTTTCTTTTATCTTTTTTCTACCATATTAGTTATTTTTAATCAAAATTATATATTTAAACATTCACATTAAGTTTCAATTATTTCTTGGTAATAATCTGTATTCTATTAGAAAAAAATTGTTTTGAACCAGAATACTTTTTATATAATATTTATTTTCTAAAAGATATAAGAACAATTTACGATGTAATACCTTTACATGATTTTCTCTACGCTTTGTATACCCATTGATAAATGACAAACAATTCTCAGTAACGCTTTTTTTATATCTAAAACATATTAATCAAAATAAACCTTTGCAGAAATAGCTACATTTCACATTTCGTTAGAGATTCAAAGAGAACAGCAATGGCCAAATGTTTAAAACTGAACGCTATGCGCTGACCTTAAAATTTCATACTGTTTCCTTGCAATTACGAGCAATACCTAACTGCTGAAAGGACATTAAACAAGACCAATTCGAACCTTTAATAATGGATATCTCATGCAAAAAAAACTTATTTAAAATAAATTTTATGTTTTAAAATGGCTTATGACTTAACGCATAGTAGTTGTACACGATTATACAAAATGTCTTCCAACTAAAGTGGACTTCAGAGGCTATTTCCAGAGAATTCAAATATAGATTTTGTCATGTAAATATCTTTAATATACTGTATTTTAATTAAAAACTTTAAAGGCATCTTTAGAAAATAAATATTTCAAGAAATGGTCCATGTAAAGGGTAGTTTGGGGTAGAGGGAGTCTCCTGAAAATCTTTGTAGCGCATCCATGGAAGGTACGGAACACAAATAACAAGTTTCGTACTTATCCGACGTTTCGTTTTGGAGTTATGCTGTTCACAGACACGCACAAACAAACACCTTTTTCTAATAAAAATTATATTTGGGGATTCAAGGGTCTCAAAACATGTACTTCCGAGGTGATCTCGATATCGAAGTTTAGGGTAGAATACCTTTCTTAAATTCCCTTATTTTACCCAGTTTATATTTACGTCTTTTTACTGTTTTCGTTACCGCTTATTAACGCAATTACACAACACACAAACACTCATGCCCATGGCGGGACTCGAACCCGCGACCCTCAGCTTGGCGGAGCGCAGGAGGTATAAATTACAGCGACCACGTCTAAGAGGGCCGGTACTCTTAAACGCGTGGGTGAAATAACCGATTTTGGTAATGTCCAGCATACTCCTCGAAACAAACAACACTGCGTATGTCGAAAACAAACATCGGAAGAGGTAAATCCTGAAATCGTGTAGCGACACAAATGACGCTATATGTCCACGGAACACGTTCCTGTTTACGGATGAACAACGGGCCGTCAGCTGTTTAATATTCCAGAGATGCACCGACCGAAGGTGTACATAGTCATTTTGCATCACAGCACAAACCCTGTCCATGCATGTGTTGTTGGAAAATTCTTCACGAAACTACAACTATTTCTCACGTGAGGAGATTTAATTCTCCTCATGTCTTAATATACCGCTCATTTCTCAATTTCTACATGTTATTCAGGCATGTTATTGCAAATATATGATGCAAGTTACCACGGGCGATTGATTCTACAGTGCTTTTTCTTCACATTGTGGCCACCATACGGCGGCTCGCACGCCGACCGCTGCAACTCCAACTCCCGCGAAACCATTATAATATCCGCGCAACTGTCCCAAGTTCTCATAGTTACAATTTGAAGTGTATATCAGGTAAAGAATTGAAAATAATTTGTAAAACTTGCAAGGAATGATAAAACGGAAATCCAATGTAAGGGATGGGGGAAATATGATACATTGTATATTTATGTATGCATCGTGTACCACAGTTATTAATGTATTGTTTTAAAACATACTTGGTGTCATCAACTTTCCCTTGAGCATTTATTTATTTTAAATTACTAATTAGAATTATATTTGTTGCAATGAGAGATAAAAAGAACTCAATAACGTTGAAAAAACTTTAAATAAAGTGATTGAAAAAATTGACTTAACAATAAAAATATTGGAGATAATACAAAATATGCAACAAGAAGCAAGAATTAGAGTAGTGATATGTTTTGTATATAATATAATTATAAATATGTTATTATGTATACGTTATTTATTCCACGCAAGGTTTTGTTAAATTATGTGAATTTGTTTCACAATCGATAGCAACCAGACAATAGCTTAGATAAACAAGATTCAACTGTCGCGATTGTTAAGAAAATGTTCACAGAGATAGGAAACGCTTACAGTGAAAGCGGAAGAAATATATTGATTCGGTACCCAATTATAAAGTATTTTCATCAAAAGAAATTAAATTGACTTTTATTTATGGACGCTCTTTAACTACTGTGCTCCTTAGCTCCCCTTCCATATTGGGCGTGGAAGATTGGTAATTTTGCTCAGAGACATCTTTATCAGGCTTGAGGTTCTTTTACGTGCCGTAAATCTAAGATACGGGACCACCGGCTTTACTTCCCTTTCAAAGGAAGCCATGCTAAGGATTTTTACGCCCGAAAAATCGATCGCCCTCCACCGGGTTTGAGCCACGACCTCGAGAACTAGAGGCTAGCATGGTAACCACCACCCCACGGAGGGCGACATTTTAATCGAGAAGTGTCTGCAAGTAATTAAAGCAAATATGTAAGTGGATTTTGATTCAGTTGCCATGTATTGTTTTTCGTAGAAATAGATTGAGTAGAAGAATAAAACACATTGTAGTGTTGAACTTATTTATTTATACTTATTTATTTAAATTGAGACTGTATAATATCTCCAAAACTAAGCGTTGTAGAAAGAAATATCTTGGATAGAAGTTGTTTGATATTATGGGGGAAGTAAATGGCATTAGTCGTGTTTTGTTTGGAGGACGTATTGATGGTCATTTCAGGCCAATTTAACTTTTACTTTCTCTACTACGTATAGTAAGTAGAGGAAGTATTGCATTCCACCCAAAAATTCGATACCGAGATTTAACCGGAAATATATGTTTTGAGACCCCCTTAATACAAAAAAAAGCATTTTATAAACATGTCCATGTGTGTGTCGGTGTGTGTGCCTTTGCACAGCATAACTCAGAAACCAACAGTCGGATAAACACCAAACTTGGTATTTAGGTTCAGTATCTTCCAGAGAAGCGACACGAAGGTTTTCAAGAAAATCCCCCACCCCAGATTACCCTTTACATGGAACATTTTTCGAAAATTTTAATTTTCTCAAAAATGGCTCAAACGATTTTGATTAAAATATCGCATGTTTAAGATATTTTCATGACAAATGAAATGTATATCTCGAATTTTCTGGGAATGTCTCCAAAAGTATTCTTCATTGTGAACGACTTTTGCAAAACTGGTAACCCATAAGAGACAGACAAAATTTTACTATGCAAAAAAATATAGATCGGGTTAAAATACATAATTTATGTCATATTTTCTTAAATGTTCCAATACTTTTTCTCAAATGGGAATTCGTTATTCATTTTTTTATGTCCTGGACATACAAAGAGAATGGAATACTCCACATAGCAACCAGCTCTTAAAAGATTTGACTATCGCTTAAATACTACCATATTCCTCTTGCACTACAAGAAAATTAGCAATAAGATTAACATCTGGATTAACATGAAGCATATGGAGAATAAGCGTTTGTAAAAATAGTTTGTACAAGAGTAGAGAAAGTTATGTGAGAGTAACAAATCAGATTTTTTTTAAATGGGAACCTATATTTTGTATGTTGTGATCACAAGACGTCCTTATCTCGCCCTTTCACTGTCTCAAAAACTGACCAAAGTAGACTAAATAGCCTACGCCACGCCCATACCCCACTCCTCACTTGATTCTAGCACTCCACTTAATGTTTGCCTTACTCCATCCTTTTCTTTCGCTCCTGAGCCTGAAACTGATGTGTGTCCATAGATTATTTTTTGAGTTCCAGATCCTTGACATCAAATCCATATAGATGTACTCATCTAATGTTTAGTGTGGATCCTGACTGCAAAGCATGCCTTCCAGCCACTCAGGTGGAAAGTTTCAGTACTCCTCCCTTTTTCCACTTAGCTAGGATGATCTTTTTTCATAGGCCAATGCCTGTGTTCCGGACTTGAATTCAAACCAATAAGAGATTGTCTTACCCAGCACTGTTGTGGAACACAGATGTTGTGGACTTTTTGCCAACATTAAATAAAGAAGAGCCTTATACCTTGTAGCGGTTCCTCCTGGTAGGACCTTAATAAGTTGATGGTGATGGAGAGAGGATGGATGCTGTATTACGAATCTGTAGGTCGTCTTGATGCCCGTACTCTTGTGATGTATCACGACGTTCTTGTAGAATGGAATCTGATGATCCTGTATCTGTATTCTTGTGCGTGTGTGTTAGTATGTTATACTTTTTATTTTATAATTGTGCCACGTCTGCTGTATATTTTTGGTACAAACGTATTCTGTTTAAATATTTCACTTTTATTTTAGCTAAAGCACATGTAGATATTCACAAATCACTATTATCTTTCTTATGTTAAAATATGTATAACTTTTAGATTCTAAATACGTAGTTTTAGCGTCTATTTATAGACGAGTTTATACACTACCTTCCTGCTCGAAGACTGACAAGCTTCTGTTAGCGTTCCCTTCAACCGTTTTCTTAGCGTACGTATTGGAATTATAGGTATGTATCAGTGTACCTGATTGGTGCTACTATCCAATAACATTGTATAACAGTTTGTTACATAATAACGCAAGATTTCCCTTTATGGAGGCTACCTGGTTTCAACAGGATGGAGCCAAATTACATGCCGCTGGGATTACTACGTGGTGATCAGTTTTTAAGGGGCACTGAATGTTTTACCCTTTTTAATTTTCAACCCATTCACTTGAAAATTTTCACACTTAATAGGTGTAAATAAAGAAATGACTCTTCAAAGCCTCAAACCCTGGTTAAAATAGTACCTCATTTAATATAATTAAATATTTAAATAGCTAAAAAGTGTGTATATATATATGTGTGTGTGTGTGTGCTTATAGACTTCCATTGTCTTAATTATGAATCCAAGGTTCGTTACATGCTTGGGTAGATACTACTGCATTTCTTGTGATTTTATATTACTGCTTATATAGCTAACAATGGCCTTTCCCTCTCATGTTCTATTTTATATGTTATAACGTTATATACTTAATCTCTGCCATGTATGCATTATGAATATCTGTGTTTTTAACATCCTCTAAATTATTATACGCAAAATATTAGACAAGAAAATACATAATACGTAAAAACTTAGAACAAAAATATTAAAGAAATAAATTATTAATGTGTTGACGCTGAGAAGCTGTGAATTTGATATCTTAATGCATTAATGAGTCGTCGTAATAGTTTGCTTCAATCTAAAGCTGCTGTGAGCCTCTCTGGTGTTTGCCAATATTGAAGACCGAATAACATTAGGAAAAAACCTCAGTTAGGAGGACGGACCTGGCGAGATCTTTCTTTAGCTGAAATTACTAACTAACATATTTACAGAAACTGTTTATGCACACCCAGTTTCCGATCCGATCCAATAGTCTCCATACATGTACATTATCTTTCATAATACGGGATATTATAACTTGGAGATCTATTCCTAGAATGCGAATTCCTGTTGCTAATTATGCTGAGTTTCATGCCTGTTTGGACATTTCCACACTCCCAAGATGATTTCTAAAGCGGATGTGCTTATGCAAATTTCAATGTCGTAATTGCGGCAGCGTTTGTGCGTTACGTTCCAAACAGGAGAGGTTGGTATCGAAAATACACACCAATTAATTAGTTTGTTGCCATGGTAACGAAAAGCTATTGCTTTTGGGGTGGAAAGAACGGTCCCTTGTAGATTGGAAATCGCACTGATGAGCGTGGTGCTCAAGTGATATTACAGCAATTCTGTTTCGAATATCCGTACACACATCTATAGAACGCTTAGGTAGATTTCAAAGCACTTAGCATTACTAGAAACAGGTCACAACAGAACCACAGACTAATTGATGTCACGGTAATACTGATGACCTCACAGAGAGAAAGGGTTTTGAAACGTCTATTTAGGTGAGGGAAATAAAAACTAATGGTTATGAATTAAAACCCTTAAGTATGTTTATTAACTAGATCCTTCGTATTTTTTAAGAAAAATTTTAGTAGATAAAACAGGTGATGCCAAAACTCGTACATAAGCAAGTACATACAGGGCGTTCCAATGAAACAAAATTGTATTCCTTTATAAACTTTTGTAGGAATATGTTAAAACCTCGAATCGATGTCAACTTTACACTGAGGCAGTATTTTTAACACTTAATAATTTAAATTAAATTATATAATATGTAAATTCAATAACAGCCCGCCTTGAAGCAATATGTGTATGTAATAATTTGTAAAATGCATGTAAAAGTCATTGCATATGTTTATTTTATTGTAAACATGTTCAATAATTTTATGTGAATGTATTACGTAATTTAATAATGTAGGAGCTGTGAGAATAATATATTTAAAGTTGCTAACAATGAGGTAACAATGAGATAACCTTGAGGCAATAATTATTTTGAGAGTTTAAATTCTACTAGTCATTATTGGAACAGCAATAATGTAAATTTTGAGACAGTTTAAAAATAGCTAATCAACAGCCAGAAAAAGCTTTAGTTAAATGAATGTATTTTATTGGACTAGGATTAGCCAATCAGAGACTTTAAATTCAGAAGTTTACAAGTTTAGACGGTTGAAATCTATTCAGTTGCCTGTAGACCGTGATAGTAACCGGATGCAAGATGCGTCCTCTATAGAAATATATAATACGTATTCGTGTGAGACGAAAAATAAGTTTACGTGTTAAAAAGTACAAGCAATTAATTAATTAAAGAATCTCACAGTTCTCTATTTCAGTGAAGTGTCATTTAATTTGTGTCGAGGATTAATAAAAAGGAGTGAATTAAAACTTAAAAAATCTGTGTAAGCCTACATTCTTGTCGCACAACACCCTGCCTAAGAGAAACGTGTCTCTAAAATAATACTGACGCAGCCGAGGCAAACATAAAACATAAATATTTAAAGAAGCAGTTTAATAACAAAGTTAATACTTTTTCTAAATTTGGGGCAAAGGCCACCTGAAAGTACATTTGGGGCGAAGGCTACCGGAAACTGTATAACATACGTGAGATTGCAACTACTTCAAGTGTTCGGCTCCCCAACAGTTAGAAAATAATAAAATCTACATCTTCAAATTGGCGTCTATACGTGGAGCTAATAAAAAGCCTTTCTTCAACACACATTTAACACAATTGTTTAAAATATGGACTTTTGGTATCATCACAATTTTTCATATGCGTAATCCCGTTTTATACGAAGAAATACGCTACCGAAACAGCAAAACAGAATAATCGGCATATACAGATATTTAAGTTTCTTTTCACCCCTAAACTTGCAAGATTTCCCGTTGTGGCTACTTAGTTTCAATAGGATGGTGCCATATTAATGCCATTGAGATTACTATGCGGTGTGTCAGCTTTTAAGGGACATTGAGACTGAAATTTCAACCTTTTTTAATTTCAAAGCTACTCATTAGAAAACTGACACACTTAATGTGTGTAAGTAAGGAAATGACTCTTCAAAGCCTCAAAGTTCTAGCTCATATAGTATCTTACATAATATTAATAAATATTTTAATGCATATTTTATAAAACTGCTTTGCGCATTCAGATTTCTCAGAAAAGTATGATAGTTAGATTCTCTAATACTTTAGTACAGTAAAACTAAATATAAGGATTTAATTTAATTATTACCCATAGAGAAATAAATTTTTGTCTTATGAAGTTGTTGGTGTGAATATTTTCCTTGTTTTTCAATATGAATTAATTTTTGAGCTAATGAATAAAGTAATCGTAGAATTCGTGCATTAATCTTCGGATAGTACCTTACGTATGCAAATTTACATATAAACCACACCAAAACTGAAATTTAAGGAATATATTTCATTGTCAAAAATATAAAACTGAGAAAAACCCCATACAGAAAGAGTCTAGTGGGGTTAAAAGTGAGAGTACGGGTGATTCAAATGTATCCCTGGGCTTTTAAAAATGGGGAATTGTGAAAAATATTTGGCCAAAATGATTCACAGGTGTCAATAGAATATTGTATTATATAATTTTCAAATCAAAAACATAATTTTCAGCTAAAAACTCCATCCCGTATTCCTTGAGTAGTCACTTTATCTCTAAGTATTGCCTCATAGCTTAGCTTTAGATCATTAGATTTGTCTTTCTGAGATTTTCTTTGTGGTTACCTAAGAGCGAATTGTTTTCATGTCATTCACAAAGCCGTGAATGAATGAGACAGAATTCGCAGATAAATTACGGTGATCCAGCTAAAATACGAAAATTTTAATTTTACAATCTGGATAGAAGGTTAGCAAATGCTATCGCAGAAATCGAGGTCTTTGAAACTCGTAATAATGGATTAGTCTTTAGAACATAAGTGGTAAATGTGATCTCAAATTATTATTTTACTATAAAATATACAAGAACAATTCTGTTAATGTTTTAGTTTTTCTTAGACATCCTGTATAAAGGTATTATGAACCTTCTGTTGATGTGTGTACAAATATCGAAAGGGCATTGTAAATTACGAATCATGCAAAGGTTCTGAACGAAATGCTACTGCGCAATTAAAAGGAACCTAAATGGAACTGGAAGAGAAAGAGGTGCAACACACTTAATAAAAATCTTATGCTTTACATTCACATAATTTTCTCTACCATCTATCATTTATTACCAGGTATACAAACTAGTAATACTAAACCTTCTTTTTATATCTTACTTCACTTTAATCCAAATAAACCTTTGCAAAAATAGATACATTACGTATTTGGTTAGGATATAAAGGGAACAGCGGTAGTCAAATGTTTAAGAACTGGACGCTATATGTTGGCCTTAAAATTCATTACTGTTTCCATGTAATTGCGAGAAACAACTGAAAATGATGAAAGTTAGAAAGAATGACAAAAGTGTTGAACAAATCCAACTTTTAGTAACCGATATCTCGAAGTGGTGATGCCACAAAACGTTATTTGAAATAAATTGTATTTTAAAAACGTCTACATTTTTTGTGTAGTACATTTTCATCATAGATTTTGTTTGCCGTGTGAATATCTTCAGTATATGTCATTTTAGTCAAAATCGTTGGAACCATTCTTTAGAAAACCAAAAATGTCGAAAAATCTTTCATGTGAAGGCTAGTTAGGGGTAGAATGATTTTCTTGAAAATCATCGATTCGCATCTTTAGAAGATGATGAACCCAAACATCAATTTTGGTAAATATTCGACTTTTTCTTTTGAGATATGTTGTTCACACTCACACACAAAGGGACGTGTTTTTAAAAATACTTCATTTTGATTCAGTGGACCTCAAAATATGTATTTCGATGAAATCTCGGTATCGAATTTTTGGGTGGAATGTAATACCTTCCCTCTCTAACTAGGTACATTCCGGCGTAAAAAACCATACTGATGCCCTTGGTTTCCCAAGGTGTCTTCCTTTACTTAATGTTGCCAGAATCCCCATATCAGTTTAGTTCCACACCTACTCAATGGTCTAATCTCTTAAGGCTTTGAACAAAGTGAGCGGCGAAAGCGGTAAGAAACGGTAGCATTTTACCCGAATGACTGTAATGACTCGCCAGTCACTCGTCCGTCTCTTATTTGATGTCAAAAGTCTGCAACTCAAACCCTAACAATGAACAGTGACCGATTTCCGGCTCAGAAGCGAAGAAAGCCAGGTTGAGGGCGTAAGACTAGCATTATATCATAGATAGATATTTATTTTTATTTCGTGCAGCTTAAGAGGCATAAAATAAGTCTCATAGAATTATAGTTTAAATTTAAGTGTATGCAAATCATTACGGTTTATTTTAATTTCGAGTAATTAGTAAAGTGATGTGGTTGGATGAACTTGGTTTGTGAACAATTCCTTTTTATTATATGTCATTTGAAATGAACAAAGGATATAGACACAAGCGGAAAGCTATTGCCCCTAATGAACAAGGTTATAGCGCAGCGAGTGCTGTAGAGCAATGGGGTACTCCTACAACAGCATCAAAGTAGTGGAAGAAATGCCAAGAATGTGGTTACTGGACACGCAAACCACTAGCGTAATTATAATTGGATAAAACAGTTCGCATGGTACCAGAAGCTTCAAAAGCATATCATAACGAGTTACAAAGTAAAATTAAATGACATGTGAAGTATTTTAATTTGAATAACTAATTTACTAAGTTATAGCATTATAAGCTTATAATATAATTATCATTATTATTATTATTATTATTATTATTATTATTATTATTATTATTAAATTTTGAAACGAAAAAAGAGCAACAGACATTGATTTTGAATTATAAAATATCACAAACAAGCATAATAAGGAGCTGATTTATACGAAATGAACCACGTAAAATAAAAAAGAATTACAAAAAAGTTGAAAAACATAGCATCCTCGCATTACATGAAAAGGGTAGGCAACCTTTCTTATATTAATTTTCTTGCAAAACTCTCATAATGAAATTTAGTTAAGACAATACTAATTCCGAATTAACAATGGAAACTAAAATCAGAATAAAAAAATCAATACCATAGTCGAGATTCGAACTACCGTTCTCTAGTATTCCGTGCCGTTTGAACTACGATATCGATCTGGTTTTACGTCATGAAATTCACCATGTGATTCCAGTTTTCCCGGTATAACACAAGGCATTTAATTTCTTTTGAGATAACATACACTTATGTCGACTTACCCTTTCATTTGATTCTACTTTTACACCCTGCGGAAAAACAAATAATAAAACTGAATTTATTATGTTTTCTCAACAAATCTAAAGCTGCCTTGGATTGTAGTCTTTGGTGCATCTCCGCCATTGCGAAAAAAAGGCTATGTATAAGCCGCTAATCAACGTAAGAGGTGGGGCGGAACCATGAATGGGGAGGAATCCCTTACCAAATTAATACGCAATTCATCCTATCGGTATGTTTCTTTTTTGCACCCATAGACGCTGCCATAGAAATTACATCATTCATTTAAGTAAATTAGTAAATTAATGGTTTTTACTCGAATATTATTTAATATAATATTCAGTATTTTAATATTAGATATATTTACTCAAATATTTAAAACTACATTCGCTATGATACTGAAAGAAGTATATAGGGTGTAACAGGAAAGACGACTAAAAATCTTGTAAAGAAGACTTCCTGCTTAACCTTTGGGAGTAGTAGATTGTAACCGTTGAAGCCAATTTAAGGAGATACAGACTTAAAGCGCGGAGGGAGTGTGAAGTCTAGGCATTCCATGAAACTTACTTCTGTTTACCCTCGTCACAACGTGGCTCTTTCTTATAGTGTTTACATTGCTAGTCACAGAACACGCTATGAAGTGTGAAGATTATGTGGCGAGGGTTCCAGGAACAGCATCGCTAACATAGATTCTATAAACTACTCTCATTCTATGTACGACACGACGAGTTCTTGTAGACTCTGAAGAGAATCTACATTTGCACTGCGTAAATAAACGCTGTAACGAATGCTGCCTGCTGGTAAAGTCGTCTCCTGCTATCTTTCGGAGGCAAAGAAATCTATGACATTCGGCACCTGAAAAAGTGACCTATTCCCCAAAACCGCATTTTTTTTTTTTTAAGTTTCTCTACTACGTTGAGTAAGTAGGGGAAGTATTGTATTCCACCCAAAACTTTGATCCCGAGATTTCACCGCAAATATATGTTTTGAGACCCCCTGGATCCAAAAAAAGCATTTTTGGAAACATGTCCGTGTGTGTGTCTGTCTGTCTGTGAACAGCATAACTCAGAAACTAACAGTTGGATAAACACCAAACTTGGTATATTGATTCAGTATCTTCCAAAGATGTGACACGAAGGTTTTCAAGAAAATATCCCCACCCCAGATTACCCTTTACAAGGAACATTTTTCGAAAATTTTAATTTTCTCAAAAATGGCTCTAAAGATTTTGATTAAAATATCATATGTTTAAGGTATTTGCATGACAAATAGAATGTATATCTTGAATTTTCTAGGAATGTCTCCAAAAGTATTCTTCATTGTGAACGACTTTTGCATGACTGGTAAACCATAAAAGATAGACAACATTTTACTACACAAAAAATGTAGATCGCGTTAAAATACATTATTTATGTCATATACATTTTTTTTGTTGAGTGAACCATTTTCGTGATATTGCTTGTTATTCCCTTATATTTTTCAATACTTATTTTCTCAAATGGAATTCGTTATTCATTTTCATTTTGTCTTGTATATGCAAAGAGTATTAATCTGTGGCAAAGAGAATAGTGCTGCACATAGCAACCAGCTATTAAGAGATATGTATGTGCTTAAAGGCTACTGTATTTATACATTTCCCTTGTAAATATATATTCCACTTACATCTACAAGAAAATTAGCAATAAGATAGAGTCTGCAAATGTTTATCTGGATTAACATGAAGTAGATGGAGAATAAGCGTTTGTAAAAATAGTTTGTACAAGAGTAGAAAAAGTCATGTGAGTGTAACACATCAGATTTTTTTATCTTGGATATGCAGAGTATTAAGCTGTGGCAAAGATAATGGTGCTGCACATAGCAATCAGCTGTTAAGAGATATGTCTGTGCTTACGTTGCTCTTGCAAATACAAAACAAAGGGAACATAGTACGCCTTAAGCGATAATCAAATATTTTTAGAACTGGTCGCTGTGTGTAGAATGTAGTTCTCTTTGCATGTCAAAAGATCGTTTCTGCAAATGTTTATCTCGATTAATATGTAATAGATGGAGAATAAGAGTTTGTAAAAATAGTTTGTACAAGAGTAGAGAAAGTAATTTGAGTGTAACACATCACATTTTTTTCGTTCTTTTCTTACTTCCGTAAGGTTTATACACGTATTTAAAATTCTCAAACTATTTACTATATATGATTCCAAATTTTTTGCATGATATAAACGCATGTCTTCTAAGTTACTTGGTGTACGTTAACAATAATTTGGTTTATTAAGGTTCCATAGTATTTTATGCAATTGTTTAGTTCTTTGATTAAGGTTTATCAGCAAATAATTAAAAAATCCAACCATGTTATAAACATAAACTGAATCAAAATATTATATATAATTATGGGTCATTTATATAGAAAATGATTTTAGAAAACCTGCTTAAAGTAAAAAATAGAGAGAAAGTAATGCTCATACTATATGTTTAGTAAATAGATAATTCTTAAAGTCGACCTCCGTGGTGTAGTGGTTAACACGATAGCGTCTAGTTCCCGAGATCGTGGGTTCAAACCCGGCGGAGGGCGATGGATGCTTTCGGGCGTAAAAATCCTAAACATAGCTTCCTTTGGAAGGGAAGTAAAACCGGTGGCCTGTAGATTTACGGCACATAAAAGAACCTCACGCCTGATAAAGAGGCCTCCGAGCAAAATTACCTGTCTTTCACGTCCAATATAGAATGGGACGCTAAGGACCACATCAGTTAAAGAGCATCCATAAATAAATCTCAATTTAATTTGAGAATTCTTAAGACTTTCACACACTTAAACCGCCAATTTACCAGTGATACTAATTTGTGTATCAAAACTTCCTGTAAAAGTTTGGTTAAGGAACACCTCTCTACTCCAAAGAACTTTATTTTTTCTGTGTAGTGGTACAGAATTCAGAGTGCAAAATACAGTTGTAGTAATGTTTTTAAAAAGATATTTAAAATGCAAGGAATTTGCCTGAGGAAATTCCGGTTTATAATAATGCACAAAAAAACTAATCTGTTAGCTACCCTTTCTTCATCTACTCTCGCTTTAATGTACTCTAACTTTGATTCTTCAAACAAGTAGATGACTAGTCCAAAACAACATGCTTGTAACTTCAACCTTTATAGAGAAGAGTGCAGCATTGAAACGCACAACAGGCGTACTATTTCTATCAAATGTATCTTCAGAAGTGGATATGGAAACGAAGTCCAAAATTACGTCATCAAATTAATACCACCAATTATTTCTATGTATTTCTTAATTTCTGTAATTGCTTTGCTCCATAAGCATTTATATAGCAGAATAACAGTAAAAATATCGGATATGTTACATTCACATGACTTATTCTACCCTGTATGGCTTATTCGTGGGTATATAAATTTTTCTTACGTAATTTTATTATCCTATCTACTACATTTTAATTGAGATAAACCTTTCCGGAAGTAGCTGCATTACACATTTCGTTATAGATAAAAAAGGGAACAGCGATAGTCAAATGTTTTAGAACTGGGCGCTATACGCTGGCCTTAAAATTCCATACTGCTTCCATGTAATCGCGAGAAAGAACTGAAAATTGACAGACTTTAAAACAATGCCTGAGTAGTACTAATGTATATCTTGAAAATTGATGATGCCACAAAAAAAATTTATTTGAAAGAAATTGTGTGTTTTAAAGGAATCAGCATTTTTTGTGCAGTACGTTTTCGTCTATCGCTTACTGTTTACCAGTTATACAGTATTATATAAAATTCCTTCCAAATGAAGAGAACCTCACAGACTATTCCAAGTCAAGATATAGGTTTTATTTGTCAGATAAATACCTTTAATACGTGGCATTTTAATTAAAATAGTTCAGGCATTCTTTAGAAAATAAATTTCGAATAGTGTTCCATGTAACGGATAGTTTGAAGTAGGGGATTTTCTTCAAAATCTTTGTGTCGCATGTGTGGAAGACATTGAAACTAAACAACAAGTTATGGGTTTTTTCGATACTTTTTCTGGGTCGTCAGGAAAATACTCGAGTGGTTTCTTTCATTCCCCGAATTCCTGACCCTCCATTTCATTCTATTCTTAATTTTATTCATATTTCATCCCGTTGGTCTCTTTCAGGGTCGGAATAGTCGACGATGGTGTTTCGGTGCAGCGTGGCAGGGGAAAAGGATTCTCTTTGTAACTCTCTCCGTCTCTAGGTTTTCGGCTGTTTATTGGGGTATCCGAATCCTCTTGAGGGGAATTGGATTACCTCTGTTTAGGGTAGGGTCCCCGTCTGCCTGTCAGTCTGCCGGAGTGTCTGCATCTGGAAACTTAGGGAGTTCCTTGCGGTGCTGTCGCTCCTGGTTCCGGCCACTCGGTGTCTCCTCTCACCTTCTCTTCCTCCCGAGAACGCCTCCTCGTGTGCGTAGGTAAAATATCCGCTTCGGATCGGTGCTGTGTTCCTTAGCGTTCCATTCTATATTGGGCGTGAAAGACCGGTAATTTTGCTCAGAGGCCTCTTTATCAGGCTTGAGGTTCTCTTACGTGCCATAAATCTACGACACGAGACCACTGGCGTTGCTTCCCTTCCGAAGGAAGCTATGCTAAGAGTTTTTAAACTCGAAAAAACCCATTGCCCTCTTCCGGGTTTGAACCCGCGACCTCGAGAACTAGAGGTTCTACATGGTAACATGGTAAGTACACCACGGAGGATGACAACCTACCTACTATGTAGGTGGTAGAGAAAGTAATAATAAGAATAATAATAGTATAATCGCAAACTACTATTGCTAGATTTTTGATATATTTATTGTTATTACTACTATTGTTATAATTATTCGTATGTTATATCTATATGTTCTGTCGAAGAATACCTATTCGGTAGTTCGCGTATTCAAATCCCGTGCACCGTAGAAATTGACTGGAACTTTTTCGTAGCTTATCTGTCAGTAGATATATATTGGACTATATATTCAGTACCCCGACTCCAAAACTTATGCTTTATGATAACATAAAGAGAAACATAAAAAAAGCAATAAATTAAATTATTGATGGTAATTTTAAAATATTTCATTAAGCATGAACGATGTTTCACCAACAAAACAAACACGATATAGGAAAGCGGTTATACATTAAGGACGTATTTCTGGCAGATCCTGAATGTGCAGATGCACATCTGGAATAATAATCACCCGATCGGACACCTTCCAAGATTAAAGCCATCCCTTCCCGATTAATTCAGTGATAAGTAATTGTGTGACAGAAAATTCGACTATGGAACACGCAACTGAGACTATTTAGCCGCAAGTTACTCACACATGACACAACAACTATACAACTAAAAATATGTTTAAAGTAGTTGCACAAGTTAAACTTCTAGTTTTGCAGTTTCTGAAGTACAAGCTATGGTATATTTTATGTGATAAAAGCAAAATATATTTTTACCTATTTTTTGAATATTTCACTGATGCACTGCTGGAAATAAGACTTCTAACGTTGTTTAATTAAAAGTCATTTCTATGATTTTTGTCCCTTTTATTCCTATTTTTTGTCTCGTACAGCTTTCCCCCTGTAATAATAACGCTGGAAGCTTTTGGAACTACGATATAACCTATTTTTCATGTTTTTCTCTCCGCTTCTTGACTTTCATACCTCTGACGGTTAATTTACTGTTACTTAGGTATACTTAAAAATGTCATACTCAGTCTATCCTAATATGCTTTCATTTTAGCAGTGGAAAATTGGCTCCAAAAAGGCATATTCAAATATCTTTTGCTACCTGGTAAACCTCATGCCTGCTTTTAAAATCCAAGTAGGTAATTAACTTCATAGCAAAAACTTTTATATAGAAAGTATAACTCAAATTATAAAATAATGTGAAAAACCTTTCGGTGTTAGCTTTGAATGATACCGACCTTTGAATGCAACAAACCCTTAGTCACAACATTTTGTTATACGAAATGAACATCTAAAAGGGAAACTCTGCTGTTAATGATCTTTCCTCCTTTGATAAGTGAAATTAAAGCTTTGAAAATAGATGAGTTCTGGAAAGAAAACATCAAAAGATACTTCCTAGAACTGAGAATTACATTTACAAAGCATAAAATCTGTAGAAATTAAGGAGGAAGGAAATAATGACTCTACTCGCATTAGAAGCTGCAATAGTGAAAGAAGATTGAAAAATTCTGGTATTTGAAGCACGAATGCCATGCCACTACTAGCTCAAGGATAGATCTTTAAGTTCCGCCTCGTCTTTCCAAAGCAGTATCGGTCTCCCTATTGGTCTAACTCTAGTGTAAATACAGATTGAGCCAAAAAAACTACGAACCGGTTGCGCGGTGTTTTTCCTACCCGCGTCCTCGGCGCTCTTTACGCCTGCCGCTATCATACAAAGGCGTGGATGAAATCATACAACATATTTAAAACTAATTTTAAAGGCTTTACTTACCAACTTTATGGAAGGAAATGCTGAAACTGGCCAACATCGTTGTCCATACATTTTTGGCACCTCAGAAAATTATCCATCCCTCACCGTAGTTCACGTTGAGAAATCCTGGCTATTTCCTGACGGTTATTTTTTTTTTTTTTGGACAAGGTTAGTATTTATTACAGTGCATTTACTATCACTCGTGAGTTGCAGCGCAGCTTTCCTTCCTGCAATTGCTGTTGCGGTGCTATGCAAATGTAATTAATGTATTGTTAATTTGTAATTACTTAGTGTTGTTGAATTTAAGTGGTGTCATGTATAATTTATGTGTTGGTGTAATTAGTGATGGTATTCTTCTTTGATGTCCCGTAGCTGGTGACGGTAAACCTCCCCAGTTGGTTTCTTTTTTATTCTGGTGGAGCATGGATTGGTAATAGAGATCTCAGGTCAATGAGACTAAAGACAACCAAATAATGACAGCATTGCTTATTTTAATAAGCTGGTGAATTATACGGTTGTTTTCTTTATTAATTATGGAGTTTACAATAGCACTTACATAAATCTTGACGACCATACTTCCACTATTGACAAATAAATAATTTACAAAACACGGAATGTTTTCACTTATGATTTGGACCTGATTGAAATATTACAAGTAATCTTTGAATCTTTGTTTCTTTGTTATTATTGACACGAAATACTACTGCATTGTGACGGGGTGACACGTTTGAGAAACTGTGTCTAACAAACGTTTCCCCAGACTTTATATACATTTCTGACTTCGTGCGTACATTATCACCCTCTTAGTTCTTATTGCCTACTTAGATACGCACAGGCGTTTCTAGAAATTTAAACATACACTTCTTTCAAAATCCTTTGTCCTACACTACTCACATGACCTACGCTACAAGAACGAACGTTCTCGTTTGTAATGCAAAAGATTCTTTGCATCCAGCGAGATGACAAAAAAATAACCTTGTCTTGGTGTGCAACTAGCAAACCGTCCCATTACGTGTCTTTGGTGATGAATTCTTTTGGTGCCTACGTGCTTCTGGACATCTTTCAGTGGAAGTTTCATACGTTTATGGAAAATTACAAATAGACTTTAATAATAATTGATACATTAGATTAAATAACTACCTTAAAACTTTTTTCTCCTTATTCCTTACGGAACGAAAAACCCGCAGGGTAATAGACAGTGTGCGGAGCACGCATACGCACGATCTGTGGCCTCACCATAAAACGATCGCACTGTACCTGTTTTGTTAATTTAGATTCATTGTCTTAGGGAACAAAGTTTTCTTATGCTTAATTCTCTGACATTATATCCGAGTATTGGTCTTAAAAAGTTCATCTCTACAGATTCTGTTTTACTTTTCATCACTAGAAGTTTATGAAATATTAAAATTATATACTCTTTAGATTTTCAAAGTCCTGTAGGTAAATAGTAGCGCACATTTATTGCATTTTTACTTTCTCTACTACGTATAGTAAGTAGGGGAAGTATTGTATTCCATCCAAAAATTCGATACCGAGATTTCACCGGAAATACATGTTTTGAGACCCCCTAAATCCAAAAAAAGCATTTTTGGAAACATGTCCGTGTGTGTATTTTTGTGTGTGTCTGTCTGTGAACAGCATAACTCACAAACGAACAGTCGGATAAACACCAAACTTGGTATTTAGATTCAGTATCTTCCAGAGATGCGACACGAAGGTTTTCAAGAAAATCCCCCCACCCCAGATTACCCTTTACATGGAACATTTTTCGAAAATTTTAATTTTCTCAAAAATGGCTCTAACGATTTTGATTAAAATATTTTAAGATATTTTCATGGCAAATAAAATGTATATCTTGAATTTTCTGAGAATGTCTCCAAAAGTATTCTTCATTGTGAACGACTTTTGCATAACTGGTAAACCATAAGAGATAGACAAAATTTTACTACACAAAAAATGTAAATCGCATTAAAATACACAATTTATGTCATATACATCTTTTTTGTTGAGTGAACCATTTTTGAGATATTGCTTGTTATTCCCTCAAATTTTTCAGTACTTATTTTCTCAAATGGGAATTCGTTATTCATCTTTTTGTCTTGGATATGCAAAGAGTATTAATCTGTGGCAAAGGGAATGGTGCTGCACCCAGCAACTAGCTATTAAGAGATATGTATGTGCTTAAAGGCTACAGTATTTCTATATTGACGTTGTAAATATATATTCCCCTTACATCTACAAAAAATTAGCAATAAGATAGAGTCTGCAAATGTTTATCTCGATTAACATGAAGTAGATGGAGAATAAGCGTTTGTAAGAATAGTTTGTACAAGAGTAGAGAAAGTCATGTGAGTGTAACACATCAGATTTTTTTTCTAAATCATGGTCCTCGTCATACGAAGTTAAACATCCCTAGTATTAAGTTGGTTAACTTGCTCTAATTAGTTATATTTTCATTCTAGTAGGTTACTGTCTTCTAAAAACTATTACTTCGGTCTTTACTGTAGATATTTTTAAACAATAGTTTTTTGTTATTTGTTATGCATTATGTACTGCTCTTGTAAGCCTTGTTCAGAAGCCGGTCGTCAGCAAGTAGTATTTTATCTAAATTAAAGCAACCTAATTTAATGCAAACATTACCTGAAACAATATTACGATTGGCGTATGGTAAGACGCTTTTCTGAACAGAAATATATACACTTTGCACTGTATTAATCTATAATTCAGTGCATCCAATTTCTCTTGAATAATGCGATTGTAAGCATGAGTGCGTTTGTGCAGCAGCGGCGGACCGGCCCACATTTTCCCCTAGATAAAGCTAACAATGTAAAACAACATTAATATGTCCTGCTTATCTTCCCTTCGAAAACATATTTGAAATAATGCCCCAATACATTTAAAGTATTCAGAAATAGGTTCAGTATAGATCCAAGTGAGATTTAACTGTAAAATTCAACTATAAAATATGATTAATCTCCATTTCTGCAATCATAAATATATCTAAGGTTAGAGAGCTCAGTATAGTTCATAGTCAAACAGGTAGCAAAGTAGACAAAACATATAAGTAGGTTACGTTAGATTATTACCTGCACTGAATGCAGAAATTCAACTTTCCAGCATGACAGTGTATGCTAAGTGAATAAAAACAGCTGATGTGATATATTCACATAACTTTCTCTACCTTATAGCATTTATTAGTGGGTATACAAACTACTCTTACCACATTTTTTTTATCTGCTTCATTTTAATCTAAATAAACTTTTGCAGAAATAGCTGCATTACATATTTCGTTTTAGATACAAAGAAAACAGCCTCAGTCAATTCTTTAAGAAGAGGGCGCTATGCACTGGCCTTAAAACTCCGCAGTGTTTCAATGGAATCGTGAGAAACAACTGAATGTTGGCAGGACTTCAGAAGATTACCTAAGTATTGAACGATTAATAACGGATATTTTGGAAAACTTTGTATAAAGGTTATTTGAAATAAGTTATGTATTTTGAAGAGATCTACATTTTCCGTGTAGTACGTTTTCGTCCATCGCTTAACGTTTATCAGTTATACAAAATTATACAAAATTTCTTCTGAATGAAGAGTATCTCAAAGGCTATTTCTGGAAAATTCAAGATATACATTTTATTTACCATGTAAATATTTTAAAATATGGTTATTTTAAATAAAGCCATTAAAGCCATTTTTTAAAAATTAAAAGAATTTGCAAGATGATCCATGTAAAGGGTAGTTTGCGGTAGGGGAATTTTCTTGAGAATTTCATGTATGCATGCAAGGTGCTTAACTTAAATACAAAATTTTGTGTTGATCCGACTTCTTGCTTTTTAGTTATGTTGTGCACACACACACGAAAATTTTTCTTAACATGTGTTTTTTTTTATTTAGAGAGCCTGAAAATATGTATTTCCGGTAAAATCTCGGTTTCGAATTTTTGGGTGGTTCTACTAGTATGTGAGCGGGATGGCTCGGGAAGATAAGTGTGTGGCCCGCATTTGGGAGATCCCGGTTCGATCCCCGGCGACCGCTCACTCTGCCCTATGGGTTTTTCATAGTTTCCCCGGGTCGCCAGGCTGGAGTGGTCAACTCTTATCACGACTCGCCTTTCTCTCATTTCCTGTACCCACCATCTTCCTTGTCATCTGTTTCAGCGTTGTAGGACCAGACGACCGTGTGCGGCGGGTTGCGGCTGGGCGGTGGCTTGCGCTCTGTAAAGGTTTCTTCCCTAGCGTCTCAGTTAGGTCTCTCCTCAGCATGGGGCTCCGCTCCGAGGGATCCTGGAGGTTGGTGGCTTGTGGCAGGGACCGTGCGGCGTCGGAAGCGTTCTATTATAGAAACGTTGGGGACCCCGTCCATGTTTGCCCCTGTCGGTATCCAGATCTGGTCATCCTTCGGTCTCTCCCCTCATCCTTCCCTCCCAGGGGTCACGTTGGGAGCACAATGAGCCGACGGGCCTACGTGCGGTGCTCTGCCGCAGTTCCGCGGGCCCCTCCGTGATATGTATCTTTACCTTTACCTACCATGTATGTGGGAGAGAAAAAAAAAACATTATTGGCGAAAAAATTAATTTAAAGTTATGTATGACCCTTGCAATTTCGTTCGTTATTTCCCTTGTTAGTCTTAGGCATTAAAAGAGTCAGCTTATAAAGCTTAATAAAAAGGTATAACTTATTTGATAATAATAGTAAAGTAATAATAATAATAATAATAATAATAATAATAATGTTAAATTTTAATAATACACACCTTTGTATCCTAGTCATATGTTAGTTGTTCATGAAGAGCTTGTTGTTTGGTCGTAGTGGTAGGTATAGAAAATAATAATCAACAACACTGTTAATTATGCACATACTCTTGTCCCAAAGGTATCACCCTTGATTAATCGCCTCATCAATGTAATATGTACTTCAAATACAAAATATCAGACTCTCTACCATTAATATTAACCATTGTGTCCCATAAGCCCCGGATGTAGATAATTATCGAACAAACGCTGTGTCCGCAAGGACCATGGTTCAAAAGCATTTTGTTCCAGAAATATTGCCTGTCACGTCATTTCATCGCGAAGCTTGATGTACTCCTCTGCTGCAAAACCAGAGAAATGTTAAGCTTTTTGGCATATTTGAGCTGTTTTTCTTTGTGAATACAAACGTTGCAGAAGCTCTTTGCTTTTCGTGCCATCCTTCTGGGAAATGTTAACAAAGTGTCAGTTTTTTTTTTTAAACTGAGTACTTGCTTTGGGAGGGAGTACCATCTCGGCAATAATGCAGTAACTGCAATAACCAGCACTATTGAGTTTTCCATATGACAACCTCTACTTTAAAAATGCAAAGTATTTCTTGAAGTATTTTCAAGATATGCGGTGAGTCATAACTGCTGCTGAAATATCAGTTCCTAAATTGTTAACAGGTTGAGATTAAGCAAAGAATGACTGAGCGAAATGGCTCCGCAGTAAGGTGTGAAGATCACATTTGGGAGGTTCCGGGTCGGATTCCCATCTATCGCCCACTCTGACCTTAGGCTTTTCGTGGTTTTCCTTAACCAGTGGGCGATTTCCCATTTACCAAGATTTCCTTTCCATCCTTTCTCTGTGAATGGGTTTTCTTCTTATTTTTCAGATCTGCTTGTGGATGTAGTGGCATATGACGGTGCCGGATATATGGCGCAGATGCACTCAAAGGAAAGAGTACTCTCTGCTGACACTAGAGACCACCTTGTTTAACGGGTCGTTGATCGTTCTCTCTTGCAGCTCTGGGCCGTTCCTCGAGCCGTCTCTGTAGCCGGTGACCGGCAATTGCGTCCCTTGGTCAGTTTTATACGTCAGTTGCGACTCTCAGAGTTTTTGGGGTCATACGTCAGTTGCGTCCCAGGATTCCTTAGTTAATACGTCAGTTGAGTCTCTGAAGGATTTGAATTGTTAGTCCCAGTATTTTCAATTCCTGCCACAAACATTTCCCTTCTCATTTTTCATTTTTAACATTTTACTTTATGAAACACAAGATTTCATGCAGCACGCACAACGCTAAATATTGTTCTGCAGATCCTTGTGATGTTTAAATTTGTAAACATCGATCACAAATAAAGGCATCCCCTTATCACTTGTCATCGTGCACAACTGAGAATGGGAACTATTACGTTATGTCTAGTTTGGCCTTTATGCCGTATATGACGTAGCAGAAAGGGTTATAAATAGTGCTCTCGTCGCAGAACGCGCTCTATAGTGTTTGACTGTGTCATATTGAATAACCTAAATCACCCAAGCTACCTAAGCAGGTAGCTGTGGACGTAACTGACGTTCTGGTTTTTCGCAAACATGTCTGCGTGGACGCAACTGACATAGCCCCTCTGTAGCCTGTAGTCTCCTGTGGTTATTTCACTTCACCCCGTTCTCCTATGTAGTTTGCAGTGCACGAGGCATCCACCTCCGTTGTATAATCCATACCGAAACCTAAATACGTGAAGCGCCTTTTAGGTTGTTGGTTTCTTGTCAGAACGTGGTACTCCTGTCGAGAAGCCACTCTGGATATGGGTCTCCTGCCGAAAAGTTATAAACAGCCTAAGGAACCCCTAATGCATAGTGATGCAACAAAGATGCTTAGTCAAAGCTTTAGATTGTTTTAATAGTGTTTTTGTCGTTTTCATATTATGCTGCATTTAACACTAAAATAAAGGTATTTGTAGCTATTTTATATCATAAATATATTAATTTATTTCATTACTGTGTAGGGTTTTTAAGAACAAAAAGCGAAATCCATGCATTTGCAATAAAATGTATGCTCGACATCATCCACGCGTGCTATCACACCTGTTATTTTGCGTGGGCCCTCCCCACTCTTTACATCAGGCACTTAAACTGTTGTCACAACATTCGGCTTTGAATGGATGCCCAGTCTACTGCATCTCGCCTTAACGACCAAGGGTATTCGAATCGCTTACATGAAGGTACTTATGACAGAGATATCTAAACCAGTTTAGGAATCAGAAGAAGATTGCATGTGTACCATAATAATTAATCCATTAGAGGATTAAGAGTGAAGCGAAGTTTCCTGTGCATCGAGCAGGATGGGGTGAGTTGGCGCATTGGTGTGTTGTTTACCAGTGAGGCCGTGTACAATGCGCTTCTTGACTAGAGGTACAATATACTTTATCTTTCATTCCTATGTAGGTGTCCACTTTATTTTCACAGTCACTAAGATGTGCTGTGAAGAAGTTTGTTTAAATTACTCCACGTATTGATGCCAATTTTAGAATTAATTTATTTAGCTCCACGTATGGAAATTCAGTTTGAAGAAGATGGTATTGAAGGAGTTGTATCGTATTTCAACTGTTGGGGAGCCGAACTTTAAATTCGTTGCAATCGCACATATAGTACCCGGTTTCCGGTAGCCTTCGCCCCAAGTTTAAAAAATATTAACTTTGTAATTAAACTGTTTGTTTAAGTATTAAATATTTATGTTTATCTCGGCTGCGTCAGTATTATTGTTAGAGACATGGATGTCTTGGCAGGGCGTGATGCGACAAGAATGTAGGCTTACACAAATTTTAAGTTTTAATTCACTCCTTTTTATTAATCCTTGACACAAATTAAATAGCACTTCACTGATATCGAGAGCTGTGAGATTCTTTCATTTAATACTTGAATTTTTAACAGGTAAACTTATTTTTCGTTTCACAGGAATGAATATTAAATCTCTTGAGGACGATCTTGCATCCGGTTGCAATCACTGTCCGCAGCAACTGACTAGATTTCAACCGTCTAAACTTGTAAATTTCTGTATTTCAAGTCTCTGATTGGCTGTTTTTCACTCCAATAGAATACCTGCATTTAACTAAAGCTTTTTTCTGGTTGTTGATTGGCTATTTATAAACGTCTTAAAATTTACATCATTACTGCTCTAATAATGACTAGTAGCATTTAAACTCTCAAACTCATTATTTCCTCAAGGTGACCTCATTGTTACCTCATTGCTAGCAAAGTTTAACTTATTATTCTCACAGCTCCTACATTTTTAAATTAAGTAATGCAGTGACATAACATTATTACACATAGATACATTAATATAAACATTTGCAAGACTGTTACATACATTTTACAAATTATTACAGACACATATTGCTTCAAGGCGGGCTGTTATCGAATTTACATATTATATAATTTGACTGAAATCATTTAAGTGTTAAAAATACTGCCTCAAATGTTTACAGTAACAATTAAGGTAACGTATTAGAGTCTTATTTTACATCGAAAAAAGTTTACGAAACTATATAGTAACGTTGCACATACATTGGTTGCTAACTTGTCCTGATTCCTTAGCCTGTATAAGCTTCCCTTCTTGCTTAATGTTGCAAGCTCTAGGGATCCTGGGGTCATTTAAGGAATCATTTCATACCTTCTTCCGCGGTCTGAATAATCTTCCCGGTTAAGGCAACTTGAATGTGTAATAATAATAATAATAATAATCATAATAATAATAAATTATGCAATATTCATATCCACCATTTCTTTACCTTAAGTTATGATAAGTTAGGAGGCTCGCTTTTGTTTCCGGTTTTTGTATTTAACCTTACTAATGACAGAATATTTGTACAACTATTTGAAACAATTTTAGCTAAATAAGGCAGATATCCTCCAATAAAAGAAGATTTTCGTGTACTTCTATCACTGCAGAGAATGCTTTACACTGAAGAAATTTCAAAGCATTCATTTTCCTAAAATGATTAAGATATATTTCTGAAATACTGACATGCAAATAAAGTGCTTAAATTGAATATTCTATAAATCCCCAGTGGAATTCTCGTCATTTTCACTGAATTTTGTATAACTGTGGAATCATAAGCGGTGTGAAAACATATAATTTACATCAAGTAACTATTTTCGTTGCATTAGCCGTTTTCGAAAATGTAAACATCACTTTAAAGTTTTCTCTAGTTGAAATTTACCGTTTTATTTTGTTATAATACGTCCTTTTAAAGAGAAAACTTAAAGAAACGCTTAAAATCTCACACAAATTCCATATACAAAATAAATCCATATTCTTTGAATTTTCGTGAAACAAAATCGGAAACAAGAAACCGGTTAAAGAGTGAAGAAATATGATGAAAGAAACACAATTTTTTCCTTGAATTTACAAATAGTATCTTGGTTAATTAATTAATTAATTGTGGATTTAATTCATAATGCAAAACATATACCAAATGTTTATATTAATTCCTTTCACTGCAACCTTCCTTTAACAGATACAAGAAAGCATCCCAAATATTCGATGCCAAGATTTCATCAGATATAAAGTCTTTGAGGCTTCCTGAATCCAAAAATAAGCATTTTTAGAATAAAAGATCCGTGTGAACAGCATAACTCAAAAAGGAAAAGTTGGATAAGCATGAAACCTAGTATTAAAGTTCAGAATCTTCCAAGTTGTGAAAAAGATTTTTCAAGAAAATTGCCCCTCCCCAAACCTCCATTTACAGAAATGTGTTTCGAAATTTAGGATTTTCTCCAAAATGGTCCTTACGATTTTGGTTAGAAAGCCACAGGTTTCAAGATATTTACATGACAAATAAATTTATATCTTGAAAAGCCTGTGAAGTCCTCTTAATTTAAAGGGAATTTTGTATAACGTTATGTAACTGGTAAAGGTTAAGCGATAGACAAAAACATACTATACAAAAAACATATCTCTCTAAAACATACAATCTGTTTAAAAGAAATTTCTGTGTGGCATTAGCAACATCCAAGATATGAGTTATTGTTGGTTCGACTTTTCTGTAACTTATAATTTTTCAAAATGCTGACGCTTATAGAATTTCAGGGTTACAATATATCTACAACCCAGCGGGATTGCTCGGGCGGTAACGTCTATGGCCATATTCGGGAGCTCCCTGGTTCAAACCTCCGGGGCAGGCAAATCTGGCCGAAGATTTTCGTCGGTCGCTAGGCGAATGCTGGGTTGGATAATGTAATCTGCGAATTTTCCTAGCATATCTTTCATTATTACGTTTCATTTCCTCCTTCTTCACCACCATACCAGGCATCGGGCTGGTCACCCATCCCGGATAGGCTATTGACCCAAGGTGTTGGCTTGTAAGTCCTTGAAGGCTGTAAATTCTACAAAGACGGGGATAATCTCTTAAAGAAGAAGAATATATCGACATCTGAATATCGATTCTGCTTGCTACATACCACTTGTAGTGAAGCTATTTCTGTAAAGGTTTATATCGATTAACATGAAGCAGCTAGAAAAAAATCTGATGTGTTACACTCACATGACTTACTCTACTCTTGTACAAACTATTTATACAAACGCTTATTCTCCATCTACTTCATGTTAATCGAGATAAACATTTGCAGAGTCTATCTTATTGCTAATTTTCTTGTAGATGTAAGGGGAATATATATTTACAAGGGCAATTTGGAAGTACAGTAGCCTTTAAGCACATACATATCTCTTAATAGCTGGTTGCTAGGTGCAGCACCATTCCCTTTCCCACAGATTAATACTCTTTGCATATCCAAGACAAAAAAAATGAATAACGAATTCCCATTTGAGAAAATAAGTATTGAAAAATTTAAGGGAATAACAAGTAATATCTCGAAAATGGTTCACTCAACAAAAAAAATGTATATGACATAAATTGTGTATTTTAACGCGATCTACATTTTTTGTGTAGTAAAATTTTGTCTATCTCTTATGGTTTACCAGTTATGCAAAAGTCGTTCACAATGAAGAATGCTTTTGGAGACATTCCCAGAAAATTCGAGATATAAATTTGTCATGAAAAGATATTAAACATGGGATATTTTAATCAAAATGGTTAAAATTAAAATTTTCGAAACATTTTCCATGTAAGGGTAATCTGGGTGGAGGGACTTTCTTGAAAACCTTCGTGTCGCATCTCTGAAAGATACTGAACCTAAATACCAAGTTTGGTGTTTATCCAACTGTTCGTTTCTGAGTTATGCTGTTCACAGACACACACACACAGACACACACACGGACATGTTTCCAAAAATGCTTTCTTTGGATTCAGGTGGTCTCAAAACATGTATTTCCGGTGAAATCTCGGTATCGAATTCTTGGGTGGAATACAATACTTTCCCTACTTACTATAGGTAGTAGAGAAAGTAAAAATGTATTACATTTCCATATCTTTCTCTACCCTCTATCGCTTATTGGTGGGTATACAAATTATAAAACTTTCCGAAAATAGCTGCATTACATATTTCGTTAAAAATATAAAGGGAATATCAATAGTCAAATGTTTAACTGGACACTATGCACTTGCCTTAAAATTCCATTCTTGCGTGCAATCGCGAGAAATAACTGGATATTGAAAGTACTTAAAAAGAATGCAAAGGTAGTGTGCAGTTTGAACCATTAATAATGAATATATCGGAAATAGCTGATACCACAAAAATAGTCATTTGAAATAAATTTTGTTTTAAAGAGTTTCACATTTTTTACGTAGTAAGATTTCCCTGGCGCTTAACACCTACCAGTTACACTAGATTATATAAAATATCTTCCCAATTAAGTGGACCTTGCAAGTTATTCTCAGAAACTTCAAGATATACGTTTTACTTGTAATGTAAATATCATTATTATATGGTATTTTGGTAGTTTGGGGTGGGGGAGTTTCTGGAAAATTTTCGTGTCGCATCCTTGGGAGATGCTAAATGAAAATACCAGGTTTAGTAATTATTCCACTTTTCGTTATTGAGTTATGTTGTTTAAAGACACACACACGGTCAGACCTTTTATAATTTTTTTATTCAGGGGGCCTCAAAACGTGTACTTCTGTTGAAATCTCGGTATCGATTTTTGAATGTAATGCAATACGTTCTCTACCATGTGCGTGGCAGAGAAAGTATTAAGCTTTCATAGGATTAGAATTAATTGTCATCCACACAAGCCGTGTGTTGGACAAAGTTGGAAAGGTGGAATCAGACGACTGAAAAATTCAATGCCATCGTCGAGATTTGAACCGATTTCCGTCCGGTTGTTCTAATCATTGAGTTACCAGGAACATTCCGGTACGACATTAAATTCCCCAACTGATTTGCGTTTTCCCAGCAAACCACAAAGAGATCTTAAATGTATTGAGATGACATACCCTAATGGCGACTTACAATGCTGCAAGTCCCGGACTTTATAATTTCGAACGCTATTTTGATTAACCTAATTCCATTAATTGACCTAATAGTGGTCGAAACTACAAAGCCCGAGACTTAAAGAACTTGCAGCATTGTAAGTCGCCATTGGTGTATGCCGTTTCAATACAATTTCATATCTTCATGTGGTTTATCCGGACAAAATGCGAATCAGTTGGGGAATTTAATGTCGTACCGGTATGTTGCCATAGTAGCTCACTGGTTAGAGCACCGGACGAAAACCGGGAGATCCGTGGTTCAAATCCCGGCGATGGTATTGGATCCTTCAGTCGTCTGATTTCAAAGGAATAGTTCGGAGTAGGTATATAAAATTAAACGACAGTCGATAGGGATATAATGTGAATGTTGAGGCGTTATTTTTAACACTTAAATGATTTTAGTCAAATTATATAATATGCAAATTCAATAACAGCCCGCCTTGAAGCAATAAGTGTATATAATAATTTGTAAAATGTATGTAACAGTCATTGCATATGCTTATATTATTGTTAACATGTTCAATAATGCTATGTAGATGCACTACGTAATTTAATAATGTAGAAGCTGCGAGAATAAGTTAAAAGTTGTTTACAATGAGGTAACCTTGAGACAATAATGAGTTTGAGAGTTTAATACTACTTCCGATTATTGGAGTAACAATAATCTAATTTTAGTGGCAGTTTATAAAATAGCCAATCAACAACCAGAAAAAGCCGTAGTTAAAAGAAGGTATTCTATTGGATTAGGAATAGCCAATCAGAGACTTGAAGTACAGAAATTTCCAAGTTTAGGAGGTTGAAATCAGTTCAATTGCCTGCAGACAGCATTACTAACCAGACGCAAAAAGTGTCCTCGAGAGATTTAATACGTATTCGTGTGAGACGAAAAATAAGTTTACGTGTTAAAAAGTGTAATTAATTAATAAAAATAATCTCACAGCTCGCTATATCAGTGAAGTGTTATTTCAATCGTATCAAGCATTAATAAAAGAAGTGAAGTAAAATTATAATCTGTGTAAGCCTACATTCTTATCACATCACAACCCTGCTAAGAGAAACGTGTCTCTAACAATCCGAGGCAAACATAAATATATAATATTTAAAGAAACAGTTAAATTACAAAGTTAATATTTTTTTTTAAACTTGGGGCAAAGGCCACCTGAAAGTACATTTCAGGCGAAGGCTTTTGGAAAGCGGGTACTATATGTGCGGTTGCAAATACTACAAGTTCGGCTCCCCAACAGTTGAAATATAATGCAACTCCTTCAATACAAACTACTTCAAATTGACGCCCAAAGCGTGGTAAAAAATAACGTAACAAACCATCTTCTCAAATTGGGGTCCATACAAGGAGTTAAAAAAAAGACAATACACCACCATCTTCAAAGTAACACATCAGAAATTGTTTTTTACTGTTCTATATATTTTGCAGATATAACCGTCAACTTTTCTGGGCAAGCATTTTGTTTACGAGGAAAACTTTCGCATGCTCTTGACTGAGGCTCGAACTGATAAACTTCATCGTGTAATGAGATATTTACAGTACTTAAAAAAGTTCTGAAAATTAACGTGAAGCCTTTTTGAGTGTTTATCTCGCAATAATTAATATCAGACAAGTGCCATCGCAAAACAACGCCCAGGGAAGACTTTTCCGTGCTATCCCCTTTAAAAGCGAAAAAGCCTGGGCAGAAAAAGGAACTATAATTTTCTCTGTGGGCACGATAATATCGTGGCTAAGAAATAAGAGATGAGGCACATGGCAAACACTAACCTTTATCATTCTTCTGCACACTTTTTTACCTTCTTTTGCCAGCTCAGGTTACTTTTGCTCCTTTCTTTGGTTTTTATATGTTCCTGTTGCTCTATTGTGCTCGGTTTCATATCACCTCTTAGTTTTCTTATTTCTTGCTATTGTTTTTAATCTCTCTAACACTTGCCTGTAATAGCAGACAAAGTATTATATTCCACTCAGAATTCGATATGAAGACTTCGCCAAAAATACATGTTTTGAGGTCTACTGAACCTCCCCCATGGAAAAGACTTCTTAGAGAGAGAAAAATAACGAAATATCGAATGATTATGAAATTTCATATTCGAACACTATTTAAACACTCCAGACGAAGTTTTTCAAGAATATTCTCTCGCTATAAAATGCCCTTTACACGCAAAATGTCTGTAATTTTAAATGTTTATTTTTAATGGCTAACAAAATTATTATAGCCGTAAAGTTACTAGTGGCAGAAACAAAATACTACAGGAAATATGTAGAGCTCATAGTTACATCATTTGTGTAAAATTTGAGGCAATATCTTTAACACTTAAATAATTTCAGTCTAATTATATAATATGTAAATTCAATATGTAATAATGTGTATGTAATAATTTGTAAGATATATATAACAGTCATTGCATATGCTTATATTATTGTATACATGTTCAATAATGTTATGTGAACATTGCTTAATTTAATAATGTAATAGCTGTGAGAAATAGGTTTAAAGTTGCTAACAATGAGGTAACAATGAGGCAATAATGAGTAAGGAAGTTTAAATTCTACTAGTCATTATTAGAGCAGCAATAATGTACATTTTGGGACAGTTTAAAAAATAGCCAATTAACAACCAGAAAAAGATTTAGTTAAATGAAGGTATTCTATTGGAGTAGGACTAGCCAATCAGAGACTTGAAATACAGAAATTTACAAGTTTAGACGGTTTAAATCAATTCAGTTGCTTCTAAACAGTGCCCATAACAAGACGCGAGATGTCCCCTCGAGAAATCAATTATGTATTCGTGTGAGACGAAAATAGTATACGAGTTAAAAAATATTAATGCAAGTATTAAATAAAAGAATCTCACAGCTCTTGATATCAGTAAAGTTCTATTTAATTTGTGTCAAAGATTAATAAAAAGGAGTTAATTAAAACTAAAAATCTGTGTAACCCTACATTCTTAGTCGTATCCAACCTAGCCTAAGAGAAACGTGTCTCTAACAATAATACTGACGCAGCCGAGGCAAACATAAATATAATATCTAAAAATACAGTCAAATTACAAAGCTAATATTTTTGAACTTGGGGCAAAGGCCACCTGAGAGTACATTTGGGGCAAAGGTTACCGGAAACTGTTTAACATATGTGCGGTTGCAGCTACTACAAGTTCGGTTCCCCAACAGTTGATAAATAATACAACTCCTTCACTACAAACTACTTTAAATTGACGTCCATACGTGGTGCAAGCAACGTAAAGAAAACCCCTACTTCAAATTTGTTGATGGTGTTACTCGCTTTCAAAATATCCTATGTATGCCTTTACACGTCCCTGGTGTAAGTGGGTAATCTGATCGACATACTGAATATTTGCAATTCTTCTGTTATATTTCCATTACAATAGTTCATTACTTCAAAGTCAAACATATGATGCTGTTTTCACATGTTCTATATATTGCTTAATGCAAAATCTTTTCTAGAAAAAACATTTTCTGAATAGCGAAATTTGAATGGGCTGCAGGCTCTTTTTTGGCGGGAGTGGCGATTTTAAGTTGACTCTGGCCATATCTTCACCTCTGACTAGATCATGTAAAGTAACTCCAAGGTCCAATGCGTTTTGGAGTCAACGGTGAACGCGGTAGGTCCTCTTGTTGCAATACCAATTCTCATTGTCAAGCTATCATTCGAAGTAATTGACACTGCCTGCTAAAATATCGTTTGGTGGAATGAGGTTCCCCGAAGGTTGTTGACTATGCGGAAAACGTTGGAAACCTCATTATTAATAATAGTCCCGAGGTTCTTAGCCTTAATGTTATCAAAATGGATTTTACCCCTACTCATAACTACTAAGGTTTCACTACAATACAGACAGGCCAATCGTCATCAAAAGCATCTCCATTCGCGGATTTAGTACGATATATATATATATATATATATATTCCATTTTAATTGGTAGAACCATATTTTATGTTCATTTCTTATGCCTCCATAGCCTTTTCTTAGTATTTGTTTCGACAATAAAGTTCCCGAAATATTTTCCAGGTAGTTTCTCCGTTTATTCTTATAATTATGTTTTATTTATTACTGGACCAAAATGTAACCTTCATGAAATGTTGGCCTTATTTAATTATATTTCTAAGTGCAATCTTTAATTATCCTATAAATTTCATTTCGGAGATTTGGATCTTAATAAAACCTACAGTGCCGTTTTATGTGAGCTACAAAGTAAACTGACGACTATTTTATAAAATTTTTATTTTGTTTCCTGTTTTGTTCTACAAACAGTTCTAATTATCCTGTATAGTTTTCGTTGAGTATCTTTATCGTCTCTACATTAAATATGATACTATGAGTTGTTAATTTCCAGTTTTCTTTAAATGTTATCAGCTTTACTTTACTTTTGCAGAATTTCTCAAAATACATTTTATAACCTGTTATCTTCCGTTTTCTTAGAAATGTACTAAAAAGAACGTGAAAAAATAAATCAGTTTTAAAAAAGAGTTTCATTTTATGTGAATTTTTACTCCGATTAGCTACCACTAATATAAAATTAGAATATTTGCTTTGTATTACCGATTGTCTTTTGGATTTCTCTTTAATTTACTCACAAATATAAGAACAAAACCAAGAACTTCGTACACAGAGTTCCGCAAATTCCACTTTTCTAACCTTCACCTTTCTTTAGCTTCACGTTCACAAATTATAGTGTATGACAAACCATAAGTGTTGTGTTGCACACTCAGCGCATGGTTAATTGTTGCAGAGTTATCAAACATTCAATAAATCAGTTATATTTAGATAATTACTTCTAGTTGTGTCAAAGTGTTGTTAAGTAGCCGTTTTATTCTTTTGCTTTAGTCGCCTTCTCTTAGAAAAGAGGACACTAAATTAAAAGTGTACGTTATGTATTTTACATCTCATATAAGGTGCAGAATAATTCTTATCTTGGATGGATTCATTTCTTTAAATCTTATCTTCAGAGTATATTTCACGATACTTTGACAATCCTCTTTATTGATCTCCTTCCGATCCAATAAAACTTTCAAGCGATAAACTGCTTTGTGTATCCCTTCATTTGCAAACAAATTATGCTTTTTATTTTTGTGGATTAAATGGAAATATTTAAAACCAAGTCATTTTTATACATTTATTGTTTTCAAGATTTTAATAAATATGTTTATATGAGCAAATGAGACGACTAATGCGTCATTATGCTTGCGCCACTAAACTGAAAAGAATTGCTATATCCAGATAAGTGATTAAAATAATAAAGCAAATTCGCTTTAAAATTCCATTTCTCACATAGTTGTTTCTAACACAATGCAACTGCTGTATATTTCTTGGGCCAGTAAGAATATCCAGTCCAAACATTCCACAGAGAGAATAAGTAATTCTGATGTTTATTATGCTTTCCTGAAAGGTCAGCCACAACGGAAAAAAAATTTCAAAAGAGAAGTGTCGAGATGATTTATTCTTCGTCCTAGTCTTAGAATAAGAAACTTAAAGCGACCTCAGCCAGAGCGACTTTGCTCATTGCTTGCTTGTTCTTTAAATACAGCTGCGTAATTCAATAAGCGATTGTGCTGCGCAGCATGGCTGGATGTGAAACGTTTTCGGGAATAAGGTGATTATCCGAGTCGCCGACTGCGAACGAGAGAAGGTAAATCTCATAAAAATAATTACGCTGCCTGCCTGCCTTGTTGGAACGCCAAGTCTTGTTATCTCAAAGAGTTGACGCGCGAGCAAGGCCTTTCTGTGGAGAAAAAAAATGTTGCACCGCGTCGAGTTTAATTAGTGAAAGCCTAGATATAGCTAGAGAAGAAATGGGGAAGAGAAAATTGATAACAATAAGAAGAGAAATGTCGAGTACTAAAGCTGAAATTCGGACGTACAAAGGAGGGTGCCACGAAATCACGAGAGCGGACATGCATATAACCCAGCGACAAAGGTTTAGCATCTGGGGCCACGCTTATACCATTTCAAACTGTCTCACGACGTCATTATTTTAATAGCTTTTTTGAAGCGAGTGCCAGCTCTAAGGGGAAGGACATACGGTAGTATACGTGTAGCCGAGAAATTGCCTAGCAAGCACGGCGTTCAATCCGAAGAGTACCAATACGGTTATGACATTACTCATAAATCGTAGACCAAATAACGTGCTCGTAATGTCAAACACAATCGCTTCGAATAAAATTAAAATAAAATAATCAAGCATGTGGTCTTTCTTGCATAAAACCACCAACGTCCATTCTTTCCGCACAGAGTTTTTGTTTAGGTAGTAGAAGAGAGTCACAGCACTCTCTCTTGACAATTTGACCCTCTTACCTTACACTAGAGGCTATAAAAAATGCCCGCTTGCAACTTTCACGGATTTTCGATATCAACCAAGCATAATACAGTGCGAAAGAAGTTTTGGTAGGACCCATACCGTACATACTGCCATCTGTCGCTACATTGCGTAAGATTCTCTCATAGTCGAATGCTGTACTTGCCAGGCAACTCCTCCGACACATAAGTATAAGCCTCTGAGGAGGTATTAGACGTATTGAATTCTAGGTTCAGTTGCAGACAAGTGACGTCACACAGCATGTCTTGGGACACTTTTAAATTAACTCTCAGTAGTGTAATTTGTACTAGTCTAACATTTCATAGAGTTGTAGCACTGATAAGCAAAGGCAGTGCCCGCGTCATTTATCAGTGGCGTTCATATTTGACTGTATTTAACTCCGTATGTAATTATCATAATTCATACTTTAATTGATATCTCTTTAAAAATAAATCCATGAAAGCACTTAATAATAGCTGTAAGCTCCTTTGTTTAAATCCACTTTTGGTGTTGTGCATTAACTAACTTTAAAGATAATAGTATATACTAGACTGTAATATTATTTATAAAAATTTGTATCTTAAGAACTGAAGCTTATAAATGAATCCCACATAGCCGGGTGTGTAAATATCTGGCTAAAGAGCATCTTAGTACATATTTTAAGGGTACTTGGTACTAAAATTCCTATTTTCTAAAAATTTCAACAGCTTTGTTGAAAATGTTACCACAGCTAAGTTCCATCTAATTATAATACATAATTTGTTTTAAATGTCATATGTAGCTAACTGTCCAATCAAATCATTTTCAAAGCATTAAAATTCAATGGCATACGCAATGTCTTATGTGATTCAATTTTTAAAATTTAAATTGTAAATTTTACATAATATTTCCCGAACTTATTACTTTACAATCAAAATTTAAATAAAACGTTTCCTGGAAATAAATAAAAATACTTCTAGTTTCATAAAATCTTGTATACACGGGTTCCCGAATCCAAGACCATTTTTTGAAGTTATATCTCGTAGTAATGTTTGCTATATATTGTAGGAGTTTGGGGTTGTGCAAATTTTAAACAGGGGTTGCACAGTATGTATTACAGATGTAAAACTCTTGACGATGGAACAGGATTGGAACTCTGAGCTTTCTCGTTAGAAACCAGCTGGCCTAACCACGTACATATGCAGGTCAACGAAGTACTTGGCAGATAATCCACGGATGTCCAATTCCTGGCGGACTGGACTTATTATTATTATTATTATTATTACTATTATTATTATTATTTTATTTTTGTACTACTGAATATTACATCAGCATTCGCATTATAAACATACTATTCTATGAAACTTAAGTGACTGTTCTTTCACACAAGCCATATGTAGGACAAGGTTAGAAAGTTAGAATCAGACTGAAAAATTCAATCCCATAGCCGGATTTGAACCACGAATTTTCCGGTTCCGTCCGGCTCCTCTAAACAACTGAGCTGCCATGGACACCTACTGTTACGACATTAAGTTCCCCAACTGACTCAGTTTTTCCAGTAAACCCAAGAATATCTCAAACATATCCCAATGGCGACCTAAAATGGCGTAAGTAGTTTAAGTTCCGGGCTTCATGGTTCAGCCAATTATTAGATCCATCAATGCTAAGTACATAGATTCAGTGTACATAGCCGCACTTTACTGCTTACCATTATAAACAAGTCATAGCATTAATTTATACCCATTCTACTCGTGACGTAATGAGAATTGTTCATAACATTCATACTCGTATACTTGTTCATACTTAAAATTCTTCTCATTGCCAACGTATTCTGTTATAAGCGGGCTGTTTCCGAATGAGCTGCATGGCAACTTGGAAGACAGTTTGCAGATTATACGTACATTATAAAATGCCTCGCTGTTTTTAAGAGCGTTATTTGAGGATATCAGCAATGATACGCGCATTAGCTTGCATAATGTTGTGATGCAACGGCTATGGCATAAGGTTATTGGGAGGTCGGCGCCGGGCGGTCGGAGTAAACACCCATAACGGTCACTCCCCAGTGTAAACATCAGGCACGGTATCGGCAGATAAATAGAACATTCTAGAAACTGCGTCAGAATAGTTCTAGAACGTTCGAGAACCTTGTGGAAATATTCCACTGCCTAGAGCATTCAGTGCGAGTCGAGTTGTGAGTTGAGTTGCGGGTGAGGTTCCCGTGCGATTCTCGAGTGATTCTCCGAGCGAATTGTATGTGCTGTGATGAGCAGCGAGTATTACTGCGGTGCGGTGTGTTGTTCGACGCCCGAGTAAAATAACCCGTCAGGCGTTAAAGAGGCTACGTCACGAAGGAAGTGAAGTGATGGAGAACTGAACTAGTTCACCTTAATAAAGTATTAGTGAAAATTAGTGAACCTGCAAGGAAGTTGAACTAGACAAGACCTTAGAACACTGGCAGTGAGAATTGAGAGAAGTGACAGTTGAAAAATCTGATGTGTTACACTCACATGACTTTCTCTACTCTTGTAAAAATATTTTTACGAACGCTTATTCTCCGTATGCTTCATGTTAATCGAGATATCGAGATGTTAATCTGATTGCTAATTTTCTTGTTGATGCAAGGGGAATTGGTAGGCTTTAAGCGATAGTCAAGTATTTTAAGAGCTGGTTACTATTTGGAGTATTCTATTCCCCTGGCATTACCAGGACAAAAAAAAAGTGAATAACGAATTTGAGAAAAAGTATAAATATTGGAAAATTTAAAGCAATAACAAGCAATATCTCCAAAATGGTTCACTCAACAAAAAATGTAAATGACATAAATTATGTGTTTTAACGCGATCCACATTTTGAGTAGTAAAGTTTTGTCTATCTCTTATGGTTTACCAGTTATGCAAAAGTCGTTCACAATGAAGAATACTTTTGGGGACATTCCCAGAAAATTCGAGATATACATTTCATTTGTCATGAAAATATCTTAAACATATGGTATTTTAATCAAAATCGTTAGAGCCATTTTTGAGAAAATTAAAATTTTCGAAAAATGTTCCATGTAAAGGATAATCTGGGGTGGGGGATTTTCTTGAAAACCTTCGTGTCGTATCTCTGGAAGATACTGAACCTAAATACCAAGTTTGGTGTTTATCCGATTGTTCGTTTCTGAGTTATGCTGTTCACAGACACACACACAAGAACATGTTTCCAAAAATGTTTTTTTTTGGATTCAGGGGGTCTCAAAGCACATATTTCCGGTGAAATCTCGGTATCGAAGTTTTGGGTGGAATACAATACTTACCCTACTTACTATACGTAGTAGAGAAAGTAAAAATACTTCATTGCATACTTTCGACCTCATTATGCACTGCAGATTAGTGACTGCATCCGATTACAAATTAAATAAAGCTGACTCAGCCGGAATATTACAAGTTCATGATGCTTTATCCTGTTCCTAGTACCACAAAACAAAAAACATCATTACTCTGCGAATCTGTTTTTCTATGGCATAGCAAATAAATGACAGACTACCTTGCCACGATTAGAGGGCAGAGTTTTGCGATTTAGATACTTACTCTTTTTAAACGAGGACCTCTGCGGAGCATTGTATACGTGGCTTATTAAAATTATAATAATGAAATACCTAACTAAAGCGCTTTTACTTTGCACAGCATATGTAAAATAGAAAACCAGGGAAGGTACAGAGAAAGAGAAAAACTGATATGACACAAGGATATATCCGTCAAATTGTTAATCCCTGTCTGTTAGCTTTCACTTTTTCGCCTGTCAATGTTTCACGATAACGAGCTTAACATCCGGTGTACCGAATAAGAACGCTTGAAAAACTGCTTTCCTAGCGAATTCTTGTTTTTTTAAATATATAGACGAAAAGGCTTGATATTCAAAATAGATTTGTCGTGCATACAAGTCTTTTTTCATACGAAGGGCTAAACAACTTTGAAAGCTGAATTTACAGGAAGAATAATTTACCTCTGTTCAAACCATTTTTGATGTTAAGAATCTTTGAGCTATTAAATTAAGGTAAATATAAGAATTAAAATATTGGGAAAACTATTACAATATTTGAAAAACAATATAATTTTGAAGGAAATTTTTGGTGGTACATTTGTCCTTAATGCTGAAAGTTTTAAATGACATTTTGCAAAAATGTAGCATTAAAACACCTGCTTATTTACATATTTCAGAACTGTGCAAAAGTAATATAGGTGTAGGTTATACAACGGAGGGGGACAAATCGCGCACTGTGACCTATATGAAGGGATGAAGTGAAGGAATCACAGGAGGTTACATGCCTTAGGCAGACAGATCAAAAGACGCGCGGAAGTCCCTACTAGTTCCAGGCTCGAAGACTCGTCCCAATGCTGGAGCTGCCTAGATAGGGCGATGAATGACCCATTGACCAAGCGGCCTCTAGTCTTCACTGTTTGCTTTGAGCAAGCTACCACGCCATCTGTCCGGCACCGGCACCGGCACACACCCGAAATTAGAAGCCCACACGAAAGATGGAGAAGTAATGGAATGAGAGGAAAAACATGGAAAGGAAGTATTGGTAGATGAGAAACCACCCCAGCATTCCCTACCGACCAGAGAAATCGCGAAAAACCCAAACTCAAAAGAGGGCGATCGAAAAGAACCGAACCCGGGATCTCCCGAATGTAAACCTCCCACGTTACAGTGAGCCATCTTGCTCAGTGAAATTAGTATAAATAAATACATTAATGCACTAGTGGAAACCGCAATCCTTAGGTATTTTTGTACATGCACAGTTCTCTAAGTGATAGGGGTCACTTAGAACCGTATTCGTCACCTATTGTTTAAGGTAGAGGTAAAGGTACATATCACGGAGCGGCCCCCGGAACCGGGACAGAGCACCGTACGCAGGCCAATCGGCCCATTGAGCTTTCACGTGACCTCTGGGAGGGAAGGATGAGGCGACCAGATCCGGATGCCGTCGAGGCAAGCACGGACGGGGTCCTTAACGTTTCCAGATTGAGTGAATTTCACTCCGCACGGTCCCTGCCCATAAGCCACCAATCTCCAGTGTCCCTGGGAGCGGAGCCCCACGCTCAGGGCAGATCTAACTGAGCGCTAACGCAGCGACGCCACGGAAGAACTTTACAGGGCGCAAGTCTCCATCCAGCCGCAACCCGCCGACCACCATAGCCTGGTCCTACAACCCTGAAACAGATGACAATAAGATGAAGGGTACAGGAAATGAGAGGAAGGAGAGTCGTGGTAGAAGATGCACTACGCTAGCATTCGCCTGTGAGCCATTCCTCTTGGTCGTCTATTATTAACTTCATATACGTAATTTAATCCAGCTACACACGTTTCCTAGCCAATTTTATTAACTCTTGCTAAATACTCATTGCTACCACTTTTGAGCACTCCCATTGAGTTAATCATCCACATTACAAGGACTCAGTGTGCATAGTAGTAAACAAGGATAATGACGAATTATACAGGTAGGCAAATCATAGACTATGAGCAATTAGATACCTTGCTGTATCCAAAATTATACACAAAACTTGAAATTGTTTCAACTCTGGCGAGTACATTTGACTTGTATACATAACAGTTATTACCATTCGATTAATGGCGTTAATATATCTAAATTCGGACTGAACTAGTGAGAGAAAGTCATAGCATACAAGGAGGCTTTCAGCACTATCTAATTCCTCAAGCACGAAGTTAGAACTGAATTTAAGAGTCACTGAACTTAAAGATTCAAAGTAGCGGAGAGGTAGCATAGCAGCTCGTTCGATGTTGAAAGTAACAGCACAGGGATTAGAATTTTACATAACAGTGCTGCATACCGTTTTGTGCTGCAAAAGATTAGGATGTCTCGTAAGTAATGTCGGGTTATAAGTTTGATGTTTTACGATAGAATGGTTTTCTTTGGTTCGGCAACGTTATTTACAGTATGCCATGGCTAGTATTACATATATTGCTAGAATGTGTCAGTCGTCAGTTGGTAATACACAAATACAAAATGTAAGTTACAAAGTTTGAGGTTAGGGTCCTTCTAAAGCACTACTGGAAGCAAGATTATAAAGCTACCGGCGCGGCTCGAAGAAAGAAAACTCTTGTGTGTTACACTCACATGACTTTTGTCTACCCCTGTACAAACTATTTTTACAAACGCTTATTCTCCATATGCTTCATGTTAATCGAGATCTTAAAATCTTATTGCTAATTTTCTTGTAGGTGCAAATGGAATATGGCAGTATTTTAGCGATAGTCAAATCGTTTAAGCGCTGGTTGCTATGTGGCGCATTCCATTTTCTTTGCATGTCCAGGTCATAAAAAAAATGAATAACGAATTTGAGAAAAAGTATAAGTATTGGAAAATTTAATCGAATAACAAGCAATATCTAACAATGGTTCACTTAACAAGAAAATCTGATGTGTTACACTCACATGACTTTCTCTTCTCTTGTAAAACTAATTTTACAAACGCTTATTCTCCATCTACTTCATGTTAATCGAGATAAACATTTGCAGACTCTATCTTATTGCTAATTTAATGTAGATGTAAGGGGAAAATATATTTACAAGAGCAATATAGAAAAAAGTAGCCTTTAAGCACATACATATATCTCTTAATAGCTAGTTGCTAGGTGCATCACCATTCCCTTTGCCACAGATTATAACCCTTTGCATATCCAAGACAAAAAATGAATAACGAATTCCCATTTTAGAAAATGAGTATTGAAAAATTTAAGGGAATAACAAGCAATATCTCGAAAATGGTTCACTTAACAAAAAAAAGTATATGACATAAATTGTGTACTTTAACGCGATCTACATTTTTTGGAGCAAAATATTGTCTATCTCTTATGGTTTACCAGTTATGCAAATGTCGTTCACTTATGAAGAATACTTTTGGAGACATTCCCAGAAAATTCGAGATGTACATTTCGTGTGTCATGAAAATATCTTAAACATATGATATTTTAATCAAAATCGTTAGAGCCATTTTTGAGAAAATTAAAATTTTCGAAAAATCTTCCATGTAAAGGGTAATCTGGGGTGGGGGATTTTCTTGAAAACCTTCGTGTCGCATCCTTGGAAGATACTGAACCTAAATACCAAGTTTGGTGTGTGTCCGACTATTTCTTTCTGAGTTATGCTGTTCACAAACACACACACAGACTAACACACGCACATGTTTCCAAAAATGCGTTTTTTGGATTCAGGGGGTGTCAAAACATATATTTCCGGTGAAATCTCGGTATCGAATTTTTGGATGGAATACAATACTTCCCCTACTTACTATACGTAGTAGAGAAAGTAATATGTGATGTGGAAGGAGAAGGTGTCGTTATTGAGTGTGTGGCACAACGATGCTTCCAACATTTTGACACTGCAAAGAAAACACTAAAGATTTACCACGTTCTGGAGGACTTAATTGTGGTATATTGAGAACACACGTAGAGTTTTGGAAGAAAATCCGCAAAAAAGCACTGTAGACTGTCAGAAGAACCTGGTCCATGAAAACATACCATATGTATATCGCCAGATTAAGAAACTTGGAAACCCAAACAGAAGCTGTAGATCTGTACCTCCTGAAATGACACCGCAACAGGTTCATCGTACAGTGTATATTTGTCGTCAGCTTATCGTAATCTCATGGATGATAGATTTATCAGGATACTTGTCACATGCGATGAAATATGGGTCTATTACCGCAACCTTGATGCCTCAAAACAGTGCCTCAGTTGGTGTCCAACTGCAAAAGTCATCGTTAAAAAAATCAGTTCGGCCGAAATTAGGGTTGTGTGTCTGGTGGAATTTTGAAGGAGTGAGTCACTGGGAGTTTGTTCCAGGGCGTGCAGACCTTTATTCTCAACAACTACTCCGAGTTCATGAAATTTTGAGACGGAGATAGCTAACCGAAATAGAGTTATCTTGCAGTAGGACAATCCAATACGAACAAACATGACAAAGGAGTCATGAAGGAGGCGAACTGTTGCTACATTCAGCTTACACTCCTGATCCCGCGCCTTCAGATTACCATCTGTTTCGACCAATGGCCCATTTCTTGTGTGGAAGAAATTTTGAAAACCCTGAAGCTGTGGAAATGTGCCTCACCAACTCTTTGCATCAAAAAGCAGGAGCTGGTACCGTCGGGGGATCATAAACCTCGTTGAAGGATGGCTAAGGACCATAGAGTCTGATGGCCTCTACTTTGAAGAGTGGCTTGATTTCTTGTCAGAAAACGTTCTGAAAGGGGATATATCATACATATATAGAGGAATTGTGGATATGAAACGGGAACCATACACATAAGAATTGTACAGTAATAATTTAATTCACTAACGTGTTAAAATATTCAACATCTAACATTTGTACAGAGCTGATTGTAAGAAACGGCCGAGCTAGCAAAATTCCAGGAAAACATAATCCTAAGTAGAGCGTACCTTTCACCAAGCCAACAGGCAGGGAACCGGTAACGGTACGGAGAAATAGAAAGAGACAAATAGAGAAAAGAAAGAGACGGAGATATGGAACTGGCTTCACAACGCTACAAGATGGCGCTTAAGCGCACGGATCTAAAGCCACACATTCTCATACATGTTAAGGTAACGCGGTCTGAGGACAAATAGGAAACATCGTTACATTTTTTAAACGCATAGGTGAGCGTCACTAGGCTCCGGTATATAATGGCAGGCAAGGCCTCAGAGCCCACTCTGTCTCTATCACTGACCTTCAAGAATTCACGTCGACACGAGGTGCTACAAATGCACGTGGGTACATACAAGGGTGGAAATGCATGTGAAGATAGCTAGGCTGCTGACTAATTTAAAGGGTGGGATTGTAATAATGGGAAAAGCTAGCCACCCATAATTATTTCAATTGTGAATAAACTTTATTTATTAAGGGAAAATTGCAGTCCATTTCTTAAACATGCCTCACCCACTATAACCTGAGAATTAAGATATAGTTAGGAATGGAATACGCAACGACCGACGAGCATTAAAGCCGAGGAAGAACACTGCTGAAGACCACATCAACCCAAGGATCGACGATTTCCCGCTACAGTTCCAAATAGTTTTGCTTAGAAACCGACACTACTTATGAAGAAGGTTTGTTGCTGCTACGTATGAAAAGCCAGTTTGAAGAAGATGTATTAAATTTCGACTGTTGGGGAGCCGAACTTGAAGTAGTTGCAACCGCATGTATAGTAAAAAGTTTCCCTAAGTTTAAAAAATATTAACTTTCTAATTTGACTGTTTCTTTTAAAAATTATTATATTTTTGTTTGCCTCGGCTTCGTGAGTATTTATATCTTTTTAGAGACATGAATGTCTTAGCAGGGAGTGGTGCGACTGAAGAATGTAGGCTTACACAGATTATAATTTTACTTCACTTCTTTTATTAATGCTTGACACGATTTAAATAACACTTCACTGATATAGAGAGAGAGCTGTGAGATTGTTTTTATTAATTACTTGCACTTTTTAACACCTAAACTATTTTTGTCTTACACAAAATATGTATTAAATTTCTCAAGGAGGCATCTCGCGTCTGGTTAGTAACACTGTCTGCTAGCAACTTACTTATGAATTTGTAAATTTTGCTCCATTTGAGTTTCTGATTGACTAATCCTAGTCCAATAGAATACCTTCATTTAACTAAAGCTTTTTCTGGTTGCTGATTGGCTATTTTATAAACTGTCTCAAAAATAACAAGTTCATTATTGCCTCAAGATTACCTCATTGTTAGCAACCTTTAACCTATTATTCTCACAGCTCCTACATTATTAAATTACCTAATACATTCATATAACATTTTAAACATGTACATATTAATATAAACATTAATACAGTGACTGTTACGTACATTATCTATATCTCTGCATACAATACTTAATTTTGCAAATACTTTATCGCAATACTTTATTTTTGAACTAGCAATGAGAAAAATGGCCATTAATTAGACAAAATGCTCCACCACGCTCATCAGATTAGGGCACATATAATTACTTGCCCACCTAATATTGGAGTTTAAATCTTTGGATCGCGTGACAACGCATAGCCCTTAAATGAATGAATAAGTCTTTTCTTGATACCAGGTTGAGGCATTAGATTATGACGCTGAATTGACGACTGTGAGACCATTCAGCCAAATGAGAATCAAAGGATTTTCAATTCAATTTGAATGCGTTGTAGTGGCCGCAATCCACCTGTTTTCTATTACCATAGATAGGACATCCTCCAGGTGATTCGTTCATTTATCGTTTTCCAGGAGTACAGCAATGCTTAATTTGTACTACGTTTCCGGAAATTTTCTTAAAGCAGTTGGCCATAATGCTCCTAATGCACCCGTTTCTATCATTTCATTTTCCTAATTTTTTCCTAAATAAATATTTCTAAAAAACACAATTTCCTAAGTGTTGTTTTCCGAAAATTAAATCCCTATTATAATTTTCCTACAATCATTCATTCTTAAGTAATCAAATCTGACGTGTTACATTTACATGATATTCTCCGCCCATTCTTCTACAAACTTCTGTCTGCTTCATTATATTAGAGATAAAGTTTGCAGAAATGGTTTCATTGTGCATTCTTTGGTAGGTACAAGTGTGATGCATTAGACTACAATATTACCTAAAGCGCTAGCTTCGATATTCCTTACTTCAAATGACCATGAGAAACAAATAAATGCCTACTTAGCACTGAAAAACAGAGCTAACTGCCTCCGCGGTAACGTGTGAGGCTCGAATTCTGGAGGTTCCGGATTCGATTCTCGGTGGCCGCCCATCCTGAGCATGGTTTTTTCGTGGCTTTCCCTGATTGACATCGGTGAATGCTGAAGTGGTGTATTCTACCACAGATTTCCTCTTCCCTTATTTCCTCATTTCGTTTCCCTTTCATGTTTCAGGCTGACTTGTATTTCGGTCAGTGTCGGGCAGATGGCGCAGAGGCTAGCAATTTGGAACTTCTTCTCTGGTCTGGCTCGAGGGAGGTCTCCGAGCGTCCCTTCCGTGGCCGGGTGCTCAAACCTGGAACTGTTCGGGAACTATGCATGTCTGTCTGTTTTCGCCGGCCTCGCTCAGCAACCCATGCGTTTTCTACGGCTCCCTCATCTCATCTGTTCCTTCCGGAGGTATACGCACAAAAGATCCATTGGGGATCGAGGTCCTAGGTCCGTCCCCCGTAAACTAGTCCTATCCTAGGACTGGAAAGATAAAGTCTATGAAAATTCAGACCAATAGGAATGAATGTCTAAAAAATTAGTTAATACCACAAAATATTTGTTTCTTATGAAGCGTTAACGATAAATATATTTTTCGCGTAGTAAGTCTTTCTTAATCTCTTTTGGTTTTTGCGAAACTCATTGGGAACGAGAAGGACTTATTAAGCTATTCCGTTAAAATTTAAGACATACATTTACTTATTTATCATGCAAATGTATTAAACACATAATTAAATCAAATTCTTAGCCACCTTTGAGGGAGAAAATAAAGCGTGACAAAACTTGTTTCGATATAAAAGTAGTAGTGTGGAAGGAAAGCGTTTTTCTTGAAACATGCTGAATTTAAATACCAACTTTGATAATTTCTCTAAAAATACTTTGTTTCCTTTCTTTTTGGGATAATTCCTTATATGATAATTTTTTGGGTGAAATACAATATTTTCTGTTCTTACTATACGCAAGTTTACAAATTACTGTTGTAGCCCAAAGTCCTGAGGTAATATCCTTGTTGTTACGAATGCTAAAGCTAGGAGCATATAGGTGGTTCATTTCATTACTGTTATTGTGGATTTTTGCATGACTCTTGAAGCCCCCCAGCTTGAATTTTTCTGTATATTGATCCTCCCAGATGGAATGGACAGCAGCTAAATTAAACATGTGTCAATATTTCAACAACGCTGTTTATGAGGCATTTTTCGAAATCCTTTCAGTGGAAATTGTATCATTTGCAAATGATGCAGAGCTATTAATTATTTCCAGAGGAACTATACTGTACAAACATTGCTGCTTTGAGAATAATGAGACAAAAATGAATGTTAGTGATTTTCAGCTTCCGCATTCCTGCCGAATCTGGTAACTATTTATATTATCACGAACAGTTGGGTAAATATTTTTGGGCATGTTTTTAAGGCACAATCAAGAACAAGGCAGTACACTTCAGTCTCCATAGAAGGGGGAGGGCACACCCCTTCAGCCGTGGTGCGAGAGCTTCGGGGCCCTAGCAGCCGTGGTCATTTTGACGTAACCAGATCCCCACCCAGAAGAGAGTTCTGATTGGGTTGGACTTAACGGGTACTGATTGCTGACACCCATGGTACCATGGATTAGGTACCTCCAAACGAAGCCCAGGGACGTCTTAATGTACTCCTCGTTAACCTGGAGGGAGAACTGGTAGACAGTGGCTAGACACTGTCAACTCCACCAAGGGTGCTCGGTAGCCTTACCCTCAAGGGCTGACGCGCGTAAGTGGCATATCCACTTTCTAACCAGAGGCGATTGATTATAAAATAGGCACAGCCCTAATGAAAAAACCTAGGGGAAGAGCCACTCTGTTGGCTACTCTATGGACAGAGGAACGGAGCGAGGTGCCTGGCTTCAACTTGACATTTAATAAGTTTCAGTAGAACCAAGTTTCTTCTAGTCACAAATATATTGAAATATTCCTCTGATTCTGGTCCTGAATTGTGTAAAAGGAGCAAGTCTACCAGTAAAACTCTGGTGCATCATTTGCCTATCCCTTCTAAGTGTATAATTCTATCCCTTAAACATAAATACCAGAAGTTAGTTATGGAATCTTTCTGAAGATGAAAGCTCTAGTCTAACTTCTGCAATTCGTTTTATATTTTTCTTTTACTTTCTCTGCTACGTATAGTAAGTAGCCGAGATTCACCCGAAATAAGCTTTAGGACCTCTGAATCCCCCCAAAAATGGCATTTATAGAGAAACTTTCGTCTATGCGTGTGTCTCTACAGTATAGATAAAAAAGAAGTTGGATACATGCAAAACTATGTATTTCAGTACAGTAACTCCAAAAGATACGATACGAAGATTTTCAAGAAAATCCCTCATCCTGCAGTACCGTTTACATAGAAATTTTTTAAAATGTTTGGTTTATTAAAGAATGTTCCTAAAGATTTTGATCACAGTACCATGATGACAAATAAAATATATATCTTGAATACTTTTCTGGTAATAGACTGGAAATACTTTTCATTCGGAGGAATATTATATAATCGTTAAACGTAAATGTTGATAAACGAAAACATACTGCACACAAAATGTAGATTTATTTAAAACACACAATTTATTTCCAATAACTCTTTTGTGGCATAAGGCATTTCTGAGATATACGTTATTAATGGTTTGAACTGTACAGTACTTGGTAATTTCTTTAAACTCCTGTTGATTTTCAGATGTAACTCCAATAGTATGGAATCATAAGACAAACATATAATGTTCAGTTCTTAAAATTTGACTATCGTTTTGTATCTATAATGAAATGTGTAATTTAGGTACTTCTGCAAAGGCCTATCTGAATTAAAATGAAGTAGATAGAGAAAAAGGCTTTAGTAAGGAATGTGCCCACTAATAAACAACAGAGGGTAGAGAAAGCTATATGAATGTAGTATATAAGATTTTTTTCTCATCGGAGGGATGTGAGTATGGTTATTTATTCCTTAGAAGGTTAGTATTTCCACTGCTTTGGCTGGTTATTCTCTAATTACATTCCTTACTTTTCTTTTTTCTTGCAACCCCAATAAGCTTTGCCTTTATGGGTGTCCGTGCTTTATGGTAAATATACCCATTTATGAGTAATTTATATCGTCCTATAGGTGTTCATTCTGAATGCAAATTTGAAATTCCATACAGTAGTAAATAAGTTACAAAACTATGTTACGTGCCAAAATATTCTATCCCTAATGCTGCTATTTCCGTGTCAAATGTAAAAAAAGGTTTGCAAATAAAGCTTTTCGGGAAAACTTTTAGTAAATATGACAGTTTTTAATAAAAATGCCTAATAGAAAAACAAATTTATGAAAATAATATTTCATTAAGTTCTTATTTAGAAATATCTTTATTAGTAAAAGCATTTTAGGAAATTTGTCTAGTAAGCGTGTGCTAGAAAGCTTTTGAGTTGAATTTTAATATAGCATACTTGCTCCCTTACACCACTTTTTAAATGAATTTGCAATCGTCGGTATTGCCTATATATCGTATCGCAACACGGACGTGTTACTTCAGTTTATTTTTCTAGCTCTTCTGCTAACTGTTCTAATAAATGTTTATTTTCCTATTTAAATCGTGTTAATCCAGATTCAAGTTTGGTTTATTTACACATTTAGTTGTAGTTTAAAGTTTTAAGGGGGCTAAACCGGTAGCCAAATATTTAAAAACCGGTGGATATTTGCTGGTTTTTAAATCACTTACTCTTTGCATGATATCCAAGAAATAACGAATGATGACTAAAGAGTTAAGAAATATAAAGTATTGGAGAATTCAAACTAGCGGCAACGAAAACCTCGGAAACAGCTAACCGTAAAAAATTGACAAATTGTGTATTTTAATGAGATCTACATTTTCATGCAGTAAGTTTTTGTAAATCTCTAGAGAGTGGTTTACATTTATATAAAACTATGCAAAACGTATTTTCTTAAAGGTCATTCACAGGAAATTCAATATAAAACTTGTTCGGCATGCAAATTTTTTAGAAATATTTTTGAGAAAACAACATACCAGTTTTCTTAATCGCTTAGAATTTAAATGAAAAGTTTAGTATTTATTCGATATTTGGGTTTGAGTTAATGCTGTTCACATACACACACCGTTCACGGCTAAATGTTATCTAAAAATTAATTTTTGGGTTCATAAGATCTCAAAATATGTTTCTAATAAAATATACATATCCAAAGTTCAGGTGGAATGCAACATTACCTCTAAATTTGGAATTGAAACAGTTAGGACGCAAGCCTGATAAAGAGGCCTCTGAGCACAATTTCTGATTTTTCACGTCCAATAAGGAATGGGGCACTACGAAATTTAGTAGTTAAAGAACGTGCATAAATAAAACTTCTTCTTTTTCATATAATTTCAGATTTTTTGTTATTTTTATATTTTTCATACAAATATTGATAACAATAAGTAAACACTGATTATATCTAGAGCCTCAAAACCATTATTGTTTACAAACGGAAGCAAAGAGCTGCCATTAGAAGTACGCAGAATAGCACAATGTCTAAAATATGCTGTAAAGATGCTGCAAGACCCAACTCAGAAGCCTATCGATACGCCTTCTTTGGGAAGAACAAACCGATATGCCAAAGAATACAAATCAGCCATTAAGTTTTCATCTTAGAATTTAAAAAAATATACATGAACTGAATATTTAAATACCTCCAATAATGACTAGAGATTATGATTCTCCACCCTGGAGGTTAACTATTCCTAGAATTAATATGGACATGAGAACTCACCAGAAACCACATACAGATTCTTTCATGTATAAACAAATTTACCAGGAAATCCCTAACACATATGCTAAACACATATTTAGATTTACACATGGCTCCAAATCTGTTCAGGGTAATGGCTGTGCTATAATTACTCCGGATTTTAAACTTGAGTACAAGCTTCAGACTTGTTCTCTGCTTTCTCCTCTGAGCTCTATGCTGTCAAACAAGCTTTGATTTACATTGCCTCAGCACAGCATAAACACAGTGCAATTCTAACTGATTCACTAAGCACTCTTCAGAGTATCCGAGACCGTTCTACTGACTTAACATTAATCCAAGATTTCCAAAGTCTTTACAACCAAATTACTATAAATAATTAAAAAGTTTTTTTCTTTTGGATTCCGTCCCACTGTGGAATATCAGGAAATGAGGAAGCAGATAGGGAAGCCAGAAAATCAACTTTGCTACCTCCAGTGGAAGAATTGCCAGTGCCCTACAGAGATGTTCAAAGATTTTTTTTTAGCAGACCAACTGTCAAATGGAAGCAAGACTGGACCATTAAAACATCAAGAAAACCACATATTTAGGAAAGGCTCCACAAAACCCTACACATTACAGACTCTAAAGAGAAAAGATCAATTGATTATATCACGTTTACGAATAGGCCATTCACGTCTAACCCATTCCTTCTTACTCGCCAAAGAAAATGCTCCTCACTGCGAGACCTGCAATTGCCGTATCACCATCGAACACCTCATCACTAAATGAAGTTATACAACGGAGAGAAGAAGACACAGCATCTCTGAAGGTATATTTTTAGCTTTAAACAACCCTACTCATTTCAAAAATATTTTTTTTTCTTTCTTGAAAGACATTAAACTTTTTAATAAGATTTAAATGTAACGAATCAAATAGAAATGTATAATAGGTTATACTGTTCTAGCTGTGTTCAAGACTCAGTAATGTAAAATATATTGTAACATCTATGGATATAAGTCGCAATATGACCTAGTATACAAAGCGACTATAAATAAAGAAAAATAACTACAAGGCATCCATTGTTGTTTTACTTCCCTATAAGAGCTAGAATTTTCAGTAAAAGCTAAAAACCGAATACTTTGATAATGTCTTTGGGGATTAAGGGTAGTTTCCTGGAAAAAATTACAATAAAATGACATTTTTAATTATTGTTCTGTTGTAAATTGGAATTTACTCCTTAATTTGATATATATGTCTTGGGGGCACAATTTTAAACAGATTTTCAAAACTCTGTCATGTTGTACTGTGAATTTTGGATCACTTCACAGAAAAGTAGCTCGCAGAGACCTTTGAGTAGAAAGGTAAACTTTATCTCACCTTTTAGGAAGGATTTTTACTCTACACAAGTTCGTAATACTGTTAAATATATCAGCTTATATGTGTCCATCCAAGTTGATTCTGTGTTTGTAAACAAAGGTATGTTTGTGTACCCCATTTTTCTTTTGAAGACCTTTTTCCATAAAAACATTTTGAGGCAGTTTTCAGTCCGAAACAATGCCAGATTCATGCGTTGTTAATAAGTATGTACATAATGTGTATTTTATATGTAATCATAGTGTTAGTTATATTTGTGTGATTGCTAGTTTACTACATACGTTAGCGCTATTTCTCGTATACGACGCAAGAATATTTCCACTGATTACGATTTTACGAGCAAGAAATTGCTTCACTGCGCGCTAGAAAGGCATAAATTGCTCCAGCGGAACTCCGAATAACGTTACAGGTCGGGATTCCACCTTTTATCAAATTACGTGGCTGTTGAGAAGCCAATAGGCAACTAACCCTCCTTCGGATTTCTCAAGTTTGAAAAATCGCGCGACTAGTCAGCCAATAATCAAATAAAAAATAAAATACAGACCGATTGACTATCATCCTATATAAGCTATGGTCCAGGAGACAAGTCCAGCTTTCCGTTAAATTCACTTTCGGGATAAATCTGCGACACTGAACATAAACTTTCCGCGCCAAAACAATAAGTGTAAAGATGTAAAGTAAAGAGTATCGTGTGTGCGACAATGACTATTTCAAAGTAAAAATACTCAAACAGGAGTAGGAGCTGCTATTGCTGCTGGTAATCAAGCTGAAAAAGGAATTTGTGCACTTTTTGTTATTCCTGCTAAAATAACTAAAAATTGAATTAAATGTAACTCATATTTATTTATTATACAATCTAAATAAAAAATATAATTTCATTAACTCACATGACCTTAGAATTGCAACCGTCAGAGAGATGATTTCGCGTTCCTATATAGTGTGACACAAGAAACAAAGAAGTGTAGAGTGCGCAAAGTCAAGCAGTTTCAAGAAAGTGTTATGTGTAAGTGAACAACCTTCAGCGAATAAAAGTGTATGCGCGAACTAACGATCCCAAGTCCAATAAAGTGAAACTGCGTCAAGTGTCGCTATCATAACTATTGTAAAGTGCTATTGTCAGAGATTCACATTTGCATGCAAACTTTGAGATAGTTATAGCCTTTACGTTATTTGCACCACGCTTTGGGCGTCAATTTCAAGTAAGATTTGTATAGTAGTTCAACTGTTGGGGAACCTTACTTGATGAAGTAACTTCCCCATGTATGGTACAAAATGTCCGGTGGCCTTCGCACCGATGTTCACTTTCCGGTGGTCTTCGCACCAATTTTTAGGAATCAACTTTGTACTTTAATGTTTCTTTAAATATATTCTGCCTCGGCTACGTCAGTATTAATTTGTAGAAAAATGTATCTCTTAAAAGGAGGTGATGTGGCTAAAGAATGTAGGCTTACACATATTACAATTTTTACTTCAGTCCTTTTTATTAATTCTTCACGCGATTAAATGACACTTCACTTATATTATTAATTGCACTTTTAAACACGTAAACTTTATAATATTCTTGCCGTAATTAATTTTATATGTCTGACACTGAATACGTACCGAGCGAACGAACTGCTCAGGTACGTTGCCTTCTAGCCACTGGCGTTTATCGCTTAAATTTATAAATTTTTCTATTTCGCGTCTCTGATTGGCTAATTTTATTCCAATAGAATACTTTCGTTTAACTTTCAGGTTATCTGGTTGTTGGTTGGCTATTTATAAACTGTTTTAAAATATTACATTATTGTTCCAAGAATTACTAGTAACATTACTAAACTTTCCAACTCATTAGTGCCTAAAGGTTACCTCACTGTTAGCAACTTTCGGCCTCTATTCTCAAAGCTCCTACATTATTAAATTACTTAATACATTCACATAACATTATTAAACATGTACACAATAATATAAACATATAGAATGACTGAGATATACGCTTTTTGTATATTGTGGTATACACATATTGCTTTAAGGCGCATTGTTATTATATTTTATATTATGTAATTAGACTGAAATCATTTAAGTGTTCAAATCACTGCCTCATCTTCAGTTTAATCAGTGTCTTCAGTTTTAGCACGTCTTCTTATGAGGCACACCATTGAGATATCCATATCCAAATCCCATGCTCAACAGTATTTATCAACAGTCGACACAATGGACAAAGAACTTCAAATGCAGCAGCTAGAATCTGAAGACACAAGCTCATAACTAGCCGACTCTATTAGTAATTACAACAAAACCACTTCTATTCAGCCAGAACAATATCCATGCGGTGATTACTTTGAATTGGCAAATTTATGTCATGCATTATCCTTTGTCATTTATGCTGTATAATTACTGATAAGAAATGGCAATCGACAAGGAGGATAACGGAGCAATTTCCTAGCATTATCCACTTGTTTTACCAGAAACAATTGAAGATGGTGTTACATGTGGGGTGAAGGCCAAAAAGGTTACCAGAAAATGATTAATTTAGATCACCCCAACACGCACATGGGGTGGCGCAACTCGCTAGCAGCTAGAAGTCCGGGACCTTGGTGTGTAATTAAAGGGAAAGCGTGGGGTTTTTTATTACATTGAAAGATTACATAACACACATTACCTGGGATTTATTCACAAAAATGTTTGCCTTCTTTACATACATATTTAACAAAGGAAACAGGGTGAAGGGAGATGCCACAGATCGTAGACTAGCCACACACAACTGGTTCCAACGACCACTTACTCTCGAGTGACGCTAAATTTTCCCCCCACCCTCTGTGTCTAGCCAAAGCCAGACAGGGCTGACGTCATACCAGATAATTTCAAACAGAACTCTCCGTTTGGCGTGGTCCACACCAAAAGGAGAATCCGATAAGCCGAAATATAATTAAAGTGACCCAATAATGCTACTCTGGTAGCAACAATACAACACAACAGTGTGCCTGGTAATGAACTTACTGATATGCCACAATAAATAACATCTTAGGATGACAAAAATAATCTCTAAGTGTTGTTGTGGATCAACTTTGGTATTAATAAGATGGTTTGTTAGTTTTAAAAAGATAATTGCTGAAAAGGCTTAATTAAGGATGGTATAATTGAGAAAAAATTATATCTTCCTTAATAAACAAGCTTATGGATAAAAGTAGACTTAAAGGGCATTTATCTGCATTCTGCAGAAAGTTCAGTCTGGTATCTCAAATAGTTAATGGGACTTGAATTTAAGATGGGCCTTTTAATCTCCTCTGATTTAACTCCTAGAATGGAATGCTCCCAAAAATTATATCCAGCAAAGTAAACCTTCTGTAGCATAATGGTTCCAAATAGATTCTTCATGATGCTGAAACGTCTGTTCTAAGTTTTAAAAATAGCATTCAGATCACCTTGGTTTAATAGTTTCATTATTAAGTTCTTCATATAAACCTTTTTAAGCACTGTAACGAAATCGTTAAAATGAACGCACATACTGTCCCTAAGCACTTATATTTCTTGTTGAAGTGCTTGCAATGCAGTTGAAAAGCACCAGTCCTTCAATACTTCTGCACAAAGAGGCTGAAAGAGACCATTTGTTAGAAACGGTAAAACATAAAAGCAAACCCTTCAAGTAAATGAGAAAATATTCACCTATTTAGGTGCTTATAAATATGAATGGCTTTTACAAATGTAAAAATAAAGACAAAGGGCTAAGATGATTGAAATATAGTCTTACATTCATGAAGCCACTTGGGTGCTAAACAGGAAGGTTAAATCAGAATATAAAGAACACGTGACTCTCTTCTAGTAATTTCAGAAATTGCGAGCATTTTAGAGAGCTCAAAGGGAGGCGGTAAAGCCGTGCATTCGTCGGTAAAGTCGAAAATAAACTCCTGTTCAGCCGCTTGTACGTGGATTTTAACAAGAGGTTTCCAGAAACGTGTAGTTGCAGACCAAAGGCAAAAGGAAACAAAAGACTCTCACATTGCAGAACTTCTCTTTGAATGCCTAAAGTAATGAAGGACCCAGTTAGTTTGGACACGTTTTGGTGCTGTGTTGGCTGGCTTGCTTTGAGTAGCCCATATTATCTTCTATATTCTAAGCCAACTTGTCTAAGGCACAGAGGATCCTGAAGTTTAGAAAACCTGACAATGAATATACCACCTGTACTTTCTATAATTTTTGGATAATTGGGTTTAAAGTTTGCACACATGTTTTTGGTATAAATATAACTCGTGTATAAATTTTCAGTTTGATATTTTAAATGGTTTTTCATTATAATAAATAAGTTATACGCATTTAACAGAAAACACCGCCATTGCCTGTCCCAAACTAGGATGATAAAGGAGAAGGGGGGGGGGAGTAACACCTCATCCTTATGATAGCACCCAAGTCCGTTGCTGAGACCTCAACAGTACAACTAGCGAGGAATATAGAATTCTTGACCGGGAAGTAGTGGAAGAGGCATCTATTTCAATAGGTAAACTGAAACCAACCTAGAGAGTTGATGAAGTTCCCAAGGTCGTAAGAGCAGAAGAGGCACCCTCATTTTGGGATTTGTACAGGGTGTACCATTTAAGTTGTGGCTGTGCAATGTCTCCAAAACTAAGCGTTGTAGAAAGAAATGTATTTAATAAAAGTTGCTTTTTATTATGGGGAAAAATAAATGCTAGTTGTAGTTTATTTTGAGGACGTTGTGATGGTCATTTTGGGGTATACTTAATTTTTTAAGTTCAAAATCTACCGTTTTATTTGTTTTCTCCCTCATCATAAAACACTAAACATTTGTATAAAGCATTTTGCAATTTTTCTTACACCAAAGAAAATTCTTAATAGCTGAGTACTAAGAGCGCAATGCATGGGTCATGGATGATGATTTGAGGGTCAAGTTATATTTCGTAATTGGGATTTTGTTTCCTTTTCCTCAGTACAAAATAAACAGCTTTTTATAAACCATTTTATACATAGTGCATGGTTCTTTCACTGGTGTAGACCAAGAGTGGCGAAAATGCCTTTCTGCTTCGAATCATCAAATCTGAATCTGCTACACGCACTACATCACTCAGCAGGATATGAAAAACAAATGAATAGACAGCTAGAAAAGGAATGGCCCTTGCGAGTCACACTGCCTCACGAGTCCCGCTTTCGTCACCACTGGTGTAGCTAATTAAACATTGATGAAATATAGGTGCACAAGAGTATCACCACCAGCCCTAGGGTAATAGTTATACAAGTTAATAATAATTATACAAAAGTTATTTATTTTCTTATGAGGAATGAGAAAACAACATATAAAATGTAGGTTCCCACCTAAAGGCATTAAGCTGACCCTAAAATGACCATAATAATGTCTTCCAAATAAAACACAACTAATAGCATTTACTTCCCTCCTTAATATCAAGATATCAAGTAACTTTTATTTAAGACATTTCTTTCTACAACGTTTAGTTTTGGAGATATTCTACAGTCTCAACTTAGATGTTCCATTCTATATATCTGACTGCAAGCCGGAGTCAATAAGGTGGCAGTTGCAACTCCTTGCCAACTCTGCCCCGCGCTCGTAACGTTGCCAGCGGACAACTTAATTAATGAAAATATTAATAATCATCATCAATAGTAATTTGGTTTAGGACAAGTCGCTTGCTCTGTCTGCACATCGTGTTAATTAAACGATCATGGCATAGTTTTCTAGGCTGGCCTACACTTCGTCTTTTTGTGGCCTATAGTTGTATAATATCTTGGGTAAGCGGGTTGCCTCCATTCTAACCACATATTAAAGCTATCCTTGAGTATATTTTTATTACTCCTAGGATACAGGTTCTAGGATACAGATGCTCCCTGATATTCACATGCCGTCTATGGTCCAGTAAGTTATATCCTGCAACCGGTCTTAAGTTTCTTCTCAGCTGTTACTATTTTCTTTTTACTTTCTCTACTGTTACGTATAGTAATGCACCCAAATATTAGACATCAAGATTTCAGCGAAAATGTATGTTTTCAAGCGCCCTGTATAAAAATGGTATTTTTAGAAGACGTTTCGTGTGTGTGTCTGTGTGTCTATGAACAGCATAATTCAAAATCGAAAAGTTGGACAAATACCAAACTTGGTATTTAAATTCAGTATCTTTTAAAAATTTGACACGAAGCTTTTCAAGAAAATCCTTCTACCTCAAACTATTCTTTACATGGAACATTTTTCGAAAATTTTGATTTTCTCAAAAATGGCTCTAATGATTTTGATTAAAATATCATATGTGTAAGATACTTTCATGGAAAATGAAATGTATATCTTGAATTTTCTGGGAATGTCTCCAAAAGTCGTCTTCATTCTGAATGAATTTTGCATAACTGGTAAACCGTAAGAGATAGAAAAAAATTTTACTTTACAAAAAATGTATATTTCGTTAAAACATACAATTTATGTCATATAATTTCTTTTTTCCAGTGAACCATTTCGAGATATTCCGTGTTATTTGTTTGAATTTTCCAATACTTATAGTTTTTCTCAAATAGGAATTCACTATTGGTTTTAATTTCTCAAATAGGAATTCGCTATTTTTATGTCATGGATGTGCAAAGAAAATGGAATGCTCCTCATAGCAACAATTCTTAAAAGATTTGACTATCGCTTAAAGCCTACCCCATTCCCCTTGCATCTACAAGAAAACTAGCAATAAGATAATTTCTGCGAACCTTTTATGTCGATTAACATGAAGTAGATGGAGAATTAGCACATGTGAGAATAGTTTGTACAAGAGTAGAGAAAGTATTTTTCTGTTGTGTAGTCAAGGTTTCCGATTCCGTATATTAATATTGATATGACCATTACTTTATAGATGTTAAGTATAGTCCGTTTTATTACTTCTTTACACCGTTATTGTTATTGTCCCTATTAGTTGTTGAAATTTTTGGGACATTTATTTCCATAGCACTAATGTCTATATGAAATAATGCATCTTAAGTAACTTCACTGATCCATTGGATTTTATTTATTATTATTTTTGGCTCTTTATGTTGTTTCACATAAAAGCCTTTATCTTTGTTTTTTTAGTGGATACTGTTAGGTAAAATTCTCATTTTTTGATGGCCCAGTAGCATATAATCTGCAACACTTCTGAGGGACTTCATTCCACTCTCTTCAATTTTCGTTTTCGTTGCTTGAATCCAAGTCCAACTCTCACAGTACAATCAATAATGGTACGGTATTTTATATAATTTTAATTGTGTTACTGTGCTGTGACTAATTATCCTCAATTTTACAAAAAGACTGAATCAACAAAAATAGGATCGAAATATAGAGGTTGCTTAAACAAAAGCTTCTGAATTATGCTTCAATGGTGAAGGAGAAATATTGGAAGACCAAGATTACAATGGTTAAAAAGAATAGATTTTGAAAACGGGACCAGCCATTATATCTAATACTTTAGATTATGAAAACATTCAATACAAATACATTTAATATAACATACATTGAAGAAGAAGACCAAATATAATTCTGCTCTTGTTTTTTAAGTTTAAAAGAACCATATTAGATGTTTTTAAATAGTACGTATACTTATTGAGATAATATTCATTCCTTTGAGATTTTGAAATACAAATTGTAAATTTTCTGTGATTAGTATTTTTTTTATTTAAATCAGTTGTATTAAAGAAAAACCTGATGTGTACACTCACATGACTTCTTTGCTCTTGCACAAACTATTTTTACAAACGCTTATTCTATATCTACTTCAAGTTAATCTAATAAATATTTGCAGAAACATATTGCTAATTTTCTTGTAGATGCAAGGGGAATATGGTAGGCTTTAAGCGACAGTCAAATCTTTTAAGAGCTGGTTACTATGTGGAGCATTCCGTTTTCTTTGCATGTCCAGGACATAAAAAAGCAATAATGAATTCCCGTTTAAGAAAAAGCATAAGCATTGGAAAATTCAAACAAATAACAATAGTCAACGCCACAAAAATGTAGATGACATAATTTGTGTGTTTTAACAAGAAAACTTTTGTCTATTTCTTACGGTTTACCAGATATACAAAAGTCATTCACAAAGAACAGGAAGTTTGGGAACATTCGTGGAAAGTTCAAGATATATATTTTATTTGTTGTAAAAATATCTTAAATATATGATATTTTAATCAAAGTCTTTAGAACCATTTTCGAGAAACTCAAAAGTTTTCGAAAAATGATCCATATAAAGGGTAGTCTAAGGTGTAGAGATTTTCTTGAAAATCTTCGTGTAGCATCTTTTAAAGATACTGAATCTAAATACCAAGTTTGATACTTATCCACTTTTCGTTTTTGAGTTATTCTGTTCACAGACACACAGACATACACGCGCACCTTTTTCCAAAAGTGCCTTTTTGGATTCAGGGGCCTCAAAACATATATTTCCGGTGAAATCTCGGTATCGAATTTTTGGGTAGAATACAATACTTCCCCTACTTACTATACGTAGTAGAGAATGTAAAACATAACTAGAATTGTGGATATGGTTATGAAGATCAAGCATTCAATTTTTATTTAAAAGTGGACCACAACTGCTGCACAAGGAAAAAATGTACTTCTTGGTAACTGCATATTCGAGAAGAATGCAAAACAAGATATTATATATGCCTTTAAATGCCTAGTACCTCAAAATTTCAACTCGTAAAATTTCATTATGTAAAAATGGCAGAATGACAGATTATCTATAATTCCACACTATCTGTATTTAAATGTAAAGAGCTATATTTGCATATATTTGCCATTTTGGGGCAAATTTCATTTCCTGGATCCTTTAAAGCTCTCACCATGTTTGGTGACCTGATCATATTCACAAAGCGTTCAAGTTTTTTCTTTAACCCTCAGTACTCGCGCAAAAGTGTTTACCCGCGTGGTGGACGTATTTTATATTCCTTATATTCCTATTAACCCATTTTATATTCCTTATTAATCAAGTTTTTGTATGTTTTGTTACTAAATAAAAAAGCCCAGCGTTTTACATTGAAAGATTTATCACACAGAATTATTTGTGGAACCTTGCTAAGGATTTATTCTAAACTGTTTTTATACCTGCTCGTTTTAAATCAAGTTAGTTAGGGCAAGGTAGCGGAATTTTGTAACGGTTAAGACCTACTGTTATTTTATGAAGAAAGTAAGCATAATAGAATCGCTAAATTGTTATTGTTAAAACCTCTTATCATAATTTAGCTTCTATAAAATAAGAAAAAACACACACTTGATAAATTAATTAAGAGTTGTTGAGCTTCATGTTTACTAACTCGTTCCATAATGTACCAAGCAGGTACAATTCTGAACTGGTACGTACATGTTCAATGACTGGTACTCTCCGCAAACAGTTTTTTTCCCTTTAGTACCTATTTAAAATTCATGGTGCTACACGTCACATAACTGGCTTAAGGACCCAGTCACCTTTTAACATGGAGTCAGCTCGGGTATATTTAATGTTTTAGGGTGATTTAAGGTGAAGTGAAGTGAGGTGAGCAATTTTCCTTTCCCTATGGTCGCTTTTTCTCGGGTGTTTTCAGAATGCTATGAAGTATACTTCTGAGGTAGTGGAAAGAAGTTCTGGAACAATGTTCTCTGAAAATGGCATCATCCCAGTGCAAGTGGAACCCTTGAAGCGCCCACAGAAACTGTTGTATTCCAAGCTTCACGAAACAGTGGATTGAATCTTTGCTTTGAGAGGTTTTGATTTGGGTTCCGATGCAACCATTCGGCTGCTTTTTGGTGATAGTGGGCTTTCAAGGGCTTGAACAAAGTTCTATCTAAAGGTTGTAGTACATGTGTGTTTTAGAATGGTGGTTTTAAAAGCTAGATTTCGTTTTTTTTGACAGTACTCCAAAGCGTTTAGACTTTCATGACTTTTATGATTGGCCATTATAATCAAAACCTTACTTGGAATCTAGAATTGAGAAGTGTTTCAACTCTTGAGGAAAATTTATTTGTTTATGTAACCTGAGGCACTTATTTCAAGTACCGAGCAAGGAGCCAATCCATCTGCGAATTCTGGACGCTTTCTATTCCTTTGAAGATTATCACCGCTGGTATATAGGAGCCTGAAGCGCTGCAGCCAGCAACAATCGTAGTATGTTCCCAAATTTCAACATTTATTTATGATACGAACTTACAATTCTCTTTTTCACTCCCTATCTTCATGTTGTTTAAGGAATGTCTGACGTGCTCATATTGTGTATGAATTGGGGTTTATCAAGAATAACCACGTCAGTCGTTAGTTTTTTGAAGTTTTTTAAAGAATTTTACACTTCCTTTTCGTTTAAACCTTGAGTCCTAGCTTTTGAAGGTCATTCTGGTTTTCTTAAATTAATTTTGAGTGTCTCTTTAGAAAAGCTATGAACCAATCTCTTCCAGCAGTTTACCTTCTGGATTCCACCGATGACGAATTCCACTAGCCATGACCAAAGCAAAGGCAGTACGTTTCACTTGGATAGGGGTAAGACCTAATCCTCTATTCTCTAAATACAGGAGCCCGTACTGTGGGATGACCAATATTGCCAGTAACATGAGGGTTAAGGCCTGCTTGCCTTAGAGTGCTGAGTGGAAGATAATACAGCTCGGATGCACCCCGTAATGCCAAAATTGCTGATATTGTCGTAACATCTTTTATTTTCACATAATCTAAATCACCACATTAAACTAACACGAGGTCCACCAGGCAGGCTAATAAAGTTCCTAAATCACCTGGAAAGTACCTAAATATTCATAAAACCATCATGGGTCAGGAAGCAAGGAACCACCTACATTAATAATTCACATAGTATAAGTTTAGGTGGCAAGAATATAAATTAAAGATGATACATTTTACCTTCCTGCTTGACGAAGCGCCATCCCTAAAAACACTCTGCACTGTTCACTGGTGACGCTAGAAGAGAGCGTCCTACACGCTAACACAAGATAATACCGGTTTTACTCCCTCTCCTATTACGTCAATACCAGTCTGTATTACCAGCTTAAGCAAACACCATACATTGTTACCAACCACATACAACAATATGATGCTTTTAACCGCTTGTTCTATAACAGTAGAATACCATTTTGGGCACGCTTTCCTTTCCATTTTCCTTCGTGGCATCTAAAATAACAAAAATATACTTTCAATAATATATTCTATAATGGAAAAAAAATATTTCAAATTTTCGTATAATATTAAAAACGTAAAATCTACAAAAGTATATAAAATTATTTTAAAAGGCCAATTATTCAAATTGTCATATCTTACAATTTATTTAAACACGTTTAGTGAATATTAAATTTAAATTACGGCAAAATATAACCTAAATTAAGATGTTTCTTTTCCATTTTAAACATTTTAGTAATCTTTCCTGGGTTTAAAAACAATATCACTTTATATCTTAAATTATTTTTTAAAGTTTTTAATCAATTGAGGGAGTATATAAATGTAAGAGTATTTCTTACATCAAATGAATATATGGAGCAATAAAATAAAAATAATGAACACTAACGCATTCAGAATAATTACCATTAGCCTTTCGAATTTGTACTTCCTATGTTCAGAAATGTACCTAAAAGTGTTTAAAATTGTACTTCACGCTCATCTTTATAAATTATTATATAATTACAAATTCCGCTTACAGATGGCATTAACTGTACTGCTGGAATGTGTACTAAAGTCCGTCTAATCTATTATCATCAGATAGCAAGCGGTTTTTAATAATGGGCTGCAATAGCACAACGAGAAATTAGGAGCCATTTTATAAGAAGCTATTTTTAAGACATAAAGTACTTAACTTTGATTGGAAAATAATTTATTTACAGCTACACAAACTACTTATAATACTACTTTCATGGACATACACTAACAGAAGAATAACTATCAACGACACGTGCTTAAAAAAAGGTTCGCCAACATTTGAAGCTTGCTATTGAAAGAAATCTCAGAATGTTCAAACTTGTATCTTGTTCGACAATGCATCAGTTTACCTTACATATATCAACAGTGACTTAAATATTACATTATGAACACCTATCCAAGAAGAAATAAAATATACTTGCAGCACTCAAGAGAATAGTAATTACATTTAAGGAGCAAGAATGTGGAGTTTATAAAACATAAAGGGTTGGATAACTTTCTGAATTACTAAGAACATTGACCCGGGTACCTGATATGTCAGTAAAAATATTGCAAACTATGTATGAAGCAATGGTTAGGTCATCATACTATACGACAGTGAAATGTGGGGATGGAAGAGGGTGGACAATCTAAATAAAATACAATGCAATTTCTGGAAGCGTATTCTAGGGTTGGGGAGTGCTTCGAGAGGTAGGATGCTGGGAAGATGCTGTATTTGCTAAACTAATGTAGTTAGGTACTGGCTGCGAATATTTAAAGGTGATCAAACATCTCTGAGAGCAATATGTTATCATCAAATGAATAACATATACCATCCAAAATGGTGGGCGGCGGGATTACAACGGAATTATAAAAATTTGGCTTAAATTATATCTAGTAAAGGGGTGAAGAAAATAAATACAGTGGCATAAAATAGTCAAGACAACTGTGTGGTATAAACAGGCAGGAAATGGCATTTGAATGTAGACAAAGGTCAACATTGGAGCTACAAAATGAAATAAAAACTGGGTGGGGTGAGAAAATATATTTTGGAATTGTGTATAAACAGAGGATGGGAATGGCATGACTTAGGTTGGGAGGGTGGAAAGCTCGCAAGATTGTTGATGATGGCAGGAGGATTTGCCCATTATGTTGGGAACAAGAAGACTGGACGCATATTTTAGCAGCATGCGTGCAGACGGAGGGTATTAGGAAAAGATTATCACCTGAAGTATTTTTGGCTTCCAACAGATGCAGGACAGCATCTGGGACTTGACTCTAAGCAGCCAAAACTGACCAAGCTTGGGCACATACTTAATGGAAAATACGTGTACTAAGAGATAAGGTGTTTACGTAAATTTTCTTTAAGTATAGGTGGTACTTGAGCATTTGTGTGCGTGTGTGTGTGTATGTGTGTGATTCAGAGTAGTTTTTCATTTTATGTGTATGTTTATAGTGTTGTGATTATAAAATAGTTGATTATGGTCGAATCTGCAAGTCAAGTTTACATACCAGGTATTTTTTCTAGACAGCATGTACAGTCTTGGGATCTTTGCGATTGTGTTAGGAATTAATGTAATACTAAGTGTTTAATAAATACTACTACTAGCACTACTGCTAAATTAAATTTAATCAATAATATTCCTAATAAAAAACTTCCTGATGCATTTTGAAAAGAACAGTTCAAATTGTGCACCTTTTATTCAGTAAATATTTGACAAAGCGTTAGTTTATAAAAGGAAGTTACATTATTTTTAACCCTGCTATACATCGCGTGTTTTAAAAGAAAAATAGAAACACATGAATAAATATTAGGAAAAATGTGCTGATTATACCTTTACCGTAACGTATATTTAATTCTATTCTACCTTTCTGTTTTATTTTACCTTTTACCACACCGCTAGGTAGTAGTTTTCTTAAAATAAGTTACTCAAAGAGGTTAGAGTTAAAAGGAAGTTATGCCTGAGGTGAACGAGCAAAAGAGTTGAATAACGTAATGCTGTTAAAAGGGCGAGGCGGTGCAAGTGTTAAACTGGAGTACCTCACATTTAGGAGATGTAGAGTTTACATTTAGCTCGTGTTAAGCACATGCTCGAAAAGTGCACCAGTCTGATGCAGAGACATTTAAAAAGTAGTAGTCTACAAATCCTTTTAGAGCGGTTCAGAGAAACGAACTCCATATAAAAGCCGGGCGTGTGCAAAGCACTCGAAGGCCGTTAAAATGGGACTGCCATGTCGGCTGCATGGAAACGGCGAGGCGAAGAAAATGGCAGAGCTATACAGTTGGTGTGAAATGTATCGTCAGTTTAGTCTTTATATATTGCTCAAGACGGCTTGTTTATAACACTTCCTGTATTTCGGGTTTCTTTATGACGCAGTTAACTGCTGCAAAATTCTCATTTTGCGTGATATTCTAAGGTTATGTTGAGTCGTATACTCTAGCGTGTCTGTGTGAAGGATAGAAGTAATGATTATCAAATACGAGACGTTATCACGTAATCAAAAAGACATATCTTTCTGTACTTTCCTCCAGAGGAGGTAACGCTTCTGTGCAACATATCTTTTAGCTTAACAGCATGGAGGTACAGTTGTTCGTCGCGTGTTTTAGTATGGTATGCTGAAGAAGACGTACTGTAGGCCTCTGTCGAGAAAACGTTTACGGGGTGTTCTGCTCTTTGGAGGGGCGAGACGGTGGCGGGGCAGCTCACGATGATGTCATAAATGGATCTACTAATCTGCATTAAAAGCATCGCGCAACATTAGTATTCCAGCATGTTTCACCTGGAGCACTGTTTAGGTGTTTTCCAGTGAATTATAAAGTTATATACAATGCCCAGTAAAAAAAAAACTATACAGTCAAACCCGATAAATAGCTGCTAACTTTATTAAAATCTGTGATGAGACAGAAAACAAAGCAATGTACATTCAGCATTACTAGCAGAAGAGCACATGTTGAAGTAGAACCGTAATATTTCTCAGATAGCGCTAGAATTGTTGATGTCAACACATTCCTTCAACGTTCTCTCACTCTCACTCTCACTCTCTCTGAGCACTATATTTGAAATAAAAAATTAGCTTTATTGGTATTTCATCACGCCATTCGCTTCCAGAATCTTTCGTCAACAGCTGTACGCAAATAGACATTTTATATCTGCATGTTTTTATCAATGGACGGTATGGCTATTTAATTAAAAGTACTTTGCCTTATTTTAGAGTTTGTGTGTGTTCATATGAAATATGATTACTATAATTACACATCACAACGCCACATTTATACCAACAGAGCCCACTCAAAAAATTCCCAATCTGGCATCTAAATTTTACAAACAATTATCGGCTTCTCTATTACTGAAATAAGCAATGAATAAAAATATTGCAGGGAAATGATTTAGGAAAACTATACTAGGAAATCCGTTTTCCTTGGTTATTAGGTTATAAGAAAATGACCGGAAATAAATAACTCAAGTCAAACTTGCACTTTATACTGTTATATACCGAGGTGAGGTCAAAAGGTTTTACAGCTAGATATTAAATTTAGTTACCCTGACATAAACATTGGGGGACGTAGACTTAGTGGAAACGACAGGACCAGGAACTTAGTTGCACTAGTTTAAAGTAGACGTGGGATATTCTTAAGAAAATACACTTAATTTCACATTTACTGTGGTTTATTATATAATTACCTTGGCCTCACTTCATCATTCGCAACAGATTACAGGCAAAAATTGGTGGGAGGTGCTCCACACTCTCACGAAATCACGCATGCTTACATACAACCACTAGCCCTGAAGACACACACGACTGACCCACGCTACTAGACTGACACCACTAAAACAAAGAAAGCAGCAACGCTCGCTTTCCCCTCACCACCTTTCCTCTCTCCGCCCCTTGGCAAGGAGGTGGGGAGAGAGATGCCGCGTCGGACGGCATTTAAACCCCAAACAAAATAATTATGCACAACAATGTCATGCTACAAAGCAATAATGTGTCCGACGCGACAATGCACACACATACGCTACAATACTTCGTTATGTCAAAATTCTCAACTAGGTACCCATATTACTTATAGATTTAATTAATAGTCCAAATATTTCGTTGTATTATTTATTTCGGCATTCCTTGCATCATATTTCGCAGTTGTCGTCAAACTCCTCATGATGACCACTTGGCTTCTCTTTGTAGGGCTTAAACCCTCAAGAGTTTAAAAGGCAATGCCTTGGTTCAGTACCCTATCAAGGAGCAAGCCAACACTGGATCATAGCATATCCGGGATTTATGATCAGCCCAATGTCTGGTATGGTGGTGAAGAAGAAGGAAACGAAATGTAGCAATGAAAGAAGTTACAGAAACCTTCGCGGATCAAATTATCTAACCCAGCATTTACCTAGCGTTCAGGGTAGGGTTGGTCGTTCAAAAATTGCACCGTGAGGAGTGTTTTTCAAAACATCATTAGTGGGTATACAAATTACTCCTACTCAACTTCTATCTACTAAACTTTAATCCAAAAAACCTTTGTAGAAATAGCTACATTACACATCTCATTATAGATACTAATGGAACAGCGATAACAAATGCTTAAGAACTGGACATTATATGCTGGCCTTAAAATTCCACACTCTTTTAATGCACTCACGAGACACAACTGACTGTTGAAAGGACTCCAAGAGAATGACCAAGAACTAAAAAATTGGAATTTTTAATAACAATATCTCAAAAACGGCTTATGCCATAAGAACTAATTATTTATATGTTGTTTGTTTTAAAGTAATCTACTTTTTTGTATATTAAGTATTCGTCTATCGCTTAATGTTTACCAGTTATACAAGATTATACAAAATTCCTTCCGAATGGAGAGTACTTCACAGGCTATTCCCAGAAATTTAAGGTATACATATTATTTGCCATGTAAATATCTTTCATATATGGCATTTTAATCAAAGTGTTATAGCCATCGTTTAGAAAATAAAAATTTCGAAAAAAATTTCCTGCGAAGGATAGTTTGGGTTGCAGGATTTCATTCCAAATCTTTGGAACGTATTGGACCAAAATGCCAAGTTTTGTATTTATCCAGCTTTTCGTTTTTGAGTTATGATGCTCACAGACAAACACACACGGACATGTTTACAAAAAATTATTTATTTGGATTCAGATGCCCCAAAACACGTATTTCCGGTGAAATCTTGGTATCGAATTTTTGGGTGGAATACAATACTTCCCCTACTTACTACACGTAGTATAGAAAGTAATAACAGACATGAATATTTCGAACTAATTTTAAAAATATGCATGAAATTCGGTGTAATATACATTAAAACCTAATTGCTTTATTAAATCATCAAATGAATCGAAATGAAGTTGTGGATTTTAGAACACAGAAGGTCATTGTTAAAAATGAACAGATATAAAGAGAAAAAGGATTCAAGTTCATTGGAAGAACAGAATCGTCTTGCAGACAAATCTCAGAAAAGAAATTCTCGTTTTTAGCAGAGAAGCTGAGCTGTTGGACGGAAAACCTGTATTTAAAACTAGGTTGTAAGCTCACTGTTGCAAGTACTGAATAGTTAAAACCTTGTTTATTTTATTCCCTTATTTTCAAAAGGTTTGTTTTTAATCTGCAAACATCTAGTGCTGTACAGTAACGCTGTTCACTTTTTCTTCGTTTTGCAGCAACAGTTCTAATGCAGTACATTGCTTTTTCAGAACATATATAATTTGCAAAGCTTTATGTCAAGAACGTTATCGTTATGGACTGTGAGACATTATTTTTCAGCTTTCATATTTAATGTACATAAACTAACTCCTGAAAAACGGTTGTGAAATGTGTTTATAGGAAACCCGTGTGCACACTAATATGACGCGATATTTACTTCGTTCGGTTTTCGAGCGATATTTTGCTTTTATTATAGCCTTATAATAAGCAATACTTGTGATGTTAAAGACAATAAAATTCTGTTTTAAATTTTAGTCTCTGTATTCACCATGCCAGAAGCTGCAATGTGAGTGAAACATTTTATTTTTTCTTTCTGTACCACGTACATAGTAGGTAGAGAAAGTATTACTTTTCACCAAAACTTCTATATTAATATCATGGGAAATACATATTTTGAAGTCCCCTGAATCCAAAAAAAGCAGTTTGAGAAAAAGGTCCGTCTATGTACGTGTCTGTGAATAGCATAACATAAAAATTGAGGCAATATTTTATATCACAACACTGTAAATGCCAGAGTGATTGTAGTGTAAATGAATATTGTTGTATGTACAGAATTTTAGATGTTTGTTAGCCACAAGCATTGTTAGGAAATAAGTTTACACGGCCTCACTGAAACTGACAATAGAAGTGGGTAACAATAAACCGAGGGGGTGAGTTGTTTATCACTAAGAAGAGACAAACAAATGACGTCAGAGTAGCGTGCCCTTTTTTTAGAAATGGAGGGAATATCTTCCCTAGAGCATATATGTTAGTAGTAGTGATTGGCTGACCAAAATAGACCCTAAGGTGGGGGCGATTTGGTAACCAATAGCAGCTCTATTATAATGTTTAGGCAATTTGAGGTGAAGGAGTATATATTCTCGAGCCATAAGCAAGTATCGCACAGTTCGGAAGAATGTCTCACGAGGTGCACATCACGTAGTCCTGAAGAATCTCTCGCGAGTTATACGTCGCAGTGTTAGTTTCAAAAATCTGAAGTACGCGAAGTAATTGGCGTGCGCCAACTAAAATGACTGTAGTTACGTTCGGAAATATCACAGTTTCAGTCAGGCGTGTATAAGGATTAAACACGTGAATTAATAATTAAGTGTGACCGCAATAAAAGTGTAGAAACAAATTATTTTATCAGTGTTATCTTTTAGCAACAACTCCTTTCCGTTTACACGCCCCCCTTAGAGATACTTGCTCGACTGAGTTGTAATAGCTAGCCGGAGGACAAAGAACTCAAATTTAAAATAATAAAACAAGAGGCGCTCAACAAATAGGATAACACGAGCCAGAGAACTGCGACAAAATGAACAGTTGTATCAACACCAAACTTGGTGAACATCCCCCTCCCTGAAAAGAAATATAACTTAGAAACCAACAAATTTTAAAAACAGCTATAAAAATGGCTACAAAGCAGATACGGTAGATGGATTAATAAAAAAATCAAGCAGCAAAAATGATAAGAAAATACAACCCTCAAACCACACAAACAACATACAAAAAAGTCAGATTTCACCTATGGGCGCATAACAAATTCCAGAAAATTTTCAATGATAGAAAAAAATGCCAGCTCATAAAAAATCAGGGATTTATAGAATAGATTGCAAAGATTATGGTGAAATCTATATTGGTCAAACTAAGCGTAACATAGAAACGAGGCTTAAGGAACATTTTCGAAACATCAAATCCAGGGAAGAGGAAAAATCAGCAGTCGCAGCACATTTTTGGATACAAGGTCATAAAATTGAGGACACAATAGCACTTGTCATGCAGGCACAAAAACCTACTGAATTAAACATTTGGAAGAAAATATTTCTTTGGAAATTTCGCCCAAGGTTAATGAATTTCAACATCGCTATGGCCAAAATTTTTACAACTAAACTTGTAGAGGGACAAAGAGACATGTGTAACCATCAGAGGAAAGCCAACCAGTTGCAATTAACTGACGATGAGGAAATGATTCATCGAATCTAGTTCTGAGGCATTTAACCTATTTTAGTGAAAATGTATATTTGCAACTACTTCTATATAATATACCAAACTTGGTATTTAGGTTCTAAAGATGCGACGCAAAGATTTTAATGAAAGTCACCACAAGCTATCGCTTGCATAAAGATTTTTCGAAATTTTTTAATTTCTCAAAAATGGCTCTACCGGTTCTGATTAAAATATCATACATTAATGATATTCACGTGAAAAATGAAACGTTATCTTGAATTTTCTAGGAATAGTCTCTGTAGTCCTCTACATTGCGAAGGAATTCTTTCTAATCTTCTATAACTATTAAAGTTAAGCGAGAGACAAAAACGTACTACACATTTGCAGAGAATACCTCACAGTAACCTGACCGGTGTCTAAGAAGATTGAAGAGAAAAAAGCACACAGACCTATGCATAGACACCTAGGTATTTGACCACTGCCTTCGGACTTATCAACAAAAAGTCAAAAGAAAACCCAAAAAAAATGTACATTTCTTATAAAGACAATTTATTTCAAGTAACATTTTTGCTTTCCGTACTCCGTATAGTAATTAGGGGTAGTATTGCATTCCACCCAAAAATTCAATACCGAGATTTCACCGGAAATACACGTTTTGAGGCCTCCTGAATCCAAAAAAGTTATTTTTGGAAACATGCCCGCGTGTGTGTCTATGTGTCTGTCTGTCTGTGAACAGCATAACTCAGAAAGGAACAGTCGGATAAACAACAAAACTTGGTATTTAGGTTCAGTATCTTCCAGAGATGCGACACGAAGCTTTTCAAGAAAATCCCCCATCCCAGATTATCCTTTACATGGAACATTTTTCGAAAATTTTAGTTTTCTCAAAAATGGCTCTAACGTTTTTAATTAAAGTATCATATATTTAACATACTTTCATGACTAATAAAATGTAAATCTTGAACTTTCTAGGAATGTCCCCAAAAGTGTTCTTCATTGTGAAAGACGTTTGTATAACTGGTAAACCATAAGAGAGAGATAAAAGTTTACTACACAAAAAATGTAGATGACGTTAAAATACACAATTTGTGTCATATACATTTTTGCTGTTGAGTGAACCATTTTCAAGATATTGCTTGTCATTCCCTTAAATGTTCCAATACTTATACTTTTTCCCAAATAGGAATTCGTTATAAATATTTTGTGTGCTGGTAATACAAAGAGAATGGAATGCTGCACATAGCAACCAGCTCTTAATATATTTGCCTACCGCTTAAAACCTTGCATTCACAAGAAAATTAGCAACAATATTAACATCTCGATATCTCGATTTACATGAAACATATGGAGAATAAGCGTTTGTAAAAATAGTTTGTACAAGAGTAGAGAAAGTCATGTGAGTGTAACACATCAGATTTTTTTGTTGTATAACACATTTCCGAGATATCCGTTAGTAATGGTTCGAATTGTTCATTAGCTAAGTCATTCTATAAAGTAACTTCAACATTCAGTTGTTTCTCACAATTGCATGCAAGCAATATAGAATTTTAAGGCATTCGTATCCTCCAGTTTTTAAACATTTTACTATCGCTGTTCCCTTTGTATCTATAACGAAATGTGTAATATGGCGGTTTCTGTAAAGGTTTATTTAGATTAAAATGAAATTGTTAGAAAAATTAACTCTGGTAAGTGTACCCACTAATAGCAAAAGAAAGTCATGTGAATGTAGCACATAAGATTTTTTAATATATATTACTGGAATATTTAAGCTGATTAAGTACAGATTATTGCAATTGATTTTCGTTTAAAGTAAAACAGTATTCGAATAATGCTTTCATTGGTCATTCATTACAATAGATTGCAAAACACATAGGCTTGATAGAATACAGCACATTGTATTGTAATGATTCTGATGCTGAAACTTTCTTGTAGAAAGATGTAAAGATTACATTGGAATCTGAATGGATTGTAGTTAACCAAAAACTAAATTATACTGATCGAAAATCACATTCTTCTTTTTCGGTAAACGAATTCCAAATAATTTGAGTAGCTGCATTTGAGCGGATGAAGGAAATGTTAGTTATTTAATTATATTCATTAAAGTAAACTTATTTTGTTTTATCTTGTTATAGAGTATATTGAAAGTAATTATAAAAAGTCTTCTTAAATTTGAAAGATTTAATTAAGCATTTGGTCTATTGTATCATAAATATTTAAAATTCTGTTCTTTACGGACTTAGTATTTCTATTATTTACCGAATGTGGTGTGTCGGTTGTTTTCGGTGTCTGGGTTTGATCGTCCTTCACCTGGCTTGAGGAGTTCGACTCTGTTAGTAAAAACGACACATCTCTTCCTTAGCGTCGTCCTCCGTGAACTAGTGGTATCGTGCTAGTCTCCAGGTCCCGAGGTCGCGGGCGATGGATTTTTTCGGGCATAGAAATCCTTAGCATGGCTTCCTTCGGAAGGGAAGTAAAGCGGGTGGTCCGGTGTCGTAGATTTACGGCACGTAAAAGAACCTCAAGCCTGATAAGAGGCCTCTGAGCAAAATTTCCGGTCTTTCAGGCCCAATATAGAATGGGACGCTAAGGACCACAGCTGTTAAAGAGCGTCCATAAATAAAACTCAGTTTTAATTTTCTCTTCCTTAGCGAGTTTCTTGTACGACCTAGCCGAAGTTTTGAATTCACGGTAGGCCTGCTGACCAGATTATTCATCCGGCTTTGCCTCTTGTCATTTTAGATAAGTTTAAGTTTTGCTTTAAATTGGTTATTTTGCGGAGCCATATATGTGATTTGTATTTGTTAACCTTGAATTGTTTTCTTTGTTTTGTCTTCTTATTTAATGTTTTTCTTTGTAGTGTGGAGTTCCTTTGGCGGTTTTAGGAAATATTTAATTGGCTTTAATTCTTATGTTTTTGTTAAGTTACATAAAAATTGTTAAGTAATTCGGAGTTTACTTAAATTGGTATTTGTCCAACTTTTACACGAATTGTTAGCTTGTTCAGAATTTATGTAAATTTAAAATGTGTTCAAAGTTATGCCATTTAACTGCTGTGGTCCTTAACGTCCCATTCTGTATTGCTCAGAGGCTTCGTTATTAGGCTTGAGGTTATTTTACGTGCTGTAAATCTACGACACCTGACCACCGGCTTTACTTCCCCTCCGAAGAAAGCCATGCTAAGGACTTTTTACGCCCGAAAAATTCCAACGCCCTCCCGGGTTTGAACCCGTGACCTCAGGAACTAGACGTTAGCATGGTAACCGCTAAACCACGGAGGACGACTATATCTTTGAAGTACTTGCTTTGCGGCATCACGGGAATTGTTGCATAGTCGTGTTGTTTTGAGTGATGCTTATCGTGGAGTGAAGAGCTGTAGTGATTGAGTTAATGAGTCAAATCTGTTATCTATTTATGTCCAGATAATTTACCATATATTTCCATCTACCATAATTACGGGATTTATGTGAACTCATGTAATAACATAATGGTTTTTGAAAACACTTGAATTGAAATGTTGTCCGTTTATGCTGGATATGATGGATATTCTGGGAATAGCTTTTAAGTCTTCTACATTTGGAAGGAATTTTTTATAATCTTGTATAACTGGTAAAGTTAAGCGATAGACGAAGCGTACTGTACAAAAAATGTAAATGTCTTTAAAACAAACAATTTATTTCAAATAACTTACTTGTGGCATCAGCCATTTCCGAGATATCCCTTATTAATGGTTCGAATTGTTCAACACTTAGCCATTGTTTTAAAGTCCTTTAAATATTCATTTGTTTCTCTTGATTCCATTAAAACAGTATAGAACTTTAAGGCTAGCGTTTAGCATCCAGTTCTTAAACATTTGATTATCGCTGTTCTACTTGTATCTTAACGAAATGTGTAATATAGCTATTTCTGCAAAAGTTTATTTGGATTAAAATAAGTAGATATAAAAATAATCCTTAGCAAGACTAGTTGGTGTGCCCACTAATAAACGATAGAGGGTGGAGAAAGTGGTGTGAATTTATCACGTCAAATACTTTTTGAAAAGTTACTGAGTATCCATAAAGAATAGACGTAAAATTTTAAATATTAAATTAATTGTTTTTGTCATTTCTAGTGACTGCAACCAAGTAAATACAGCTCGAAATGTGTTTAGCTTCACACGCCTGTGTTACCAGAATGGGAAGGAACAATACTGTTTTCAAACGACGATGTTTCCAAGAGCACTGTAATTTGATGCCGAGAGTCCCTTGTGCTTTTTGCCCTTATTCCATTAATGAGATGTAGCAGGAAATATACGCAAACACTCCTTGCGTGTACATAGCAACGTTTTGTGACGTTATAACAAAGTTATCCCGTTGTGGTAAGGGCGGAGGGAGTGGGGTGTAAAAGAAAGGATTGTTTGTGAGGAGAAAGGGGTTGTCTTGATTGTCAGGCAAATAACACCGTCTCAGAGACGTGCTACGATCAGTGGCGTGAGTAGTGTATTCGAGTACTGCTGATATACAGGGTGAGTTTTAAGTCCACAGAAAAGCATCAGCGAAACTGACTGGAAATGGAGCACAAAGGTTCATATTACATTTTGTCCCGAAATGCATAGTTTCCACGGTAGATGTCGGCCTCCGTGGTGTAGTGGTTACCATGCTAGCCTCTAGTTCCCGAGGTCGCGATGACGTCCAATATAGAATGGAACGCTAAGGACCACAGCAGTTAAAGAGCGTCCATAAATAAAAATCAGTTTAATTTTTGCATCTTGTGTGTTGCAGATAGTGTGATTTATGCAACGTAGAAGTACAATGGTCCGGTATTCATTCCAGGAACAAGCCGGGATGGTGCTCGTGTATGACCAAGCAGGTGGAGGCAGCACGGATGTACCGAGCCACGTACCTTGACAGACAGCATCTACACATCAGCTAACATTTGGAGCCATTTTTCTGCGTTTGTATGAGAATGGGTCCTTTGAGACAGACGAACGTTCAGGGCGGCCGCTGACTGTGCTTACACCAGATGTGGAGGAACATGTTCTTCATGATGTTGAGAACAACTCTGGTGCAAGTCCCAGACAATCGACCCGCCAACATGATGTATGCCAAAGGACGATTATCTGTATCCTACTGGTAGAAGCTATTATCCCTATCACGTGTACAGGGAGTCACGGGATTTTCCTTCACGGGAAAGATTCTGTCGCTGGTTTGTGCAACAGACGATCACCATTATGGGATTCCTGGCTTCAGTCCTTTTCTACCAATGAAGTGATCTTTGGTAGAGATGTCATCATTAACCTTCAGAATCGTCATCTGTGGGCTACAGAAAATCCTCACGGAATGATTGTAGTGTTTCAACAGCAGCGATTCAGCATCAGTGTTTGGCGGGGATTATTGACGACCGCCTACTTGAAACATTTCTTCTTCCACAACGCCTGAACGGAGAAATCTATCTGGCCTTTCTGCAAAACACTCTGACTCCATAGTTGGAGAATGTGCCTTTGGCAGTACTAAAGGTAGCACAATGGAGCGCCAGCCACTTCCGCATTAATGTTCGTTGATACCTCAACATCTTCCCCAAATTTTGTATGGGGCGTGGAGGCCGTGTTGCATGATCTGCTCGATCACTAGACTTAAACTCCCTGAGTTTTTATTTGTGGGGGCATCTGAAAAGCATTGTTTATGGTGAGCCTGTTCCTAATGCTCAGACACTTCCAGCAGCGTGTCCATGTAGCCTGTGACGATATTCGGACACAGCCAGGAACATTCGAACGAGTAGGACAATCCATGATGCGACGTATGAAAGCGTGCATTGCATCCCATGGAGACCACTTTGAACATCTGTTGTGACATGGATGGGATTCAGGCCAGGGATCTTTGTTTGATGACGTTCTTCAGTGCCATCTACCGTGGAAACTATACATTTCCGGACACATGGTGATAGGAACTTTTGTGCTACTTTTCAGTCAGGAATCACCCCCTGAAGCTTATCGGTAGACCTTAAACTCGCCCTATAATGCTGGGAATAAAGTTATGTAAATACAAGAGACAGACAAAACATGAAATTTTATATTCTAAACCATGCTTGATATCATTTTGAAAATCAGGTATGTTTACCTTTGCAGTGTGTAGAATTCAATGCAAGTAATAACAAATTTCACAATTCGTAATGTTTTGCCAACATTTTAAAATTTTTAACATCCTCATATTTATTCATATTTGTAAAATTTATGAATGTTCACTAACTCCGTTAGTAAGGAAACGGCCTTTCCAAATATCCTATTTTGGGCAATTTTTTGTGAAACACACTTATAAAACCAAACCACTCTTTTGAACAAGTCAGGTACAGCTGAGAAGGTGTAGCATTTTCTCTACATGGAAAATTAAACGTCCTTTATATATTAGAACAATTGTTATTTTCGGTTCATTTAGTGGCATGCTGTAATTTACTCATATTAAGCATAGACAAAGCAACTAGTAACTTCTTTTTCATTTTTTAGTTTAAAAATTTCACAACGATCTGTTATTTCGTACTGTAATATGAAATATCGACACAAATATACAAATCCTGCTTTTTTAACTAATAAAGTGAACCTAAACCTGCCACAAAAACATAAAACATAACATGTTTTGGCTTAGAATATATATTTCACAATATTTTGGTACTTTTGGCAAAAAACTCATATTTTGACTAATGTTTACATTCTCTATAATGTACATAGTAGGTAAGGAAAGTATTGTATTGCACCCAAATTTTCGATATTCATATTTCACCTGAATTGACCCTCCCTGAATAGAAGAATTATTTTTAGAAAAATTACCGAACGCCCACGCATGTGTTGAGTATTTGTGTGACTCAAAAAATTTGTGCATACCTCAAAAACGAAAAGACGCATAAATATCAAACTTCGTTTTTAAGTTCAGTACCTTTCAAAGATGCAACAGGAGGATTTTCAAGAAAATCCCCCACCACAAACTACTGTTTCCATGTAACATTTTTCGATGTTTTAGATTTTCTGAAAAATAAGTTTAAAGATTCTGATTAAAATGCCACATATTAAAAATATTAACATTACAAATAAAATGTATATCTTGAATTTTATTGGAACTGACTATGAAGTCTCTTTATTCGGAAGGAATTTTGCATAATCTTGTTAACTGGTAAGCCATAGATGAAAATGTACTACACAAAAATGTAGATCCTTTTAAATACAGACAATTTATTTGCAATAAATTTTCTAGGGCATCAGCCATTCCCGAGATTTCCGTTATTAATGATTCGAATTTTTCAATATTTAGTCATTGACTTTCAAGTAATTTTGATATTCAGTTGTTTCTCGCGATGTCATGCAAAGCGTATGGAATTTTAATGCCAACGTATTGAGTATCGCTTTCCCTTTGTATGAATAACGAAATTGTAATATAACTATTTAGGACGAGTTTATCTCGATTAAAGTCAACTATACAGTAAAATAAACTTTCGTTTGAATAATTTGTATACTTGCTAATAAGCGATTGAGGATAGATATGGTTATGTTAACATAACTTACAGGATTTTACCTGTATCTGGTAACTACATACGACAGGACTATTCATAAAGTTAGTTAAGTTAGTTCCGTTTTATTTTAGCAGAAACATCGATGAAGTACACATTTTTGTATAGTTTAAAACCACAAACTTGGTTTCGTTTTCCACATAGCTTCTGGCTACATTCAGATATTTTCCATACCGTTTAAGAAGCTTGGAAATTCCAGTATCATACAGGCTGAACTCCACAGAAAACTTTCAGAGATTTTTCAGGGATACCTTCTGAGTATTTTGGTATAAGGGACCCGTCTCCGGAGGCTCTTTAGAGAATAATAATGTAATTATTAATCTTATAGTTTGTCGGTGGCGTTCTGGTTCACCCTGTATATATAAGAGGATTGAACTTTTCGTTGAGAATGTCATTGTGAATAAAAAGATTCCGTCGCCCTACAAAAAGTGTGTAAAAATAATCAAAAAATAAACAATTAAAATCCAGGGATATTTCATTCTAGATCCATATAAAGATGGTCACCATTTAATATCTGAGAAAACAGAAGACATAGCAAAACAAAAGACAATCAAATACAGTTATAACCGATACCTTCAACACATTTAAATAACATCATGTAAGAAATTGTTTCTGTTTTTCTATTATGTTTTAAACGAGTTCATTGCCAGCGTAGCTAATTGTATAAGGAGAAATATAATTTGTACCCAGCATAACATCAATCAACCGCTATTCTATAACTAACAAGTGAAAACATTACTTTTCTCCAGGGCTACAGACTACGTCTCATTTCCAAAACGTTCAACATTGTGGCCTGGGTGAGGGGAATGTGCATATTCATAAGTTACGGCATGTTTAGTTGTATATTTATGTTATATGTTTATTTATTATGTGAAAACCTTGAGGACCTCATATTATTAAATAACAAATAAGGTACAGAAATTTAAATTTTGATACACTGCTATTATTTAAAAAAAACTGTTTTTGTCCTTACAGACGGTGCATCATATGCGGAATTTGGAAGGCTGTTTGTTGGGGCGAAGATGAGAAAATCGGATATATACATAATCCGTTATTCATATCCATTTTCGCGAATATCATAAACATATTAAAATTCATTGCTGTAATAGACTACAGATTTAAATACTAAACGGAAAGATTCATCATACAAACTCTGTAGATTCTTCTAAAATAATTTCATTAAGAATCGGGGGAAGATACATGAAACTAAGACAAGAATTTAGCAAAAATTTTCAAAGAATGATACCTTTAGATTGTGGATTGTTGTGAAGTCTTATTAATTGGTATTTACTTTTTCATTTGACATACATTTTACCATTATAGCCATAATGCTTTTTAATCATCGTGCTGCATCCGCAGTTCTGCACTGTTGCAGTTTACAGAGAAAATATCCCACTCCTGCACACTTTGAAGTAGAGAGGTAAGGGGAGGTTTTCCTCTACAAATTGGTATTACTGTCAAGTATAGCAGCTTATGTGTGTTCAAGCAATTTGTTTGTGGTTTTTCCTCTCCTTTTATTTTACTATATGGTCCTGCTAGGAAATACCTTGTAGATCGATGTGTGGTGGACAGTTTGCCTTCTAGGTCTCATCCCTGTACCCATACTATCTTGCTTCGTTACGTATCCACAGAGGCATGTGTACAGAAACTGTACCTCTGTTTCTGTGACAAGTGGATGGCAGCTTCGATACGTGTTCACAAAGGCTTATGTATAATAACAGTACTTCTGCTTCTACACGTGCCGGGAAATTGCCATTAGGTTGCCTTCACGTCTACCTACTTTCGCTATTGAAATTTAAATTGGCCCTGATTGTAGATTCCCATTAAAAAAAAATTAAATTAACCCTAAAATGACCGTCATAACGCCCTCCAAACAAAACACGACTAATGACATTTACGTTCCCCCACAATATCAAGCAACTTTTATCAAAGACATTTCTTTCTACAACGCTTAGTTTTGGAGATATTGTACAGTCTCAACTTAAATGGTCCACCTATATAATTCAATATAAGTACATAATTAACTGTATAATTAGATTAGCAGAGGAATACCCCCATGGTGTGAGAGTAATGCCTCTGTCTTTAAAAACTCTGATTCTAGTTGACTAGAAAATATTCTTTATGAGGTTTCCATGATTCTCTTGACCAATTTGAGTAGCTCTCAGATCAGGGGACCCCGGACTCATTTGGATACAATTCAGCCAGTCCATTCATCGTATCTGCAGTTCTGGATTATTAAAGTCGACATTAAACATTTCATAAACATAAGAGACAGTGAGTAATTTTCGTTCATTACAGAAGTGATCCCTAACTGCAGAAAATAGCTTTACTTTCTTACGCAAATGAAAGGATCAAGAAAGTTTTCATTTGCATACTGTATTAAGGAAGTTTACACATATTATACCATTCTTTTCTTTCTGTAGTATCCTTTATGGAGATTAGGATAAAGGATACTAGAGATAGTAGAGAAGTACCCAGAAATCCAAATCAAGATTTTACCGAAAATACATGTTTTCAGGTCACCTGAAGATAAAGGAACATAGGGAAAATGTTCGGGTATGTCTATATCCCTGTATGAACAGCAAAACTAAAGAGGAAAAATCGATTAAATACCAAACATGGTATTTAAATTATCTTCAAAGGATGCGACGCGAATGTTTTCAAGAAAAGCTCCACACCGTAAACTTATTTTTTTCTCCAAAACAGCTCCAATGGTTTGATTAGTGTCAAATGTTAACTCTATTGACATGGGAAATAAAATGTGTAAATTGAATTCTATGAGCTTCTCTTTGTATGATTTTTTTAAATAAGAAAACCTTGAACAAATACAAAAACTTACTATAGGAAAACGTATAGATCATTAAAATATCAGGTGTGGTAATAAATAATTTTAGTAGCATTAGCCGTTTCCAAAGAATTCCATGTTGCAAGTTTAGACATAACTTGAGCGTATGTACATGATTGGAAGTTTGCGTTTCTTGCTTTTTTCCTCCCTTTTCGTACCGTTCCATTGCAAGAGTTGGTTATCACAAATAAACATATTTTTATGCTGTTACCACACATTAACATCCTTGGTAAAATATATATCATACGTAACGTACCGAAATAGAAGTATCATCTTTTTACTTTCTCTATCACATACATAGGTAGAGAAGGTATTGCAATCCACTGAAAAATTCAATACTGATATTTCAACGGATTGATGTCTTGAGGCGCCTTTAATTAAAAACAAAAACAGTTTTAGAAAAACGTCCGTGTGTGTGTCTATTAACCGCATAAATTGAAAACGAAAAGTGGGATACATATCAAACTTGGTATTAAGGTTCAGTACTTTATGAAGATTGGCATGAAGATTTTCAAGTAAACCTCCCATTCCAAAACAACCCTTTACATGGAACATTTTTAGAAATTTATTTTCCCACAAATGGCTGTTACGATTTTTATTGAAATACCTAAAGATATTAGAGCTATTTACATGACAAATAAAATGTAATTTTGTAGAATCTTACATAACTGATAAACGTTAAGTGATAGACGAAAACGTACTAGACAAAAAATATGAATCTCTTTAAAGTATACAATTTATTTCAAATATCTTTTATTTGTTATCAGTCATTTTCAAGACATCCGTTATTAATGGTTCGAATTGTTCAATATTTCGGCATTCTTTTAAAGTCATGTCGATTTTCAGATGTTTCTCGCGATGTCATGAAAAGAGTGTGGAATTTTTTTCAGGCTAGCGTATAGCGTCCAGTACTAAAACATTTGACTATTTCTATTCCCTTTGTATCTATAACGAAATGTGTAATGCAGCTATTACCGGAAATGTTGGTCTCGATTAAAATGAAGTAGATACCAAAATAAGCTTTCGTAAGAACAATTTGTACACCATTAATAAGCGACAAAGTTTAGGGGAGTCATGTAAGTTATAAAATTTTTATGAACATAGGAGTATTATAGTAAATATGTGCGGATGTTTTATTGGCAGAGAAAGTGACATGAGTGAATCGGACACGATATTTTACATTAGTTTCCTTTTCCTCTGAGGTTTTGTTTTTCGTATATGTTTTGTTTCACTTATTACTCATGGGTGAACCCAAAGATATTAACGCTGTAGACGGGGCCCAAATCCACGTCACGAAAGGCCAAAGCGAGACATCATAGCAACTGTAACCGCGGGGACAAATAAATGGGTAGGTTTAATTTATTTCTGTACCTAATTAGGCTCGTATAAAAACTGAACTGTGGGACGAATGGATTTATGAGTTGAAACAATATTTCGGCAGTTTTTGTTAAGCCTTTGATGTTACGTTGTACACCATCAGTTATAATCAAAGCATGGATTTGTGGGTACCAATTTGATAATTTTATTGCTCATATTCTACACAGCCATGTTTATTAATCCTCTCGTTATTTGCTTTATGCTTATTAAATTTAAATTACTCTACAGGGCCGCACTTTATCAGCGGATTTAGTAGTGAATTGCTTTTAGTAAATGAAATCAAGGTCCTGCTTAACAAAGGAAACATAATATATAAAAGGTTTTAAATTCATATTTCCGACTTTTGTTTTGTTTGAGACGAAGCAACTTGGCGCCCAGATTCATAAAATTTAAAAATCTGATGTGTTGCATTGACATGACTTTCTCCCTCAATATAGTTTATTTTTATACAGAACCTAGAAGCTATGTTTTTGAAAGCTTATTTATCTATCTACTTCATGTTAATCCAGAAAAATCTTTTCAGAAATAGTTTTATCACATATTTTGTGGTAGGTACAAGGGGGATACAGGAAACCGCATAGATTGTCAAATGTTTAAAACCGGGTTGATATACACTGGCCTTTAAATTTAATACTCCTTCCATGATATCGCGAGAAGCAAATTGACCTTTAAATTCCATACTCTTTCCATGATTTCATGAGAAGAAGCTTTAGCCTTTAAATTCTGTACTCTTTTCATTATATTACGAGAAACAACTAGGCTTTTCAATTCCATACCCTTTCCATGATATCACGAGAAACAAATTGGCCTTTAAATTCCATATTATTTCCATGCTATCACGAGAAGCTACTTAACCTTTAAATTCCATACTCTTTCCATGATATCACGAGAAGCTACTTAACCTTTAAATTCCATACTCTTTCCGTGATTTCATGAGAAGAAACTTAGCCTTTAAATTCCATACTCCTTTCGTGATATTACGAGAAACAACCAGGCTTTTAAATTCCATACTCCTTCCATGATATCACGAGAAGCAATTTGGCCTTTAATTTCCATACTCTTTCCATGGTATCACGAGAAACAATTGGCTTTAAATTCCATACTCTTTCCATGATATCACGAGAAGCAATTTGGCCTTTAAATTCCATATTTTTTCCATGATATCACGACAAACAACTTTATCTTTAATTTCCATATTCTTTCCATGATATCACGAGAAGCAATTTGTCCTTTAAATTCCATACTCTTTCCATGATATCACGAGAAACAACTTGACCTTTAAATTCCATGCCCTTTTCATGATATCACGAGAAACAATTGGCTTTAAATTCCATACTCTTTCCGTGATATCACGAAGCAATTTGGCTTTAAATTCCATACTCTTTCGATGATATCATGAGAAGCAATTTGGCCTTTAAATTCCATACTCTTTCCATGGTATCACGAGAAGCAATTTGGCCTTTAATTTCCATACTCTTTCCATGATATCATGAGAAGCAATTTGGCTTTAAATTCCATACTCCTTCCATGATATCACGAGAAGCAATTTGGCCTTTAATTTCCATACTCTTTCCATGGTATCACGAGAAACAATTGGCTTTAAATTCCATACTCTTTCCATGATATCACGAGAAGCAATTTGGCCTTTAAATTCCATATTTTTTCCATGATATCACGACAAAAAACTTTATCTTTAATTTCCATATTCTTTCCATGATATCACGAGAAGCAATTTGTCCTTTAAATTCCATACTCTTTCCATGATATCACGAGAAACAACTTGACCTTTAAATTCCATGCCCTTTTCATGATATCACGAGAAACAATTGGCTTTAAATTCCATACTCTTTCCGTGATATCACGAAGCAATTTGGCTTTAAATTACATACTCTTTCCATGATATCATGAGAAGCAATTTGGCCTTTAAATTCCATACTCTTTCCATGATATCATGAGAAGCAATTTGGCCTTTAAATTCCATACTCTTTCCATGATATCATGAGAAGCAATTTGGCCTTTAAATTCTATACTCTTTCCATGATATCACGAGAAACAATTGGATTTAAATTCCATACTCTTTCCATGAAATCACGAGAAGCAATTTGGCCTTTAAGTTCCATAATATTTCCATAGTATCACGAGAAACGACTTGATCTTCAAGTTTTATACGCTTTCCATGATATCACGGGAAACAACTTGGCCTTTAAATTCCATACTCTTTCCATGATATCATGAGAAGCAATTTGGCCTTTAAATTCTATACTCTTTCCATGATATCACGAGAAGCAATTTGGCCTTTAAATTCCATACTCTTTCCAAGATATCCCGAGAAACAACTTTACCTTTAAATTCCATACTCTTTCCATGATATCACGAGAAACAATTGGATTTAAATTCCATACTCTTTCCATGAAATCACGAGAAGCAATTTGGCCTTTAAGTTCCATAATATTTCCATAGTATCACGAGAAACGACTTGATCTTCAAGTTTTATACGCTTTCCATGATATCACGGGAAACAACTTGGCCTTTAAATTTCATACTGTTTCCATGATATCGCGAGAAACGTCTGAATACTGGCAGTTCTTGAAGAAAATTACAAAGTAATGAAAAATTAACAACACTAATAAAGTATATCTCGAAAATGGCTGAGATACGTTATTTGAAGTAAATTGCGTGTTTCAAAGAGATCTACAGTTTTTGTTTAATAAGTATTTGCCTATGGTTTACCTGTTATACAAAGTTGTACAAAATTCCTTCCAAATGAAGAGGACTTAACCTGCTAATACCAGAAAATGCAAAGTATTAATTTTATTTCTCATTTAAATATCTGACACTTGTGGTATTTTAATAAAAACGTTAAAGCAAATTTTTAGAAAATGAACAATAAGGAAACAGTTTCCATGTAAAAGCTAGTTTTTGATAGGGGGTTCAAAAATCATAGTGTCACATCTTCGTAAAGTACTGAACTTAAATACGAAGTTTAGTATTTATCCAGATCCCGGTTTTGCGTTATGTAGTTCTCTCTCACACACACAAGCATGCGTATAAGGACTTTTTTTTACTAAAATGATTCTTTTATTTTTTTAACCCGAAGATATAAAAACATATATTTCCGACTAAAAAGCTGCATCAGTTTTTCTAGGTTTCTAAATGGCAGTATTGTAGCGTCCAAGGACTGGGAAAGAACCCCAGGGATCGAAGTCAGGTAACACCTAGGAAAGTGTTGATCGTGGTATGTAGTGAATCCAGATAAATGGAACGCTAATGCCCCGCAGCGCAGGAGGAATTAAGATCAGAGAGTCAGACTACCTCCAAACCCGATACGAAACGTTTCTGCGCTGTTTGTGGTCACGACGTGTCGTCTTGCAACCTTTTAATAATAAACAACTTGACCACCAGCCAGGTATGCAATAAGCTGAGGTTATGAGTTAGATGTAACTGGAGTACTGCACCGTTCGAAGGCTATAGTGGACCTTAGTCCTTAAAATTCGACCCCTGGTAGGAAGGAATGAAGGCAAGCTGAGGTACATAAGCAGGGAAAAAGGCCCTTAGGGCTCAATGAATGTGCAGGAATTTTAACCCAAGTACTAATTGCCACCTTCGCAAGTGCTGCACGTGCTCAGGCGGATGCTCCCCCCCCCTGAGTCTGTCACCCTGTACTTCTCGGTTCCTTACAATACTCAGATTTAAATTTCGTACCTTTATTCACGATTGTGTTTACTTTTTAATACGTACAGCACATTAATGTCATCTGATTTAAATGTCCTATTTAGCTGTAGAAAGTTAGTTGTATGCCGGAAAATAAGAATACATTTGGGATAGTAATATCATCATTTAGCCACATAATTACAAGCTATAACTTCACAGCCTGACCCTTTCCATTACGTTACTTGTGAGAACCCTTTTAATGATTGTATTGTTTCACAGCATAATTTTGCAAAATGGGGGATGACTGAATCAACCATGTCCTGTGAGATCATTCTTCTGGTCGATCTTGATCTTTATAGCCATTTTGCATATCTTTAGAACTCCTCAATCCAAGAAACAGGAAGACATCGGTAGAGAGTCCACTGTTTTCTGTATTTAAGGATAATGAAGTTCATGCTAGTCTTTTCTTCTCTGTATCTTGTCAAGCTAATGACTGCAGTGCTATTGTATGTTATTATCAGGCAAGAAAAGAGGAAATTATTTTCGGAGTGGACTTGATAACATGCACTGCAGTCTGGCATGTTTTAAAGGTATGACACACTTTGGAAATTGCTGTTGTAATGATTATTAAGATGAAAACATACTTAATTAAATCATTATATTAATAACTTTTTTCCAAACGCACTCACTTGTCCTGCATTGTGTTGTAAAGTATTTAACACTTTTCATAGCTCGCATCACAATACCGAGGGTAAATCGCTACCAAACTGATTAACGTATAAGCCTAAAACGACAAGGACGTGGAATGAGGTGATGAAATGAAATCCTTGTTTCCAAATGACTGTGTAGAACAATTTTCAATCTGGTTTACTCTGCTCGTATAAATTTCAAGTTAGAATCCTTCCAGTTTATAACATTCACAAGATTATCGTCTTAAATATTGCCTGTCATAATATAAAACATTAGCAGCAATAAACCTTCAATATATGTATATTTAACTTAACACGAACTTCTCTATGTATAAAATTCGGAAAACGAATTAACAGTAACATCATTTGGAACAACTCAGCTCTCTCAAAACTTAACATCGCTGTTACAATATTCCTCTAAGTACCGTTTGAAACTATACAGTTCGTTCCTCTAGTTTAAGGATTCAACCTCTATATTTCTTACAATTTCTTGATCAGCAAACAATTACGAAAACACCATTTCAGAAGAATTTAATCGGCTTTACCAATTGATATGGCCTTCACTTCTCCATGCATCTAGTAATGCGCACCTCTGTTTATTACTTTTGTGGTTTGTGGTTAGACGTACGTCGTAATTCACTGCTCGCGAGTCTCCTGAAGAAAAGTTGTCTGTCGGCGACTGGGCCACCTAGCCTCCGTCTTCCTTCTCCCGTCGGTCGTGCTGCTCGCTTCCAGTTGGGAAAGGGCGGAAACTTTAGCGATCACTCTGCCCTTCCTATGTAGTGGCGACTTGGAGAACGTCATTCCAGTAGCGACATCAGGTACTTGCGTTGCCGTTATGTTACCCAAGTTTCACGAACCTCGTAATAACGTATTAATAGTTGTGGTCGCTGAAGATATCTACTAGGACAAAGATCACCTCCTCTGGTCACGATACTCTATACTGCTGTGGAGGGAATTAGCAAAACTGCACAGTCCGAATTTAAGCCGTACCTTCTGGAAAGCCACTCCCTCCTAGCCAACCCAATTAAGGATGTGAAATATCAAGAGGATGAATGAAGTATAAAATTAGTATGCACATGTGCTAAGGCAAATAAATGCCAAGTATAATGGATGTTCGTCGTAAGGGTTATAAGGAAAACGTGGAATGTGAACTCCGACCAGAAAACGTAACTTAAAACAAACTTGAATCCGGGACCACAGCATAAGAATTTGATTTGGATTAGAAACGGAAAGGATTTTGTCACTTCGGACAAGATTATACTAATTGTGTCCGGTAATCCTATGGTAAGAAGTAGTGAGTCAGAGAATACGCAGGGAGCCAGATCAAATGGCACGAGGGCAACACAGCGGTATCGCTAACATTTCCATATAAAGCATCCATAGCCACCTCTGCGATGCTCTCTCCCTATCCCCATGGATAGGTTAGGGCAGAAGGTTCCAGAGGAGAAACACTTGTCTCCTTAAAATATACTCCGCACATCGCCGTCATCCGCGCCTAACCTTGCAACATTAAAAGTCGTAATAATTCGCCCAGGAATTAGGCAAAGGACATAGAAAAGCTATTTGATGTGTTTACTTTAACTATTCTTGCAAAAGTTTATTCTTCTATCTATTTCTTGTTAATACAGATAAACATTAATTGCATATCTACTCCTGTCGTTATAGGTATAAGGCGTAACAACAGAAAAACGCAAGAAAAAACTAATACTGACTTATTACGAATAGGTATTTGAAAATTCAGTTCAATAGCCAGCAATATCTCGGAAATAGTCAATGCCACAAGAAAGTTATTTGGCATAAATAGTTTGCTTTTATGAAATATACATTTTCCGTAGATTTCCTATCTCTTAAACCCCTTGTGCACGATCAATTTTTTTTTCCAATTCAAGATTTTAAGAGAAAAATTGTCAATCAGTTTTCAATATGCGACAAGATTGGACAAGACTTGACAGTGTCATAAATGTGTTTACAAATTGTCTTTTTTCAAACTGAAATGCTCCAGAACACAGTAATAAATAATTTATCACGCACAAACCAATTTACTATTAGCGTCACGGTATAACAGTTTGTAATGAAATACTACTCTATATCAATATTATGTATCACTTTCACGTATTATATACAATGAAATCACATTACGATTATGGAATACAATGGAAATAACACCAACTGATAGGTTAAATACGTTATATAACATTGCATTAATGTATACTTAGTTCGGAAATCTGGCTGTCAAGTATTTCTTCATATGCTTTCATCTGCTTCATCTTGTTGAGGTAAGCTACAGAGTCCTAGACGTACAGATATGGCTAGCTTATGTATAACCTAATCATTTTGCATACAACATACTTGGTAGGGTAGCCATTTTTGTTTACTTTTCGCTTTCCGCCATGTTGCAGATTTCGTGACGCACTGTAAATACTTGCAATTCATTGGCTAAAGCCACAAAATCAGTAACAAATCTTTGATTGTTTAGAGCATGTCCTTATTTGCTTTCAAGACTTTCAAAGACTTTAAAAGTATTGGAAGCAATTTGACAAGAAAAGCTGTGCAGTTGTGATAACTCTTGAAAGGTCTTGTAAAGTATTAAATTTGACAACAATTTGATCGTGTACAAGGGGCTTTATGGTTTGCCAACTATGTAATACTCATTCAAAATGACGAGAAATCCAAAGGCTGTTCGCAGAAAATCCAAGGTGAGCATTTTATTTGCCATGAAAATGTCTTAAACATATCTTAAAAACTTTTATGAAGATTACTATACCATTTTTAAAAAACAACAAATAACCAAAAGCTTTGCATGTAGAAGGTAGTTAGCGGTGAGGGAATTTTCTTCTCAATCTTCGTGTTGCAACCTTGGAAGGTGATGAATTTAAATACCTAATTTTTTTATTTAACGACTTATTCGTTTTTTCAGATACGCTGTTCACACACACATGGATGTTTTTAACTCTTTTTTTTATTCAGCGAGTCTCAAATATGTATTTCTGGTGAAATCTCGGTATGGAATTTTTTGGGTGGAATACAATACGTCCTGTTCTTATTGTAGGTAGACGTTATACAGCATCGCACACTGTGACCTATATAGATCTATTTTGCTAACTCCCCCCAGCAGGAAGATAGGAAGTTACAGGCCACAGAGACGCGCGGAAGTTGCTAACGGTTCCAGGGTCGAAGATCTTTCCCAGTGATGGAACAGCCCAGAGAGGGCGATGAACGAACGTCGACCAAGTAGTGTCCACGGGCAGTAATCTTGCCTTTGAACAAGCATCCGTGCCATCTGTCCGGCACCGCTATACGCCAAAAAACCTAGATGCAGAATCTAAAGAGGAGAAGGAAATGGAATAAAAGGGAAATGATGGAAAGGAAATATTGGTAATTGAGAAACCATTCCAGCATTTACCTACTGACCCCGGAAAATCAGAAAAACCCAAGGTCGTAGCGGGTGTTCACAGTAGTCGAACCCGAGACCACGAATGGAGCCATCTCACTCGGTTTACTATGGGGAGTAGTAAAGGTCAAGAGGCCGGTCCAACGAGAAACCAATGGGCACTCAGCTACCACCTGAGCTATAATAATCAGTCCAATATTAGCTTTTCTCTGACATGGTTGATTTATTCTTCGTTCATAGGGAGGATTCTTGAAGAGTTTCTGCTTAAAAGTGTGTGAATTTGTTTTACATTAAAATCTTATATAACTTTTTCCTATCGTTTGGCTATTGGAAACCACAGTGACTTTTATTTTCTCTATCACGTATATAGCAGATAGAGAAGGTACTGCATTCCACCCAAAAGTTTGCTATTTTCACCGAAAATAGTATATTATATATTTCCAGATTTCATCGGAAATAATGCTTTGAGGCCCAAGAAAAAACAATTTCTAGAAACGTTCCACGTGCATGTGTCTGTGTACAGCATAACTTACAAAACCGTTAAACACCAAACTTGGTATATAAGTTCAGTATCTTCCAAGGATGTGACATGAACATTTTCAACCTTTAACCTCAACTACCCTTTACGTGGAACATTTTTGCAACGATTTTGATTAAAATACTACATATAAAAGATATTTACAACACAAATAAATGTATAGCTCTCTTGAATTTTCCTGGAATAGCTGTGAAATCCTCTTCATTCCGAAGGAATTTTGTATAATCTTGTATAAGTGGTAAACGCTAAGCGATAGACGAAAACGTATAACCAAAAAACGTAGATCCCTTTGAAATACAGTTTATTTAGAAGCTCTACAAACAGCATGGCTTGACTCCACGAGTAGCAAATTCCGTGATATAAAATCGAGTTTTTTGTCACAACTTCCCAGTAATTCTCTTTCCGGACAAGTTCAGGTTTTGATATCCCGACTGACAATGGGCCATACCAAGATTACGCGCAGTTATCCTTTTTCAAAGGAACCACCCATCTGCTACCAGTGTAACATACTGTTAACGATGAAAAACATAATCGTGGAATGTCCACAATATGATCAATGGAGACAACACTACCAGATACACAATGATTTACAAACAGCACTTAACTATTCGATGTACCCTTAGATAGCTGAATGTTTCAAAAGCATAAACTGATATAAAAGTATATAATGTTCAATCAATTTGATTAGCTATGGTGTCACAATTTTGTACTAGTTCAATGTAATGATTTAAAACTGCCAGTGTGTTAAATAACCTCATTGTTTTATGTTAAATATATATTTTATAAAGAGTTGTGAAGTCGCGATATTTTAAAGTGACTATAAGCTTTCAAAATAAAAAAGAAACAGTTTGTTTCAAATAAGTTTTGTTGTGGCATAAGCCATTTCTGAGATATCCATTATCAATGGTTCGAATTGCTTATTTATTGTCATTATCTTTAAGTCCTGTCAACATTCAGTTGTTTCTGGCGATTGCATGAAAACATATGGAATTTTAACGCCAACTTATAGCGCCTAGTTCTTGAACATTTGACCATCGTTATTCTCTTTGCATCTATAGCGAAATGTGTAATATAGCTATTTCTGCAAAGATTTATTTGGATTAAAATGTAATTGATCGAAAAATAAGCTATAGTGAGAATAGTTTTTATAAATAAACAACTAATAAATTATAGAAGATAGAGAAGTGCATTTTTAAGTGCATGTAGTACTTTTATGAACTACCCTTTTTACTTTCTATACTGCGTTCAGTAAGTAGGGGAACTATTGCATTCCACCTAAAAATTTGATAGCGAGATTTCAGGAAATACATATTTTGAGGCTCCCTGAATCCAAAAAAGATCATATTTAGAAAAAGGCGTGTGGAGGTGTGGGTGTGTGTGCGTGTGTGTGTGTGTCTGTGAACTACATAACTCAAAGACGAAAAGTCGAATAAATAGTAAACATGGTATTTCAGTGCAGTACCTTCCAAAGATGGACATGAAGATTATAAATAAAATCCCCTTACCTCAGACAACCCTTTATATGGAACACTTTTCGAAAATGTTGATTTTTTCAAATACCTCCTAATGATTTTGATTAAAATATCGTATATTTAAAGTACTTTGATGACAAATAAAATGCATATCTTCAATATTCTGTGAATGTCCCCAAAAGTCATCTTCATTCAGAATGGCTTTTGCATAACTGGTAAACTTTAAGAGACAGACCAAATTTTACTACACACAATTTCTGTCATATAGGTTTTTTTTGTCGAGTGAACAATTTCCGAGATATTCCTAGTTATTTGTTAAAATTTTCCAATACTTATACTATTTCTCAAATGTGAGTTGTTTATTTGCTTTTTTATGTCCTGGACATGCAAATAGAATGGAATGCTCCACAAAGCAACCAGCTCTTAAAATATGTTAATTTTTGCAAGTGTTTATCTCGATTAAAATGAAGTAGATGGAGAATAAGCGTTTGTAAAAACAGTTCTTACAAGAGAAGAGACAGTGTGTGCAACATATTAGATTTTTTACTAAAAGTTTTGTGGTTTCAAAAGGATCATTGTGAAAGTGACACCAAATTTAGTCTCGTGGTTTCAATTTATCTATAATCACTTTTGAAACCTATTCAAAAATACACTTTGTGATGCCATGCAGCGATAGCATTGTTTTCCAGAATAATAAATAGCATTTAAAGTAACAAGAAAGCCTCATAAACAGCCCTTACTTCTAGTTATTACATAAAATATTTAGTTGCGGATGTAATGGTGGATTTCAAAGTTAGAAAATATCTGTGTGCCTTTGAAATGCAAATCTCTTGCTTTAACTAAGCATATCACTGTCCTTCGTAGCTCAGTTTTATGACATGGCACGTCACTTCTTTTATGTAACAACAGAAACGGAAAGTTATTGAATTCCTCTCTTGCTTTCATTCGCGCAATGGCTGCCTCGTCACCTTTTCCATAACATTTATTTTTTACTTCTCTCTGCTCCCGTTCCTTGTTATTCTGACTCGAACCTTCTTTCTTGTTCTGTACAAAAAATAAATCAACATTTCATTCATTCGTACATCATTATTTATTCCATATTTTTTCTATAGAATAGTGTGAGTTATCCAAATACGAATACATTCCTTGTTTGCTTTCTGCTGGCTTTAATTTAAAAGAAGGAAATAATAAAGCCGTATGAATCGGTGCTGAAAGCTTAATCAATAAGTCTAGTATCTGCCGGAAAGGTACAATGAGAGAAAATATTAGATTACTGTGACTGTTCCATTCATATGCCAGGAGTTTGAATTTAGTTTCAAGCAATCACAACTATCTCAGTGTAAAGTTTTCGAGATTATATAATGGCATGTGAAATGTATATATTTTTGTCTTGTCGCATCTGAAGTTTATTAGGTGATGTGTGAATAGATTAAAATGAAGAATTTTGCACTCCCAAATGTTGAAGTCGTTCGTGGTGAGACTATTTTATAGCCGCACCCTTTGCTTCAAATTTTGAGCTGCTATCTCGAAGTTGTATCCATTAGATAACGTTTAATGTTAGCTTTTAGGATGAGTCATCTCCTAACTCGTTCTGCGTTGTCTGGTCCGCCAGCTGCTTCAGTGGTATAGCTATGAGTTCGTTGTCTCAGGGTATACGTGAGTTAGTGTGAAACGATAACACCGGTTTAGTTAGCTAATAAACTGTAAATGTCGACTCAAATATTCTATTTAAAGAGAGTCAGAGAGTCACCGACCGTTGAATGAAAGAATTAAATCATTACTGTAGCAATGATGCGAAGCTTCAGTTGCCGTAAGTCGCAGAAATGTTACTCGGAAAGATCCCTTGCAATAGCCGCTAAATTTATCTCGCCCAAGTGCGTCACTGAAAGCTATACAACTTAAAATAAAATTAAATACCACAGAGTACTTGACTAGTTAGTAAGTAAGTAAGTAAGATTAAGTAAGTATAATTTAAAATACATGTTATTTTCTTAACTTAAGTTCCACTTGCCTATCACTATTCCTACCAACGTTCTACTTATGCGGCCCAATCTTAAAACTCTAAGTATGCGTATGTGACACTTACTATGCTGTGCCTTGCTCGAATTTTGGAATTTTGTTCTCTTTCTAATATACAGAATTGCTATTTACGTGACTTTGCAAAAGTACTGAACTCAACCTCTAACTACATTCCATGAATCTTTATGCTAATGCATTCACTACTCGGCTACTTTTACTACTTTTCTTAACATGACTCTCTAATAACCTTTTTCTCCGGAAAAATCTTTCAACTCAGGCTTGTTACATTATACATTGATTTAAATTGCAGAAATTATTTATTGAAATTATTTCCCAATTGCAATTTCAGCTCTTTAATATTTTATACCTTCCTGTCAGTATTTACGGTATCCATGTGTATTTAAATATCCAAGTAGGTTTAACTGCAAACAGAACAAACTTGTATAGTATCTACAGAATTATAATACGAAATGTTCATAGCAAGCACACTCGTGAACTTGCACAGACATAAATGCAATATTATGGGATTTGATGCACATGATGTAATACTTTTATTGAAACATTTTCCCGGTTCAATGTGTTTCTTTGCTACGTCCACCCACATGCATACTATGAAAATAAAAATATATAGAGATATGCAGATTTATACACGATGGTGATAAATTATAGGTATACCAGGGTTTGGGAATCACTGCTGAAATAAGAGGACGTACAAACACACACACACACACACACACACACACATATATATATATATATATATATATATATATATATATATATATATATAACAGCATCGAAGCATGGACTAGACACTACTACAACATGCATAGATTATTTCAAAGACAATGATAGTCATTAAGCACATATTGCTTCAACGCCTATTGCCTGTTCGGAGTCTTTTGAGCCAGTGGAAGGCGGTGATGAATTCGCGCGGTCGGCACAGTAGCTAGATCAAAGTACAGCCACGTGAAGCCGCAGCCAGCGAACCGAAGCCAGCGGTTTTCCTTTCCCTCACCACTGGCTCAAAAGACTCTGAACACACAATACTTCAGACACCATCATAATCACTTTGTTTTCCAATTACAGAGGTCTAGTAGACCAATGGTGATTAATTGTTTCACACAAGGCGTGTGAAGGGCAAGGCTGGAAAGGTAAAATCGGATTCAAAAATTGATTACCATAGCCAGGGATCTTCAGGTTTCCTTCCGGTTGGTCTAACCAACTCGGCTATCTTGGCAACATGCCGGCACGACTCTAAATTCCCCAACTCACCCGCATTTTTCCGGTAAACCTCAAGGAGTCCCAAATTCATTTAGATTAACATACCCCAAATGGGACTTACAACCTGTGAGTACTAGAAGTCCCGAGCTATACTTTATAGGACGATGCCGATACTTTTAGGTGCATTGGTTAAACTTCATTACATCGTATTAAGCTTTTGTGTCTGCACTAGGTTTACGCTTAATCTTACGAGCGAAATGTTTGCAATCATGTAACACTGCTATGAAACAGAATTGCTAAACATTGTAAAAATGAAACAAATCTTTACATTTGTTCAAAATATCCCCCTTATCCTTGAAATCTCAGTATTCCCCAAAATAACTATTAGTATTAGCTGTTGATCGGTTTAATTTATTCTTTTAAAATTAATTAATTCCAGGACTTTCTCGGGGAGCATAACCTTCTGGTCTCTAATGGTATATTATGTTAGTATTGTTGTACCTGTAAGACCTTATGAATACAAATACTTCATTAAGGATATCCCTTGAAATTTCAAAAATCCACAACTTCAAGTCGATACGTTTGAAAGTATCATAAAACAAAGAGGGTTTAAAATATATGAACAAAATTTCATACATATTCTTAGAACACTTGCCGAGATATTCCTTTATTATCTTCAGTTAATTTGAAAAATTGCTTTACATAATGCAGTTACTCTTTGAAAAAATTAATATATTATTAAATTCTTTTGAGTACACATATGTTAAATATGGGAATTAGATTTATTTTGTTATAAATTTACACAACGTAAATATCATTGTTTAATAACGCCACAACTAAGAATTTTAACAATATTCAGCTCACTTTACTTTCGTCTTATTAATAAGGAGATATCAAATGTATTTAATTATTACTAAAGGTACGTTGTGTGGAAAAATTTGAAAACGAGCAAGTGTGACAAATGATAACCAGAGAAAAGAGTTTAAAAACTATAACACTAATATAACACTTTTTCTCACTTCGTGCTGTTTAAAAAGCATTTAGTACATATGAAGAACCTCCATCTTGTTCTGCAGCTAATTTAGTATTTGAAGATTCCTGAGGCCTCTTTGGAATAATTTGTTCACTTTCATGTTGGCAAAACATCGTTGGCTTACAGGCAGACATTTAAATCGCTTTATAACATACTTTAAACTATTCTAGAGCTATAAAAACTACATTGAACTGAAGCAGAAGATTTGTAGTGTTTACGAGTGCTCGTAATAGCACTAAAATTCACGTATATGAATGTTGGCCTTTATTCGTATCCTTAAACTAACAAATAACTTATCCTCTTTGTATCCCCAATGCCTGCTGCGAGTTTTCAATATTTGCAGCTAGAAAATGCAGTATTCATTGCGGTGGAATTGTATGTATATCTAGAAGATCGTAGGATAATCAAAATATACTGTGTCCACAACAGCAGCCATCGTGTTATCTTAAAGGATATATCGTGATGCTGAATTCCAATGAATGCCAGACTGGCATTCAGTTGACTTATTGCGGCCAAAACCATAACGGTATGGTAATGGAATGTGACTGTCAAAACAAGATTGGCTTTCAATAACTGAGGCATCGCGTGAGAGATAGCCAATACCGCAAAATGAGATAGAACACTTTGAAGGCTCGAGGACTGCCTAACATTAGAGCAATGTTAGAATACTATTCATTGTATTAAAAATATTGATTCAAAAATTGAGAATAATCTTATTAGCTCCACGTATGGACGCCAATTTAGGAAAGGATGTATTGTAGTTCAACTGTGGGGAGCAAACTGTAGTAGTTGCAACCGCACGTATAGTAAACAGTTTCCGGTAGTCTTCGCCCTAAGTTTAAAGAAATACATTAACTTTGTAATTTAACTCTTTCTTTAAATATTACATTTATGTTTGCCTCGGCTGCGTCAGTATTTTTTAGAGACATGGAAGTCTTGACAGGGCGTGATGTGACCAACAATGTAGGCTTACACAGATTATAAGTTTTAATTCACTCCTTTTTATTAATCCTTGACACAAATTAAATAGCACTTCACTGATATCAAGAGCGGTGAGATTCTTTTATTTAATACTTGCACTTTTTAACACGTAAACTATTTTTGTCTCACACGAATACGTATTAAACTTCTTTCGAGGACGCATCTTGCATCCGGTTACTATCACTGTCTGCATGCAACTGAATTGATTTGAACCGTCTAAACTTGTAAATTTCTGTATTTCAGGTCTCTGATTGGCTAACCCTACTCCAATAGAATACCTGCATTTAACTAAAGCTTTTTCTGGTTGTTGATTGGCTATTTTTAAACTGTCGCTAAAATTACATTATTGTTGTCCCAAGAATCACAAGTAGTACTGTTAAACTTTCTAACTCATTATTGACTCAAAGTTACCTCATTGTTAGCAACTTTTAACTTATTATTCTCACACCTCCTACATTATTAAATTACGTAATACATTCACATAACATTATTGAACATGTTTACAATAATATAAGCATATGCAATGACTGTTGCATACATTTTACAAATTATTACATACACATATTTCTTTAAGGCGAGCTGTTATTGAATTTACATATTATATAATTTGACTAAAATCATTTAAGTGTTAATAATACTGCCACAAATTGTTTAAATAATGCTGTAATAAGCAACAATAGCTTGTAATTTTTCTACCCAGTGGCTCACAAATTCCAGGATCATTTTGGGCAGAATATTATATAGATATAATAAACACAATATTCCAAAACGCTACGGAGTTCCCTTCCAGTCGCTTACCTATGAAGTCGGCAATCCTTATGCTTGGAGTTTATATTTTGAAAACTTGGTATTCAATGAGTATGGTAGGGTCGCGAGGAAGAGACATTTTTACTTTCTCTGATACGTATAGTAAGTAGAGGAAGTATTGCATTCCACCAAAAAGTTCAATACCGAAATTTCACCGGAAATACATATTTTGAGGCCCACTGAATCCAAAAAAAATAATTTTTAGAAAAACGTTCGTGTGTGCGTCTGTGTGGATGTGTGTCTGTATATCTGTGAACAGCATAACTCTAAAGCAAAAAGTATCTTTCAAAGAAGATATTCAAGAAAATCCCCCACCCCAGACTAACCTTTACATGGACATTTTTCAAACGTTTTGATTTTCTCAAAAATGGCTCTAACGACTTGGATTGAAATATCATATGCTTAAGATATTTTTATTGCAAATGAAGTGTGTATCATAAATTTTCTGGGAATGTCCACAAAGGTCCTCTTCATTCTGAATCACTTTTGCATAACTGGAAAACCGTAAGAGATAGACAAAAGTTTACTCCACAAAAAGTGTAGATTTTGTTAAAACACACAATTTATGTCATATAATTTTTTTGCCGAGTGACCTATTTCCGAGATATTCCTTGTTATTTAATTCAATTATCCAATACTTATTCTTTTCTTCAAATGAGAATTCGTTATTCCGTTTTTTATTTATTTATGTTCTGGGCATGCACAGAGACTGAAATACTCTACATAGCAACCAGCTTTTAAAAGATTTGACTTTCGCTTAAAACCTACCATATTCTCCTTATACCAACAAGAAAATCAGCAATAAGATGGATTATGTAAATGTTTATCTCGATTAACATGAAGTAGATGGAGAATAGGCGTTTGTAAAAATAGTTTGTACAGGAATAGAGAAAGTCATGCGAGTGTAGCACATCAGATTTTTAAGAATACTGTGCACTAAGAAGAAGCACGAATTCACCAAAAGTGCCTGCTTTGAGGTCCCCTGGTTATAAAAAATATGTAATAAATAGCCGCGCGTCCGTGTGTATATGTATAGATTCAAAAACTGATAGTCGAATAAATACGAAAATTTGTATCTATGTTCAGCTTTTTCCAAGGATGGAACAGGACGATTTTCAAGAAATTACTTCCACCCCAAAATACCCTTAATATCAAAAATTCTTTCGTTATGTTTGATGTTGTAAAACTGTACATAACGATTTTGATTAGAGTACAGCATGTTATTATATAACGATTAAAATGTAAAACTTGAATTTTTAGCGAATAGTCGGTAAAGTTTTCTTCATTCGAAATGAGTTTTACGCAATTTTCTATAACTAGCAAACCACAACATGAGCCCATTACACAAAAAATGTAGATATATGTGTATAAACACCCAATTTATTTCAAATCACTTTTATAGCATTAGCCATTTTCGAATTATTCGGGTTTTTTTTGCGTTTAATTTTTCAATACTGTCATTTTTTTGAACATTCGGTTCTTTTTCGATGTCCTGAAAGTAGTATAGGTACAATTTCAAAGCCAGCATGTAGCGATCCTCCATTTTTTGAAATTTGATGATAGATTCATAGCTACAACGAAATTGCGTAATCAAAACTATTTTTGCAAACTTTAATCTTCATTAACATGACGTAAATTAAAAATAACTTTTTGGAATAATATTTTCTAACGAATATTAGAAACTGAACGTTACTGGCTACAAAAGTAATGCTAATATAGCACACGGAATTTTTATGGTAAGTTAATGTAAAGAGAAGTATTAAGATCTCAGCGCTACAGTATAGTGTGTATTATTATACGAGGGCGATAGTGAAACGTTTTAGAATGCCATGATTCTGAAAATAAATTATATTTTTTACTATTTGAAAGCTACTTTTTAATGTTTTGGGAGTTGATTGCCGTGTAATAGTTTGTTGTATTTCCTCTAATAGTTTGTTAGTTATTATCATTTAAGGATTTTGTGTTCATCCAAAACTGAATTTGACTAGAGAACATTTTCGGGCTATAACTTACACTTAATCAATGTAAAGCTCGGCTTGGAAATTCATTTACAATTTGAGAACGAATTCAAAATAGATCTTTTATACTTTCTCTACTACGTAGAGTAAGTAGGGGAATTGTTGTATTCCACCCAAAAATTCGATAACGAGATTTCACCGGAGATACATGTTTTGAGCCCCCTGAATCCGTGTCCGTGTTTGTGTGGCTGTGAACACCATAACTCAGAAACGAACAGTCGGATAAACACCATACTTGGTATTTAGCTTCAGTATCTTCCTGAGATGCGACAAGAGGGTTTTCAATAAAATCCCCCCAACCCATATTACCCTTTATATGGAACATTTTTCGAAAATTTTAATTTTCTCAAAAACGGCTCTAACGATTTTGATTAAAATATCTTATGTTTAAGATATTTTCATAACAAATGAAATGAATATCTCGAATTTTCTGGGAATGTCTCCAAAAGTATTCTTCATTGTGAATGACTTTTGCATAACTGGTAAACCATAAGAGATAGACAAACTTTTACTACACAAAAAATGTAGATCGCGTTAAAATACACAATTTATGTCATATACATTTTTTTGTTGAGTGAACCATTTTTGAGATATTGCTTGCTATTTCCTTAAATTTTCCCAATACTTATACTTTTTCTCAAATTCGTTATTCATTTTGTTTTTTCCTGGTAATGCAAAGAGAATGGAATACTTCACATAGCAACCAGCTCTTAAAATATTTGACTATAGCTTAAATCCTACCAATTCCCCTTGCATCTACAAGAAAATTAGCAATAAGATTAACATCTCGATATCTCGATTAGCATGAAGCTTATGGAGAATAAGCGTTTGTAAAAATAGTTTGTACAAGAGTAGAAATTGTCATGTCAGTGTAACACATCAGACTTTTTCTTAGGATGAATTACATGAACGCCCAAGAACTGGTGTTACTTATGACACTATTGCGGTTGTTGGAGTAATGATTGAAGATCAATGGACATCTTACGCATTTATCTGGGCGACATTGGCGTTGGTATGAGTCAAATCAAAAACATTTTACATCAACATACGTGAGAAAACATTGTTGTCTATGGATTCCACATAAACGTACTCCCGATCAAAAACAGCAACGCATTGAAAGATAGATAGATAGATAAGGTATCTTTATTGGTTTCAAATTATTGAAGTTATTTCACCAATAATTAGTACATGGGTCATTGACCGTACGTGCATATTTAAGATACAATAGGGTGAGAAAATAAACAACAGAGAAAGAAAACACAAGAAAAAGGGAAATAGGAATAAATTACCTTTGTCTAACTGAACAAATTTGACCTAGCTTCGCGCACTTTAGCCAAGAAATTGCCCATGATTTGCCGGTTCCTCTGGTCAGCCAGTGGATCCCAACATGCCAATCTCTTTCTTGAGGCGCTTAGGAATTTTTCTCTCAGGTTAATCGTTCGCTGGCTCTCCCACTGTGCACATTCCGCCAAAATATGTACCCAGTCCTCTTCCAAATCACAGAATGGGCAGATTTTCCTGCTAGAATCGTCAGTCATTTTCTGTGCCCTCCAGCCCCCCAGTCTGAACCATGTCAATCCTGAGCTTTCCTTTCTTCCTAAATTAAATATGTATGCCTCTTTACCCCAGTTCAGGTTTATTTCATTTGCCAGACTTAGAGAAGGTTTAATTTTACAATCCGATTCCATTTCCTGTTGGTTGATGTCTCTTAGTCTTATTTTAACACCTTTCCATATGTTTTTGTCATTTGTTTCAACTCTTAGGCATACTGACTGCATTCCTATTCAGCTCAAACCCCTTTCCAAATCAGCTGCCCAAAACTTAGGAGACAGGTTTTCTCGCTCACAAATGTCTGTTTACAGAAAATTTTTGAAACTGTTAGTGAAAAACATCCGAAAGGGAAAATAATGTTGCACCATGACAACGCTAGTTGCATATACAGCACACCATGAATCCTCCACCATCAATTCTGACCTAGCAGCTTGCGATTTTTTTTTGTTTTCAAAAATTAAAGATGAAATGCGCGAAATGAATTTCTCGTCATCAGGTGAAACAGTTGGAACATAAAAATAACCTGGATTTTGAAATGCCTCAGGAAGAGTGGCATCATTGCTTTAAGGACTGGTTTCATCGAATGCAAAAATATATTCATGTTAAAAGGAAATATTTTGAAAAAAAATATCGTTTAAATTTTTGAAAACTAATCCTCGTATAATTTTCTAAACATTCTCAGTGTCGTCTTCATATGAAGTATAGCAGTAAGTTTGGTAAATGACCAATAAATAAAAAGAGAAACTAATTCGGAATTTAATCAAAATTTGCTGCAGACTCTCGAAACTCTAGAACTATAAATCGAAAAACTAGCATTAAATTGAATATTGGGCCACTTTACTTTGTTCCAAAATCTGATGTATACATTTTATGTGCCGATCCCAAAGAGGCGTTGCCAATGGCCTCGTGCATCTGGCATGTGAAAAAGTGCGTGTACGTAACATAACAAATGCATTGGTAATGCACTGCATGGCATTTGATGGGTGTGGTTCAAAATAAGTGCTTCATTAGCGAAAGTGAATTATAACGACACTTGCATTTCAAATAGTCGATAGTCATAAATATGTTATTACTTTGTAATGCAGTTGAGTTATTGTCAATTATGATGCACGGTATACCTAAATCCATTGGGAATGTTTCCCGAAACATGATAAAAAGGAGGTTTGGAATACTTATTTCTCTTCTTTATGAAATTTATGCAATTTAATGCCAATTGTATTGTCAAAATGTGTTCCAGATTTATAGAATTAAGATCACGAAATTTTACAGTTCATTCAATAATTTTCTGATGTGTTACATTCACATAACTTTTGAGGCAGTAATTTTAACACTTAAATGATAGTTATACAGTTTTTAAATTCAATAATAGCCCGGATTGAAGCAATATGTGCATGTAATAATTTGTAAAATGATGTAACAGTCATTGTATATACTTATAGTATTGCAAACATGCTCAATAATGTTATGTGAATGCATTACGTAATTTAATAATGTAGGAGCTGTGAGAATAATAAGTTTAAAGTTGCTAACAATGAGGTAACAATGATGTAACCTTGAGGCAATAATGAGTAAGGAAGTTTAAATGCTACTATCATTATTAGAGCAGCAATAACGTAAATTTTTGAGACAGTTTAAAAATAGCCAATCAACAACCAGAAAAAGCTTTAGTTAACTGAAGGTATTCTATTGGAGTAGGATTAGCCAATCAGAGACTTGAAATAGTGAAATTTACAAGTTTATACGGTTGAAATCAATTCAGTTGCCTCCAAACAGTGCTCATAACCAGACGTGTTGCTTCTAGACAGTGCTCATAACCAGACGCGAGATGTGTCCTCGATAAATTAATTACGTATTCGTGTGAAACGAAAATAGTATACGTGTTAAAAAGTGCAAGTATTAAATAAAAGAATCTCACAGCTCTCTATATCAGTGAAGTGTTATTTAAGTCGTATCAAGTATTAATAAAAGGAGTGAAGTAAAAATTATAATCTGTGTAAGCCTACATACTTAGTCGCATCACGCCCTGCCTAGATATCCATGTCTCTAAAATAATACTGACGCAGTCGAGGCAAACATAAATATAATATTTAAAGAAACAGTAAAAATACAGAGTTAATGATATTTTTTAACTTGGGGCAAAGGCCACCTGAAAGTACATTTGGGGCGAAGGCTACCGGAAAGCGGGTACTGTGGTTGCAACTACTACAAGTTCGGCTCCTCAACAGTTGAAATATAATACAACTCCTATAACAAACTACTACTTCAAATTGGCGTCCATACGTGGAGCTAAATAAATAAACAACTCCTACTTCAAATCGGTGTTTAACAACGTAATAACAACAATATTTCACTTTCTCTACACCAATAGTTTTATTAGTGGGTATACAACCTGCTATTATTATTTATTATTTATTATTATTATTTATTAATATTATTATTATTATTATTATTATTATTATTATTATTATTATTATTATTACGAAAGTTAAAATTCTTGTTATCTACTTCATTTTAATTCAGATAAACCTCTACAGAAATAGCTACGTTACAAATTACGTTTCAGTAGTCATATGTTAAGAACTATACACTATACACTGAGCCTTAAAACTCGACAGTTTCCATGCATTTGCGAGAAACAACTGAAAATCGACGAGACTTGAAAAGAACGACAAAGTATTAAAAAATCAAACAATTAATAACGGATATCTCTAAAATGGCTGATGACAGAAAAAAGTTATTAGAAATATATTGTGTGTTTTTAAAATCTACACCTTCTGTGTAGTAGTACATTTTCGTCTATCACTTAACGTTTACCAGTTATGCAAGATTATACAAAATAACTTCCGAATGAGGAGGGCTTCACAGTATATTCCCAGAAAATTCAAGATATACATTTCGTTTGTCATGTAAATATCTTTAATGTATGGTATTTTAACTAAAGTCGTTAGGGCCATGTTTTAGAAAACCAAAAATTTGGAAAAATGTTACATGTAAAGGGTAGTTTGGGATGGGAGATTTTCTTGAAAATCTTCGTGTTGCATCTTTGGAAGATGCTGAAACCAAATACTAACTTTGGTATTTATTCCACTTTTTGTGCCTCAAAACACGTATTTGCGATGAAATCTCAGTATCGAATTTTTGAGTGAAGTCCAGCAGATACCTTCTCTACCTATGATTTACGTGGTAGGGAAAGTAATTAATTTTGATATTACTCGGCTGCAAAACTTTACATTTTATTATACGATTATATTCCTCGATTACTGCATTATATGTCTGTGAAGTTTAATCAAGCTTTAATACGCTAATGCGGTTTCATTTAAACGATGTTTTACAATATAAATACTATATTATAATTATTTGTTATTAATCTATTTATTTTACGTCACTTTAACTACAGGGTCATATCGCAACAGATCTGTTAGTGGATAACTGTTAGATCGAAGTGTGGTGGATAGTTAGCCTTCTAGGTCTCATCTCTGTAACCATACTATCTTGCTTCGTCACGTGTCCACAGAGACCTTAGAGCATAGCAACTGAATCATCTGCTTCGTGCGATGCAGATGGAATTAGGGTGCCATCCAGTATACCCAGTCTACCTGCTTTAATTGTCTGTGCATAGATAGCACAGCATTCACCATTTCCACCTATTTTTCATTTTTATTATTATTATTTTAGGGCGGCGCCGTGGTCGAGTGGTTAGACCGCTCACCTCCCACCGAGGCGGCCCGGGTTCAATCCCAGGGACCTGCATGTGGGATTTGTGGTGGACGAAGCGGCGTCTGGGCGGGTTTTCTCCGGGTTCTCCGGTTTCCCCCGCCATTCATTCCACCAACTGCTTCATCATCACCTTTCCTTTCATCCATTTCACCAACATTTCGTTTCATCTACTTCCTTCATCCCATACCAGGCATTGGGCTGATCACCCATCCTGGCTGCTCTGTCTGATCCATGAGTGTCTGCTCCTCGACGGGCCTCTGACCCCAGGCACCCGCTTGTAAGTCCTGGGGGTGTAAGTCCTACATAAGAGGAGGGTAAACAGGTAATGAATGAATTATTATTTTAGACTTAAGATGGAACTTTGGGTCGTGGTATCCAATCCGGTATTTACCTTGGCGGCTGAGGGAAACCACGAAAAAACCTGTTAGATTGGTCGGCCAACGGGATTTGAACCCGAAACTCCCGAATGCGGGCCATAGACGTTACCTCCTGAGCCATCCCGGAGGTTAAATTGAGAATTTAATTTATACAATAGAAGTATATTTTGAAACACTTCTCAAAAACTATAAATCACTCAAGAGAAATATATTACGTGTAATCTTTATTTTTAGTAGAGTTTTGTGTTATAAAAACACCAAATATCAAAAAGACTTGCAAACAAGCCTGGTTGATTGAGGCAGTATTTTTAAACACTAAAATGATTTCAGTCTAATTCTATAATATATATAATTCAATAACAGCCCGCCTTAAAGCAATATGTGTATGTAACAATATATAAAACATGTATGTAACAGTCATTGCATATGTTTGTATTATTGTGTCCATGTGTAATAATGTTATATGAATGTATTACGTAATTTAATAATGTAGAGCTGTGAGAATAATAAGTTAAATGTTGCTAACAATGAGGTAACAATGAGGTAATCTTGAGCCAATAATGAGTTTGAGAGTTTAACAATACTACTTGTTATTCTTGGAAGAAATAATGTAATTTTAGTAACAGTTTATAAAATAGCCAATCAATAAACAAAAAAAGCTTTAGTTAAATGAAGGTATTCTATTGGAGTAGGATTAGCCAATCAGAAACCGAAAAGGAGAAAATTTTACAAATTTAGAGTTCAGTTGCCTGCAGATAGCGTTATTAACCAGACGCAAAAAGTGTCCTCAAGAAATATAATATGTATTCGTGTGAGAAGAAAAATAAGTTTACGTGTTAAAAAGTGTAATTAATTAATAAAAGAATCTCACCACTCTCTATCAGTGAAGTGTTATATAAATCGTATCAAGCATTATTAAAAGTCGTTAGGGCCATGTTTTGGAAAACCAAAAATTTGGAAAAATGTTTCATGTAAAGAGTAGTTTGGGATGGGAGATGTTCTTGAAAATCTTTGTGTTTCATCTTTGGAAGATGCAGAAATTAAATACTAAGTTTGGTATTTATCCGACTTTTCGTGCCTCAAAACACGTATTTCCGATGAAATCTCAGTATCGAATATTTGAGTGTAGTGCAGTAGATACCTTCTCTACCTACTAAAATTACAATCTGTGTAACCTACATTCTTGTCGCATCACAACCCTGCCAAGATATCCATGCTCTAAAATAAATACTGACGCATCCGAGGCAAACATAAATATTATACACTTTTTTGCGAAGGCTACAGGAAACTGTTTACTATACGTGCGGTTGCAACTACTACAGGTTTGGTTCCTCAACAGTTGAAATATAATACAATTCCTCCAATACAACAAAACACATTCTGCATGATACATAGTTGAGCCGTGATTACGTAGGATTGTGTTTGCAACGCTTTTCAAATAATGAGTGATGTAAGGGCATTGTTATTTAGTTGCCATGCCATAAGTGGTAGCTGGTGTACACTATATTTGGTGAGGCACAATTATACAAATAACAGACTATATAATCGACGAATATGAATTTAACACACTGCATTGCCAGAATAGGTCAGTTCCCCCAAAACACTTTCAAGGTAATTTCATCTACTGGTATTCAGTTTGTATTTGTCATAAGATATTCACTGTACACGTTTGCTAAAAGAAATAATTCAACTTCAATTAAGCTTCTCATATATTTCAGATCCTTGTTAATATTTGCGCTACCTGCTCTTATTTATAAACTATATGCAAGAATTTAAACCAATAAATATGAATACTTAAGATGAATCAGCATATTTAAATAACATTAGTGCCTGTGAGGTCACAGTTAGGAGCTTTAAAATGTTTAAAAAATAGTAAAATGTAATTTTAAGGGTTGCAATAAACACTAACCTCTTATATAGATGAGGTCTATTTTGCGATCCTCCTCTCGCTAACCATTAAAGTTTACTTTTATGATACTGCTGGCTCTTTTTAAGGATAGGTCACTTAAGTTTCCTATATAGTGGAAGAGTTTATGTAGTTTACGTCCACTGCTGATAGGAAGTAATAACAACGAAACTGAGCAAGAGCTTAGAAGAAATTGGAATGGAATACTTTTGGCTACAGGGGAAGGACATGGGTCTCAGCGGATGGAGGATAATTCACAGCCACCACGTGATATTGACAGACAGAATTTAGAATCACAATGTACGGCTAAAATGTTATGTAACTTAGTGTCAAATAGCGCAAGGCTGGGGGAGGAAGGCCTGTCTAGATAACTACGCGAGAGGAAAGAAGTGGTTTGGCGTGGCTAAGGCAACAAATTAGCTGATGATACCGGAGTGAGAACATATCCACTCTGTGGTGGAGAGGAAGCATGGAATCATATTCAGGTTGAGTGCAGGGAAACGGAACTACTAGGAAAACAGTATTTACCACCACAGTTTCTGGAGTCCAATAGGGGAATGGAGGCCTGCTTGGATGTAATGTTGGACTGGGAGTATCATAAAATGGGATTTTTTTTTGTGTAAGATTCGCAAAGGAGGTTAATTGTCCTGGAGAACAGAAAAGAGGGGGACGGTATATAAGGGCGAGTTCTTAAGGGTCGGAGCACTGCATACAGGGTGGACCATTTAAGTTGAGACCGTACAATATCTCTAAAACTAAGCGTTGTAAAAAGAAATGCCATTAACAAAAGTCGCTTGATATAACGGGGGAAAGTAAATGTTATAGGTCTATTTCGTTTGGAGGACGTTATGATAGTCCTTTAGGGTAAATTAAATTTTTTAAATGGAAACCTACAATTAGGGTCAAGTTAAATTGATCCTAAAATACCATCACAACTTCGTCCAAATAAAACACGACTAATGCCATTTACGCTCCGCCAAAATATTATTAAGCAACGTTTATTCAAGACATTTCTTTCTACAACGCTCAGTTTTGGAGATATTGTACAGTCTCAACTCAAATAGTCCACCTTGTATATTTCTAATATAATTATAATTAATTTTTCTTTTCTTTCTTCTTTCATTATTTTAGTATATATTATACATTGTTATATTAGTTATATATATTATTATACACACGTGTTAGATTCTAGGCACTGGGAAAGCATGTAGGGCAGTGAGGCCTATGTGGTTGTAATATTTTACAAGAGTAAACTGAAACTGTTCACAATAAATGTCCTTCTACTACTACTACTACTACTACTACTACTACTACTACTACTACTACTACTACTACTACTACTACTACTACTACTACATACATTAAGTTGTTTCATTCTCCTGTAAAGAGGCATCTTGAGAAGAAGGAAAGATCAGGTTGGAGGTTGGACACAGAAAATGACTGACTATTCTAGTAGGAAATTTGACCATTCTGTGGTTTGGATGAAGACTGGGTACATATTTTGGGGAATGCGGAACACCGTGGTAGAAGGAGAAGGTATTTTGCAATCCACTGGCTGACCATAGGAACTATCAAAACATAGGCAACTTCCTGACTAATGTGCGCAAAGCCAGATATAATTTGTTCTGTTAGAGGTGATTTATCTTTATTTTTTCTTTCTGTTTTGTATCCTTTTCTTTTGCTTCTTTTTGTCACCTGTAATTTGTATCTTAAATATGCATGTATAGTCGTGCTCTAAGTATTTGTGTAATAACTAGAACCAATAAAGATACCTCATCTATCTGTCCGTCCATCTATCCATCTACCTATCGCTTGAGAAGCCGCTTAAATCTCATTTTCTTTTCTGAGCTACGAGAGTAATTCAGCATTTCTACTGCGCAGATCGCTATCGGGCTTCTATCCAGAATCTAATTGTTTCATCGACATCTTTTCTCAGCTTTTTGTGAGTGCCAGTTGTAACACGTTACAGTGCATTCTGTGATTGTTCAACACAAACTGTGTGATACAAAGTCGCGAGGACTGTGAGATGAGAGATATTCGAATTTTGAATCCTTGGAAGTTGAAATCCGCAGACATTTATCGTCAACTAAAGGAACTGTATGGTGATATAGTAATGAACAATGTAAATTCCGTCACGCATTACAGATAATTGGTAGAATCAAGAAAACAACAAACTCCTGTAAGACATGTAACCTTAGATGAGTTACAGATATATTTCATTATCATTTGTCTTTCTGTGTTTGGTAAAATTGTGTCCGAACATCTTAGCCTAATGGACTGTGGCAGCCGACTACAACATGGGAAATCTAAAACTTATATCACGGAGGCGATTATGTGGAAAAATAAAGTAACTTCAATTTTGTAAGTGATGTTACTTTTTAATGTATTAAAGCAACGGTAATTACTTTTGGGATTATTGTCATACAGTGTAGTTGCTGAAACATTCAGAGTTAGTGACTAAACTTTTTTCTCTATGTTTGTATTGATAATTTCTGCACACATAATTTAAAGACATTTACCTTTAAAAAATTACGTGATTCATTTACGTGGCTTTCTCTACTCTCTAATTTTATTATTCGTTATACAAAGCATTCTTATTAAAGCTTGTTTTTTATCTACTACATTTTAATCCAAACAAATCTTTGCAGAAATAGCTACATTACACATGCCGTTATAAATATAAAGGGATCAGCAGCAGTCAAATGTTTAATACTGAAGGCCATACGCTGGGCTTAAAATTCTACTGTTTCCATGCAATCGCGAAAAACAACTGAATTTTGACAGGCCTTCATGAGAATGGCCAAGTAATGAACAGTTCGAAGCCTTACTAAAGGATATCTTTGGAAACGGCTGATGTCACAAAAAAAGTTATTTGAAGTAAATTGCGATTTTAAAGAGATCTACATTTTTTGTAGTACGTTTTCGCCTATCGCTTAACGTTTATTAGCTATACAAGATAATACAAAACTTCTTCAGAGTAATAAGGACTTCACAGCTATTCCATTTAATTTTTCGCGTAAATATTTTGAATAAATTTTAATGAAAACCGTTAGAGCCACTTTTTGGAAAATCAAAATTTTCGAAAAATGTTCCATGTAAAGGGTGGTTTTGGGTGGAGGAATTTTCTTTAATATCTTTGTGTCGCATTTTCAAAAGGTACAAAACCTAAATATAAAGTTTGGTACTTATCCGACCTTTTGTTTTTGAGTTATGCTGTTCACAGACACACATACAAAAACACACATTTTTACTTTCTCTACTACGTATAGTAAGTAGGGGAAGTATTGCATTCCACCCAAAAATTTGATACCGAGATTTCACCGGAAATACATGTTTTGAGACCTCCTGAATCCAAAAAAAGCGTGTGTGTGTGTCTGTGAACAGCATAACTCAAAAACGAACAGTCGGATAAGCACCAAACTTGGTATTTAGGTTCAGTATCTTCCAGAGATGCTACACGAAGGTTTTCAAGAAAATCCCCCCACCCCAGACTACCCTTTACATGGAAGATTTTTCGAAAATTTTAATTTTCTCAAAAATGGCTCTAACGATTTTGATTAAAATATCATATGTTTAAGATAATGTTATGAGAAATGAAATGTATACTCGAATTTTCTGGGAATGTCTCCAAAAGTATTCTTCATTGTGAACGACTTTTGCATAACTGGTAAACCATAAGAGATAGACAAAATTTTCCTACACAAAAAATGTAGATCGCGTTAAAATACACAACTTATGTCATATACATTTTTTTAGTTGAGTGAACCATTTTCAAGATATTGCTTGTTATTTCCTTAAATTTTCCAATACTTATACTTTTTCTCAAATGCGTTATTCAATTTTTACTTTCTCTACTACGTATAGTAAGTAGGGGAAGTATTGCATTCCACCCAAAAATTCGATACCGAGATTTCACCGGAAATACATGTTTTGAGACCTCCTGAATCCAAGAAAAGCATTTTTGGAAACATGTCCGTGTGTGTGTCTGTGTGTGTGTGTGTGTCTGTGAACAGCATAACTCAAAAACGAACAATCGGATAAACACCGCACTTGGTATTTAGTTTCAGTATCTTCCAAGGATGCGACACGAAGGTTTTCAAGAAAATCCCCCCACCCCAGAGTACCCTTTACATGGAAGATTTTTCGAAAATTTTAATTTTCTCAAAAATGGCTCTAACGATTTTGATTAAAATATCATATGTTTAAGGTATTTTTATGACAAATAAAATGTATATCCTGAATTTCCTGGGAATGTCTCCAAAAGTATTCTTTATTGTGAACGACTTTCGCATAACTGGTAAACCATAAGAGATAGACAAAATTTTACTACACAAAAAATGTAGATCGCATTAAAATTCACAATTTATGTCATATACATTTTTTTAGTTGAGTGAACCATTTTCGAGATATTGCTTGTTATTTCCTTAAATTTTCCAATACTTATACTTTTTCTCAAATTCGTTATTCAATTTTTTATGCCCTGGATATGCAAACAGAATAGAATGCGTCACATAGCAACCAGCGTTAAAATATTTGACTAGTGCTTAAAACCTACCATATTTCCCTTGCATCCACATGAACATTACCAATAAGATTCACATCTCGATATCTCGATTAACATGAAGCATATGGAGAATAAGCGTTTGTAAAAATAGCTTGTACAAGAGTAGAGAAAGTCATGTGAGTGTAACACATCAGATTTTTTTGTCCTGGACATGCAAAGAGAATGGAATGCGCCACATAGCAACCAGCGTTAAAATATTTGAATATCGCTTAAAAGCTACCATATTTCCCTTGCATCTGCAAGAAAATTACCAATAAGATTGACATCTCGATATCTCGATTAACAGGAAGCATATGGAGAATAGGCGTTTGAAAAATTAGATTGTACAAGAGTAGAGAAAGTCATGTGAGTGTAACACATCAGATTTTTTTAAATGTTTTTATTTTATTTAGGGGGCCTCAAAACATGTATTCCCGGTAAAAACTCGGTATTGAATTTTCGGTTGGAAAGCAATATTTTCTCTACGTACTATGTACGTGGTAGATAAATTAAAAATTGAAGGGGTGTGTCCTTCTGCCATTTAGCACGAATCGCCATTGGTTGCCAATCACAAAATTTCTACACAACCGTCAGTATTTATGTTGATGTGTTGTAAGGCTAAGGAAACATCATATTATTTTCCTGAACTTATTTACATAAGGGATCATGGAATCCTATTGTTTGTTCCGCCTAGGAAGGTTATGAAAATTGGATGAATGAGATGTTATAAAAAGCCGCAGGTACTTGATTTCTGAATACTTACTTATACTGCAGAAGAAACTCAGCTCTGGTGCTTACTCAAAGCGATGCGTAGTGTTTTTTCCAGGCTTCATGAAATTCAAATTGTACAAGAGAAGAGGTAATGACATCTGCATAACTTAGATGCTTCAAAGACTTCTATCACGCAACCTGAGCAGCTAAGGGCTCTTACATTTGTACATTTAAAGAAAACAGCACAAAAATTCATATAAGTAACTTAAAACATGCAGAACCTCTTTTCCTGGTTGACGAAGATGAACCTTTGATATGCTTGAAAGCACTTAGACGTGCTGTCTCAACGTTCAACTGTTTCTTCTAAAATACTACTTTGTGCGGTTTTAACTTTCTCTGGAGTAGGGAAAGTCTTGTGCTTGCGGCGGTACCTTGGGCGGTACTGTGCGCCAATTTGGCGATACGAGATTTTCAGGAATGGTCCCGGACTTTATGCTAGCTGGGGGACTTGCATGGATCTTGGATCTAGCGTTGGTGGTTAATAGGACTGGTTCATTTTCCTTCACGTTTATTTCCCGTCACCGTTTAAAAATCTGACTCCCGATATTACCTCGCTACACACCCACTCACGCATTTCTTTACTGCTGTGCTTCATACCATCGGCCCCATCCACCGGACTCACACTTGTTTTCAGAACAACCTCCAAGGGAATACCACAAGAAGAAGTGTTTTTTTTAAACTCTCGTGTTTCTTTATTTCAAATTTCCTATCTCCCTATTTCATTATTACATTATTTCTACCTTCTTTCTTATTGGGTACCTAGGGATTTGAGAGCACTTTCAGGCGACCTAACGGTACACTAACAAAGCGTTTTCTCTTCTCACTCGGTTAGAACAAGGGAAAAACCAACCCCGTTTCCTGCCTGCTGATGGCACTGTCTTTTCAACCCATATTTAACTTTGTATGTAATACTCACTTCCCAAACTTTTTAATAATACCATTCTTACTGTTATTAATAATTATTTTCCCTATGGTTACACTGTCTCATGCTCCACCCAAAAAATAGATATCGAGATTTCACTGCAGACACACATTTTGAAGTCACCCTGAATAAAAAAAATAGAACAAGGTTGGTGTCCGTGAACAGTAGAGCTATAAAGCGAGGCGTTGGTTAATAATGAACTTGGTATTTAAATTCAATATCTTAGAGGGATGCGACACAAAGGTTTTCAAGATAATCCCTCCACTTTAAAAATGTTCTGTTATTTTTATTTCTGAAAAACGGGATTTAGATTAAAATACCGAATGTTTAAGATGTTTATGACCAATAAAATGTTTATCTTGAATTTTCTGCAAATTGCCTCAAAGTTCTCACCATTTTGAATGAATTTTTTAAAAGCTGTAAACGTTACGAGACAGGAAAAAACCTACTGCACAAAAAATTGCACATTTTGTTAAAACAAATAATTTAGGTCAAATTTTTAATTACTGCGAAGTACTACATGTGGTGAATTGCTTTTCTACACATATCATATACACATGACCCTTTTTCTAACCTTTTTGTATTAAAGACGCCTCAAAAATGTATATTTCTGATGACATCTTGTTATCGAATTTTTGGCCCCAATGAAATACTTCCTCTTGCCTACTACTTATAAGCAGGTGGCAGAGAAAAAAAAACCTAATGGTTGTTTCTTCACATTGTAACGAAAACCATAAAATCTTTTCTATTCTCTGTTCAGAGACGTTTCAGCTAAGGTTTATGGGGGTGCCCTTCCAAGCAGGTAGGGGTTTAGCTAGTAAAAGGAGTAGCGTTTACTTGGTCTGAGGCAATTGAGGTGTAGTGATTAGTTGTATTTAGGACGCAGGTTTCTCTTTATGCACCTCAACTTAAAGACTTTCTGTACACTTCCTGGTTTATAATTTAGGGATCAATATCTAAATTTTTAGTTATTTTTAGTATTTATCTCACTCAATTAGAGACAGTTTCTATCTAAGAGCTTGATACCTTGTCCGTTCTGTGGCTTCGCATTCTAATAGAAAATTTTTCGCCGTTTCATCGGCCTGTAGACATAGACGCCAAATGGCGTTCAATATGGTATAATTCCATTGTCTTCAGGTGCTTTCTGAACTTTCCATGTCCAGTTATGAAGCTTATAGCTCTTCTGAGTGTGAGTTTATTACGCTTATAAATAAATTACTTAAATTTTCTCTAGGTTTATTAATTAATCGCGTATAGAGTTTGATTTGAGTATGGTTTTCTATTTGTTTTGGATTTCTTTCCAAACCAAAAGTCTATGTTTTACGCATTTAATGTGCTTATTCTACAGGTGGGTTCTGGTCCTATAAGAGGTAGAGATACACCCTTCTTTGCTAAGGAGTTAACCTTTTCATTTCTCGCGATACCTGTGTGTCCAGGTACCCACCGCAATTCTATTGTATTGAGGTGTAAAGACATGCTACAGAGTAAACACTGTTGGCTGATTTCTATTGTACGCGCCCGCACGGCACGAGTTCAGCATACTCTGTACCTCTCCTACTAGCTAAAGTTTTACCTGAGACTTAAGCCAGTCCACCCCACTAGCTAACTAGCTAAAACGTCACTGGGCAGACAGCGGGGAACATTTATATCAGTAACGTAACGTGGTTGGAAGATGCAGTTTTCATTTAAATTATGTTGTCACGGAAATCATTTAGGAGTGATTGGTGAGTTCAGATCTGAACCAATTGTCACAGCTTACCGCATGGCGTGTACCCTCCCCTAATATGAAGTAGACCGCCCCGCCGAGGTAGTGCAGATATGGTTAGGGTTATCTCAAACACCAACATACTAAACCAGATTAAGTTAGCAAAATTTAATAGTCTCAGGAATCATTTACACTTCCACTCAATGGGCAGATAAAATAATAATTAAAACACCAGTGGGCATACCTGGGCAGAAGATGATATCGTCCTACGCATGGTGATCCACTTTAAAATAATACTTTCACAAAGTATTTCAAGATGGCGACCGATTAGGTTCTGTTAGCACCTTCCAAAGATTGGAGGACCGAGTCTGTAAACTCAGACTACTTAAGGTAAATTCCTGGCATACCTCAGGGAATTGACCTCACACAATTCAGCAGAAAGATGGACGCTCTAGTTTCCGCGTTAGCCTGTTTTGGGTTTCTTAACAACTCTCAACTAACATGTAATATATTTTAATTTCACCTCTTGCGGAACTTACAACATTACTAAAATACTCTTTTTTATTTTTTTTATACATGAACTGTTTTTACACTCTAAAACTATCCCTATTAGTATAAATACACCAACTCCTCCTTTTTAATATACAATATATGTACTTGAGTTACACCTGGTGCAAATGTGGTGAACACTGTAGTTATTAACACATTATACACCAGGTTCATAACTACTTACATGTAAAATACACTTATTTAATAAATATACCAATTTACTTGATAGGCATACTTACAAAATATAAGATTTATAATTTTGAAATTCCTCTCTTATATTTTTGTTTAATCTTTCCTAATAGTCTACCCCTTCTGTATTTTTAAGGTTTCCAATTCTCATTTTAATTATTGGTCTCGGTAATTTCAACCGCCGAACTGGTACCCATTGATCTCTCCATTGTTTAATCTCATTACTAATCTAAAATAAAATGTAGGTCATTCTCCATTTCCCCACATGGATCTACACTTCTGTGGATCCATTCCTCCTTTCATTCCCCTCAACTTCATTGTTCCAGATCAAAAAACCATGCCCACCCTTCCCTTTCCAATTTATTGCACACTTCAATATACTTTTCCCTGCCCTAATCTTTTTTAATTTGCCTGTAAAAAACCAAAGTTCTCTTGACCTTAATACTGCTAAAAATATATTGTATATTGATATCCTCAACTCTGTCTGATTTCCTTCCAGAATCTTCTTCCTAATAATTTTCTCTCTCTCTCTTTCTCTCTCCATACATTCCCCATACCTATTTCCTCAATAATATTTTGTACAGATAAGACCCAATTACTAGGTACTGGCATAATCATACATTGTTTTACAATATTCTGGTCATCCAAGGCTCTAACCCGATAAGAGAGTTTATTAATCTTTCAATTATTAACCCTTTACTTCCTGATCTCCGTAATTCCAACAATGTTACTCCCTTTGGTGATGCAGCTGCTAAACCCAAAATTAAACGACCAAAACTTCTAAATATTAACCCCACTCTTTGGCACCCTTAATCATATCCCCAAACCTCAATCCCATTGAGTAATTTGGCTTCCACTATTGCCTTATATACTCTTTCTAACCAGTTGATTTGTATTCTTGGTATTTTAAATCACATGCTCTTATTCCCTTCATGGCAATTTTACCCTTAGCTAAAACTGCTTTCTTTTGATCATGCCAACTTCCATTACTACTTAACTGAACCCCCAAGTACTCCATTTTTCTTCTCTTTTTAATTTATAATCCTTTTTGAAAACCATCATTCTAGTCTTTTTATAATTTATCTTCAACCCCCAACTTCTGCAAAAACCTCTCAACGTGTTTAGTGCTCTCGATAATCCCCCAATAGATATGGACCTCACTACCAGATAGTCTGCAAACAACAGGGGATTTCCCTATTATTTAAAAATACCTAGTGTACAGTCATTTCATCGTGACAATATGCTCTTAATTTTGTATTTTACTTTAATATTTAAATTATTATATTCAATTTACACCTTATTTAAAGAACGGAGAACTATTGTACTTTTTATATTCTGCTTTGTGAACTTACTTTAATTTATCATCAAGAACCTTTGTGTGTTGTTCTGTGTCTTTATGAGAAAACTATTCTGGATCAGATTCTTAAATAAATGTAAGGGACACGTGTATATTGTAATAGACAGAGAAAGTCGTGTGACTGTAACACATCAGGATTTCATTCTTAATTTCATGAAAAATTGTTACTGTCTGAATCCTTCAATGAATGACCAAGGGCTCAAGTTATTACCGTAAATGAGAAACACATTGCATTTTAAATTGCCTACGTAGTTGTTATAATGAGAAATTGTAAATTAAGCTTGCAAGAAGAAGAAAAGCAGGATGATTTAATATTTCAGTACAAGTCCGATACAAAACAGAAGGACGGGAACAAAAGAGGAATTGAACAGGGGCCAATTACAAGAATCGTTTAAAATTTCACGAGCTGCTTGCCTAAACCAGACCAGTCAGCCGCAGTTGTCTCGCCGTCTTGGACACAGTCCAAGTGCAACGACCCATGCATGGAGCACCGGAGGGAAATCGCAGTTGTGCTATGCAGTCTAGATCTGCGAATTCATTCTTCTTTCACATCTAGTGCTCCTTAATTAACTCTCTAATTAGTGAATTCTCTTTAAAGCCCTCCCATGAGCCTGAAGCAACTTTATCGTCATTGTTTTTCTTTTGGAACGATAGTTCAATTGTTAACTCAATTTCCAGGTGACTTGTGTTACGTGATGGATCTCCCTTTAAATTTGCTGGTTAGAACTGGAACATATGAGTTGTCCAAAATATATCTTGATAGCATCTATAGGATATGTGAAGCAGCAATTTATTTTGAGGCTATAGGACAAACAATATTCTATTTAATGTTATGCGTTTATTTAGACGTTGTAGGATTTTGTATCATAAATCGTCAGTAGTATGTGCAAAGGCATAAAAAGCAACTGTGCTAATTTTACGTTTGTTTATTTGTTTATGCTAAGAAATTCTCAAAGAATACAACCAAGTATTCACCACAGGCTTAGCAGCTAATTTTATAAAAAATACAGATTAGCATGTTGGGATCTACTGGCAAAACATGGCAACCTATTGGCTAAAGTGCGCGAAACTAGTTCAGATTTATTCAGTTACTCAAAGCTAACATCTCTATTTTCCTTTTCCTCTTGTTTTTTTCTGTTGTTTATTTTGTCACCATACCTTGTATCTTAAATATGCACTAAATACTTGTGAATAACTTCAATAATTTGAAACTGATAAAGATATCTTATCTATTTAGTTGCTATATTTCATTTAAATTGCCTTGAAATTCTTAAAGTATATCTGCTATTTGAACTTTCACTTTAGTCATGTGTATTCCTAAGTTGGAAAACTGAATCAGAGTTGAAAAGTTAAATCGACAACGAAGTTCAATGAAATGTATTTATTGCTCTCATTATTATATTCCACTCTCTCCCCTTTACCGTTCCGAGAAGTGGTGAAACTTACAAAGTAAAAACAGGATAATGAAGTCGGATAAAAAATGGCATCCGTGCCCAGAGCCAATGCATCCTCTTGATCTTTGACTTAGATAGTTACATGTTGGAGTGAAGGCCAAAAAGGTTACCAGAAAATGATTAATTTAGGTCACCCCAACACGCACACGGGGGAAAAACTTGCTGGCAGCAAAAAGACCGGGACCTTGGTATGTAATTTTAAGGGGAAGGCATAAGTTTTTACATTACATTGAAATATTACATAAAACACGTTACCTGGGATTTATTCACAAAAACGCTTTGGCCTCTCTACATAATTTACAAAGGAAACAGAATAGAGAGAGATGCCACAGACCGTAAACCGGCCACACACGCGTCTGGCCCCAGCGACCACTTTCACTGGAGTGACGCTAACTTGCCCCCACCAACGTGTCTTGCTAGAGCCAGACAGGGCTGACGTCATGCCGACAATTTCAAACGGGTCCTTCCCTTTGGCGTGGTTGGCGCCAAAAGGAAAGACCCAATAATGTTACGTCTAGTAGCAACAATACAGTACAACAGTGCGTCTGGTAATGACAATGAAATTATTATGCCACAATATACATAAGCTGTAAAGGAGGTCTTATTTATATTACTGTACCCCATTTGTGATCCGAAATTTTCTAACTCTCTTATCCTTCTTTCAGCTTACCTATTCCTACTTATATCAGATGTAAAAGAACAAGTTGTAAACTAAATGCTAGGGTGTTAAGGTGGAGGATGCTAAGATTCAAGCCAAGGAGAAATTGTGCCCATTTATACGAAAATCTAAAATAGCTACTTTTTAGCTACTTTGTAAGCTAAAAGTACGATTTTGCTTTTCAAACAGGACATTTAATCGACTATAAGAGCAATAGTCATCCAATAACTTTGTTCTAGAAGAGAGAGGATGGAGTGTACATACTCAAACAACCGTTAGTCATATTTGCTACCCGCACCGTATCAGGGCGTGCGTCAATATTACTCCTAGCCCTTCGAGTTGCCTCATGAGTTCAAATTCTTCATTGGTGAGATGATACTCCAACAAAATTATTTTTTAGGATACTGTTTTGTTATGAAAAGAAAGGTGGACATGATTATAAATACAAGCAGCGTTCTGTAGCGATTTTGATTTATTTTTTCCCATCATCTATACTATTTCACTTCAACTGTCAATGACAGTCAGTGCTAGCTAGTTCTGAAAGACAAGTGCAATAGGTCATGATGTGAGCACGGTACACACATCCCTGGTACTCTCGATATATGATACCATATAGAATGATTAAAGAAGTGTATCCCTCTAAAGAGGTGTAAGCACTGCAGATATTTACAGATAAGTAGCACTTGGCAAAGAACTATACTTCGTCAGAAGAGGAGAGGAATTCCCGGAGGAGAGTGGTGTTAACGTTATTGCAATAAGTTGCAAACGCCGTACCTTTCCAATTTGTCTCTTGTGATCATTACCTTCTCGGAGCTTTTCACACCTCTGAAAGTATTTATTTTGCCGTGATTGAAGACCAGTAAGGAGTTGTTGAGTGGTGGATGCAACAGTCCAAAAAGGTTTTTCTAGGGGATCTGAAGGAGGTTACCACACGTGGCTCAAATACACTACTTGGGAGAAATTGTAGTTTTGGGCAAAATAAGTTGCAGAAATATAGTACTCTCTTATAGGTCACAAACTTCATCGACATTGAATCGAAGTGATTTTGGCTGATGGTAGGCAAGGTTTCGTTTCACTAGAGCTAGCAGCATGTATTTGGTTTCCATTCTTCGTTTCTCAAACTAGGTATATTTATAGCGTGCTTAAGAATATCAGCTTATTTAATTTAAGGTCCAAATAATATTGATGAAATCAAAGTGCAGCCATAGTCAATAAAGGCTTTTCATTAACATTGATTTTCAGTACTTCACTTGTCCATGTTATTTCAATCAATAAATCTGTATACTTAATTAAGCACACACCACAAACATCCACAAAAAAGACTCTTTGTATTGTCAGAAAGGATATGCATTATTATTATTATTATTATTATTATAATTATTATTATTATTATTTGGAGCGGCTGTAATTGTGTTAATTTCTTCATATCATATGTGCAGCAGTTGCTACTTATAATTTTCAGGACTGACTGACTAAAATTATCTGAACATTCAAAATGTAATCACGAGTCGCTACTGCAGAAGACGATAATCTAAGTCAGCTACAGTACTAAAATTTTGGAAGTAAAATTCATTTTGAGCAACTATTTGAAGCTTAAGAAGAATAAAATGCAAAATCTAGGGAGCCTGGCCCCGTAGCGCAGTCAGTAGAGCACCTGCCTGCTGCGCGAGGGGTCCCGGGTTGAATTCCAGGTTGGAGGGTGGGAATTTTTCTCTATCCTCCCCAGAGTCTTGAAGTATGAATGAGAGTGTGAATGTATGTGTAATCCAAAGTTACCGAACACCAACGGCAACGTATAAGCAATAAGTTCCAAAGGGTAGGCCCATTGTAGTTAAAGACGTGGTATAAATCGGACTAAAAAATCTATGATAATCGTAATAATTATATCTCCAATATATCTAGATGGAAATACGTGAAGGCATTTATTTAGGTTTAGGGAGGTACGACGGTGACTTAGTTGGTATGAACGTTGCCACCAAAGAGCTGAAATAGACCTGGTTCTCATTTTGAAAAATAATTTATCTGTGATAACCAAAACTTCACTTAAAATACACAATTCCCATAAAAGCTTATTCTTAACGGTATTCATGTTTGCTTCCACTGTGCTCTAACTGTGAGAAGGAGAGGATTTTACTTAGCCCAGAACAAAAGGGCAAGTTCTATTGTGGAGGTACAATGAGCTTCGGGTTCCGAAATTCTGAGGTACTAATTATCCTTGATGAGAGACATTTAGGATTCTTCGCAGTCGTGCCAACTCTAAGAATAGCGTTGCCGCAGACAGCTTGGTTACTGGAAGAAAAACAGCTCTACTTTAATTAGGCGTGACGTCACGAGCTGCCACTCCCGTTGGCCCTTCAATTAGACCTGATGTCCTGGCGGACCGCCGAGTCCTTGATATCTTGTTATCCTCCAGCTGCATTTGGTGTATGTGTTACGGGAGATCCTTTACCGGTCCCTAATGAATTAAATTCAGCGGAGTCTTTCTTATACGCTCGTCCTTTTCTTTGCTATGCAGATGGTGCGTGGGTTTCACGTAGTTAGGACGAGAAACTGCTACAAACTACATGTGACCTGCTAAGTAAGGAATTTGTAATTATAGTTGAAGCGATGCGAACTTGAGTGAGAAACAAAATGGTTCATGTTTTGGAATTTGTAGTGTTTCAAAATCTCATACTATTAATTCTGTAGATAAAATTTTAAAAACATTTGTGGTGAGAGGATTTTATGAATTTATAAGTTCTTATTATTTCAAGGAGATACTCGGTTTATATTCAACATGGTCCGCAGAAGTTACAAGTTTGTAAATAAATTTATTTTCCTCAGACGCTAGGCGAATCCTGGATTGGATAATTTGATCCGTGGATTTCCCTATCATCCTTACATCACTATATTTCATTTCCTTCTTCTTCACTGACATACCAGGCATTGGGCTGATCACTCATCATGGATATGCCATGATCCAGTGCTTGTTTCCTCCTCGATAGGCTACTGACCTAAGGCATCAGCTTATAAGTTCTGGGGGCGTAAATCCTACCAAGAGTAGGGTAATCCGTTAAGAAGAACTAAATAAATAAAATGATTCACTTACAAAATAATAGATATTTATTATATTAATGTTATAAGGTATCTTGGATTGGATTGTGAAGTGGAAAGGATTCGGCACTGATCCAGTAAATCCGGATATTGTACCGACGCCACACGAGAGAGTGCCCCAGGAGAGAGTGATGAGGTGAAGAGAGACACCGCCTACAACCACGAGGAAGGCACTGTAATGCCAGGGTCCCTATAGTTTCCAGATAGAAACGCCCCAACGTTGGACTGGCAGACCAGGGACGCCGCCTCACACAGAGTCCAAATCTTATCCCCAAGGGACGGTCCTTATACCTGTCAACCAGCCGAAGGCCAAGCGACGGAGAAAGTTCACATAGAGCATGCTTTTCCCAACGCTGCACCGTAATATCATCGCGGACACATTCAACACTGAAATAGACCAAACGGGGTGAAGGATGAATGAAATGAAACGGAGGGAAAGGAAACTCGGGGAATGAAAGAAACTACTCTACCATTCGCACTGACGACCCGGAAAACCCCCAAAAAATCCAGGTGTCAGAGTGAGCGACCTCCGGGAATCGAACCTGAGACCTCTGAATGCGGGCCACAAACGTTACCGCCTGACTTAGGTACTTGTACTGTATTTTACTACACTGTGAGATTGGAAAAATTATTGAACGAGGTCGAAGGCAGGGTTTGATAGCAATTCCAGGATGTTAATAATAAGTTATAATCGTGTATGTACAACGCTTTACCTAACTTAATAAACAACATATTTGTTTTAGCCAATTGATTAGCGCAATTTCATCCTACAAGGTGCGATAGGTTTTTTCTTTATAACAGACTAGCTGGCTGCCCGGCGTTGCAGGGGTGTCTTTTTAAACTTTAATGACAAATTAACTTCACTTACCTCCATACGTTTCTTATCAAATGATTGTACATGATCTATAAGACTTTTACTCATTAGAACTGTACTTTCATATAGATCCGGCTATTCCTAATAACGGATGAAAAATCCCTTGATATTCACGGTAAGGGATGTGAAACATTGGCGGAAGCTCTAAACCTTCCCACGACAGTCTTTCTGGTTCTGGAAGTGCATAGACTTGGGTACCCTTGGGAGTGGAACTATCATCAGAGACGGGATGGTGGAGTGGAGTATCGGTAGATGTGGTTTCTATTTCATCCTGTAGTTATTTAATAGCATTAAATCACACAGTTTTCACATAATGCAGAAATCCTTAAGAAAAAAATAGAGTGAAGGTGGTGAATATGAAGATTTCGCACTCTCAAGCCACTAAAGTGTATAGTATGTAGGTTGCGAACATCGAGAAATACAATCTTGTACTGTTCAATTAAAACATATTGATTTACTGATTTCTAATGTTAACATGTGACCCTCTTTAACAATAATTTATCCTGCCCTGTTGATGAAGTTGATTTTACATGAAGTATAATGGAAATGAAGCAGAAGTTTCTGACATGAGGGTTATTATTGGCATTGGTACTGTATGCGTATCGTAGCGTAATAAACAGACTCGATTCTCTTTTGTTTAGGTGTGTATTAAATGCTCAATCGTGTCCATCTATATACATACTGCTTGGAATGAAATATCCGCGACTTTTGTATTATTTTACATGCAATAACAACAACTGTTTTCAGCTCAATGACATTGTCAACTAAAAGACTGCTTTCGCAAGGAAGTTCTTTCATAAAGGTAAACGTATGTATCACGAAGGGGCCCCCGGAACAGGGGGAGAACACTGCGCGCAGGCCTATCGGCCCATTGTGCTTCCATGTGACCCCTGGGAGGGAAGGATGAAGGGATTAGACCCGAAGGAGGACCAGATCTAAATGTCGACGAGCGCAAGCATGGACCGGGTCCTCAACGTTTCCAGATAAAATCCATCCGTCGCCACCCGGTCCCCCACAAGCCACCAACCTCCAGGGTCACCTGAAGCGGAACCCCACGCTGAGGAGAGACCTAACTGAGCAGTACCGTAGCGACGCCAGGGAAGAAACTTTTACAGAGCGCAAGCCACCGGCCAGCCGCAACCCGCCGAACACCGTCGCCTGGTCCTACAACCCTGATATAAAGAAGATGAGGTACAGGAAATGAGAAGGAGAGTCGTGGTAGAAGATCAACTACCCCAGCATTCGCCTGATGGGCCGGGGAAACCACGAAAAACCCATGGGCCAGAATGGGCGGTCGCCGGGATCGATGCCGGGACCTCCCGAATACGGGCCGCAGATGTAACTGCCTGAACCATCCCGCTTGGTAAGTTCTTTCATAACTCCAATGTGTTCGTATTTAAGTATAGGGGCTTTGTGAATAACTTTTAAGCTTTATTAGTTTACGAAATGAAATTATGTCTTTTTTTATAATCGCATGTCCGTAAGTAAGACTTGTGCTTTTTAATGATGAAGGAATTATCAGAATCGGTTTAATGGTTCTTGAGATCACTCTACACATACACACACACACACACACACATTTTCTCTCTTCATAATATTAATGCAGGTAACTAAGGGACGTAAGCCAACGCTGTTGAAGTGAGTTTAATCGAGGATGCAGATATTTAAAATTCTGAAAGTAACTTAATTGAATGTGTAGTACCATATAAAACTAGAGTATAAACAATTCGAATACTGATATTCCAAGGATAATTCAGTTGTGTCGAGGGTGATGGTAGAATACTTTAGTGAAAAGGCTGCATCCGATAAGTCAAGTTCAATGTGGACTCTATAATCCAGGTTATTGGGTACACTTTTATGTGTTAAGTAGAGAAGTTTTGCATTTCCCTCAAAATTTCTATATCAAGATTTCAGCGGAAATACATGTTTTGAAGCTCCCCGAGTCCAGAAAACAATTTTACAGAAAGGTCAGCACGCGCGCGCGCGCGTGTGTGTGTGTGTGCGTGTGTGTGTGAAGAGCACAATACAAAAACAAAACGTCGGTAAATACCAAACTTGGTATTAAAGTTCAGTATCTTCCAAAGAAGTGACACGAAGTTTTTTTTAAGAAAATTGCCGCTCATACACTAACCTTTGCACGGAATATTTTTCGTAACGTTCTATTCGTTGAAAAAGCCTCTAACAATTTTGATTAAAACACCATATATTAAACATATTTAGATGATGGGAATAGTCTTTGAAGCTCACTTCTTTTGGAAGAAATTTTGTAAACCTGGTATACCTTAAGCGTTAGAGAGGAAATCTATTTCCGCATATCTGTTATTGATGGTTCGAATGATTCATTACTTTCGTCATTCTTTTCATATCCTGTAGATTTTAAGTTGTTTCTTGGGTTTGCATAGAACCAGTATGGAATTCTAAGGCAGCGTACAACGCCCAGTTCTTAATATTTGACTATTGTTGTTCTCTTTGTATTATAACGAAATGTGTAATGTAGCTATTTCTGCAAAGGTTTTGTTTGTTTTTAAGTTCCATTTATACCCCGCCATTCACTACATAGGTCTTATCGTCGGCCTTAGCTTTGGAATTTATTGCCTATTGGAAGTAGTGTAAACACTTTTTTAGGTTTTTATCATTAGATCATACACACTTATTCCTCATTCATACTTACAGACTCTGGGGAGAATACGGAATAATCTTGCCTAGAGAAAAATTCCCACCCCCAGCTGGAAATCGAACCCGGGACCCCTCGCACATTAGGTGGAGCTCTTTCGACTGAGTTACGGGGCCAGCCTGCAATCTCTATTAAAAAGAAGTAGAGAGAAAAATAAGCTTTCGAAATAATATTTCGCATACCCACTAAGAAACCATAGAAGTAGAGAAAGTCATGTGAATGTAACTCATTAGAATTTTTTCCAGCATGATGTGATTATAAATACACAGACAGCGACTAAATACAAATTACGCTGGCATTTTAGTTAGGTCGGCATGTTCGTATCTTATCCGTGCCCTTTCCATGGAGACGTGTTACCCTAACATTATAATATGCGTTACTCTTCTTTTATTGAGAGTGATATAAATGGAAGCGATCCGGAGAATATTTTCTTCTTCATGGAATTACGCATTGGCCTGTTTCCAGTCAAAAGAGGATTATTGGTCCGCTGCAATGTTTCCCCTGTGGCTGATAATGTATCATAATTGGGTATTCTGTGTATACACATCATCGGAATCTGTCGGCCCTCGTAGCCGTGGTCGCTGGAGCATATAGCTTCTGCGCTCCGCCAAGCTGAGGGTCGCGGATTCAAGTCCCACCATGACATGGGTGTTTGTGTGTCTGTTGTTGTGTATATGTAAGAGTAATTACGCTAATAAGCGGTAAAGTAAACAAGAGGAAAAACATAATAATAATAAACTGGAAAAACAGCGGAACATTAAAAATCAAACAAACCCGTTGCTACCAGCTTCTTGTAGTTCTGCCTCTCACAACTTAGGCCACTGGCGTATTCTGCCATCACTTCCTCGTTACATAGGTCGCCCTATGAACATTCCCCCCTTTCGGTTTGATTTATAGCATTTTTCTTGGTAGCCTGCTTTCGTTGATTCTATTTATATGATATTTCCACATTTTACTTTCTCTACTACGCACTTACAGTAATTAGAGGAACTATTATATTCCACCTATAAATTCGTACTGGAGTTCACTGGTTTTGCATCCCCTTTGGCCCCAAAGAAACATTTGTGGAAAAACGAAAATTCGGTTAGAAATGAAACTTGGTATTTAATTTCAGGATCTTCCAAGAACTGAACGCGAAGATTTTGAAGAAAACCACTATTTATACAAAAAATGTTTAGTTATTTTTTATTTTCTCAACACTGGCTCTGACGATATTATGTCTAATCTATTTTTGTGAGAATTAAAAACGTATATTTTGAATTATCCGTGAACAGCCTATGAAGTCCTCTTTATTCCAAATTACTTTTGCATAATTGGTAAACCGTCAGATATATACAAAATCTTAGTACGCAAGATATGTATATCTCATTTAACCATACAATTTATATAAAATAATGTTTTGTGTAGCGTTTACTATTTCCGAGATATGTTTTGTTATATCCTTTTCTTTCTTTTTCGTGTTCATGCAAAGGGAACAGAATTTCAAAGGCATTACGTAGTGATCGATTTCAAAGAATTTGGCTATCGTTTTAGGTTAGTGTGTTGTTATTATACCTACAAGGAAATATGTAAATGAATAATGACGTTTTATCTTTATTAACAAGAAGTAGATACAAGAATAAGCTTTTGTAAGAATAGTTTGTAGAAGAATGAGTAGAGTAAGTCAGGTGAGTTCTAAAATTTCTCCTATTGACTAATCTATAGGTCTGCTCGTATTTCTTTACTGGTTAATCTATTCCACTTAGTTACTCCCTCAACACAAAAATTTCATTTTTACTGCTTTGCACTTTTATTTATTTTTTTAACCCAACGTTTATTTCTCCGATGAAGTATTCCTGGAACGTCCATGACTTTATAAATTTTCAACTTTATTACTATTATTTCACACATGCGTTTCTAATAAATATTATTATCTATATCTAACATTGTCATATTTATGGCAGCTTGTTTGTAATTCTTTCTGTAATGTTGTATATGCGTAATAATATGTTCTAATTTATTTTGTCTAATAGTGCGTAGTTTGTTATAGAAAATTTCAGGTTAATTTTGTCTATCTTTCCTTTTTATCTGTTCAGCGTGCACTTTAACATGCGCATGTTAATGCGGGAACTGGCGTTATTTCATTAAATTTTAATTGTGTGCTTAAAATATTGTGCTGCAGGTAGCTTCAAGCCACCTAATATTGCAGGTGTGCAGGATTAAGAAAGAAGGGGTGGAAGGCATTAGATTCTCCTCCACAGATTATGGCGTCTAACAAGGGATTATTCTCATTTTGGGATGTGCTTCCGAGAAGTACTTCTATAATGAAGAATTCATATACGGAACATCAGCGGCTAATGGGCAATACACGCCATACAGGAAGGTAGTAACGGCGGCGTCAAGTCGTAAAGTATGGACAGATAGACAAAGAAGATAGAATTGAGTTGCTGCAGCCAACTCTCCACAAATAAGTCGGTGGTAAAGGGACATTTTCGTTATACCTGTTTGTGGCTATACCATTAGGGACAACTAGTTTAAAGAAAAACTGTCCGATCGTCTTTTCCATTTCCATTAACACTGTAATCTCTCAAGCAGTTGAAGACACCAAAAGACGGGATGGCTTAGACGGTAAGTCTGTGGCCTGCATTTGAGAAGTCCTAGGTTCGATTCCCGGTGACCGCCCACTCTGACTATGGGTTTTATTGTTTTCCCCTGGTATTCTAAGCGAATTCCGGGGTGGTATATTATATTACGAATTCTCCGTTCTCCACTTTCCCGTCACTTTATCTCTCACTTTCACGTTTCAGGCATGTTTTCAGGTCCTGTGGTGCTGCCGATGTTGGTCAGAAGGTGTGGATGCTTGCGCATTGAAAATATTTCTCCCAGTAAACGCCAGGGTGCGTTGTCCCTCGCTTCGCCGCCCTTCCTCGGGTTCTTCGCCTCTACTGGTGCGCGGGTGTTCAAACTGGGAATATTCGGGACTTCTGCGTGTCTCTGTGGACTTGTCTGCCTGCGAACATGAGACCTCCTACGGCTTCCGCGCCTCATCCCTGCCTTCCGGGGGATATAGACACAATAGATCAAGCTAATCGCAGTGCAAGTTAAACACATCTTACACCCACTGTGCTTTTCCTTCACGCTGTGGCCACCATACGGTCGCAGCGCGAACTCTTGCCGTAACAGTTGCAATATCCACGCAACCGACTCACGTTCTTATATTTGTAATTACAACGACAATAAACAAAAATCTTATCATAAGAGATGTTAGAAATTATGTCTTTATCTATCCGCACATTTCCAGCGTTTTCTCTGGAAATTTTCATTCACTCTCGAGAGTTGAAAATCGGAAATTAAGTGGATTTCTCGCCTGATATTTTCTTTTAGTTCTTGCAATGTTGGGGGTTGTGCATATCCTACTTTTAAGGTTTCGCTATAGATAAAAACTACAGTTAAATCAGGAGATTGCGAGGACCATAATTCTTGATTAATTACTTTATCCCCCAAAATGCCCTGAATATAAATTAGTGACTCAGCTGTATGCACGGTAGAAGGTCTTATTGGAAAAATGCAAACTAACGTTCAATATCGGCGAGCTCTTCAAAAAATGGTGTACTACGATTGCGTTTATTATTTATGGAAAAAATACGTCCTATTATTCTGTAAGCATTTGCTGCATACCAATTTTAGTGCCATGCAAGGGAATCTCGTGTGTAAATTCAAGTTTCTCTGTGCGCCAATAACTCTTATTTTGCGACGAAATACAGCCATATAAATGGAACCATGCTTCAGAGAAGAATGTTACGTATGAGTCAATTACTCTTATCATTGACATTTTGCAAATCCAATCATAGAGATTTACCCGTCTATGCTGATTACATGAATTTCAACGTTTCTTAGAATGAGGTATGCGTTTATTGTCATTCTAACTCACTATGACAGTGCATCAGCTTACACCACTAAGGTAAGAATGGAGTTTCTGCAAAGAACTGAGACAAAACTATTCACCCTATACTCGACCTCGTACCGTGGGATTTCTTCCTGTAATTATGAGAGCGTGAGGTGTATCGGCGGGAGTCCGAGCTGTGGCGGTTGGCGCGTGAACCGTCATGCTGTGGCCTTTGAATGTTCTTACACAAATCAGCACATAGACCTCATCTTCGAGACTGGTTTAGAACTTCCTGTACATTTTCCTTTTGATTTCAGCAGATTTAACCTTTATAATATCTCGAAAAGTTGTTTTTCATTCAATACCTATTGTTATGGTATTGTGGAAGTGCAGGAGAATTTCTGTACTTAAAGGCACCATCGCCTGTTGTGCTACTGAAAAAAAACTGCAGGCGGAGGGTTAAAGCCAGTAAAACAGACGACAACTGATAGGCTCAGACATAGGAGGTATTCCTAACGGCTGCAGATATTACATCCTGACGCCGGAGGGTCCTCCACAGGCCTATTCCCCAAGGAGAGATCTCTTTGAAGGCCTCACACTCAACGCCAGGATAGACAGTGCCATAAAGTAAACTCCACCACCATAAACTCTGCCCGCTCTCCATTTGCCTGACCTTTTGAAACTGGTGATCCTCCCATAGTCACAATATTGGGGGCAGAAAAATTCGCGGTATTATATAATCTACTCCAGAATTCTCCTATCAACCAGGGATACCGCGAAACATACCCAAGGAATATGCATACCCCGGCACCCTCAAATGCCAGTGTATCCGTTACCGCAAAGTCATCTCGCTTGGTTTGCTCATGGTGTAAGCTTAGTTTTTATTTTTAATGTTTTATATGTGTATTTTTACTTTCTCTACTACGTATAGTAAGTAGGGGAAGTATTGTATTCCATTCAAAAATTCGATACCGAGATTTCACCGGAAATACATGTTTTGAGATCCCCTGAATTCAAAAAAAGCATTTTTGGAAGCATGTCCGTGTGTGTGTCTGTGTGTCTGTCTGTCTGTGAACAGCATAACTCAGAAACGAACAGTTGAATAAACACCAAACTTGGTATTTGGGTTTAGTATCTTCCAGAGATGCGACACGAAGGTTTACAAGAAAATCCCCCCACCCCAGAGTACCCTTTACATGGAACATTTTTCGAACATTTTAATTTTCTCAAAAATGGCTCTAACGATTTTGATTAAAATATCATATGTTTAAGATATTTTCATGACAAATAAAATGTATATCTTGAATTTTCTGGGAATGTCTCCAAAAGTGTTCTTCATTGTGAACGACTTTTGGTAAACCATAAGAGATAGACAAAATTTTACTACACAAAAGATGCAGATCGCTTTAAAATACACAGTTTACGTCATATACATTTTTGTTGTTGAGTGAACCATTTTAGAGATATTGCTTGTTATTCCCTTAAATGTTTCAATACTTATTTTCTCAAATGGTAATTCGTTATTCATTTTTTGTCTTGGATATGCAAAGAGTATTAAGCTATGGAAAAGGGAATAGTGCTGCACCTAGCAAACAGCTATTAAGAGATATGTGTGTGCTTAATGGCTACTGTATTTCGATACTGCCCTTGTAAATGTATATTCCCCTGCATCTACAAGAAAATTAGCAATAAGATGGAGTCTGTGAATGTTTATTTCGATTAACATGAAGTAGATGGAGAATAAGCGTTTGTAAGAATATTTTGTACAAGAGTAGAGAAAGTCATGTGAGTGTAATATATCAGATTTTTTATCATTCCACCCATTGTAAAAATTGCACTTTATAAACTGACTGTGCCACTAATAACACTTTTGTCAATGGAAGTGTTTATTTCTCAAACAGTTAAATTTCGCCACAGACCATAAGCAATAAACAGCGCTTCAATTGGTACCACCGACTTCCTAAAATTCAGACGCTGAAGTGAGCATGTTCCCTTGTAAGAAATGAGTGGCGAATTATTGACAGTAGTATCAAAATACCCCCGCAACTTGACGATATCGTATTTGGCTGGCTTAATCGCAAACTATGCACTACTTATTTACAACTGTAATACTGTAAGTCTACACGCTTTGCACCTATGTTCTTTAGCCATGTTAAAACATACAGACCTCAAATGACCTAATGTATTTGCATATAGAGGCATTTCTAAGGGGCAACTAATATCTAAAATTGCCAAAAAAAATACATTTTTAATTTTTATACTAATAAATATAAACGTTCTCTTTGATTGTATATGTATTTTATCATGGTAGGCACAATTGTAAATATATTTTTAAACATGGTACATCATCTACCATTTTTACCCTGAATTCTGAACCACTTCAAAGAAAAAATCATAACTGCTATACTGTTTGAAGTAGAAAGGTAGATTTAGCTCATCTTTTAGGTGATGGTGTATTCTAAAATGGATACCACATCTAAATGCATCATCTTCATATTCCAAGCAATGTGTTTTTACTTTCTCTATCCCGTAGCTCAGGAAGAGAAGGTATTGCCTTCCGCCAAAGAATTCGATACATAGATTTCAAAGGAAATGCATGTTTTGATTCCTCTAGGTACAATAAAGAGTTTTAATTATGCTACGTATAATAAGTAGGGGAAGTATTGTATTCTACCCAAAAATTCGATGTCAAGATTTCACCGGAAATATACATTTTGAAGCCTCCCGAGTCAAAAGGTCCGTGTGTATGTCTCTGTCTCTGTGGTTGTGTGTATGTGTCTGTGAACAGCATAACTCAAAAGCGAAAACTCAGATAAATACAAAATTTGGTTCAGCATCTCCCAAAGATGCGACACGAAGATTTTTAAAAAATTCCCCCATAAACTACCCTTTACATGGAACATTTTTCGAAATTTTTGATTTTCCAAAAAACGGCTCAAACCATTTTGATTGAAATGCCATATTATTAAAGATATTTGTATGACAAAGTGTATATTTTGAGTTTTCTGGGAATAGCCTGTTATGCCCTCTTTATTCGAAAGGAGCTTTGTATAATCTTGTATAACTATTAGACGTTAAGAATAGACGAAAACTTACTATAAAAATAAATGCAAATCTCTTTAAGACACACATTTATTTGAAATAACTTTTATGTGCCATCACACATTTCCAGGACATCTGGTATTACTGCTTCAATTTGGTCAATACTTTGTCATTCCTTTTATGTCCCTTCGATTTTCAGTTGTTTCTGCAGATTACTTGGAAGCAGTATGGAATTTTAAGGCCAGCATATAACGGCCAGTTCTTAAGTATTTCACTATCACTTTTCTCTTTGTATCCTAACGAAATGTTTAATATAGCTATTTCTGCAGTTTTATATAGATATACATGAAGTATATAGAAAAATAAACTTTTGTGAGAATCATTTGTATACCCAGTAATAAACGATAGAAGATAAAGAAATTTATATACATGGAAGGCATAGGATAATTTATTTGTAAATATATGTGCAATTTTTTTCCAGTTTACTTTGAACAGTTTTTTCACCTGAATGACATTTTCTGATATAAATAAGCGTTTTCACAGGAACCTTTAAAAGTATCTAAATGTGTTATTTATACTATAAAAGCAAAACCTCAATTATTTTGCTAATCTATTTTGGAGTTAATATTTTGCTTAGTTATATTCTAAAAGATTAATAGCTAATACATTTATTAAAGAGTTTGTAATCAGTAAAATAATTCCGCCTTTTTTTAATAAACCTCATTAGTGTATCAATATAGATCCGTAACGAATCAATTTTGCAGTAGCGTCTAATATGTGTGTGTTCGTAATAAAGTTTATATGTAACGATTTGTGATTTTTAATTAATTATGATTTAATTTAAAATATGCTCTGACTATATGCCTATATATTTGGTAGAGTAAGTATATTTTAACAAGGGTGGTGCGGCTGTAGAATAGCTTCACACACTTTACACAAGTTATCGTTTTAAAATCTCACTTCTTTATTAATTCTTGAAGGTATTTGAATAATATATCAAATAATAACAAACTACTGAATTATTTACGTATGCAGCTGTATGACATTACTTTCTATATGTTGCTAACGAACTGCAGTTTACAGAGATCTTCTAAGTTGCTTATTCGCATTAAAAATTATAAATTTATACCTCTGCGAATATATAATGAAATTTATTTTGCAGTTGTAGTAATTATCTGTTCCTAACTACACTTTTTAGAGGCCAAAATTTATCTTGTTCGCACTGCACTAATATTTCACATCTGCACACTGAGCTTCGTCTATTGAACTGACTTGGTTTGGGTAAGCTACCTCTTAATTAAAATTTTAAATTTAATGTTTCTATTTTCTGATTGGCTAAGCCTACTCTAGCAGAATACCGTTGGTTTGACTTTCGTTGGCTTTTTGCACCCACGTGACTGTCTACAAACTTTTCGATCTTACATCAGTATTTTTCCATCAACCGTTGGTAGCCTTCCTTAGCTCTCTAACTTTCTGCAACGGTTACAACTTATTGTTCAGCCACTCTCTTCTTTCCACTTTATGACACTATTTGCTTAAAAAATAGATTCACATAATATTTCACACACATATATACAATAAATATACATAACACAATGGCTGTAATATACACTTTATAGGAATTGCTGATCGCTTATAGGCGGGCTATTATATTTATATTGTATATTTAAATTGATAGCAGTTAAGGGATTAAAAAATAGTGCCTCAAATTATATCCGTAACAATTTCAGTCGGATGTTTTAAACAGTCCCTGAGATAAGGGGCGGCACACGTTTTTTATTTCTTCTTAAAACTGTCGTTTTAACTTAAATTTCAATACCATCTAAGCCTATAGACTACTTTGGTTTATTTTTCACACACTAGTGCGGATATTTAGCTTTATCCTTGTTTTGGCAAGACTTTTGGACATAAACCTTTGTCCTATGTCGGTCACACACAAGCTCTCCTCAAGGGTCATTTAGCCATTAAGATGTCATATCTATTGCTTGTTTTTGATGATCAATCAACGTCCTTTGCCCGAGTACGGTGAATGAATGAAATAGGTAAAATGAGCCCGAGTCCAAAGGTCTTAGAGTTACTCGAAATTCGTATTCTCAGCATAAGGGAAAACCCCGGGAAAAACTAATCCGGGTAACTCATCCTAACCGAGATTCGAACTCGGGACTGTTGGCTGTGAGGCAGACACGCTGCCACCACATAGAGGCGGGCAAACAGTATGTTAACACGCTATACAGGAAGCATGGGGGAGGGTGTATCCATGGTAACCGCCTTAAGAAAAACTCGCACAACTTACTACCGACCCTGACGTCTTCTTGGCGTATATTTCCCTCCCCCCACGACCTCTTTGCGTCAACAGGCTCAAGGGCCATTGTGGAGCTGTTGAAATGCAGGTCCTTCTTTCTTCCTCCGCTGCTTCCTGTCCGAGCATCAGACCTTCATCCCCAAGGAGCTCAACTTTGTAATAGAATTTCTTATATAGAATTCCCTTTCTGAAAGGAAACCAACTGAAAGGGCAGGAGTTCGAGAGGGAAAGGCGCTGTGTAATGCTAGTTATTGTATGACTTCTTTTCCGGGAGCGGTAAAAAGATTTTGCTTATGAACTGTGTTGAACTTTAACTTCAAGATGTCTGGGTCCAAGTATATTTATTCTTGCAGCGAATAGAAGATAAAAGCACGTAAAACTGCCTCATTTGTATAAAGTCCCTCATACTCCGCAGACAGTATGTTATAACTACAATACCAAGAAAGGATGAACATTTTATCCAAGGAAATTGTAGAAAATTGCGTCTTACGGCTTGCATAATGAACAGTATGGTTTAAAGCACTAAAACACCTACTGTTTTTTTTTTCAAGCAAGCGTTTCATTTACGCAAATACCTTATTTATCCGGACTAAGTGGGCCAAAACGTAATCCGGAAAATCAGGAAACAAACTATTTAAATGAACATAAACTTCGATTTACGGATCCATGCAAAAGCAGAATACAATAATTCTTTACGTAACTGTATAAGAAAGCGAGTATTTTAAGGACGAGTAAAATGTTTACGGCCAAAGCAAAGCTGAGGCTGCAATATCGAAACGATAGTTTGTCTCATACTATGTCGAAATAGTTAATTTGCGAGGGCGATACTAAAAATTTTAAAATGCCATGTTTTTGAAAACAAATCAAAATTATTTGTATTTGACATCTACTTTCCATGTTTTGTGAGTTGATTCTCGTGTAATTTGTTCGAGTTTCTCTAATACTTTGTTAATTATCATCATTTAAATATTTTGTGTTCACCAAAAAATAAATTTTACTACAGAACATTTTCGGGCTATGATTTTTTCAAGACCTTAAATCGTCATTATCGCCTAAACAATATGAAGATCGGCTTAGAAATACATTTGGCAAAGGATCACCATCTAAGGCACCAATTTATAATTGGTATAGTGAATTCAAAGGAGATGGGTGTGATGAATTTCGTGAAGGACGCCCAAGAACTGCTGTTACTGATGAAAATATTGCCGCTGTTCGAGCAGTGCTTGAAGATGATGTTATGAATTCATTCGGGGGACATTGGGCATTGGTTTGAGTCAAATCCAGAACATTTCACATCAACAGTCGTGAAGAAACTTTGTTGTCGATGGATTCCATATAAACTGACTCCCGATCAAAAATAACAACGCAATGATTGGTGCATTGAAAAAATTCCAAGGCGGAACTTCAAATTTGGTTTGGAAAAGCCTTACTGTGATGAATTTCGATTTATTGTGAGGCAGTGCTTTAACACTAAAGCGATTTCAGTCTAATTGTATAATATATAATTCAATAACAGCCCGCCTTAAAGCAATATGTGTATGTAACAATATACAAAAAAGTTATGTTACAGTCATTGTATATGTTTGTATTATTGTATCCATGTGTAATGTTATGTGAATATAGTACGTAATTTAATAATGTAGGAGCTGTGAGAATAATAGGTTAAAACTTGCTAATAATGAGGTAACAATGAGGTAACCTTGAGGTAATAATGAATTAGTAAGTTTAAATGTTACTTGTGATTCTTGGAAGCAATAATGTAATTTTAGTAACAGTTGATAGAAATAGCCAATCAATAACCAGAAAAAAGCTTTAGTTACATGAAGGTATTATTTGGATTAGGAATAACCAATCAGAGACTTGAAATACAGAGATTTACAAGTTTAAGCGGTTGAAATCAGTTAAGTTGCCTGCAGACAGTGTTCCTAACCGGACGCAAGACACCTCCTCGAGAAGTATAATACGTATTGGTGTGAGACGAAAATGGTTTACGTCTTAAAAAGTGCAAGTATTTAAAAAAAACATCTCACAGCTCTCTCTCTATATCAGTGAAGTGTTATTTAAATCGTATCAAGCATTAATAAAAGGAGTAAAGTAAAATTATAATCTGTGTAAGCCTACATTCTTAAGTCGCACCACAACCCTGTTAAGAGAAACATGTCTCTAACAATAATACTGACCTCAGCGGAGGCAAACATAAATATATAATACTTAAAGAAACAGTCAAATTACAAAGTTAATATTTTAAAAAAATTGGGGCAACGGCTACCGGGTACTATACGTGCAGTTGCAACTACTTCAAGTTCGGATCCCCAACAGTTGAACTATAATACATCTTCAAACTTGCATTCCATACGTGGAAATAATAAATTTACTTCTCAATTATTATGAAACTGAAAAGCAAAGTCAATCGGCTCAATGGGTCTTTCGAACAGAACCTAAGCCTACAAAAGTCCGACGAATTCGCAATGCTAGTAAGAAGAGAGTTGCAGTTTTATTTCTAAAACGGATCATATTCCTACTATAGCATTAGATGATAGACGTACTGTAACTTCCAATCGGTATACAAATGTCTGTTTACCGCAAATGTTTGAAAAAGGTCATGGAAAAACGCCCGAAAGGAAAAAAGCTGCATCATGACAATACATTGTCGCAAGAGCAAAACTAAAAACTGAGTATCTGGATGCCCTAAAGGTCAGCACCCTGGACCATACAACCTGACCTAACACCCTGTGATTTCTTTTAGTTTCGAAAAATTAAACATAGAATGCGTGGATTCACTTTTTCGTCATCAAATGAAGCAGTGGAACATTATAAAAGCTAGTTTCTTAAGTGCCTCAGGAAGAGTGGCATCATTGCTTTAACGACTGGTTCCATGGATTGCAAAAATGTATTGATATTAAAGAGCAATATATTGAAAAACAATAAAATCATGAAAAACGTTTAAAACTTATCCTTGTTTTATTTTCTAAAACTTCTCATCTTCGGCCTCCTATTGGTTAAATATTGTATCAACTGCATTTTCTGTTGAACATGAACTCAGTCACATGTTTCATAATTATGCTCTTTGCAGGATCAATAGTTAAGATACTGGTTGAACAGTTGAAGGCATGTTGCTGTTGGAGTACGGAAAATAACTCAACGGAAAGGTTCCACTTGACATACTGGTTTGGAGACGTAAAGCGTGAAATTCCAGATAGTATGAAACAGAAGAAGTGAAAGTCGTCCAGATGAGACGTCTACGATTGCTGTCGGTAATGAAAACCAATGCGACGTAATCTCACACACTAGTTTTATTTTTCTGTCACACTGACCATAGTTAACATGAACATTTTTAAGCTGATTGATAAAATAAATCAATTTATAAATAATTGGAAAGAAGGTATCCCAAGAATGAAAGAACACCGCATGTCAAGGATAATATTGGGTTATACACCAGAAGATAACAGAAATGCTAGTAGACTCAAGAAGCGAGGGGTTCAACTTTTTTATTAAAAATCTATGACACCGGAACAAGCCTCAAATGGTTTAACCCGTGAAAGCTGTTAAAGATGATGGTGAGGAGGAGGAGGAAAATGAACGAAGTTATAATCCATGTTATATGAAGGGGTGGTCTGAATACCGCCTCTATGAAATACTTTTACTACAATTGATATCAAGGAAAGTCTAACCAATATATTATAATCTTGCCTTCTAGAAAAAATTAAATTAAATTGAGTTTTGTTTATGGACGCTCTTTAACTACTATGGTCCTTAGCATCCCATTCTATATTGGGCGTGAAAGATCGGTAATTTTGCTCAGAGGCCTCTTTATCAGGCTTGGGGTTCTTTTACGTGCCGTGAATCTACGACATGGGACCACCGGCTTTACTTCCCTTCCGAAGGAAGCCATGCTAAGGATTTTTACGCCTGAAAAAATGGAACAGGAATTGGTAAAGAATTATTTGCATGTGTCGTTAAACTCGACGACAGCTATAGCATCTAGATGAGCGCTTTCATCAGCGGCATGGAGACGAAGATTAAAGTTATTGCTTCAATAAAATATTAGGAAAACTGCAGTTTAGAATGATAATACAACGTTTAAGCGTTTTAAAAGGGGAAAAAAGTTCCTAACTTTGGACAGACTCAAAATTGCCCTTTAACAGTACTCCGCTAGTGAGAAATTGACAACTAGCTGGTGATTTTACCATTCGGTAGATGGTCAAATTTTGAGGAGGTAAAATACTCTACCAGTCCAGTGGCTAGAATTATACTCAAGGGACAGTGAAGGTAGGGCTAGCTTTGTTACAACATAAATAACTGTGTTCCATTATGGGCCATCTTTTATGCACCTCAGTATGCATGTCTACTAATCGGCCACGATATGAGTGCGTTCGGTGGGAAGAACAACTAAAGCGTTACGGAAAAAGTGGGCGGGACATCGGAAGAACACTAAGGCAAAAAAAAAACATAAGCAGCTCGGAGCTGCATTTACTAAAAGCGAGGTTGAGAACTACTAGTACTGTTTTCATTGTGCAATGTATATTCCCCCATCGCCTTCCCCTCACTCCCATCTGATCCCTAGTCTTGATGACGTTACGCATGTCAACAAAAACATTGTGCTCTCCTCCAAGCGCACTCATATCTTGGCCGAATAGTATATCAATACGCTTCGTAAACAAACACAAGTATCCGGTATTGAATGCAGATGTGTTTGAAAATGTTCATTGCCTTAACTTGACTCCTATCTCCAAACCAATTCAAGAGAGATTTTGTGCTACACAAAAGCTTCCAAAGGGATTGGGCGTAAACGTGAGAGTGTGTAAGCGTTAAATGAAATAGCTAAAGAAACTAAGAACGTGTAGGATACCAAATGCTATTAATGATGTTATGGGATTGAGAAGAGAACCACGGCTCTTGATGAGCTATTGTTTTCCACGCAATGAAAAAGCCATTTAATGTACCCGAAAGCTCTTCTGCGCTAGCTCGCTTGCGATTGGACATCGGATTACCCCACCCCTTCAGTCTGTTCTCATTTCGTTGTTTTAAGCATCATTTTAACTGCGTTACCATGTACTGTACTGAGAGAAAAGAAGAGGTTCGGTTTGGATTTCCTTGCTTCTAATTGGAATATGCAAATTCTACTTTTAAATGCCAGTTTCTCTCCGTTCTTTGTGATTTTGACTCACTAATGCGTTCTGCTGTTTCTTTAAAACTGTTACTGTATTTAATTCTATTACCATATTATAACCACTTAATATTATTTAGTCTGAATGAATTCCCCTCTACTTTCCAGAGCTTGTTGAAAGGCATCAATGGTTTAATTAATCTATTTTTAAAATACAGGAATCGATAAGACTATCTATAAAATAATCTTATTTTGTTGAAAAGCTTCTATGAGTGTCAGGGTATTTCTATCGCAGTCTTCGATATTATGTTTTGCGCAAGAGCTGAAAACAGTGTTCATTAACATTACTAAACTTTTTTTAAGGGTACCCATAAATCAGCATAATAACCCTGCAGTATTTAATCCAATTTTTAAAAACTGTTTGCCACATCCTACTGCTCGTAATACAACTATAAGTGTGTTTTAAATTTAATACAGATGCATTTAATAGTTTTTGAGTAAAACAATTTAATTTTCTTTTATTACATTAGTTTATCAGGTTGCTTACAACACAAAATCCTAGTCGCAAAGAAAAACTTGAACTAGATTACAATAGTGAAGTGACAGTCTGAACTAAGTGAAGTCAACGTGAAAATTGAACTAGATCACAATAGTGAAGTGATAGTGTGAACTAAGTGAAGTCGCTATGAAAATTGAACTAGATCACAATAGTGAAGTGATAGTGTGAACTAAGTGAAGTAGCTATGAAAATTGAGCTAGATCACATTATTGAAGTGACAGTAAGAACTCGGTATAGTCAGAGTGAAAATTGGACAGTCACAATACGAAGGTTGGTATCTATCCGACTTTTCGCTTTCGAGTTATGTCGTTCGGGGATGGAAGAATAGAAGCTGCTTTTTTGAATTCGGGGGACTTCAAGGGGTGTATTGCGAGCAAAATCTCGATATCGAACTTTGGATGGAATGCAATGCTTTAAATAGGTGCTAGAGGAAGCAAAAATGAAAATACCACATTGCAGGGATAAAGTCAAAACAGAGCGGATAGTTTTGCCAAGAAGGTATGACGGAGTAAACTCCATACGTATATAAAACAACATTAAGCTATGAATTACAATGGAAGAAATTAAATCACATAGAGACTGAACATTGTACAGTCGCTTCCATTTATCGCCCCCGTAGCTGTGAGAGGCATTGTACTGGCCTTCACAGGTGAGGATATACAGCAAGGAGGAGATGCGTGCAGCTGTTTTAGTGAACAATTCTAGATTTTTCACTATGAGTATGTAACTTTCAGCAATGGATTCGCTCTTCATCAATTATAATAACCACGTTAAAATAATATATAACTGAATAAAATCATGTTTGGCACAATATCTCTACGAAGAATATCTTTGATGGCAACATAGTATAAAGGTGAAATATATTATACTTTTATTCTCAAAGAGAGCACATTTACTAGACATTATTTTAAGAATCAGTCCAATCTCCATTCTTGTCCAATACCTGTTTTAACCCCCAGGCATCACCGTAGGAGCTGTAAGAACTCTAAATGTAAACGAATATATTTCCGTATTTCATGACAGTGTTCCCAGAGGGCGACGAGTGATTCAGTGCCTAGGTGGCTTAATCAGCTGCTGGACAAGAATGGAGATTGGGCGGATTATTAAAATAATGTTTAGTAAATGCATCCTATTTCAGAGTAAAAAGTGTCATGTATTTCAGTTTTACATTGTTACCATTAAAAATATTTTTCATGGAGAAATTGTGCAAAACAGGGTTTTATTTGTTACATATTTAAACATAGTTATTATATGTAAGTAATGAACAGTAAAGCTATTGCTCAAAGTTGGATATTCACATGTGAATAACCTAGAAGTGTGCACGTAAAAGAGGACACCATTGCTGCATCATATGTAATCATATACATACACCTCCTCTTTGTAATACATACTCACCTGTGAAGGCCAGTAGAATGTCTCCCAAAGCTACGGGAACGGCATAAATGCAAACGGGTGCACCAATGAAAAACAAGGACCATACTGAAAGCGTTTCCGCTACCTTAAGATCGTAAAATTAATCAAATTTCATTCCTGCGAGTTTAGATTTTTATTTTGGTTGTTTGTTTAGATATAAATATAGAAAAAGCACAAGGTTATAAATGTTTAATTTATTTGAGGCTACAAGGGAATGGCGACTAAAAGTATTGAAAGAAATTTATTTAGAATCCTGATAAAACAATTGTTACTATTGTATTTTCGCTTTGAATAGATTAGCATCGTAATAAATGTTACATAAAGCATTTTAAAAGCAAATTACTGTTAAGCTGCGAGACAAGTAAACAAAATAAATAGAGAAGCAACTCAAATATACTACTACACTAAGTGCTAACAAGGTAAAAAGAAAAGAAAGAAAGGAAAAAACAAGAGAATCAAAGAAATGGATGCAAGGTTTTGCCGCTATGTGCATAACACTGTTTTGTAAATCCCTGAAAACAGATTTGTTTTCAATGTGAAACGGAAAGGTAATTCTAAAAAAGCTTTGAAAAAAAGTTGGTAAACTGCTTGATTTGAGTTCGAGTGCAGTAGATTTGAGTTTGTTAAAAAACATCGCAACAATATACAAAGCACGGGTACACAATAAGAAAATACTTCCTAAAATGTGTTCTACCCAACGCGATCTGACTAACCGACAAATTAGAAGGTTTAAATTTGGAATACATATTGTTTGTCAAGATATGCAATTTGTTTGCAATGAATAACTGCTATTATCTGCTTTGATGATGCCTTAAATTTAAAGGCACATACAGTTGCACAAGAAGAATAGAAAAACATGCAGCAAACTATTCTTTAATATTTTAATGATTTTCATAGTGCCATTTTGTGACAGTAGAAATATAATGGTATGTTTATCAGATGTTTGTCTAGTGCGTTTACATTTGCCTGCAACCGCCGGATACCATCCATGACCTGCAACATTTCCCCGGTGATTGTACGGTCGATTGCATAGAATCGTGCCGATGTAATGCAAATGGGTTTATATTCGTAAAGAAACACCAAACCGTCTCCAAAATACCCATTCCCCAGTCCTTAGCTGTTCTATCATTCCACTTAATATGTTTTTTTTTTCACCCTTTTTCCTTTTAACTTCAATACGAAACCGACCTGTGTTCATAAGTTAACGTGTGGTAGACTTTTGACATCAAACCAACATGAGACGGACTATCCAGGGACTGGTGCGAACCGTCGTTGCGAAGCGCGCCTTCCAGTCACTCTGGTGAAATGTGTTCGTATTCCTCCCCTTCTGCCGTTCATCTAGGCCTGACTTTTGTTCGTAGCTAACACGTGCGTGTTGGATTTAAATTTAAACCAATAAGAGGGATCACTTCGAGATGTCAGCTCAGCCGGTACGCAGCTCTCTGTACCAGAGACCACGCAGGATGCACCTCAACGCCGATGTGAACAACTGGGCACGACAATGGGCCACGGGGATCAGCGCAGACCCACCGGCAACCGCCGAACCTCCGCCGCCACTGCAGAGGGAGCAGCCGGCCGCAGCAGGTTCCGCCCTCTTTCCCGAGCCGGCCCAATCAGGATCGCCTCGGCCTCCAAAGCCGAAACTGACATCCTCTGCGACTCAGACCTCTCGGCCTGTACTGCGACGCAGACCGCCGCCGCCTGGGCTCCTCGGGAGTCGAGCACACAGACGCCGCCATTAGCTGACCCGGCCACTCGGCCTTCTAGGCCGCAGATGCTCACCGCCAGCTACTGACCGGGCTTCCTCCATGAATGCAGCCCAGCGGCCAATCACCGCTACTTCTGCCTCTTCACCGTCGGAGAACCCACCTACGCCACCAACCGCCCGCCCAGCATCTGAACTGGGACTACAATCGACGCGGCGCACACACAGATAGATGGACGCTATAGCGTCGTGATTTGTGGTGTGCCCAGAGACCTGCCGCCTCATTATGTGCTGGAAGCGGCACAACAACGCTGGCGCTCGGCAATACGGGCCTCACGCATCTCTTCTGCAAGAGGCCCAACATTGCTGGTCCGCCTGCATCTGGGAGCCGCATCGGACGTGGAAGCGGCCAAAGCCACAGATCTACCTCTCCTTGGGAGGACCCTGTGTGCAGAGGCCACTAGGGGTGATCGTCCGGTGTCCTGCCGACGCTGTTGTGCCTTTGGGCACACAGCAGAAGCTTGCAACGCTGGGCCCAGATGCCACTACTGTGGGTCAGGCTCCCTTACGATAGCCTGCACCCAACACAACCTCAGACGACGCCGACGCTTCTGCGCCACCTGCTCCGGGAACACACACTTTGCAGGGCAGGCACATTGCCCCCTGTATCCCCGGAGCAGACAACCTTCAAGACCTACGACAACACCAGCAACTTCAACGACACCAGCACCGTCAACGACGCCAGAACCTACAGCGACACCAGCAACTTCCGACGACCACCTGACGCAGCCCTCGGGGAGGGCTCAGCACCTGACCAGCGGCATCGTAGACGAAACTACTCACCATGGACTTCAACGCCTCCTGTCAGCCATACAGGCAGGCATACAGGACCTCACCTCACAACTGGCTGAGCTGAGCCGTGCAACCTTCACGCGCCTTTCGGCCGTGGAGGCCAAGCAGCGAACTTCGGCCAGGGTGATCACTGCTCTCACCAACCAGATCCACAAGATTCAGGACGAAGATGGGGTTCTCGCGTCGGCCCAGCGCAAGCTGGGAAGAATCGAGTGTCACCTTGTCGAGCCCTACACCGACGGCAGCGACGACCGGTCCACGAGACTGGGCGCCCTCGGCGCCTCAGTCGAAGGGATTCGAGAGCTGCATACCAGCACCAGCAATTCCATCACCGAGAACTTCAAGGCGCTCAGCGCCAACTACGACCACCTGCAAGAAGGATACATCCTGATCCGCAACTTCCTTGAATCCCACGTAATGTCACACCCCTCCCAATCCTCTTCCCATCCACATCCTCACCGAAAACCCAAACGACACTAAACCTACATTATCACCTGAAATTCCAACTATCTTCTCCTTCACTCCGCTAGGGGGCAGGCTGGGCCTTGGTCAAGCCTGTCTCCTAGCAAACATACCTCACTCCACTGGCGACCGCACTGCGGCCCAGTTTTTAACCATCACCTCGGACTGCGCGGGTGCTTTAGGCGGTAGCGCAGCAAACCTTTCCTTTCAATCCGGTGGAGGAGTTTTTAGTGGGTATGCCGACGCCTCGGTGAGTCTCACACTCTCAGTCCCGACTCCCATCGGGGCTGGGGTAAGTGATTAAATCATTTTCTCCTCCACTCGAAAAAAAAAACAATAAGAGATTGGATCACCCAGTATGGAAGGTAGTTGATAACGATTTTCAGCCAACGTTAAATAAAGAAAATCTCTATAGGAAACAAAAAGTAGCAGCACGTTTCTGTGCACTTGATTCTACATCCTGGTGGATAAAAGGATAGATAGATAGATGGATGGACGGACGGATATCGACACTCATGATTTTAATTTATGTTAAAACTTCCTCTCCGAATGGATATTTTAATACACAGGCTGGACCATTTAAACTGAGACTGTACAATATCTCCAAAACTAAGCGTTGTAGAAAGAAATGTCTTTAATAAAAGTTGCTTGATATTATGAAGCAAATGCCATTAGTGTGTTTTATTTGCAGAACGTTGTGATGGTCATTTTAGGGTTAATTTAATTTTTTAAAATAGGAACCTAACTTTTTGTATTGTTTTCTCACTACTGATAATAAGACTAATGAACATTTTTAAAAAGCACTTTGCAATTCTTCTTACACCAAACGTAAATAATAACGAAAATTCTGAATGGCTGTGTACGAAGAGCGCAATGATAGGTTGGACCATTCATGGATGGTCATTTGAGGGTCAAGTTACGTTTCGTAATTGAGAACCAACATTTTCTATTTTGTTTCCTTATTCCTCATCACAAAATAAACAGCTTTAATAAACCATTTTCTAATGAGAAAACAACATACAAGATACAGGTTCCCATTTAAAAAAATTAAATTACCCCAAAATGACCATCATAACGTCTTCCAAACAAAATACGACTAATGACATTTTCTCCCCATAATATCAAGCAATTTTTATTAAAGAAATTTCTTTCTACAACGCTTAATTTTGAAGATATTGTACAGTTTCAACTTAAATCATCCACCCGAAATGCAAAAATATTTTGTTTTCACTTTTTCACCGACCAGACAAAAATATATAATTTTCGGCATTGCTTCTATATTTATAGTTACTAAGTTGCATTTAAATTGCCAGTGATATATATATATATATACTTTTGGTAAACATATGTCTGCGATGTATACTAAACAATGTTTTTTAAATTACCGCAAAAATAGACGAATAGAGGTTTATATAAAGAAATACACTAAAATAGTGTTTGTGAAGTTCGTACTTACTTCTACAAAGCAAGACTAGCGAGACATAGTAAAGCTAGACCATGGAGCTAAATAAAGGAAAAGCAATGTCGTGGGATAACTCATCATTGTAAATATGTCAATCCGGATTAAGGTGTAGACTTGTGCCGGTTCATTGAACTTCACTGTCAACCAAGAACGATTACATGGTCAGGATAATTGACAGCTGTCAAGTGTTGAACGTTCCGTGTCGATAGCTTTGATTGGCAAGCACAATAGTTGCTACTTGGCACAAGCTTGCAGACATATCTCTATGTGTGCATATGCTGGCAATAACTAGAGTGACTTTAGCTCAAGGATGCATGGTTTTGGCATGGTACTAAACATTTTAAAAAGTTTAAATCGATAGAAGCTGACGAAGTATAAGGTTTATTGTTCAGCGCAATAATAATGATAATAATAAAACTATTATTATTATTATTATTATTATTATTATTATTATTATTTGTATTGAATATATGACGAAACCTCTCATGTTTTCATTTCCAGCTAAAGGGAATGTAAAATTATTTAAAGTGTATAATTTCAAAGCCGAGCTAGTATTCTGTCTCTTTTGTGGTGAAAACGGTGGGTTTCGGGCATATCTCCTACAAGTAACTTAATAAAGCAGTTAATTTATTGCCACATTTTGAAAACTATTTAAAGATCGTTATGTTTTAAATAGAATGATAAACAAATCGTTGAAAATTAAATTTCAGAATCCAAAATGTAAATAAAAAACCCTAATATGTTACAATCACATGACCTTCTTTACCTTCTATCGTTTATTAGTGGGTATAAAAAACATTCTTATGAATGTTTCTTTTTCTATCTACTACATTTTAATCCAAATAAACCTTTACAGAAAAGCTACATTATACATTTCGTTATATATACAAAGGTAATAACGATAGTCAAATGTTTAAGAACTGGACGCTATATGCTGGCCTGTTTCCTTGCAATCGCGGGAAGCAACAGAAAATCGATGGGATTGGTCAAATCGAACCATTATTAACGGATACCTTAGAAATTACTGATGGTACAAAACAGTTATTTTAAATAAATTATGTGTTTTGACGAGATCTTCATTTTTCGTATGGTAGGTTTTCATCTACCACATAACGTTTACCAGCTATACAATACTACACAAAATTCCTTCCAAATAAACAGGACTTCACAGGTTATTCTGAGAAAATTCAAAATAAACATTTTAGTTGTCATTGGAATATCTTTAATTCAAGTTATTTTAGTCAAAATCGTTAGGGTCATCTTTTAGGAAATAAAAGTTTTCGGAGAATGTTCCATTTAAAGGGTATTTTGGGGTGGGGAAATTTTCTTCAAAACCTTCGTCGCATCTTTGGAAGGTACTGAACCTAAATACCAAGTTTGGTGTTTATCCGAATTTTCATTTTTGAGTTATGCAGTTCACAGGCACACACATACACACACATACGGACCTTTTTCCAAAAATGCTTTTTTTGTTCAAGGGACATCAAAACATGTGAAAGCTCGGTTTTGAAATTTTGGGTGGAATGCAATCCTTCTCTACCTACTATGTACGTGTTAGAGAAAGTAAAAATGCTCTCTCGTTCACGTTTGAAAGGAAATAAAAAATAAATGTAATTGCATGAATTTCTAGATACATATAAAATTTCGAATATCAGACTGATTCATGAAACGTACTGTGCAGAAATGTGTAGTAAATGTTATAGTAAAGCTTGTAAGAAATTACACAAGTTAATTCTGAAGAATATAACAAACAATATAAAAATATAAAGTAGGTACTGTAGACATGTGCTTATTTTTTATAACTTTCTAGTTCATGTCTTCCCGTTTTTCCATTTTTTTATATTTGTAATCATTATTTACATCATCAGCTTAAGCATCGTTTACCACCACTAATGCCATTATATCCTTTCCATCTTGCGTAACTGGCTTCTGTGCGATACAAAAAAATTCTGAACACTTTTACATAACTTGCTTTAAGGAAGCGACTTCAATTTGTTATGCAGGCATCAGATGTCAATTATTAGAGACTATGAAACAAGTCTTCATTATAGCCAATCGTGAGTTTATTATATAGCTTTATTTTTCTATTCCTGTTAGCATAAGTATATACATCGCACTTAATTATACCTGTAGGATGTCTGAATTTATGTACTGTACGTTCGGTGGGGTGTTAGCTAGTGGGATAAGGTGTCTTATCTCGAAGAAAACTTTAATAATTCCCCACCAAAAAGTGATTAATTATATATAAAAATTGATATCTTAACGGTTTCAGATATCTCGTTAAGTTTTGAGTGCATTAGATGTTTCATTCCGAGTATATGGTAATAAACTCGAAGCAACGAGGAAATATCTGAAGTTTTGGATTTTTACGGATGCATTTGCCTTAATATGTTATTTATTTGTAACTGGTAAATTTTATATTCATAGACAACGTTGCTTTACGGAAAAAAACTTGAATGAATTCTAGCTAAAAATATATTAAAAAAATAATAAGTTTTATGCTTCGATCTACTGCGAAAATGTAATGTAACCTTTCTGAGATCGGCTAACTTTAAGGGAATCAGTGTGATGAGATATAAAGCTCTTTATTTTATGAAAGTGTACTGAAAAAATGTCATTTTTGTTATAACAAATTTAGGAGCTCTTGTCGTTTTAAGTTGGAGGCCACTCAAATGGTGTAACTTTGTTAGATGGCTGTTCTGCTAGTTTATTCCTATGTACGCTAGAATCTATTGGCATTTACAAATGGATTTTCTCTGTTCGAGTTATATAATGGTGAGCCAGTTTTGCCAATACCCATTCAATTACCCTCTGTAACTTTTGAGCTTATTATTCTAGAAAGATGTGCTGCAAGCGTCGTTGAATCTGTGTAGTAGTTAATATGTTTGAAATATTTTAAATACATAAATATACATTTTAGAAAATCGCGTGCTGCGGTACACTGCCGGGCATAAAATGTGGCGTGCTGCGGTACACTGCCGGGCATAAAATGTGGCCCATTCCCCTAATAGCATAGTATTTTTTCCTCCGTAAGGTTTCTACGTTTAGGTGATCAACTTTTGACTCCACCCAGCTAGTGTCAGTTCTCTATGCGACTGGCCTAAAAAATAACACAGGATTATAAAAACTAACCAATGAATAATGTTTATATTCTATGTTAAATGGAGGACTGGTTAGGATAACATCTTTATGAAACTTTTCTGCGGTTAGCACACAAGAAGGGCCTAAACAAATACAATACAATACAATACAATTCGGCCTTCTAGGGGAAGGTGTTAAATTATTTGCATGTGTGGTTAAACTTAACGGCGGCTGCCACATTTACATGCATATATGAGAAATTAAATTAAATTGAATTTTATTTATGGACGCTCCTTAACTGCTGTGATCCTTAGCGTTCCTTTGTATATTGGGCGTGAAGGACCGGCAATTTTGCTCAGAGGCCCTTTTATCAGGCTTGAAGTTCTTTTACCTGCTGCAAATATATGACACGGGACCACCGGCTTTACTTCCCTTCCGAAGGAAGTCATTCTAAAGATTTTTACGCCCGAAAAAAATCCATCGCCCTCCGCCGTGTTTCAACCTGCGATCTCGGGTATTAGAGGCTGGTGTAACCACTACACCGCGGAGGACGACCACATATATGAGAGCGTTCATCAGCAGCTTGGAGAGGAACGTTAAAGTTTGTTGCTGTTGTTATTTTTCTTTATTTATAGTCGCTTTGACTACTAGGTCATATCGCGACTTATATCCATATATACGAGTACAATAACAATACATTGTATGTTTTACATTGATTAAATAATACAATAATTGTAATACATTGTTACAAACATATTTTACATTAATTAAGTCTTGAACACAGCTAGAACAGTATAACCTATTACCTATTATTCATTTTTATTTGAAGTGTTATATTTAAATCTTGTTATACAGTTTGATGTCTTTGAATAAAAAAATGATGTTTCTAAAATAAGTAGGGTCGTTTAAAGCTAAAATTATATCCTCAGGAATGTTATGTCTTCTTCTCTCCATGGTATAACTTCTGCATTTAGTGATGAGGTGTTCGATGGTGATACGGCTATTGCAGGTCTCGCAGTGAGGAGCATTTTCATTTGGGAGTAAGAAGGAATGGGTTAGGCGTGAATGGCCTATTCGTAAACGTGATTTAATCAGTTCATCTTTTATTTTTAAAGTCTGCAATGTGCAGGGTTTCGTGGAGCCTTTTATAACTATGTGGAGCTTACTTGATGTTTTAATGATCCATTCTTGCTTCCATTTGACACTTGATCTGCTAAAAAAAAATAACTTTGAGCATCTCTGTAGGGCACTGGCAATTCTTCCATTGAAGGTAGCAAAGTTGCTGTTTTGGCTTCCCTATCTGCTTCCTCATTTCCTAATATTCCACGGTGGGACGGAATCCAGAAGAATATAACTTCTTGATTATTTGTAGTAATTTGGTTGTAAAGACTTTGGATATCTTGGATTAATGTTAAGTCAGTAGAGCGGTCTCGGATACTCTGAAGAGTGCTTAGTGAATCAGTTAGAATTGCACTGTGTTTATGCTGTGCTGAGGTATGTAAAGCTTGTTTGAGAGCATAGAGCTCAGAGGAGAAAACAGAGAACAAGTCTGGAAGCTTGTACTTGTTTAGCATCCCGAGTAATATAGTTATAGCACAGCCATTACCCTGATCAGATTTGGAGCTATCTGTAAATATAAATATGTGTTTAGAATATGTGTTACGGATTTCCTGGTAAATTTGTTTATATATAAAAGAATCTGTATGCGATTTCTGGCGAGTTTTCATATCCATATTAATTCTGGAAATACTTAACTTCCGGGTGGAAAATCATGATGATTTGTAGTCATTACTGGAGGTATTTTAATATTCGGTTGATTTTTTCAAATCTAAGATGAAAACTTAATGGCTGATTTGTATTATTTGGCATACTCATTTTTCTCTTCCTAAAGCAGGTGTATCGATGGTCTTCCGAGTTGGGTTTTGCAGCATCTTTATAACGTATTTTAGACACTTCTAAAGGAGGCTCTTGAGCTTCCCGTTGTTGCCACTACTAAACAGCAACAAGAAATCCGAATCGGCATTAAGAAAACGATAGTGTGGCATGAAAATACAAGATTTAAGTTGTAATGTTACGCTTCGGTAGTTCGGCCATAATTTTGGGAGGTATTCCTGCCAATCCAGTGTTTAGAAGTATGCTCGAAAAACACAAGTGGCCACGCTGGTAGGGGGTGGGGCTAGATTTTGTCAGTACCAACATAAACAGCTCCCTTACGTCATGTGCTACATTTTATGAACACCAATATACCCAAATGGATTCATTACAAGTGTTAAATTTTCGGAACTCTTTAGCACAGAGATATTTAAACATGGCTAAAGAAAACTTAACTGAAACTGGCATTCTAAATGCTCAGACAACACTGTAAATGCTCACTGATCCTGTAGTTGAGCGTACAAGACGCAGTTCAAGTACCGCAGTTTTCTTCAAGAAGACGTAGGGGAGAATAAGGTTTACTCAAGAATACCCGAACACTGGTTGAGCCCAAGGGAGACCGGAACTTGCAATCAATCTCCCTGACGGGTTGTGTGTCGAACCCAGACGGGGATCCCACTGGGTATTAGCTCGAGAAGATGGGTTCATAATGTCCAACAACAAACATGGCCTACCCGAGGTTCTCTAGGGAGCAGAGAGTGATTCAATAAGACTCGGTAAAACGAGCTTCGAGAAAGAACGTATGGAGAGATTGCAAAGGGAGGGATTTGTTACTAAGAAAATAAAAAGTAACGCGTTTCAGCAGAGTATTTCGTGACCCGTCTATTTTGCTTACATTCGTTACTCTTAAGGATGCCGTAGAAATACAATATCTTTGAAAATACTACCTATTCATACATATAGTTATTATTGATTATACAGGATTTAATACTATTTCCTGTAGCTTGGATTGGGCACGAGCCGTATTTAACCAAAATGAACCCATGGGCGGAAAAGAAATAGTTCCCAGTTTCCCCAGATTTATATGTTGACTTAAAACGTATAATTTTATAAACTTTAATACGATAACAGATAAAAATGTAGAAGAAAAATATTAAGAAGCAAGTGAACATAAGAGACTTATTATATGTGAATTAATTATTTTCCTAAAGCATATTCTTAAGATATATCTAATAACTATTTTGCATTGTGTAAAATCAAACGTAAAATATATAATAATTTTAATTCTAAAGTTTTTATTACATATTCTACATTACTTATAAACAAGTGAACCTAACTATACGATAATTACAATGTAACGTCATATTGTAACACCCCACGGGGGTGGTTACCCCCGCAGTAGGTGATTACACAGGGGGTTGGTAGCTCAGAGGTAGGGGATGCGTTGGTACCGGGGTGGTAGGCAGGCCAGGGTGGCGTTCTAGGATAGGGGGTATTTAAATAAAGCACAGGGGATGCATTGGCCCACTAAATTATACTTGTAGCTTTAAGTATGCGTACATTCAGTTCGGGGTGAAGCCCCGACAAGTCAAGAGAACTTAGATGAGTCGCATGCTTACCTGGTTAACTGTTGGCGAATGTGATAACTGATCTCTGATTACTTTCTCGTGGCAACTCTCGCGTAGCAACTTCCTGATAGCAACTCCCACAGCAACTCCCTCAACCGAGTCAAAACCCTGTAGTATAAATACCTACATAAGCGCTGACTCGGCTTTGTGCAGCGTGGACGCTTTCTGTTTAACCTGAATTTCACACTTCCTGGTATACGAAATATGTGCAATTCTCAAAGCTCTTCCTGGTCCGCTACAATATATGCGGTCACCCTTACTACTTGTCCGATGATTTAATTTAAAAATATTCCTATGTTCACTTAAAATACATAAGCAGTAGGTAGCTATTAATTTTATATAATATTACTTTCTAATCACTGTGGATTGCATTGCTAGTTACAAATTAAAGCTGGTAAAATTTGGAGGCTCTTTCAAATAAATATTGAGAAATAAATTGGAATAAGAATCAGAAATTGAACTTTGCCTCCCCTTAAAATTGCCACCCTGGTCCCGTCCCCTTTGGCTTCTGACTAAATACCACTCTGGTTAAACATGCGACAAAACTTCAGCTGACAAATATTAAAAGCAATGTACTTTATGTACGTTCAGTGCTCTTTATTCTGTTCTTATTTTTCAAACACATCAGACCGTTTCGGTTCCAAACTAATACAACGTTTAAGATAACGAATACAAAATAATAGTGAAGTACTTTTTTGTTTTTTAAGTGTTAACGCCGTTCTGCGTAGGCACCAAAGACAGTTGACATAGACGACATCTGAAATAATTGTTGGGTAAATAAATTTGGGAAGGAAAATTTTAAGGGTGCCTCCCCGGCATTTGTCAATAATGACTGTTATGAGGACATGGGGAAAAAATACTCCGTCAGGGAGTACGAAACTGACTCAGTTTGATCCACGAACCTCCCGGTCATGTATCCGTAATTTAACAAGCTCAGTCACAGGTTGGATTAGTAAAGTAGGTGCACGAGTGCACATAAACTTAACAGCAAGATACTCTTGGTCTCCACTACTACGTTATTCCTGACTCGGATTCTTTCGTATGAAGTCGTAAATCTTCGTTCCTGTGTCGAAAGAAGATATTCACTTCCCCTCCCTTTTCTCTCTTCCAGCATGCAAGCGGGTATTCATAATGTACTGTAACGTCATGTATTTATTATAATTAGTGGTCACTGAACTCACATTAAAGGAATTCACGTCCATTATCGTGGTAGTAAACATCATACATCACTTTCCACAAAGCTAATAATGATACGCTCCAAAACCACGTTTCGGGTAATTGCTTTTCGCAACTTTATCCAAAGAGCTCAATAGCATAATTGCGCGGAAGATTTCTAGTGGACATTGCCCTCTCTTGGAAACTGTAACCGAGGTCTCAAGCTCTCACATCCGTTACATATAACTGCAGCGTTTTAACTCTTACTTACCTTCTACAATCAGAGCTATCTATGGAATCGGTTATAAAATATTCTAACTATCATAGTTGGAGGACTGTGATTGTGTAACTGTGATGCTATGTAATGTTTTGCATTCAAAGGAACAATCCAGGTTTTTGAATCCAAGTCAGGGAAAGAGTGGAAGATATTGAAAGGAAGTAGATATTGGGAAGTATATATAACAAAAATATATCAAACTTCATGGGAAAGTAAAAAAGAATGGGGAAGAGAAAATAGAGCAGTGTAACAAAGGAGAAAAAGAAGGGTTAACCTGTATGAGAAGGGAACGATATTTTTAAATGGCATAAGAGGTAGTGATAAAGGGGTATGTGAATCTTGTGGTGGGGAGGAAAGTGTAGAACATTATCTAACTGAATGTGAAGATTTGAAAAAATGGAGGGAAAAAACCTGGGATAAAAATGCAATAATATGGGGGGGTTATTTAGTGGCACTGAAAATGCTAACAAGGAAGCAAGAAGTAAAAAAATCTGATGTGTTACTCACATGACTTTCTCTACTCTTGTACAAACTATTTTTACAAACGTTTATTCTCCATATGCTTCATGTTAATCGAGATGTCAATCTTATTGCTAATTTTCTTGTAGATGCAAGGGGAACATGGTAGGTTATAAGCGATAGTCAAATCTTTTAAGCGCTGGTTGCTATGTGGCGCATTCTATTCTGGACATAAAAATTGAATAACGAATTTGAGAAAAAGTATAAGTATTGGAAAATTTAAGGGAATAACAAGCAATATCTCGCAAACGGTACACTCAACAACAGAAATGTATATGACATGAATTCTGTATTTTAACGCGATCTACATTTTTCGTGTAGTAAAATTTTGTCTATCTCTTATGGTTTACCAGTTATGGAAAAGTCGTTCACAATGAAGAATACTTTTGGAGACATTCCCAGAAAATTCGAGATATACATTTTATTTGTCATGACAATATCTTAAACATATGATATTTTAATCAAAATCGTTAGAGCCGTTTTTGAGAAAATTAAAATGTTCGAAAAATGTTCCATGTAAAGGGTAGTCTGGGGTGGGGGGATTTTCTTGAAAACCTTCGTGTCGCATCTCTGAAAGATACTGAACCTAAATACCAAGTTTGGCGTTTATCCGACTGTTAGTTTTTGAGTTATGCTGTTCACAGACACACACACACACACAGACACACAGACACACACACACACACAGACACACACACGGACATGTTTCCAAAAATGCTTTTTTTGGATTCAGGAGGTCTCAAAACAAGTATTTCCGGTGAAATCTCGGTATCGAATTTTTGGGTGGAATGCAATACTTCCCCTACTTACTATACGTAGTAGAGAAAGTAATAAAATTTTCGAAAAATGTTCCATGTAAAGGGTAGTCTGGGGTGGGGGGATTTTCTTGAAAACCTTCGTGTCGCATCTCTGAAAGATACTGAACCTAAATACCAAGTTTGGCGTTTATCCGACTGTTAGTTTTTGAGTTATGCTGTTCACAGACACACACACACACAGACACACAGACACACACACACACATTCTCTATACGTAGTAGAGAAAGTAAAAATAGGAAATAGGATATTTGTTAATAAAATGAAAGAAATATGAAATGGGAAAGTAAAAGAGAGGGAGAGGAGGTAAGATAAAAAATAAATCGTTATGAAGCTTTAGCAAAGAGAAATAAAGTTGCACAGCAGTGTTGAGGGGCAGGGAGCTCCATTGGCTGTGCAACACAAGGTAGGGTACCAGGCATGTACGTAATAAAGTAGAAGCATGAAAATAAATATAACAAAATTTGTGAATTGTAACTTGGAATGTCTTTAATAAACTATAAATACTTCTACAAAGTATTCCTATAAAAGTGTATTTTTTCTGTCTGCTTCATATTACGAAAGATAAATGTTTATGAAAACACTTTCATTACAGAAGGGGTTACAGTTAGTTGAACACATAGTAAAATATTTAAAAAGCCGGTCCCAATATGCTTACTTTGAATGCAATACTCATCCATAACATTGTAAAAAAGAAGTTAATGATGACACTTCTTCCAAAAATTGATAATAGTGTTGAATAATAATAATAATAAAAATAATAATAATAATCATCATCATCATAATGGAGATCTCTGAAATGCCTGATGCAACAAATACGAGTAAATTACTTGCAATAAATTGTGTTTTAAAGAGATCCACATTTCTTTGTACAGTAAATTTTTGTCTGTCTCATATTATTTATTAGTTATACGAAATTCATTCCCAGTGAAGAGGACTTCCTAAGATATTCCAGAAAAATTAATATACGCATTTTATTAGCTATATAAATATCTTTATCATATTGTACTTTAATGAAAATCGTTACAGCCAATTTTGAGTAATTCAAAAATAACGAAAATTGTTTCAGGTAAAGGGTGGTTTGAACTGGCGGATTTTGTTGAAAACCTTCGTGTCGCATCCTTGGAAGATATTATTCTTCTTCCCTAGTCATAGTCTTAGACCTAATGACATTTACGATCCCACACACGAGGTTTGTGTCCAGCGCTACTTTGGACCGCCCAGAGATCTCTTCCCTGTTGGGCGATAACACTGCGAACTCATTCGTCGCAAATGATTCATCAAGCTATTCTGGTACTGTTTTATGTACTTGATTACAGATTCTAAGTGCAGCTCCTTCATCACATCACATTTCGTTTGTAATCCCGCTTGATGTGTGTAATGAAACACACTTCACTAGCACTAGCACTTTCCTCTCTTGTCCGTAATGCCCATCCCTCATTGCCATAGCAAAGTGTAGGTCTTGCTAATGTTTTCGTAATGTGGTATCTCTCTGCACTAATGAAGGTTGCTTATTGTTCTCATGGTTTTATTAAAATCGTAATGTCGCTTCAAACAAAGTTTTTTACGTACAAGGTATTTTTCATGGCAAGCCATTAAATTTCTTTTTTCTTGATGTCAATTTTGTTGAAGTTATGTACTGAATATTGTAATGATTACTCTGAAGTGGCACTGATGTTACATAATCTGCTAAAAGCCTGGTTCCCAAGGTCGCAGGTTCCCGACAGAGTGCCATGCGGTTTTTTCGGACGATAAAATCCTTAGCGTGGCCTCCGTCGAAAGGGAAATAAGGCCGGTGGCCACATGTCGCAGATTTACGGCACGTAAAAGAACTTCAAGTGTGATAAAAGACCTCTGAGCAAAATTTCCGATCTTTCACGCTCAATACAGAATGGGACGCTAAGTACCATAGATTGTCCATAAATTAAACTTAATTCAATTTATCTGCAAAAGCTAGTGCCTAATTTAATTGTACATATCCATGGGGTTTCTCTTTCCATTCTTTATTTGATTCACATATATGATAAATAAAAGTGGTAATAGAGGTCATCCTTGTCTAAGCCCTATGAAGTTAATGTCATTGTGATAATCTATTAGTTCCTCTTATTGCAATTAAATTTAATTTGTAAAAATCTATATGGAGTTCTCAACTTTGCTAATATTTTTAACAATGGATTTCTATGTAATTTTAAAGGTGTTAAAATCTAAAAAAGTGATAGTAGTTTTCATATTGACCTCCCTTTGTTTCTCTATCAGTAATTTTAATGTAAAGTGCCAATCACAACAAGATCTTCCTCTGTTGGAACAATTTTGTTCTTCATCAAGAAATCCTTCATAGTAATTACATGGTTCGTGCTTAATTATACTAGTAAACATTTTATATCCTGCATTTATTACACTTACACCTCCATAAACTTCACAGGATTTTATATCTCCTTTTGTTTTGAATATAGGAATTAATATTGATGTAGTTCAACTTTTGAGTACATCTTCTCCATTCCAAAATTGCGTTTAGAAACTTAAGAAATTTACTTCTGAATGTTTGCATTGATTAGTTAAACATTTCAGTACTTAGTGAATCTTCTCCTGCGGTTTATTGTTTTTCATTTTCTTTAAGACTTAGAAGGTTCTGAATATAAATACTATGGAAAGGTAGAATCAGAGGAATGAAAAATTCAATGCCATAGCCAAAATTTGAACCACCATTGAATTTTTTCAGTCGTATGATTCTACCTTTCCAACCCTGTCTAACACAGGCCTTGTGTGGAGGAACAATTAATTTCTCTAAATACTATCTTTGATATTTAGCCTACATTTCATATTTCACACACACATAGACAAACAAAAACACTGTTATTTCTCTAAAAATGCATGTTTTTGTGTTTCATGGGACCTCAAAGCATGCAGGTGGTTCCGGCGAAATTGATATAAAATGTTTGGGTACAATGTAATTCTTTCTCCCTCTATAAGTCGACACTAAAGTAAAAAGAAAATAATCCACACAAGGAATACGAAGTTAATAGGTTGTTTGAGTGCAAAGAGAAGACGTCAAAGCGTTAGGTACAACGTTTCATTACAAATAGAGGCTGAACGGCTGTTATTGACTTCATTGTAGCATGGGAAGCGAGGTTTTTGGAAACTGTGCCATATCCCCGTCCCCCTGCAAGAAATATGTTCCAGTTCTCAAACCAGGCGTCAACATCATTACGCTACAGATGCTACCTTCTTCGATTAATAAGAGAGGTCACCGGTTCGAGTTACAATGTTTGGCATTTAGACAAGCACATTACATTGGTATATGACCTCGACTCTCCATTCTCGAGCCGGACCATGGACTGAAGAGAAAAACAGAAGAACAGGCAGTCTTTCACCGGGCACACGAGAAAGTACAACCTTGCTGGTTAAAGGCATGCCTAGGGACGACGTAAGCATCGAGCGTTCGGATGCTCGTCAGTTTGGTTGTAAGTAATTCAAAATTTTATATATAATACTGGACTTCTGTTTTTATCGTGGCTTTTCCTAAACTATAGCTTAAAAGGATTTAGGTCATTATAGTTTGTATAAAATAATTTGTAAATAATTAACTTCTCCAAAGAAATAAGTGGCATTCGTGTGAGGAGGAAGGAAAATTGTAATTCTTCAGGGATCTTATCATTTTGAACAAAGGCGTCCAAGCAGCGTACTTGAGCACAGTCTATCGAGGTCAGTCTATCCATAGCCTTGAGAGAGGCATATATCATTGTCAACTCCTTCAACAGCAAAGTAGAGAAAGTTCGAAACGGCGGGAATACCTGTTTTTTGTTCTGAATATAACGAAAACATTAAGTGTCTGATATGTTGGAAAATTATACATGGCTTACTACGAAATAATATACGGCGGCACTATTGCACATGTATTATTATTATTATTATTATTATTATTACTACTATTACTATAGAACTACAGATTATTGTAGCGTTTATTGATTCATTATTTCACGATTGGAACGAATCAAGAAACTAACTGAGCTAAAGGAGAAGCACACTATTCCTGCTACTAAATAACAAAATATGAGAGAAAAACAATTACTGGCTAGTTATGTTGGGGCGTCGAACATAGGTAAAGTCCTTAAATATTTTCAAAAGGGGGAGTTTGTTAAATCATGTATGACGGACGTGGTAAAAATTGTGTGCCCCCAGGATCTGATTAATTTTAAAAACAACTTGCACCTTTCACAACAAAGTATCTATCGAAGAATTGAGTTGTCGTCCACTGATACAAGTAGGCAAGTGAATGTAAAAATCCGTAAATTTGTGCACTTCTCTCTATCCCTTGATGAAAGCGCGGATTTGATTGAAACAGCTCAGTTGGCAATATTTGTAAGAGGAGTTGATGAAGAATTAAATGTCGGAGAGTATGTGCTAGAATTACTTCCTTTGGAAGACACTACTAAAGTAGAAGACATATTCAATGCTTTTGTGTGTGTGTGTGTGTGTGTGTGTGTGTGTGTGTAAATAAACACAATTTAGAATGGTCCAAGATAGCGTCAATTGCAACGAATGGAGCTCGCTCGATGATTGGAGGTAAGAAAGGGTTAGTTGGCATGCTCAAAGCCTTTCTTAAAGAAAAGGATGTTTGTACCTTGCATTGCATTCTACGCCCAGGAACCCTTTCTGTATTAAATAAATATTTCTAAGTGTACAGAGCAGTACATTAGTTGTCAGTAGATACATTACATTTGTGAAACATAACGTTTTATGTATGAATTGCAAGTGTTTCTTTGTAATTAAACACTGTTACTGTATAATTCTACAAATATTACAGTTCTCTGAATGATTAAATTCATTTGGAACATCATATTAGACCACTCTGAACTCGTAGGACACCTCTTACTGTCTGTGTTACGCGCAGTCATCAGTCTTTGCGAATGCTTTGCGGGTTGCGTTTCCAGTATGACTCGGAGCTGAAGGCTGTTTTAGACGCCCTTGATTTTGAAGAATCTAATTTACAAATTCAGAAGTCAGTTGCCTGCAAACAGTGTTTGTAACCGGATGTGAGATGCGTCCTCGAGAGTTTTAAATACGTATTCGTGTGAGACGAAAAATAAGTTTACGTGTAAAAAAAACTATAATTAATTAATATAAAGAATCTCACAGCTCTCTATATCAGTGAAGTGTTATTTAAATCGTATCAAATAGTAATAAAAGGAGTGAAGTAAAATCATAATCTGTGTAAGCCTACATTCTTGTCGCACCACAACCCTGCTAAAATAAATACTGACGCAGCCGAGGCAAACATAAATATTAAATATTTAAAGAAACAGTTTAATTAGAAGGTTAATATCTTTTAAACATTTTTGGAGCAAATGCCACCAGAAAATATATTTGGGTCAAAGGCTACTGGGTACCATACGTGCGGTTGCAACGAAATTTAAGTGTTCGGCACCCCAAAATTTGAAATACAATACAACTCCTTCAATAAAACATCTTCTTCAAATTGGCTTTCCATACGTGGAGCTAATATAATACTTTCCCATCCCTTAATGTTTCTTACATGCCAAAGCGAATTTGAATAATGAAAGAAAGTAATATATTGTGCAATTGCTTTCATTGTTAAATCTGAACACGTAATAGTGTTTAATAAACTGAAAGTTAAAAACAGCCATTTGTTACGTGATTTATCCTTGAGAATTTCCCTTCCTATTCACCTTTAAGAAAGTTAGGCAAATAAGATCCACTCCTCTAGGCAAAGAACCAAATCAACACAGAACTTAAGGTCACAAAACATGGAAGTTAAAATCTATCTCTTACTGATGACTCACAGGTTTATATTTGTTTAGAAGTTTAATAAGTTAAAAAGGGATGAAAATTTATACAGAGCATCAATTTAATTTCGATGCGCAAAACCCAAATTGGAAGCATTAAAACAGAATACAATTGTGCAGTTTCACAGTTCGTACATAAAGAGAGTAATGAGTAGAATAAGGTATTACTGGGAGTGTTTAGCAAGATTTTATTCCATTTTTATCACCCTATAAGGTCATAAATATTTCAGGCTTTTTATATTCAGTCATAGGGAGTGCTAGCCAGCTAATGCGATGTGTCATCAAACAAATCTGTTCTTGTTCCCAGCGCCTACCTAGGAATTCGGAAGTGTAGGACAGGTGAGTAAAGGAGGTAGACGAAGGTGTTTACGAAGGACTGGGGTTAAGGTAATTTAATGTTGTACCTTGCATAAAACACAAAGCCTACTCTTTATTTCCCTTCACGCCTCTTCCCAACAATGTCCCGAAGCTATTGTAACGTCACACATCTGTGATATGTTACAGTAGCACAAGGCGTATCCAGTAAGTAAGTTTCTCGATTTTGTTTCCTTTAAATTAAACGTAAAATTGCGCATGCGCAACAGATCTATGACGTATAAATCAAATGCTGACCGGACAATTCCCGCCTGGTGCCAGTAGCGCGGCAGCAGTTGCCCGAAATGGCGGCTCTTATTCCTTCTCCCGCCGCCAGTGACAAAGTTCCTTACTGCACAAAACATAGCGCCGATCAACATTCATCGTCAGCTCTGTCAGGTCTACGGGTCGAACATCATGAGCAAACAGACTGTGCGCTGCAGGTGTAGGCAGTTTTCCAAAGGTCGTAAAAGTGTCCATGACTATGGGCGCAGTGGGCGGCCGTCCCCCACCAATGATGACCCCGTTGAGTTGTGCGGCAGCGCATCGTGGAGAACCGTCGCTTCACGATTACGGAGCTCAGCAGCCATTTTCCGCAGATATCGCGTTCCTTGTTGCATGAAATTGTTACTAAGTACCTACTGTTTTCAGGAAATTGTGTGCCAGGTGGGTGCCAAAAAACCTGACACCCGAGCACAAAACGAAACCCTTATGAGCAGCGGTATCGTGATGACGGCAACGGGTTTCTTGAACAGATCGTCACGGACGATGAGCACCTTACCCCAAAAACCAAGCAGCAGTCAATATATTGGTATCACAGTGGATTTCCGGTCAAGACGGAATTCAAACAGACTGCGTCGGTGTAGAAAGTGATGTGCACGGTGTTCTGGGACAGGAAGGACATTCTGCTCATTAACTTCCTGCCCAGAGGTGAAACAGTGAATGCTGACCGTAACTGTGAAACATTGCGGAAATTGCGACATGTCATTCAAAATAAGAGGCATGGAATGCTTACTGCAGGTGTTGTGCTGCTCCATGACAATGCTCGTCCACATACGAGTCGGCGCACATCAACTGTTTCGGCTGGGAGCTGTTTGATTGTTTACCATTCAGTCGTGATCTTCCTCCCAGCGATTTCATCTTTTCTTGCACCTCAATAAATTCCTGTTCTCCGTTTTGACAACGACGAAGAGCTGAAGACGACTGTCACACGTTGGTTTCATTCACAGGCGGCAGACTTCTACGACACAGGGATACACAAGTTGATCCCACAATGTGACAAGTGTCTCAATTCCTGTAGTGTTTAAGTTGAAAAACAGCTCAAACATTGCTGTACACGTTGAAATAAAGTTGTTCATGTAATTATGCTTTCTTTGATTTTAAAAAATAGAGAACTTACTTTCTGGATTTATCTCGTATTTTTATTTCAGGTCTATTAGCCTGATATACTTTTCTTCCAATTGAATATTGTGAATTATGTAGCATGTGCATTAATAAATTGGAACATGTTTTCTTTTTACTTTCTCTACTACGTATAGTAAGTAGGAGAAGTACTGCATTCCACTCAAAATTTCGATACCGAGATTTCACCGGAAATACATGTTTTGAGGCCTCCTGAATCCAAAAAAGGTATTTTTGGAAACATGTCCATGTGTGTGTCTGTGTGTCTGTGAACAGCATAACTCAGAAACGAACATTCGGATAAACACCAAACTTAGTATTTAGGTTCAGTATCTTCCATAGAAGGTTTTCCAGAAAATCTCCCACCCCCTAGATTACCCATTTCATGGAGCATTTTTCCAAAATCTTAATTTTCTCAAAAATGACGCTAACGATTTTGAATTAAATACCATAAGTTTAAAATATTTTTTTGGAAAATGAATTGTATACTCAAATATTCTGGGAATGTCTCCAAAAGTATTGTTGATTGTGAACGACTTTTGCATAACTGGTAAACCATAAGAGATAGACAAAATTGAGTGAACCATTTTGGAGATATTGCTTGTTATTCACTTAAATTTTCTAATACTTATTTATTTTTTTGTCCTGGTAATGCAAAGAGTATGAAATACTCCACATAGCAACCAGCTCTTAAAATATTTGACTATCGCTTAAAGCCTACCAATTCCCCTTTGCATATACAAGAAAATAAGCAATAAGATTAACATCTCGATATCTCGATTAACATGAAGCATATCGAGAATAAGCGTTTGTAAAACTAGTTTGTACAAGAGGAGAGAAAGTCGTGTGAGTGTAACACATCAGTTTTTTTTAAACATTTACTTATCTTGCTCGTCGCATCCGCATTTGAACGTTAACCAAACGACAGATGGCTAACTTCCCAATAGTTTTGTAGGTGTTAAACCAAAGTTTTAGAATCTTATACTTCTTTCAAGGCTTTGCATATACACTTTATGTGAAATAAAACATTCTGTAATGAAGTTATCCGCCAAATACTGGGCTTAAACGCTCAAGAGAAAAATAACTATAGTATTCCGAGCTATAGCCAGATAATCTTAGAATCCTCGAGAACAGCAATACACTGAAGTGCATAAAAAGTGGTCCATTCCCCTAGATCGCAATAATGCTTATCCCTCCGTAAGGTTTCAAGTTTTAGGTGACATTTGACTCCACCCAGCCGGTATCAGAAGCGTATGTGACTGGGCTGAAGAACAATTCAGGGACACGAAATTTAACCAATGAAGTATTTTATACCCTATGTGAAATGAAGTGATTTTCCGGAAATGCATAACCAATGCAACATAATTTCAGTCTTCCAGAGAAAGGGATGAAGAAAGGTTTTCATGTGTCGTTATACTGGGCGATAGCTCCGACGTTTATATGAAAGTTTTATCAGCGACGTTATTTCTACGTTTTTATTATATTTTATTTTTGTGCCAAAACTCAGTGAAACACTGGCATAAGGGTATTTCAATAGTGAGGAAACAGACACCTAGCTTTTGGCCATATTTTGGGGGAGATAAACTACCCTGCCAATCCAGTGACAAGAATTATACTGAAGAAACACAGGTGATCACTCTTGCAGAGGGTGGGGCGAGATTTGTCAATACCAACATCAACACTTGCGTTCCATTATGGGCCATATTTTATATACGTCGATATACATAGAATTCTATTAGAGAGATGAATGGTTCAGGAAATTCGCGCGAAGGATCAAAAATCCCTGGTGAAATCCTCGACTGCTTTACAAATTTTTCGTACCTTTTCTTTTCCAGAGGGAATACATTTTGAAGTTGGTCACTTCTAATGAAGATTGTAATGTTTAAATAGAAAATGGAAGCTCGCTTTTCATGGAGAGGTAATAAGAAAGCCGTGAGGGACTTTTACCAACCGTTGAGTACGAACAGGATTATTACTTATTAACAGTGTAATGTTTAAATTAACTCTTTAAATCTATCTATCAGTGCTTAAGAAACTCCTAAATGACGTTACAAAACTTAGATTAAGTTCTTATCTGGTAGCATTAACTCCTAAATTTCTAGAAAGGATAAAACGTGTAAAATAAGAAAAAGGACAAGAATAAACGGAGAAAAAAGGAAAGGTCTTAAAATCAATTCGCCCTTTGTCTCTCTGGACGACCATCAAAGATAAGGCAGTTAGCTTCCTTATCGAAGTTCCGTGCGTTGAATGGGACAGGTCTTAGGTAGAAAGGATTTATGTGGAATTGCATGGACCGATTCAGCTTAGTTTCCAATCTTTAAGGATTCATGGATTCCTTCGAATATCTTTGTTTAGAGGAGGTATTTTATGAGCTACTTTTCAAGACTGCTAGCCTGTAGTTGAGATATTTATCTAAAGCGGTACTTACTTGCTAAGATTTTGATCAAAATGAAGAAAATGTGGAAAAGGTACGTTAACTTATTGCAATAATTTACAAATAATGACACAACTGGCCCAATGAGTATATTAAGTTCCTAAAATATTCTAGAAATGTTAATATAAACTTAATACCTCTGTTTTCTCATAATTATAACCGTAGTTCATAGAGTGTTCCAAAGTCACTATAAATCTTTTGAAATATGCCTCTTTTCTAGAGCCCCAAATAAACAATCTTTGAAATGTATTATTTATTTAATATAAAATTTACATGTGAAACAGATGTCATTTACAATAATAATTATCATGCCACCGGATAATGTTTGAATATTATCAGAATACCATTTATTTTAAATAATTACATTTCTAAACACTGTTTGGTGGTTCCCATATCCTGTATGTGCTGAAAAACATTAATTACAAATCCCTTATATGCCGAAATGTAATAATTAAGTTTGAAGAGAAACAAAGCCGAAATACAGGTGTATTCCTGGCTGGTGAATAATTATTCCTTATCAATGGGATCCTGATAGCAAAGAAGCATGTTAAAGCATATTGGGATTAAGTGCATTATGGGAAATGGTAAAGAAAAAAGCGAACAAGTACATCAATGTAATCCAGAATTTTTATTCTAGAATGCGTTTGAGACTTTGGTAGCCCAAAGCCCCTTAATTGCCCATTTAAATTCCTAAGTGCTTGGAGAAAAACAATTATCGAAGTGGGCATGAAAAATGTAACAAAACTTGATTTTGTGGCTGTAATACCAATGTCATTCAAAATCTTGGGGAAATTCGAGTTAAAATGATGCTTAAAATACATTTTGGCTGAGGTTATGTTGCACACGTTCACATGCAATAGGGCAAAAATCTGGAATAAACATAATTTTAATATTAACACAAACGTTCAGGAAATTCTTATTCTCATCACTTCGGTCATGTAAAACGTTCCAGTCGATGTAGTTTTATTCAGTTCCCCTGAACATTTTTATTAAAATTCCAAATATGAAACAGTTAACCTTGAACACACTGGTATTTTTGTAAGTTAAAGCTCCGTGTTTAAGACGTCAGCGACGCGTCATAAGAGTCTTAGCGCTTTGGGAAACGTTGAAATAATAAGTTCGAATATCAAAGGATATCAGAATTTACTGAATCTTCCCTTCTTCGTGAAGCGATGGTATCATTTAATTTTGTAGCACTTACTTTTTACTTAATTTGACAACAAGACTTCACCGGAAATCACCACTTTGAGGCTGCCTTAATCCAAAAAAGGCTCTTTCAGAAAAAAAAATGCAGAAAAATGCGCGTGTGAAGTGTCTGTGAACAGCATAGCTCAAAAACGTAAAGTCGGTTAAGTACCAAACTTGGTATTAAAATTCAGCATTTTCTAAGAATGCGACATGAAGATTTTCAAGAAAATCCTCCGCTCCAAATTAACCTTTGATACAAATATATTGGTTATTTTTTAAAAAATAGCTCCAAGTATTTTGGTTAAAGTATTTAAGATTTGATATTTAAACTTGCTAATCTTGAATTTTCCGGAAATACATTATAAAGCCCTTTTTATTTAGAATGGCTTTCCTATAACTGGTAAAGAGTAAGAGATATACAAAACCTTATTATCAAAAAGAAATGTGGATCTAGTTAACGCACACAGTTTGTCAAATAAAGTGTTTGCGGTGCTAATGATTTCCGAAATAATATACTATTACTTTTAATTTTAAAATACATTTGTTCAATTGGTAAATCGCTGTTTATTTTTTTACTTTCTCTACTACGTATAGTAAGTAGGGGAAGTATTATATTCCACCCAAAAATTCGATACGGAGATTTCACTGGAAATATATACTTTGAGACCCCTGAATCCAAAAAAGCATTTTTGGAAACATGTCCGTGTGTGTGTGTGTGTTTTGTGTGTGTGTGTGTGTGTCTGTGAACAGCATAGCTAAGAAACGAACAGTCGAATAAACACCAAACTTGGTATTTAGGTTCAGTATCTTCCAGAGATGCGACACGAAGGTTTTCAAGAAAATCCCCCACTCCAGATTACCCTTTACATGGACATGTTTCGAAAATTTTAATTTTCTCAAAAATGGCTCTAACGATTTTGTTAAAGTATCGTATGTTTAAGATATTTTCATGACAAATAAAATGTATATCTTTAATTTTATGGGAATGTCTCCAAAATTATTCTTCATTGTGAACGACTTTTGCATAATTCGTAAACCATGAGAGATAGACAAAATTTTACTACACAAAAATGCAGATCGCGTTAAAATCCACAATTTATGTCATTTACATTTTTTTTGTTGAGTGAACCATTTCCGAGATATTGCTTGTTATTCCCTTAAATTTACTTTTTCCCAAATGGGAATTCGTTATTCATTTTTTTGTCCTGATAATGCAAAGAGAACCACATAGCAATCAGCTTCTAAAATATTTATTTGGCTATCGCTTAAAGCCTAGGAATTCCCCTTGCATCTACAAGAAAATTAATAATAAGATTAACATCTCGATATCTCGATTAACATGAAGCATATGGAGAATAGGCGTTTGTAAAAATAGTTTGTACAAGAGTAGAGAAGGTCATGTGAGTGTAACACATCAGATTTTTTCTTGTGGTGATGCAAAGGGTATGGAATTTCAAAGCCATCACAAAGCGACCTGTTTTTTAAAAAGCTGACAGTCGCCTACTGCATTCTTCTTGTAACTCTAATAAAATATTTGTATATGTGTTATGAATGTTTATACTGGTTTAGCAAGAAGTAGATAGTTCATTAAGCTTTTATAATAATTTTTGTAGAAGAGTTAATAGAGAATTCGTGTGAATGCAAGGCTTTTTGACCTACTTTGTTCGGGGTCGGAGGTCTAATTTTGAAGCTATTTGTCGAGGGCCACCGCACAATTTCGCAATATAAATACCACAGCAGTTCGCAAAGGACAACGTCCGCCTTAAATCTAATCGCCCCATTGGTCGTCCCATCGGAGAGGTGACGTTTCCATTTTACATTCATACTGAGTTTGTCGTGACGGAATTTGTGACAATCAAAGCAAAGTTTAAGCAGCTTTTCTTGTGGTAGTCCGGAACGTCTATTCCATTCACATTGGTTCACGATCACCATGATTATTAGCGCCGCACAATGCAGAAAATGAGCCTTTCGGGCTTCTGCTGTCGATGTGTGGAAGCAGGGATGGCATTAGCGCCTCATTAATGCTAAACGGTACAGGACCCAAAGGTATCTGGAATTACTGTGCGAAAGGCAATCGGAATGCTAATGAAGATATGATCATACCCAATAGTACCCTGAATCCCAAATAGGTTAGTGTATTTGGTGTGGGCTACGTAATTATAATCTGTAGACATTTGAGTATCTGCTTTTGACATTCCTCAGCTACTTAAATTCCTAATGAACACCCAATTACCAAGCGATACTCTTGTCACGTTTGTATGATCTACTCTGTTAGAATACTGTTAGAAATATATATTATTACTTCTGTTAATTAACAAAGCTGTTCTTTCAAATTTAGCTTACACATGGCACGTATGAAGTAGCAATTAACATTGAATGACCTAATAGTGGTTAAATATCATAATCGCGGCGTGCAGTTATCTCTGGTCTGGGGGTGTTAACACACACCGATTCGCCCACCTGTCTCACATGCTACTAATTACCGGTCCCTTCGGAATAATAGCTGCGTGACGAACCCATTATGTGCCGCCTCCCCGCAGTTTTTACCATTCCAGAACGTTTCTTTCGGACGTTTCTAGTATCCTCCCTTTCTTGAACATTCCACTTTGATTGCAGGAACTATATAAGTGGCTGCTCTTGCTCGGACAGTTTCTTAAGAAGTTGCGAAGTTAGGTGCAGTCAATCAGTCGAGGAGTTTGGACATTTAAAGGTGGACAGAGCCGAGTGCAGTTCAGTTATGATTTGATTCGATGGCTCAGCTGTCTTCTGTTATAAGTGTGTCAAAAGTGTATTAAGTATAGCCTTGTGCTACGCTCAACAACAAGTGATAAAGTGTGTTTTAGCAGCAACTGATGTTCTCGTTTGTTACAACATGAAGCCTGGGTCTTAAAGTAGGAGGTTTGATCAACAAAGACTGAGATTGATTTTTTCCTGTAGCTTCGTTATAGTTTCATGTCTGTACCATTAGTATTTGGGTTTTATGTATAATTTCCATAGGCGGTAGCACTCTCGTATCGGGAGGTTGGTAGTAATGCTCTGTTTTGTAGACCCTGCTTGGATTTCGTATACCGCACTGACTGTAATGGAATGAGTTACCAGCATACAGTTCCCCCTCATACTACCGTTATAGCAGCATACTAAACGTTTGTATTGGCTAAACTGAGGAAGCATATTGCAAAGAAACGACCAGAACTTCTTCGGACTGGGTGGCGACTTCATTATGACTACGCGTGGCCTCATGTTGCAAATCAAGTCATGCTAACACCCTAGTTTCTTTCTTTCTTTCTTTCTTTCTTATTTTTTAAGCGGTGTCAAGAAAATTGAGGCACTCCTCAAGGACCTCACAAAGAATGGCCTGCACCATGAATTCGAGGACTGCATTGAAGTAGGAGGGAATTACTTTGGAAAGGATCATATAAACATTGAAATGGTGTAATAAAGACCTGTGCAAACAAAATCAGTGGTCAGTCTTTATTATCAGCTCTCGTACATATGTTATTGTAAGTCGCTATTGTGGTAAGATTTCTCAAAACCTAACTTAAGAATGTCTTTATTTACTGGGAAAAATGAGTAATTTAGAGAATTTAATTCCTCTAACATGTTTCTATGGTAGTTGAATTGGTCAGAGCTGCGGTATGGAAAGCCGAACATCTGTGGTCATATCCGGCTATGGTAATTTAATTTTTCACTACAGCTCCTTTATTTTCCACTCCTATGTATTTTTCATAGTTTTCATGGCGATATAGTATTCGTAGTACACAGGTTTGTTACATGAGTGTTATCTTACCGATATGTGCATTTATATCAGACTTTAAATAAAACTTAAAACTGTTTTTGATAAATTAAGTGAGCATTTATACACGTTCTTTTTAAATATATTGGTGTTTATTTATTTATTAATAGAAGATTTATAAGAGAATAAGTTTTCAAGTTGTTCATAATTATCTACCTTCGCTGTTCTGTCTTTGGCAGGAACCTAAAAAAATATGGTCGAAATACGTAACAACTGAGTTACAATTAACGTTTGATATACTTCCTGGCACATGAATTTGACATAGACGCTAAGATGTGTATCTTTGGTGTACCATCGCATGGAGGATTTTGGGATCGTGTCCCACTGCAAGTATGCTTGTATTTGTCCACATCAGTATGTGCGCCAAGGAAAATTAGGATAAAATCTGATGTGTTACACTCACGTGACTTTCTCTACTCTTGTACAAGCTATTTTACAAACGGAATTAATTGTTCTTCCACACAAGCCTTGTGCTTTACAGGGTTGGAAAGGTAGAATCAGGCGACTGAAAAATTCAATGCCATAGCCGGCATGTTGCCATGGTAGCTCAATGGTTAGAGCTGAAATCTCGATATCAAATTGTTGGATGGATTGCAGTACCTTCTCTAGTATACGTGGTAGAGAAAGTAAAACGGAAACATCGAGAGAGGTGACTCAAATGTAACATTCGCATTCTGGAGAACCCGGGTTCGATTCCCGCTGAACCGGCTACTCTGACCTTGGGCTTTTTTTTAGATTTTCCCTGGTTGGTAGCCGAATGCTGGGTTAGTGATGTAATGCCGCTAAATTCTTGTCTCGCAGTTCTCGTTATTTCATTTTATTATAATGTTTTGGAATCGAAATTTTCTTTGAGAAACTGTCTGCCCTGGCGAGTGGTTTGGGATGGGCCCTTAAGAGAGACCTCTCCGTGAGAAGAGTAAGGCTTGTGGAGGTCTCGCCAATTTCAGGATGTAATATCTGGAGACGTTAGGACATCGCCCGCATCCGAGCCTATCGCCCCGGATCTGGTCGTTCTTTGACCTTCGCTTCACTCCTTCCTTCCGGAGGTTTCCAGAATCACAATAAGCATTCATGTGTGTGTAAGTGTCAAAATCCTCTTACGCTTCCTGATAACGATAAACATAAGGGGAATGACTCCCCAGGACATATTCGTGCATGTTATACTCGCAGTTCCCGAGGTTGCGGGGTGAAATCCGTTGAAAGACGATGGATTTTTTCGGGCGTAAAAGACGTTAGCATGGCTTCCTTCGAAAGAAAAGTAAAGCCGGTGGTCCCGTGTCGTAGATTTATGGCACGTAAAAGAACCTCAAGCCTGTCAGACCCCTGTCGGGTCTTTCACGCTCAATGTAGAACGCGACGCTAGGGACCACAACATGAAAGAGTTCATAAATAAAACTCAATTTAATTTAATTTGTTATGCTCACAAGCTGAAATTGCTGTTATCCGAGGCAGTGTAATGTTAAGTGCTTGGACAGTATATGCTGCAAATCTCAGTAGTTTTGTAGCATTTTAAGGCCATTCTTTGAAGAAAAAAAATCTCGTGTATTAGATTCACAGGACCTTCTCTGCCCACTAGCGCTTATTGACGCGTGTACAAATTATTCTTACCAAAAGTTATTTTGTTATCTACTTCATTTCAATCCAGATAAACCTTCCCGAAAATATCTGCATTACACATTTCGTTATATATACTAAGGCAATGCGATAGTCAAATGCTTCAGAAGTGGACTCTATACGCTGGCCTTAAAATTCCACACTCTTTCAATAACATCGTGAGAAACAGCTAAAATTCGACAGGACTTGAAAAGAAGATAAACTACTGAATTTCGAAGCATTAATATCGATATCTCGGAAATAGCTGTTGCTACAAAAATGTTGTGTGAAATAAAAGTTGTGTTTTTAAAGGAATCTACATTTTTTGCAGAGTGTGTATTCCTTTATCGTTTAACGTTTACTAGTTATACAAGACTATATAAAATTCCTTCCGATGAAGAGGACTTCACAGACCATTCCCAGAATATTCAATATTTTGAGAAATGTTCCATGTAAACGTAGTTAGGGTGGAGAGATTTTCTTGAGCATCTTCGTGCCTTATCTTTGAAAAATACTAAAGTAAATTCCAAGTTTGGTATTTGTCCAAGGTTTTGTTTTTGACTTACGCTGTTCACAGAAACAGCAGGCACGAACCCTTTTCTAAAAATACGTTTATGGATCCAGGGGGCCTCAAAACATGTAGTTCTGGTGGTATCCAGTTTTTTTGTCGAATGCAATATATTCTCAATCTCTGTGTATGGGGTAGAGAAAGTAAAAAGCCACATAACAAAAAAAATGTGGCTTTGGAAATCATGGCAGATAAAGATACATATTCATTAATTCCTGGGGTGCTTGTTGCATGCCTTTTCCAACTTTATAGGATATGTCGCTGTTTGTATATGAAGTTGTTTTATATATAATTTATTCATGTATATGTACAAAGTGGTTGTAATGTAATTAACTGCGATATGACACCAAGCTAACAAATTAAAAACTTTCACAAAGCCAGAGACATTGATGCATTAAAGAAGCAGACAATGCCTCGCTTTGTATTGATCGGAAATGCTTTTGTATCGTTGAGGGGAGACTTCGTTCCTCTTGAACTGCTGGACTCAAGAGTTGCATTATCTGATACTCAAGTGCTCGCCTTACACAAAGAGAGATTTACCACAAACAAAATTAAAAGTAAAGAAACCACAGCAGCGTTTATCATAAGAGGAATGGGTACAAAAAATACATTTGCTTTTCCTAGAGCCGCATTTGATTACTTACTATTTCTTATCAGACTTGGCCAAGTTGCATGAATGATGCAAATTAGTATGAACTTCTATTTTAATGCCCAGTAAAGAGTGGGATGGCTCAGGCGGTTACGTCAGTGGTCTACATTTGGGAGTCCCAGGGATCGATCCCCGTCGACCGCCCACTCTGGCATATAGGTTTTTCGTGGTACGAAACCTGAGGTAGTTCATCTTCTACAACGGCGTTCCTTTCTCTCATTTCCTGTATCCATTATCTTCCTTGTCAACTGTTTCAGGGTTGTAGGACCATGCGACGGTGTTCGCAGCTTGCGGCTGGACGGTGGCTTGTGCTCCGCGTCTTCCCTGACGTTGTTGCAGTACTGCTCAGTTAGGTCTCTCTTCAACGTAGAGCTTCGCTCCGGGGGGGGACGTTGGTGGCTTGTGGGCAGGGACCATGCGGCGTTGGATGCATTCTATTTCGAAACGTTAGGAACCCCGTGCATGCTTGCGCTGGCTCTCCCCTCTCCTTCCTTCCCAAGGGTCACGTTGGAAGCACAAGAGTCCGTCTGACCTGCTTTCGGTGCTCTGTCCCGGTTCCGAGACCCCTCTGTAACATATTCTCTTACCTTTACCTTTAATGCCCAGTGATATGAAGGCAACTTTACATCTGCGAAATTCTAAATCTGCACTTCATAGCCCATCGGTCCCATATGTTGGTCCAGTTACTAGAATGCACACAAATGCCAACATTTGTGAACCTTTATTAATCTTATAGATGTAAATTCTGAATTACATAGAAATTCTCTTTGGAGTGAACCACTAAGACATTTCTAAACTCTATTTTAGCTTTCTAAGAATAATATAAATACTTATGTATATCAATATGAGAATATTAATAAATATGTATTAGTTATTCCATTAAATTTTCTTTGCTATGTAAACTAAATGGATTAAAATAGTTCATTATTATCAGCCACTCACCTAGCCCAAAAAAACTTTGCGTTCACCATTAATATACTAGCGGAGGAAACCAGGAGTGAATATGAAACCTTAAAATATTTTGACCTCCTCTACTACGTACATAGGGGAAATATTGCATTCCACCCAAAAATTTGATATCGAGGCTTCACCGGAGGTATGTTTTGAGGTGCCCTGAATCCTAAAGCATTTTTGGAAGCATGTCTGTGTGCGTGATTGTCTGTGAACAGCATAACTCAAAAAAGAAAAGTCATGTAAATACCAAACTTTGGATTTGAGTTTAGTATCTTCCAAGGATGCAACACGAAGGTTTTCAAGAAAATCCTCCATCTCAGACTCCTCATTCTCAAAAATAGTTCTAACGAGTTTGATAAATGTATCATACGTTTACGATATTTTCATGGCATATGAAATTTATAGGTCTATCTTGAATTTTCTGGGAATGTCTCCAAAAGTCCTCTTCATTCTGAATGAGTTTTACATAACTGGTAAACCGTAAGGGATAGACAAAGTTTTACTCCACCAAAAAAATGTAGAACTTGTTAAATCGCACAATTTATCACATTCTTCTTTTTTGTCATTTCCTAGTCATTTCTTGGGTAATTATTTTCTCTTGGAATTTTTAAATTTCTGAAATAGGAATTCGTTATTAGTTTTTTTATGTCCTCGACATGCAAAGAGAATGGCATGCTCCACATAGCAACCAGCTCTTAAAACATTTGAGTATCGCTTAAATCCTACCATATTCCCCTTGCAACTAAAAGAAAATTAGCAATAAGCAATAAATAGATGAATGGAGAATAAATGTTTGTAAAAATAGCTTGTGCAAGAGTATAGTAATTCATTGAGTTCTACGCATCAAATTGTTTTAAGACAGCAATTTAAGACAGAACTAAAAGTAAGAGTATCTTATCACCCTTGCCTTGGGATGGGAATTATATTTATATTGAACGGAGTCTTTATGCCGATTAATGTATTAATGCATTATTTGAATGATTCTGCAATGGATTCAGTAGAACCACAAGAAGTTTAACTGAAACCGAATCGCTATCCACTAGTACGTATAGTCTTGTCCAAACAGTAATGCTTTCTACAACTATTGCAATTGTTTATTCCGATCTCTGAAATTTAGTATTGCGGACCCACAGCTTTTGTTTTTCTCCGATGTTTCTTGGTTTTACCTGAATCGACTTGTGAACACCAATAGTCGGATGATGGACTTCAAAAAGCCTGTGATATTACACTAAGGGGGGGGGGGGGGGGAAATGACGAAATTTACCAAAAATCAAGTTCTTACTTTCTTTACCACGTACATAGTAGGTGGAGAAGTGATTGTATTCTAACCAAAAATTGATACCGAGATTTCAGCGGAAATACATGTTTTGAGGCCCCTGGAATCCAAGAAAAGCGTTTATAGAAAAAGAACCTTGTGTGTGGGGGGGCCGCGTGCATGCATAAGTGTGTGTGAGGGTGTTTGTCCGTGAACAGCGTAACTCGGAAAACAAAAATGGGATAAATACCAAATTTGGTATTTATGTTCATTACTTTCCAAAGATGCAACACGAAGATTTTAAAAAAAATATCTCCACCTACCCTGCCTACCCTTTATCTGCAACATTTTTCTAAAATTTTTATTTTATAAAAAATATCTCTTACGATTTTCATTATGTCCTCTTCATTCGGAAAGAATTTTGCATAATCTTGTACAACTGGCAAACGTTAAGCGATAGACGAAATCGTAATACATAAAAGTTCTAGACCCCTTTAAAATACACAATTTATTTCAAGTATTTGTTGTAGTATCAGACATTTCCGAGATATTCATTATTATTGCTTCGATTTGTTCAACAGTTTCTTGTTCGATGTAAATCCCGTCCATTTTCAGTTGTTCCTTGTGATTGGAAATTGTGTGGAATTTTAAGGCTAACCAGTAGCGTCCAGTTCTTAAACGTTTGACTATCGCTGTTACCTTTGTATCTATAACGAAATGTGTAATGTAGCTATTTCTGCAACGGTTTATTTTGATTAAAATGAAGTAAAAATAAGATGTATACCTACAAATAAACGATAGAGTGTAGCGAAAGTTACCTGAAATTGGAATTGCGTTTTAATGTGATTTATCTTTTATTATTGCAGGCACAATACTTTTACTTTAAATGAATTTATTAAAAATGGCTCTGCATCTGCCACGTAAATTCTGTATCAGTTCAGAGAAAAAGTCACAACTACGACACCGTTTTGAAGTGAGTTAAACTCAAGCCCATCTTTTAGACGAAGCTTTTTTCTCTACAATTTGGTGCTGCTGTTAAATATACTGCTGTTGATTTCATTCGTATATATGCGTTTGTCTTCTCTATTTTTGCTTTGGACAGCTTTTTCTATGAATGACATTTACTGGCATAAATGACCCGTTTTCTCAGAAACTAGTGAAGAATGGCTATCGCACTTTGTAATGATAAAAGCTGTTTTGAGTGGTTTTGTAGATCTAATTTTGTGTTAAGATGTTTAGTTATGTAAAAAATAATTGCTAATATATTTTAATCAAAGGATGATCACGCTGGGGGAAAAGGTCCTACATTCCTTAATAATCAAACATTCTATAACAGTAGATCAGCAAATCTAAAAGGAACTCATTTACTAAGAGTAAAAATTTCAGTCGGATATTTTAAATACGTTGTTTCAGAGATAATGGGCCATGAATTTAGGAGACATTGGCGGAATGCGAATTTTACCCTCCCCTTAAAGTCTCACAATGACCTTAAATTTGGAGAGATATCAGATATTAGTTATAATACAATTTTTCGATCGCTTAAATGGAAAATTATTATAAAAATCTTGGACTGATCTTGTAAAAACACTCACGACAGCCCAATCATTAAGAGAGGTTTCTTGAATTTTTGGTGTTGACTTGCGACTCCTCGTTTTCCAATTTAATGAGCTGCAATTATTATTTATCTTTTGAACATACAATATACTGCTCTAAACCTTGCGCACTAAATTAGATAATATCGTATAAGAAAACAAAAAAATTCATCCTACGGAACTTTGGCGATTTAATGACAGCACTTTTAGGAAAAATGCAATTTGTTTGTGAGCAGAAGGTCAAAATTTCTAGGTTCCATTAAAAGCATTCTGTATCAGCTTCTCTGAATACATTTCAGCTATGACTAAAAACCTTACGTTGAACGAAAGAAACGTCCAGATACTTAAGTAACCCTGTTAGAGTGGTATTGCCAATCTAAATGTTATATTTTCCACCATTCAATTGTACTGCAAATTCTACATTATAACACTTAGTAAATTCCTTCGGTCTGCAGACATCGCGAGTATTCAGGAGGGATAAATCGCCCCCACTCTGCTTGTAGTTTGCCTTTAGCTATTGACTTATCTAATGAGGTGTCTTAAAGAAGAAGTGGGCTGATACACGGGAAACAAGCGTGACGTCACTTTTGTGAACACAGCAATTTTATAGAGTAGAAAAATTATTAGGACTTTTTCTACATCATGATAACTCAAAACCTAAACTCTTTATTCCAGTTCTGTGAGAGATATGCTAAAGAGCACAGTTTCGAGATGGTGATGATGGTGTGTGATTTGTCTCCCTGTAAAAAACTAAAGGCCCTATTTTTTTTTTTAATTCTTCAATTCAAATAATTTCTATTATGAAAGTCAATCAGCGAGGCACTTTTTTTCCTTGAAGAGATAGATGGTGGAGTGAAGGTTAAAACACGTGAATTAACTTTTGGATGATATCTCATGATAATACCGCGTGTATGCGAAATGCTATCGCTAGTTATATGCAAACATTTGTCTTCACACCCACTTCATGTGATGTCACAGAAATCTACAAACGCAGCATTTTTGTTGAATGTTCTTGTGTCTTTAGTCCTCTCTCTCTATAGTTGAATAGTTACAATAGTGGTATGATTGAGTAATAAGCGATTTTGTGGGAGTAAAGTAAAATAAAACACGGGGTACGCGAAATTATGGTATGTGGTACTTAGGCAACGACTCAGAGGCAGAGTACAGCGGGCATGCTCGCCCAAGCAGTTAAAGAGGGCGAATACATGACCAGGTGAGTTACCCCTCCCAAGACTTTCTTCTAAGTTGCTGAACTGTAATATTACTGCAACATATTGAAGTCTAGCAATAAGTGTAATAACAGCTATGGGACGATTCATCTGTTATTTGTTACAAAAATTGTGTAAATTATACCTAGGTACATATCCAGCGGTAACACAAATGCTATGGAGGAAATATAAGTAGAAAATTGAAGTAGAAATGGGTAGTATAGTGAATGCGTGACTCACTCGGATTTATGTTCTTTGTAACTGTATGGTTGGTCAGGTTCTGGCTTCATGAGCGGCCGTATTTTTCGGGTATGCGCTCTTTCCTGATAGTTCTGCTGTTCTTAATAGGTACTACGTGATCATTTGAGAGGCGAAATTTATTGCTGAAGGTCCTAATGTTTAACTCTTATGTTTAATAACCGCTATGTGAAGCGAAAACAACTTCTTCAAGCATTGTGGTTGATACTATATAGACTGGAAATGTTTTATTAAAATTTGTACATGGGCTGAGCTCAATATGGTGACAAACACATCATTTTACTGCGTAACTAATAATTCTTCTACCTTCATAAATGGGACTAGTCATCTATGGAGGGTTGTTCACGATCTGTGGTAACAATATCAGACGAACACAATAGCTTCGCGCTGAAACATGTGGAATCGAATGAAAGTTCAGCAGTATGAGTGCATTACTGTGTTTGCTCAGTTGTGTACTCTTATTCTGGCTGCATCAGATGGCGTCAAAATAGAACCGTTCTGATAAGCGTACATTATTGCCCTTTCCAATGCAAAATACTTGTATTCTAAGATTATTAAGCAGTTCAAGAGGCGTGGTTTTACCATATCCAAGAAAGTGATCTCATGGGTACCAAACAAAAAAGGTAACGCCATATCAGGAGTTATTCAAAAGGACAATAAGCATGAAAATTCACGACCGGCCACCAGTCACATCGCAGAGATAATTTGTAAGGTGAAGATCCATGCCTCTGAACTAAATTCTGCAACTCAGAGGGCCATTGTACTGTAATTAGGGATCTCTGTTACTAGTGTGAACACCTGATCAACCAGGATTTTAATCTAGAAAAGTGCTATAAGAGCCGGGGATATAAGCTGTTGCCTAAACACATGGTAGAACGTGCCATTAACAGCAGAAAGCTGTATGAACGACACCTAGCTGGTGAAAAGTGGGTGTTTGTTGTATTTTTAGATGAGGCGTATGTTTATCTGAGTGACTGCAACAAACTCTAGGCTGTATATTACCGACTAAGGGAAGAAAAAAATTGGAATTTGGTATAAGGAAACTAATGAAAATTTCCCCAATGGTTTCATGGAATAGCAAGGTACAGTTACAATTGCAAAGTAACCATTCATCGTGTAAAAATATGAAAATCTACTCGGTATATTATCGGACTAATGTGCTGATACCAATTTTCCAAACATATATCCCTGCTCTCTGTGGTGCAGATGTACATAAAGTCTGGTTACAACAGGATACGGCATCAAGAAAAGTTACGTATGCTTTTTGGAGAACATAGAGAGACAAATGCGAATACATTCCGTACCTTTCAGCAACATCCGTGTTAAGTCATATGATACATCACTAATGGAGTTTTGTGCATTTGGGTTACTGAAAAGAGCCCTTGGAAGCAGTCGGCCACGGAACTTTTGATGATCTCTGGAAAGCTGCCAGGAGGAATGGAATAAACTGGACATCCCTGTATTTAGTATCAGTTTGCTCCAGTAGAATATGTACTGCAGATTGAGACAGTATTTTTAACATTTAAAATGGTTTCAGTTTAATTATATAATATAAAAATATTATAACAGCCCGGCTTAAAGCAATATGTGTATGTAACAATATATCAAAATGCATGTTAGTCATTGTATTAATGTTTATATTATTATGTACATGTTTACTAATGTTATGTGAATGTATTACGTAATTTAATAATGTAGGAGCTGTGACAATAATAGGCTAAACGTTGCTAACAATGAGGTGACAATGAGGTAACCTTGAGGCAATAATGATTTTGAAAGTTTATCAATGCTACTGGTAATTCTTGGAGCAGCAATAATATAATTTTTGAGACAATTTATAAATAGCCAATCAACATTCAGCTTAAGTTAAATAAAAGTATACAATTGGAATAGGAATAGCCAATCAGAAACTGAAATAGGGCAAATTGTACAAATTCGGAAGTTAGTTGCTTGTAGACAACGTTCCTAACCGGACGCGAGATGCATCCTTGAGAAGTTTAATACGTATTCAGTGTGAGACAAAATAGTTTACGTGCTAAAAAGTGCAAGTAATTAGTAAATAATCTCACAGCTCCCTATATCAGTGAAGTATTATTTAAATCGTGTCAAGGATTAATAAATGTAAAATGTAATAAATGTATTTTTACCTCCGTAAAGTTTCTACGTTAGGGTAACCAACTTTTGACTCCACCCACCGGTATCAGTTCCATATGTAGTGGCCTGAAAAACAATGTACAGGTTGGGCGAGAAATCCCCGTATCCCTGTGAAGTATAAAATATTATGCAGGTTGGTAATATGAAACGTTTTTATGCTAAGTAGCTATGCTACTTCTTTTCAATTCTCGGAATCAATTTTTGGAATTCATGGTTCCATGTTTTCGCAGTCCAGTTTTAATTTCTAGTTATGACAGAGTGAGCGGTTATAGTAAACACTATTGAGGGCTTAGTGTCAAGTGTTTGGGTACACGAACGACAACATACAGGGCAGACAATGAGACGGATTATGGGAGAATTCCAGGAAAGATTTAGTGGTTCCACCGTGAAAAGCAACACTTTTTGTTTGTGAAAGTCGCGGTTTTACTTTTGGCAGTGTTAAAGACACTGGATTGGAAGGAAGAAGACACGAGAAGAAACATGTGTCGCAGTGTCTGCTTCTATTAAACAATCTCCTATGAAGTCAATACATAAACGTGCTTCAAAACTCGGTATACCGAGGACAACAATGTGAGATCACATGAAAAAAGATCTTAAGCCCAGACCTTTTCGACCGACGATTGTAAACTAGTTATCGGAAGAGATCGGAATGAGCGCGGTTTAGCATGTTAACTTAATTTTCAAATGCAGTGAACTGCGCCAAGGTTATGTTTTCAGATGAATATGCGATTTATTGCAGTTCACGTGCTATAGATACTCTCGTTTTAGCCAAAGAGAATCCTCATTACACAGTCGAGTCAGAAAGGACACCGCCTCACGTAATGATATAGACAGCGATGATATCCCATTTCCTTGGACCGTACCTTTTTGAACAGACTGTGAATAGCGCAAATTATTTACAAGTGTTGCAAACATGGTTAATACCCCAGCTTGAGAAAAGGGGCCTCACAGAACGCATATGGTTGCAGCAAGATGGAGCACCTCCTCACTACGCTCTTGCAGTGCGCGAATTCCTAAATGAACACTTTCCAGGACGGTGGATAGGTCGTGGTTCATCAGCAACACCAGCTCTCTTGAAATGGCCACCAAGAAGTCCCTGCCTCACTACACCGGACAACTCGTTATCGTTAAGGCGCACGTATCTGCACGTCGTTAAGCTACAAACGAACTGCGCAATGCTGTTGAGGATGTATTTCGCACTATAACACCGGACATGCTCAAGAATATGTCAATAAGAACATGGAGGCGTATGGAACTGTCTTTATAGCATGATGGGGAACATACAGATAAATCGGGCACTTAATACGTAAGTACTCGTCCACCCTGTAGGAGCATATTATACACTAACCAATGAACGATGTTTATAATCTGTGTGGAATGAAAGGTTGGTTCGGATACCCCTGTATGAAAAAAATTCACTCTGAAGGATATACAAGGAAACCTTCTAGAGGAAGGAGTGAAGAGTTATTAGCATGGGAGTTTTAACTGAAAGACAGCTACGACATTTACATATATGAGAGCTTTCATAAGGGACATGGAGATGAAGGTTATCCTTCTTGTTGCTCCTAAACCGAAATAAGTAAACCGCATTGAGAAAACACTAATTTAGCATGAACATATGCGGTTTAAGTTGTAAAGTTATCCTTCGGAAGTAGGGCCATACTTTGGGGGAGGTTGAAGAAGATGTTTTGTTATATTGTTATTTGCTCCACGTATGGAAGCCAATTTGAAGAACGTTATTATATCTTTACGTTATTTTGCATCACGCTTTGGGCGTCAATATGAAGTAGGTTCTATTGGAGGAGTTGTATTATATTTCAACTATTGGGGAGCCGAACTTGAAGTTGGTTGCAACCACACGTATAGTACCCGGTTTCCGGTAGCCTTCGCCCCAAATGTACATTCCGGTGGCCTTTGCCCCCCAAAAAATGCTTAAAAATATTAACTTTGTAATTTGACTGTTTCTTTAAATATGATATTTATGTTTGCCTCCGCTGCATCAGTATTATTGTTAGAGACATGTTTCTCTTTGTAGGGTTATGGTGCGAAAAGAATGTAGGCTTGCACAAATTATAATTTTACTTCACTCCTTTCATTAATGCTTGACACGATTTAAATAACACTTCACTGATATAGAGAGAGCTGTAAGATTCTTTTTTATTAAATACTTGCACTTTTTAGCACGTAAACTATTTTCGTCTCACACGAATACGTATTATATTTCTCGAGGACGCATCACGCATCCGGTTACAAACACAGTCCGCAGGTAACTGGCTTCTGAATTTGTAAATGTTCCTCCTTTTCAGTTTCTGATTGGCTAATTCTACTCCAATAGAATACTTTCATTTAACTAAAGCTTTTTCTGGTTGTTGATTGGCAATTTGATAAACTGTCACTAATATTTGGTAGTGGTAGTGGTGGTATTTATTAAGTATTTAGTATTACATTAATTGCATAACACAGTCACATGGGTCATAAGACCGTACATGCTCTCTAGAAAAATACCTGGTCTGTATACGTGACTTGCAGTATCAACCAGAAAACCATTATTTTTTTTTATAATCACCGCACCATATACATACATATAAAATTGAAAAAACACTCTGAATCACACACTCAAACACACACACACACACACACACACACACACACACAGTCGCGCACAAGTACTTAAGCACCACATATGTTTAAAGAAAGATTACATAAACACCTTATCTCTTAGTACACGTACTTCCATTAAGTATGTGCCCAAGCTTGGCCAGTTTTGGCTGTTTAGAATCATGTCCCAGCATGCTGTCCTTCGTCTGTTGGAAGCCAAAAATACTTCCGGTAATAGTTTTTTCCTAATACCCTCCGTCTGCACGCATGCTGCCAAAATATGCGTCCAGTCTTCTTGTTCCCCGCATAATGGGCAAATCCTCCTGCCATCGTCATCAACAATCTTGCGAGCTTTCCACCCTCCCAACCTAAGCCATGCTATTCCAGTCCTCTGTTTTATACCTAATTACAAAATATATGTTTCCTTACCCCACCTAGTTTTTATTTCATTTTGTAGCTCCAATGTTGATCTATGTCTACATTCAGATTCTATTTTCTGCCTGTTTAACATTATTGCTTCCAAGAATCGCAAGTAGTATTGTTAAACTCTCAAACTCATTATTGCCTCAAGGTTACCTCATTGTTAGCACCGTTTGACTTATTATTCTCACAGCTCCTACACCATTAAATTACGTAATACATTCACATAACATTATTACACATGGATACAATAATATAAACATATACAATGACTGTAATATACACTCCTTATGTATTGTTACATACACATATTGCTTTAAGGCAGGCTGTTATTGAATTTATATGTTATATAATTGGACTGAAATTATTTAACTGTTAAAAATACTGCCTCAAGGTAAAGTACCCTGCCAAGCCAGTGCCTAGAATTATGTTCGAACAGAGGTTGTCACGTTGGTAGGTAGTGAAACTAAATATTGTCAGTACCATATACACCACTCCGTTTCATTATGGACTACATTTTATGCATGCCAGCATACATGCATCCTGATTTGCTCAAAGGGTAACGGCTCTCGTGCTATAAATTTAATAAATCAGAAGGTGCCAATCCTTGTTGTAAAAATGCGTCAAGTACTTCCTAGTCTGTTGTTTATGTTTAATTTCAGGCCTGGCGAACCGACTACATGGCAACATACCAACAAACTAACAATTAGTAAGGGACCGTTTGACGGAGAGGCAAGTGGGAACCTTTTTAGGGTACACATAGGCGAAATTTACGAACTCTAAGTTTCTTAACATATGTTTTTGAAATTTATACCACCAGTAACACACCAAATCATTAGCATGTATACAAATTTACATTGTAATATTTTCAGTAGCGTTTAAATTATTGTTTAACAATTATGTTACTGGTAAATAAAAATCGTACATGCGATGATATAAATATCTGATATATTTACTGATATATAAATATCTATTTTGACCATAACGAACATTTAAAAAATGTTGCAAATAATTCTTTGATTGATGTTTTTCGTTTTGAGAAAACAAAAATATAAACCTATGAGAAACAATGTTTTGCACCAATTTAGTGTGTTAATCCTAATTAATATTCATCCAGTGATAATAACTACTTCCAACGGTTTTTAAATTATAGTTTTGGATGCGTCTCCATAAATTTTGAAATAAATTAAACAGAATTGCAAGGTGCAGAACATTTTGAGCCCATAAAAATGTAAAAGAAGCAGAAATCGAGGAAAATAGCTTTGAAATTCTAAAGGGCTGTATGATCTTGTGTGCAGAGAAGTTTTAAAACTCGTGTTAAATTATGATTATCAATAATAGACACCAAATACAGATTATTGAATATTATTCATTCGTAATAATACACCTATAAACAAAAAAATACCGACTTACTTCACTCTATTTTTGCATTCCACTTGTCTATAGAATGTGACCTTGAAGATTCAGTGCGGGAATTGGGGACACTCTGTATAACGTTTTATATGAATGTTTTATAATACGAATATAATCAGTAGGAAGTGGTAATTATTAGAGATACTTGTACAACTGTTATAACAGATCCTTCTCTGAAGCTTGAACATTTCGGAATTTTGTTAATTTACTTGAAATTAGTTTGCACTTCTCCCTGACTTTTGTAGATGTCTGCACCTTTGCACCGGAACAACTGCAAGAGGGAATGATCTCACCTAGCTCTGAGAAATGCCTTCTGCTCTGGCAGCGATAATAATTAAAGGCATTCTATCGACATGACGTAATTACGCCTGCGCACAGGGAACATTTCTAAAGCCCAAACACGTGTGAAATTTGAATTGTCTGCAATTTCCTCCCCCACCGTTTCATCTCCAAGAGCCAGGAGGGGAGGTAATTAAAGTGAGGACTTTGAGAGAGGAGGAAGAAAGGAATATAGGGGAAAGAAGACAAATAAAAGGACTTGAAGGAAGAAGGGCAAAGGATTTGCTTAACTATGTAGTTACAGTTTAAAAATTTCACATAGCAACGTTAACTGGCTTTGAGAAGTCGATAGCTGTTTATTAAAAGACGAAGAAGGGAAAGTATACGAGTATTTAGGAGTAGCGACTTTCTCTACCACTTTTTTCATGTTTAGGATAGGTATATGTAGGCAATATGTTAATCTCCATAAATACCAACATAGAATTAGACGACAGTAAAGCAGAATTAGTACTTGTTTGCTGAAGATGTTAAAGTGGTTGATTCCAAATCGGTTAACTGTAAGCCTTGGGTAGTTGTAGATAATTTTCCTTCTTTGTGAAGTCGACTACACCGTTGCAAAATTTCTACGTTCTTGTATTTAGAGAAAAGTAAGAACTCGCAACAGTGCACGCCTGTAATGTTTATGGGTGCTGAACTAATGAGGTAAGCGTCGCTGGTGGTAACGTGATGCAATTAATACACAGGGGATTATTCAACAGTCAGCTGTTTATAAAATAAGTCTATGTGTGCTGTTAATTAGCTGTTGATAAGTTATGCCATTTCGGCACAGAACACTTTAAATTGTCGCTAATGTTTGCTTCATAGTTGTGATCTATTCTTTAGGGGCGTATATACTCAGAGCGTTCGCTTTATTGTGGGGCCGCACGAATCTGCTCCGCACATTGTCAATTACACTGGGGGTTTTCCGTTCAAAATCTCTCGTGTTACTTACTCAGGAGTGGTAGCAACATGCCTTGTAAAGAGTACTAACCTTGCTATTGAACGTGATATTATTCTGCATTAAGCATTCCTGGCATTTTCGGATGGAATTTTCATTCCCATGTAAGTTCTTTATGTGTAATTCTCACAATTTCTGTCTTTATACTGTCCTATGGTGTGGGGAGTGTTCCTATAAACTATTTTTTTGCGCCGATTTCGACCATTTTTTCCTCCGTTAGAACATTTTGTTTTCGCTTCTTAGGTTTAGCATTTATTCTGCTAAACTTATTAAAAAGACGTTTCTCTATCTGGAACTGGAATACCAATTGAAATTGTCTGCACACCTGCCTACATGATTCGGTTTTTAATTATGTATAGTACATAAAAATTAGTCCTTCAAACGTGAATTTGATGGTAAGCTATTTACTGGACTAATTACACGACAAGAACACCAACAATAACAGAAACACTCTTAAGCTAATCATACAGAATACAGATGACTTGAATAAACTTTCACCTTTGAGATGCACAATGCACAAACTCTAATGCTTACAGTAGGCATAGAAGGTAGAAACTGACACAGAATACGAGTATAACACAGCTGATAAATGTAACCTTGAACGGATCATTCGTCACTAGTCCGCATTGAAAAAAAATGCCAAGGCCAGTTCACTACAGGTGGGGGATGCATACACGCGATCTGTGGTTCACCATACAGCGACCGCTCTATGTGTGTGTGTGTGTATTCTCTTTTTCACCGTCCGTGGCGCTACTATCACTTCTCTAGCTTCAACCAAGTTGGGATGACGCAGCTAAGGGAGCTGTGTTCTTGGTCTCTTGGATGCAAGTGTGCAGATCCTGGGGTAAGTTGCTTGAATGATCTAAGTGCCGCAATTAGTTGAAGTTCTTGGCCATGCTGACGTTGCTGCTAACTTGGCGATGTTCTTTGCAAATTCGCCTATATGTGAAATGAAAAAGAATTAACGAGAACGTGGCGCCACGGGCGGACATTAAACTAATTTTGAAACCGTAATTTGGCTGTAATCTGTTTTTGCTGTGCGTTGTTAATCTTCAGAGTTTACTCAAGTTGTTAAATTTTTGACTTTATTTGAATTGTTGTACGTTAATTATATTATTGTTATTAGACTGTTAATTTCTAGAGTTTTTCCAAAGCCTTACGTTCTCTGGACCTTAATGAATGTTTTTTTTTTGTTTTATTATCCACTCTCAACTAAATTATACTCCTGTCGAATCATTAATTTATAGAGTTTATGTAAATAAGTATATTTTGTGTTCTATTAATGCTACTTTCATACATTACTTAAGGCCAAGTGACCATGAGAGGTGGGGCCAACTGTTATCGGCCACGATATGAGTGCGTTCGGTGGGAAGAAAACTACACAGTTACGGAACAAGTGGCCGGGGCATCAGAAAGACAAATAAAGAAAACATCCTGAGTTCTGATTTGGATTTACCACCGAGGCTGAGGCCAGGAAATATAGTGCTGTTTTCAAAGAGTAACTGTACATTCCCTATCGCCTTGCCCTGTAATCCCCTCTGATTGCTATACCTTGATGATCTTAGGCATGCCAATAAAAATAGAGGCGCCCTCCTCTAAGCGCACTCATATCGTGGCCGACTAGTACAGTGATTTCTTTACCTGACCTGTGTTCCCTCTCTGAACGCGTATTGTATGAACAGTAAATAAAAGTGTAAGGTGCAGATACTTCTGTTCGTTGTAATATGATTCTAAGGACTTGAGTACTGTACATTTAGGGTCCACTTTCTTTTCAAGATAAATATTTGGCTACATGCTACCCAGGTATGGTTGTGTTATTAAAATGTTGTCTCTCTTATTACGGTGTTTTTACTCTTTGCTTTGGTGGGTATCTCCTACCTTGTAGCGGGTTTACCCTGACCTCTTTTTCATGATCCGAACGTTTCCACGTAGGACTCCTCCATTGGTAGATGCCAGTACAGAAATGACGCACTATCTCAGAGTAAATGAGTGGTCCAAAACGAAAGGGGCGTTTAGTCTTTCAGAGGGTTATGGCTACAACATCTTATATTCTACAAACGCACAATCCTCACAAAAATACTCGCAAAGGAATTTATTATTTTACGAAATCTACGTCCTATGTATTGTTTTTCTTAAACTTTGCGGTATTTAACATTAAGAAATAATGGAGATAATTTAACAGATATTCTGAAGAAAATGCAATTTTAGACGTTATCCATCGTGCCATTTTTAAATTTAAGCCCTACATTCTCCATGACAGACCGGAGGGAAAAAAACACTTAAAACGTTCGACTGGGTTCACCGGTACCAAAAATTGTAATCGGGGCTATTGCTATTATCTTGTCATGCCGCAATTATGCTTTAGTCGTCACATTTAGTGTTAGAAAAAATAGATAATGTATTTTTATTGATGTCAATTTATTTAAATTATTTTTAAACCATACACCATGATTCATCGACCTTAGATGCATATTTAAGGCTTAAAAATCTTGTTTCTTATAAGTGCGAAGGCTTTGAAATACGATCCCAAACATCAAGCTCAGCCTCCAGTAAGCAACATCTCCTCAAAAGAAAGGTGAGCTCTCCAATATTTTATTGCTGATATCAATATTTTAATTCCTTCTGCGGATAAAGGAAATGCCACCGTGATAATGAAGAAGTCGAACTATATGCAGAAGATTAGTGACCTACTTGACCCTCAGCTTCAAAAAACATGAAGGATTTTTAGTTGTTTCACTGTAGGAAAGCCAAACTTGATGATTGAACGTCTCACGTATGTTACAAATTTTCCAGTGGCCTTCGCCCCAACTTTACTTTCCGGTATATTTTATGTTTCTTTAAATATTATATATATATATATATATATATATATATATAGGTTTGCCTCGGATACGTCAGTATTAGTTTGTAGAAACATGTGTCACTTTGCAGTGGGTGATGCGGCTAAAGAATGTAGGCTTACACAAATTACAATTTTTACTTCACTCTTTTTATGAATCCTTCACACGATTAAATAACCTTCACTGATATAGAAAGCTGTGAGATTATTTATTAATTACTTGCACTTTTTAACACGTAAACGTTATAATATTCTCGCCGTAATAAATTTTCGTCTCACACTGAATACGTATTAAACTTCTCGAGGACGTATCTCGCGTCCAGTTAGGAACACTGTCTACCAGCAACTGACTTCTACCGCCTGAATTTGCAAATTTCATCCATTTCAAATCTCTGATTTGCTAATTTTACTCCAATAGAATACTTTTATTTAACTTTCAGGTTTTCTGGTTGTTGATTGGTTATTTATAAACTGTCTAAAAAATTACATTATTGTTGCTCCAAGAATTACTATTAGCATTATTAGACTTTCCAATTTGTTATTGCCTCAAGGTTACCTCATTGCTAGCAACTTTCGGCCTCTATTCTTACAGCTCCTACATTATTAAATTGCATAATACGTTCACACAACATCATGAAACATGTACACAATAACATAAACATTAATACAATGACTGCTACTTACATTTTATATATTATATTATACACATATTGCTTTAAGGCTGGGCTGTTATTATATTTTATATTATATAATTAGACTGAAATCATTTAAGTATTAAAAATACTGCCTGAAATGCTTACGTGGAATCCAATTGTGGGTATTCTTAGAAAAACCAATAAACTAATTAAAGAGTCTACATCACTAAACTTAGATACAAAATAGTGTTATTTTGTACAACAGATGCTTATGCGCCACGTCTGTATGGACTGCGAGATACACGAACTTAATAGTATTACTTACGTAAAGTGACGTCATTTGTTCATAGCTACAGGAACTCTACATTATTATGTAACTATTCAGCTGGGCACTGCATTGCACAAACGTGAGAAAAACTGTACCTGTCAAAAGAAACATAAATAAGCTGTAGTAGTTTTCCCACACTCGTACATTACCAAGTAAAAGCAAATATATTTCCCAAGCTAACCGCAGAAGATAAAACAAACGACATGACATTTCAAATACTCCATGAAAAGCTTCCTATTGCTTAATAAAACAAGAGCATAAAGGCTATAAATATTTAACTTGCAATCTGAACAGTGGAACTCACTTATATGATTCACATAGTTTTATTTCATACACTTTTTTCTATGCACATCGAAGTTTTCTTTTTTCGTCCCTCGTTTTCAACGAGGGCGTAGAGAGATTCATTATTGACTGTAAAGGTCAGACAGGTCATTTGTTTGTATTTGACTGTTTTTTTTTAAATACCGTTCTGTGCACTTCAAAATACTCTCTGTCCTTTTCACACTCTATTTGGATGGAACTACCCATATATTATGTTCATTGCCTAGGTTTATTTTTAGCAGAGACATTCGAAAGATTTATTGTTGTGTAAGAGAATGCTTAAAATATATGGGGTTACAGAGTGATTTATTCATCTAAAGATCAAAACATTAATACTCCAAAAATAATAATAATAATAATATTGTAATAACTCAAATATTAAATACACAAATAGTGCAGCATGAGCATACAGACTGCAGATACCTTGTAACACTATATTGTCCTTAAAAGTCCGATGTGTTGCACTCATATGACTTTCCCTACTCTTGTACAAACTATTTTTTCAAATGTTTATTCTCCATCTACTTCATATTAATCGAGGTAAATATTTGCAGAAACTATCGTATTGCTAATTTTCTTGTAGGTGCAGGGGAATATGGTAGGCTTTAAGAGATAGTCAAATATTTTAAGAGCTGGTTGCTATGTGGAGCATTCCATTCTCTTTGCATGTCCAGGACATAAAAAAGAACGAGTACTGAATTCCCATTTGTGAAAAACTGTGTCTTGGAAAATCCATACAGATAAAAATGAATATCTCGGAAATGGTTCACTCGAGAAAAAAATGTATCCGACATCAATGGTGTATTTTAACGAGATCTACATTTTTTGTGTAGTAAACTTTTGTCTATCTCTTATGGTTTACCAGTTATGCAAAAGCCATTCAGAGTGAAGAGGTCTTCTGGAGACATTTCCAGAAAATCCATGCTATACATTTCATTTGCCATAACAATATCTTAAGCTATGATATTTTAATCAAAATCGTTAGAGCCATTTATGGGAAAATAAAAATTTCCGAAAAATGTTTTATGTAAAGCATAATCTGGGGTATTGAGATTTTCTTGAAGTTCTTCGTTTCGCATCTATGAAAGACGCTGAACCTAAATACCAAGTTTGGTTTTATTCGACTTTTTTGAATTATGCTGTCCACTGATACACAGACATTGACCCTTTTCTTAAATGCTTTCTTTTTGGATTCAGAGGCCCTCAAAAGATATATTTCCGGTAAAATTTCGATATAGAACTTTAGGGTGGAGTGCAATACTTCCCCTACTTACTATACGTAGTAGAGACAGTAAAAATGTAAATAATTTGGCACTACTTACACAAGTAATTTTGCTGATAGAAGGTCATAACGCTTATGCCATTTTTAGGAGCATTTGCACTACCTATAATTGTTATTAAACTACGTTCGGCAAAACATTGTTCACGAATGCATACTTTGATATTACATTTTAACTGTAACTTCATTTCTCCTAAAACTTTTAAGATAAGTTTTGCCAAACGCACCGAGCGGGATTATTCAGGCGATAACGTCCGTAGTGCGCATTCGGGAGGTCGTGGTTTCGATTTCCACAGCCGACTTTCCTGACCCATGAGTTTTTTCGAAGGTTCATTATAACTTCCGGATTTTCTGTCCTTCAGTTTCACCTCCATTCCCATTTCACACCACGTTCATCTACTTGATCTGTTTCAGAGTTGAAAGTGTCGGTGAGAGTCTCGGCATTGCATGGTAGGGGAAAAGGATGCTCTACGGGGCGGTCTCCGAGTCCCGGGCTACCCATTGGGATGTGCAAGCCTGCAGGAGGGAGGAGAGCCGGTTGTACCAGCTGCAGCCACCCGGGGAATTTCAAACTGCACAAGGTAGGTACCCTGCCCTGTCGTGGCCTCTGATCCGACCGCCCTCTATCTCCACCGACCTTGGTGGTGAATATGAATGACAGAGACGTCGAATCAGAGAAATTAAATTATAAGAAAGCATTAAGAAATAAAAAGGAAGTAAATACTAAGTATGATTTAAATGCTAAAATTCCACCAATTATTATATCCTATGTCTGCAGTAATAAATATATCAAGGATTTTATTGATATGTTAATTAAAATTCTTAGAGCCATTTTTGAGAAAATCAAAAACATGGTACACATTTCCGGTTGAGGGTAGTTTCAACACCGGGGATTTTCTTGAAAATCATCATGCTGCATTTTTTAAGATGGTAAAATAAATACCAAGATTAGTATTTCTGCAAGTTTTCGTTTTTAGAATATATTTTCACACGCACACACACGAGAACATTTTACTGATATTTTTTTTAATTCAGAATGACTGAAGACATATACTTCCAGGAAAATCTCGATATCGATTTTTTTAGTAGAATATGATGTTTCTCTTCTTATAGGTTATACAACGGAGGGAAACACCTCCCGCGCTACGACTTACATAGGTGTATTGTGGTTACCACCTCCCAGGAGGAAGGGATGAATTAAAGGAACCACAGAAGACTGCAAGCAGACAGGCCGCAGAGATGCGCGGAAATCCCTAACAGTTCCGAGTTTGAAGACCCGTCCTACTGTTGAAGCTGTATGAGAGAGCGATGAACAACCCGTCAACCAAGCAGCCCTCCAGTGCCCACGGGGAGTACTCTTTCCTTTGAGCAACCATCTGTCCGGCACCGCCATACGCCGCGAAACCTAGAAGCACACCTAAAAGGGTGCGAAATTAAAGGGGAATTACGGTAAGGAAGTCGTGTTAGATGAGAAACCACCACAACATTCGCCTACCTACCAGGGAAAACCAAGAAAATTCGAAGGACATTGTGAGCGGTTGACGGAAGTTGAACCAGGGACCTCCCGAATGCGAGCCTTATCGTTACCGCTGAGCCATCTAGCTCAGAGTTTCCTCTTCTTATTAGAAACATGGTCGAGAGGATAATAATAGCTTTCTTGTATATACATTTGAAAATAAATAAACTAACAGCTAACTAACAACCATGGGTAGATATGACTTTACTCTCTAACTGAGACATCATAAGAATAACTGCAAAGGAGCAGGGTGCTGTTACTCCTACAGGAACAGATTTTAGATATTCATTTTTAATAAACGACAATAGATACTGATACATACACGCATCACTGAATAGAGGCAAGTTCAGAGTTTTAAGCCCCACCTATTAGTTCCATTGAGTGCCTACAGCGGCACTGTGTTTGTTTACGAGAAAATGGTGACGCCACAGGAAACGTCGTTGTGTGTGCTGCATTATGCAATGAATGAATACATTGTGTCATTGTAGCATGCATTTCGCTGTAAGTTTAACAAAGAGCCGCCTCGTAATAAAAAATTTACAATATATAAAATAAATTCGTAGAAGATGGTTGCGTATGCAAACGGAAAAGCACTGGTCGTCCTCGCATAACAAATGGTGCGCATTTTGAACACATAAAACAAAATTTTGAACTCTTCTCTATTCAGTGATGTATCGCATGTGTCGCTATCTATTGTCATTCAATAGAAATAAATATTTAAATTCTCTTCCTTCTTTTTGAATAACCCTGTATACTAAAGCTGACCGCAAACGTGAGCTATGTAACAGTATTTTAGAGCGCCATAATTTAAAAACTAATATTTCCTAAGGAGTGACGCTCTCCAACATAAATCAGCAGCTTAAAATTAGCGAAATAACATTTTCATAACAATCGAGAGCTATAAATATACAGTCCTTAAGAGCAAGCTTTGGAGCGAGAGGAATGCGCCTTTGTCCATTTTAAACACAGTAAAGGTTACTGGAAGGTATTAATGCGTTTGGTAATGGTTTATTAAAATAAAAAAATCTGATTTGCTGCATTCACATGCCTTTATATATTCTCTAGTGCTTATTAGTGGGTATATAATTGATTCTTACGAAATTTCATTTCCTATTTTCTTCATTTTAATCGTAATATACCTTTCCAGAAATATCTGAATTACTCACTTCGTTATATACACACAGATTTAAAGGGAATAGCGATGTAGTGGCCATAAAATTCCATGCTATTTGCGTGCAATTGGGATCAAAAACTCAATATCAAAAGTACTTGAAAAGAATGACAAAAGTACTGCACAATTCGTACGATTTATAAAGGATATCTCGGAAATAGCTGGTGTCACTAAAAAGGGTATCTACATTTTTTGTGGAGTACGTTCTATTGCATAAAGTTTACCAGTAATAAAAAGGTTTTACAACACCTTCTTCTGAATGAAGTTGACTTCACAGCTTATTCCCAAAAAATTCAATATATGCATTTTATTTGCCATTTAGATGTCTTTAACGCATGGGTCTTTAATCAAAATGGTTATAGAAATCTTTTAGAAAATTAAAAGTTTCGAAAAAACTTCCATGTAAAGGGTAGCTTTGGTTGGAAGTCTTTCTTGAAAATCTTCCTCTTCCATATTTTGAAGGTAGTGATCTGAATACCAAGTGTGGTATTTATCCTACTTGATTTATGCTGTTCACACTTTCACACGCACGGACACACGGATCGTTTTCTAAAAACGTCTTTTTCGGATTTAGGGGGCCTCAAAACATCTATTTACGGTGAAAAACCGATATCAAATTTTTGAGTGGAATGCAATACCTTCTCTGCCTGTTATGTACGTGGTAGATAAAATAAAAATAGGGATCAAAATAATAATATAAATGATATTTAACAGGTTTTACTTCATATATTTCTTTTATTATCCATGAAATTTCTCACCGCTCAGAGCTGTATCGATTCAGCACAATTCTCGTTTCACTGACATTGACAACAATGGCAAACAACGAACAGCATTTGTATCAGCGCAGTTTCAGAATATATGATGAAAGAAGTGTCGTGTCTCGAATCAATAACAGAAAATAGCGAAGAGTGAGGTTGTCTAATGAAATTTAGATCATCCTGCCAGTTGACCTTTACTGGATGACTGCACGCAAGCAGCGTACTTTAATAATGGCGGAAAACCTACTTGTGCTCATTTCAAAAACATAACATGCTTTGAATTCTCCAAGAGTACAAAACAAATCGAAGAACGTATTTTGTTGTCCCACGTACGGAGGCCAATTTGAAGAACGTATTTTCCTTTAACTTGTTTGAAACACGCTTTGGGTGTCAATTTGAAGTAGGTTTTATTGAAGGAGTTGTATTATATTTCAACTGTTGGGGAACCGAACTTGAAATTCGTTGCAACCACACGTATAGTACCCGCTTTCCGGTAGCCTTCGCCGCAAATGTACTTTCAGGCGGCCTTTGCACCAAGTTTAAAAAAATATTAACTTTGTAATTTTACTGTTTCTTTAAATACTATATATTTAGGTTTGCCTCCACTGCGTCGGTATTATTGTTAGAGACATGGATATCTTGGCAGGGTTGTGATGCGACTAAGAATGTAGGCTTACATAGATTATAATTTTACTTTACTTCTTTTATTAATGCTTGACACGATTTAAATAACACTTCACTGATATAGAGAGCTGTGAATTCCTGTTATTAATTAATTACACTTTTTAACACGTAAACTTATTTTTCGTCTCACACGAATACATATTATATTTCTTGAGGACACTTTTTGTGTCTGGTTAGTAACGCTGTCTGCAGGCAACTGAATTGATTTCAACCGCCTAAACTTGTAAATTTCTGTATTTTAAGTCTCTGATTGGCTATTCCTAATCCAATAGAAACCCTTCATTTAACTAAAGCTTTTTCTGGTTGTTGATTCGCTATTATTAAACTGTCTCAAAATTTATATTATTGTTGCTCCAATAATGACTAATAGCATTATTAAACTTTCAAATTCATTATTGCCTCAAGGGTACGTCGTTACCTCATTGTTAGCAATTTTTAACCTATTATTCTTACAGCTCCTACATTATTAAATTACGTAATGCATTCATATAACATTATTGAACATGTATACAATTGTATAAGCATATGCAATGACTGTTACATACATTTTACAAATTATTACATACACATATTAGTTCAAGGCGGGCTGTTATTGAATTTACATATTATATAATTAGACTGAAATCATTTAAGCGTTAAAAATACTGGCTCAAAATATATTTGAATTAATGGGCTAAAAGCTCAATAACACTAGAAGCCCTTAGCGATAGCAATTCACATTTCAGATTCCACCACTAATCTCAAACGCATTTAAATCGTTGGTCAGTTTCCTGTCTATTTGTTGGCTCACCATGAAACTGCGCTGTAATGCTGAGGCTTCATGCTGTGAACGGATAGCATATGAATCTGCATGAAGAACTGTCCAGGTTTGGAAAATAAGCATAATTTTAACTCTAGTACTAACTAATTTATAGGCGATAGTCGTGCCAATAACATAAGCGATAATTCTACACTAAACAAAACATATTAAACCATATTTTCTCCCCTAGCACTAGATACACCGTAAGAACTTGGAACTATTTTGGGACGTTTATGTCATGTATGAAAACACGCCTAATTTTATGGTTAATTTATAATATTCTGAGTCAGGTTTCCTCTGCTTCTTAAGCTGAAAAGTTTCCCAAATCATAATTTCTGTAGTATACCTACTACACCTTACGATACCAGAGAATGGACCCATCATACTACTCGGCTGTGATGGAGGGATCCCTGCAGTTGCACTTTGTACCGAGATTAAACTACGTGAAGGAGTGTACAATATGTATATTTAACCTTTCGCAAATTGGCTGAAAGGGGATACACCACACACACACATATATATAGTATAAATATAAAATACGAATGGTACATAATGATGTAAATCACCAAGAAAGCGATGTTAAATGTGTTAGAATATTTAGCAGCCAAGAAACGTACAAAACAGATTGTAATCTGAATAATTAAGGGCAAGTCAGTTACAATTCCAGGTAGAAGTCCACCACCTTTCACCAACCTAATGAGCATGGGACTCGAGGAATAACGAGAAATAGAAAGAAACAGGTATAGAAAAGAAAGCGATAGGGACATTGGGTTTTTGCTGACGCGTCACTTGGACGCGTGTGCGAAAAGTTTTGGAATAGAATATTTTCATACGTGGTAAAGTAGCGCGGTCCGAGGACCAATTAGAAATGTTGTTACATTTTAAGGCGCGAAGGTGAGCGTCACTAGGTTTCTGTATAAAAGGACGGAGCAGGCCCCAGACTCTTACTCTCTTACTATATTCCAGGAGGTGTGAAACGACGGATGCACGTGTGTGCATATGGGATGGGGAAGCGTGTGGAGCTAGATTAGGCTCCTAAATTATTATTATCTATAAAAGTGGTGGAAATTGTTACAAGCATCATAGATGGGAAAAGCTAGCCATCCATAAATATTTCATTTGATAATAAATCAAGGGAAATGCAGTGCATTTTAATTTTGCCTCACCTATGAAAACCTGGAGATTAGATACATAGGTAGTTTATTGAATGGAGAAATAATGAGCCGTTGAGCAGAGATAGCTGGAGACCAGAACGCTGTAGCAGACAACTTCAACTCAAGAGGAGCAACGATTTCCCGCTACATGGCAAAATGTAGAAAGCATCCTAATGTATACTTGACGCAGCGTAAAAGAAGCAGCCAGAATTTTCACCAAGTTAGCTTGTTTAGTCTCTGTCACCTGGTGTAATCTGCCCTGTACAACACATACACGAACGTGTGTAGGTTACACTGCAAGGGATTTCAAACATTCTTAATAAAGAAGCTGGGATATAAACATATAGAAATGAATAATTGGGGGATAGCCTGGAGGATTAAAAATGTTCACTGCGTTATTTTACGTGTTTAATCTAAATGTGATGCAAACAAGTAAACTTAACATCCAGAATATACTGAATCACCGAATTATAATAACTTTGAACTAAGAAAAGTACTTCTTGATGCCTACTACATCAGAACTTAGAACTCGTGTGCTATTTGTTAGATCCAGTAGTAGATAAAGGGCGTTTTGCGCGTCTTAGTTTCATTTGCGGGGATAAGAATAGGTGTATTTTCAGGAATTATTTACGAAAATCTTAGTCAGGTTAAATTTCATTTTGCTGCATATACTGTTCGTTTTAAGTGATTGACATTTACTTTGCTTCAAGGTGTACATTTTCAGTAGTATATTTTAAATTTATCCATTAGTAGCTGGCTTATCCGATGTTGCAGGGTTGGATTTCAAAATCCAATGAGTTAATTAATTTCATGAGCTCCCCCAATTCTTTATGAATTATTGTACAGTAACGTAAGGGAGTGTACGGTTAAACCTTCCCTTAAAACTCATAATTTTAATTTCCTACAACCGCGGCTATTCTTAATAAATGACGAAAAATCTTCTGATATTCACGCAAACATCGGCGGAAAAACTAACTTCCTTAACTCCTCCCGAGAGTCTTTCAAATTCCGGAAATGCTAGGTGGCCTAAAACCATCTTTTGGCAGTAAACAATCATCGTTCCGAATTGTAGGGTAATTGTTTAGATAGTATTGGTGACTTGGTTAGGCGATCTCGGCTAGCCATTCCAGGAAGGATCCTTCTTATTCTTAAAACTAGTCTATTACTCATGCTCCTATAATTGTTTAGATAATACATAAATTGTGATTCTTTGTGGACGCTCTATAGTTCTTAGCGTCCCATTCTTATTACACTACGTGATCAAAAGTATCCGCACACCTCTGAAAATGACGCACAATTTCGTGGCACCCTCCATTGGTATGCTGGTGTTGGCCGACCCTTAGCCCTGATGACAGCGTTTACTCTCGCAGGCATATTTTCAATCAGGTGCTAGGAGGTTTCTTGGAGAATTGCAGCCCATTCTTCACGGAGTGCGGAACTGAGGAGAGCTATCGATGTAGGTCGGTGAGGCCTGGCACGAAGTCGGCGTTCAAAAACATCCCAAAGATGTTCTATAGGATTCAAGTCAGGACTCTGTGCAGTCCAGTTCATTACAGGGATGTTGTTGTCGTGTAACCGCTCCGCCACAGCCCGTCCAGTAAAAACAGGTGCTCGATCGTGTTGAAAGATGCAATCTCCATCCCCGAATTGCTCTTCAACAGTGGGAAGCAAGAAAGTGTTTAAAATATCAATGTAGGTCTGTGCTGTGATCGTGCCACGCAAAACAACAAGGGGTGCAAGCCCCCTCCAGGAAAAACACGAACACACCATAACACAACCGCTTCCGAATTTCACTGTTGGCACTACACACGCTGGCAGATGACGTTCACCGGGCATTCGCCATAACCACACCCTGTCATCGGATCGCCACATTGTGTACCGTGATTCGTCACTCCGCACAACGTTTTGCCACTGTTCAATCGTATGATGTTGACGCTCCTTACACCAAGCGAGGCGTCGTTTGCCATTTTCCTGCATAATGTGTGGCTTATGAGCAATCGCTCGACCATGGAATCCACGGTTTCTCACCTCACGCCCAACTGTCATAGTACTTGGAGTGGATCCTGATGCAGTTTGGAATTCCTGTGTGATGGTCTGGATAGATATCTGCCTATTACTCTTTATGACCCTCTTCAAATGTCGGTGGTTTCTGTCAGTCAGTAGGTGGCAGCACAATGCACCTAGATGAATAACGTATGTTTGTGGGGATGTCCGGATACTTTTGATCACATAGTGTATATTGGGCGTAAAAGACAGGGAATGATGCTCAGAGGCGTCTTTATCAGGCTTGAGGTTCTTTTACGTGCCGTAAATTTACGACATGGGATCACTAGCTGTATTTCTCTTCCGAAGGAAGTTATGGTACAAATTTTTACACCCAAAAACTCTCACCCTGCGCCGGGTTTGAATCCGCAACCTCGGCAACAAGGGGCTACTAGCAAGGTACCCGTAGACCACGGAGGACTACAATAATTACAGTAAGTGACATTTTAAACCTTCTCCTTGGGCCCATAGTCGTTTAATAGCTTATAAGCTATACAGTTCCCAAATAATGTAGAAACCCTTCACATACATATAAGCGAAAAAAAGGGGAGGCTGGTGAATATAAAGACTCCGCTCTCCCAGGCTACTAAAGTCTGCGATCATCGAGAAAATTAATATTCACGCTTGTTAGTTATAAAATATAGGTTTACATATTTTGTCTCTCTGAACAGTTATTTAGTATCCCTGCTGATGAACTTGTTTACAACATGAGTACAGAAGAATTAAAGCAAAACTTTCTTATATGAGGGTTATTATAATATTTCAATGGATTAAATATCTATGTAGAGTAATGCCAAACACAACCATCTTATATGCGCTTCCAACTTTCAGAACATAAGCCTTAGTTTGCACATTCCGAGTTCAGCTGAGAATGGAATTTTTTATCTTGTAGCGGGAAAACTTTGGACGCCGTTTGTAGCTGGAAAACGTTGTTCCTCTGGTTGATGCCCTCTGCTGCAGTATTCTTGTCTCCGGCTATTGCTGCTCATTGGCTGCTGTATTCTCCATTCCTAATTAATTACCTATCTAACTTCACGAGTCTCGTAGGTGAAGCAAATGAAAATACATTGCATTTCCCTTAAAAAAATGCTTTTCCCATTTAACAATTCCCAACATTATAATAAATTAAGAGCTTAATATAACTGCACACGCTTCACACCCCAAAGCACATACACGTGCATCCGTCGTTCAGAGAGTATCACGGTTTGTCGACGAAATTCTATAAGGGAGTGAAAGTCTGGGGCTTTCTTTCCCCTTTTATACCTAAGCCTAATGACGCTCGGCTTCGCGCTTCACAATGTAACGTCATTTCTAATTGGTTCTCAGACCGCATTACCTTATTATGTATGAAAATATTCTGCTCCAAAACATTTCGCATACGCGATTTAATGACGCGTCCGGAAGCAGATTCAATATCTCTGTCTCTTTCCTTTCTATATCTGTCTCTTTCTAAATCTCCTTATTGCTTACAGTTCCTTGTTCATTAGCTTGGTGAAAGGTGGGCTCTACCTAGAATTATCTTTTATTCGGAATTATCTAGCTCACCCGTCCCTTACGTATCTAAGGTACATTTTCCTTTTGTATAATTCTTGGTTGTTAAATATTCTAACATCTTTCTTGGGAAATTATATTATTACGTACAATTCTTGTTTAATATTGACTTGTATGTCTATGTGAATATATATATATATATATATATATATATATATATATATTCATGCATAGTTTACCTCAGTATGCAGTTATTACAGCTAACTACATGGCCGTACTTCAGTGATGAATACCACCAAATCGTTCAATGTTGGCGAAACACTCTGAGGTTAATTTTTGTGCTCCTTTCAATGTCTCTGTTCATTTCGTTTTCATTTTTTTCTGCTGGTTATAAATAGGTCACACTTTCACAATCTAACGTGTCATAAACAGCCGGTAAAAAGCACCTGGAAGATGCCCTCGCATTTTCTCGACTCTGTTGTCGCGAACAAGTGAGCAAAGCCTGGAAGTAAAGTACTTAAAATAATAGGCCTCAATGTTAGTTTCAAAGATTGGCGTATTTGCACTACTACAGGTGACTTTCAAAGATTGATAAAAAAGTGGGCGATGTATTGTTTCACTACGTCCGATAACATAACGTTCAAATATTTCAGCTTATTTGATTTCAAATGTGTAATGTAAATTGACAAATTACATCCTGCATTCCATAATATATTATACTGGATGGCATTACCAACATTGCTTAGGTGAGTTTATAAATCTCAAATGGTGATTTAGTTTATATATTGCCTTAATGAAGTTTTCAAATAATTATCTAAAAGATATCCCTTAAAATGTAGCATCGCACAGCTTCGTCATGTTTCCAACAAAAACTAAAAAATTCCCTGAATTTAACGAAAATGTGTGTGAAATATGGGCAAGTATTATATTTCTAAATTCCTTAATCCCTTCACCAACAGTCTTTCATGTTTTAAAATTTTTGTGTAGCATGAAAGAACCGTTTGACGGTGAAAAAAATGTTAAACTGTCTATTCCTTTTTACTTTATCTACTACGTGCAATAAGTAAGCATTGTACTCCACACAACGGTTCGATGTCGAGATTTCACCGGAAATATGTTTTGAGGTTTGTGAGTGTGACTATAAACGGCATAACTCAAAAACGAAAAGTCGGATGAATACCAAACTGGTATTTAGATTCAGTACCTTCCAAACATGCAACACGAAGAATTTCAAGAATATCCCTCACCCCAACTATCCCTTACATGGAACATTTTTCGAAAATTCTTGTTTTCTAAAAATAACTGATGATTTTGATTAAATTGCCATATGTTAAAGATATTTACATGACAAATAAAATGTATACGCATCTTTACAACACGCATTTCATTTCAAATAATTTTTTTGTGGCATAAGCCATTTCTGAGATATTATTATTGGTTCGAATTGTTCATTATTATTCATCCTCTTAAAGTCCTGTTTACATTCAGTTGTCTCTTGCGGCTGACGGAAACAGTATGAAATTTTAAGACCAGCATACAGCATTCAGTTCTTAAACCTTTGACTATTTCTGTTTTCCTTGTATATGTAACGAAATGTGCAATGTAGTTAATTCCGCAAAGGTTTCTTTGGATTATAAAGCAGTGGGTAGAAAAGCAAGCTTTAATAAGAATACTTTGCATACCCAATAATAAACAATAGAGGGTTGAGAATGTCATGTGTATGTATCACATCAGAGGTTTACTAAAGCTTTTGGCATCATAATATTCTCTAACATAAAATACGATGTTATGAACTTAAAAGGACCAGAGGTGCCTTTTTAACACAACTTTTTAGACATATTATTATATATATATTCCTGGGTTGTATATTGTCGAAACCTCTTTTATAATCACTCCATTACGAGAGGTAGAGTACAGTATCGAGATGTAAAACATCACATCACATTTATCTAACACGAGTTTCGACGGGGGCAAGCTACCAGAGTATTTAATAACACCTGAAAACCACTGAAATATTACTAAATCAACATGGAATAGGAAGGAAGGGATCACCTACATAATTAATACACATATTGTAAAGTTAGATTATCAAATATATTATAACAAAAGAAAGTGATACAGATTGCCTTTCTGTTTGACGAAGCGCCATACCTGGAACACGTCTTGCTCTACTCACTAGCAAGGCTCAAAGAGGAAGCATCTTACTTGTTACCTCAAGACAAACCAGTTAACCCCTCCCCCTAATACGCCAATACCTGTTTACGCTGCCAACCTAAGACTTGACCATACAGGATTACCACACAATACGCCACATCTCCGCCTAGCTACCGAAGTCGACGTCCTCGTCGAAACAAAAAGGCATAAAAAATACATAAAACCAAATAAATGACACACTTCACATGAAGACAATTTACAAGGAAAGCTTTTGTTACAAAAATTAGTATCTTGATGTTTGAAATGATATAATGGAGCAGAAATGTCTATCAAAAGGAGTTGAATATCTTATTCCCTGTTAACATGTTTGTCATAAACATATGAAAATAATGGAGTCTTGAGTGCTACCGATGATATTTGTTCACATCTATATTACAAGTTTCCCAGGAGCCCCACACAAGCATATTGGTCATTGCTGCCACTGTTAAACTGAATCTAGACTACAGAAATATTTTTGAGGTATTTGTTCATGAGTGAACCTCCAACATCACTCATAATAAAGAAATATCAGCTGCAGAGTCCTTTCTCACTGGCGACGTAATTCGATGGTGGTGATGGGGGGTGCTATCGCTGGCTTAGATTGCACCCCTAAGAGTGGCCCCTTTTGCCACATAAAGTGCAAGTAATAAACAACAGGTAGCAGCTCCCCATGGCTTACATCCAGCATCTGGCGTGTCTCGTCACAGTGGACCCACTCCACAGTGGGCACGTGTACTCTCCAAACAGCAAAATATCACTACAATATGAAATGCAAAACATTCTAAACCCCAAAATATTAAATTCTACCCGGCGGAACCACAAATTTGTAGAAATCTCTTTTATAATCACTCCATTACGCGGAGTAGAGCACATTACCGAGATCTAAAACATCACATCACATTTTCCTAACACGAGGTTCGTCGGGGGCAAGCTACCAGAGTATTTAATAACACCTGAAAATCACTGAAATATTACTAAATGGACATGGTACAGGAAGGAAGGGATCACCTACATAATTAATACACATGCTATAAAGTTAGATATCAAATATATTATACCAAAAGTAAGTGATACTGATTACCTTATGTTTGACGAAGCGCCATGCCTGAAACACTTTCTAGCAAGGCTTAAAGAGGAAACATCTTACTCGCTACCTCAAGGATAACCAGTTAACCCCTCCCCCTACTACGTCATTACCTGTTTACGCTGCCAACCTAAGACTTGACCATACAGGATTACCATATAATACGCCATAATATAAATATATAAATCAGCTTGCTTTTAAAGGGCTAGATATCCAAGTTTACTTGTATAAACTATAGTTTACCACATTATTCCACACTTGAGCCGGTAGGTTTTATTATGTAAATTTACATTTTTGTTCCATTATGCAGTACTTCAAAAGAAAGATATATATGTGCTATTGAGATACTCTTTTGGAGCAGTTTTGTCTTTTCGTAATGATATGCGAAATAAAGCTTGCGCTTTTTTAAAAAATATAGTCTCGTAATACTCTTACGAATGTATAGTTTCCCAAGTAGAATTTGCACCTTGAACCTAAACACAAATGAATCGTCCATCATGAACCTAAATAGAGACAGCAAAAAATCTGTAAAACGAATCATTCATTTATTAAATCAGGATTTTGTGCTAATACGTTTTGGTTTTGCACTATATGTAAGTTTGCGATTACTTCCAACATTTTATGAACGTAAAGCGCGAAAGCAAAGGTAGATTTACATACACTAGAGGAAGCTGGGGAAGGAAGCGTATCTTAAAGCGATAACATTAAATGTATACTAGTACCAATAATGCTTCGAGAGAATGTCCAGGAATCACAAAGGTTCATTATATAAATAATTATGCATATGAGTACTTCGATACATCATTCTACAAAGCTGCAACTACGGAAACTTTTTGGAGGCCATTAGACTGTGCTTCTCAACGCTACTGGATATTCCAAACGTCTTTACTAACGGTCGGGAGTTGTTGAGCAGCATCGGCTCTGTATTATTCTTTAATGAGCAGTCGATATGTTCTCCTTGTTTGAAAAGCGCTTCCCACGCAGCGGTGTCTTCAGTTTTGAAATGAGCCCAAAGATCTATGGACTGCATCAACAGTGGTGTCACCATGACGGTGCTCTAATGTAAAGCAAGTTATATGGCGAAGCTTTAATACTTATCGCTTCTCTTATCCTCCTGTGTTTTTGCAAAGGAGAGCTGCAATCATACATTATCCTTCTTGGACCACGTTGGACATTTACAATGACAACCCTTTCGTGGGCTTTTAAATGACCACCAATGGACAAAGTCTCCAGGAAGGCTTTCAATAGACTTTGATATAGGTTCTCACATTCAGAAAATATTATAAAGTTTTTATGATATGTACCTATGTGAAACGATCCCCATGTATACGTGGTGCAATTGTGAAAAAATAATGTGCTAGAGAACTAGGGTACTCCGGTGTATAAGGTAAGCACTGGTGGTAAACATCGTAAGACGTCTTACGATGTATATTCGTCGCCTCACATTCTTGGAGACACTCAGGGATATACAAGGAGCGGACGAAAGGAAGCAACGACTTATCTGTTTCCTGAATCTGGGTTGGCTGCTCAATTTAAGTGAATGCACTGTATGTTCGTTATACTATCACTACTTTATTACTAATGCTAATGTCTATTTGCTAACTTTTTCTACTGACATGACATTTTCCTGACAATTTTATTCCTTCCTCAAGATTATTAAATTCTTTTTGATTGCATAGTAGGGAACTTCTACGGAAAGTAGAATTTCTCAGGCTGGTGTTTAAAATCTAAGTTACAGCACAGATCTGTGGACTTAATCTGTGGACTGTGTAAGGAATTCTATACAAAGAAGCTTGCCCAGACATTATGGCGCCAATGGTATACTCTTCAATAGGGGTCCCTTTTACATGCTACCTCGTGCTTTATTGTATTGTAACCTGACCCACGTTCCCAGAAGACTATGTTAGTTATATAAAATTCAGCAAATATATTTGATTTTGGCTTGCGGGAACCTATTTTCGGTTCACAATTGAATTCTGTTCACTTCTGATTGTATTCGTTAATACGTAATGGTATGAAATTGCAGGTTAACAAACAGAACAGACGCCTCGGTCGTCAGTCCATTTTTGCTTTCTCTACTAAGCACTTAAATTTAATGAAGTATTGCATTCCACCTAAAAATTCTATGAAGAAAGTTCACTGATAATGTTAGCCCCACTGAATAAAAAAAAAATTAAGAAAAAGGTCCTTGTGCGTCTGCCTCTCTGCCAGTCTGTGTATGTGTCTATGAACAGCATTAATAGTCTGATGAATACCAAACTCTGTTGCATCGACACTCAAGCTACCCTTTATTTTATCTTCCTTAACGGAGAGAACTTGGCATCGATCCAGAGGGAATGTTGTATCTGCGCCCATGAGAGAGCGTCCCGTGGAAGGATGAGGCGAGAGGAGACACTGAGCGGCCGGATACAGGAGCGACGGTACAGTAATGAGAGGGACATTAAGTTTCCAGACGTAGACAACCCGGCAGACGGATAGATACACTGGAGACCCCGCCTTAAACAGAGGGTTCCAACGCTCCTCAAAGGGGTTCGGATACCCGACAGCCAACCGGAAACCGAAGGACGGGGAGAGTTATAGAGTGAGACAGTATTTTTAACACTTAAATGGTTTCAGTCTAATTATATAATATATAAATTCAATAACAGCCCGCCTTAAAGCAATGAGTATAAAACAATATATAAAAAGTGTATTTTACAGTCATATATATGTTTATATTATTGTATACATGCGAAATAATGTTTGTGAATGCATTACTTAATTCAATAATGTGGGAGCTGTGAGAAAAATAGCTTAAAAGTTGCTAACAATGAGGTAACAATGACGTAACCTTGAGGCAATAATGAATTAGAAAGTAATAATAGTACTGGTAATTCTTGGAGCAACAATAATGCAATTTTTGAGACAGTTTATAAAACAGCCAATCAACAACCAGGAAAAGCTTTAGTTAAATAAAGGTATTCTATTGGGCTAGGATTTAGCCAATCAGAAACTAAAAATGAAGCAAAATTTACAAATTCAGATGTCAGTTACTTGTAGACAGTGTTCCTAACCGGGCGCGAGATGTGTCTTCGAGAAGTTTAATACGTATTCGTGTGAGACGAAAGCAGTTTACGGGTTAAAAAGTGCAAGTAATTAATAAAAAATCTCACAGCTCCCTCTCTCTCTCTCTCTCTCGCTATCAATTAAGTGTCATTTAAATAGTGTCAAGCAATAATAAAAGGAATGAAGTAAAGTTATAATCTGTGTAAGCCTACATTCTTCAGTCGCACCACTCCCTGCTAAGACATTTATGTCTCTAAATATTAATACTGACGCAGCCGAGGCAAACATAAATATATAATATTTAAAAGAAACAGTCAAATTACGAAGTTAATGTTTTTTAAACTTGGGACGAATGCTACCGGAAACCTTTTACCATACGTGCGGTTGCAACTACTTCAAGTTCGGCTCCCCAAGAGTTGAAATACGATACAACAAAATAACGTTCTCAAGAGAGCATCCTTTTCTCCTGCCACGCTGCACTGAAACCCCAACGCCGGCACTTCAGACCCTGAAAGAGACCAACGGGATGAAAGATGAATGGCAAGATGAATGGAACTAAATGGAGGGACAGGATATTCGGGGGCTGAAGGAAACCACTCCAGCATTTTCCTGACTACCCGTGAAAAACCGCGAAAGAGCCCAGGGTGATCGAATGCGGGACCTCCAGAAGGCGGGAATAGACGTTATTGTCTGAGCAATTCCCTTAAAATACTATAGTATTTTAATATATTTTGTCGAAAAATGAATTGTACAGCTTGAATTTTCTGGGAATAGCCTGTGAAGTCTTCTTTATTCTAAATGGCTTTTGCATAATTGGCAAACAGTAAAAGATAAACAAAATCTTAGTGCACAAAAAATGTAGATCCCGTTTAAACAAACACTTAAAGGTCATATGCATCTGCTTTCACAATTTTTATTACTTTGAATTTTCAAATACGTTTTCTCAATTAGGAAGTCCTTATTGGCGTTCTTTTTCTCCATGGTCATGGAAAGAGCATGGAATTTGAGAGCCATTATGTAGTGACACGGTCTTTAAAAATGTGATTATTGTTTCACTTACTGTATTCTACACCGAAATGTGTAAATATGAATTGAAAGTTCATCTAGATTAACACGAAGTAGATAGAAAAATAAGTTCTTAAGAATAGTTTGTAGAGGAAGGAGTGGAGAAAGCCATGTGAGTGCAAAATATAAGTTTGTTTTAATCTTATGTTAAAAGACGAAGGGTGAATAAGCAGAGTAAAATAAACAAAAACATATTCTAAAGTGAAAACGCAAGATATGACGTTCAGCTAATTATAATAATAATATGAAAATTCCATTAATTTTAATCATACTATGACGTAGTGGTTCCTTTACGCAAATCAGCGCCTTTGCAAGAGGCGACGAGGAAGGGAACGTAGCCCAGGGATGTAATCGAGAGAGTTATAGATTGCGGGTAGCCGGAAGGGTTGTGAAAGGGTGACACTAATAGACGTGTAATTCTGATTCCAAGTGAGACTTCTAATCACTAATCTGAACTACATTGCAAGAGGGAGAGAGTTAGTCAGCTTAGGGCAGTCACCGTCACTAGCTTGCCGTGTGACGTAATCACTCAGGGCAGGTTAGCCCGGGAACAAGAAAAAACATAGTGCGGGCAATGGCTTCCTCAGTACGACTGACGGATGGGCAGCAGAGCTGTACAGTGGCGGGACACATATATACATCTCAGCGACACATTCTCTATTACAAATCTTGTTTTTTGAACACAAACTATTTATGATAGCTGCAGGATATACGAGGGCGAATTGATAAGTCAGTGACTTTTAAAAGAAAATAACATTTTTTTCCAAAAAAAAAATCAATTTCATTTCTTAACATAGTCTCCTTTCAATTCGATACACGTTATCCAATGTTTCTCCAATTTTTTAACCCTTCCAAAAAATATTATTTTTGGAAGTTTGCAAAATATGAGGTTATTTCGGCCACGATGTGTTCAATGGACGTGAATTTCCTCCCAGCGAGCCAATTTTTCAAGTTTGAGGACGAAGTCGCTCGGAGCCAAACCTGAAGAATATGGTGGATGAGGTAGCAGTTCTTAGCCCAATTCCACAAATTTTGCGATCGCAATGGCTAACCTGTGTGCAGGTGCATTATCCTGGTGAAAGAGAAGATTTTTCTTCACCAAATGGGGTCGTTTCTTTAACAACTCCTTGTGAAACTGATCCAGCGTTGCGGCATAATATCAACCTGTGATCGTTTTACCCTTTTACAGGCAGGGATATTATCACCCCTGTGAATCCCAAAAGGCATCGACCATGATTTTTCCTGCCAAAGGAGTGGCTTTCGCATTCTTTGGAGAAGGTTCGCCGAAGGAAATCCACTGCTTTGATTGCTGTTTGGTTTCGGGTCGATAGTGATGGATCCAAGTTTCATCAACGGTGATATAACGCGCAAAAATTCATTTGGGTTGCGCTGGAGCATGTTCAAACATCCCTGTGATATGGTGTCACGATTCCGCTTGTTCTCAACTGTGAACAGTCGCGGCACCATCCTGCTGACAGCTTTCTCAAACACAACACGTCGTGCAGAATGTTATACACCCCTTCACTCGAGATGTTTACGGTATTGGCTATCTCAATCACTCGGCAGTCTTCTAACACAATATCGTGAACTTGTTCGCCATTTCTTCTGTCGTGACCTATGCGCACGGCATCTCTTGTGCTCGAACGTCCACACCGAAATTCTGTAAACCATGCCAGTGATAGGCCAGAGTTCCCATAACACTTGTTCAGCTTTTCTTTCGTTTCCTTCACCGTCTTACCACGCAAAAATTAGTGCTTTATCAGAACACGTAATTCACTTTTCTCCATTTTCTACGAAACAAGATTTACTTATTTTAGACGCTCTCAACAATTTTCTAAGAAACAAATGACGAATTTCTGCGATTATACCCAGAATAGATGTAAAACTTGGATGCAAACAGGAAACCTGTCAAAGTCATGGAGTTATCAATCCGCTCTCGTGTATATACAAAGAAGGATGTTCCATATTATTAATTTTAATAAAATGACTGTAAAAGGAATTTGGACTGTATATCGCTTAAATAAATTACATATACTGAACACCAACAACAGTTTACAAACTAACGTTCTGTATTATATGTCTTAGCAATTACGATAAAATTCTGATGAGGATACTTAAGCAAATCTTCTTCATTGTGAAAATGGGATTCTTATTTTACAATGCTTACACTGTTGATCTAACCAGAGAATAAATTTACTGTGAACCTGTATTATTTGGTAGAAATTTTTTACTTCTTTTGCTTTTCAATATTTTTCAGTATTGAGCACCGTGTTCTGACTCACACACAAACGAAGAATACATTTTAAGTTATGGTCTGACAGCTCGTTTCTGTGACGTGGTTTACAAGTCTTCATAAGTGTAAAAAACTGCTGACATAAGACGTAGATGCGAACTTGCTAGGACACCGGGCAGCTAAATGATGAAGTAATGGAAACCGTGATCAAGGGAAATTGCTGTAGAAATCACTCAGATTCTTTCTATTTTGGAATTTCTCTCCGAGTTCTATATCATTCTGCTAATCTATCACTTCTAGTTGCTGTGTAACAGGAATAGGATCAATTTCAACAGAGAAAGGTATAGCAAATAATTGAATATCGGGTTCCAGGTCTATCATTTTTTTAAAGTAGAGTCAAATTTTTCAGTCGCTTCCATATAATGCGTGCATCTGCATCATGGCGTTTTAAATTATACTTCTTTACTTGCTGAATTATACTTTTTTACCAGAAATCTGATGTGTTACACTCACATGACTTTCTCTACTCTTGTACAAAATATTTTTACAAAAGCTTATTCTCCATATGTTTCATGTTAATCGATATGTTAATGTTATTGCTAATTTTCTTGTAGTTGCAAGGGGAATATCGTAGTATTTAAGTGTTAGTCAAATCTTTTAAGAGCTGGTTCCTATGTGGCGCATTCCATTCTGTTTGTATGTCCAGCACATCAAAATGAATAACGAATTCCCATTTGAGAAAAAGTATTGGAACATTTAAGGGAATAACAAGCATATCTCGAAAATGGTTCGCTCAAAAAAAATGTATATGACATAAATTGTGTATTTTAATGCGATGTTTTGTGTAGTAAAATTTTTTCTATCTCTTATTGTTTACCAGATATGCAAAAGTCGTTCACAATGAAGAATACGTTTGGAGACATTCCCAGAAAATTCGATATATAGATTTCATTTGTCATGAAAATATCTTAAACATATGGTATTTTAATCAAAATAGTTAGATCGTTAGAGGCATTTTTGGGAAAATTAAAATTTTCGAAAAATGTTCCATGTAAAGGATTATCTGGGGTGGGGGATTTTCTTGAAAACCTTCGTGTCGCATTTCTGGAAGATACTGAATCTAAATACCAAGTTTGGTGTTTATCCGACTGTTCGTTTCTGAGTTATGCTGTTCACAGACACACACAGGGACACACACGGACAGACACACACACACACACGCACATGTTTTCAGAAATGTTTTTTTGGATTCAGGGGGCCCCAAAACATATATTTCCGTTGAAATCCCGGTATCGAATTTTTGGGTGGAATACACTACTTCCCCTACTTACTACACGTTAGAGAAAGTAAAAATTAAACAGTTTACTATGGTACCATAATCCGTACATTGAGGCAGTACTTTAGTACCTTGTTAGTTAATGTCAATTAATTTAATAATTAATCGAATAATTAACCAAATATAATAATATATGGATATCAATAATATTAATGAGGGTCGAATGCAGTTCCTTATGTATGTATGTATGTATGTATGTATGTATGTATGTATGTATGTATGTATGTATATGTCTATTAATATTATTTTAAGTGATAGTCTATATATAAATGTATTTTTGTTGGAAACGGATAGTGACTTAAAATGTGAAGAGAGTTGTTATTTCGGTGCAGAGGGAGCTGTTAGGTAGAGAAATATACAATAGCTTGGCCTCGTTCTATTGTGTATAGCATGCCGAGAATGATTGTTAGAAATTTCCTTTAGACGGTTGATAGCAGGACACCCAACAGATGACATTATAGCGAGTCAGGAGATTTCTAGCAGCGAGTAGTAGAGTTTTTACTGTTTAACGTGAAACGCAAGCAAGCAATGAAACTTAAACAGATTTAAAATATTTTAGTAAGGTGGTAGTTGAGAATAGCTTACCCACGCATACGAGTTGCTAGTTTATCGTTAAGACTAAAGACGTGCTTTATAATGTGCAGAGTATGTAACATAATAATTCTGCGTTAAGAATGTTAATTTCACAGCAAATACAGTATACGCAGATAAGCAATAATATCTACGTTCATCGAGGTAAATTGTGTAAGCAGGAGTTTTTTTTTATTAAAACAGCTACACGAACTTAGAAATTTTAACTGCTACAACAATACAATCCATCAGAGTATTAGTTTCACCAACAGATAGTTCTGTGTTATCATCAAGAGTGTTAACTTTAAAAATTCATTTTAAATAAATACATGAGAAGTTTAATTCCACATACTTGTGTTATTACTTTGAACTGTGTACCATATACAGGATGTATCTTTATTAGTGTCATATATTTGGGGGACGTATTCCTGATATCAAAACAGTAAAAGAAGTTCACATGTACATTGGTCTGAAAATCAACCGTTTCGTTGTTGTAGGTCAAAGAAGATGTATTCCATGAATGAACAGAGGAATATGCACTACACGTGCGGCCATGCAGACGGCAATGCAGCACGAGCACGTGTACGTTGTGCAGAAAGGTACCCTGACAGGCCGTTACCGTGTGCAAGAACATTCGCAAGAATTTACCAACGCTTGAGAGAGAATGGGGCATTTGAGTGGAGTACTAGGGATGTTGGGAGACCAAAAGCGGTACGAGACATTGAGCTTGAAGAACGAGTTCTTCGTGCTGAGGATGCAGATCTATCACAAAGCACAAGACTGTAAGGGAAAGAGTTAGTCATATGACTATCTGGAGAATTCCGCATGAAAACCTTGTGTACCCGTATCACCTTTAACGTGTGCAAGGATTAAATGAGGTGGACTCTGAGTCAAGAAGACGTTTCTGTCAACGCATGTTACAGCAGTGCGCTGTGTTCATCAATTTCCTAGCCTGTATCTTATTCACGGATGAGGCTGGTTTTACTCGCGACGGCATCTTCAATTTTCATAACACTCATAGCTGGGCATTTGAAAATCCTAATGGAGTACGACAGGACAGCCATCAACAAAGGTTCTCTCTCAACGTTTGGGATGGGTTCATTCATGATCACCTTATTGGTCCCTACTTCCTTCCGCGTCTGAATGGACAAATCTATCTCCAGTTTCTCATAAATGAGTCGCATCACTTAACTGATAATGTGCTTCTTGACATCATCCAACGATGGTGCTTCAGCTCATTTCAGTATGATAATTCGTAAATTTTTGAATGATCGATTTCCGCAAAGATGAATTGGTCGAGGGGGACCCATTGCATGGCCTGCTCGATCGTCTGATTTTAATCCAATGGATTTCTTCGTCTGGGAAAATTTGAAGTCCTTGATTTATGCGACTCCTGTACCCGATGATGAAATTTTGAGAGGACGTATCCAAACTCATTTGACCAAATACCAACACACCAGGAATTTTCAACAGAGTATGCAAGAGATGGAACACAGGCTTATTGCATGCATCGAAGCAAGAGGGAGCCACTTCGAGCAATTTTTGTAACTTTCGATTTTGTATTGTAACTCTGAAATAAATTATTTTTATACGAACTATTTTTATTGTTTTGATGTCAGGAACGCGTCCCCCAAAAATAGGACACCAATAAAGATGCACTCTGCATTCATACAAGTTCCTTCCCCTACAATCTGCTGTTGAAGAGGTAGTTGATCGACCGTAATACATACCAGAGGCAAGAGAAACAACATCTACAAGAACCTACATTAAGTAAGTAATTGAATATTTACGTTACAGTAATTATGTGCTCTAGATTCAGCTAGAGTTTAATATATAAAATAATTCATTAAATTGAAAATGAAGTTTTGATAATTATAGAATATATTTAATTGTGGAACTTTAAGTTTAATCTGATAGTATTCATTCTAGGTACAACGGGCCCAGAAAACTAAAAATAACTCTATATTTGTGTAGTGACCGTTGCAACATAAAAATAGTACTTCCCACACTTGTAAAAACAGGTGTTGATGGCCTTACGTTAACGCCTGTAGCTTCTTCTGACATTGTTCCTCTAGAGTAATATTAGACTTCCACACATGAGCCGCCACGGAATAAATCACAACTGAATTTGCATTACCGCCGCTATAGTACTGATACTGGATTCCTTCTGCCCTTTTCGCATTGCCCGCACAGTCAATACGTGCCCTGACGTCATTTCACTTCGTAGTGATGGCCAGGGCTTAGGGTTTAACCTGGTAGAAGGAGGAAGTCCGGTGCTCCATCTTTGTCGTCCCTAAGGCCTACGTCGAAATTGTAAGCTAGCAAAACATAAATTTAAAGAGCTGACCGGCACAGATTTTTGCTACTCTGTATTCACTCTTAGGTTGATGCGCATCAAAACAAACACCAGGCGACCAGTGCACCGCTATAATGTATCCTTCCGCCATTCGCACTAGGAGTACGTAGTGCAAAAGAAAACAAAAAAAAAAACAGAGTCCTTATTTGAGCAACTGAAACGGTGACTAGCATATTCTGTTAAGGGCTAAAGGCGATAAGATTCATAGTTGCAACAAAATAAACGTTTGCACATATAATAATAGTTACTTCTAAAATAAATGAGCGAAAAATAAAGTAACAGGTATACGATAACCTAATTTATTCGCTCTCTGGAAGCAGCACTTTATATTAACTCATTTTAAAAAATAAATTGTGTACTGTTACGCGAATTGCATTCTTCTTAAAATCACTACATTCTTGCATCGCGTATTTCATATGCTTTCTGTTTTTTCCGTGCGTAACCACTTTTCTCGTTTCAGATTTTTCTGCACAAGCACTGTTTATACTTGTACTCGAAACACCGGTGAACTCAGAAGTTAACTTCACCATTTCTTTTGCGGAAAGTGTTGGATATTTCTCACATAACTTATAATAAAGATTCAACAGTATTGTTTTTCACCACTAGTCAATGGTTTGCGCGGCTAATGCTTTACGTAATTCGACAATAACACAAGAGCGAATTCACCGTCCTCCATGATACTAAACACAGCTGCTGGTTTCTAGCTGTAAACAATATTCTGCGCCTACCCGGATGTCAGGTGACTCATACGAATTGCGTCATGGGACTTGTAGCTCTGTTTTACGGTATAAATCAGCGTTAAATAAAATCTTAGAAATTCTTCTATAGAATGTAATACTATTTAAGAATAAATTCATTCTAAAATTCAGAGATTAGCATGGGACTACTTTCCTGGTGGCATTGCCCACGTGGGTTTGTTTTGCCGCGGATTAACCTGAGAGTGAATATAGTAAGTGATCGACCGAGCGCCAGCCGTCACAATATTAAATACTCGAGGAGTCTGCTGACTGGTGCTTTAGTTAGCACTGACGTAGGCGAGTATTGGCATAAGCCTCTCACGTGTCGAACATGAGGTATCATTCCCCTAAAACTCATTCAACCAAACTTCTGCTTACATAAGCTGCCGGAAAATGACTCGAAAGAATTCTAAAATCAATTCATTGCATTTGCATTAACAAATTTTATCCTAAATATTTCGTGCATTATAAAACTGTATTACTCACATTTTTTTAAAACGATAACCGTCACAATACTTTTGAATCTGAATGTATTGTATGAAACGGTTTGTGCTGTTTTTCAGCACCCTATACTGTGGGCTCTTTCTTCTTCATTTAGCCAAGGAATTCCCAGAAGGAGCCAGCAAGATTAAAATATGTAAATTTGGTGTACTCATATACAGAGTCTCTGTGGGTGGAGAGAATGGGGAATGAGAACCAACGCGTTCTTCATTTCTGAAGCCCCAAAGCGGCGCTTTTACATTTATTCTGAACAGAATACGAAGAAGTTCATATGAATTTCTCAGTGAATGTATTTAAGAGCTACTGGATTATATCTCAACTCACACGCAATAATTTGCATAGTAAATTTAAGGAGATAGCAGTACAACTATGGTAGAATATGCATCCACCAACATAAAAATATAACTTTGTGTTTTCGGTTTTAGAAGGAAAGACGCTTTTGGTGTAACACTTTCGTTAATTCCTCCAATTGCAACACTGTCGTTTTCTGCATGTTGCGCAAGATTTAACCCCAAGCAAATTTCAAATTTTTTACTTTCTCCATTGCTAATCTAAAGCAAGGGAAGCTTGCTATTTTACTAAAAAATTAAATATGTAGACTTCACCGAAAATGCAAAATTTTAACTCCCCTGTGTCCACAAAGGAAATCATTTTGGAAAAATACACTGTGTGTGTCGCTGAACAGTGTAACTCAACAACGAAAAGTCGGAATAACCCAAAGTTGGTGTTCATCTTTCAAGAATGCGATACCAACATCTTAAAAGGATACCTCAAACCACCACTTAAATTGATTTTTTCTCAAGAATTGACTAAACGATCTGGAAAGGATCCATTATTTATGAATATGCTTTACTTACAAAACCTTGAATTTTTTGCTAATATTCTGTTAAGTCCACTTCATTCAGAATGAACTTTGGTAAGCGTAAGAGATGGACAAAAGCACCTACCAAAAATCTGTGTTTCATTCGCATGACGTTCTCTACCCTCTATCATTTATTAATGGGTATACAAATTATTTTTACGAAAGTTTATATTGTTGCATCTGCTTCTATTTTTCCAGATGAATCATCGCAGAAGTACTACGTTACACATTTAATTATAGATACAAAGGGAAAAGCGACATTAAATGTTTAAGAACAGGACGCTATATGCTTGCCTAACATCCCATATTGCTTACATGCAGTCGCTGGAAACAAATAAATAAAATAAAATAAAACTGTAATATATATGCTTGCATTTGGTTGTCTAAACCAGGACATATACACCAATTTTGTTATTTATTACTCAATACGTATTATATTCATAATTGTAGAGGTAATTAAATTCTTAACCCACAGAACTAAACTAATTATATAATGATGATAATAAAATAACAAAAAATAAAATATACATTAACAATTAATTGTAATAATATTCCCCACTATTATTTACTACTGGAATCCAGCGGCACTTCAAGCTAGTTGGCATCTACTACCCTTTAATTCTACGCATATTAAACTTTTAGCTACAGGTACTCAGCAGTATTAAATACTGGGAACCAGCATCCCCTCTTAATCTATGCGTGAATGTAATTCATTTATTTAATCTTTCATTTCACTTAAATTTCTTTAAAACATTTAACCAAATCTTCAATTATTCCAAGTATTAAATTTCAAAATTCTTTAATTCATATCTAATGTAATCTAAAAGTTCCTAAATACTTATTTATGTGAGTATTTATCAATCAATCTATTCATTTATATCCTGTAATAAAATTATGTTGTTTCTTTAACGCTACGACGTCCGGTCTTTCCCTGCCCAGAGGGGCATTTTGACCCCTAATATATAACATTAGTATTAATGTTCTACGTTATTATTTCAAAAATGTGTTTGTATTCAGTTATTATACATTAAAATTTTTACGTGATTTATATGCCATTTAAGTTAAAGGATGGTGAATGAATATGCAACAATATACAAATACATCAATTATGAAACAATAAACAAACTTCACTGAAACCCGTAAAAGCCATTTCTATGCTGTTCCATTCCATCGTCAATCAAGTACTAAATAAATGTAAACTTCGTCTTCCTATTATTTCTTACTTTATCTAATATTCCTTTTTTAAGCCAATAGATTGCTTCTCTTAATTTTGTTTGATAATAATCAATTTGTGTTATTCCTATTATAGTAATAATACTATAGTCGGGGTTGTATTAAGAGCACCTATATCTCAATAGTACCTTCTTTTGGGATATTCTTAGAAGTGTTTTAACTTTAAAATGATTCGTCCTTTTAGCCATACTCCCGCATCATATGATATAATTGATAAAAAATTCAATTATGATGTGTTGTAATTAACTTAAAAGATATGCTGCTTTTAGGTTGCGTTATCTTGGCTAAGGTCAGCATCACTGTTTGAGCTTTATTGCAACGTAATCGATGTGTTTCCTAAAATTTAATTTACCATCTACATAAATTACAATATATTTAGCTTCTTTTTGGCGTCTTATATTTGAATTTTTATATTTAATTATAGAATATACTATGACTTTTCCTTTTAATATCATAAACCTGGATTTACTAGGTGCAATTTCCAATTTTGTCTGTTTCCACCATGCTTTTAATTCTGCGCTTTTGACGTTATTAGAACGTTCTTTAATTACTTGCCTACTTTGTCCTCTACAATAAGTAGGAGATCGTCGGCATAAGCGATGGTTTTTGTTACATCCGATTCATGTAATAGATCATCTAACAAAGTTTCTAAAGAAACATCGCAGAAGTCCGGTTCAAGGACCGAGCCCTGGGGACATCCCTTGGTAATTTCTCTATAAATTGTATACCTAATACCGTTTACATAAACTCTTTTATCTTTGCAAGGGTCTTTCAAAACTTCATGTACAAATCTGAAGTAATTTTTACATCGCAGACTCTCAAAAAAATGCAGCCCACCAGAGATTATCAACTGCTCCAGAAATATAAACTAGAATTCCAACGGGTATTTTGGGTTTTATTTCTTCTATTGTTGATATAAACTCAGTGCTTACATCCTCTGTTAATTTGCACTTCCAAAAGACATACTGCTGTTCATTACCCTAAATTCTCTTATTGCTTTACACATTAATGACGCAAATATTTTACCCATGATGTTAAGGAGGCAAATTGGTCTATAGTGTTTGGTTGCAATTTATCTTTATCATTGCTTCTTATAAGCAGTATTTACATTGACCTCCTTCCAACAATGGATAACTCTTCCTTACCATAAGCAGTCGTTAACTAATCTGTGTTGGTATGGTGTTAATCCTTTTTCTAAGCATATGAGAATTTTGTTAATTATGCCGTTTGCTCAGGCCACAATTTTTAAAGTTCTTAATTACCAACATAATTTCGGTGACAACAAAAGGCTAAATGACTCTTGTGTTGTTGTATTGCTCTCTCATTTTATTTCTTATAATCCTATGTATATGCTCATCTTGTACAATATTATCGATAGGCAGCCATTCATTTAGTAAAAAGTTGCTGTTTCTTTCCAATTATTGGTTAATTCTCCATTTACTTTATTGAGTGTAGATAATGTTTCCAGTTTTTTAATTTTATCCATCATTAATTTATATGGCATACCCCAAACACTTTTGCTTATGGTATCCTCCATTAATGTTCCCCAATAATTTCTCCTTGTCTCTTCCAATAACTCCTTATACTTTGTTTATCTCTTTTGTAATTTAGTAAATTAACATCACGTTCCTCTGCCACTATTGCTGTTTTGTATATTCGTCTTCATTTTCTAACTTTTCTTCTTAGTTGCTGTAATGTATCGATCCAAGTTTTATCTGTATAATTACGCTGTCTGGCTTTTGGTATAGTTTTTGCTGTAACGTCTATCATCGCGGTTATTAAATTGCATCGTTGTCAACATTGGAGCCTAAATACTCAACTTGCATGTTCTTAAATTCATATTTTATTTTATTCCAATTTGCTAGTTTAAAATTGTATACCCCATTTCCTATATTCACGTTTTTAGTGTATTATAGTCGATTTCAATGTCGAGGTATATACTTCGATGGTTGCTTATTGTCATATTTTGTCCAAATTTCCAGTTGGTAATTTTTCCCATTGCTTTTTTATTACATAATGTCAGGTCAGTACTGTTCTTAAATGTTGACGGATCATTGGGTTCATTGCAAATCATTAGGTCTAATTCCGATGTTATTCTTCTAATTCCTCTTCTCTTTCATTTGTGTTATTATTAAACCACCATTGTGACATCGCGTTTGCATCAAAGTCGCGGATTATAATGCTATTAGAATATAAATTACTTATTTGTCAAATGTATTTTAAAAAAGGTTAAACTAGGTGAATAAATTATAAATAATAATTTGCCAATATAAAGCTGCGCTTATTGTTGTAATTTCTATACATTCATGTAAGTGTTACTTAATTTGGAAATGTCAACTACTTGGAGAGTTGGATTAACTATCAATATAACCACAATGAGATTATCCTTTGTGCTTATTTTTCGTACTCTATAAAAGGTATTCGTCTATTTCCATGAATTGTGTATGGTTCTTGAATGCACGCTGTATCCATATTTAAATCTTCTATGACTTTACGTAATTCTGCTATTACTAATTCACTCCTCCGAGCATTTATCTGACCAATTCTTAGTCTAGATTTAAATTCTGTACAATCCTCCATTGTATCTCCTATAAAAATCAGTCTTACATAGGCATAAGAATGATGTTTAGTTCCTGTTTTAAATTCTTGTGCGGTCAGTTCCCTCGATAATTTATTAACATTATTAGATGTAACTTTCTACTGTTTAGGTTACCAATGAGTGTTTTACTTTTTCACTGCATGTTTTTTGTATTTAGTTGTGATAAGAGGGTTGCAATTAAGTTTTCGTTTCTGTTAAAACCCTTCTTCCTCAATTTTGCTATTTGTTTTTTGAGGCAGTATTTTTAACACCTAAATTAGTTCAGTCTAATTATATAATATATAAATTTAATAACAGTCCGCCTTAAAGCAATATGTATATGTAACAATATATAAAAAGTGTATATTACAGTCATTGTATATGTTTATATTATTGTATACATGTTCAATAATGTTACGTAACGTAATTTAATAATGTAGGAGCTGTGAGAATAATAGGTTAAAAGTTGTTAACAATGAGATGGCAATGAGGTAGCTTTGAGGCAATAATGAATTAGAATGTTTAATAATGCTATTAGTCATTCTTGCAGCAACAATAATGTAATGTTTGTGACAGTTCATAAAATAGTCAATCAATAACCATAAACAGCTTTAGTTAAATGAAGGTATTCTATTGGACTAGGATTAGCTATTCAGAAACTGAAATATAGCAGAATTTTCAAATTCATAGTTCAGTTGCTTGTAGACAGTGCTCATAACTGGACGCGTTGCTCATAGACAGTCTTCCTAACCAGACGCTAGATGCGTCCGCGAGAAATTAAATGCGTATTTTGTGTGAGACAAAAATAGTTTATGTGTTAAAAAGTGCAAGTAATTAAATAAAAGAATCTCACAGCTCTCTCACAGCTCTCTCTATATCAGTGAAGTGTTATTTAAATCGTGTCAAGCATTAATAAAAGGAGCGAAGTAAACTTGTAATCTGTGTAAGCCTACATTCTTCAATCGCACCACTCCCTGCTAAGACATTCATGTCTCCAAAAAATATAAATACTGATGCAACATAAATATATAATATTTAAAGAAATGGCCAAAATTACAAAGTTAATATTTTTTTCAAACTTGGGGCAAAGGCCACTGGAAAGTACATTTGGGGCGAAGGCTACTGGAAACTTTTTACCATACGTGCGGTTGCATCTACTTCAAGTTCGGCTCCCCAATAGTCGAAATATAATACATCTTCTTCAAATTGGCTCCCAAAGTGTGGGGCAAATAACAATACAACAAACACCCATCTTCAGTTTTTCATGCTGATGTTTTATGATGTTTGATCCCTAGGAACAACTGAAAATCGACAGGACTTACAATAATGACAAATTATTGAACAAATCGAACCATTAACAATGGGTATGTCGGAAATGGATGATGGCACAAAAGTTAGTTGAAATAAACCGTATGTTTTAAAGAGATCTATATTTTTTGTGTAGTACGTTTTTGTCTCTAGCCGTTTGCTAGTTATACAACATTATATAGAATTCCTTCCGATTAAAGAGGACCTCACAAGCTGTTCCCAGAAAATTCAAAGATACATTTTATTTGTAATGTAAATGTCTTTAACATACAGTATTTTTAGCAAGACTGTTAGAGGTTCTATGTAAAGGATAGTTTGGATTGGGGGTTTTCTTGAAAACCTTCGTGTCGCATCTTTGGAAGGTACTGAATCTAAATACCAAGTTTGGCATTTATCCAACGTTTCGTTTTTTAGCTATGCTGTTTACATACACACAGAGAGACGTCTTCCTAAAATGCTTTTTTGGATTCAGTTGCCTCAAAACATGTATTTGCAGTGAAATCTCGGTATCGAATTTTGGGTGAAATGCAATACCTTCTTTACGACCTTGTACGTACGTGGTAAAAAAATGACAGATTATGTAAAATTTTTGCAACATAGGTTAATGTGAGTTCCAGACCTTTGACATCGCATCAATACGAGACGGACTCAGCCGTCGTTCTGAGGCACACCTTCCAGCCATTCAGATGAAGTGTACTCTTCCCCTTTCTCGCTCACCTAGACCGGACATTTTCCTATAAGTGTGTGTTTGTGTGCCGGACTGAATTTAAATAAATAAGAGATTGGATCGCCCACGGTTTCTGTGCACCATATCTCTGAGGAGATACTGCCAACATTATATAGACAAAACCAATAAAGGAAACTAAAACTACGGCACCTTTCCATGCACTTGATAGCTATTTTGTAGCAATTATTTGCAATTTTTGATAACATTAACTCCAAGGTGTGCAGACTATGTGTACGTTTACAGAAATCTGCACTACAACTGCTATACCAATTGTTTTATATTTTAGTTCAGAAAGTGCCATGTTCCGTTTTTGCACACCACTTATTATTTCCCCGTACTACAAAACCACATTTATTTCAACAAAACTTTTTCTTCAATAGCCGGTATTTAATGAAATGGTAAATGCTACGCTGAGGTTGACACGGTGAGAAATAGACATGATATAACAGACTGGCGTAAATGGTGAGTTTAAATGCAAACAAATTTGCGCCTTGTTTTTCTCAGTTCTGTGTTGGTGGATAACATTTCACAATAAAATGAATAAATTAATGGCATAAATATAGCTTTAAAGCGCTTGGCTCTTGCAATAGAAAACACGCAGTTAAAACTTTAACACCGTGAACATTGTAATATAATAGTTTAAACATCTTATGTGTTACGTTCCTATGACTTTTTGTACTATTCTACAAACTATTCTTATAAAAGCCTATTATTCTATCTACTTCTTAATAAACATGAACTTTTAATATACACTTACACGTTTCGTTAAAGGTATCAGCAGAATACTATCGCTAAAGCGATAGACAGAATTTCAAAAACTTCATGGTTATAATTATGCTGGCCTAGAAGTGTCATGCTCTTTCTTTTAACATCGCGAGACATAACGGATAGCAATAGGGCTTTAAAGAAATTATGTATTGAAAATCTCAGTCCATTAACTACGTGCATCTCGGAAGTGATTAATGCTACAAAAATCATTCCAAATAAACTGTGTGTTTTAAAGAGAACTACATTTTTACTTTCTCTTCTACGTATAGTAAGCAGGGGAAGTATTGCATTCCACCCAAAAATTCGATACCGAGATTTAACCGGAAATACATGCTTTGAGACCCCCTGAATCCAAAAAAGCATTTTTTGAAACATGTCCGTGTGTCTGTCTGTGTGTGTCTGTCTGTGAACAGCATAACTCAGAAACAAGCAGTCGGATAAACACCAAACTTGGTATTTAGATTCAGTATCTTCCGGAGATGTGACACGAAGGTTTTCAAGAAATTCCCCCCTCTCCAGATTACCCTTTACATGGAACATTTTTCGAAATTTTTAATTTTCTCAAAAATAGCTCTAACGATTTTGATTAAAATATCATATGCTTAAGATATTTTCATTAAATGTATATCTCGAATTTTCTGGGAATGTCTCCAAAAGTATTCTTCATTGTGAACAACTTTTGCAAAACTGGTAAACCATATGAGATAGACAAAATTTTACTACATAAAAAATGTAGATCGCGTTAAAATACACAATTTATGTCATATACAATTTTTGTTGTTGAGTGAACCATTTTCGAGATATTGCTTGTAATTCCCTTAAATTTTTCAATAGTTATACATTTTGTCAAATTTGTTATTAATTTTTTTTGTCCTGATAGTGCAAAGAGAATGGAATACTCCACATAGCAACCAGCTCTTAAAATATTTGACTATCGCTTGAAGCATACCAATTCCGCTTGTATCTACAAGAAAACTAGCAATAACATTAACGCCTCGATTAATATGAAGAATAAGCGTTTGTAAAAATAGATTGTACAAGAGTAGAGAAAGTCATGTGTGATTTTTTGTCTAGTACGTTTCTCTTCCAAATACAGAACACTTCACAGGCCTTTCCATAAAACTCCGATACAATTTCATTTTTCCAGTAAATATTCTTATATATATATATAAATATATGCCCTTTTAATCAAAATCGTTATAACATATTTTAATGAATCCAACATTTCGAAAAATCTTCCACGTAAAGTGTAGTGTGGGGGGGATTATTTTTTCACATCTCTGGAAGATGTTGAGACTAAATAGCAAATTTGGAATTTATCTGAAATTTTGTTTTGAGTTATGCCGTAAATACACACGTTTCGTCCTCCGTGGCGTAGTGGTTACCATGCTAGCCCCTAGTTCCCGAGGTAGCCAGTTCAAAACCGCCGGAGGGCGATGGTGTTTTTCGGGCGTAAAAATCCTTAGCATGGCTTCCGTTGAAAAGGATCCGGTGTCATAAATTTACGACACGTAAAAGAAAATCAAGCGTGATGAAGAGGCCTCTGAGCAAAACTTTCATTCTTTAACGCCCAATATAGAATGTCGTTAAAGAGCATTCATAACTAAAACTAAAAGGAAAAACACACACATGCGGATTTTTTTCTAAAAATGCCTTTTTTAGGTATAAAGGTCCTCAAAATATTTATTTCTGGTGAAATCCTGATAGGAATGGTTTTTTTCTTGCTCTACCTACTACAAGGTCGTAAGAGTGAAAGTATAAATACTTTACTATAATTAAACTTGCTGAAAGTAATTTCGCTGTGTAGCTAAGGATTTAAATTAAATGCAGAAAGAACTAAACCAAAGTATTAGAACAATTTCGCCTTATAAATAAAAATCTCATGTGCTGAAATATTGAGTTAAAATATTGCTAAATGACTGGGTATTAAATAAGTTTAGTCTAAAGATAATTAAGAGAGGTTCATATAACATTTCTCTTTGAAGAGAATTACCTGCTCGGGTTTTACTAATCTAATAACAATATTTGAGTAATCGAACCACATATAGATAATTCACAAGCCTTGGGAACAGCGTAACCCATCTCCTTTGGTTTATTTTTCTTGTTTCTATAGCCACTATTCATTCCTTTCTCTCGTTTGTACCTCCATTAATCTTCTGCCTTCATCCATCTTTCCCACGTTCTGGTAAAATACGCCCAGGATCAAGCGTCTCCCCACATATCACGCATTATCTGACTTCGGTGTTCCCTGCGCGTCATTAACTTCCGCTTTATTACTGCATGTTATACATTCGCAATTTATTTTTGTTGAAGGCCGCTATTGATTATGACATGGGACGTTGACATCCCTCATGAACGTATGTAGTGAATGCGCTCATAATAATTCCGTGGAATACTTTAAAGAGAAACTGCCCAAAGGATACATATTAATAAGGCACGTTCTAAATATCTGTACCTCAGCATCAATAATTATAATGTTATTTTAATGTACAAATACTGCAAATGTTGATATTCTTTTTACTTTCACTACTACGATACCGAAATTTCACCGGAAATATATGTTTTGAGGCCCCCTGAATCCAAAAAAAGCATTTTTGGAAAGATGTCCGTGTGTGTATGTCTCTGTCTGTCTAAGTCAGAAACGAACAGTCGGATAAACACCAAACTGGTATTTAGGTTCATTTCTTCCAGAGATGCGACACGAAGGTTTTCAAGAAAATTCCCCCACGCCGGATTACCCTTTACATGGAACATTTTTCGAAAATTTTATTTTTCTCATAAATGGCTCTAACGATTTTGATTAAAATATCATATGCTTAAAATATTTTCATGGCAAATAAAATGTATAATTTGAATTTTCTGGGAATGTCTCCAAAAGTATTCTTCATTGTGAACGACTTTTGCATAACTGGTAAACCATAAGAGATAGGCAAACGTTTACTACACACAAAATGTAGATCGCGTTAATATATACAATTTATGTCCTATACATTTTTTTGTTGAGTGAACTATTTTCGAGATATTGCTTTTTATTCCCTTAAATTTTTCAATACTTATTTTCTCAAATGGGAATTTGTTATTCATTTTTTTTGTCTTGGATATGCAAAGAGTATTAACCTGTGGCAAAGAGAATGGTACTGCACATAGCAACCACTATTAATAGAGATGTCTGTGCTTATATTGCCCTTGCAAATACAAAACAAGGGGGACATAGTAGGCCTTAAGCGATAGTCAAATATTTTTAGAACTGGTCGCTATGTGTAAAATATAATTCTCTTTGCATGTCAAAAGATCATTTCTGTAAATGTTTATCTCGATTAATATGAAATAGATGGAGAATACGAGTTTGTAAAAATAGTTTGTACAAGAGTAGAAAAAGTCATGTGAGTGTAACGCATCAAATTTTTAGGTTTTGATTGCCAACCAAAGTACTGAACTGTGTATTAAGTATTTGAGAATTTGGAGAAATTTAAGAGTGATTATGAAGAAACTAGCCACGCACTATAAAGTAGACGGCTCCCAAGTAATATTAATTAGAAAAAAATTATCGATTATGTTACACATTATATCTGAGTGAACTAAAATAGGGGAAAGCGTAAGCAAAGAATGTACTGCATTTCCCTTCCTCTTCAAGATCAACTAGAAGAATTGTTTCCAGAATATGTATGGGTGTAGTAGTAGGAAGGAAAAACGAAAAACTGCATAAGAGTTTATGATGTGACACTGCCAGCGGAATAGAAAAATATCATAGGAAATATTACCTAGTGGAGAAAAATAACTACAACGCGAATATTAAATTTAAACAAGAAACACTCACAACGCTATGTTTATTGAAAGAGCAGCAAAGAGGACAGATTTCAGACTCCATAAGTTAAAGATACTCAGTATTGATGTTACTAGTTTAAACAAATTTCCAAAAATTCAGCTGAAATTTTAATCAAAGATTTCTTCAGCATAAATGTAGAATATAATTAATTTTCATAATACTACGTACTTTTAGGTTTTGCACATTTTTCCTGAATACAAATGTTTAAAATCCAATATTACATTTTATGAACATTAAAAATGCTTCAGAAAAAATTTAAAAGGTATGTAAGACTATTAAACATTTCGATATACGTACAGAAAAGGTTCTTTAGATCTGTTCATCCAAAATGTGGAAGAAATTTAAAAAATTGCGTAATGTGGAAGACTTTAAATACATGAAAACTTAGCAAAACAAGGCAACGAAGATCAAGTTGTGGAATAGCAAGGTCTATTTGCGCACAGCTACGCAGGTGCATTTAAAAATCACGTCTGAGCCTTTAAATAAGAAGCTGTATGCGATTCTAGAAAGTTTGAGGACATTTTCCATTTAAGTTTTAAGAAGTTTTTTTTCGGCATCTTAGCAAATTCAGTATCGAGCAGCTTAAACATCTTTAATACGAAAGAAGAGAATTTTAAGAAATAAACTTAGATATTGCCAATCAGTCATATAATTTTAATTCCAGAAGTTGTTAATGTAAAAAAGACGCATTTTCTAAACTTTAATGAAAAATTAAAGGATTATGAAGCACTTTTGTGGAGTGCGATGTTGTATAGCGTGATAAGTATGGCATCACTACGAAGTGAAAAACACGACTGGGATTAAATAGCCGTACGTTTTAACGGCCGGAGTCAGAAATATGACTAGTGAATTCGTGCGGGCTATTAAGCCGTGGTGTGCTGGAGTTTTGGCGTCCAGACGTTTCGTCTGCATCTGCAGTGAACATCTTCAGTGGCTGGTCTTAATCTTCTGGGTTAATATTAAAAAACAGGCACTAACACACAAAGAGCACGCCAGTCAATTAGCAACCAATAACCAGACAGCCCAAGCCCCGCCCACCACACTCGCCACATTATCCTGTCCAACCAAACCAATGCTGTGTAGCAGCTCCAATCTACGAGTCAGTCGTTACTGAATGTTCGCCCAGAAGATTAAGACTACGCCACTGAAGATGTTCGCCACAGATGTGTACGAAACGTCTAGACGTGAAAACTCCAGCAGATACGGCTTAGTAGCCCGGAAGAATTCACTAGTTATAAGGATTGGAATTGCTTGAAATGTGAATATAGTGGAAAACAGAACAATTGAAATCGACAGAGAAAATTAGTAACAGAGTGAACGTGAAGAAGATGGTTGCTTCACGTATGGAAAGTCAGTTTGAAGATGATGTATTATATTTCGACTGTTGTAGAGCCGAACTTGAAGTAGTAGCAACCGCACGTATGGTGAAAAGTTTCCAGTAGCCTTCGCCCCAAATGTACTTTTGGTGGCCTTTGCCCAAAGTTTAAAAAATATTAACTTTGTAATTTGACTGTTTCTTTAAATATTATATATTTATGTTTGCCTCGGCTGCGTCAGTACTATTGTTAGAGACATGGATTTCTTTGCAAGGCGTAGTGCGGTTGAAGAATGTAGGCTTACACAGATTATAATGTTTACTTCACCACATGTATTAATCCTTGACACAATTTAAATAACACTTCACTGATACAGAGAGCTGCGAGATTTTTTATTAATTACTTGCACTTTTTAACACGTAAACTATTTTCGTCTCACACGAATACGTATTAAATTTCTCGAGGTCACATTTCGCGTCCGGTTAGGAACGCTGTCTACAAGCAACGCGTCCAGTTATGAGCGCTGTCTGCAAGCAACGTACTTGTTTCTACCGCCTAAATTTGTAAATTTCTGTATTTCAAGTCTCTGATTGGTTATTCCTAATCCAATAGAATACTTTTATTTAACTTAAGCTTTTATCTGGTTGTTGATTGACTATTTTATAGACTGTCACAAAAATTACATTATTGTTGCTCCAAGAATAACTAGTAGTGTTATTACACTTTCTTACTCTTTATTGCCTCAAGGTTACCTCATTGTTAGTAACTTTTAACCTATTATTCTCACAGCTCCTACATTATTAAATTACGTAATACATTCAGATAACATTATTACATGTATACAATAATATAAATATACAATGACTAATATACACTTTTTATATATTGTTACATATACATATTGCTTTAAGGCGGGCTCTTATTATGTTTTTATATTATATAATTTGACTAAAATAATTTAAGTGTTGAAAATACTGCCTCAAACGAAAGAAGGATAATATCGAATCTAATCAGGAAGAGGAAATGAAGCTGAGACGTGGTATGAGATGAAATTGCTTTAGGAGGATACAACGAAAGGAATTGTGAACTTATGACGGTTTAAGGTGAAAGAAGACATGAGATGTTAGACGTTTATTAAGATAAATGCAGGCGAAAAAGAAGTGAAGAAGTGAGAAGGCTACGTTCTTTGTGAGATGCTATTCTATTGGAGGAAACTTTGATTAACTCTGCAAGGATATTTACGATAAAAACAAACGGGCCGTGCTTCTCCATATCCAACAAACAGTCAACCTTTTCTTAATAGCGTCAGCATTACGTTCATTAATTTTATTTCACACTAACCATATATACACGTTAACTGATTGAACACTACTTTATATAACGACTAGGGTTGGAACCTCGATACTCGTGATACAGAGTGAGCCAAAAGACTCCGAACCGCCTGCGCGGTGTTTTTTACTGTACGCGTAGTCGGCACTCGTTGCCGTCTGCCGCTATCATAGAAAGGCGCGGATCAAACCATTTTTAAAACTACTTTTAAAGGTTTTACATACCAACTTTATAAAAGGAGATGCTGAAACTGACCACTGTCGTTGTTCATACGTTTTTGGCACCTCTTTGGGTAACTATCCATCACTCGCTGTAGTTCACGTTGAGAAATTTTCTGGCGGATATTTTGTTTTAATTCTTCCAGGTTGTGTGGGTTTGTCTTGTACGCTTTGTGTTACCGCGGAGGGGGAGTTATGAACAATATTACCGGCTGCGCGATGTTTTTCCACTGGACGTTTCGAAATATGATAAAAACATGATAATGCACTGTATACAAAGTTACGCTGTCGTGGTTTTCATGTGCAATGTGAAGTGCAGTTTTGAGTTGACGGTGATGTGATGTAGTTCAGTTATTACGGGTTTTTATTATTTTTTCCTGTACTTAGTTACAAAGTATATTTTGACTCAGTATATATGTTTTCTACTGCGCAGCGTGTATTTACTTATGATTCGTATGTGTTAGCTCGGTCAGCTCGCCGAGTGAAAGTACGATTTGCAGAAAGATTTCCAGGTGTAAAAGTTCCAGGCCGTACAACAATCCATGAACTTAACAGTAAATTTCAGGCCACAGGAATTGTTCAGGCTAACAAATCTAAAAGACAGCTTTCGGTTCTTAGCGAAGAAACATTAGACGACTTCGGCCATCGTTTGGAAAATTTCCCCAAAATTCCATGATGCACTCAGAGGTGTCAAAAATGTATGGACAACGACGGTGGCCAGTTTCAGCATTTCCTTTCATAAACTTCGTAGGTAAAGCCTTTAGAAGAAAGGAGGCGGAAAGCAACGAATCTCGATTCTTTTCCTTGATGTCCGGCTGCAGCTCTCCTCATACTGCAGAGAGTGCAATGCAGTGTTGTGCTAAATTACTCACAAAAAGCAAAAGTGATCCAAAATGCTACATGAAAGAAACTTTTGTTCACGGAAGGAAAGAGAAGATTACATGGCGGAAAAGAACATAAATTTAAACGCAGGTCTCTGATATAGTGACACCGTCGAGAATAAGGAAGGAAAAGAGAGAAGTGATCAAACGATTCAGACGCATCTATCATTTCAATGCCTCTTGGCTCCAGTGGATCTTCAAACATTGACAATAAAATACGAAGTTAAAAGAAATTTATTTTTAGCTGCTGTCGTCTTATACAAGAGTGGAAAATATACATTTGGAGGTAGACGTTATTGGCACCTAGTAATTCCCTTCATGCTCTTACAGGGAAATATGGAAGCAATCTTTTCAGTTTGACTCATAGAAATCATTAATCATTGTTGCAGCTGGCCGGAGCATTTCGCCAGGAAAAGGAGCATTGGAAGATAAAAAGCCTGCAGAATCTTCGATGTGCCAGAACGTTCTGGTATATGAGGTGTTTGAAAATGAGCTGCTTACTTAAGTAGAACCTGCTAACAGGTTGTTACTGTTGTGAATTCGAATGATTACTGAAAAAGGGGAGAAAAAAAGGAGAAATTAATACAGTACCCCATTAATACGAACCAAGTCATAATTAATGAATGTCTTACTAATTAATCTACTCATGTTTTATTGCATAATAGGGTTAAAAGGCTTCGCATGCAGGCCAGTCGGTTCATTGTGCTTCCAAAGTAGCCCCTGGGAGGTTAGGATGAGAGAGACCTGAAGTGAGACCAGATCCGGATGCCGACGGGTGCAAACCTGAACGGAAACCTAACACATCCGACGCCGTCCGATCCCTGTCCACAAGCCACCAACCTCCAGCGTGCCCCGGAGTGGAGCTCTACGCTGAGAAGAGACCTAACTGAGCGGTACCGCAACGACTCCAGGAAAGAAACCATTACAGAGCGCAAGCCACCGCCCAGCCGCAACCCGCAGAACATCGTCGCCTGGTCCTACGACCCTGAAACAGATGACAAGGAAGGTGATGGGTACAGGAAATGAGAGGAAGGACAGAGGTTGTAGAAGGTGAACCACCCCAGCATTCGCTTGGCGACCCGGTGAAATCACAAAAATCCATGGACCAGAGTGGACGGTCTCCCGGACCTAACGAATGCGGTCCACAGAAGTAACCGCCTGAACTATCCCACTCGGTCAGAATAAGGGTATATCTGTAGGTCAACTTAATTATTAATGTCAGTACAACATTTTAAAGGGTATTTCCATTGTATTATTGTCACCAATATATTGTTATTTTAAGTTAGCGTTAAGAAAAATTCAAGTATCTGTTAAAATGCTTCAGAAACAACATTCTTTGTGTAATTTCAACCCCCAAACGAATAGAAACCTGCAATCCCTTGGGCCGTATTTTTCAACACTTAAACCATATCAGTCTAATTATATAATATAAAATATTATAACAGCCGGCCTTAAAACAATATGTGTATAAATAGTATATAAAATGTATGTAATAGTCATTGCATTATGCTTTTATTATTATGTACATGTATAATAATGTTAGGTGAATGTATTAAGTAATTTAACAATGTAGGAGCTGTGAGAATAGAAGCCGAAAGTTGCTAACAATGAGGTAACCTTGAGGCAATAATAAATTATAAAGTTTGATAATGCTACTAGTAATTCTTGTAACAATAATGTAATATTTAAAACAGCTTGTAATAGCCAATCAAAAACTAGAAAAAGCTTAAGTTAAATAAAACTATTCCGCTGGAGTAGGATTAGCCATCAGAGACTTAAAATATGGAAAAATTTGCAAATTCAGGCGGTAGATTCTAGAACACAGCGTTCCGGAGAACTTCGATACGGTACACGTTAAGTGTGAGACATAAAACTTCATTACGTGAGAATAAAATACAGTTTAGTATTAAAAAGTGCAATTAATAAATAATCTCACATTTCTACAGCTTCATATAGTGAAGTGTTATTTAATCAAGTGGAAGATTAATAAAAAGGATTGAAGTAAAAAAAAATAATAATTTTTGTAAGCGCTCATTCTTTAGCCACATCACCCCCTGCTAAGAGGTACATGTTTCTGCAAAAATACTGACGCAGCCGAGGCAAAAATACATATATGATATTTAAAGAAACATAAAATTACAAAGTTGATTTTTTTAAACGTGGGGGCGATGGCCACCGGAAAAGTGAACTTGGGACGAAGGCCACCGGAAAGTAAAAGTGGGGCGAAGGCCACCGGAAAGTGAACGTGGGGCGAAGGCCACCGGAAACTTTGTATCGTATGTGGGGCTGCAACTACCTCAAGTTTGGCACCCAAAGCGTGGTGCTAATAATTTGAAAGATATCCTACTTCACCCTTAGCTGAAGGTCAAACGGCTACACATAACAATACCGATGTTTTAGAAAGCTCCATGAGGGTTTATAAGCCAACCATAATCTCTTGAACCAACTTAAAATGTAGTATTAGGATGGGCTAAGAGAGATGACAAGTAACAGAGTGACCCAATAAAATGTTAGCATCTACTTTAAACCAAAAGTAAAAAAAGTTGAGAAAGCAGTTGTGTCTACGAGTCAGTCTTAGATTAGGTTCACAATGTAGCAAAAAATTAAATTGAGATTTATTTATGGACGCCCTTACTGTGGTCCTTAGTGTCCCATTCTACATTGGGCGTGAAAGATTGGTAATTTTGCTCAGAGGCCTCTTTATCAGACTTGAGATTATTTTACGTGCCGTAATTCTACGACACGTGATCAGCGGCTTTACTTGCCTTCTGGAGTCCATGTTAAAGATTTTTACGCCCGAAAAAATCCATTGGCCTCTGCCATGTTTGAACACGTGACCTCGGCAACTGGAGGCCATTATGGTAACCACTACACCATGGAGAACAACATAAGATGTGGCAGAAGGACACGCTAGTTAGCTCCGAGAACTACTTATTATACTTGCACTATAATGTAATATTCGGTGATATTTGTACTTAATTCCGAATGGTTAATAAATAAATACACACTAATATATTTGTCAATCAAATACGTAATTATATAAAGTGATTCGAGAGCCCAGTGAACTCCCGCACAAGATATGCTTAAATATACCCAGCTTCACATTTTAATATTGTCTTAGTGTTGTACAGAAAACATTGGATAGTGTGTCCTACAAATACCAATACATTATAAATTCAACTCTACGTGTGTGCTTTTATTTAAACTTTACAAACTGCATACCGCACCCTCACTGGGGCAAACGCTACCGACAGTATGTTAAGCCGAGGCAACATGAATACAATTACAATAACTCTGAATATTAATTACACACATACAGAAATACTCACACTAACTACAGCTCATGATCAACGCATAACGATAGAGACAACGAAGGCGCCAATCCTCAACGTGAAGATGATACCATCACCGCGAAAACCATAAACCCCACAAAATATAGTTCATGTTCTTTGCTGGAGTGCAAAGATGATGTATTTCTTAGTTCGAGGACTATAAAATTAAGAGAAGATGGAACAGTAGAGTTAAGTGGTTACTAAGAAGTGGAACAAAAATCTGATGTAATACATTCACACGACTTTTTTTACCCTTTATATTTTTAGTGGATATACAAACTATTCTTACCAAAGCTTATTTTTCTATATACTACATTTTAATTCAATTAAGCGTTTGTAAAAATAGCTACATTATAATTTCTTTATAGGTATAGAGAGAAAAGTGATAGTCAAATTTTTACGACTGGACGCTGCAAGCCGGCCATAAATTCCGTACTGTTTCCATGCAATCGTGAGAAACAGCTGAAAATCGGTGAGACGTTAAAAGAATGAAAAGATTGATCAATTCCAACCTTTCATAACGCATGCCATAGAAAAATGTATTTGAAGTAAACTATATGTTTTAAAGAGATCTACATTTCTTGTGTGATTCGTTTTCGTCTATCGCTTAACGTTTACCAGTTGTACAAGATTATGCAAGAATTCTTCGGAATGAAGAAAACTTCACAGTCTATTTCTATAAAATTCAAGATGTACATTTTATTTGTCATGTAAATATGTTTAAAACATTATATTTTAAATTTAATTATTAGCCATTTTTTAAAAAAATCTAAATTTTCGAAAAATGTTCCACGTAAAGTATATTTGGAATTGGGGGATTTTCTTGAAAATCTTTGTCATATCTTTAGAAGGTACTGAACCTAAATACCAAGTTAGGGTTTTATCCGACTTTTCGTTTTCTAGTTATGCTTTTCAAAGGCACACACACAAACACGCACACGCGCGAGCGCGCGGGTGCGGACCTTATTCTAAAAATGATTTTTTTAGATTTAAGGGGCTTCAAAACATGTATTTTCAGTGAAGCATGTATTTCAGCTATCCAGAATTGCATAGTTCCATTATGCATATACTATTCACCAAAATATTATAAATAATCTCAAATTTTTATATTGCTCATTTGTAATGTCAATAATTTGATTAAAATCCTATAATACGATGGATGTGTGCATTGTTTTTCTTTCTTATGAAGCAAGCACATCTAGTTATAATATTGACCAGTTGTAGCCAGTTCTCCATATACAAAAAAATTGTGCCTGTCAACAGGCAGAGATAGGTAGCTCCATAAGCTTAGGGATTGTATCACTACGTAAAGGTGTCACTACGACCTCGAGTCTAAAGCGGCAGCTATAGGAAATCATTATGTCAGCACACCGTCAGGTGTTACTCGGCAGCCGTCCGAAAGGGTTTAGGTTACTCAAGATGTAAAGACTTAAACCTATTTTGGCGTTAACATTTTGTACATCTGCTATAAATATAACGTGGCAGGTATTTCAAAATGTACACCAAGCTGTTGATTTTGTAGGATGGTATGATTCGTTTTTATTATTGTTATTATTAATTATTTATTTATTTATTAAGTACGGTTATGTATAACAAATGGGCAACTTATATCCGGACAAGGAATAAACTGTGCGACCCCGGAGAAGTAATTTATTAGCTCCACGTATGGACGCCAATTTGAAGAAGCTATTTTGTTGTAGGTGTTTGTACCCCACTTTGGGAGCCAAATTTGATGTAGGTTGTATTGTAGGAGTTGTATTATAGTTCAACTGTTGGGGAGCCGAACACTTGAAGTAGTTGCAACCGCACGTATGATAAACACTTTCCGGTAGCCTTCGCCCCAAATCTACTTTCAAGTGGCCTTTGCCCCAAGTTTTTTTTAAAAAAATATTAGCTTTGTAATTTGACTGTTTCTTTAAGTATTAAATATTTATATTTGCCTCGGCTGCGTCAGTATTTTTGTTAGACATGCAGGGCGTGATGCGACTAAGAATGTAGGCTTACACAGATTATAATTTTATTTCACTCCTTTTATTAATGCTTGATACGATTTAAATAACACTTCACTGATATAGAGAGCTGTGAGATTCTTAATTAATTACACTTTTTAACACGTAAACTTATTTTTTGTCTCACACGAATACGTATTAAATTTCTTGAGGACACTTTTTGTGTCTGGTTAGTAATACTGTCTGCAACCAACTGATTCTGAATTTATAAAATTTTCTCCTTTACGGTTTCTCATTGGCTAATCCTAATCCAATAGAATACCTTCAATTAAGTAAAGCTTTTTCTGGTTGTTGATTGACTATTTTTAAACTGTCTCAAAAATTACATAATTGTTGCTCCAAGAATCACAAGTAACATTATTAAACTCTCAAACTCATTATTGCCTCAAGGTTACCTCATTATTAGCAACGTTTAACTTATTATTCTCACAGCTCCTACGTTATTAAATTACGTAATGCATTCACATAACATTATTACACATGTGTACAATAATATAAACATATACAATGACTGTAATATACACTTTTTATATATTGTTAAACACACAATTGCTTTAAGGCGGGCTGTTATTGAATTTATATTTTATATAATTAGACTGAAATTATTTAAGTGTTAAAAAAACTCTCTCGCAGTAATTAACCAGAACAACTCATAGGTGTGTCATGTATAGACCAATAAACTTTGATCTTACGTTTCTATCACAAATTTATTTAATGTATCCATGAGCGATTCGACCATCAGCATGTGTGGCAGTAATTTGTATCACAATAATGTAAATGCCAGAGTGATTGTAGTATAAATTAACATTATTGTATGACAATGATTTGGGATGTTTGTTAATCATAAGCATTGTTAGGAAATAAGTTTACACGGCCTCACTGAAACTGACAATAGGAGCGGATAACAATGGAGTGAGGGAGTGAGTTGAATATTAATTAGAAGGGACAAAAAATGACGTCATATTGGCGCGCTTTTCTGTAGAAATGGAGGGAATATCTTCCTGAGAGCATATGTTTTCGTAATTTTGATTGCATATAAAAATAGACGCTAATGTTGCCGCGTTTTATTAACCAATAGCAGCTCGGTTATAATCTTTAGGCATATCGGGATGTGGGAGTATAAAAAGCTAAAGCCAGAGGCAAGTATTACCCAGTTCAACAAAATCATCCACGCGTTACACGTCGCTGAGTCCAACAGAATCAGTCAGAAGTTAAACGTCGCTTAGTTCATCAGAATCGTTCGTGGGTTACACGTCGCGTAGTTCAACGGAAGCATACTTAAAGTACACGTTACGCAATTCTACAGAATCTCTCGCATCGTAAAGTTAGTTATAAATGTGAAATACGCGAATTAATAAAGTGCGGCAAATAAGTGTTTATAATAACATTAGAAAACATAACAGTTTCAGTCTGGCGTGTATCACGAGTAAATATGTGAATTTAATTAATTGTGACGGTAATAAAACTGTAAAAACAAATTCTTTTATCAGTGTTATCTTTGAGTAACAAATCCTTTCCGTTTACACACCTTGTTCAAGAGATTTGCTCGACCGAGAAATAATAGCTAGCCGGAGGACAATGAACCCAACATTCAAAATAGTAATACAATAACAGGCGCCCAGCAAAAGATAACACGAAGAGACCGCGACCAATTGGCTTCCATTCGTGGTGCATATAAACATGAAGCATCTTCCAACCAACTAACAAATATCATACTTCACATGATGTAATGAGTAATGTGCCTGGCTAGTAATTTGAAGTGCACGAGTTAAAATTGAGGTTGGGTTTACTTGCCCAAGGGTTTTCACTTATCCTAAAAAGTAAATGTCTGGAAGCTCTCAATTGTATCGATCCGGCTCATTTCAGCAATAACTGAATCACCATCCTTAACTTTGCTGCATCTAACCTTTATATATAGGACAGTAAACCATAAATAAGTAATCCAATACTTATTCCCTCACTGTCATCTGCAACCGACACGGATAGCCTTATTTTTTCGGATAAATAAGGCAACGAGACAGCTTATTTATCCGAAAAAATACAAATTTTATCTCGGACTTGAAGAATGGACGTCTTTAGTGCCAAGCAATAACGCTCCCCTTACACCAAAGCGGACAGTGCTACAACTCTTCTTTGCATTTCATGTCTCTCGCATTCCGCTTTCGTCCAAAGGGTGAACAAAGTACATGGAACAGTTATGCGTGTTACAGCCTCAAGATACATTTGAAAGACGGTATATCTGTGTAGACTTTATACCGTATCATTCTTTACGGCAACTATGGATCGATTACAACTTCAGGTATTGAAAATGTTCATTTTTTAAACAAAGAAGAAAGTTCCTAACGCTTTTAGTACTCACCCGTATTTTGTGCACCCGTATTTAATGAAAAATATTATTATTACTTCCATTAATGTATACTTTCAGCGGTATCAATGTGTATTACAATTTTTCAAAGAGCTTGTACAGCCATTATAAAGTTTAAGGAAAGTACTTTTGCCTCTTTTTGACAATATCGAGATTTTTTAAAAATGTTTCGCAGTTTGAGAATGTAGCAACAATAATAAAGTTTTGACCTCCTTAAAATGATTTCGCTGGGAGATAGCTATAAGATCATTCAATATAACTGTAGCGGTACCCCACCTCAGATAAATAATAAGTTTACCACGCAACAATGAATAGCTTTTGACGCATGTTTTAGTGCAGCAAGTAACTGTAACATACACTAATAGGTAAATAAGTTCAACATAAGTTTAACTGCGCGTCACAGCGGCGCTAAAGTATAAATATTTTAAGCCCAAAGCCAGATAGCGTCACGGATACTTTGTACTGGTGACCGTTACGCAGCGAACATAGATATAACTAGGCCAATCCAGGCGACAGTGATACCTGGCTCCTCACCTTATACTCGTTAGCACAAGTCGCGAATATACGAATACATGAAACGATAGACTTACATATCATTTGAGACCATACCTCTCTATCCTATTCCTGCTTCCATGTATCCGTAGTGACCTAGCTTCACCGACTGGACGATCCGGGGCGATATTCGAGCTCAGTGCGCTTACCTACCAGCGTATCTAACATCGTCAAGCGGAACCTGGCCGGGCCTAGCGGATCACCGACTCCCTTTCAGACCGTATGGCGAATCCTACTCGATCCCTCGAAGATCCCCTCACTGAGGTAACCGCACGGGAGAACAAGCGGTGTCATAACGGCCGATGGGGCCTTTCCCCTGTATCAGACCTCTGTAGTGACGACACGCAACCGTGGACGACACTAGGTCCACAAAAATAACTATTTATTGAGATAACATATCAATATAACGAAACATTACGTCACCAGAACAGCGCTAGTGTGCAACGAATGCTATAATAGTACAGTAAAGATATCTTATATCCCTCCTACGATATATTGGTTATAATGACAATGCCTGGATATGTCTGTTGAACGGAAATAACTTCACGGAAGTGTACCATAATGCTACTCCGAAACAAAAGACCACAAATGTGACCACCTCTGAGTTAAAAGTTGTTTAAATATGCATTCCAATTAGCAACTGTGAAATGACGCGAGAAAAAGCGGAATTCCTTCAACAATATTTGTGGAGAATGACAGAAAACATGTTTGATGCAGGAAGAGAATTAAATTTAATGACTAATCAGTTTTACAGAGGAAAGAAGCAAAAAGTTTCAGTAATCAAATTAGTGTTACGTTCCATAAATGTTTGGAGTTAAATGCTTCATATTTTAGAGAATAAAGGCATTTCAAAACTTTCTGGATTGTTGCGTTTTCCATTAAAATGTTATTCCGTTAGAGATGATAAAGCTGTTTTACGTCGGAGTAGGGAACATATTTGGAATAAACTCCACAAGAGCACTTCTCTAGACGGGTATCATGTAGTAATTATAAATCTGTCATTAAACTAAATTAACACTCCACATACTTCGTGGCGCAACATTTTATGCGATAACCTTTCCTCCCTTCTATGTGAGATTCCTGAGTTACATCAAACCGAGGCATGTAGGCATTTTTACTTTCGCTACCATGTGCCTAGTAGGTAGAGACGCTATAATATCCAAATTTCACCAGAAATACATGAAGCATTTCAAAGAAGCATTTTTAGAAAACGGTCTGTGTGTGATGCGGCTGCGTTTGTATTAGAGCTATCTATCGAATGAGTTTTGGTGATTATTTGGTACCATTCATCCAGAAATTGGGTTCATGCATGAGGTCGAGTTGGGTGTACTGGATTCCGAGTGGCTTCCCTCTCTCAGACCATTCCGTTTGGTATACCGAACGAGTGTATTTCGTACGCCCAGAGTGACTAGACCCAAGGGGAAGGCTTAGTCTGTTTACTTCACTAGCGTTGTTGCTTCCTTATACGTAGTTAAAGTTCACGTGATAATGGAGTTGAATGATACAAGTGAAATGCAAGCGCAATGTAATGCCCTAACAATAAATTATTAACGACAATAAGCTTTTCCGGCTACTTTACTATTAGTTTATTATTCGGCTATTGTGTATATAGATTATTAGTATATTCTTGCTTTGAAGACATGATAAAGTTTCAGCTTTCCTAGAATTTGCACTGGGATTTTTTCTTTAAGCATAGAGTGATAGCTCGGATTATCCATTAATATCACACATCCTTTCTCTGAAGGAGATCGATATATCATTACTGATCTCTTTATGGTAATCACCACCGCTTTTTGATTGAAACACTAAATCTGCCCCTTCTATGAAATCTGGCATGGCGGATTATTAGATATCATCCTTTACCTAATGGAATTTTAGACCACCATTTCATTTAGAATCCTACCAGGTAAAGCTTCTAATATGGTTTTGGTTTATACGAGTTTCGTTAGTGTAAAGAATAGGAAGAGAGCTTTCTTCTGATCTTAACAGAATAATCACTTGATTTTTTGCATTATAACGTATAATCTATAATGTTTATTTAAACAAAATGATCTTCTGTGGCATCAACCATTTGAAATATACGTTATTATTGTTTGAAATGTTCAATACCTTGTCTTTTTTAAATCACTCTTGCTATTCAGTTGTTTCTCACAATGTCATGGAAAGACTATGGAAATTTAAGACCGGCGTATAGCGCCTCGCTTTTAAACACCTTCTATTGGTTCTATTTTCTCTATTCTCTTAATTCCTACACCAAAAAGTGCAATGAAACTATTTCTATAAAGGTTTATCTCGATTATTATGAAGTAGATAAAATAAACTTCTTAAAAGTAGTTTGCAGAAGCTATATAAAAATAAATCATAGTGGATATAGATAGTTGTGTGAGTGTAGCACGTCATATTTTAATTTAAAGAGGCTCATGAGTACCTAAAAGGAGATAACTATACCAGGGATGAAAGAGAAGTCATTTGATTTATTTAAACCAGTTACGGGTGTCACTAATTGGAAATATTTTTATCTTTCAGTTTTTCCCATGACCATTATCCGCGTATATATTTTAGGTTTTTGGAGAACATAACACGCACGCGCCGGTAACGTCGCAGCATGGCTGGTAACGACCGGTAGGTGGTATCCGGAGTGGGACTCTCCCTTTCAAAACCAGAAGTAGGTCAGCACGTAAACAGGTTTTACTTTCGCTGTATGGCCAGTAATTTATGAGTGTAGATAAAGCTATCAAGGTACTCACGATTTGAAAAGGCTTGCATCTCGTAAACCTTGTGCTGTAGGTATGATCCGCTGAACACACCGCGAGTAAATCTGTGAGTTTCAATGCATAATGCGGTGTTACTCTAATAATGACTGAACTTCTAGTGAAGCTAACATAAACATAGTGTGCTTTTCAATCAGCAACCGCGAAACGCTAGCTGAATAATGAAGGTATTACTTCAATACTATTAGGTAGGCCAATTGCTATCAAACTGTACTTCTCATTTTGCCAAAACACACCACACTTTCGTCATGTTTGTTTGGATAAGGATCGTGTGGAAAACAAAAACGCTAATCACCCACCTCCCAGTTCAGTTATGCTGTTTTACGTCCTGGAGCCGGCTCTCACACTGGGCTATCTTGACCTACAATGTTTCCAATGTCTCCAACTACATTAGTCTGCAAAACGTTTGGAAAATGATTAATTATATCAAACTACTGAAACTAGTCAGGAGTATATTAATCTACTCATCTTACAAGTAACAAACTATTATCCTCATGCATTCTCGTGAAATAAACCATCTAATTTAAAAACAACATTTCTTTCCGAAACGATTGAAAACAGAATAAAATGCCATTATAATTTTGTGCTTTTAATAGTATTACGATTTATATATTAGAAGGAATCTAACAAGTTCCCTTCCACCCTGTATACACATATAATTTGTTATTGAACATAGAGGTTTATCATGGGGTCCTTTAAGAACATGTTGTCATTTAAGAAACCTTACATTTTAATTACTTTATGCTAGTGATTTTTTCTATTTGAGCTACACATATCTCAAAACTATTTAAGACAGAAAGCCGAGCTTTTAAGTGTGTTTTTAGAGTAGTTGTTTTCTAAAATATAAACAATTATCACGAAGTATGGTTAAATGCTGACTTTAATTTTAAAGAAAGCAAGCAATAGAATACTAAAACAGTTTGTGTGAATTATGTGCAACCGAATGCAAAATCATCCATTTATTTATGTTACCTCTTTGTGTGAGATAACGCAAATGGTATTGACAAAGTTACCGTTCCCCCCCAAAAATACTAGGTTCTAGATAAGCCTTCCAAAATAAGTGAAATTATAACCACGAGCATTCACTATTTCGCATAACCGTAACAGTCGGATACCTCTAAGCCACTGTTGCTCACATGACTCGGGTTCTCTTCCATCAAATCGTGATTCTTCATTCCTTATGAGTATTATCAGGCGACAAGATGATGCTCCCGTCCTTTCCTCTCAACCTCCAATCCAACATATATCTCTGCACACCAGCTTACTGTTAACTACAATGTATACGTCGTATTGCATCTGCGTACTTCTTTATTATTACAGATCACTTCGATGGATTACACCGCGAAGAATTTCTTAGTATAGTTCCCTTCTGAGGGCAAGTAAAGCCATTGGTTCCGCCTAATATTTATTTGCATTTAATAAAAAGCTATACTTGAAAGAGAAGATTCCTGAGCCATTCTGTCGACCATTTCACACACACACAGCATCGGCGGTGGGCTAATCAACTGTAGCCATGCGCGCCTAGTGGCGAATCCATGACTATAGAAATGAACCTGATTACAGTAAGCACCGCTAGGGTGTCCATATACATCAATGGTGAGACAAGAAAGTCAACTATTAAAGACATTCACGACCACCAACATTGGGTAACCCACTAGCACTAGGGGTGCTTCTTAAAGTATAGTCCGTTATGCAATAAAATGAGAGCTACTGAATATTTAATATTTTTTATTCCACTGCACACCTACTAAGGTTTCATTCCTAACAGTTTTTACAATCAATTAAATTCTCATTGTGATGGGGAAAACATTTTAGTGGGTGCTCCTAATTGAAATACGCCGCTAATCCATAAAACAATTGTGCAATTTCTGAGGTTCAATTCTCTGTGTCTAAGATTCCATGACAAAAGAAATTGCGTTATTGATATAGTTGGTTCCAAGAATGGGATTCAAATCAGTGGTCTGGAAGTCAGATCATTATCACAGAGTATCTGCAAGAAAACAATTGTGAATCTGCAAGTTAATGTGGTGTTAGCGAAATCAAACCTCTTATTATTTATGTTTTTCAAGAAGTTTTCGTACATGTACCGCAAATGTTTCCTAAGAACTCGTAAAGCCCATTTTAATACACAAAAGTTTAACTCCAGAAACAGCTACAGGTTTTTAGATGTGCTGATGGCAGAAGTTTGTAGTGAGGTTCTAAAGAACATATGGCTACCATAAGACAAGTGTTCAAAAACGATTGATAACTGGTAGAAAAGAAATTCTAAAGCTCGAGTAAAAAATAATAATCGAAAAAATGTAATAGTTCGTACTTTATTGCAAAGTAGACCTTACTTTTAAAATACTCATCGTATCATTTCCATATTGTTAAAGATTATATGCTCTGTATAGAACACTTCAGGCCTTGCGTGTTCTTTTAAATGTACGCTCTTTAACTGCTATGGTTCTTAGCATCCCATTCTATACTGGGCATAGAAGAACGGAAACTTTTGCTCATTATCAGGCTTGATGTTCTTTTATGTGCCGTAAACCTACGATACGGGACCACCGGCTTTACATCCCTTCCGAAGGAAGCCACGCTAAGGATTTTTACGCTCTAAAAATCCGTCGCCCTTCGCCCCAGGAACTATAGGCTAGTATGGTACCTCTAGACCAAGGAGGACGGCACCTTGCAAATGTGTATGGTACGAGCTCAGTAGCATAATTAAATCTGATTGGCCTTAAAATTTCAGCGGGCATTGCTCACTATTGGAGCATAAAGCAGGGACGTTTCCAAGTTTTCGCATCATATACGTACCTGAAATTGTGGAATTGTAACGTAACGTACTCTAAGATCAGAGCTTTACCAAATGAGATGGCTCAGGCGGTTACGTCTGTGACCCGCATTCGGAAGGTCATGGGTTCGATTCCCGTGGCCAACCTGCGGTATTATAGTCTATTTAGAGGAATCTGTTAAGTAATCGATAGTCCACGTTGAACCTTATATAAATTCCTGTATACTACTGTTTAAGAATATACTGTTGGGTTATTTTCTAAATATAGAAGTAACTAGCATTTTAAGTCAATCAAAGTAGAAATAGGACAATTTTAACAGTGAAGAAGTCGAATGATAAAACAACTAATGAGTCGAATGATATTAAAATCCTTCACTTACATCATGGTGGTAAAATCTGGACGATCGTTTCGAGACTTCAAGGTCTCATCTTCTGCAGGATTTGGAGACGACTCAAAATCCTGCAGAAGATGAGACCTTGAAGTCTCGAAATGCTTGGTCTGCTTGGTCTGTTTCAGGGTTGAAAGTGTCGCATTGCATGCCAGGGGAAAAGGGTGCTCTATGTAACTGTTCGTCCCCTGAGATGGGGTGGTCTCTGTATCCTGGGCCCCCCAAGGATGTGTAAGCCTGCAAGGTGGAGGAGAGCCGTTGCAGCAGCTGCCATCCGGGGAAGTTTCAGTCTGTAAAAGGCAGGGAACCTGTTCTCTGTTCTGCTGTGCCTCCTGGTCTGGCCACCCTCTGTTTCCTCTCACCTAACTCTCCGTCGTGGAGGTACCAAAATATCGAGGTGCTATGTCCTCCTCGGCATTTACTCCTAGTCCTTGTGTTTTTAGAAAATAGAAAACGGACATACTGACAATGTCGCAAAGTTTGCTAACCAGTGAGAACGGTGATGTCACTTTCATTTTCAAAACACGGAGGACATTACGTAAATATGTTTTTCTTTCGCTTTCGGTAGCGTGTGTCTTATGAGCGTAAAAAAACAAACCTTTATTCTTCAACAAGCGTATCTGTCACCTCCTGATAAACAATTTTGGTTTTCAAATTGTATATATATATATATATATATACATAAAATCACATCTGAATCTTCGATGATGCATTTTATAACATAAACTCGCAATCTACGGATAGTTTTATAAGTTCACTCAACATTAAACTTAAATACGTTTTGCAACTGATACCACTATAATGTAATCAACCGAACAATATTTCCGACATGTAAGCACAGAACAACTACATCTTTACGCACTTGCAAAGTCTACTAAATGGTACTCTAAAACATGGGCAGCAAAATAATAAACAATAAACCAAATGATTCCCGTTTCACAGGTATTGTTCAAAATGTGCAGCATTTGATCACCTGCAAGCATCACGCCTCCTACGCCGTATTCTAGTAAAGACACCTTCATCGTTGTGCATTTCCTCTTTTCTCAAAGATTCGACATCATTAATCGAAGTTTTATGCACCCTGCTTTTCATATTGGACCCTGAAAACATTCTTTCCATCTTACACTCTTCTAGTATAGATTAATAGTTTGCTTGTTATGCTTTTATTTTGCCAAAACACTATATTTCACCTATCGTCGTGTTTGTAAGTGAAGTGTGGAAAACAAAACCGCTAGTCATTATTCAGATAAAGGAGGGGATTGGGGAAGTCTATGCTTTATTTATGTCTGGAAGTCGTTTCATATCTTGGGCCCCGCCTCAACCTGTTTGAACTGTTGTCGAGTTTTACAGTCACATTGCGCCTGCAAAAAGGTGTTCGGAATATTAGTGATTAGTGATTAAAAACCCTGTGTGATGTCACAAAGTTATTACCGAAGCTATATCAAAAATAGATTACTTTACTAACTTACAAGTAACAAACTATTATATTCATACATTCACGTTGAATTAAACATCTAATTTGGGACAAAAACTATTTGCTTTTCGAAAACAGCTGATCAAAGAACAGAATGCTATTATCCTTTTTTTGTTTGTAATACTTCTATGATGCACATATTTTAGGGGAGTAATGAGTTCTCTTCCACCGGTACATAAATGTGTGAGTGCATGCGCGCGCGTGTGTGTGTGTAATCTCAAAAACCAATTTTAATAATTCTTTCACCATTGAAAACCCAATTCTTTCTGATGTTCATGCTCCATAAAACACCTAATTTAACTTCATAAATTATTGAAAGCTTAAAAAGTATTCACAGAGTCTTTGACCTTGAATACAAACACATAAGGGCTATAAAGGAGCACATTTACGAATAAGGCATTCATTTTTAGTCGAGAATGAAAACAGTTAGGTAGAAAACAGTTGTTGCTACACCATAAAACATGCATGTAAAATAAGACAAATGTCACAGGTATTTCATGTAAATGGTCAGAATTTAACAATTAAGACACAGCAAAAAAAACAAAAAAAAAACAGAATATAATCTTCCAACGTATTTTAATAACCTTCAAATAAGAAAATTTTGCCTTAATTCCTTTCTATTTTATAATCAAGATCGTGAACAGAATATGTTAAATAAATTGTATACCTAAGGAAAGAACATATTATAAAGTAGTAAACCGATTTTATTTTATAATTACATCTGAGATCACTTTCTCGATGGTCACAGACTATGCGTTATGGTGGGGAATCTACATATTAACCAGCTTCACCTCTATCTAGTTGTATATGTTAATAGTCTATGTATTATGTAAAAATTATGTTGCAGTTGTGTTATTAAATAAGTAATAAATCAAAGAGAAGGTACAAAGGATGTAAAAGATCATCTACTGTAATTACCAAACAAAAAAAAACTACTGGACAGTTCCGACCGATAAATGTTCCAGCGCCAGAAGGTACTTATAGGCTATGTAGCATTTCCACAACTTGGAAGACTGTCGGCGGAGGTTAAGGAAGTCAGACGTTGCGCTAATGTATTACGTCTCGTTGCGTGAATATCATGAATAGCAGCAGCTGTACCAAATTACGTTTTTTTCGGGATAAAGGGGAGGATTCACTATAAAAGCCTTCTAGATCATTCCATGAAGAACAGGGAGGTGCATTAACATTAATGAAATCGCCATTGCATCTTTTAAGCTACCCGTGTAACGTCCGACACTTAGCTAGTATGAAAGTTTATCTGTATCTCCTCTTCGTGTTAGTTATAAATAATTTAGTTACCAGTGTATATAAATAATTAGATAAAGTCATAACACTTTGTCCAGAGTTAAGATTAGACATTGCTCATCCAATAGTTTATAATTAATAATGAAAAAAAAAATTTCTTTGTTATTGCACACAATGTACTTTTAGCCTGTAACCTGGGAGGAGAGAAGTTTCGCCCTTATATCGTTTTATATTGATAAGGATTTTTCGTATTATGTGAGAACTCTTTAGCCTTTGTATTGTTAAATAACTATAGACCCAAGAGAGTATAAAACTAATTAAAATATAATCAACCGTGATTACCTTAAATATTTCACGACCATTCCAAAAATTGCAACAGCTAAAACTCAGGGTGTCCTGCCTGATGTGATGCATTCATAATGACTTTCCCTGTTCTCAATCGTTTATTAGCATACACATTATTCTTACTCAAGTTTATTTTTATATCGATTACACTTTAATCCAAATAAACCTTGAAGAAATAGCTACATTACAAAGGGAATAGCAATAGTTAAATGTTTAAGAACTGGATGCTATATGGTAGCCTTAAAATTCCATATTATTTCCATGTAATCGAGTCAAACAACTAAATGCTGGCAGGACGTTAAGAAAATGATCCAGAAATGAGCAATTTGATACTATAATAACGGGTATCTGTTGCTTATGCCACAAGAAAAGCTTATTTGAAATAAATTGTGTGATTTAAAGGGTTCTACATTTTTTGTGTAGTACGTTTTCGTCTATCGCTTAACGTTTAGCAGTTATACAAGATTATACAAAATTCCTTCCGAATACGGTATTTTAAAAACATCATTAGATCCATTTTCTTTAGACAATAAAAAATTTAGAAAAATGTTTCATGTAAAGGGTAGTTTTGTGTGGGGGTATTTTTTGGAAAATCTTTGTGTCGCATCTTTACAAGATATTGAACCTAAATATTAAGTTTCGCATTTAACCGACTTTTCGTTTTTGAGTTATACTGTTCACAGACACAGAGACAGACATACAGACTCACGGACATATTTTAAAAAGTAATTCATTTGGATCCATGGGGCATCGAAACATGTATTTCCGGTGAAATCTCGGTATCGAATTTTTGGGTGGAATACGTACTATACGTAGTAGAAAAGGTAAAAATTGACATGATTCGTAGGTCTCTTGCCATTTACGACTGCAACAATTATTATGCTCAGATTATTAGGTTAGGTTAGAGTACGCGAAGTTGACGACGCGGACACCACAACAGATTTTCTGTGTGTTTTGTTTTTACTCTATCTTAGTCGCCTTAACTCCTTGGTCATATCGCGACGGATCTGTTGGTGGATAACTCTTAGAACGATATCTGATGGACATTTATCCTTCTAGGTCTCATCCCTGTAACCACCCGCTCCGAGACCCTAGCGCATAGCAACCGAATTCTCTGCCCTGTGCCGTGCTGACGGCATTAAGGTGCCGTCCAGTCTAACCGCCGCCCTCACACAGAAAGGCAGACAGTTGTCCTTCTAGGTCCCATCCCTGGAAATGCCATCTTGCTTCGTGCCGTGCAGATGGTTTAGGGTGCAGTTAACGGCTTACATTGTGTGTAAATAGATGGCATAGCATTCTTTTAGACTTAATATGGAACTTTGGGTCGTGGTATTAAATATCCAATTCGGTATTTACATTGGCGACTGAGGAAAACCACGAAAAAACCTCAGACAGATTGCTCGGCTCACGGAATTTTAACCACGGACCTTCCGAATGCGGGCCACAGACTTTACCGGCTGAGCAATCCCGCTCGGTGTTTTCTGTATTCCTGGACTGGCTGAAGAAAATCTGTGAAGCGTGTACAATGAAATGTTCGCCGTGAATTTAACCTTCAACGATGTCCCCTCCTATGTAAGCATTATGAAACCGGCCAGACAGTTTTCATTAGTGCAGACCACTCATTTAATTTTGGTAAGTCCCTGTCGACCTCACGAGGATTTTCACTAGCCCAGATAGAATAACTTCTGTTAGCTATCCCATTCACATGGAAAGTTGCTTTTTCAGAGAAGCACACTTTATCCAGGGAAGCACTTGCGGCGAACGCCTTCCGTTTGTTTTTGTCCTGGTTGTAGACTCACTGACGTAACTGAATCTGTAGGCCCGTAGACGTAATCTTTTGTGGACTACATCATGAACCGCAGACCGAGGAATGGTATGTTCTACATTGGGGAATCGAATTGACTTCGTAATTCTTACGAAGGCCTTAGGAATCCCTTACATATTTCCGCAGACACATTGCTATGCTTTCCACGTGTAGACAAAAAATACTAGTTTCTCATAACTGTATGAGCCGTTTCATAATGCTTACGCAGATGGGGACATCGTCGTGACGGCCAAGGTTAAATTCACCGCAAAAATTTCGTTGTACACGCTTCACAGATTTTGTTTTAGCCAGTCCAAGAACACAGAAAACGTTCTGTTTATGGAGTCCACGTCAATATATTTGCGTATTCTAATCTAACCTAATAATGTGATCATTATCACGTCATTGTTGCATTCATAAATTGCAAGAGACCTACTATTATAACCATATGTGAAATGTCATAAGCAAGCAGATGGGGCGTCACTGGTATATATCTTTAAAATATTAAGGAGTTTAATTATAAAAGTATGACGCTTTAAAGAAATAATTACATCTGCGGAGTAGTCTTTCAAAACGGTAAAAAATAACAAAAGAATCTAATATTTGTGGAACAGCTCTAAAAATATGCTTGAAATTTGGTGTACGAAATTTCATAGATGGATATCCTTAATGCTTCTACAATTTTGAATGAAAAACTTAATACAAACTATCAGCCACCTTCGCATTAAAAGTCTTCCTCTTCTTCTTCTTCTTCTTCTTCCTCTGCCTTTCAAGGATTAGACCTATCGACCTGTTCCGGCCTCAATTCCATCTTTTAACGGGACAAGGTAGTCTGAACACATGGAAATTACACTTTAAGTGTGTCAAATTACCACTGCTCTTAAAGTTCTCAATGGTTTTTGCTGAAATTTTTATGAATTTCATGACAATTATTTCAAGTGGTTCTTTGTATTAATAGCTTATGTAGTTGAGTCCGTAAAAAGTATTTCATACAGTAAAAAGATAATAACATTTACTCTTAAAACATGTGAATTCATGTACGTTTTTCTCTGATCCTACTTGCAATACGGAATCACAACTTTGCATGTTTGTTCCTAGTATAATTATATATCTTCTGAACCTCAATTATTTAGTTATGTATATCGGTTCACTAGAAATTGAAAAAAAAATGAATTGCAAAGTCAAGAAAATAAAACTATGAAAAATTTCCAATGTTTTGCTTTCTTAATATCACTAATATACATTATAATATTATGATTCATAAAGTTTAAATATGTGTTGTATACATGTACTGATAAATTTCAGCTCTCTGCCTCTCATACTTTCTGAGAAAAAGATACATAAGTATCCAACAATATTGTTTTGATAAAACTGAATTTAAAGTTTGAACATTAAAATTCTGATACACTTCAGTACATTCCAGGGTCATAATCGTCTGCACTCTGGATTACTATAGCTTTTTTGATTGCCTTCTCTTGGTCCTTGCGTCTTTTGTTAATTGCTGAACTGCTGGCTGGGCAAGACATAGTCGTTCGTTGTTGAAATATACAAAAATGTTCTAAAAATGTTGCATGAAAGCTTCAAAGGAATGCAGATAGCATTTAAAATGGTATTTAAATTTCTTAAAAACGTCTAAACACCAAAATATATATATTTTCTGAAACTGGAAATAATAGATTTTATATTTGTGCCTAAAACAAAAAATGTGATTTTTGACATTTCAGAAAGCCTTTTCCCCTTAACTGGCCTTCCTACGTCCCTCTTTCTTATAGGTTTGTATTGTAAGGCCATCTTTGGAATCCTTCTTTCTTTCATTCTTTCCAAATGTTCTTTCCATTTTTGTTTTTGTTCTTCTAGTTTATCCTTCACTGCAAAAATATTCAGTTCTTGCCTATTACTTCATTGGGGATCCTGTACTCTTCCTCTAAGGTTTGTAATGTTAGCTGGTGGGCTCACATTTCGTATGTTTTTTCTGAAGATAGCAATGTACACTTTCACTGGTCCCATGCATACGCGGCCTCTAATAATAATTTATGCACGGGCCCGTTGATGTGGGTTTTGAGACGAGGGGCTGTTGGCTGTGCATGTTCTAGATTTCGTTTTCTCCACCCACTGATGCAATTTTAAGTTGCATTGATCGAGCCTTTCAGCTCTGCCAAGCACGGAAATTTGGTAACGTGAAGTATGTCATTCTTCTCCTCTATCCGCTCTGAAATTCTGCCTCCAGCCCCTGCAAGACAATAATCCACGAGTTCCATTCCACGGTGCACAAAATGGACTTTCGCAAGCCCGGCACCAAACCCGATTATACTCTTCAACGGTAAACAGTACCTAAGAATTCCTGTGTTGGAATCGTAAGACTTTCTCTAGCCACCATAATCCATTTTAATATCTGTTCTGCATATTATTAGTACAAAAGCTTGTTTTTCTGTATACTCCCTCTAATCATTATCATGTTAGTATTGTTTCAAAATACATGTATATTTTGCCGTAGGCGTACAAAAGTGCTACAGTATATAATACATTATAGTAAATTGTTTTGTATTTGTCTAAGGAACGAGGTGGCGCTGCGGTAGCGTGGACGACTCGCATTCTGTGGTCCCGTCTTCAATCCCCAGCTTGACCCATGGGTTTTTGGTGGTTTCTTCGGGTCGACAGGCGAATGCTGAGAAAGTACATCTTCTACCACGAATCTCCTGCTTTCATTTTCTGTACTCCAACCCATCATCTTCCTTCATCATCTGTTGCAAGGTTGTGGGACCAGGCAACGGTGTTCGGTGGGTTGTGGCTGGGTGGTGACTGTGAGCCCTCTGGAGATTTCTTCTCGGTGCGTTGCGGGACTGTTCAGTTAAGTCACGCTTCCGAGGGGGTCCGTTTGCATCGGATGCGTTCGATGAGGAAACGTTAGGGACCCCGTTCACGCTTGCGCCTGTCGTCATATGTATCTGGTTGCCCTTTGGGTCTTTTCCGTCATCCATCCATCCCTCCCAATGGGGTAGGTTAGAAGCCTACTTGCGGTGCTCTGCCCCGTTTTTGGAGGCCCCTCCGTTCGTCTGTACTTTTATCTTAGGGTTTTATATTTTCCTGAATATTGAGAAGGAACAAAAGAACTAAGCAATACACTTATTAATGAAACATTATTTTAAATATTTCAGAATGTGCCAATTCTCTAATGGTTTCAATATTATATAAAATTGACTATGAATGCAGAGGTCTTTATGGACTTCTAACGGAAAATTACATATATTGGTATCATTGACGTGTTAATACTTCAAAAATATACTGTTATAATACAAATCATTAGAGCTTTTAGAAAATAAAGGTAGCGAAACAAATCCCATGTAGAGTGTAGTTTAGGGTGAAGAATTTTATTGAAAATCTTGTCGTCGGATTCCTAAAAATCTCATACATTTGGTATTTACCCCACTATTCATTTTGAGTTATGCTGATCACAGAGAAACAGACGATCAGGCAAATGATGTTAATCAAATTTTCACATTTTATACCTAATAATTTGCTCTACTAAATGCATAAACTCTATGTGTTGTATTCATATGCTTTCACGATCCACTCTTCAACAAACTATTATTCCAGAAGTTAACCCTAAAACACTCATTAATTGAGATAAAATTGGATTTAGTCCAGTCGGTAGAGCATCTGGCTGCTATGCGAGGAGTCCCGGGTTCGATTCCCGGCTGTGGATGGGAATTTTTCTCTAGCCAAGATTGTTCCCTTTCCTCCCCAGAGTCTGGAAGTATAAATGAGAGTGTGAATGTGAGTGCGATCTAATGATGAAAACCCAAAATGCAAGAAACACAACCACAAGCGAATGCGAGTCAACACCATTGCCTTAGGCAGTAAATTCCAAAGGAAAGGCCGCCGATAAGTCCAACGTAGTTAAGGACGTGGTATAAATGGAACTAAAAAAGTTACACTTCGTTGTAGGTATAAGAGGTCTATATACTCTAACGAGATCTACTTTTTTGTGTAGTAAGATTTGATCAATACCTTACGGTTCACTAGTTATATGAAGGTATTTTAGAATGAAGAGGACCTCGTAAGCTATTCCCATAAGATTTAGAATATAAATTTAATTCAACATACTAATAACTTAAGCGTATGGTACTTTAATCAAATTCAGTAAGAGTCATGTTTGCGAAATGTTTCCATGTTAGCGGTAATTTGAGGTTGCGGGATATTCTTGAAAATCTACCTGTCGCACCTTTGCAAGTTGCTTAACTTAAATATCAAGTTTGGACACACACGTACACACATATAAATAAACGCAGATAATTTTCTAAAAATTCTTTTCATTTATTCAGGGAGTCTCAAAACGTGTATATCCGGTGAAATCTCGGTATCGAAATTTTCGGTGGTACAATGCTTACTATAGGAGTTGCACAGGAAGTAAAAACAAAAACTGTTGTGTTACATCACATGGCTTTCTCTATTCTTGTACAAACTATTTTTACAAACGCTTATTCTCCATATGCTTCATGTTAATCGAGGTATCAAGATGTTAATCTTATTGCAGATGCAGGGGGAATTTGTAGGCTTTAGGCGATAGTCAAATATTTTAAGAGCTAGTTTCTATGTGGAGTATTCCATTCTCTTTGCATTACCAGGACAAAACCAAAATGAATAACGAATTTCCATTTGAGAAAAAATACAAGTATTGGAAAATATAACGGAATAACAAGAAATATCTCGAAAATGGTTCACTCAACAAAAAAAATCTATATGACATAAATTGTGTATTTTGAGGCGATCTACATTTTTTGTAGTAAAATTTTGTCTATCTCTTACGGTTTACCAGTTATGCAAAAATCGTTCACAATGAAGAATACATTTGGAGACATTTCCAGCAAATTCGAGATATACATTTCATTTGTCATGAAAATATCTTAAACATATGATATTTTAATCAAAATCGTTAGAGCCATTTTTTGAGAAAATTAAAATTTTCGAAAAATGTTCCATGTAAAGGTTAATCTGGGGTGGGGGATTTTCTTGAAAACCTTCGTGTCGCATCTCTGGTTCAGCAGAACCTAAATACCAAGTTTGGTGTTTATCCGACTGTTCGTTTCTGCGTTATGCTGTTCAGAGACACGCACACAGACACACACACACACAGACATGTTCCAAAAACGCTTTTTTTGGATTCAGGGGGTCTCAAAACATGTATTTCCGGTGAAATTTCGGTATCGAATTTTTGGGTGGAGTACAATACTTCCCCTATTTACTATATGTAGTAGAGAAAGTAAAAAATAATGTCCTAAAAATTTACAAAGTTAAAAAAAAATATTTAAATTCGCCAAAGCAAGTTAACTTTGTTGTGGTTTGCTCCTTATACATAATATTAAATGTATAATAATTTTTCTAAACCTATATCCGAATATTCTAGTTTCTGATTGTAGGAATGAACAAAATCGGAAACATTTACGTGCGTTTGGGAATTCGCGATACAAGTGTGCTGTAAAAATGCCCTATAGTAGATCATTTTTCGTTAGGGCCTTGTTCGTATTATTTCAATTGTGAATTTAGAAAAGAACAACAGAAAATAAACAAACCTGAACGCAAGTCAATTGCCCTTAAATTTACTGTTACATAAAGGATTTAAATTCTGCACACAGGATAATTTTCAGATTGGCCACTGTTAATGAGTAAATTATTGTTTTTGGGTTTTGGCCGCCCTAGCGGTGCACGTGTCATTTCACAAACCGCTGTGTGTGACAGTTGGACTCGCTCAAAATAGAGCACTTGTCATTTGCAGAGGACAACTTGTTCTCAGTCGTGTTGCTTTTGTTTACATCGCAATGAATTAATCGACATTCACCGCTGTTATCGAAAACTACAATGTTTTGTTTAGCGACAGTGAAATTTGAAATCTCACCGCATCATAACACGTCTTTTTCTGCTTCGCCTCTCGGGGACGTATGAATGTGTGTGTGTAATCCCGGCAACCAATATTGCAACTGCCAGTGCGGACAGCTTGAAAAATAAACATCCAAACATGACGCAGGCACAAAAACTAGTTCACCAACCGCTTTGAGTGGCACAGCCTGTTTCTGAATGCTCCTGCAGCCTCTTGCGTGCTGCTGCAAAATCATTTTTTGTTAATTAATTGTTCTTTTACACAAGCCTTGATAAGTTTGGAAAGGTGGAATAAAACTGAAAAATTCCATACCTTAGCCAATATTTGAACCGCGGATCTTCTGGTTTTCGTCCGGTTGCTCTAATCAAATGAGCTACCATGGCAACACGCCGGCACTGCATTAAATTCCTCAACTGACTCGCATTTTTACTTTCTCTACTACGTATAGTAAGTAGGGGAAGTATTGTATTCCACCCAAAAATTCGATACCGAGATTTCACCGGAAATACATGTTTTGAGACCCCCTGAATCCAAAAATAAAAGGATTTTTGGAAGCATGTCCGTGTGTGTGTCTGTGTGTCTGTGAACAACATAACTCAGAAACGAACAGTCGGATAAACACCAAACTTGGTATTTGGGTTCAGTATCTTCCAAGGATGCGACACGAAGGTTTTCAAGAAAATCCCCCCACCTCAGATTACCCCTTACATGGAACATTTTTCTAAAATTTTAAGTTTCTCAAAAATGTCTCTAACGATTTTGATTAAAATATCATATGTTTAAGATATTTTCATATACAAACAAAATGTATATCTTGAATTTTCTGGGAATGTCTCCAAAAGTATTCTTCATTGTGAACGACTTTTGCATAACTGGTAAACCATAAGAGATACACAAAATTTTACTACAAAAAATGCAGATCGCGTTAAAATACACAATTTATGTCATATACATTTGTTTTGTTCAGTGAACCATTTTCGAGATATTGCTTGTTATTCCCTTAAATTTTCCAATACTTATTTTCTCAAATGGGAATTCGTTATTCCTTTTTTTGTCCTAGTAATGCAAAGATAATGGAATGCTCCACATAGCAACCAGCTCTTGAAATATTTGACTATCGCTTAAAACCTACCAATTCCCCTTGCATCTACAAGAAAATTATCAATAAGATTGACATCTCGATATCTCGATTAACATGAAGCATATGGAGAATAAGCGTTTGTAAAAATAGTTTGTACAAGAGTAGAGAAAATCATATGAGTGTAACACATCAGATTTTTCGGTATACAACAAGAAGATCACAAATACCCCAAAGGCGACTTACAGTGTCGTAAGTACTAAGTCCCTTGCTTCAAAGTTTAATCAACTATTAGGTCAATCAATAGTAATGAATTGTTCTTTCACACAAGCCGTGTGTAGGGCAAGTTTGGAAGGGTAGAATCAGACTAAAAATTGCAATGCTAATGTCGGGATTTTAATCATGGAACTTTTTCTGTGTTTAATAACTACTTAGTGTACAATAATATGCGAAATATCGTCAGTTAGGTAAGCATTTAGAAAATGTGTGGCTTTGGTTGATCCGTCTACATCAGTGGTCTCAAAATGGAGCGGATTTATTTGACCTTCAAGTTATTTGTGGGCCGTCAGTGCTGCTATAGAACACACGAAAGGTACACAAAACATTTGTGCTGCGCATGATTGTAGGCAATGGTGTACAAACTCTATACGGCACGCAGAATCAATGATGCATTATATACCGGTTATTTCTCTGCAGTTGTTAAGTGAACAATAAAGCTAGGATCCACACTGGTATCCATTGGCGCTATGCATATACAATGTGATCAATTAAATTTATCCCCAAATTTTTACTTTATCAAAAGCTTTGATTTCAACTACCCAGCCCCGCCCTGTGCAGCTGACCAAAACATGACTTACACAGAACTCCTATACTGCCTCCCGACACAGGTGACTACATAGTAGTCAGGTTGGACCAAAATGAAACCATTAAGAATAAACCAATGGTGTTGGTTTGCTGTAGAATAAGGAGTGCATATCTTTGAAGCGGATTTTCGCACTGGTATAAAAAATACTGAAGAACAAGGATGTTATTGTATAATGGAGTGTAAAAAAGTAAACAAAAATTCAGTTAATTTTCGATTTTGTGTGAATAATTTATACTATTGTACTGGTTTGAAACCATGAGTAAAGTTTTATGCAAGGATGGCCGAACTGAGAGTTATAAAATAATTTTATATTTTATAAAACAGGATATACTGTATCTTAATTACTTGCTTTAATTTGGAGGGTTTTTTGGTATGCAAATATAATAATCTGTTGTGATACCTTCACAGGACTTTCTCTGCCCTCTATCTTTATTAGTAGGTATACAAACCCTTCTTACTAAAATTATTTTTCTATCTACTACACTTTAGTTCAAATAAATCTTTGCAAAAATTGATATATTATGCATTTCGTAATCGCTACAAAGAAAATAGCGATAGTCAAGTGCTTAAGAACTGAATGCTACATGACGGCCTTATGACAAGTATTGAACAATTCGAACCTTCAATAACGGATCTCTCAGAAACAGCTTATGCTACAGAAAAACTTATTTTAAGTAAATTGCATGTTTAAAGGAAATTTATATTTTTTGTATGGTAGTTTTCGTCTATCGCTTAACGTTTACTATTTATATAAGATTATACTAAATTTCTTCCGAATTTCTTCATAGGCTATTCCCAGAAAATTTAATATACATCTTACTTGTCATGTAAATAACTTTAATGTATGATATTTTAATAAAAATACCTGTGGTTTTTAAAAATAGAGTTTTTCGAAAAATTGAGGCAGTATTTTTAACGCTTAAATGATTTCAGTCTAATTATATAATATAAATTCAATAACAGCCCGCGTTAAAGCAATATGTATATGTAATAATTTGTAAAATGTGTATAACAGTCATTGTATGTGTATATTATTGTATACATGTTCAATAACGTTATGCGAATGCATTACGTAATTTAATAAAGTAGGAGCCTGGAGAAATAGGTCAAAAGTTGCTTAACAATGAGGTAACCTTGAGGCAATAATGAATTTGAAAGTTTAATGCTACTTGTAATTCTTGGAAGCAATAATGGAATTTTTGTGATTTATAAAATAGCCAATCAACAACCAGAAAAGGTTTTAGTTAAACGAAAGTATTCTATTGGAGTAGGATTAGCCAATCAGAAACTGTAATATAGCAAAATTTACAATTTCAGAAGTCATTTGCTTGTGGACAGCATTCCTAACCGGACGCATTGCATGTAAACAGCATTCCTAACCAGACACGAGATGCGTCCTCGAGAAATTTAACACGTATTCGTGTGGGACGAAAATAGTTTACGTGTTAAAAAGTGGAAGTAATTAATATAAAATTCTTGCAGCTCTCTCTCTCTCTCTCTATCAGTGAAGCGTTATTTAAATTGTGTCAAGGATTAATAAATGTAGTGAAGTACAAATTATAATCTGTGTAAGCTTACATTCTTAGCCGCACTACTCCCTGCAAAGAAACCCATGTCTCTAACAATAATGCTGACGCAGCCGAGGCAAACAAATATATAATATTGAAAACAGTCAAATTACAAATTTAATATTTTTAAATTTGGGACGAAGGCTACCGGGAAGCATACGTGCGGTTGCAACTACTTCAAGTTCGGCTCCCCAACAGTTGAACTACAATACAACTCCTCCTAAAATAAAAACTACTTTAAAATCTTCCATGTAAAGGTTAGTTGGGGTATGTAGATTTTCTTGGAAATCTTCCTGTCGCATCTTCAGAAGATACTGAATCCAAATACCTAGTGTGGTATTTGTTCGTTCTCATAAACGGATGGTATTAATTGTGTGTATAACTACTGACATTAATTTTTCTATTGACAGATTGCGCACGTTATACCACGTGGTGAATAATATAATGGGTCACTAAAGCATCAGACGGAGAGTGTCCTTTATCTATTAGGTATTTTCTTACTTTACCGACAAATCCATTCTTAGCCTACCATAGAGGGCGCTCCATCGATCACACCATGGGGCAAATTTTCCAATAGAATCTCAGATTTGTTAATTAATCCTAGATATCCTTCAAAAATATTTCTCCGCTCGTGCTATTCTAGATATGCAATATCTAGTGTGCCGCACTGAACCTCCTCCCTGACGTTGAACACGCCGGTAGCGTGAAGAATATGGAGGAATGTGCTAGAACGACATCGTCATTTCCGATATAAGCGTGGTAGAACGGTAGCCTAAGCTTACCACTGGCTGAGTTAAGTTACGTCAGCGATTACAGCCCTCTAGAAGGACGACAGGAAGAACAGGGTCTCCCGGTCGAAGACAGCCATTGGTGAACGAGGAAGAAAAGTAGCCAGCAGATTGCTTACCAGCCGGCCTGCATTTGGTTTTGGCGACCATTTCGGCATGCTATCGATAACACAGGTAATATGCGGACTTATCTAAATTTTATACGTTATTGATAACCACTTTTCAAATTTAATTCATTAATCTTGTTCTAAGTTCTGCGGGAGAAACATAGCAATTCAATTTTGTACCTTGTATGTTACTGCACTAGCAGTTGAAGCAAACAAAAAACTTTGTAAGCAATCAGAGCGTGTTGTAAAGCAAATTAAATACTAGAAATAAAGATGAATGAGAAATACGATACCCATTATGTATTTAAAACGTGTTAACTTTATGATTTTATGTACGTAAAAAGTTGCAGCCATAATTGAAGACTGTCGCAGTTCTCATGGCTAGTGTTATCTTATTTGTTGAGCACCTCTTGTTTTATTATTTTGAATTTGGGTTCTTTGTCCTCCGGCTAGCTATTACAACTCAGTCGAGCAATTGTCTCTAAGCAGAGCGTGTAAACGGAAAGGAGTTGTTGCTAAAAGATAACACTGATAAAATAATTTGTTTCTACACTTTTATTGCCGTCACACTTAATTAATAATTCAGACATTTAATCTTTATACACGCCTGACTGAAACTGTGATATTTCCGAATGTAACTACAGTCGTATTCGTTGCCGCGTACCAATTATTTCGCGTACTTTACATTTTTGTAACTAACACTCCGACGTGCATTTCGTGAGAGATTCTTATGAACTGTGTAACGTGCATCTCGTGAGAGATTCCTTAGGACTGTGCGAAACTTGCTTATGGCTCGAGAATATATACTCCTTCACCTCGAATTGCCTAAACATTATAATAGAGCTACTATTGGTTACCAAATCGCGCCCACCTTAGCGTCTGTTTTGGTCAGCCAATCACTACTACTAACATATATACTCTAGGGAAGATATTCCCTCCATTTCTAAAAAAAAGGCACGCTACCCTGACGTCATTTGTTTGTCTCTTCTTAGTGATAAACAACACACCCCCTCGGTTTATTGTTACCCACTTCTATTGTCAGTTTCAGTGAGGCCGTGTAAACTTATTTCCTAACAATACTTATGGCTAACAAACATCTAAAATCCTGTGCATACAATAATATTAATTTACACTACAATCACTCTGGCATTCACAGCATGTTATGATATAAAATATTGCCTCAAAACTACATAATTGTTTAACGTTATACAAATGTTCCACGTATAATGAAAAAGTCAGTTATACTCGCGTGTGAATGATTCCAAACCATATAATCTATACTTCTGAGCAAACAAACATTACACTATTAAGGTTGAATTGGGCAGCACTTCATTACATATATACAAGGAGTACTTGAAGGATAATTACATAATTATTACAGCACATTAGGTCTTCAAAAATATTAAACCCAGAATAAACAAATGCCAATTGCGCAGTGGTTTTATCCAGAGCTAATCAATAAAGTTTTAAACTTTAAATATGAATGATGATTGCTCCTAGGATGTAAGCCATTTCCATTATTCTCTCTGACACTGTTTCAAGAGATAGACCAATAACTTTGTAGGCATTTACCAGAGAAGGAATCAGCTCTTCTGCAGCTGTTGGTAGACATTTCTTCACAAATTTTCCTTCTGAAGAAGGCTTTACGGCCTCTGTAGTGTACACAGCCCCGGTGATATTTGCAACAAAGGAACATGAATCAATTGGCCATGTGCTATCAATCTACCTCCGAATATTTATCTTCTCCAATTGATCATTTAGGGTCGGATAAGAAGTATATTCTTATATTATAAGTTTATAATGGCCTGCAATTATTGTGAATATATCAGGCATAAAGACTTAATGTATTTTAGAATAAAAAAAGTGATCGTTTTCCCTCTCACTCTTGAAGGTTCGTTTTTGAGTCTGGATTGAATTTGAAGGTGAAGTCTTCACTGCTTGTTTTGAGGAACACGCCAACACACACTACTGCAACTGAACCGGTCGCTACGCTTTGGTGGTCACAAAGGGTGGGGAAGTAGGGGAATGGCATTGCACCTTAGGAGTACTGTTCCGCAGACCTGATCTAAATTAACGCCTTCTCGTAGACAGCCAGTCTACGAATTCCTTCATTTACACTAGGCATGTGCAGACAATTCTTGCAGCTCACAGGAACTAACTGCCAGTACGCTAGGGATGACCGTCAGACTAGCAATAACAGTGCGTATGCTCAAGGAAGGTTACCGTTTCAAGAGATTCTTTTTCATTCCATCGTACTACAACTACCATAAATCATTTCTATTTGAAATAATAACAATAATACTATCAGTTTAGCTGTATAAAAGAAAATATGTAATGAATTTTCTGTTTGATAGTTTTAAATGAGCGATTTTCTAATAATATTTAATAGAATGATATCGCGGTTATTGCGTTTTCAATTATTATTAATAGGCTTATATAATTAGTCACAAATTAACATGAATACTGAAATATGTGAGTATAATACCTACCTGTTGGTTGATCATTTCCTCCTTTAGTTATTTATTTATGATAAATTTTCATCTTTATACTGATCGTAATCCCTACTAGTATATCATTTTGGTTGAAGGTGGTTTATTTATGTTATATTTATTTATTGAGCCCCACGTTTCGGCGCCAATTTGAAGTAACATTATTAATGTTATTTGTTGTTGAGCCTCACGTTTGGGAGCCAATTTGAAGTAACATTATTTGTATATGTTTGTATTTGTTAGCCCCACATTTGGGAGCCAATTTGTGGTGTATTATTTATAATGTTTGTGTATGTGTGTTTACTCAACGTGGTGAAGCCATTTTGTGACGTAATTCTTTGTTAGGTTTGTAGCTCCATCTGGTGTTAGCAATTTGCGGTAGTATTAATGTTTGTTTGAAAGAATGCTACTGTTATTTTTATTTAATTTTGGTTTACTGTCCTCCGGCTAGCTATGATCTTTTCGGTCAAGCACTTCTCTTTATACAGGTTGTGTAAACGGAAAGGAATCTTTTATCCAAAGATAACACTGATGAAGGAATTTGTTTTACACTTTTATTGTCGAACACAGTCACTATCACATTTACACATTGATCTTGACACTCGCCAAACTGAAACTGTTATAACAACTTCTTACTGATCACTTTTAATTCACGTACTTCAACCTTTTGTATAATTAACTTTACCATACTTGAGATTTTTCATAAATCTTACACGCGTAACTTGCGAATCGATAGCCGACGTGTAATATTTCTGCTGGACTGAAGGCGACGTGTATCATACAAAATATTTTCGACGAACTGAAGGACTGAAGGCGTGTAGTGTACAAAGAATTTTGATGAACTGACGGGGTCTTTACCTCTAACCTACCTTTTATTCCTACACCCAGATATGCCTAAAGATTATAACTGAGCTGCAATTGGCTAATAAAACGCGCCAACATTAGCGTCTCTTTTTATATCCAATGAAAATTATGAATACATATGCTCTAGGGAAATGTTCCAGAAGATTCTAAAGGAAAACGCCCCAACATTACGTAACTTCCTCGTTTCCAATAATGATAAACAGCTCACCCCCTCGCTGCATTATTGCACGCTATTATTGTCAGTTTCAGTAAGGCAGTATAAACTTACTTCCCAACAATAATTACAATCAACAAACATCTCAAATCAATGTCACATAATAATGCATATTCATACTATAATCACTCTTTACATTTAAATAATTTGTGATAAAAATTACTGCATCATGGTTGAATCTTTTCAATTGGTTCAAGGTTTTATGGCAAATTAAACATTTTGACAAGGCTTCAATAAATAAGTATAATACGTTTCATTCATTTCGAAAAGACAAGGAAGTCGAGAGCCTCCTCTTTACACCTTCCGCAGTAGACTTCATTATGTTAACTTATACTTGGGTAGATACTAATGCAATCTACAGTCATGCAGTGCACTAGAGCACAGTAGACTGTAACGTCAAATACTTATGCAAATGCAATGTGCCTTCTGACTTTTTAACCACTCGTTGCGAGTTTCCCAGCATCTGCACATCACTGGTTTACGCTGGTCAGTTTGTGCTGAAGTTTTAAATTAACTCAAAACATGAAGATATCCTTAACAATCGAGGAAAAATTTAATAACTCTAATACTTTCCCATTTCTTCATTCGCAAATTATATTCTAAACATCAATGCATTCAAATACTTATGTTAAAATATTGTACATAAAAACAGTATGCTGCGTTTCAAGTGCAGTAAACGCAACGTTGGGCACCAAGAAAGAGTATAAAAACAAAATAAGAAGTCGAATATTTTTTGCTTCCAAAGTTCTGTAAACCAGCAGCATTGCGCCTATTTTTTCGACGTTAGTGATTAATTGAAATAGCATTTACGCGAAAATAAGATTAATTAATTAAAAGGTTTTGAACATGGTGTTTCTTTTAGCGAGGTCACCAACATTAACCATGGTGGAGAACTGACAATCAAAAACGTCTGGTTTTTGACCTAAAAATTAACAAATTAGAACACGTTTTTAGTTACTGAATGAATTAAACCAAAATAAAAAGGAAGTAAATGCACAGTTAAGACTTATATGGAAAAATTTAGGCATAAAACATCATATTCTTAGTCTGCAATTATATTATATCAAAAGTTAAAGGATTTGATATAGTTCCAGTGCAGTAAAGTGAGCAAAACATGTAGCTAGGTTAGGTTACCAGCACTAAATGCAGGAAGTTTCAAGTTTTCACCTTAAGAGCATAAACCGGAAGTGAATAAAAGTTACTATTGTCGAAAATATAATTTGTGTTAAATGGGGATCTGTAAAATTCCATATCGAGCTTCAATTCGATTATATCGATGTGCCACAGGTGCTAAAATAGATTAAAAGAAGCACCAGTGCTAAAATGTAATATAACAGCGATGCATGAAACTCTTTCATAGAAGGCATCAATAAATTCCATAAAATACATATAATATGCATTCCATGATATGCAGGTGTGGCATTCTGTAAGCTTCCAGCATTCATGCAATGTGCTGCAGCTTTGAACATGGTTCTGTTTCATACTAGTTGATTATATACTAACCTATAAATCATTGCAGAGAGATCTCCCGCATTTACTTCGGAATTTAAAAAAAGAGGAAGGCTCTTAAAATACGCATAAAAGTATAGAAACTAAGTATAATACATCTTTGAATGATAGCAGTTAGGATAAATTAAGAAGAATTTTTATTCAAAAAAATCTGATGTGTTACACTCGCATGACTTTCTCTACTCTTGTAGAAATTATTTTTACAAACGCTTATTTCCCATACGCTTCATGTTAATCGAGATATTGAGATGTTAATCTTATTACTAATTTCCTTGTAGATGCAAGGGGAATTGCTAGGCTTTAAGCGATAGTCAAATATTTTAAGAACTGGTTCCTATTCTCTTTGCATTGCCAGGACAAAAAAATGAATAACGAATTTGAGAAAAAGTATAAGTACTGGAAAATTTAAAGGAATAACAAGCATAATCTGGAAAATGTATGACATAAGTTGTGTATTTTAACGCGATCTGCATTTTCTATGTAGTAAAATTTTGTCTATCTCTTATGGTTTACCAGTTATGCAAAAGTCGTTCACAATGAAGAATACTTTTGGAGACATTCCCAGAAAATTCAAGATATTAATTTTATTTGTCATGAAAATATCTTAAACATGTGATATTTTAATCAAAATCGTTCAAGTCATTTTTGAGAAAATTAAAATTTTCGAAAAATGTTCCATGTAAAGTGTAATCTGGGGTGGGGGATTTTCTTGAAAACCTTGGTGTCGCATCTCTGGAAGATACTGACCCTAAATACCAAATTTGGTGTTTATCAGACTGCTCGTTTGAGTTATGCTGTTCACAAACACACAGACACACACACGGACATGTTTCCAAAAATGCTTTTTTTGGATTCAGGGGGTCTCAAAACATGTATTTCCGACGAATTCTCGGTATCGAATTTTTGGGTGGAATACACTACCTTCCCTTCTTACTATACGTAGTAGAGAAAGTAAAAATCTGATGTGTTGCACTCGCATGACTTTCTCTATACTTGTACAAACTATTTTTACAAACGCTTATTCTCCATAATTATGCTTCATGTTAATCGAGATGCTAAACTTATTGCTAATTTTCTTGTAGATGCAAGGGAAATTGCTACGCTTTAAGGGATAGTCAAATATTTTAAGAGGTGGTCACTATGTGGAGTATTCCATTCTCTTTGCATTACCAGGACAAAAAAATGAATAACGAATTCCCATTTGAGAAAAGGTAAAAGTATTAGAAAACTTAAGGGAAAACAAGCAATATCTCGAAAATGATTCACCCAACAACAAAAAAATGTATATGACATAAATTGTGTATTTTAACGCGATCTGCATTTTCTGTGTAGTAAAATTTTGTTTATCTGTTATGGTTTACCAGTTATGCAAAAGTCGTTCACAATGAAGAATGCTTTTAGAGACATTCCCAGAAAATTCAAGATATATATTTCATTTGTCATGAAAATACTTTAAACGTATATTTTAATCAAAATCGTTAGACCCATTTTTGATAAAATTAAAATTTTCGAAAAATTTTCAATGTAAAGAGTAATCTGGGATAGGGGGATTTTCTTGAAAACCTTCGTGTAGCATCTTTGGAAGATACTGAACCTAAATACAATCTTTGGCGTTTATCAGACTGTTCGTTTCTGAGTTATGCTGTTCACAGACACACACAGACACCCGCACAGACACATGGACATGTTTCCAAAAATGCTTTTTTTTGCATTCATGGGGTCTCAAAACATGTATTTACGGTGAAATCTCGGTATCGAATTTTTGGGTGGAATACAATACTTCCCCTACTTACTATACGTAGTAGAGAAAGTAAAAAACTTACTTATGATTGATCAATAAATAACCTGAAGTGTTCTCTTATTATTTCTTTACGATGTACCTACAGTAAGTAGAGGAGGTAGTATTGAATTCTGCTCAAAAATTTGTTACAGAGATTTCGCCGAAAATACATGTTTTGAGATTCCCTGAATCAAAAAGACATTTTTAGAAAATGTATGTGTGTATGTATGTGCCTACCTGTGAGCAACATAACTAAACACAAGTTATTTAAACACCAACCTTGATATTTAAGACCAGCATCCTCCAGAATGCGACACGGAAATTTGTAATAAAATTCAACCACTCCAAACAAAACTTTACATGGTTACAAATTAGATATATATATATATATATATATATATATATATATTTATTCTGGGAATAGTCCTGAAGTTCTCTTCGTTGTGAATTTTATACATCGTAAGGGAAATGCAAAATCTTATTACACAAGTAATGTACAACTCGTTAAGGCATACAGTTTATGTAAATTTTTTTGAAGTTAAACATTTCGTATTTTTTATTATTTTTGAGCATTATACTTTTCTCAAACGAATGTCTATTCGTTTTTTTCTTGAGGTCATGCAAAGACCATAGAATTTCAAAGGCTTGCAAAGCGAAGTGTTCTTTAAAAATCTGAGTATTGCTTTATTACTTGTCCTACAACGAAATATGTAGATGTGAATTAAAGGTTTATTTGGATTAAGGCAATGCTAGATTTGATAAAAAATTGTGAAAAATTAAAAAATTAATTTTTGCCACAATAAAATTATATTATTTCTAAACTTTAAGAAAACAACATTTTTTTTTACTTGATGCATTTAAACCACTGATTAAGGAATCTATAAATGGACAGGTGCTTGCTTATTAATTAGGTAAGTCCAACCATAAACTTTTTTTTTCTCTCGCAAATTCTTTTTTGGCGTTTTTCCATAGTCAAAAAGATCCATAAGACACTGTTTTAATATTTTCTTCAAATTTTTGTACTTGCATCTCAAAATTGGATTGATGAAAATAGCCATATAATGTTTTAAAATAATTCTCCAATTTTGATAAATAAGTTACTAAATTTTTGAAAAATCACGAATTTTGGAGAGTACAAAGAATAATATATTTATTTTTCTAAAATAATTAGAGATTAATATAAAAATTTTATATAAGTATTTTGTACACTAATTCACTCTTGAAATCTGAATTTCTAATGTGAATATTTTTAAAACAGCATGTACTTTATTAGAAAAATTAAGTTATGAAATAAACAAAATAATATTTAAATAACCTTACAAGCTAAAATTTTGAAACATGGCGGAAACGTTACTATTATTGCACGTAATAACTAGCATAAATTTCAACAAGACAGCTTACATACTGTGGGTTTTCCATATGTTACAGGCTTTAACAAGACTAACAATAGTTTGTAGAAGCTGAGTAGAGAAATTCGTGAGAAAGTAATGCACCAGATTCTTTTTTCTATTACTATCAGCTACAATTTTAGCATAATAGGATTTGTATGTACATAGGGTGCAGACAACCTCGTATGCTGCACAAGGGTATACTGCAGAGAAATCCCCTTGGAGACCCAGGACTGAATTTGTGATCAGGAGGGAGGAAAATCCGAGGCTATTGGCTCTGAGGAACTGTTGTGGTTATAAGATTATACGTATGCAATGTTTGCGTAGACATGCGTATGGGAAAGAGAACGATTCGAAAGTTTTGTATGTGGGTCTGGAAGAGGAAGCAAAGCAATTCAGGAATATCATATAAAGATGCCAGCCTTTGCGCTATAGCATTAATATTCAGGACAGCTGTGGGAATAGCTACAGATGGCGACCATGCAGAGTTGAGTCACTCCCATTTCTTTTTCTCCTTCGTTCTATCTCCTTTTTTGTCTCTAGTTTTTCTCCGTCTCGCTCTCTTTGTTTCTTTATGCAATCCTACTCCTTTTTTAAAGGTAATTTAATTAATGTCTATCCTCATTTTGCAGTTCTTAAATCTGTCTCTGCCTTTTCTTGCCACACTTAAGGAAATATCCTTCTTTCCTCGACAAACTTAGTTTAAATTCACTCACAGGCGCTCTGAGCATTCTCCTTTTTCGAAGGGATATTTTACAAAAATGATTTTCAGTGATAAAGCTTCAATATTCATTTATACACATTTGGTTTACGTGATATAACAAAGAAGTATGTCATTCTGGTAGTTATAGCTTATGGATTTTAGCTTTGTTTTCAGGAAAAATTAGTTGAATATCTACATAGAAAAGTGGGTTTTTTTCAGGAGGAATAAATATATCGATATGAGCCCTGAAAAGTACTTCCGGCAGTTGCGTACAATGTTTTATTTCATACTATGTCAAAATATTTTATACAAGGTGGACCATTTAAGTTGAGCCTGTACAATATCTCCAAAACTAAGCATTGCAGAAAGAAATGTCTTGAATAATAGTTGCTTGTTATTATGGGGGAAAGTAAATGCCATTAGTCGTGTTTTGTTTGGAAGACATTATGATGGTAATTTTAGGACCAATTTAACTCTTTTAAATGGGAACCTACAATTTAAATTGGCCCTAAACTGAGCATCACAATGGCCTCTAAAAACACGACTAATGGTGTTTACTTTCCTTCATAATATCAAGCAGCCTGTATTGAGGACATTTCTTTCTACAACGCTTAGTTTTGGAGATATTGTACAGTCTCAACTTCAATGTTCCAACCTATGTATTGGTTAAAAACTGTGCTGCATGTTATGTTGGGCATGAAAACAGTCATATGCTTTATATACTGATTGAAGGACCAATAAAATAAATAAGTTATTGATTAATCAGTTGAAAGGATGTTGGTATTGGAGTACAGAAAATTTGACAGTACAGTGGAATTTGACATACTGTTTCGTAGATGGAGAAACATGAAATTCCAGATAGTTTTAAACAAAATTATTTACTGAATTTTATTATCCTTTAGATTGGTTGTTTTGTTTACCTTCTTAACCTTGCGGTACTTATTGCAGTCATATAGTTTGTGAAAATTCTATAATTCCATACATGCAATAATTCCAGAAAGTATTCGTCTTCTGTTTATAAAATACTAAGAACACAGGTCACAGAAAATTCTAAATTTAGAAATCCAAAAAGAACAAACAATACTATAGCTTATGTGTTTTGGGAGCTTAGAACATTTTTTATCCTCTTAGTTGCACAATTCTTTTGAAAGCAGCAAAAATTTTTCAAGCCTTGTATATATTGTTTATAACAATATTTTACATGTATTTTAGTGAAGAAAATGTTTAGTACTTGATAACGTTTGAAATAAACGTGAAAATATGTTTTGGCCGGACGGAAGAAAAACCATTAAGTTCAAGAATTATTAAAGTACTTTACTGAACAAACGCACTAACGCCTTAGCTTTTACGACTTATTTCTTTGTCAGTTTAAATCCAATTTCTGTGGCACTTAAGTACTGTATGAAAAAGTTTACTTGTAAAATAATTTTGTTAACACCGCACATGAAATTGTTGAATAATCGGTAAAACTTTAAAAAAATGATGTAACTACTAAAATTAAAAGTATGTAAGTATGTTTCTATTTAAATTAAATATCTACCAAAGAAACGCCACAAAGAGTTTCAAGAAAATCCTCCCACCCCAAACCGCCCTTAGCATTAAACTTTTTCTGCTATTTTTGATTTTCTCAAAAATGTCCCTAATGGTTTTGATTAATGTGTCATATATTTAAGATATTTAAATGAAAAATAAGATATATATCAAATTCGAGAAACAGATTGTGATGTCCTCTTCGTTCCAAATTAACTTGGTGTAATTTGTATAATTGGTAAATCATAAAAGATAAGCGGAAACCTAATATATGAAACTCATGAATTACTTATTTCAAATTTTGAGGAATTAGCAATTTCCGAAATATTGATTGCTACAACTTTAATTTCCCAATTGAAGTTTAGTAGACCTATAAAGCATGTTTGTAAAATGCGTTTCTTCTCTTTTCGTGCATACGTTTCTAATTGACAAGAACTTAGATAAAAGAAGAGTTATAATAATACATATGAAATTATTCCAAATCTGGTACAATTAAAATTAACACTTCAGGATCACCAAGCAATCAGAACAAAATGCTAATAACATTTGGAGGTTCAAGAAGATATATATTTAAATTTTACTGTACTCTCTGCAGGCTAAATCAATGCGTAATTGAATTATGATGAACTATTAAAGATATAGTTTGTAATCAATTTGACATGTTATAAATTAATATTACTAAATAGGTAGTAAAAAAGGTATCGCACATAAAAAACATGCATGCAAGGATACCTTTCATTTGTAAATGTACACTCTTAACATACAAGGGATTATGTGAAGCTATCGGCAGACAAAGCCGTTTATGTGTGTCACATTTTCATGTAGTTTGACTCATCAATTAATTCTAATTAGTTTAGATTTCGGTATTTAGTTATGTAGCACTTGAAACTCAAATTGGTAATCATTATTACGATATTTAGGTGATGATTTATTAATTTTAGTCAGCAGTGACCCATTATGGGTCACACATTGTATATACATTACACAAAATCTATTCAATGAATTAAAAAAGCATAAAATATGATATGTTGCATTTATATGACTTTCTCTATTCACTCTTTTACAAACTATTCCTGCACAATATTATTCTACTCTCTACTTCTTGTTAGTCAAGATAAATCACATGCCTCTTTTAGCCTTTGTCCAATAACTTCTCCTCTGCCAAGCGAGTGTTCACAATTTCTGGTTACACTTTTGAAAATATTTTAGAGCTATGCCCCTTAGCTTACCGCTTTAGTGACTTGTTACGCTAAAATTAAATTAAATTCAGTTTTATTTATGAATGCTCTTTGACTGCTGTGGTCCTTATCAGGCTTGTGGTTCTTTTACGTTCTACGACATGGGATCACCGGCTTTACTTCCCTTCCGAAGGAAGATATGCTAAGGATTTTATGCCCCAAAAACATCCATCGCCATCCAGCGGGTTTGAACCCGCGACTTCGGGAACTAGAGATTAGCATGGTAACCACTACACCACGGAGGATGACTTCGTTACGCTATGACACCTACATTGCCACGCTGTACATGATATTGCTACATTTAACACAACAAAAAACAGCATTCAATAAATATTTCAGTAGCCTCGTATATATAATAGAAGTATCTCACTGAAACGTCAAAATGTTTCACCAAAAAACATATCCCAGAAAAGCTAATAAAGCTATTTTGCTTATCAGCGCAAACAATTACAATATCCTCTTGAATATTTATTGACAAACAGACTGGAGCGCTGATTTAAAATGTAAATACGTGCGGGCGACAGCTGTTAAAAATATCACTTTGATATCTGTTTATTGTTTTTGCAGTGTTGTTGCTGGATGCTGTAACAGAGAAGGGAAAAACTAATGGTGTTTCACAAAACTGTGTTCCACGAGTTTAAAGTTGCATTTCACTAACCAAAAGTGTTTAATTAGCTACAAGGTAAATGCTACGGTTTGAATGCGGTATTCATAGAGTCTAGTAAACCCGCTCTCTCCGGTGCTTTGTATTGTAATTGTATCTGTGGTTTCTTGTTTTTATTTATTTTCACAGCCACCAAATTCTACTGTTATATCGGTGGTTTGGCTTGATAAACAACTTATTTCTGTAGCAACCCTTTCCATTGTAGATTATCCCCCTATAGCGGGGAAACAAACCCTGGGTCTCTGGATGTATAATGAGCACAATGACCATTAGACCGCAAGGGCCAAAATTTCTTTACCGATTTGAGAAGCTATATTTAGATTTTGTTAGGTTGTACAAAAGCGCCAAAAAAGATCTCACTGCACATCGCGTCTACGTTGCACGTGGCCTTGCGAAGCAATGGCCATTTCATTGGTTACTTTAGGGCACGGTGCAAGTGTGCCAGTCCTGTTAAATAGTTGCACCAATAACCACCACAATGGTTACAAAATGGTGTAGAAATGAAATATATGTTTACGCTCTTGATCGTATTGGCTAAAAGAGAAAGGGGTAGACTGAGTGCATTCAGTTTGTCATGCAGACCTCTTATCGTGATTGGTAGTCCATACCTTATTGGCTAGTACAGGACACGCCTTTGAAAGGATTAAAAGCTAAGGGGAAAACTTGAGAGTGCCCAGGTTAGCGAAATGTAGAACGTGCAGTGTAAGAAGATTTTCAAATTAAAGCTTGAATGGCATTCATTAAATACATAGCAATACCTTATAACAAAAAATAAACAGAACTGTATTCTCATAGTCGTATCAATGTTTGTTGTTACATAGAAGCAAACATAACTAAATAATAAATACATAAATCAGCATGTTTTCCCTCTAATTCAAACTGCAATTGGTTAAGATACCTTTACTAGCATATTCCTGATCATAGGAATGCAAAATGATTATAGACAAAAATATAACCAAATTTTATTGCCATAATATGTATGTTATATTCGGTAAACCATATACATATTTATCTCTAGTTTCTAAACATGATCAGTCAATTATAACAAAAGAGGTATTTGCACTTAGTAAACGAATATTATCTGCGGATGTTTTACGGGGAGTGCCCACTTTCTAACGGTATGTAGAAGACTTCCCCACTTTCCTGAAATATTTTTATCCTGTAATTTACTATAAAACACTTTTATGCACTGCCTTTGCAATTGCTGTAAGAGTGCGACCAGCCTTCCACATACCCACGATACGTCCACGGGTAATTTCGCTAGTATATGACATGACTGACTTTGAGACAATAAACATGTCTTGGTTTCAATAAGACCAGGAAAAGCAAAGACATCAACCTCCCCCCTTTTCCCCTTATTGTTGTGTTTTCAAGCCAGCGCGCTCTGCGATAGGTAACGTGAAGGACACACCTCAAAAGACCCCAGAAAACGATATAAAATCCGCCGAAGATTTTATTTGGTACTGTTTGTACCTCTAACCAGACTACAACGCAGAAACAGCCCTACTGGGCGAGGGCCTTTCCTCCTTAACCCCACCTGAATGGAGGACTCAACTCCCCAGAACGTATGACAACGCCCGGGGCAGACGCCCGACGGGGAACATAACACCAGGGAGACTGTGTCCCCATGCGACTCTGGGAGAAGTACATCATCCCTCTTCCGAGAGCTTTCCCATTAGGCCGGCACCTGAAAATTAAATCGGCTCCCCATTTCAGGGTGGAAGTATATACGGCACTTACGACCGTCAACCCCGAAAAGGGAAGACCACCGAGATCTCGGTGAGTCCTTGTAAAAAATTGCCATAAGTGGGACTTAGAGATCAGGTTTGTTCCCAGCATTAATCATGTTTAACAAGTATCCGTTCTAGTCACGCATATATCCACATTTCTCAGGATCCAGTGAAAAACAATACCTGGTTGTATTAATGATAGTTTTAATAATATCGACAGTTTTCTATACTATGTTCTGATTGCCGCTTGAAGACATTTTCTATGTGACATTTTTTCACTTATGCATATGCTAGAATAAAACCCATAATTTCTTCATATTGTGACGTTTAGCGTATTTCTAGGGGCTTAGTTTGCTGTATTTGAGGGGACTGTACATTCTGAAGTTGGCAATACTGGCCGGTTGTGACGTAGAGTTTATGGATGAAGCTATCAGGTAGACTCTGACACGTAGTGAGTTCTTGGCCTCTGTCAGTCTACATGGTTTGAGCAGCACATCTTCTGACCATCAGGTACTGAATTGGAATTTGTCTTTTTTATAATAACTTGGCTGAATTGTTCTTTTGGAGCCGTCTGCCGGTTTGTGCAGATGCTGGGAAACTTGTAATACATATTAATGCAAAACGTACGCTCCTATTCTATATCTGAACCTATAATTAATGCAGTGCTCTCGGTAATCCCTCGCTCTGTCGTGTGAATTTGTTTGAAGTCGTGACAATATCAGTTGTTAAAAATAACCATTCACAGCAAAACCTACCTTAACATTTCAGTATTAAAAGACACATGATATAACAAAATCCATCCAAATTCCAAACCGCCAGGTTCAATTCAAAGCTATATAAAACTGAAGCTGGACTCGTACAGAGCATTCGATGCAGATGGGCGTCTCTATTTGAAGTGGCACAAAGTCATTCACTTTTATTTTTCACTGCAACGAGACCTGCAAGTAGCCAATGAGGACGATCCATTCCAATCACTTTGTCTTTGGTTTAAATTAATCTTCATAGGTGTCACTCTCCATCCAACTTCGTTTGTTGGAGTAGTGGAACTTTATGGCGACATAGTGCTCATAGAATAGAAATTCCATAAATTGTAGGCAAACTGAAAGACAAAACAGGGAGATATGTTAAATCTCGTGTCCCCTTCAGTGGTAACCCTGCTTCAAATAGGTAAACCTTGAAGTAAAAACTGGCATTTTTGTTTGATTTGGCTTTGTATGACAAATTGTAAGCGTAACTTGTAGATAGCCTTTGACGTGAAGGGTTTATTACTCCCTTCAGGGGGCTTTCTGGCAGTTGGTATTGAAACGAAATCAGGTGATAAATAGTCTGCTCAAATTTGGTCTGTATTAGGTTTGAAAAATGTAGTTGTTTTTATTCTGATTATTTGGATAAGGACTTGCATGGCAGTTTTCTTGAATTAAGTATGTAATAGGATTGCTTTAACGCACTTCTGTAGTGAGATAGAAGCCGAAGGTGAGGGATGAAGATTTTGTTGGTTAATAGCAAAGTGGTAGGAATGCCTGCCGCGATAATTTTCCTTCAGTCCATTAGCGCACTTCAAAGGTGATCTCTGTGTTTTCTGCTTGGACACGGCTGTAGTGCATCTGCTCTAGTGAATCCTCTCTTGATTCCTTTCCATAACTCCAACACTGCTTCCTCTTTTCTGGGAATGGGAATCGAGACAGGTAGTTAAGCTACTTTTGCACTACAAGAGCGAGGCAACGGAATATTATCGGACCGCGAGGTGTAGCGCGTGCCAATAGCAAACCGGTTTTAACACTTGTCTCAACTTCACACATCTCGGGTCGCATCCCTCAGCCAATGGAGAACTGGGTTTATCTGTCGTGCCGAGTTAACATGCCTCGATTCCCATTCCTAGTTCTAATCCTTTTTGCATTCCTATTGCTGTTATGTAGTAATCTCTCTGCCTGCAACAACTGGGAGAAATGTACTTAGTTCAGCCCTTATTGCATATTAATACACCAGATGGTCCAACCGCGCCGTATTTCAAGTCTGTAGATATCCCTTCATACGTTAAGAGTTGCAGAGCTCAACGGGGCAATTCCGTGTAAACACAGGTCACAAATAAAATACAGGTTTCATTTACCTCCATATTTATATTGGACAGAAGATTGCAATAATGTGTAGTAAATATATCTCGTGCGGCGCCGTGGCCGATTAGCTAGACCCCTCGTCTCTCAACAAAGCGGTCCGGGTTCGATCCCAAGGATTTTTGGTGGACAAAACGGCGTCTGGGGTGATTTCTCTGGGTTCTTGGTTTCCTCCGCCATTTCATTCCATTGGTGCTCCACCTTTCCTGTCATTCATCTCGCTCACTTTCATTTATCTCTACTTTCTCTCTTTCATCCCGGGTATTGGGCTCATCACCAACCCCTGGATGTTCACTCTCTCAGGTCCAAAGAGTCCCTCTGCTCATCGACAGACGTCTGAACCCAGGAATTGGCTTGTAAGTCCTGAGGCGAATAAACAGGTGAGGAAGAAGAAATACTTCCTCTAAGACAGTAAACAAGTATAATGTATTTCAGTTTTACATTATGTTGCGACTAAAAATATTTTGTTGCGGAGATATTGGGTAAAAATTGTTTTATTATATACAGTGTCCCAAATTGAAGTATACACAATTTAAAACATTATTTCTCAGCAACGAAATGAGACAGAAATAAAAATTTTGTTGTGTATGATCCAGAAGGCACTGGAAAAGCATAGCAACAGTTCGTCGTTCTTTATATGTTTATAAACAAACAAAATTCCGGTGAGATTGGTGTCAAGAAAACCATGTTCATCGAATTGTGCGGGGTCAAAATCGGAAGCCTTATATTCCGAGACTTCTCCGCGCTCTAAATGAGGACGACCCAGAGAGGCGACTGAAATATTGAAATTGGTTTCTGAATAAGTGTGACGAAAGGGAAGCAAGTGTTTCGTAATATGTAGCCACATTCAAACTTAATGATACAATTAATCGGCATAATTGTATGTACTGGACTAAGGAAAACCACACATTGTTGAAGTAAATGCCAGCAATGTTCCAAGAAAACGGTATAGTGTAGTTGGTGCCCTACTTCTTCGAAGAGACTGCTAGGGTCAGAACTACCTGAAAATGCTGGAAATCATGATTCCACGTATTAATGATATCTTTGTGAACGAAAATGAGGTTCACTTCCAACAAGACGGAGCTACATTTCTCTTCCTTTCGTTGTGAGAAATTTTCTCGATCGCACACCTAGTCAGAGATGCATAGGACTACGAGGAAGTGCTATGGAGTTCCTGCCTTGATCTACCGATTTAACCCCTCTAGACGTCTACCTTTGGGGAACTTTAAAGAAAACGGTGTATACCACAAAACCATGAACACTAGAGGAAATGAGGGATCGGAGAGATCGGATGCCATCAATGATATTCCATTATCAACAATCCAGACGGCATGTCGCTGTGTTCGACGTCGTTGTTGAGAGTGCACTGTGGCAGAAGGTGGACATTTTAAATATGTACGGGCTTAAGGAAGTTTAAGGAATAGAACACAAAAACAGTTTATTTCTGTCTCATTTTTGCTGAGAAATAACGTTTCAAATAGTATATACATCAATTTGGGACACTCTGTATTTAAACATGATTATTATAAGTGATCAGTAAAGCTGGTGCTTAAAGATATATACTATGTGAATAATCTACAACTGTGCACGTAAAACAGGATATCACTGCACGTGCGAAAAGATAGATACATACACCTTCTTGCTATATACGCTTCATCTATGAAGGCCAGCAGAAAGAATGCCTTCCAAGCTGCAGGGACGGTATAAATGGAAGCGACTGTACCCAAAAACAAAATGTCTAATAGCATTTTGCAAACGCTTAACATAAAATTGAAGAATAGTGCTTTATAGCAAAGTGTGGAAAAGTGTGTAAAGGAAATCACATGAATGCAGCACGTAAGGCCTTAAATTTGAATTTAGAACAAAAAAATTCTTTAAAATGTATTTTTTCAATACAGAAGGCGACGTGATGTATTAGCCAAATGTAATATCTTACTACATGAATTCTAAATCTGTATTGGCATCCCAACGAGGGTGCCCGAAGAGATTCGAGTCTGAAAGAAATCGTAATGATGTCCCCTGGACGAGTGAGGGTGTGGTCAGAAGAACAAGAACATCTATTGCTAATGGGGCATGGAGAGGGCGGATACGAAAACCGCGCCCTTCGCACCAGGGACATGGCCTTGCATATCAATTTAATTTTTTTCAGTTTTCTCCCTCCCTAGGGGCGCCTGGAGACCATCAAAAAGGTTTCATTTGTATTGTGCGCGGATGTTACACATAATGTGCATGCATGTCATGGTAGTGCACATAGAATATTCCGAAATTAATTTCTTACACGGTAACTAGCTTAGTTTCCAGACCACGTTCTCCTCAACAGCTCTTTCTACTTTAGGGCATTCATCAAACCCTTATGTCTCAGGGAAGGTTATTAAAAGAAAGTGAATGTTCAAGATTGATTTAAACAGACTACCAAATGTCTGAAGCATTATTTTTGAATACTTGTTAGTGGAAGTGCATAACGAACAAGATAGCTTCGTGGCAACACGTAAGGGTTGTATTCGGAAGGCCCCAGTTTCGATTCCCGTCGACCGCCCACACTGACTTTGGGTTTTCATGGTTTTACCTGGTCGATAGGCGAATGCCTGAGGCAGCATTTTAACACTTAAATGATTTCAGTCAAATTATATAATATAAAATATAATAACAGACCGCCTTAAAGCAATATGTGTATGTAATAATACAAAAAAGTGTATATTTTAGTCATTGTATATGTTTATATTATTGTATACATATAACAATAATATGTGAATGTATTACGTAATTTAATAATGTAGGAACTCTGAGAATAATAGGTTAAAATTACTAACAATGAGGTAACAATGAGGTAACCATGAATTTGAAAGTTTAAATGCTACTAGTCATTATTGGAGCAACAATAATGTAAATTTTGAGACAGTTTAATAAATAGTCAATCAACAACCAGAAAAAGTTTTAGTTAAATGAAGGTATTCTATTGGAGTAGGATTAGCCAATCAGAGACTTTAAATACAGAAATTTGCAAATTTAGGCGGTAGAAATCAATTCAGTTACTTGTAGACAGCGTTCAAAACCTGGACGCGTTGCTTGAAGACAGTGTTCCTAACCGGGCGCGAGATGCGTCCTCGAGAAGTATAATGCGTATTCAGTGTGAGATGAAAATAGTTTATGTGTTAAAAAGTGCAAGTAATTAATTAAAAAAATCTCACAGTTCTCTCTATATCAGTGAAGTGTTTTTTAAATCGTGTCAAGCATTAATAAAAGGAGTAAAGTAAAATTATAATCTGTGTAAGCCTACATTCTTCAGTCGCCACAACCCTGCAAAGAGAAACATGTATCTAACAATAATACTGACGCAGCCGAGGCAAACATAAATATATAATATTTAAAGAAACAGTCAAATCACAAAGTTAATATTTTTAAACCTTTTTGGGGAGGGCAAAGGCTAACGGAAAGCGGGTACTATACGTGTGGTTGCAACGAACGTCAAGTTCGGCTCCCAACAGTTGAAATATAATACAATCTTTCAATACAACCTACTTCAAGTTGGCTCCCAAAGCGTGGTGGAAATAACAATACAACAAAATAACTTCTTTATGCTGAAATGCTTTCCCATCTACCACGGTTTTCTTTCCATAATTCCCTTTTATTCAGCTTCCTTCTCATCTTTCAGGTGTGCTTTTAGTTTCATGGCGCATGGTGCTGCCGGAGAGATGGGGCATATACCTGCTCAAAGGAAAGGGTACTCCCGTGGACACTAGAGGACAGCTTGGTCGACAGGTCGTTCCTCATCCTCTCTAGGCAGCTCCGGTAGTGGGAAATGTTAGGGACTTTCCCGCGTTTCTGTGGCCTATAAGCTCCTACGGTTCCCTCACTCCATCCCTTCCTTCTGGGTGTAGTAGCTACAATACATCTATGTAAGTGCAGTGGGCAAAGTGTCCCATCTGTTGTATAACCTACCTCTATACCCGTAGTAGAAGTGCATCCTATTTTGCTTTAAAACAAACAGCGATTGCAAGTTTTAAGTTAACATTACCTTTAATTCCTCTGATTTTTATAGTGAGTAGAGGAAGGATTGCATTTCACCTAAAATTCTGTATGAAGTTTTTTATAGAGTCTTAAAGATGTAAAAAAATCTTACGTCTTTTTTATATCATGAAATATCATATAATGTAAACTGTATATCGAATGTGCATACAGAGATACATAGGAAATAGCGATGGTCAAATACTTAAGAGCTGGTCGCTATATACTGGCCTTAGAATTCCATATTCTTTCCATGAAGTCGGTAGAAAGAATTGTAAATCGACAGAGCTCTAAAATATTGAACAATTTGAAGCATTAATAACGGGTATCTTGGAAATGGCATAAAGAAAGTTGTTTGAAATAAAATGTGTGTTTTAAAGAGATCTATATTTTCTGTGCAGTATGCTTTCATCCATCACCTAACGTTTACCAGATATACACTTTTTCTTTCTCTGTTTAACCTCCTCTTATGTAGTACTTACACACCCCAGGACTTACAGGCGGGTGCTTGGGGTCAGAGGCCTGTCGAGGAGCGGACACTCATGGATCCAGGATGGGTGATCAGCCCGATGCCTAGTATGGGAGGAAGTAGATGAAAAGAAGTGATGGTGAAATGGATGAAAGGAAAGGTGATGATGGAGCATTTGGTGGAATGAATGGCGAGGGAAACCGGAGAACCCGGAGAAAACCCGCCCAGACGTCGCTTTGTCCATCACAAATCCCGCATGCAGGTCCCTGGGATTGAACCCGGGCCGCCTCGGTGAGAGGCGAGCGGTCAAAACACTAACCCGCCGCACCAGATATACACCATTATACAAAATTCCTTCTCAATGAAGAGGCCCTTAAAGCCTACTCCCAGAATGTCAGGATATATATTCTATTTTTCATGTAAATATCCTTAACTTATGGTATTTTAATCAAATTCGTTAGAACCATTTTGAAAAAATGGACAAAGGTATTCCATTTAAAGGGTAGTTTGGGTTTGGGGTACTTTCTTGAAAATCTGTTTGCTGCATCTTTGAAAGGAATTAAAACTATGTACCAAGTTTCATATTTATCCAACCTTTTGTTTTAGAGTTATGCTTTTCACAGACACACATACAAAAGCAGTTTTTTTAATTGTTTTTTTATTCAAGGGGTCTGCGGCGATCACCTCCTCATCCGTTTGTTGTTAGGCTTACCTTGATGCTTCTCCCGTTACTTCCAGAAGTTCTCAGCGTGTTGGTTCTTCAATTTATCCTCGGCTAGCTGCAGTAATTTTCCTTAAATTATATGGGAGCATGGACTTATCCTCGGTAAAGGAAAACGTAGATCTCGGGTGGTGATATAGGAAGACATAGACTTGCTTTGTTTATAAAAAGATGACACTGCCGTTTCTTTTTATTTAATTAACACTCGTAGTATACAAAACTGGTATTGCCGCTGTAAAATACTGTCCACCTCTGTTAAACTATGGCGTGGATATGGCACGAAATATAACTATTCTTATTGTCGCTTTCAGAGTAGCGGATCTTAGGTGTGTTGCTAAAACTATTTTGATTCCCTGTTTTGGCGCGATATCTCACACATTCTGCAGCATCTCTCCCTGACCACACATGACATAAACTCTCGAATAAAATGCAATACTAAGCTGACATGACGAATTTAACTTGATTCCCTTTTTTGGCGCGATATCTCACACATCCTGCAGCATCTCTCCCTGACCACACATGACATAAACTGTCCCGAATTTTCCCCAAACAGATCCATTTATAGTCTCAGGCTTCTGAGGCTGCTTCCTTTCCTATTGGTCCATTTTTAGCGCGACTCGACGCGTCTAACTATTTCGAATAAACTTCCAGGGATTTCATTGGTCCAATTTTAATATAAATCGCGGCTTTTCCTACATGTACCGTTAGATTGTCCTTCTCACTCACTTGGTCACGGCGAATTATCAAATAATGGGACAAAGGCTCTACACCCTCGCTGTAGGAATAATAGCACTGCGACCGAAGAGAGGTAATAAAACTAGGTTTTCTGCCTTCGAAAGCACTATTCCTGTAGCTAAAACATTCCACCGTGGACAGTATTTTAACATAGCGCTTAAATTATTTACATTAAACCATTTATAACTCTACTAATAGTAGTAACCTAGATAGATACATAATGTTAAATCACCCTTCTTAAAATATACAAGCAGTATTGGGAAAAAGATATTTACATAGTACGATTTAATATCAATAAAAGTTAATTAATCAATTATCTATAATTATGGTTCTCGGGCTCGGCCTAAAGTTGCCGTTTCAAATTGCCCTGTTCTGGAAAAGAATAAATTTTTCAGCACTTGATACAATTTTCTTTTCCAGAATAATTCCTCTGATTATGGCCTTTGTTCGTTTGTTTTGTTGACATAGACCCTTCGCTATACCGGTTCCTTCACAAGGTTTCTGCCAAACCAGTGGTGTTTACATTTGGGTCATTCACTCTACACTCTCCCTTTTAAAAACAGGTTTCCGAGAGACATTCTTATACACAATACATTTCCCGCACACGAATAACTTGTGACGCAAACAAATACTCTAATACCCAATTTAAGTTCTAAAATTACATCTATTTACATACATATTGGTACATAATTATTATGCATTTATTTATTTCTTTACATCCTTATTTATTGGGTGTATTACCTTTACTATTTGTTCATAGGGTTGCTACCTCATTTCGAGTAAAACTAACCTGACTATTTTCATTACATTCTTCACCCTTCTCATTCTCTAAACATTTGTACGGTTTGAGCAACTGTTTATGATATCTCCCTACGATCTTGGAATTCTTTATTTCTTGTAACTCAAATGTATCTGAGCCAAAAATGTTAATCACCCTGTATGGACCTTTAAATAAATTTTCCATTCTATGATACCTCTTTTTTTTATAATTAATAAAACTAATTTATATGTTTAAAGAAAACTGTCAGCCTATTGCTAGCATACCAACCAATTAATAATTTACAAATATTACTAAATATCAAAAAAATAACAAATATTCTGACAATAAAAGCTGTTTCAACCTTAAGACAAACTTATTCAAACAGAAAGAAACTGAAACATATTAATGGCAAAGGTGTTTCTTGTTCTTCTTCACTATCACTAATGAGCATTTAATACTCAAGTCTCTTTAGTAATGCAAAAAATATTCTCCACAACTGCTTAAGATAACTCATTAATTCACATGTGAAAGCTCTCCTTTCCAGGCACTGTAGAGTCAGGATCAATGATATTATGTCTTTTTTTTTTTTTTTTTAATTTGAATGCTGGATTTTTTTTTTATATCCATACTAATTCTACAAGTTCGATCAACCCTTTCTTTCGCTTCCTTGTTTTAAATTCCTGCTTTCTTTTCTGCGCCCTTTTTAACATTCTTTCAAAAGCTTTCTTTAACGTCTCTTCTCCCGTTAGTGTTTTCGAATCTTTAGTTCCTAGTGTCGGTGGTAATTTCCCTTCAAGTGTTTCTATTAACTTCCCCTTCATCAGCTCAACTAATTTCCCCTCTAAACTCTTATTTTGTTCACTTAAGTTTCTTTCTAAGTCCTTACTCTGCTCATTTAATTTCCCTTCGGAATTCTTATCTTGTTCCCTTACGATACTTTCTAAGTCTTTACTCTGCTTACTTACGATTCTTTCTAAGTCCTCATTATGCTCATTTGATTCCCCTTCTAAATTCTTATCTTGTTTACTTACGATTCTTTCTAAGCCCTTACTCTGCTTACTTACGATTCTTTCTAAGTATTCATTATTCTCATTTGATTCCCCTTCTAAATTCTTATCTAGTTCACTTACGATTCTTTCTAAGTCATTATTATTCTCATTTGATTCCCCTTCTAAATTCTTATCTTGTTCACTTACGATTCTTTCTAAGTCATTATTATTCTCATTTGATTCCCCTTCTAAATTCTTATCTTGTTCACTTACGATTCTTTCTAAGTCATTATTATTCTCATTTGATTCCCCTTCTAAATTCTTATCTTGTTCACTTACGATTCTTTCTAAGTCATTACTCTGCTTACTTACGATTCTTTCTAAGTCCTTATTATGCTCATTTGATTCACCTTCTACATTCTTATCTTGTCCACTTACGATTCTTTCTAAGCCCTTACTCTGCTTACTTACGATTCTTTCTACGTCCTTATTATGCCCATTTGATTCCCCTTCTAGATTCTTATCTTGTTCCCTTACGACTCTTTCTAAATTCTTACCATGTTCACTTAAGATCTTACCCCGTTCATTTAACATGCTTTCTAAGTTTTTACCCCGCTCATCTATGATTCTTTCTAAGTTCTTACTATGTTCACTTAAGATCTTACCTAATTTCCCCTCTAAATTCTTACTTTGTTCGTCTATCTTTGTGCTCAAATGTTGAAGCAATATTAGCAGCTGGTTTTGACCTGCGTCAATGACCTGCTCAATCGGTGATTGCCTTTCCAGCCTAACTTCTCCCTCTGCCTTACTCATATTTTCTCCATCTGTTGTTATTCTGACAATAGCCTCCCCATCCAGTTCTTTCAAATCTTCCCTTGACCTACTCATGGTTCCGTTAGCAAGTTCTACCTCTCTAGTAATGACTTTACCCCCTCTCAATAACATGTGTTCACAAAACTGAATCACTACTCTGCATGCCTTTTTGTTTGTTTTTGAATAAATGTTCTAACCTGTATTTTTTCAATGTTAACTGATGCGTTCCGGGTTCGAATCCTGGTGAAGTTCTAGAAGCGATGTTCTTAGCTGTTTTGTTGTCCCACGTAGGTAGACTAGAAGTTCGCGTTGTAATTTTGTTCTGCTGTGCCCCTTTCCTCTGAAGATTCTTCGTCTGTTCGTTGTTTTCTAGTCCTCCGTTTATGTTGGTCTTCCCTTCGAGCTGGTCTTCCCTTCGAGCTCCACGTTATGGCGCCAGTTTGCGGCGATCACCTCCTCATCCGTTTGTTGTTAGGCTTACCTTGATGCTTCTCCCGTTACTTCCAGAAGTTCTCAGCGTGTTGGTTCTTCAATTTATCCTCGGCTAGCTGCAGTAATTTTCCTTAAATTATATGGGAGCATGGACTTATCCTCGGTAAAGGAAAACGTAGATCTCGGGTGGTGATATAGGAAGACATAGACTTGCTTTGTTTATAAAAAGATGACACTGCCGTTTCTTTTTATTTAATTAACACTCGTAGTATACAAAACTGGTATTGCCGCTGTAAAATACTGTCCACCTCTGTTAAACTATGGCGTGGATATGGCACGAAATATAACTATTCTTATTGTCGCTTTCAGAGTAGCGGATCTTAGGTGTGTTGCTAAAACTATTTTGATTCCCTGTTTTGGCGCGATATCTCACACATTCTGCAGCATCTCTCCCTGACCACACATGACATAAACTCTCGAATAAAATGCAATACTAAGCTGACATGACGAATTTAACTTGATTCCCTTTTTTGGCGCGATATCTCACACATCCTGCAGCATCTCTCCCTGACCACACATGACATAAACTGTCCCGAATTTTCCCCAAACAGATCCATTTATAGTCTCAGGCTTCTGAGGCTGCTTCCTTTCCTATTGGTCCATTTTTAGCGCGACTCGACGCGTCTAACTATTTCGAATAAACTTCCAGGGATTTCATTGGTCCAATTTTAATATAAATCGCGGCTTTTCCTACATGTACCGTTAGATTGTCCTTCTCACTCACTTGGTCACGGCGAATTATCAAATAATGGGACAAAGGCTCTACACCCTCGCTGTAGGAATAATAGCACTGCGACCGAAGAGAGGTAATAAAACTAGGTTTTCTGCCTTCGAAAGCACTATTCCTGTAGCTAAAACATTCCACCGTGGACAGTATTTTAACATAGCGCTTAAATTATTTACATTAAACCATTTATAACTCTACTAATATTAGTAACCTAGATAGATACATAATGTTAAATCACCCTTCTTAAAATATACAAGCAGTATTGGGAAAAAGATATTTACATAGTACGATTTAATATCAATAAAAGTTAATTAATCAATTATCTATAATTATGGTTCTCGGGCTCGGCCTAAAGTTGCCGTTTCAGGTCTCAAAACATGTATTTGCGGTGAAATCTCGGTTTCGCATTTTTTGGGTGGAATGCAATGCACTCTGTTCCTATTAAGCGCGATAGAGAAAGTACAAAAGGAAATGTTATGATATAATTACATTATTATAAATGAGATACAGGCAATGTGGTGTGTTTGCATTAAACTTTTTAGCACTTTGTTGAGAATCGAGAGGTCTGGTACTTTTGCCAAAAGCACTCTCTCCAGAGATAGTTTCCCTTATATGGCCACAAGGAGGAGGTCCCACTCTTCTTCTTCTAGTGGAGTAAAAACCTCTGCAGTAGGAGATAATACTCGTATAAGCGGTTTACTGTGCCCATACTGCGTCTCCGGAACCTAGACTGAAAGCATGCTTAGAGTGTACAGCAGCGAAGGACTTGGGTAATACTTTCGTCGTCAACATTATCCTTCACAGTAACGCTTCCTTGACTCTACTGGTGAAGATCTGGCCAAGGTCCAGTAATTGTCCGCTTTCTACATGAAAATTCCCCATCCACCACGTTTCTATTTAATTTGTTTTGTGAACTTTTGACACACGGAATACTTCTCGATACTTTAAGTAGGTTATAGTTACCTTAATTTTTAAATCTAAGGAAGCGAAACACTAGCGACGTATCGTTATTTTATAGCTTAGCTTAAAGCATTTGTGTGCTAAAAAAATCTATATTCACGTGTTTTTCCTACTCGCTCTTCTACAGACTGTTCTTACAACAGCTCGGTAAACATTTATATACTTCGTATTAGGTGTAAGGATACAACAGATAAAGCGATAGTATGTCACTATGAGGTGGATTTATGAGATGGATTTGAAATGCCATCCTCATTGCAAAACAACGACAAAATCAAACGTGATATATTCATATGTATTTCTACATCTGTATCTTTATTGGTGGGTATACAAAATATTCTTACTAAAGTTTAGTTTTCTGTCTACTATATTTTAATCTAGATAAACCTTTGCAAAAACAACTACATTACACACACATATATATATATATATATATATATATATATATAAAGAGAACAGCAATAGTCAAATTTTGAAGAACGGGCCTTAAATTGCATATTGTTTCCATGCAATCGCGAGAAACAACTTAAAATCGATGAGACAAGTATTGGACAATTCGAACTCTTAATGACGGATATCTCAGAAACGGTTTATACCACAGAAAAGCTTATTTTTAGTAAACTATGTGTTTTAAAGACAACTGCATTTTTGTATGTTCGATTTCGTCTACCGCTTAACGTTTACCAGTTATACAAGAATCATCTTCAAACTTCCTTCCGAATGAAGAGGGCTTCACAACTCTTCCCAGAAAATGCAAGATATACATTTTATTTTGTGTTATAAATATCTTTAATATACGATTATTCAATCAAAATCGTTAGAGCCGTTTTTAAAGAATCAGAATTTTTGAAAAATGTAGAATGTTAAGTTGCGGGTGGGGGATTTTATAGAAAATCTTCAAGTCACATTCTCCGAAGATACTAAACTCAAATACCAAGTTTGGTACTTATCCAGTTTTCGTTTTCGAGTTGTGCCGTTCATAGACAGACACACACACGCACATGTTTCCAAAAACGCTTTATTTAGATTCAGGGACGCCTCAAAACTTGTATTTCCGTTGAAATCTTGGTATCGAATTTTTGGGTGGAATGCACTACTTCCCCTACTTACTATACGTAGTAGAGAAAATAAAAATGTACCAGTAAAAAAAGGTTTGAAAGTTCAACCAATAACAAAGAATGTCTCGGAAATAGTTAATGCCCCAATAAAATTAATTGACATACGAGGACAGCCCCAAAAGTACCCGACCTGATGTATAGATAGTGGTTATTGTTTCAAACCAATGACTGTGGTAGAAATTACCAATCTTACAACGCTTAAGTCTGAAGTATGATGATGCTATGTCGTTTATCAATTGTTTGGCAGCCATCAATAGTGAACACTATAGCAAATTTGTAAACATGAATAAAACTGGCCATCGTTATGTGATACAATACTTTCATTTGAATGGTTTTAGTCCAACTAATATTAAAGCTGAGCTAGATTCTAATCTGGGGGAGTCTGCTCCTTCGTTTACAACAGTAAAATATTGAGTGGCGGAGTTTAAGCGAGGCCGTACGAGCTGCCAGGACGAACATTGCAGTGGTCGACCAAATCAGGTGATCACGCCAACAATTGTGAGGAAAATTCACAAAATGGTAATGGATGACCGTCGACTGAAAGTGCGCAAACTAGCAGACATCGTAGTCATTTCAAAAAGTGCTCTACACCGCATACTGACTGAAAATTTAGACATTAGAAAGCTAACGCCAGATGGATGCCGCGTTTACTCATAATAGAACAATAGCCGCATCGTGAGGATGCTTCAGTCGCGTGTTTGGCGATATTTTCCTGCAATAAAGCCACCTTTTTGTGTAGATTTATAATCATGGATGAAACATGGATACATCACTTCACACCTGAGACGAAGGAACAGTCAAAACAGTAAATTGAAAGGGGAGAATCGGCTTCAAAGAAGGTGAGGCAGTTCCATTTGCAGGCAAGGTCATGGCGTATGTTTTTTGGAATGTGTGAAATAATTTTCATTGCTTATCTTCAAACAGGAAAAGCAATCAATGGGAGTATTATGCAAAGTTATTGCTGCATTTAAATGATGAAATCAAGCTCAAATGACCGCATTTAGTGGAAAAGAAACCTTTGTTTCATCAAGACAATGCACCAGTTCACACATCCATTATTGCCATGGCCAAAATCAATGAGTTAAAGCTTGAATTGCACCCTATTCGCCAGATTTAGCCCCCTCTGATTATTTTATATTTCCAAAGTTGAAGAAATAGCCTGGTGCTAAAAGATTAACAGGGTGTCGAAATTATTGAACACCGCCGGGAAAACTGTATTGAGCTGAAAGGAGACTATATAGAGAAATAAAGATATTTTTCCGCAGCCCTCGTAACTTGTGCCCTTTAACGAGATCTATGTTTTTTGTGCAACAAGATTTGTATTCCCTTACGGTTTACCAGTTATACAAAAGCCTTCAGAATTAAGAGGACTTCACGAGTTATTTCCAGAATATTCAAGTTATATATTTTATTTGTCATGCAAATAGCTTTAACATACGCTATTTTAGTCGAAATCGTTGGGGCCATTATTGAGAAAATCAAAACCTTTGAGAATTGTTCCATGAAAAGAATCTTGATGTTGAAAATATTCGCGTCTCATCTTTGGAAGATGCTAAACCTAACTGCCAAGTTTATATTTATCCGGAATTTCGTTTTTGGATTATGCTTTTTAAAGGCGCACACACACACAGACACACACACACACACACACACACACACACACAAACGGCATACACCACACGGACCATTTTCCTAAAAATTCATCCTCTTTTATTCTGACTTCAAAACACTATTTCCGATGAAATCTTGACGTCGAATTTTTGAGTAGAATATAATACTTCCTCTTAGGTAAAATAAACAAACCAATGAAAGAATGAAATCGTGTAGTAGCCAACAGTAGTATGGGACGAGGTAATGTTTAGTTATCACTTCTTTTAATAACCATATTATGTGGTGGAATATAAATAAATATTTCTCTAATATTTACTGTCTATAAATATCCAAAACACGTTGCACTTAATTGAGTTGCAAAAATTATTTTAATTGACTATTTCTGTCAGACTAATACACTTAATAAAATTGAAATAATCCGTTATGCTAGAAGCACATAAATTTGAATGAATACACTAAACCAATTTAGGAATACTTTTTTTTCTCTATTTCATAGTTTTGTAGAAAAATAACTGAATTCAGAGATACTTTGGCAACAGAGAACTTTCACTTATGTTGGATGGGAAATTCGATACAGTGGGTAAGATACAGAGATAGAATGCATTCTCCGTTTCCGGCATTTCTGCGAATTTGTTGCTGTAGTACCGAAACATTAAATTTGTTTGTGGTATTTAACTCATTCGTGTACTTTTTGTGAACTTTTCAAAGTTTAATAAAATCAATAAACTCCAAACACACTTGTTTCACTAACATATCAGTAGTTATCAGCATATCCAGACATGCAATTCAGTGCAAAACTTGCTGAGACTTTCGGCAGCACTAGCGACTCTGAAATATTAATTTTTGCGCATTAATTCGAGATTTTGTATCAGGGAATGGAGCACCACTTGAATCGGTTCGTTCCGTAATGGTTCCGTGCAACAGATGCTGTTTCACTGCTCTCTTCCTCTTCCTTTTTATTACTGCTTATATCATCCCACTTCTTCTTCATACTTACTTTGTACTTCCTCTTCAAGATCTGAATCAATGTGAAGAACATTTTTGTAGTCTGTATCCGCCGAAATGGCAGTGATCTAGCTATTATGCCACTGCGCAGAAACGGCGCAGGACGTGCCAAGGGTACGTTTATCAGCTGTGAGCTCCCCCCAGGGGCTCACCTTATGTGAGTACGGGTTAGGCGTAACCGGGGTGCCCGAGCCATTCATCGCCATTTTCATCCGTTCATCCCCGTCCGGTCGAGGTGGGTTCATTCTCGTGACCGGGGGACTCAAGGTAGGTTCTCGTGCGTTCTGTACATTTCATTACATGACTCTTTTCGCCATCGTTTCTTACTTCTCTTCTACTTACACACATTTCGCCCCACGTCCATTCATTTACACATCTCTTTTTCTTCTTCGCCGGCCTACCTTGCGTCAAAACACACACACACACACTTTTAGTTTCTTTTAACCTTTTATTTAATCCTCCGTGGACACAGCCTGACGGATACCCGCCCACTAGGTGCGCAGCTGGGTGAGTGGGTAATGGCGTCATACCCACCACCCGGGGTCGTATGTAGGGTATGTGTTCGTATCCGCTGTTCAACTGCAGTCCCGCGGGGGGGCCATTGCATGAGCTACTGACTTCTGACGGCGATTGGGTCCCTCTGTCTATGTTCTGGGAGGTGTGACCCTGGGGTGAGATAGATAAGGATAGGCCACTCACCCAAGCCGGGGTAACGCCCGGGAAGTCAGAGCCCGAGGTCGGAGACAGTTGCAATGGTGGAGAATGTATTTCGCTATGTAGCACCCTTTCTCCATTATTCACAAGAAGCGCTGAAAAGTCTATATAACAGAAGTAGCACCGCCGACATCTGGTTGTTACTTGGTCATTTCATGTACAGAAGAAGGAAAACGTTTTGAGAAGGTGAACCCTTTCATTATTAATAAGGGCATTGACGCTATTGCAGATGCGGTTCAGCCCTGCACTCGTCTTCGAATTGGTTCATTGTTGGTTCAAACCAAATCTGAACAGCAGAGTAAGTCCTTGTTGCGCGCCACGCTTCTCCACGGTTATCCTATCCGTGTCGAGAAACACCGCACCTTGAATTACTGTCGAGTCGTCGTTACCACCCATAGCCTCGATGGTATGTCTGAGGAAGTATTGTCGACTATCTTTCTGATCAAAAGGTGACAGCTGTTCATCGAGTGCAGGCTAAACGCGACGAAATTTTGCTACCAACTCGTACCCTGTTTATCACTTTCGATGGCGTCGATCTGCCCACGAGTCTTTCACCAGGGTACGAGCGTCTTGCAGTGAGGTCCTATATACCTAGAGCTCTGGTTGTTTCAAATACCAACGTTTTTGGCATACGCAAGTCTCATGTAAGTGTGCCGTTACCATCTGTGAAACGTGTAGCCAGCCCACACACAAAGGTACCTGTTCAGCAGCCCCCGTCTGCGTCAATTGCAAAGGGTCTCATTCTGCTTCATTTGCGACTGCCCGCGGTATTTGGACGAGAAGGCGATCCAGGAGATCCGGGTAAAGGAGAAACTCTCCTTCGCCAAAGCCCGGAAGCGTAACCATGCGCGCCAACCTTCGATCCTGCGATCCGGAATATTCAGCTCTGTTGTTGCCTCGCCAGTACCCCATAAAGATGCAGAAAGACACAGACGTGGACCATGACTGCATTGACCGCCACTACCATCCGGGCGTCCATCTCTAGCCGGTTATTAAGGCATCTAAAGCTGGTCCTAAGCTTCTGAAGTCTCAAGCCACCGAAATGAAACCCAAGCACAAACCTCGCAGGGAAGATTTCCTTAAAGACCCTCCGCGTGCGCGCGGCAAGAAAAGTTCACCTTCTCCTCCTCCTCCTCCTCCTCCTCCTCGAAGGTCGCAGTCCCAGGATGCTACTGGAACAAGCCGCGCTCAGCGGTCCCCTTCACCAATTGCCACCCAGAACCATTCTCGGCGCTTGAATCGGTTTCTGGCTCTGAGCGCGGGGGCCCTCCCTTCGAGGAGGCCCAATCCATACCAAAAGCTCGAGCCCAAAGGTTAAGCAAAAGGTAATTTTGAGCCGTCCTTCTAAATAAGAAGTTTGTCCATTTATTTATGGCGATTCTGACCTGGAATTTACGTGGTGTACGATCACATAGGGCGGAACTGCAACTTTTATTGCGTTCCCATTCGCCTATTGTCGTGTGTTTGCAGAAGACCGAGCTACACCCTCACGATCCTTTCGAGCTCCGAGGGTATACTCCGGTTTGCTACGACCTTGAACCGGATGAGGGTACTCCTGCTCATGGAGGTGTCATGATATTAGTGCGTAATGACGTTCATTTTCAGACTCTCACGCTTACGTCCGACTTGCAAGCTATTACCGTTAGACTTCACTTACCGGGCTTTTTCTTTTCTGTTTGCTCTGTGTATTCGCCTTCATCGTCTCCCCTCGCTCCTGCGGACACTCGAGCTCTCCTGTCCGCTCTCCCAACACCATTTCTTCTGTTGGGAGATTTTAATGCCCATCACCCCCTGTGGGGTTCGCCAAGGGCTTGTGCGAGGGGAACCCTTCTTTTCGACATTTTTACCTGTTCAATCTCTCCATCCTCAATATAGGTGAACCTACTTTTCTTTATGATTCTTTTGGTACATTCTCTCACATAGACCTTGCCGTCTGCTCACTCCAGCTTGCTAGTCGTCTACAGGGAACGTCGTCGCTGATACCTACTCCAGCGACCATTACCCCTGCATCGTTTCTCTCCTGTCTCACCACGTCCAGCATTCCAGAGTACCTACCCCGATATTCACAAAAGACGACTGGAGATTGTATTCCAGCCTCGTGTATTTTGACGACAAGCCCTTCACCGACATTAACCAAATGGTGCAGCTCCTTACGTCTACGTTCTATCTGCCGCCGAAGGAGCAATTCCCTGTTCATCCTCTCAACCTCGGCGTCTACCTATTCCGTGGTGGAATGAGGATTGTCGGGACGCCATTCGTGCCCGTAGAACTGCGCTTAGGGTGTTTCGGCGACACCCTACCCTTGATAATTTGGTTACTTTTAGCAATCGCGCGCCAGGACTCGTCGCGGTATTTAGAATAGCAAGAAGGCGTCTTTGACTCGTTTAGCCGAGACTTTTTATTGCTTTACGCCTTCATCTGTTGTTTGGGATAAACTTCGTCGCTTCTCAGGTAAAATGTCGCATTGTACTGTTTCTGGCCTTCAGGTTCCCAATGCCACCATATTGGATCCCGCTGTCATCGTTAACACTCTGGGTGCTGCCTTCGAGGCGGTTTCCAGTTCAGACCATTATTCCGCCGGTTTTTGCTCTATCAAAGACCGGCTGGATTCCGACACCTATAATTTTCGGTCTGCTAATAAACAGTGCTATAATGAACTTTTCACAATGAGGGAGCTGGAGCACGCTCTTCATTGCTCTAGGCACTCCGCTCCTAGGCCGGACGGCATTCATGTCCTGCCTGATGTTAAAGAACCTTTCTGCTGACAGTAAACTCTTTCTCTTACAGGTCTATAACCGTACTTGGCAAGACGGCCTTTTTCCTTCCGTTTGGCGCAAAGCCACCATTGTCCCTATACTTAAGCCTGGGAAGGATCGCCAACTACCTTCCAGCCCTATCCAGCTACCGCCCTATCTCCCTCACCAGTTGCATTTGATGGAGCGCATGATCAACGGGCGGTTGGCATTGGCTTGAGTCTCAGAAACTTTTAGCGAACGCTCAGTGCGGATTTTGTCGCCATCGCTCTACCGTCAACCATCTGGTGTCTCTGTCGACGCATATTATGAATGGATTTCTGAGAAAGTGTCAAACCGTGGCTGTGTTTTTTGACCTGGAGAAAGCTTATGACACTTTTTGGAGGGGCGGCATTTTACGTACACTTCACGCAAGGAATATCCGCGGTTGTCTTCCCATATTTCTGCGGGAGTTTATATCGGACCGCGTCTTTCGTGTACGTGTCAGCTCGGTTTTATTTAGAGTTTTACTCAAGAGAACGCTGTACCGCAGGGTTCTGTACTCAGTGTCACACTTTTTGCGATTGTTATCAACCACATTGTTGATTGTATTCCACCAGGCATTTCCTCGTCCCATTTCGTCGAAGATTTTGCCATTTATTGCCGTTAAAGGCGGACCAGTCTGCTCGAACTCCGTCTCCAGAGCTGTATCGACCGTCTCTACGCCTGGAGTAACGACAATGGTTTTAATTTCTCCGCCGATAAATCCGTCTGCATCAACTTCTGGCGCCGGAAGGCTTTCTCTCCGCCCTCTCTCCATCTTGGGCCGACGATCCTTCCGTTTGCAGGTGAAATTTTTGCGGTTGATCTTTGATAGGAAGCTGTGTTGGATTTCGCACATATCCTTTTTAAAAGCAAAGTGTGACCGTTAATATTTTACCCCTAGGGAGCTGATCGGACCATCCTTCTGCGTCTTTATCGCTCTTTGGTCCGGACCAAGCTTGATTACGGGTGTACTGTCTATTCATCGGTACGTCCAGCTGTGTTATGTCGCCTTAATGTCATTCACCAACGTGGCATAAGAGTCGCTACAGGGGCCTTTCCAACCAGCCCTGTAGCCAGTCTGTATGCTGAAACTGCAGAGCCTCCGCTGTCCTTTAGGCGTGAGATGCCTGTCGACTCTCAAGCTTGCCTGACCACCCGTCCTTCGAGGTATTTTACGAAGACTCGCTTGATCGGCAATATTTCGTTAGCTCCTGTGCCTTTCTCCCTCCAGGTGTTCGATTTCGAAAGCTTCTTCGGCATTTGGACTTTACGCCAGCGCCGGCCCTTCCCAGGGGGGAACGCGCTTTCCTCCATGGTTGTGCGCTGAGGCCCACTGTTACCTTGGGTTAACGTCAATGTCGAAGAATGAAACCCCTTCTTCAGTTCTTAGATCGGCTTTTTTAGAACTCCAGGCGCAGTTCGGGGACTTTCATTTTATATATATATATATATATATATATATATATATATATATATACTGATGGGTCTAAGACTGATGTTGGAGTAGGGTGTGCCTTTGTTTACGGTCATCGTAGTTTTACATTTCCTTTACCCGGGCAATGTTCGATTTTTACCGCCGAACTTTTTAGTATTTATCAGTCACTGTTATACGTCCAGCGGTACGACTTATGGCACTGTTTTATTTGTTCAAACTCCCTGAGTGCTCTTCAAAGTATTCGCGCGCAGTACAATTACCACTCCCTCGTACAGCGCATACATGTCCTGGTCCACTCGCTTGGTGCCTCTGGCATTCGCGTCTCCTTCATGTGGATTCCAGGGCATGTTGGCATCTCAGGGAACGAGTCTGCCGACACCGCTGCCAAATGGGCGATTTTATTATCCAGATTTTTTACCTCTGTAGATGTGTGTTATTTTACCTCGCCACATCCCCTCGCTTTGGCGCGATGAGTGGACGGCCCTCCGGGGGAACAAATTGCGGGAGGTTAAACCTCTTGCGTTAGTCTGGGGTACCTCTTCTCGTTCTTCTCGTCGGGAAGAGGTACGTTTAGCCCGTCTACGGATCGGACATTGCCGTTTTAATCATAGACACTTGCTTAGTGGTGACCCCGCACCAGTCTGTGACCTGTGAGATGCGCCCTAAACGGTGCGTCACATTTCAACAGTGTGTCATGTTTTAGCTCCATTGCACGTTCGTGTGTGTCTGCCTGTTGGCATAGCCAACGTTTTGGCAGATACGCGCATGCTGTAGAATGTCGTTTACTTTTGTGCCAAATTTATCCGTGAAATTGGTTTTAGCCGCCGCATTTGATGCGCTGAGCGTGTTTTAGCCTGTGTGATTTTATATTGTGTTTTTTAATGGGGGTTCTACTCCCCAGTGGACATAAGGCGCTCATGTCCCGTGCGTTCTACAGTTCTTGACACGTTTTATTCTTTTCTTGTTTTGTCTTTACTTGTTTTTTTTGTGGTTTTGAAATATGATGCCTTGTATTATAGTGTTTTTGACAATGCTTTTTTTCTACTATTTTATTTTGGGATTTTACATTTTATACTTCGTAAGGGCCCTGATGACCTTAGCTGTTGAGCGCCCTTAAACCGCATCTCACCATCACCTCATCAACACAGCTGTGAACTGTCTCAGTCGTTGGCTTGTCTTCGTGTTGTGAAGTGTTTCGATAATGCGTGTGTTCTGTGTGATTTCCTTATGAATGTTATTCTCTTATTACTCCAAGGAAATGCCTGCCAACAAATTCACGCCTGAACAACCTACTTTTATGTACGATACATACGTGAAAACTGAATCATTTAGACAGGTGTGTGGACAATTTCAGCATCAATTTCCTGGTTATCCAGTTCCGGATAGGGACACTGTGAGATGTTTGGTCAATAAATTTAGAACAATGGGATCGCTAAAAGCTAAAAAAATAAAGTTTATAGGAACAATCCCCATACTAGACGAACTTAAGGACAATATAAAAGCAGAAGTTATGAACATTACGCAAGAAGAGCTTATGCGTGTGAATGGTAATTTCGCCGGTGATGTCAAGAATGTCTCCACGCAGAAAAACACCACTTTCAACAACACTTAGGTTAGTACTCATTGCATATATGTTACTAAACTCGTAGAAGTTACGGAACTGAAAATACCGCAGTGTAGTAGACTGTGTGCGGAGCATGCATTCGCCCAATCCGCGGCCTTGGAATATAATGAAGGCCATGTAGTATGTAAAAGCGTACCTTAAATTGCTTGCAGTAGATGTGAACCATGTGAGCATATTTCGTTTATAAACTCATGTCTAGAAACTTATTGGTTACGCGACCAATTTTAATACTTATACAAAACTTTGTTTTGGGTTATGCTGTCCATTTATTTTCTCCAATCGGTAGGCGAGTGCTGGGTGGTTTGTCTACCACGATTTCCTTTCCATCGTCTCTCATTTCGTTTCCTTCTAATCTCTTAGGATACTTCTAGGTTTCGTGTTGTATGACGGTGCCGGATAGATGGCGCGGATGCTAGTTCAGAAGAAAGAGTACCCCCGTGGTCTTCTTAGTTGACGGGTCGTTCATCGCCCTCTCCAGGCAGCTCAAGCAGTGGGAGAATTCTCGAACCTGGAATTGTTAGGGACTTCCGCGTGTCTCTCTGTGAACTCTACGACCTGTGGTGAACTCTGAGCTATCAAATATTTCTTCTGCTTACTATAGGTAGCATTTGAAGGACAAACGTTAGTACAACATTACTCTTATATAGTACTAATAATGCCACACTATTAATTTCACATAGTATTAAAATTATTTAACCCTACCAATGTTCCTAGATAAATATATTGTTTAAGACAGATGTATCTGTTATTCTCTTCGGCAAACTATACTTCAACAGTAGTTGTATTCCACTACCCCTATGTCTAACTTTAGTTTCATAAACAAGCCTTCTTGTATTGTATGCATATAATCATTGTTAAGTTTCAAAATATTTTGTTTTCATGTGTGAAACAAGCCGTGTCGAATATAAACACATACTACAGGTAGAATACTGAAGAGTTACTTGTTTTGAACACACTGATTGACTAATCTAAACTCTGTAAGATGGTTTCTATAAGATCCCCAGAAGAGGATCCCGTATGCCAATACAGCGTATACATGGCAAAACCGAAGAAGATGGCTCCCCGTAACGTGTGAGGTTCGCATTCGGGAGGTCCCAGGTTCAATTTCTGTCGACAGTCCACTCTGACCTCGGGTTTTTCGTGGTTCTCGCTGGTCGGTAGGCGAATGATAGAGTGATTCCTCGTCTACCACGATTTCCTTTCCATCACTTCTTTTCTTCTGAACTGTCAGACGTGCTTCTAGGTTCCGTGGTGTATGGCGGTGCCGAACAGACGACGCGGATACTTGCTCATAGGAAATAATATTCCTTGTGGGTATTAGTGGTCTGCTTGGTTGACGGTTCTTCCATTGCCGTGTCCAGGCAGCTCCACGAATAGGACTGTATTCTAGCCTGGAATTTTTAGCGACCTTCCCGCATCTCTGTGGCCTGCCTGTCTGCTGCCTGAAGCCTCTTGTGGTTCCTTCACTTAATCTCTTTATCCTGGGGGCGGTAGCTGCAATGAATCTATGTAGGCCTAAGCTTGGAAGGTGTCCCCTTTCGCTGTAGCCAAAATACTGTGACCGCAGGCGCTAGGCTACCTGCGGGCCGCCGGTAAGCGCCTCTTGGCCTAGTAACTGGATGAGACCTTCGACCGGCCTCGGAACAATAGCTAGTGCGGAATAGCAGCATTGTGAGACGTTTACCTGTTCCAGAACATTCCTTCATACATGTTCTAGTAACCTCCCTTTCTAGAACCTTACCTTTTGTATGGGAGGCTTATATAAGGAGGTAGTTCGTTTATAAGAGGTAGTTCTGTTAGTCAATAATTGGATAGTGAACAGTGCAGTTCACGTAGTTGTGAGTCGTGTTTTTCGCAGTAACTGGTGTCCTAATGTTACAATACAATTTAAGACATCGATGCTTTTTGTTTAAGTTTCATTTCTAACCCACCTTTAACTACAATAGTCTTATTGCGACATTTCCTTTGGAACATATTATTGTCTATGGACAATGTTTTGTCGTCCTCTGTGGTGTAGTGGTTATCATGCTAGCCTTTAGTTCCCGAGGTCGCGGGTTCAAACCCGACGGAGGGCTATGGATTTTTTTCGGGCGTAAAAATCCTTGGCATGGCTTCCTTCGGAAGGGAAGTAAAGCCGGTGGTCCCGTGACATAGATTTACGGCACGTAAAAGAACCTGGAGCCTGATAAAGAGGCCTTTGAACAAAATTTCCGGTCTTTCACGCCCAATATGGAATGGGACGCTAAGAACCACAGCAGTTAAAATGCGTCCATAAATAAAACTCAATTAATTGTTATAGGCAATGTTGTTAATTCGTATTTGCTTGTCGGATTTCTGGTAAACTCTGGGTTTTATTCGCTAGATCGCATTCACACTCCCACTCACACTTACGACTCTAGGGAGGGTAGGGAATAATCTCATCTAGAGAAAATCCTCACCCCAAGCCCGGAATCGACCCCAGTACCCCTTGCACAGTAGGCAGGTGCTCTATCGACTGAACTACGAGACAGTCAGATCAAAGTTGTTCAGTTGATCACAGGCAATTATAATATTTTTTCTTTCTTTTCAGTTTTCGTTTGTTTCATTTTCTAATATTTAACTTGTATCTTAAATATGCATGTACGATCTGTAACCCATTCATTAACTGTTTTATAATTACTTCAGTAATTTGATATCAGTAAAGGTACGTTATCAATCCATAAATTAATAAGTAGTAAAGGAAGTCATAAAGGTATTGGGTGTAATACATAAGATTTTTACAAAGATAATGAGAGTTAACTGTCAAATAACATGTTCCTTTACTTGATATATAACTGAATAGTAATTTATTGTTTTAAGTAGTAAATAGTTACAGCGTTGCCCAGTGTTGTTTGACGCTACAAGCTACGCTTGAGCATTGAGGAACAAATGAAACAGCAACAGTGCAGAGGGACACAGTTGGAGTTGAAGTGACGCCATAAATCTGTTGAATAGGTCACTGTGTAGAGCACATCGTGACAGACCTAGTTCAGTCGTATGGATTAACAGGACATGTATGTTTCCCAAACAGTCTGTATTCACTACTCTGTTACCACTTCCTTTCTTCCTCAATACAGAATCTGCCTCCAGCAATTGTTCATACAGTTTACTCGTTCTAACAGGTTAACGTACGCTTTGTGCCTCTACTTCCTTTGCCTGCGTACAGGAAACTTCATCAGGAAGCTAAACACCATTCTATTGTAAAATGAACGACTGTTTACTGTACAAGTATGGGCTGCTAATTGAACAGGTCAACACAAGAACCGCCTAAGTGCCAAAATAGTACACTTTCAGTTTACATTGCAAACCTACAGATAGGAAAACGAATTATTGTATTAATTCTAAGGTAAGATAATTTAGTGTTTATTTGTTCGATTAAGGTATTAGATAGACGAACAGACTGGGGTATATTTAATTTCTGCATTCTGTTTATGAGTCTCTGGATACTTTAAAATTTTCATGTTTAAAAATAGGATAAGGAGCAAAATGTTTGTTTATTAGTTTTTAATGAAAGCCAAAAAGTATGCCTGATCTTTGAACCGAATTTAAAATCCGTTTCAACCACATAATACAGGGTGATCCAAAAAACTACGAACCGCCTGCGCAGTGTTTTTCCTGTCCGCGTCCTCAGCGTTCGTTGCAGTCTTCTGCTATCATAGAAAAGCGCGGATGAAAAGATACAACGTTTTTAAAACTACTTTTAAAGGCTTTACTTACCAAATTTTTGAAAGGCAATGCTGAAACTGGCCACCATCGTTGTCCATATATTTTTGGCACCTCTTTAGGAAACTATCCATAATGGATACTGGTGGGGAGAGGAGGTAAAGTGCTTGCAGCGTTCTCTAACAAATATGAGGTACAGTTTGAAGACCGTACACCTCACTTCGATACCAGGTAGAACAGAAACAAGAAGTATTTAGAAGGAAAGAAAAACAATATATGTTTAGTTGTTGATAGTATGTAATAAAGTTATCTCATGATTTAATTAAGGCATTAATACACAAAACTTCTGAGTTAGATTGTCTTTTCTTTTAAATCGAAAGCTGTAATTTTTTAAAGCAATACCCACTCTTATTAGTGTACGAAATGGGTCCTCGAAAACTACTGATGCATAGTTTGGAGCTGAGGCAGTATTTTTAATACTTAAACGATATCAGTCTAATTATATAATATAAAATATAATAACAGCCCGCCTTAAAGCAATATGTGTATGTAATAATATATAAAATGTATGTAACAGTCATTGTATAATGTTTATATTATTATGTACATGCATTATAATGTTATGTTTATGTATTACTTAAATGTAACAATGTAGGAGCTGTGAGAATAGAAGCCGAAAGTTGCTAACAAAGAGGTAACAATGAGGTAACCTTGAGGCAACAATAAATTAGAAAGTTTAATAATTCTTGCAACAATAATGTAATATTTGAAACAACTTATAAATAGCCAATCAAAAACTAGAAAAGCTTTGAGTTAAATAAAAATATTCTATTGGAGTAGGCTTAGCCAATCAGGGATTTAAAACAGGGAAAAAGTGCAAATTCAAGCGGCAGATGCTACTAGATATTAGATTGCGTTCTCGATCGGTACGGACGTGTTCAATGTGTGAGACATGAAAATTCATTACGGCTAGACTAATATAATGTTTACATGTTAAAAAGTAATTAACAATCTCACAGCTTTACAGTATGATATATCAATGAAGTGTGAAAGATTAATAAAAAGGAGTGAAGTAAAAATAATCATTTGTGTAAGCCTTCATTTTTTAACCACACCACCCCTGCTAAGAGATACGTGTTTCTACAAATTATTACTAACGCAGCCGAGGCATACATATATAATATTTAAATAAACATTAAAATACAAAGTTAATTTTTAAAACGTGAGCGCGAAGGCCACCGGAAAGTGAACGAGGGGCGAAGGCCACCGGAAACTTTGTATCGTACATGGTTGTAACTACTTCAAGTTTTTGGCTCCCCAACAGTGGAACTAAAATACACCTTCTTCAGAGCTGAAGAGGCTTTCCTCATAGTTCCTTTCTAATAATGCCACATGTTCCATATATTTCATTGAATTACAAGCTGTTTAACATTATATTTTAAACGCTTTGAGCTCTTATGTTATATCTGACAGTTTTGCTATTTGTGTTGAAGTGTTCCATGCCAAATTTCGCCACAAACGGTGCTTGTTTTGATGATATTTTTGATATATGAACTCTTACTTTAGACACATTGCCACTGGTCTACACGTACATGAAATATATGGAACAGCCGCAACGATACTGTCTGTTGGATTGGGGATAAGAGTGTCTGTCAAAGTACCTAACGTCACCTATACTCCAAGTGGTAACACGATTACTCTGTTTACTTGCTAAAACCCCTCTGCCTGATGATGACATACAACGTTGCATAGAAAGTCCGGGACAGTCCTTTTCTTTCGTGTTTAACGCACTTTCTCACTACAGGCGGTGGACACCGGTGATGCATGAATTGAAATCAAGTTGGGAATGGCAAATTAAGGAAGAAACGTTCCAGGTCTAAAATTCGGATACCTCCCCGGCATTTGCCAGTTATGAAAACTGAGGAAAAAATAGCAGAAACCTCAGTCAGAAGCAAACGGTCCTGGTGGATCCGATCAGGAGTCCGTGTCATGATTACCACGCTACCCGTGTCGGTAAGGAAGTTCCGTGGCAGTCGAGGAGGAGATGGATATACACTATGTGATCAAAAGCATCCGGACACCTGGCTGAAAATGACGTACAAGTTCATGGCGCCCTCCATCGGTAATGCTGGAAGTCAATATGGTGTTGGCCCACCCCTAGTCTTGATGGCAGCGTTCACTCTCGCAGGCATATCTTCAATCACGTGCTGGAATGTTTCTTGGAGAATGACAGCCCATTGTTCACGGAGTGCGGAACTGAGGAGAGGTATCGATGTAGGTCGGTGAGGCCTGGCACGAAGTCGGCGTTCCAAAACATCCCAAAGGTGTTCTAAAGGATTCAAGTCAGGACTCTATGCAGGCCAGTTCATTACAGGGATATTATTGTCGTGCAACCACTCCGCCACAGCCCGTGCAGTATGAACAAGTGCTCGATCGTGTTGAAAGATGCAATCGCCATCCCCGAATAGCTCTTCAATAGTGGAAAGCAAGAAGGTGCTTAAAATATCAATGTAGGTCTGCGCTGTGATCGTGCAGGCAAAACAACAAGGGGTGCAAGCTCCCCTGCGGTAAAAACACGAGCACACCATAACACCACCACCTCCGAATTTCACTTTTGGCACTGCACATGCTGGCAGATGACGTTCACCGGGCATTTGCATACTCACACCCTGCCATCGGATCGCCACATTGTGTACCGTGATTCGTCACTCCACACAACGTTTTGCCACTGTTCAATCGTGTAATGTTGACGCTCCTTACACCAAGCGATGCGTCGCTTGGCATTTTCCTGCGTGATGTGTGGCTTATGAGCAGCCGTTCAACCATGGAATCCAAGGTTTCTCACCTCACGCCTAACTGTCATAGTACTTGGAGTGGATCCTGATGCAGTTTGAAATTAATGCGTGATGGTCTGGATAGATGTTTGCCTATTACTTTTTACGACCCTCTTCAAATGTCGGCGGTCTCTGTCAGTCAACAGACGAGGTCGGCCTGTACGCTTTTGTGCTGTACATGTCCCTTCACGTTTCCACTTCATTATCACATCAGAAACAGTGGATTTAGGGATGTTTGGGAGTGTGGAAATCTCGCGTTAAGACTTCTGACACAAGTGACACCCAATCTCCTGACCACGTTCGAAGTCGTGAGTTCCACGGAGCGTCCCATTCTGCTGTTTCACGATGTATAATGACTACTGAGGTCGCGGATAATGAGTACCAGGCAGTAGGTTGCAGCACAAAGCTTCTAAGATGAAAAACCTATGTTTGTGGGGGTGACCGGATAATTTTGATCACATAGTGTATCAAGTGTTTCTAACGTAATAGAAATATTGCTCTGCTTCTGCATGCCTGGTTTAGCAATCTTCCCTTTACATTAGTGCACCATCACTGCTTTCACTCCGTGTACCCCAAGGCAAAATGAATCTATATTTAAGTGGGTTGTGTTACATTTTATGTGCACTTTTAATGCTGTATGTAAATAATGTTTATTTTAAATCACCTGTTGCATTTTCAAGAAATCTTTTCATCAAACTATTGAATTTCTTGAGAAAATCGAATGATTAGAAGATAAAAAGATATAGAAATATGTTCTCATTTTGTATACGTCCATATTGCTTATTGGTGGGTATACAAACTATTCTTATGAAAATTTACTTTCCTATATGTTTAATTTTAATCAGAATAAAGCTGATTAAATATCTGAAATAGCTGACATCAGAGAAAGAGCTGGAAATCTTCAGCACTTTAAAACAGGGCCAAGTATTGAACAATGCGAAACATTCATAACGATATCTCAGATGCCACAAAATTGTTCGTTTTTAAGATGTGTTCTATGTGTATTAGGTGTTCGTCTATAGTTTAATGTTTACCAGATTTGCGATTTGTATAAATTTCCTTCCGAATAAAGAGGGCTTAAATAACTATTTCCAGGAAATTGAAGATACTTATACATTATGTTTATCATTTAAATGCTTTTATTATACAATATTTTAATAAAAATAGTTGGATCTATTGTTAAAAAAATCGGAAAATTTGAAAAATGTACCATGTAAGTATAGTTTGGAATGGGCATTTTCTTGAAAAGCTTGGTTCGCTTCTTTGGGAGGCACTGATCTTAAATACTAAGATTTATATTTATCCGACATATCGTTTTTGCGTTATGCTATCCAGACACGCAAAGGATCTTTTTCTAAAAATACATTTTGAATTCGGTCCTCAAAACATGTACTTGCCATGAAATATCGGTATCAAATTTTTGGGGGGAATGTAATACCTTCCCTACGTGCTATGTAGAGAAAGTAAAAAAAATACTGCTATCCTAGGCAGTGATATAATACCACTGCTCCCCTAGAGCTTCTAAACTAAACTAAATATTCCATGTAACTAAACAGTACAGTACCGTCTCCCCAACGCATGGTATGGGCTTCACTTCCTCTACAAGGAAAACTAAACGTTGTAGAAAGAAATGTGTTTAATAAAAGTTGCTTGATATTATGGTGTAACGTAAATGCCATTAGTCGTATTTTATTTGGAGGACGTTATAATGGCCATTTTAGCGTCAATTTAAATTGACTCTAATTGTATTGTAGGCTCCCATTTAAAAATTAAGTTTACCCTAAAATGATCATCATAACGTCTTCCAAATAAAACACGAATAATGGCATTTACTTTCCCCCCATACTATCAAGCAAATTTTATTAAAGACATTTCTTTCCACATAGCATACTTTTCGAGATATTGTAGTCTCAACTTAAATGGTACACCTGTATACACTATCAGAGGCTGTCACAAAACAAACCGGAAAATATAAATCAGCAAATATAATTCCGAATCATACCCAATACATGATAACAATTACGATAAATCAGTACATACAATATTTACGGTTTAAAAATGCTTTCTTGAAGCTTTTTGCTATACATCATATTATATTTTCAGTTTCTAGTCCTTTGTTATGCTGCAGATATGGAAGAAATTCTAACCAGTTTGCTTCCAATCACAACACATTAAAACAATGTGTTATTGGACATTCTAAATTTCGCAAGGTTTTTGGGTTTGTGGAGATCAGAAATCCACTAACTTTGCTCCCATTTTTATGAATGTTGGCACTATGGAGATTTTTAGAAAATGATTGGCACTATCACAACGAAATTTGTAAAATTGGTGTTCTAAGGTATAAACAAGAAGACATCTTCTAGATGATTGGGAACATATTCTTGTCTTGAGCAAAACAAGATGTATGTAGTATAATAAAACCTTTGTTTATATTTAAGGGGAACTAGATATGAAAACTCATAATTTTTACCTTCTCTATCAGATACCTGGTAGGTAGAGAAGGTATTACATTCCAAACAAAAATTTTTATAACGAGCTTTCACCGGAAATACATTTTAGAGGCTACTGAATCCAAAAACGCAATTTTTAGAAAAAGGCCCGTGTGTGTATTTGTCTTTAACTCAAATGAAATGTCGGATCAACACCAAACTTAGCATTTAAGTTCAGCACCTTCCAAAGATACAACGCCAAGCAAAGATTTTCAAGATAACCTCCCTACCGCAAACTACCCTTTACATGGAATATGTTTCAAAATTGTAGTTTTTGAAAAAATGGTTATAACGATTTGTATTATAATACTATGTATTAAAGATGTATGGTATTCTTGGACAAATGAAATGGACTATGGATAAATAAAATGTATATCTTAAATTTTCTGGGAATAGCCTTTGAAGTCCTCTTCATAGGGAAGGAATTTTGTATAACGTTGTATAACTTGTAAACGCTATCTATTCTTCCAAAGCCCTGTCAACGTTCATTTGTTCTCACGATTCTATTGAAGCAGTGTAGGATTTTTTGACCTGATCCTATAGAAATACAGAAGATTAGGTCAAGGTAGTATAGGGTGCGGTAGAACGGCAGGCAGTATTCCCCTCTGTGTGGAACGCCAGGAATGCTTAAAGTTCGCAACTAAAGCACAAATGTTAACATGTACAGTACTATCAAAGTTGTTGTGCTCACAGATACACCGCTTCGTAAAGTGAATCTCTTTTATCTGGATTCTTTTTAAACTAATTATACATATTATATATCACTTCGCGTGTCTGAGGATGCAGAACTTCACTTCCACCTAATTTGCTTTTAGCTACAGACATAGTCACACAATAACTATTCATGCGATTATGCTACAATCACTCGGAACGCGTGGTGATGTCACCTTATCTCACACTGTGTACGCACCTGCTACTGTGTTACTACTGATCAACTCTCCTCCCAGAAGATAATGGACTTGTCCAACTGCTTCGCATACAAATAAGCGGATTCAGAAAGAAAAATTCATTCTTTCGAGCGTAATGGGGGCGGCAACTATGGTGAGCATTTCGGGGAGCAGCGCAGAAAGTTCTTCCAAGTCAAGAATTTGAAAGAAAAGAGAGCAGAGAGGGGCGAGCTATTCATATAGATTTAGTCTCGCGGTTGCCTATAAACACTGCGACATTGTGATGCCCGGCTTAAAGTATTGTGCCTACGTGACTGTGCCGAGTTCAGCATGATTCTGCTTGTTACTAAACGGAAAATGATGTCACTGTAAACCCCCATGTAAGTCTTCAACGGAAAAGTTTCGTTTTGGAATGTTCCAGCTCAAGCAGGTTAAGCAAAACTGCAGAATATCGAAGCTCGAAAGAATTTAGACTGCTGAAAAATTCTAATGAATTACTAATAGTACTGTTACCAATAGCATATGTGACTATATCTCTAGATTAAAATTCCGAAGTACGTGTTGTAATTTGTATGTTGCTCTTTTAATTTCGTCTTCAAAGCCCGAAAGAATGAACTGGTCATCTGCAAATAAAAGTGTGTTTAGAAAATGTCACCTATTTTGAGGGGACTTTCTGGTACCAAAACGGCAGTGTTATTTTTTTCAGAAAAACTGTTTTTAAAGAAACAAATCTTCAACATATCTAGAATACACCCAGAAAATATTACGTTTGAAATCCATCTGTAAATGATTTAGTCCAAATTGATAAGTGAAGAACAATGCCTCCAACAGCTGTGTTCCCAAACTTTAAACACCTTTTTCTCCATATAGTAATTTTTGTTCTTTGAGGTATACTTTTCTGCAATAAGTACTAATGAATCAGGCTGAAGCTTTTAGGACATGTAGAATATAACTTGTTAAAGAAAATTCTTCATTATTTTATTGTTATTCTAATATATACACGTACGTGCTTTTTCCTTTGTAACTACTAGTAATATTTTTTATTTCATTCTAAATATAAAGAAAATTATATTTGTAATAAATGTTAATATTTGGAAAAATGCAGAAGTTTATTGCATAGGGATAGAAGAACTAGCATACCAAATTTCAGATCTTTATTTCTATTCTAAATTGCTAAAAGTGCCCCTTTTATTACTACCCAATTATTTGCCCAAAACAAATAAATAATTTTTATTACAGAACTATTCAATCTAGAGCAATGTAACTTATACCAAAAATATACCATGGCAGGTGTAGATTAACCTACCAATTTCATTCAAATTGGTTGATAGGGAAGCAAGTCCATTGCTACCAGAGTGTCCCCTTGGAGAGGATTGTAAAGCGGGTGGCATTCGACACTGATCCAGGAATAAGGATATTGTACCGACATTCCACGAGACGCACCGGAAGGGAAAGCCGGCGGCCGGAACCAGGAGTGACGGCACAGCAATGACGGTCCCTGCAATTTCCAGATATAGACTCCCCGTCAGGCCGGTAACCTCCCCTCACATAGGGTTCATCCCCCCAGAGGGCGGTCCTTACACCTCGGCAATCTGACGAAGTCCGAGGGACCGAGAAAGCTCACAGAAAGCATCCTTTTCCCCTGCCACGCTTCACCGACACTTCCAATCCTTAAATAGACCAAGCGGGATGAGGGATGAATTAAATGATAAATGAAACGACATGAAGGGATGGGGAATTCCGGGGGAATAAAGAAACCACTGCAAAATAGCCTGACAATCCGGGAAAACCCCGAAACGCTCTGTAGAGTGTCCTCTTAATATAATGTCATGTCTCTCTTTGTTATCCCTCGACAGCAGCGTCGATGGGAACAGATTCATCCCAAACAATTAGAGCTTTCCTAGCCTTTGTTAAAGATTTCGTTTGTATTCCAAAATTCAGACTATAGGTTCGCGGTTACTTTAGATTCACGCTTTCAGCAGTGGCCCCGTTGTTTATTGCAAACTAGTCTGCACAACCAGGAACAAGACGGCCAGAAGCCTCTGCGCTATGTGTTTAATCAAGTGCTTGTCTGAATGAGCGCTGAAATTAAATTTGTGTGAGTGGAGGGACTTCATCCCGTCTCATGGAAATGTTTTGCAGTTACCGTATTAAAACTCCGTTTAAGTGCTTAAGGGTGGGAGCCAAGTCTGTGCGGTCGCTTCAAAACGATTCAAAAAGAATTACATTTGTGATAAGTAAATTACCGTTCCCTCCGCTTTGCCTGCGCGTCTTTTAGAAATACAATTTTTACCTGCGAGACTTTTAATGAAAATTGCTACATTCCGGTTCGTGGCTTTCATAACTGTGTTTTCTGCTAGGAAAAAAAAAACACTCGAAGAAATAAAATAACAGTTTATACACGAAAGGAACTGCAAAACGAAAACTACGTTGGATCCTAATTTCATAAATGAAATCAAATTAATCCTGTCACAGCTTTGCTGCTGCCATCTTTCAGAATAATGAAATACTAAGGTTAGAATGAAATTCGAAACAATGTCATGTGTTATATTGGAGCGGTAGAATTGGTGCACATTGTTCGTGTACTCTATATTTTGAGTACCAAAGGATCTGTTAGGCTTCTTGATACTGAATTTTTGAAACCTACCTTTTTTAAAAAAAACAGCACAAACAATAAAATCAGAATCTATTTGCCCTTTTGGCCGTTTAAATGCACCAATGTGAATGCAGATAGCGTGGGAAATTTTCGCGTATTCTGTCATAATTTGCTCTCCCAATATTCGCTTACCGACAAGGGAAAACTGCGGAAAAACCCCAGCTGAGAGTGGACCTTCGACAGGAATGGAACAGGTAACTTGCTTGGTATTCTCCTCTGCTGTCATGTCTTTCTCATTTACCACGATTTCCTTTCCATCATTTTCCTTGCATTCCTTTCTTTCTTATATTTCAGATGCGCTTCTAGGTTACGTGGCGTAGGGCGGTGGCAGTCAGATGGCACGGATACTTGCTCGAAGAAAAGAGCACTGTGGGCAGTAGAGGACTGTTTGGCTGTACGGGTCGTTCATCGTCCTCTCCGGGCAACTCTGGTAGTTGGACGGTTCTTCGAGCCAAGAACTGTTAGGGACTTACCCGCGTCTCTGTGGCCTGTCTGTCTGTGACATGTAGCCTCCTGTGGTTCCTGCACCTCAACCCTTCCTCCTGGTGGGTGGTAACCGTAATAGATATCCCGTAGGTATATTGTGCGAAGTGTTCTCCTTCGTAGTATCGTAATATACCCTATGCCCTATACACATGGTATAAATATCTATATTTGGTTACTGCGTACTGACATAATGGGACAAAAGAAAAAAAAATAACGCCCAACTAACAAGAAAAATCGAGTATTACAAATACGGAAAAAGAACGAATTCAAATGTAATAAGTACAAACTAACGCTAAATATGTATATACTGTTCTGACCCTCACTCCCTCTACTGTTATTCATAGTAATTTACTTCCATTGCTATCCCCAATTTAGGGGCACAGAACTACGAAAGACGCAGTGAAAGACAGGAAAATAAATATATTCTATTTCTAGTGTCGTCTTGGTGATAATGGCAGATTGGGACATAAAAAGTGAGTGTCGAATTGAAAACTCTGTGGGTGGCTCATCCGCAACCATGGCTTTAGGGTAATGGGATGGGTAATATAACTTCATTTTGGTGTAGAGCACCTACACCGCTTTAAATAATAATAATAATAATAATATATTATTATTATGATACAAGGAGTAAAAGTATGGTTTTATTTTGTGAGTAGGAAGATGTTACAATCCTACAAGCAAAATAATGCGCTCGAGTTGTAAAATATCAATAATGTATTGATTCCTGAAACTAACGCAGATCACGTTTAGAATGCTGTTCTTGAAACAAGAGGAATTACGTTAAGAAAAGATGTTTTGATGTTTTGTTGATTCGCTAGCAGTCATTATCGTGAAATTATTTTCAATATGTGTTTTCTTTACACCAGCCAATGAAACGATTAAATTCTGTACCATAATGCTTTCTGAATTTATTGAGTTAATACTTATGTAGTGTTATTCTATCTGCTGCTTCTGTAATTTCACCTGGCTCCTCTATTTCAGTTTCTTTTGAATTCTTAACTTCCACCGTTTAATCTTTATGTAACTTATACTAGATAAAAGAATGCAGAAGGCTGTAAATATAATCTTTAGGTTAACTCTACAGCGAATTGCGATAAATTGAAGTACGAGGATTTGTAATGTGAACAGATAATGCAAGCGTCATGATAAATTAATCATGCAAAAAGACATAATGAAAAATAAAACCTAATCAAGCCAAGTCGAGTTATTAGACATGTGCAAATACAAAGGGTAATTGCCATGTGTTTGGACTTGAAACCAAAGTGCGATAATCTAAAGCTCTTAGCTCGTTTGCACTTGTTAGAAGTTTCTATTTTTAGGCGATGCTGTTTAAAAAGTTGATATATTTTAATTTGCATTATGTTAAACACAAGACGGTGTTACAGACCACTTATGTGTATACTGGGGGCAGGAAGAATAGCTCTCTGGCTTGGTGGCTCGACCTTTGAATGACAGTCACTATACAACATCGTTGTTCAACATGAATGTAGTTGCAAGAAATGCGGCCTGTTATGTGATGTGATCTGGAATACGTCTTGTGCACACATTTTTAAACTGAGAATAGTGAGGTATGTTCTTTAAGCCGATGCAGGAGTCCAGCAGCGAGCGATAAACCAGAAAAATCGTGCAGAAATCGATTCAGACAAAACGAGTCATCCAAAGTAACCACACTGGGCAGGGAGAACGAGTTGCTCCTTGGGGGGAGGGTCAAGTACGGGGCCATTACTCCACCTCCCCTATCTCGGGACCCATCTGTTATTCCCCACCAGCGGTGTTATGCTGACGTACCTTGGAGTTCCCCTTATCCACAAACTCTGTCTTCTCTAGAATAGTGGGCTACAACTTCCATTTGCATTGCTGATATCAGAAAAAGAAGTAACACATTAAGGCTGTCATTAAAGAAAATCCAAAGGGAGCTATGTGGCCATAGAAATGCCCTTTTACCGTCTAATATCAGGGAATAGGGATTTGTCGTCCTTTAAAGTTACTGCTCAGCATTTTTCAAGCCAGTAGGTAAAATATACCTATCACAATCTCCCTAAGGTTTTATTACCTTCTCTACCTCGTAACTAGTAGTCTTGTGTTCCGCCCAAAAATGAATTTCACCGGAAATACATGTTTTGAGGTAACCTGAATTCAAAAAGTACTTTTAGAAGAATGTGCATTTGTGTATGCGCGCGTGTGTGAATGAAGAGCACAACTAAAAGACGAAAATTCCCCCAACATTTGTTATGATATATTCACATGAGCTTTTCTATCTTCTATTAATTTATTAGTGCGTATACAAATTAATCTAACTCAAGCCTATTTTTTACCTATTACACTTTAATCCAAATAAACCTTTGCAGAACATTACACATTTTGTTATAGATATAAAAGGAACAGCAACACTCAAATGTTTAAAAACATTAAATTTCTATACTGTTTCCATGAAAGCGTGAGAAACAACTGAATGCTGAAAGGACTTTAAGACAATGACCAAGAAATGAGCAATTGGAACTTTAATAACAGATATCTCTGAAACGGCTTATGCCTCCAAAGAACTGATTTTAAATAAATTGTGTGTTTTAAAGAGATCTACATTTTCGTGAAGTACGTTTTCGCCCATCGCTTATTTCTTACAGTTATACAAGATTATACAAAATTCCTTCCAAATGAACAGAGCGTCATAGACTATTCCCTAAAAATTCAAGACATACACTTTATTTGTCGTGTAAATATATATCATATATGGGATTTTAATCAAAATCGTTAGCGCCATTATTTACAAAATAAACAATTTCGAAAAAATGTCCCATGTCAAGGGTAGTTTTATGTAAGAGAATTTTGTTGAAAATCTTCATCTTTGGAAGATATTGAACCTAATAACCAAATTTTGGTATTTATCCGACTTTTCGTTTTTTTAATTATGGTTTTGACACACACACACGGACATGCGTCCAAAAATTCTTTATTTGGATTCAGGGGTTTCAAATCATGTATATCCGGTGAAATTTAGGAATGGAATGGTGGAATGTAATACTCCCCCTACTTACTATACATAGTAGAGAAATTATACGAAACTTAGTATTTATGTTTAATGTTTTCCAAAGATAGGCACGAAGATTTTCAGGAAAATTCCCCCTCCCCAATCTTCCCTTTACATGGACAACTTCGATGCTTTTCTCTCAAAAGTTACCATGACGATTTTGATTAAAATGGCTATAATTAAGACACATTACAAATAAAAGTATACATATATAAATATATTCATTTTTCTGGATTATCCTGTGGAAGTCCTCTTTATTCGGAAGGAATTTTATGTAACTAGTGAACATTAAAGGATAGACAAAAATGTAATACAAAAATGTTGAGCTCTTTAAAAACCGAGTTTATTTAAAATAGTTTTTTGTGGCATCTGCCATTTCCGAGATATTCGCTATTGTTGATTTGAATCATTCAATATTTTCTCATCTTTGTGTGTTGTCGCTATTCAGCTGTTTCTCGCGATATCATGCAGAGAGTATAGAATACCTCTTGTACCTACAAATGTGTAATGACAGAATTTCTGATAGGGTTTATTTTGATTAATATGAAGTAGATAAAACAATAAGCTTTCGTAAGAACGACTATATAAAAATAAACGACAGTGGGTAGAGAAAGTAAAGGATTGTAATCAGAAATTTTTTACTCCTTCTGCACCTGCGCATATGGTGGGTAGAGGGAAGCTGCCAAAGTATAAAAGGGAATCACCTATAACATGGTTTGTGTACCTCTACCCGTTCCATATGGAACATGAAAAGGATGTCGTTCGTAATTGGTGTTGCTACGCTGTCTTCCCTTATCTCTGTAATGTTATGCCTGTTTTAAGGTTTAGAAACGGTTACACTCTTTAGTGCTGGTATTCAGTGGCAATTTCTTTTTATCAGCGTCCATGTATACACTTGTATAGCATAGGAGGAACCATCTTCGCACGCTACATAAGATATTTGTTCAATTTCCTTTAAAGCAGAAACTTTCCTAAGTCGTATTTGAGATAACTATAGCTGTGTGGCATACCCTTTTTCCAAATAGCAGTGTAAGCCCAGCTTCTATTTTTTTTTTTTTGTAAAATAAATTCTCACTTGAATATTAGGAGCTAATCATTTGTACTTCTAAGGATGCCTACATAATTTTGCCCTCATTTATTTTAAAGACAACAAAAAAGCAGAATTATCGTCAATACGAATATTAAATACCAAGGCACACTAGATGTTTCTCTTAATTTCTTAATATTGAAATTTCAATTAAATTGCTCCTATTTTGTGTTATGGTGGTTTTTCTTTCATACTCTTCATGTGTAGGCACACAGTTGGAAGGTGAATCAGAATTTAAAAATACAACACCACTGACTAATATCCGGTTCGAGTCACGACCGTGGCGTTTAACATTTCACCACACCTATTCGCATTTAATGTTTTTATATCCATATTTTTGTTTCTTATTACTACAATGAGATGGAAAGTGTTGCCTTTCTCCCTAGAATGCTCGACAATGCCATCTGTCTTTGGCGAAGCGGCGATAATAAAATACAGAACTTCTTAACTAAATGAGTAACTAGAAATAGCGATGCCAGTGCACCTGTGTGACGCAAGTGCGCTACCACAGAAATGTGACTAAGCAGGTTCCTTTTCTTATTAATACTTCACGGTATGCTGCCTTCTGCCTTTGCTTCCCTAGGTTTGCGATCATTAAATGTAAAACAAAGCGATATAAACCAGCAGCTGGCTGTTTCTGGCTTAGAGAAATCATTTCCTCTAGGAGATTAAACCTCAACACAAATTGCGCGATATGCAAAGAAACAACTACCCCAACATGAATCTAGTTCTGCAACATACCCATAGTTTGACCAAAAGGCAGCTGTCGGATTAAAACTTCCATATTAAATATAAGCATTTCTAATCCTGGATAAAATATTAAGGGTTCTATAATAAAACTTCCAGCTAGAGATTTGCAGAAATGTACAATACCTTTACCAATACCTAGGAATCAAGCAGAATAATCGAGAATTCTATAACATCTCGGTATCAAATCTACAAACGCGTTTTCTCATTTCTATTATATCCTACAAGGCATGCCATTTTGTATTCTCCCTAACTCATAAAAATATTCCCTTTAGTGTCTAATCCAAAAATAAGTGAACACTTTGATCTAATAGAGCTGTAACTTGGAGACGACATTATACATTAATGATATTTTATGTTGTATTTATATACAAAATAGCAAAAGGGAGCAATCATTAATAAGAATTGTTACTCTGTTACGATTGTCTATCTAAATCTTGTTTATTCTAATTCGCTCCTGAAATATGGAGCAATCGTATTACAGAATATATGACAGATAGTATTATCTAAGAGAAGCCTTTGTTTTCTGTAAAGAACATGCTATGGAAGATCTTAGAATATGTTTACTGTGGTGCAACGACGGAGGTACAGTGAATGCACCGATACGTGCCGATGCTTTTGTTTCCTATAGTGGTTTTTCTTTATTTAATATTGGCAGAAACTCCTTATCATCTTTGTTCCACACCAGGCCTAGATGAGCCAATTTGTTAATTGTTTGAGTTCAAGTCTAACATACACACACTAGTCTATGAGTAAACGTCAGGACTAAGAGAGCGGCGAAGGGGGAGGAGTACAAAAGAAATTCACCTGAGTGGCTTGAGGGTATGCTTTGCAACGTCGGTCCACGGTCCCTCGTGTTGGTTTGATTCCAAAATTCTAGCACTCGAATATTAACAAATTTTAGGCTCAGGAACGAAGTAAAAGGAGAAAGTAATGCAAACATTAAGTGGAGTGGTAGGGAGGCTGGTTGTGGCAGTGGCAGTTTAGTTTTTCGTTCTCACATAAACCACTGCACATTATAAGGGCTCGATTCCTGCACTTGATTGTTAACAATTTTTCTATTATTCATTCAATGGGATATTGATTAATTCTCTCTTGAAACAGAGTTTCAATTTATATACACCTTTCTAATACTGCTTACAGATTTTCTTACAACTATGCTCCAAAGCATTTTAATTACTACAATGTTTGCTTTAATCCATTATATAGCTTATTGCAAATATGATAACATGTTGTTTCAAAATCTTATAAATAGTTCTTTTCTTTTACATTTCATTATTCTTCTTGTAATTTATGGAAAGTGTAATTACTATTAAGAACTAGTTTGTAGATATACCCTTCGTTTAATTAATAAACCTATTTATTTGATTCCCTATAGAGCTATGTAATACCAAATTATCTGTCTTAATTCTTCTCTTATTTTACTACTTTCTATTCTTTTAATTACGTCATCATTGCGATAAGTAAACTGAGAAGCCGTAGATCTTCTAAATTCTTAGATTACACTGACTTTTCATTAACTTAGGTAATTTGCTGGTTTCAAAACTTCATCTTTGTTAAAACTTTCAAGTAAGTTCATTCAAGTTTCACTCCTTAAATTTACAGCCTTTTCTTAAAATTTAAGCTGACAAGCAAATTATTAACGCTGTTTTGCTCGTTCCTTGAATATAACACTACATGAAATCTCTTCTTTTTATGCTTTTTTCCTCTCTCGCTGCTAGAGAGTCTGATTTCAAACCCAGTTGGCTCTGTTCCAGTCCTTGGTCGCGAAAAGTAGCTTTGGTGACGTTTTATTCAGATTTTTTCGCTCATAGTTGGAAAGCGTGTGCTAGATAACTTTAGACCGCTACGGAGTCTTTTGAATCAAAAATAATTTATTTCACTGGTGGCTCTTCCCCTACCTCTAAACCTAACAGAGTGAAGGAGAACCCAAACAAAAATGTCTCGTCGAAACAAATTTTTCCTTTTCGTTTGTTAAAATTAAAATTAAAAGGTAATTTCTGAGTTCACGGCCTAATAGTAACCTAAGGGCGTTTCCAAATTACCTTCTGTTTGAGAAAATAAACAAGAAACGGTAAATTAATACATTCTCTGCCCACTATCGTTTTATGTTTACGTAGCTTTAACAAACTGTTCTTACGAAAGCTTTTTAATTTCTCTACCGCGTACATAGTGAAGATATTGTGTTCCGCCCAAAAATTGAATACCGAGATTTCACCGGAAATACATATGTACGCTGATCCAAAAAAAAAACATTTTTATAAAAAGGTCCACTTGTGTGTGTGTGTGTGAGAGAGAGAGAGGGAGGGAGAACAGAATAACTCAAAAACGAAAAGTCGGATAAACACCAAACTTGGTATTTAACTTCAGATCTTTTAAGGATGCGACACAAGTATTATCTACTTCCGAGATTCACTTGCCACTAATTTTTTGCGTAAGTACCAGAAATAGTAATTACACGGAAATTATTAAAGTTGTTGAACATGGTCGTTCCATAACAGGGTTACCAACATTAACCATGAATTGAATTGGATTAACTACGGAGGGGACTCGGAACCGATCCAAGTGCATATTATACCTATGCCCCATGAGGACGCGTCCCCGGGAGGAATAGGTGGCGAGAGGACTCACCGGGAGGCCGGAACCAGGAGCGACGGCACAGCAATGAGATGGTCCCTAAGATTCCAGATAGACACTCCGGCAGACGAATAGGCAGACCGGGGTCCCCACCCCACACAGAGGGGGTGCAACGCCTCTTAAGGGGGTTCGGATACCCCAGAAGTCAGCCGAAAGCCGAGGGACGGAGGTCACAAAGAGCATCCTTTTCCCTTCTACGCTGCACCGAAACACCATCGCCGACACTTCCGACATGAAGGAAACCAAAGGGATGAAAGATGAAGGAATGAAGAATGGAACGAAATGGAGGGACAGGAAATTCGGGGAATGAAAGAATAACCACTCCAGTATTCGCCTGATGACCGGGAAACCCCCGAAAAAAACCGGGTCAGAGTGCACGGTCGCTGGGATCCATCTCGGGACCTCTCGAAATGGTGCCGGCCCTTGTAGCCGTGGTCGCTGGAGTGTATAGCTTCGGCGCTCCACCAAGCTGAGAGTCGCGGATTCGAGTCCCACCATGGGTATGTGTGTTTGTTTGTGTGTGTGTGTGTGTATGTCTGTGTGTCTTTGTGTTGTGTAACTGCTGTAATAAGTGGTAAAGAACACAGTAAAACACAGTAATAATAAACTGGGTAAACAAGGGAACTTAAAAAAAAATGCGGGCCACAGACATAGGTATCCCGCTCTGTAATGTTAACCTTGGTGGCGAACTGGTGATCGATTGTCCACTTCTGGATTTTAACCTTAAAACATCAGTAACTTGCAGCTCATATTTAATGTAGCTGCCGCATGAAATAAAATAATTATTAACAAATAAGAAGCAAATTCAGATCTAGGTAAGTTTTAAATGATCAAATTCGGCTATCAAATATGATTATATTCCATATCCACAATAAGAAATATATCAAAAGTTAAGATGATTTAATATAGTTCATGCACATACTGAAGTAATATGCTCAAAACACCCAGGTAGGTATGCAAAAAATTCAACATTCCACTGTGATAGCATGAACGAGAAATAAGTAAAGAACACTACCTGTCATCGATTATATGGTCCTAAGCTGCTTAATCCTTGTTTATGAACTGGATTTGAATATACAATGCATAAGAAACAGAGTCGAAAATTGAGTCGGTATTTTTAACACATATGATATAAGTCTAATTATATAATATATAAATTCAATAACAGCCCGCCTTAAAGCAATATGTGTATGTAACAAGATATAAAAAGTGTGTATTACAGTCATTGTATATGTTTATATTACTGTATACATATGTAATAATGTTATGTGAATATATTACTTAACTCAATAATGCAGGAGCTGTGAGAGTTAGGTCAAAAGTTGCTAACAATGAGGTAACAATGAGCTAACCTTGAGGCAATAATGAATTTGAAAGTTTAACATTGCTACTTGTAATTCTTGGGAGCAATAACGTAACTTTTGTGACAGTTTATAAAATAGTCAATCAACAACCAGAAAAAGCTTTAGTTAAATGAAGGTATTCTATTGAACTAGGATTAGCCAATCAAAAACTAAAATGAAGCAAAGTTTACAAATTCAAAAGTCAGTTGCTTGTAGACAGCGGACACGAGATGCGTCCTCGAGAAATTTAATGCGTATTTTGTGTGTGACCAAAATAGTTTACGCGTTAAAAAATGCAAGTAATTAATAAAAAAAATCTCACGGCTCTCTTTATATCAGTGAAGTGTTATTTAAATCGTATCAAGCATTAATAAAAGGAGTGAAGTAAAATTATAATCTGCGTAAGTCTACATTATTCAGTCGCACCACTCCCTGCTGAGGCATTCATGTCTCTAAAAAATATAAATACTGACGCAGTCGTGGCAAACATAAATATATAATATTTGAAGAAACAGTCAAAATTACAAAGTTAATACTTTTTAAACATTTTGGGGGCAAAGGCCACCGGAAACTTTTTACCATACGTGCGGTTGCAACTACTTCAAGTTCGGCTCCCCAACAGTCGAAATATAATACATCTTCAAACTGGCTTTCCATACGTAGCAGCAACAAAGCATCTTCTTCAAAATATCCGAGAATGGTGAAACCTTTTCCTATAACTGTGTAATATATGAATATTTATTGTCCCTACTGTCCCTTTGCTAAGCTAAATGTGGAGGAATGTGCCTTAAATCGACACACGTTGTCCTTCATCCTGCTAGGAAACACGGTAGGTCACGTTCAACCAAAATACATCCTGGGTTACTTTATGCAGTCACCTGTTCCTTCCTCTTTCGCCAAGGCATTGTGAACCAAATTCCGATTAGGTAAGATGTAGAGATCAACAATTTTATGGTTCTAGTTTATGATTTGGAGAGAGGTTATAAAACTATATGCACCAGCGGTACCTATACACCGCAGCTAAGAAATCACTGTGGAGTTTGCCTTTTGTATAAAGAAGCCCGACACATAGAGGAATCCGCATTATACAGAGTGTTTAAAAACTAACCCGCAGGCTGAAGTAAGGTGTATACAGAATTATGAGATCATTTTTACATTTACTAACACGTGTATAGTAGTTAGGGAAAGAATTGTATTACACCATGTCTGTATCAACATGTAAATATTAATAACGTAATATTGTAGCGGACCAGGTTGAGCATTGAGAATTGCAACATATTTCGTTAGCCAGAGCAAGTGTGGAATTCAGGTTAACAGAATGCGTCCACGCTGCACAACGCCGAGTCAGCGCTTCTGTATGTATTTATACTACAGGGTTTTGACTCGGTCGCGGAAGTCGCTACGCGAGAGTTGCCACGAGAGAGTTATCAGAGAGTTGTCAGAGAATTGCCAGGCAGTTATCAAAAGAGTCGTCAGATCATTTGTCAGACTCGCCACCAGTTAACCAGGTAAGCATGCGTCTCATCTAAGTTCTATTGACTTGCCGGGGCTTCACCCCAAACCGAATGTACTCACTTAAGGTAACAATATAATTTATTGGGTCAATGCATCCCTGTGCATCATTTAAATACCCCCTATCCTGGAACGCCACCCTGGCCTGCCTACCATCCCAGTACCAACGCATCCCCCCTACCTCTGAGCTACCAACCCCCCTGTGTAATAACCTACTGCGGGGGTAACCATCCCCGTGGGGTGTTACAATATATATAGTAAAAAAACTGTTCATTAATTCTTATATAATATTGAGATCTCCTCTTTTCTCCTGCCTTTTGCCTTGCAGAGTACCTAGGTAGCTTCTTGCGTACTTTTACTGATCCCCCTTAGACACATTATTAGTGGTACGTCACATAATACGAGTAGGCCGGCCCTTGTAGCCGTGGTCGCTGGAGTGTGTAGCTTCGGCGCTCCGCCAAGCTGAGGGTCGCGGGTAGTAGTTTATAGCGTGCAGCTCTAAAACATTTGGCTGTCTCTATTCTTTTTGTATCTGTAACGAAATGTGTAATGCAGCTTTCTCTGGAAAGATTTATTTAGATGAAAATGAAGTATATAGAAAAATAATCCTTCGTAGGGGCAATTTGTGTACCCGCTAATAAACGACACAGGGTAGAGAAGGTCAGGTAGCTGAAAACATTAGATTGTTCACTAGTTTCAGCTAACAAACAAATTATAGGTATCTAGTTGAATTCCAGCGTAATATTTAAAACATTTTTAATTCCATCATTATCAGAACTAAAATATGGTGCAGAAATGTATGACAGGCAAAACGTTTCTATGTAAGATATACTAAACCATGTCTGATATATTTTAGAGACATAAACGCAGGGAAAGTTTGCAACGGAGTTTATAGGATCCTCTTTCAACGGTGTTCGTTTTGTAGAAGACGTTCCCCTAATCCAATAAACAAATCGGCTATCGCTGAGGGGCACATCTAGTTGACGACTCAACTGCTCTTTCGGGAGATATAACCCTTGTCAGGTACGAATAACATTATGTTACCCACAATTGCTGCATCCATTTCAGAACTAAGTTACTGTTTAGAGTTAGAGCTCCCTCAACTTGAATCGGTTTTTCTGAGTCCTTTCAGTCTATTATATCAATCGCTGGTGGCTCGCGCTAAAGTGCACAAGTGGATGTGCCCTCCAGTTAGTTTTGAACCATAAAAGTCTTTAAGTAATTTCCGCATAAATGGTCAACTAAAAAGAAATGGAATTTCAACGCAAACCTTTAATGTTTCAGCACCTGCGTTGCAGTATACCACGTTTTAAATGTGTTTTCAGGCAAATGCACACAACGGGGTATGTGTGTACGGGTATGTGTGAAAAATCTGATGTTTTGCACTCAGATGACTTTCTCTACTCTTGTACAAACTACTTTTACAAATACTTATTCTGTATCTACTTCATGTTATTGTTAATTTTCATGTAGGTGCAAGGGAATATGGTAGGTTTTAAGCAATAATCAAATCTTTTATGAGCTGGTTGCTATGTGGAGCATTCCATTCTCTTTGCATGTGCAGGAAATAAAAAACCAATAACGAATTCCCATTTGAGAAAAAGTATAAGTATTGGAAAATTCAAACAAATAACAGGGAATATCCCGAAAATGCTTCACTCCACAAAAAATATGTATGACATAAACTTGTGTTTTAACGAGCTCTACATTTTCTACATCGAAAAATATTGTGTATCTCATACGATTTACCAGTTATACAAAACCTATTCGTAATGAAGAGGATTTTTGGGGACATTCCCAGAAAATTCAAGACATACATTTCATTTGACATTAAAATATCTTAAACATATGCTATTTTAATCAAAATCGTTAGAACTATTTTTGATAAAGTCAAAATTTTCGAAAAATAGTTCGTGTAAAGGGAAGTTTGGGGAGGTATTATCTGGAAGATACCTAACTCAAACCCCAAGTTAATAATCAGATTTTTCTGAAAACTTTTATCCCGATTAACATGAAGTAGATGGAGAATAAGCGTTTGTAAAATAGTTTTTAGAAGAGTAGAGAATGTCATGTGATTGCAAGGCATAAGAATTTCTTATTCCGAGAGTCTTAAAATATATACTTCTGGTGAAATCTGGTATCCAATTTTTGGGGAGAATACAATACTTCCTCTACTTAGCATAGGTTAGTGTAGACAAGGTAAGTAATAAGGGGCAGATGGACCAAGCTGCATGTGGATGTTTCTAATCCATGCGGAGCTCTGATTGATTTGCCTCATACTTTGTCTTGATGTTTCTTAATTTGAGACACGTCGTGGTCACATCTATTTTGTGAGAAAAAGATAGTCTGTACTTGTATCGCAACCTTCTTCTTCTTCTTCTTCTTCTTCTTCTTTAGGTATTAGACCTCACGTTCTGTTACGTCTCGTTTGTCCTACCATCTTTCCTTAGGTCCTCCAACTCCTTTTGTACTTAAAAATATTCTTTAGTATTCTTTCAATGGCATTCTATTAATGTGGTCTTCCATGTCTGTCTATAATCAGTTATTTTATCATTAAATTCATATATTTCCAGAGGATTACGAATTTCTTCATTGTAAACGGTCTTTCAAAAAGAGAGTCGTATCTTTAACATGTAATAGCTGCCGTTGTTATTGAGTTACAGACGTCATTTTTTTCATGTGGTTACAGTTGTTATTTACAAATAGCCTTGGAACGTTAAAGCATTCAGAAACTCGTAGAAACTGTGTAAATTTATTATCAAAATGGATCATCTGTTCGCCAAACCTCCCGTGTATTGCGTGAATTTCACGATGTACATAATCGTTCCTGCGAGAGAATGATTCGACGTTTGATAGATAATTTTGAAAGAACTGGTTCTGTCAGCGATCAAAGAACGCCTGTACGTAATCGGCGTAAGCGCTCCAAAGAAAACATAGGCGTCGTTCGTTAGAGAGTACGCGAGATCGGAAACAAATCAATTGCTCGTAGAGCTCAAGAATCGGGGCTTTCACTGACCACAACTTGGCGAATTCTGCATGTGGACTTGAAGTTTCACGCTTACAAAGTGGTGCTAACTCAAAGGCTAAAGCTCAACGACCATAGTTTGCGCCGTGTATTCGCTGACTGGGCTATGGAGCAATTGGAAGCTGACCCGGATTTTTGTCGAAAAATCATCTTCAGCGACGAAGTCCACTTTTGGATGGATGGTTGTGTAACAAACAAAGTTGTCGCTATTGGAGCAATTACAATCCAATCAAGATTCAAGAACGACCACTTCATTCCCAAAAGGTTACTTTATGGTGGGGATTTTGGTATGGTGCAATCATTGGTCCATATTTTTTCCAGGATGAAGATGGAGAAGCTCTGTCCATGGAGAAAGATACCGGGTTCTTATAAGGTACTATTTTGGCCTCAATTGGATGTTAGGGATCTCAGAAACATCTGGTTCCAGCAAGATGGTGTCAAATGTCATACTGCTCTCGAAACAATTGATCTTTTGAAGGAGAAGTTCAGAGGTTTCATCATTTCCCGTGGTGGTGATGTTAACTGGTCCTCAAGGTCATGTGATTTAACGCTGTTGGATTATTTCTTGTGAGGTTGTGTTAAATCTCGAGTTTATGTCAACAAGCTAGAAACAGTAAGTGATCTTATGAATAACATCACGCGTGTTATTCGTGAAGTTGGACCTAATTTACGTTCTTCTGTCATTGAAAATTGGGTCAACCGTATACCGCAACCCAACGAAGTCGCGGCGGTCACTTAACTGATGTTCTCTTCCACACGTAATGACATTAATTATGTTCCAACGTAAAAAAAGAAATAAACCTCTATCGTTTATAGAATGTGTTTTATTTAAGTTCAAAGGTAGGACGCTCTTGTTGAAAGACCCAATATAATCTACATATCTCTTTTTGTGACTCCTAGACATCCTGTCAAAAATTTCATCCCTGTTGTTTGTATCCTACTACGTGTTCTTTTTATCAACGGTCCAAGTCTCACTGCCATATAATCCACATGGTAACGCCATTTTTTATAAACTTTCACACGTGTGTCCCTCCTGATCTTACGTTTTAATGTTCTTCTGATAGTCCCACAGAAGCAATGAAATTTTCAATCTTTCGTTCTGCATCTATCTCCCCTATATATGACAGGCCATACCCTAGGAATTTGAAGGAGTTTACTTGTTCAATGCTTTGTTTCTGTATCACTAATTTACATCAATGAGGAAGTTTTCCTCGAAATGCCATTGTCTTGGTTTTTTGGGCAGATATCTCTAAGTTATGTTCTCCAGTGATCCTTTGTAATTCGAAGAGTGATCCTTGTAAGATGTCTTCATTGTCAGATATATGAACATTATAATCTGCAAAAACAAAGGGAGTTTATAAATGTCTCATATTAAAATCATCTCTAAGTTTTAAAACATTCATTTCCTGTTTCCACCTTCTTATTGCATCGTCAACATATATGTTAAAAAGTGTGGGTGATATGCAGCATCCTTATCTAACTCCTATATTTATTGTTTCTATAAGGATCTCACCTGATTTAGTTTCTACATTGATACTCTCAAAGAAGATAGCCGGCCTTCTATCGCTACCTCCTACACATTTATGTCTGTGAAAATTCCAGCAATTTTTCTCATACGTTAAGAACTAATCAGATATGGAGCTCCCAGTTTTATTAATAACGAGCTGCGCCGGCTTTTATCTACTTAAATTATAAATTCACACGCTACCTAACATTACTCACGTTTGATCGTTTACCAAAACTCACGCAATCAGCAATTCCAGTATATTGCAATAACATATTGCATATATTATGGCAATTATAGAAAACTATTCTTTCTCAACATTGTGATTTTAAATTCTAATTATAAAATTGCAGTAACACGCTCTAATACTACGAAGATAAGAAAGCTGATAAAATATTTTTTGCAAATAAACTGCAGCAATTTCCTGAGTCCTGAAACTTATACATGACATCCAGTTCCCGATGTGGTTCGAAGGCCTACCGGGATTCGAAACTCCCCTTCCGTTTTCAGGGAAAGGCGCCAATCCAGAGGCCTTCTCTTCGTGGGGTTTTCCATTATGGCAACGCCTTCAGGCCTAAACAGCCCAACCCCGTTTCTGCGCCAAAACCAATAAACCTCGGTAGAGCCGACAACGATCTAGGGTGCTATCTCCTAGTTCTCTTGATAACGGAGAATCTTGAGGTGTCTCAATCCCGCCTGGGAATCATCGCCTAAGATACCTAATCTCCCAAGGGTTTCGGGAACCACTATCCACCGAGTCCAACACAATCCAAACAGCTTACTTCCTGGAGGGGCTCAGATGTCGGCCCGACGTACTTCTGATAATGTCAGAAGTACCACGAGTGTTAGGGTAATTATTATAGCTAAAGCGGTCGGAACCCCTCCCACCTCGGAATCTTTGGGGCTCCAGTTACTTATGTAGGATTATTCTAAAATCACTTCCCAGTTTCAATTGGTTACAACTTTGACTTTTTTGGATTCTGCGAAACATAAAAATACTAATTTCTTCGTAAAAAGGGGATATTTTTATAATGTTAACAACCACAGAAATTTTAAATATGACCACTACCATGATATTCAATAAAATTAGCATTTCTTGTATACTACAGGCAACTTTAGTTAGTGCATCCCTTGGGATGTTCTCAAATGACATCCGACATTGTTTCAGTTCTTCATATGTGGTGGGGTTGTTAATAACGAGCTCAGATAGTCCCATAAGCTGTAGTTGCCGAATTTACTTTTGATGACCAGCTCGATAAATGTCTACTATTTGCAAGATGTGTTGCTAAGAGGAATTTCATTGTGAGGCTGAGCACCGTCTTGCATGAAAACAATATTTTCATTTTCATGATTGTGTAATGTTGGTAAGTTTTTTAATATTTGAAAATATCGCTCCGCGTGTGCCTTTACTGCTTTTGTTTGTTGAGTTTTCATGCATTTATAAAAGCAAGACCAAATAATGAACTGTAACGTAAAGTCACACCGCACAATAACTTTCTCATCATGTAATTCGTGCTGTACAACTATTTTCGGATTATTTTACACTCTTATCCTGTAATTATGAGCATTTACAACGCCATTTAATTTCAGAATTTCTCAAAGTGAAAATGGTGTGTTAGCTTCTGTTGCTCTTCGAGTTCAAAATGTATTTTCATCTACAGGAATAGAGTTGAACAACTTGACTCCAGATACTTTGCTTCTTTATTTGCACTATTAGCATTACGTGCAGTCTTTACTCGAATTTCCCGGACTTCTTGTAAAAATAGAATGCGCTCGCCTTGTTTTCTATCAGAAAGTGAACCAGTTTATTCAAATGCTTTAATCAACTTACGAAAATGTTTTACAGAGCGGAATCCGTATCTTAATACATGTAACCTTTTATATTGTGATACAGCGGCTACAGTCCAAGCTTATCGGGAGGAAGACGATCGATCGACTGCCCGATTGAAAAGTTATGGGGAGATAAGTAGATGGGGTAGCGCTCGCCAAACACAAACACCAATTGTGCTATCGAGAAATAACCAGATTCTTCTGGGAGCTTCTTTTTCCCCGCCTCCCGCTAGCATTCCAGAACTCTCTCAAAAACTCCAGGGCTATATACCAGGTGGCCCATACAAGCCATCCTTAGTTGAAGTTAGTTTACATTGGATAGCGTGAATGCCAAAGGGCTTGCCTAAGCGGAAATGCAAAGGAGACTCCATATCGATAGAGAAGAGAGCGCTAAATGGTAGTCCAACGCTTGAAGACGAACACTTTAACTATTATAATGGTCCCAGAGCTCACTGTAGAGAAAATGCCGCTATATGAGGGGTTCCGGGTTCGATTCAGGCTGAGATCAGAAAGTTGTCGTTAAACAAAAATATTTCACGATATGCCCAGAGTCTAGCGTTTCAATGTGAGAGTATCTATGTGTGAGGGGGGTTTGTTATCGGTTATTTAATAAGCAATTCGCTCATTAACAGGAATTCAGGATTGCCGCTTGACGCAAACCTGAGCACACGTGTTAAGTCATTTAGTTCCATGACGGTTAATCTACAATCAGTCTATATAGCGCCAATAGATGCCGTAAAATTAACAAGATTAAACAAAATTCTGTTTTTATTATATGTACCCTTAAAGGTTCCTTAGAATTAAATTATTTTCTATTAACAAACATATTCATAACACACATATGCAAAACACTCCGGCTTAGTGAGCAAATTGATGTAAGGGCCTCTCAGGCCCATATTCTACCTGGAACGTTCCATCATTCCTTAATATTATTTTTGTATGTAAAAAAAGAACGCATAAGACAAATGTCAAGTCTGAAAATGTTCATAACCCGGCCTTAGAATCCCAGGTGCATTTTGGCGCGACACCGCACGGATCGTAACCATATCTGCGTGCAGGCGACCACGCGATGCTCCTCAGTACGAAACTACCACCTAAACACCTGCAGACAGAGAACTATCTCAATGACCTTTCGTTTCGTACCTGCACTGCCCCTTTGTGCATCAGTGATGCGGCAACTTATTTTGCACCCATGTATGCGGAAACACAAAGCTGCAAACAGCGGCTTGTTTGGGCCACCTGGTATAAGTGAGCGTGCTCGCGAACTACGCAGAGAGTGGATTGTTCTTGATGCGACATAAAGTGCATAAGCGAGAGAGATTAGAGAGTCATTGTGTTCAACGCCCTAGTGAAAGCAGCGGAAGGAAGAAGAGGTTGCTTCGCAAGTATTTCATTTCGCCGCTACGTCGTGAGATAAAGTAAAGTGACGGTGAAAATTGAACTAAGTCATATTAGTGAAGCGAGAGTGAAAACTGAATAGATTAGTGAAGTTACGTTGAAAACTCCACAAGCTAACAATATCTTCTTAGCGCATATGGATACTGCTTATTGCACTCATAACAGCATTGGAGTCCAATACGAACTCGTAAAGATAAATCCATTATATCCTACAGCTGGCATCTGTGTGCTAAGCCACAATGTAAGCAGGACATAGCTATCATAGTAACCAAGTTGAAAGAAATGCACATCTAGAGCAGGCGTTCTCAATATTTTGCAGTACCGTAACATTGCACTCAACGCAGAATATTAATGCACCAGTAAGCAACGATCTCCGGCAACTGCCCAGTCTAACCATGGGTTTTTCGTGGTTTCCCCGGGTCGGCAGGTGAATGCTAAAGTGTTTTTTTTTCTCATTCATGGTTTCCTTTCTATCATTTCTCTGTCATTCTCCACTTTCAGGTGCGCTTCTAGGTTTCGTGGCGTATGACGGTACCGGACAGATGGCGCCAATGTATGCTGAATGGAAAGACTATTCCCCGTGGACACCACAGGGCTGCTTGATTGGTTGGTCGTTCTTTGCCCGCTCTCGCTGGCTCCAGCAGGGGGATGAGTCTGCGAGTTTGGAAATGTTGGGTGCTTCCGCGCGTCTCTGTAGCCTGTCTGTTTACGGCCTGTGGCCTAGGTAGTTCCTTTACTCATTGTTTCCTCCTGGGGGTGGTAGCCGCAGTAGATCTGTGTGGTGCGTGAGGTGTCCGTCTCCATTAAATCACCCCTACCTCTATCTCTAATAGTAAACAAATTTTAAGAGCAAACTACCTGAAGTGATATGAGTTCAAAATAAACATTTCTCTAAGTTTATAAAAACACTGGTGACTCGTTTAGTTATTTCTTGCATGTAACATTTTGGAATTATATATTTATTGTTGAAAAAACTTCAATTCATTTCTATTCAATGGATGTCCTCTGAAATGCCCTAAAATTAATTTTATTAAGGTTAAAATATGGTGAGTGTGGTATGTAATATCAAAATGAATTTGAAAACGTCTGGCGTTTACCGCAAAAATGCTAATCATGTTGGAAGTTTAGTGTCGTACCTGCATGAAGCCCTGATAGCTCATTTGGTTAGAGTGACGACAAATAGACCGTCTGTGGTATTGAATTGTTTCGTATGATTCCACTTTCCAACAGTAATGCAATTCGACTAAAATTTTCCCATTGTTGTCTGATCAAATATATTCAAAGTAGGTTTTATCATTTGAAATTAAACTTCAGCATTATTTTGCACAGTACCGCAAATATTTTTTGTAATAATGCAAAATTTGTTTCCGTTTAGTTATAGTGAAACTGTCAAATATTTGTTGTTTTTAAAGAAAATGTAAACGTTTTATTTGCTAAGATGTTTACGTAGGCCAAGCGAGATAGCAATTCGTTAACATGCGAGGCTCGCCTTCAGGAGGTCTCGGGTTCGACTCCCGTTTGACTTTAGGTTTTTCCTAATCGATATACGGTTGTTTTTCAACTCTGGGGTGTTTTCTCATCTATCAAGATTGCTTCTCCATCATTTGCTTTTCATTCCATTTCCTTCTCATGTTTCAAAAGTGCTTCTAGGAAAGTCGGCTCAAAAGAGATTATTATTATTATAATTATTATAATTTTTATTATAATTTTTATTAGTAGTAGTGTTAGTGGGCGGCGCCGTGCCCGAGTGGTTAGACCGCTCGCCTCCCACCGAGGCGGCCCGGGTTCAATCCCAGGGACCTGCATGTGGGATTTGTGGTGGACGAAGCGGCGTCTGGGCGGGTTTTCTCCGGGTTCTCCGGTTTCCCCCGCCATTCGCCATTCTCTCCTCCAACTGCTCCATCATCACCTTTCCTTTCATCCATTTCACCAACATTTCGTTTCATCTACATCCTTCATCCCATACCAGGCATTGGGGCTGATCACCCATCCTGAATGTTCTGTCTGATCCATGAGTGTCTGCTGTTCCATGACCAATCAAAAGACAGTATTAAACTCCCATAGTTAAGAAATGCGTAACAAAATTCCTGGAAATCTGGATTGATAACGAATTCTCATGGGAAACCCATATACTAAAATTAAGCGTCAAACTGAATGAATTATATTATGCTGTTCGTAAATTAAGGAATGTATGCTCCGAAGTAATACTAAAGATAGTGTATCACAGCTACGATGAGTCCCAAATTAGATATGGGGGGGTTCCTCTCCAAAATCAACACATATCCTCACAATCCAAAAAAGAATTTTAAAGGCAATTCTGAAGGTAGCCATAAGAACACCAAGTAGATACATATTCAATGAATATTCTGTTTTGCCTATCCCATGCCTATAAATTCTTGTAACCTTAAACTTCATTCGTAATAATATAACTATATTTCCAAAAGATCTGAGAATATCGTAACCACACAAGAAATCTCAATAAATTACACTTAGATATCCACAGGCTTACAAAAAGCCTAGCAAGCATTTCCCATCTGGGCATCTTAATGTATAACAAACTAGATACTTCAATAAAAAACTTAAATAAAGAATATTTTAAAGATATACTAAGAAAGCTACTTTTAAAAATGCAATATTTAGATATAAATGACTATTTAAATGATCCATGATTTCCGTAATATACATAATTAAAGTACATATATTATTTAATTTTTTACTTTCTCTACTAAGTATAGTAATTAGGGGAAGTATTGTATTCCACCCAAAAATTCGATAACGAGATTTCACCGGAAATACATGTTTTGAGATCCCCTGAATCCAAAAGAAGCATTTTTGGAAACATGTCCGTGTGTGTGTCTGTGTGTCTGTCTGTGAACAGCATAACTCAGAAACGAACAGTCGGATAAACACCAAACTTGGTATTTAGGTTCAGTATCTTCCAAGGATGTGACACGAAGGTTTTCAAGAAAATCCCCCTCCCCAGATTACCCTTTACATGGAAGATTTTTCGAAAAGTTGAATTTTCTCAAAAATAGCTCTAACTATTTTGATTAAAATAACATAGGTTTAAGATATTTTTATGACAAATAAAATGTATATCTTGAATTTTCTGGGAATGTCTCCAAAAGCATTCTTCATTGTGAACGACTTTTGCATAACTTATAAATCATAAGCAATAGACAAAATTTTACTACACAAAAAATGTAGATCGCGTTAAAATACACAATTTATGTCATATACATTTTTTTTGTTCAGTGAACCATTTTCGAGATATTCCCTTGTTATTCCCTTAAATTTTTCAATGCTTATTTTCTCAAATGGGAATTCGTTATTCATTTTTTGTCTTGGATATGCAAAGAGTATTACTCTGTGCAAAAGGGAATGGTGCTGCACCTAGCAACCAGCTATTAAGAGATATGTATGTGCTTAAAGGCTACTGTATTTCCAAATTGCCCTTATAAATATATTATCCCCTTACATCTACAACAAAATTAGCAATAAGATAGAGTCTGCAAACGTTTATCTCGATTAACATGAAGTAGATAGAGAATAAGCGTTTGTAAAAATAGTTTGTACAAGAGTAGAGAACGTCGTCTGAGTGTAACGCATCAGATTTTTTATGTGAAGAAACTAACATGTAATTATTTTAGTATTACTTGCTGTAATGTAAAATTTCTATATATCTCTTCCGGATGTGTCCGAAAAACAATGTAGGCTGTTTCCCAAAGGATGAAATAAATAAATAAAAGATAATAATAGTATCCACACGAATTCAAACTGTTAATATGTACAGATGATACACACAATTTAAATAAGCAAGTGACTTCAAAACAATCCTACATATTCTCCTTTAAACGGACAATTAGGCAAATTGGCTAAAAACTAATGTAAGTAAGTGGGCTAAATTAGACATATTTTGGGTAATTGCAACAGCAATAAACTTGAAATCTTTTGTGTGGAAGAATATTCTACAATTGCCCCAGAGATATCTGTGTGACCGTCATTCGTTTCTAAAACATGCCAAGTACAGGAACAAGATTCAACTTTCCCTGAATCACTGTATTAAGCAGATCGTGGGATTTACAATTCAATTGTTCTGCGCACGGTTCTATTTTTAGAAAAGGCGGACGCTCCTCGCGAAAGATGAGGCTTTTCAACATTAAATTCTCCAACCTTTTGTCCCCGAAAGATGCATGGGGACAGGGTGGGAGTTCGAGATAAGCCAATCTATAGTCGCTCTTCTCCCTTATTAGCTTAAATATTAATGTCGGTAGCTGCAGAAGATAAAAGATAATTGAATGAACACAAGACCGAGGATTTTGTGGTTAGGAACAATGGCCTCGGGTGGTTAAGATGGAATTTGGACCATGAATATAAGAAAACGTCGTCTTCTAAGCCCCCAAGGGATCGTATTACGCAATGGAAAACGCTGTTAATTCAGCTAGAACTTTGTAATTCTAGAATCCGGCAATGAATATTCTAGAATGTGTTTAATGCACCAAGATTTAAATGTATTTCCTAATGAAGGGCGTTTTTGGAGGATATAATAATGTATTCCGAAAAAATAAAACTTAGTTAAAGGCTTGCTAAAGTCGCATTAATTATTAAACTGTGTGTTCCAGTGCATTAATGCATCTGATAAAAATCTTTTTAAGGACGGATTAAATGCCCTATCCCTCCAATGTTAAATCTTCAAAATTCATGACCCATTATCTCAAAAAAATTTAATTTACTGTAATATTCACAGGATGTAGATGCATCCCTCTTAAGTTCACTAGTCTTCTTTTATCTAAGGTATAATTATCTCCATAGTTATACTATACTTTTATTAAACGTTTATCAGTTACTGCTTTTAAAATATAACCATGTTATGAGGCAGTATTTTTAACACTTAAACGACTTTAGTCAAATTATATAATAAAAATATAATAACAGCCCGTCTTAAAGCAATATGTGTATGTAACAATATAAAAAGTGTATATTACAGTCACTGTATATGTTTATATTATTGTATACATGTAATAATGTTATCTGAATGTATTACGTAATTTAATAATGTAGGAGTTGTGAGAAGAATAGGTTGAAAGTTGCTAACAATGAGGTAACATTGAGGTAGCCTTGAGGCAATAATGAATTAGAAGGTTTAATAATGTTACTAGTCATTCTTGGAGCAACAATAATGTAAATTTTGTGACAGTTTATAGAATAGTCAATCAACAACCAGAAAAAGCTTGAGTTAAATAAAAGTATTCTATTGGATTAGGATTAGCCAATCAAAAACTGAAATATAGCAAAATTTACAAATCTAGAAGTTACTTGCTTGTAGACGTTGCTCATAACTGGACGCGAGACACGTCCTAAAAAATGTAATACGTATTTCATGTGAGGAAATAGTTTAGGTGTTTAAAAAGTGCAAGTAATCAATAAAAGAATCTCACAGCTCTCTATATCAGTGAAGTGTTATTTAAATCGTGTCAAGCATTAATAAATGGAGTGAAGAAAAACTTAAAATCTGTGTAAGCCTACATTCTTGAGTCGCACCACAACCCTGCCAAGAGAAACATGTCTCTAACAATAATACTGACGCTGCCGAGGCAAACTTAAATATATAATATTTAAAGAAACAGTCAAAATTACAAAGTTAATATTTTTAAACCTACGAAACAAAGGCAACCAGGTACCATAAGTGCGGTTGTAAACTACTTCAAGTTCGGCTCCCCAACAGTCTAAATAAAATACTCCTTCTAAAATACTCCATTCTCAGTTATTAACACCAAAGCAGATCCACACTCTCCAGCTCGCTTACAAGCAAAGGTTGGGTTTTCTTGTATTATTGGATGCAGCATTGCTAATTTTATAACAAAGCAGAACTGTATAACTCGCGGACAGTACGCGTCACGATCATTTATAAATCAATATTCTGGAACATCATAAGTCGGCATGCATTATAAGTGGTCGTTCGTTATGTCACTGACAAGCCGTTGACGGGCTACCCAGTCTGTCATTGTCCACGCGCGTCTTATCCATATGATTGTGGTGGCGCCTGGTAAGTTGAGAGACTCGCATTCGGGGAGATCTCCCGTTCCAGTCCCGGGCCGAACAATCTGACTGAAAGTTTGTTTTCCTCGGTCACTAGGCGAATGCTGGGTTGGGTAATTTTATCCGCGAATTTTCCTATCAATCCTTTCATCACTACGTTTCATTTCTTTCAATTAAAGACGTCCATAAATAAATAAGTAAATGAATAATTAAATAACCGTCATTCCAGACATTGGGATGATCTCCCATCCTAGATATGTTTATGACCTAGAGTGGTAATCAGTTTAAGAGAAGAGAAGAGAGAGAGGGAGAGAGAGAGAGAGAGAGAAAGTGAAAGTTTGCTACATGTGGCAGAAATAGCTGTTACTATATTTGAATAGAAAGGATATGTATAATGCTTCCTTTACGAATAAAGAAATAGAACTGGCAGAACAAGTGTTTAAAATAATAAAAAGCATATAGGAGAATGTTGGCATGTTTACGTTTACAACTCTCCTAATGTTTACACTAATGAATCCAAAGATGATGATGTCTACACAACTGATTGTAAATCTGTGACCGGTAGTTTGCCACAATTGGGATTTACTCGTATATATGAGCCAACACCTGCCATTGCAGAGAAGGTTAAAGTAGTTAATTATTATTGGTTCCTAAACATCACAAAACAACGTTTATTCACACGTTTTTTTGGTGGAAAGTTACTGTACAGACGTTACCGCAATAGCATTCTTCATCCAAAGTGAAAAAACAATGCTCTCTCGTTTTTCCTGTAGTTACATCCTCACGACAGTATCCAACTTATCGGTAAAAATTGAGGCAATATTTTATATCATAACATGCTGTGAATCCCAGAGTGATTGTAGTGTAAATTAATATTATTGTATGTACAGGACTTTAGATGTTTGTTAGCCATAAGTATTGTTAGGGAATAAGTTTACACGGCCTAACTGAAACTGACAATAAAAGTGGGTAACAATAAACCGGGGGAGTGAGTTGTTTATCACTAAGAAGAGATAAACAAATGACGTCACGGTAGCGTGCCTTTTTTTAGAAATGGAGAGAATATCTTCCCTAGAGCATATATGTTAGTAGTAGTGATTGGCTGACCAAAACAGACGCTAAAGTGGACGCAATTTGGTAACCAATAGAGGCTATATTATAATGTTTATGCAATTCGAGGTGAAGGAGTATATATTCTCGAACCATTCGGCTTGGGCCGCCGAGGCTGAGGTCTGCCAATCCCTCACATCAAAAGCTTCCCCAAGTTAAGCAGCATTGGGCTTGGTCGCTAGCTGGATGAGTGACCATTTAGCAGCGACCCGCCCTGCTGCCAACTTGGATACCCCCATCCCATTACCTAATTTTCCCATCCTGCTTTGCTACCATTCCGGCCTGCCTGGCTTGGCGACCTTACAAACGTGGTCGCTAGTCCGCCCATGTGGGATCACCGAGAACCAGCCAATGGTAGCGCAGAAAACTGAACTCCGCCCAAGGCAAATTGACAATTATCAAAAGCTTGTGTATATCCTTTAAAAACCTTCTTTATCGCACAGGTAAAGCCGCATATGCGGCTGGGTACTGTGGCGATCACATTCCGCCCGGGTGAACCTGGGCGACCTGTTCTCGATTGCTGGATTACTGGATTGGAAGTGTCGCACAGTTCTGAAGAATCTCTCACGAGGTGCATGTCGCAGGGTTGGTTACAAAAATGTAAAGTACGCGAAGTAATTGGTGCGCGGCAACTAAAACGACTGTAGTTACATTCGGAAATATCACAGTTTCAGTCAGGCGTGTATAAAGGTTAAATATGTCAATTATTAATTAAGCGTGACGACAATAAAGGTCTAGATTCAGATTTTTTTATCAGTGTTATCTTTTAGCAACAACTCCTTTCCGTTTACACGCCCTGCTTAGAGACACGTGCTCGACTGAGTTAAAATAGCTAGCCGGAGGACAAAGAACCCAAATAAAAAAAATAATTAAACAATGAGCGACCAACAAATAAGATAACACAACCCACTGAGAACTGCGACAAAATCACACTAAGTGGCGATTGGAAAGCAAGGAATGTAAATATTTTTTTTCATGTTCTAAACCTGTTTCAGATATATGATATTTTTATTTGCCTCTCCTGAATGTTTGCTTGTTAGAGATCTTTGTTATGATCTTAAAACTTGATTCAGCTGTCTTCAATAGTTCCCCAAAAAACTGATCATTTATACCAGAAGATTTTCACAGAAAAACTGTTAAAAGTAAAAATAGAGAAAACAGACTTGCATTTATTTGTAAAGAAGAAAACCATATGGCTTGGAATCACATAAGCTTTCATATTTGACAGTAGAAACAATCCATAGAACGAAACTTCCCTAAAATATGAACTAAAGTGTTCACCTCTCACTCCAAAATTTGTAGGAGTCATGAGTGGTCTTTCTATAAAATTGCAGAATTCACAGTATAAAATGACAGATGCAGTCCCAGTTTAACATGAATTTAAAATATATGTATTGCGTCCACAATATAATATATTATTATTATTGTTATAATTATATATTAAGGAGGAAAATCCAATTCACAGGGCTGAACGATATATTAAACGTTCAATTTTTTGCTGGCTTTGGCCATTTAGTTTTAAACCCGATTGTACCTTCGTAGATTCTTCTACGAAGCAAAACACAAAAGATACATAATTTTGAATTTCAGCACTTCTGAACTGACAATTTATTTATTAGGAATACTTTTCAGAAATTGTGTCTTAAGGAACTTAATCCGGCTTTTCTATTTCTTCTTCTTCCCATTGGTTTACAATTCTTAAAATGGAATATATTCTCTCTATAGTCATTCTTTGAAGATGACTTATCCACTTAGTTTATGTTATTTACTTTTCTTCATTGAGATTGTGGACATACAATTCTTTTCTTATATATTTATTTATTTTATGATCTGTTCTCTTACATCGTGTCACTGTTGTTAAAATCTTCATTTCATTTACTTCGTGTCTCCTTTCATTATTCTCTGTCATTATCCATGCTTCACTCCCATACAGTTATTTTTGCACTGACTTTGTATTACAAAATGTTAATAAATCTTCTTATAGTAATAATTATAATAATTAAAGACTCCTACTCTTTAATTGAGCAGATGGTTTATGTGTTAAATTGTATCCTAAATATTTAAATTCTATTACCTTTTCCTATATAAGTACACAAAATATTTAGTGGAGGGCGATAAATTATAAAGATGTTTCCAAAAAAGTGGGAAAGAAACCTACATCATAAAATGCTAGTTTAAGCACACTGGTCTTATTAGTGCAATACAATAAAAATGCCTGAAGTTTTAGAAAAATAATAGAAATTTCTCTTCTTAGCACTAATGAATGGATTATTAAAGCGTAAATCAAACCTCAGTCAGGAGGGAAAAGTTTGTTTCAAAATCAGTACATGTTAATTATTGTTTGAATTCACTTGTAGGAAAACGTGTTGATTAATGAAGCACTGCAATAGAATGCTAAAACGCCTTTACTGATCTCCATCTAATCTAACAATTACCTTGTGTTGACTAACAGACCATGATCAACTGTTGTTCACAGTAGACCCATAGAAACTAATAAAGTGTTTTTCCCTCAAACTCGGCCACCGCTCGGCGCGGTCTACCGCCGAAATAAGTTCTATAATATCCCTGCAACCGCTTCGTGTATCAAGATATAGTTACAATTACAATGTTAATAAGTACATGCTTATCCTCCATCCACGCATTTCTAGCATCTCAGGAAATCTGCATTCACACTGGAGGGTTTAATATCCGAAATTGAATAAATTTATCGCCTGATGTTTTCCTTTAGTTCCCTCAATGTATGGGGATTTTATTTAATTATCGTTCCCAATGGATAAAAATTGCATAAGGTTAATTTAATAACTCTTACATGGCTAATAATTCCTGTATGTAGAAATTTGATTCAGTGAAACGATCTCAATTTATCACATACGAGGACGCTAGTAAACAATATGGTTGGGCAACGTGCCACGCCCTTTCTTATGACGGATTTGAGTGGGTTTCCCTGAAGATATCGTTCTAAATAGTTTGAAAGAAGATTACCTTCACAGATATATTTTAGAAGTGGATATCGAATATCCTACTCTGCTCCATTTACCTACATAACGATTTACCATTCCTACCCGAGTGCTTGAAACCAAAGGATTCCTCTACAAAGAAGTTAATTCCTCACCTCGGACCACGACGAAAGAATGTTGTCCATTATAGGTCCTTGAAATGTGTTTTCTCTCATGGACTACTGCTGACGAAAATCCATCACGCACTACGATTTCAACAATCACGATGGTGTGAACCTCACGTCAAATTTAATAACAAGCTACGGCAATATCTAGAAATCATTCCATTATTCTTTATTAATTACCCTATATTCAAGAATTTCCGAATAAAATTTAACGATTCATCAACCGTATACGCGGTAGTAGTGTCTTGTTAGGAAAATTGAACGTCTGGCAGCTGTTCAAAAATAATGTGAATAAGACATTTCCTGTATCTGTATTAATATTTGTTCAAAACATGTAGGTACTATTATTGTGCATGCATTTAGCACACCGATTTTCACGTCATGCAAGGGAATCTCGTGTGTAAAATCAGGTTTCTCCGTACTCCAGTATCTGTTATTTAGCAACGAAACAGGCCATATAAATGAAACAATGCTTCATGAAGGAAGGATATTAAGCGTCCGTCAATTACACTATCATTTCGCAAAATCCAAATACAGAAATTTACCCGACTTTGGAAGAATTTACTGTACTGGCGGCATGTTTCCATCATAGCTCAGTTGATTACAGCAACCAGACGGAAACAGGAAGATCCCTGCTATGGCATTGAAATTTTTAGTCTTATTCTATCCTTTCAACCTTTCTCTGCACACGGCGTGTGTGAAAAAACAATTACCATTGACTGACCTAATAGCTGGTCAAACTATGAAGCCCTGGACTTAAAGATTTACAATATACCAAGTCACACATTCAAGTATGTCGTCCCAAAATGAGTTTGAGATCTCTATGTGGTTTATCGGGGAAAATACTAGCGGGGAATTTAATGTCGAGCCGGAATATTTCCATGGTAGCTCAAATGGTTGGAGAAATCCCATGGAAACCGGAAGATGGTTTGCTCAAATTCCGGCTGTGACACTGAACTTTTTAGTCTAATTCTTCCTTTCTAAATAATATAATTATTGGCATCAAAGCGTTGCAGCACGGACTAACTAAACAAGAAAGAACCAGATGACCACACAGCTTTACAAGTGCAGTGTAGAAGAAAGAAGAAGAAGAAGGCCACATCCCAAAAAGGAGAGAAATAGAAATCAAAGCAACGCTACTATATATTTAACTGAATTTTTATTTTGGAGTCGTGCTGTTTAGACACACACATGAAGCTTTTTCTAAAAATGTTTTTTTTTATTATTAAGGTGACCTCTAAAGGCATATTTATAGTGATATATCAATATAATATTTGGGTGCAATGTAGTGCTTTCTACTACAGATAAATAGTGGAAAAAGGAAGAAGAGTTCTACAACATTATATTGGGTACTCTTTTCGGGGTTATGGTTGTCTAATGTGGCGTATATATGTGTATGTTGTCACGCCGGACACATTATTGCTTTGCTAGAGATAGTATTGTTGATGTAATTCTTTCGGCTTAGGTTTTGAATTTCGTCTGGCGTGGCATCTCTCCCCACCTCCTGGTCGGAGTTGAAGATGGGGGGAAGTAAGCGTTACTAGTTCTTTGTGTGATGTGTGGGGAGCGTGGCGTCACTTACTTCAACTCTAGTGTTTGGCATGGAAGGATGTGTGTGAATCGTGTGAATGCGACCTCGTGTGTGTAACATTTTCCTCAGTGTTTCTTTCAATGTTTTGTCTATGATGTAGAAGCACCGTGTTTAATATTCAGTAAACCACAGGTAATGTGATTAATATGAAAATCTGTGTATTTTTGTGATAATTATCCCACCCCTGCTCTGAAACTTGTAGTTAAGAACCTGGTCCTTGAGTTGCCTCTGATCTTACGTCCCCCCAATGTTTATGCAGGGGTAGCTATAGTTTAATATCTAGCTGCAAACCTTTTGGCCTCACCCAGGTATATAACAATATCGATATAATTTTTGGGTGGAATGCAATTCTTTATACTATAGATAAATAGTAGAAAAAGTAAGAAGGGTTTTACAAAATTATGCTGGGTACTCTTTTCGGAATTATGGCTGTCTGTAACTTAGAAGGCTTAAAAGGAGACCATTTACAAGATTTAGGATTGTAATGTGCTGGAACAAAACAATTTTAACAAAAGCAAACATTGAAAGCGTCCTGAGAATACTTTAATGTACGACTGGAGACCTGGGAGACCACTTCATTTATTTTTCATTGGGTTGAAGCAGCGGATGTTGCAGTGGGAATACAGGTGTTGCTGAACCTGGGAAACCGCATGTGGTCTAGTGCAGAGTGCCGGAGAAAACCAATCACAGCATGATGTGGTGTGCAGTTGGGCGGCATGGACTCGACAGCACCGAAATGTAAAGCTGTGCACATGCAGTAAGTTACTGTCGGTTGCTTTATTATTTAATAAATTATGTTTCACTTTCTCCACTACTTACCTATAGTAAGCAGAGAAAGAATTACACTCTACAGAAACTTTTTATACGGAGATTTCACCGATTTACATAACGGAGGCTTCCCGTACCCAAAAAACGCATTTTTAGAAAAAAGTTAATCTCTGTGGGTTTGCGAAGGGCATAACTCAAAATGTCGGATAAATACTAAACTTCCTGTTTAAATTTAGTGTTTTCCGAAGAACCCAAGGATTTTAAAGAAAATCCCCCATGTCAAACTACACTTTACATGGAATATTATTCGAAATGTTTTGTTTTTTCAAAAATGGCTTAAACAATTTTGATTAAAATACCATATATTTAAGATATTATATAACAAATGAAACGTTTATCTTGAATTTTCTCCAATAGCTTATGAAGTTCTCTCCATTCAAAAAGACCATCTTTGTGCGACAATTTTCAGGAGTGTCATGTTAAAATTGTCCATGAGTTGAATACATTTTATGCAATTTTAGCATTAAAGTCTAGGATTAACTCTAAGCTCTATATATTATGCCAAAATTCAATACTCTACAATTTAACTACCACAAATAAGACAAAGATAATGGCTTTTGAAGGGAAAAGTCCGGTCAGATCGAAAATAATAGTAAATAAAAACAAATTAGCACAATTATCCAACTTCAGTTTTAAATTTGACAAAGCAATTTAGAAGAAAGTAAACAAATTTAAAGCTATCTGAGGAACGATTGGAAGAACTTTAGTAAGAAAAACAAAAAACTAACGCAAATAAAATTCTATAAATTTATGGCTGAAATTAAATAGAGTTTTATTTATGGACGCCCTTTAACTACTATGGTCCTTATCGTCCCATTCTATATTGGGCGTGAAACACCGGTAATTTTGCTCAGAGGTCTCTTTATCAGGCTTGAGGTTCTTTTACGTGCCGTAAATCTACGACTCGGGACCACCGGCTTTACTTCCTTTCCGAAGGAAGCCATGCTACGGATTCTTACGACCGAAAAAATCCATCGTCCTCCGCCGGGTCTGAACCCGCGACCTCGGGAACTAGAGGCTAGCATGATAACCACTACACCACGGAGGACGAAAATTTATGGCTATGCCTAGTCTTGTCCGAATCATTGACCCCCCAAAAGAAAGATCACTAATACACATACACGTAACAGAGATAAAGTTCATGAGATATGTAAGGGGATAAAATAAGGAATGAAACAATAAGACCAGATGTAAAAATCTTGTCAGTTAATGATAAGATAGAAGAAAATAGAATGAAATGGAAGGATTGTGTTGACAGAATGATCGAAAATGCATTGCAAAAAATGAATTATTGGCCAATTAGAAAGAGAAATCAGGGTAGACCTCGTAAGAGGTAGATGAATGATAGAGATTGGAACAGGTGATTATAAGACCTAATCCTTGAAACGTGAAGAAGAAACTCTTAAGAAATAAATCATGGAATAATGCGGCATCCATAGACGTGAGAGCGTTGTTGTATGCTAGTGAATGAGGTGTTAGCTTCTCTACATGATTTTATTTGTTATTACCTGGCGTGTTGAAGCGATAAATAAGACGCCGCTTGAATACATTATCTTCTTGGGAGATACGTGAACAGTCGTTGCGGACTGGGAGTAGGCTATTAGTAATATGGTAAATAATTATATATTCATATCCTAATTATTATTTATTTAATAATGTGCTCCAAGACTTTTGCATCTTCATTTCTCAGAAAAAAAGGATATTCATTTGGTTTCGTTCTCTCTTGATGTTGCCGATTAGTTTTGGTTTAATAGCGTCATATATATAGTTATTTAGATATAAAATTCTTCTATGAGGCAACACTATCTCAACATCCAAGATACTTATAATCCAAAAAAAGGAACTGTGAGAATCATTTGTGGTGCTCAATCCCGAACACGCTGCAAACCACTGTTTTACTGAATTATGAATATTAACTTGGCCGGCAATGTTTATTCTGGACTGTCTTTTGTATGAATATTCCAAATTCAATACTTTGACTCTTTGCTCTACTGCACAGTGATTACAATATTCGCAATATCTTGAACGTTAACACACACACACACATATATATATATATATATATATATATATATATATATATATATATATATATATATATAAATTAGTAGTGTGCGACAATTCTAATACATGCGGTTGGCAATTGCTCAGAATTTTAGCCATCCGCCACCTGCTAGTTGTAGGTAAACACAAATGGCGACTCTTTTGGAAAACTGCTCTCGCGATGAAATCCGCTCCGTTGTTCGATTCCTGTGGGCGAAACATTTAACCGCGGTTAAAATTCACCGGCAGGTGAAGAGGATTATGGATAGATTGTAACGTCTCGTCAGGATGTCGCAGAATGGTGTCGAAAGTTTGCGGCCGGTAGAGAAACGTCACCGACGAGGATCGCAGTGGCCGACCCAGCACGGCATCAACATATTTGAACATATCTCTGGTGGAAGAGCTGATTAAGGACAACATGAGGATAACGTTACGGCATATGACGGTAGAATTCGGAATGTCATTCGGAAGCGTACGTCATATTGTTCACAATGTTCTGCAGGAGCAGAAAGTTTGTTCCGTTGAACGAACACAAAGAAAAGTGCATGTGTGTAAGTCTAACTTTTACAACGGTTCTCCACGAAAGGAAACAGTTTTATTCACCACATTGTCAGGATGACAAATATGTATCCACCACCACAGCCCCACCAGTAAGCGGTCGTCAATGGAGTTGAAAAATGTCTCCTCTCCAAAGACAAAGGCGTTTAAGATGACTCCATTTACCTGAAAGATGTTGGGACAGCGCAGGTATCATACTCGTGAGTTTTTGGAAAGAGAGCAGACAGTGACCGCTGACCTATACTGCGGGACCTTAACACGATTGCACGAAGCAATGAGGAGCAAACGGCCAGGACTTCTCATCGAGGGTGTCATCTTCCTTCACGAAAACGCGCCACCTCTTATAGCCCAAAGGACCACCAGGCTGTTGAAGCAGTTTCCGTGGTACATCTTCGATCACCCTCTCTACACCCAGGACCTCACTCCAAGCGACTTTCACCTTTTTCCTCACTTGAACGAGCACTTAGGAGGCCGACGATTCACTTACGACGAGGAAGTTGAGGCAGTATTTTTAACACTTAGATGATTTCAGTCTAATTATATAAAATATAAATTCAATAACTGCCTGCCTTAAAGTAATATGTGTATTTAACAATATATAAAAAGTGTACGTTACAGTCATTGTATATGTTTATATTATTGTATCCATGTGTAATAATGCTACGTGAATATATTACGTAATTTAATAATGTAGAAGCTGTGAGAATAATTAGTTAAAAGTTGCTAACAATGAGGTAACAATGTGGTAACCTTCAGGCAATAATGAGTTTGAATGTTTAATAAGCTACTAGTCATTATTGGAACAACAATAATGTAATTTTAGTGACAGTTTATAAAAATAGCCAATCAACAACCAGAAAAAGCTTTAGTTAAATGCAGGTATTCTATTGGAGTAGGATTAGCCAATCAGAGACAAGTTTAGACGGTTGAAATCAATTCAGTTGCCTGCAGACATTGCTCCTAGCTGGATGAGTTGCTTCTGCGAGATTTAATACGTATTCGTGTGAGACGAAGAAAAAGTTTACGTGTTAAAAGGTGTAATTAATTAATTAAAGAACCTCACAGCTCTCTCTATATCAGTGAGGTGTTATTTAAATCGTGTCAAGCATTAATAAAAGCAGTGAAGTAAAATTATAATCTGTGTAAGCCTACATTCTTGTCGCACCACAACCCTGTCAAGACATCCATCTCTCTAGCAATAATACTGACGCAGCTGAGGCAAACATAAATATATAATATTTAAGAAACATTCAAATTACAAAGTTAATATTTTTAAATATTTGGGGGCATAGGCCACCGGAAAGTACATTTGGGGCGAAGGCTCCCAAAACGTGGTGCAAACAACGTAAAAGATACTACCTACTTCAAGGTAAAACACTACGCACAGAGTGGCTGAACACCCAAGGACAGGATTTTTACCAGGATGGAATATTCAAACTCATCCCACGAAGCGACAAACGTTTAAACCGATATGGAGGCTATGTCGAAAAATATCCTAATGTAAGTTCTATCGGTTTGCTGTATTGGTTGCATGAAATAAAATGTTCGTGTTTCACTGCAGGCTTTGTAACCTTAGTTTCTGATCACCACTTGTATAATGCTGTGCTATTAAGTATAAGAAATTTGTCTACGCCTACATTGAAGAGACCTGTTCGCTCAACATTGCTGGCAAATCCACTATACGACCTTAAGGAATATTATCATATAAGGTATTAATGATTCTGATTTTTAATTCTAGTTTATATTGTGATAACTGTATCTGTACTCATATAGGAAAGAGGTTAATAAATGCTAAATAGTATCAGTAACGGTTGTTGTATTCAACATTGTAAGTGATTTCCATATATTGAATTACTATTTCGACAATATTATTTTGAAGTAATTTCTGTATAAATATTTATTGTGAGTAACAATAATGTACATAGAAAAACAGATTTTTGTATGAATTGTACACTCGAGTGCATGGAAACGTGCCCATAGGATCTCAGTGGTTTATGTTAGCAACGAATACTAAGCCGCCACTGCCACGCTCAGTCCCCCAACCCTACCTGGTTCTAGATTCCAAATAATGTTTCTCTTACTCCCCCCTTTTCTTCGACTACTTAGTCAGAAACCTACCTGTGTTCATAGTTAATTTTGTGTCCCAGAATTTTGACATCAAACCTATACGAGACGGACTCATCCAGGGGCTAGTATGTATGTCATTATAAAGCATTAAAATGGTTACGTGATCCTCCCCTTTCGTCGCTCACCTAGGCCTGAACTTGTTGGTAGGCTAATGCCTCTGCATCGGACTTGAATTCAAGCCAATAAGAGATTGGCTCTCTTAGGACTGGTGTGGAACATAGATGATAAGCAATTTTTGTCAACATTAAATACAGAGAAATACTATAAGAAACCAAAAGCATTTGCACCTTTCCACGAACTGGACTATAAATGACGTACTGATGGGAATCTCATCTTCTTAAGCAAAAGTTGCTTTCAGCACCCCGTTAGGGTGGAAGATGTCTCAACATATTTTTGTCAGAACCAAAGTGGATTTTATCAACAGTTTGAATTGGTTTCCATAGGAAGCGTATATATTTAGCTTGGGATTTAAGTCATTTCATTTAAAAGTATTAAAACTATGTTTAGTATATTTACTCAAGTTTTGTATAATTAATTTGAGTGAATCGATCCTGTTGAAACACATTAATTCATTTTGGACTGAAAGAAGCGTTGCATCCCATGGATACCTTAACAAAACTACTTCAAATACGTTCGTCGTCTTCCGTGGACTAGTGGTACCGTGCAAGCCTCCAGTTCCCGGCGGAGGGCGATGGATTTTTTCGGGCGTAAAAATCCTTAGCACGGCTTCTTTCGCAAGGGAAGTAAAGCCGGTGGTCCAGTGTCGTAGATGTACGGCACGTAAAAGAACCTCAAGCGAGATAAAGAGGCCTCTGAGCAAAATTACCGGTCTTTCACGCCCAATATAGAATGGGACGCTAAGAACCATAATAGTTAAAGAGCGTCCATAAATAAAACTCAATTTAATTTTAATCAAAGATGTTAACTATCTTATCCCAAAGTTTGTCGGTCTAATTTACGATAAACATCCATAGAAACAACCCGTATATAGTAATTAAGAACACTATGTACCAAGCATGGATAATATAAATATATTTCAGCAATAAGCTGGCATTATACATATATATATATATATATATATGTATATATCCTCAGAAAGTAGCATTAAGGCACTTCAGGTTTAAATTATTCATTAAAAATATATACTTTAATTATTTAAGTAATTATTTTAAATTTGATTTAATACAATTATTACTAAAAATACCACGTAAGGCATAAACTATAATAATTAATTCATAGCAGTACCCCTGGAGAAATTTCTCATAAAAGCATACATAGCGTAGAAATATAATATATAATTGCTAATATTATTAAAAATAACGAATTAATTATCTGTATGATAAAAGCAACCAGACATGCCGTTTATTTTAAATTATAACAAAAGACTAATTTTGTTCTGTCAAGCAACTAACATAAATGTTCAAAAGAGGAAGATGAATGTGCTAAATTAGTAGCTTATGCTACAAATAGATCAGTTTCATTATGGAAATTCTTTGCTGATAATGCTTTTAATTGTGTTTTTATTTAAAAAAAACAATTAAAACTGCTGCAAATCTGGAGAATCTTTTTTAAATTACATTATACAACCTTATACTACTTGAAGGCTGCAGTTATTAAACATTTAGGTGTCAGATCATTTAATTCTGTATTTGTAGGATACTGCGGAATTTTTATTCCAAATTTTAAATGCATAATTTAGTTAAACCCTATATATTATGTTAAAGCAATTCAGAGGTATGAGATATTTACCGACGGGGCATACCTCTCCAACTGGGTCTATTGACTACACCCCCCAGGAGGCAGGAATGAAGTGAAGGAGCCGCAGGAGGTCGCTGGTCTGCAGACACACGGGATTACAAAGACGCACGGAAGCCCCTATCATTTCCAGTTAGTAACATCCGCACTCGCCAGTAAAAGCGGAGTCCCGCGAGAGGGCGAGAAGCGGCCTTTACAGGCAGGCTAACGTGCTCTGTGTTGGCGGGGAGTAATCTTTCCAAAACGTAGCGACCATGCATCTCCCGTAGTACGGAACCCGGAGATACTGCCTGAAAGATGAAGTGATAGGAAATGAGGAAAAGCAGGCATCATTGTAAAATACACCACCCCAGCATTCGCCTAGGCGGCCAGAGGAAATCTACGAAAAAAACCAGGCCAGGGTGGGCGGCACCCGGGAATCGAACTCGGTACCTCCCTAATGAGCCATCCTGCTCTGTAAATTCAATGTTACTAATTTATTTATATTTAAAGTCGAATTCTGCTTAAGTCTCATATCATGCTTCAAAAACATATTAATAATGCACGCTAAGATGAAAGGTTTTTTAAATCTAAATTAACGAAAACACATTTTAAATAGCGTTTCCTAAAATTGCAAAGCTAAAGGAAGTGTAATAGGGAATACAAACCCATACCTCCAACCTCGTTTTCCTTATTCCTCAGAATGTCACATTTTATTACTCAAAATATCTGAAATAAAACGAAATTATGGGACTAATGTGACTAATGAAGGGTTAATTTGCCAATTGGTGCCCACTGTTTGTCATACATTAATAATTTAAAACACCTGTGGGAGATGTCAACAGTGAATTATGTTTTCATTGTATGTAATTACGGCTGAAAATAAAAACACGCCATCCAGCACCATTTTATTTTAATGCTGCAGTTTTTGAATACATAAACAATGTTTATTTGTATTCTATTATTACTGTTATTTCACCAGCAACAGAATGTTTTGAATTCCGCGATAAAACGTGGGAACAAACATGTTTTCTGGCGTAGCGTAAATTGGGAAGGGATGTAGCTTTATTGAAAAAGAACCAGGTCAGTGCGGTTTCATTACTAATATAGAGCAGCCGCTATCTTGGGTTGTAGGTGGCATTCTCTTTTTCTAGCCTGTGGGTCAAGGTTCGATTTTCTGTCACTCACACTCCGTGATTGAGGTTTTTACTGTCGGGATTTACTGGCTGTCTGATAAAGCTAGTGTCTGTAACTTTAAGAGAACTGCGTTTCCAACGTTTGGCTTCTATAAAGTAAGATATAGTACATAGGTTCCCTACTTAGGTAATGGTAGGGAAGTAAATATTATATAAGAAGGCTAAAAGAATGTTTGGAGTAGGGAGCTTGCTTTCATGAGGATTATGAAAGTATTGTGGTTGCAAATGCTGGAAACGTATACGAGATATAACGGCTGGCCCGTAGCTCAGTCTGGAGAACACTTGCTTACTATGCGAGGGGTTCCGTGTTCGATTCCTGCTGGGGGTAGGGATTTTTCTCTAGCCAAGATTATTCTCTATCCTCCCCAAAGTCTGGAATTGTGAATGAGAGTGTATGATCTAATGTATAAAGTCCACAGAAAAACTAGAAATTCAATGATGACCGAACGAGCTAATACCATTTCCGACAAGCAATATGTTTCAAAGGTAAAGAGGCCGCCGATACGAGCATTGCAGTTAAAGGCGGGATATAAATGGAAAAATAAAACAAATCTGATGTGATACATTCTCTGTGACTTTCTCTGACGTCTATATTTATTTGTAGTTACACAAACTATTCTTAATGAACCTTATTTTTCTATCTACTACGTTTTAATTCAAATAAACATTTTCAGAAATAGCTACAATACACATTTCGATATAGATACAAAGGGAACAGGGACAGCCAAACATTTAAGAAGTCGTCACTATATGCTAGCCTTAAAACTCCGTACTATTTGCATACAATTGCGAGAAATAACTGAAAATCGATTGGACTTAAAAAGAATGACAAGTATTGAACACTTATATAACCTTTAATAACGAATATTTATGAAACAACTAATGTCACAAAAACCTTATTTCAAATAAATTTCATGTTTTAAAAAGTTCTACGTTTATTTTGTGGTAACTTATCGCTTAACGTTTACTAGTTATGCAAGATTATACAAAATTCCTTCTGAACGAAGAGGACTTCCTAGAAATTTCTCCTCTTCCTCCCATTCCCAGAATATTAAACATATACGTTTTATTTGTAATGTAAATAGCTTTAATATATGACATTTTAATCAAAATCGTTAGAGCAATTTTTTAGATATTCAAAATTTTCGAAAAATGTTCCATGTAAAGGGTGGGAAATTTTCCTGAAGATCTTCGTGTCGCACCTTTGGAAGGTACTGTACCCAAATACTAAGTTTGGTATTTATCCGACGTTTGATGTTTGAGGTATACTGTTCATAGACACACGCAGAGGCGTTTTGTTACAAACGCGTTTTTTATTTTCTAATTCAGGAGACTGTAAAATTTGCACTGTAGCTTTAACCTATTGTACTCCTCTTATAACTACAGAGAATGTGTAAATGTGTAATGAAAGTTTATCTCTGGTAAGGTAGAATTAGTCAATGCCATACCCGGGATTTGAACCACGGATCTCTCGGATTCTTCTGTTTACTCTGGCCAACCGAACTACCATGGCACAAGCCGGTGGACATTAAATTCCCCAGCTGACTGATATTCACAATGAGCTCTCAGATTATATTGAGATGACATAGCTCAATGGCGACTTACAATGTTGCAAGTACTTTAAGTCCCGGACTTCGTAGTTTAACCAACTATTAAGACATTTAATACATGAAGTTTATCTCTATTAACAAGAATTAGACGAAAGGTTGTAATTTTGCAAGAATAATTTATAGATGAGTGAGTAAAATGTCATGTGAATGCAACACAAAGATATTTCTTTTTCATTATTGTTCTAAGTCCGTGATATTTAGTTCTTATAAGATTGAAATACTTTGGTGTTCCTCATTTATATTTTTTTAATTTCTCTACCACGTAAATAGTGGATAGAGAAGATATTGCATTCCATCAAAATTCGATACCGAGATTTCACGGAAATACATGTTTTCCGGTGAACTGAACTGGAAAAATTTAGAACATTGTGTGAATGTGTGTGTGTGTGTGTGTGTGTGTCCACGAAAGCCATAACTAAGAAGCGAAAAGTTGGTTGAATACCAAACTTGGTATTCAAATCAGTATATTCCAAGGATGCGATACAAGGATTTTCAAGAAAAAGCCCCGCCCCATACTACCCATAACATGGAAAAATGTTAAATTTTTATTTTCTCAATAAGGTCTCTAATTATTTCGATCAAAATGTCAAATGTTTAATACTTTGACGTCAGAAATACAACGTAAACCTTGAATGTTCCATGATTTTCCTTTGAACATCCTTTATTTGATTAAATATTCTATAATTTTGTATATTGAAGCGTTATAAATATTTCTGGTCTGGCCAAGAAAACAGAGAAATGCTTATGTTTTCAACATAGTGACCTTTTAAATCAATGTATTTAGTCCAATAGCTTACCAAATTTTGAATACCCTCAGCACAATAAGATTTGTCCAACTGTGCTAAATAAGCATGTGTCTTAGCCCCATTCTCATTATTTCATATGAACCTTCATCCACCCAGCCACTTCTTCAGGTCTGGAAACGAAATCTAATATTCGGAGTCAAATTTTCCAATTATGGTGGATCTGGAACCACTTAAAAGCCAAACTCGCGCACTTTAGTAGCGACAATCCTAGACGTAAGCTACATAATCGTGAATAAAGAGAATAGTATTTATATAAAGGTACAGAAATTTAGCATAAATAGCCTCCTCCAATTTGTCCAATATCTAAGCGTAAAGCCCTTTGGTGATGGTTTGCTGGAGTTGGTCTGTGGGAACCCCAAAAAACCGTAGCCATTGACGTTTCTGCAGATGGAACCATTTTTGCCTCTTTTTTTCGTGGCTCCCACTACTGTCTGCCTCAGTTTGCACTACTCTTTCGTCTCCGGCATGTAGTGATGAATTCATCTTTTAACTGCAGTTGCGAAACTTTGCACGGTTACAAATTTCCATTAAAAAGTATAAAAGCTTTTAGAAATATTCATTTGAATGTTTGGTTCATTGTTAACAAACGCTTCATCCATTGACAACAAAGCTTTCTTATGACCGACATTTTGTGAAAAATGTGGTGGACATGGTCTATCGGAGTCTTTTCAATATTAGACCACTCACTTACCTTCGATCGGCGATGACTGAGTGCAGAAATGTGAAATTTTGTCACAACCGCTTCGGTGTAGCGGTTTTTGAATGCCCTGAGCGCTTATCACCTTGAATGCGTGTGTGATCACGCTTAAATTCAATAGCTCATTTTTTAACCTTCGAAAACGAAGGGAAAGAACTATTTAAGGGGAAATTAAAAGTCCTATTCCACCAAAGTTAAATATACTAAATTCAAGAAATTATTCACACAATTATATTTCTAAAGCATGTAGATGCATGCCTTATAAAGGGTCTTTCAACAAGAGTGTGCTATCTTTAACATGTGATAGCTGCCGTTGTTATTGATTTACAACATTCATTTTTTCATGTGGTTACAGTTGTTATTGACAAATAGCCATAACACGTTACAGCATTCAGCAACGCGTAAAAATTGTGAAAATTTATTATCAAAATGGATCATCTGTTCGACAAACCTTCTGTGTATTGCATGAAGTTTACGGTGTGCATAATTATCCCTGCAAGAGAACGATTCGGCGTTTGATCGATATATTTGAAAGAAGTGGTTCTGTCAGCGATCAAAATATGCCTGTACGTAATCGACGTAAGCGCTCCAACAAAAACGTAGGTGCCGTTCGTGAGAGTGTACGCGAGAACGGAAACAAATCAATTGCTCGTCGAGCGCAAGAATTGGGGCTTTCGTCAACCACAACTTGGCGAATTCTGTATCTGGACTTGAATTTCACGATTACAAAATGGTGCTAAGTCAAGAACTAAAGCCCAACGGCCATTTGTTGCGCCGTGTATTCGCTGACTGGGCTATGGAGCAATTGGAATTTGACCCGGATTTGTTGTCGAAAAATCATCTTCAGCGACGAAGCCTACTTTTGGATGGATGGTTGTTAACAAACAAAATTGCCTGTATTGGAGCAATCACAATCAAATTAAGATTTAAAAATGACCACTTCATCCCCAAAAGGTTACTATGTGGTGTGGATTTTGGTAGTGCAATCATTGGTCCACATTTTCTCCAAGGTGAAGATGGAGAAGCTCTAACTGTCAATGTGGAAAGATACCGGCTCTTATAAGGAACTATTTTTGGCCTCAATTGGATGATATGGATCTCAGAAACATCCGGTTTCAGCAAGATGGTGCCACATGTCATACAATCAATCTTTTGAAGGAGAAGTTTAGAGGTTTCATCATTTCCTTTGGTGGGTTATGTTAAATCTCGAGTTTATCAAATGAACTTATGAATAACTTCACGCGTGTTATTCGCGAAGATGGACCTAATTTACGTTCTTCTGTCATTGAAAATTGGGTCAACCGTATACGCGCAACCCAACGAAGTCGCGGTGGTCACTTAACTGATGTTCTCTTTCACACATAATGATATTAATTATGTTCTAAAATAAAAAAGAAATGAACCTCTTTCGTTTATAGAATGTGTTTTATTTAAGTTCAAAGATAGGATAATCTTGTTGAAAGACCCTATAAATTCACTGATTTATTAGTATTTCATATTTGTTTATTAAGGAAGATAGGATTATTTTCTTAAGATTGCCTCTTTGGTTTAAAATTTATCAGCCATTGTTTTTTTAAAAAAACAACCTATCATGCTATTAACACCAAAGTAAATGCACAACAGAACTTAGAGATTGGTTTTATAATCCTAAAATGTATTCAGGTATTCTCAATAGTTTCTGAGAAAATCTTTACCAGAAAATGTTTTTCACAGAGGTTGTTCAAAGAAAAACTGGAGAAAACAAACGTGCATGTATCTGCAAGCAAACAAACCAAATAACTTGAGCACACAGAAACTCTCATACTCAACCGTAGTACGATTCTTTAGAGCAATATTTCCCCTAAAAGTTGGGCTAAACTATATATCTCTACTTCAAATTGCTTGTAAATATCTTTAATATATGGTATTTCTGTGTGAGTGCATAATTGGGTATGAAACAACAGTTATAGGATCATTTAAAAATGTCCTATAATGTAAGTATTGTGCTAAGATGATGTACATAGTATATAAAATTAAAGACAAGTTCCAACAAATAATAGTGTACAAAAATGTAATAATTAAAATTCTGGGCAATATTTTCATTTGGTGTCTCCCATTAATGTCTAAACAACTCCAACTGTATTCATTTTTTGGTTAAACCCTTCAAAACGAAATACATTGTTAATCTCTTATTTCAGTTTTATCCATTTTATAGAAAATATCAATACTAATTTGTTTATACGTTCGTCAGAAACAAGTGATTGCATTTACGTTCAGTACAGTCTGAGTTAGACCAAGAACTTTTATAACGTCCCTCGTAGCAAGGGAATCTTATCAGACAAAATCTCATCACAGGAGAAATACAGGTCTCATTAAAACACACAATTTGTGTCAAACGTTTTGTTAGCATTCCATCATTTAGCATATATGCTTAAAAGTGTATCATTCTTCCTTTTTACCCCCTTTTCTTGTCTTTTCGGAGCAGGGGTTTCTTACCACATGCTGTTCTCGCATATGGAAAATGTCTTCTTTAAGTTGAAAGAATTATTTGTTAAAAATCTGATGTGATATATTTACACGACTTTCTCTACCCTTATTTTTACTACAAATTTTGTTATAGCTACAAATGGAACAGCGATAGCCAAAATTATGTTTAAGAACTGTACGCTATATACTGGCCTTAAAATGCCATACAGTTTCAATGGAATGTCGAGAAACAAGTGAATTTTGACTTTAAGCGAACGACCTAGTAATGAACAATTAAAGCCATTAATAACAGATATCTCAGAAATGACTTATGCCACAAAAAACTTATTTAAAATAAAGTGAGGGTTCTAAAGAGATCTACATTTTTCGTCTATCGCTTAATGATTACCAGTTATACAAGATTATATAAAATTCATTCTGAATGAGAGGACTTCAAAGCTATTCCTAGGAAAATCAAGATTTTCATTTTATTTGTCATGTAAATATCTTTAATATACAGTATTTTAATAATATTGTTAGTCATTTTCAGAATATCAAAATTTTCGAAAAATGTTCCATGTAAAAGGTTGTTAGAAGGAACTGAACTTAAATACCAAGTTTGGTTAAGCTGTTCAGACACACAGAAGAACACACACGGACATTTTTCTAAAAATGTTTTTTTTTATTCAGGGGCTTCAAAACATGTATTTTCAGTGAAATCTCGGTATTGAATTTTTTAGTGGAATGCAATACCTTCTCTACCTCTATGTACGTTGTAGAGAAAGTAAAAATAACCGAGCAAATGTCTCCGCGGCAATGTGTATTCCGGAGTTCCTGAATGCGACTCCCGTCTACCCCCCAATCTGACTTCTGTTTTTTTGTGGTTTTCCCTGGTCGTTAGGGTGGTTTCTCATCTATTAGGATTTCATTTCTATCATTCTCTTTCATTCCGTTTTCTTCTCATCTATTAGGTCTGCTTCTAGGTTTCGTGGTGTATGCGGTGCCGAACCCCCGGCACGGGTGCCTGCTCAAAGGAAAGAGAATTTCCGGTGGACACAAAAGGCTGCTTTGTCAACGGGTCGTTCATCGTCCTGCATGGGACGTGTCTTAGAGGCTGGACCATTATTGACTTTCGCAATTTTCTGGGGAGTCTCTGCTTGCGACCTGTAGCCTCCTGTGGTTCCTAAATTTCATCCCTTCCCTCTGGCCCCAGTGCACGAGGTGTCCCCTTCGTTATATAAACTATCCCTTTAGGTAAAAATATATCCTGAGGGAGAATTACATTTTATACATATAGTAAAGTTAGTGCCAATGAACTAGCACACGCTGGAGGTGTGGACACATGCTTCACGCTAATGCTGCAAACAAGATCACGCTACAGACGCGACTTTGTTCGGCTCTGGCTCTGCAGTACTGAGTTGACAGTAATGTGATGTAGTTCAGTTATTGCCAGTTATTTTGTCCTGTCTTTAACCAAAAATAAATTTACGGTTCAGTATATATGTTTTACTACGCAGTGTGATTTATGGTTTGTATGTGTTAATTCAGCTCGTCAAGTGAAAATAGAGTTTACAGAAAGATTTCCAAGTGTAAACGTTCCAGACCGTACAATAATCCATACACTTTATAATCAATTTCAGACCATAAGAAGTATTTAGTCTAAGAAACCTAAAACACAGCGTAGCATTCTCACGAAGAAACATTAGACGACATAGAACATGGTTTGGAGGACCTCCAAATCGAGTAAGCAGTTGACGCCCCTACATGCGGGAATACAACTTTACCCCCCCCCCCATTTTAGAGAATTAACATACAGGAGGCGTGTTACTCCTTTTTTCAACAATAGTCTCCTACAGCTCATACGGCCAATATTTCGATGGGAACAATAAATTTGAAGACAGAATTTCTGGAAGTGTTTTGTGACCCCCTCGGTAATCACGACCTAATCCCCTGCGATTTCTATCTCTGGAATAAATTAAAACACAACGTGTACAAGACAAACCCACATACCCTGGAAAAATTAAAACAAAATATCGCCAAGAAATTCTGAGCATTTCTGAATGTGAACTACGGCAAGTGATGCATAGATTCCTAAAGAGGTGCCAAAAATGTATTGACCACTACGGTGGCCAATTTCAGCACCTCATTTCACAAAGTTGATATGTAAAGCGTTTAAAAGTAGTTTTATAAATTTTGTATGGATACATTGATGTCATTCTACGGGAGCCGCAGACGTATAATGTCTTAACGGATTGTTTCCAAATAATTGGATTGGACGAAGAGGACCTGTACCTTGGCCGACCCGTTCACTGGATCTGACCCCTTTAGGCTATTTTCTGTGGGAAAGGCTGAAAGACACTGTCTACAAGGATGTGCCAACTACACCAGGTGATATGAATTGACGTATTACTGCTGCCTGCTCTGAAATTTCCGCTGAAATGCTAGAACGTATGCAGCAGTCTTTCAATAGCCGACTGGAAGCGTGTATTGAAGCTGCCGGTGGTATATTGAACACAGCCTTTAAAGGGCCATGTTCTCTTTACTTGTAAGAATCCAGAGAAGTATTGTAATTCCCTTTAGTTTTTCTTTAGTTTGTGCTACCACAGGTTGTACAAGTGTCGGTGCGTAAAAGTTTCAAAATAAGATTTCTCGTATACCACTTCCACTAGAATCTTGTAACAAACGCCACTGACAATCCAATTTACCCTACCTTTATTCTGTTGATGTAAATAGGCATTGTTGCATTTAAAAATTTATGTTTGCTCAAAAAATACCTTTTCTCAGAGTTATTAAAATCTGTTTATAGGCTAAATGTAAGAGCGCCTGACTACCAAACAATGCTGTGAAATCTGCACATCAATAACACTTTCCATTTCCGAAGTATTTGTGGTGCAAGTTTTAGGTGATTCAACCTGTATACTTACGAAATGCAAGTGGAATTTACAATTCATTTTCACTCCAACCATAAAGCTCATATTTGAATGCAGACCCTTTTGGAATCCAAACGGATAAATAGGACACATAAAATCTATGAAGTTGTTTAACCTTTTGTTCTCTGTCACATTAAAATGCTATTACGTAAAAAATGAATATTCTTGTTTTGGCAGTAAGCTAAAATGGAAGCTCATACGCTTACCCACCACCCAGCTTAAACCCTGTGTATATTCAGCTAAATTGTCTTGCACTGTATCGGAAAAGCCAAGACAAATCTGCTCCTCATGCAGTCTATACCGAAGAATGGCGTATCTAGTTGTAGCGAATAAGGCAAACCTCACTCGCATTGTAACCGAAAATCCAAGACAAATATGTCCCTCATGCTGCCTCTAACAACCAATGTCGTATCTAGCTGTAAAGAATAAGCAAATTGTCTTGCACTTTAACGGCAAATCCAAGACAAATCTATTCCTCATGACCGTGCAGCCGGTTCTTAGTTCATTGGCTCTCCCAGTACAATAGTTATACAATGATTATATTTATCGTTGATATAGAAAGTCCTGTGAATGCATCATATTAGATGTGTTATACGTGAAATTCGTTTATTGGCCCAATAGACCCTTGCAAATCAGTCTTGAAGGAAACATAACTCGAAAGTAAACTGCAAAGTTAATACTTCCACAATGACTAAAGGTCTGCATTTCTTAGTATTTAGGCACTAGAAAAACCTTAATTTCCGAGTCTTAGTTTCAATAATGTGCTTAACTGGTTTCGTGACTGAACTGCAGATTTCTAGGCAAATTAGAGTCCAATATTTCTAATTAGTGTTGACGAAGGATATAGTATAGAACAGTGACATAGTATGTTGCTCTTGTTTGTTATTGACAGAAGCTTACTTCCCCTTCACACAAACGCTGTACATTGATCTGTGAACTGTAACTGGCGTCTAACATATCGCTTTGAGAAAATTTGGCTCTATGATGTTTTGGCAAGTTTCGTCATTTGTTACGTCCAACTGAAGCTTCATTGTTGCTCTAGTTATATTGGTATAACAATATCAGTGACTGAACAATTACAGGAACCTCTGGCACCGCTTGTATTTACTTATATGGCCATATAGCTGCTGAATAGGAATGGGGTCAGTATGGCAAAGAGCTGATAAAAATGACAAACATATGGAAAGTTGTCAAAAGAAGACTAAGAGACATCAACCGACAGGAAATAGAATCAAATTGTAAAATTAAACCTTCTCTAAGTCTAGCAAAGGAAATAAAATTTAACAGAGGTAAGCAGGCATACCTACTTAACCTAGGAAGAAGGAAAAATCAGGAATGGCATGGTTTAGACTGGGTGGGCTAGAGGACACAAAAAGATTGACGATTCTGGCAGGAGGATCTGCCCATTCTGTGATTTGGAAGAGGGCTGGGTACATATTTTGTCGGAATGCACTCAGTGGGAGAACCAGCGAACAATTAACTCAAAGAAAGTTCTTAAGTCCGCCAAGAAAGAGGTTGGCATGTTGGCATCTACTTGCTGACCACAGGAACTGGCAAAACAGGGACAACATCTTGGCTAAAGTGCGTGAAGTTAGGTTAAATTTGTTCGGTTAGTCAAAGGTAATTTTAGTTTTTCTTGTTCTTGTTTATTTTGTCACCATACCTTGCATTTTAAATATGCATGTACGGTCAATAACCCATGCACTAAATACTTGTGTAATAACTTCAATAATTTGAAACCAATAAAGATACACTATCTATCTAGTTACACATATAAACAATGGTTACAAACAGTTCTACATTATTATTTTATTTTAAAGGAAATTGAGGGCAATGAATGCATTATGCACTACGATCAGGTCATCTAGTGTGCTTCCCTTCATTTAACTCCCCAAGATCTTCGTTTGCTCCGCAAAGACTACAATGCTCTTAGTAGGAACTTCTTGAAATCCTTACAATTGCATGATTTCCTGATTAAATTATTTAACCCTAAGAACTGTGGGAGCTTCACAGTCACATAACAAATGACACTCTGTTTCATTTGCTCTCACGCATCTTCTACGCATTTGATTGACTGCTTTGCAGAGATGGCCATGCAATTGACAATGCCCTGTTGACAGATCACTGTCCGCTGTAGTGCAGTTCCACTCATCTTAAGTATTCATTGTGTAATGCTTTATATTATCTCATTAATAGGATCCTTGGAGCGCTTGTGTCCTGATAAAGACTCCCAGTACTCACTGTATGTTTTTCCTGATCAATTCCCGGATTACCTCCCGAACTAGTCCATATGATAGTCCGAGTCTAGGTTTAGGATCTACAAAAGGATCTTCTGCCCCTTTCTTTGCCAAATCATTGTTTCCTTCATTTCCATGGATTCCTCTGTGCCCAGGCACCCACACAAACCCCAATGAATTGTGCAGGGTCAATGCCGTTTGAGCCTTCATACATTCAAATAGTTAACTGAATGAAGTTGCAAATTCCCGGTAACAATACTGCTATTCCTCCCCTACTATGGGTAGTAGTTTCCTTTTGTTTTCTTTGGTTTATTTCAGGAAGCTATGGGCGAAGATAACTTAAAATGGGAGAATATATGAGACTACATTTGTAATGTTGAATACCTGCCCTTTATATGCATATAATATTTGTACTATACAATTTAGATATAGTATTTAATTTGTAGTAATTATATCCCTGAATATTGCAGCAACAGCGATAATGAGTGACTTCTCTATGGTGGAGTGGTCAGCGATCTGCCTTCTCTACCCAAAGGACCCGGACTCGATTAGGGGCTGGGCGGGGAGAATTTTCTTTAATTAGAATCTTTCCTTAGCTTCCGCAGAATATATAAGTATGTATTTGGGAGTGAATGTGAGTGTGTTTTATGATTGGAAATTATTAAAATGTATGCGTCAAAGAACTCACAGTAAACGAGTTATTTCTCAAGTCAAAGCCGCCGATTGACCATAGAAACTAAAGGGCGCCATACAAATCACAGGAAAAAAGGATTTCATAGATTTCATGAAAATGTATATTTAATTCAGAAAACCTTCAAAACAGCTACAAGTATATGTATCATATTTACTGAATCCCAAGACAATAAACCTTTCCCCTTTTATAGATTCTCTTTCGCTGTCAATGCCGTAAACGAACCTTTAACATTTTCAAAGAAGCTCAGAAAATGTTCCAATAAAGACTTTTGTCAGCTGCCTAACTTGACCTTTTAATAATAAGGTATAATTTATTAAATGCGAAATACATGTTTCGATTTATACATTGTTACTACTAGAATTTTAGGAAGCTATATATCATTACAATGTGTCGTACTTTAAACTGAGTAATCACTAAGACATCCTGCGTGAACTGATGTGCATCTCGCCCAAAGTTTAAGAATCTCGATGGTTCTACGAAGTTGACAGAACTATAGCGAGTTTCCTTTGACTTCAATGGCCAGCTCAGTCCAAAATTTGTTGTGGGCTAGCTTGCGCACTCTATGTTCTGATTTCCGACTTCTTACCTCTTACGACTGCCCTCTGAATTTGTTAAATGAGCAGGTTGGGTAGAAATTGGTTTGGCGAGGTCACGTGGTGTGCACTCCGGTTAGTAAGTAGAGTCCGTTCATAGGCTGGATACCAGAAACCAGTCAGGGGTCTTCTGGGATGGAATTATAACTTTATTTAGAATGATCTCAGTTCTGCTCTTGGTTCAGAATGGCAAAGTTTTGTTCCAGTTCTGGATGTCTGTAGGAAGTTCTTTGGAAAGAGTAGTCTGTGTTGTAAGGTGCTGGGAGGTGTCACTTGTTGTGGCGTGAGGAGTGGGTAGGTTTTCCCAGTTTGGCATGTATTATCTCGGATCTGGGTTACCTGTAGCGTGGAGTCGCTGTTTGCATTACTCGTTCTCTGATTTCAGCAAAGAAGGTAGCCTGGTTGATTGTACAGAAATGACGATGTCTGTGTTGTCCAGGAAAATAATCTACTGAATAGTGCGTCGTAATTAGCTAAAGTGATAGTGGCTGTGTTTGTTTTGATGTTGGTTAGCAGTTTTTTTCCACAGCCCAAAATCGTGTACCATTAAATGGAGTTATTGTGTCAGTGCCTGGAGATCGGATTTTACGTGTGTTAATGGAGACCTGCAAGTCCTAAAGGAGCTGTCAAATGTATCATGGGGCGAAGTTTTTGGGCCCCAGGGTAAGGTAGAAGTGGCAACAAATCCTAAGGAGGTTTGCGCTGCGTAGTCTGAAGGATAGGCTGTCCTACTGATGCTGAAGCTGACGCAGTCTCAATTGTAACGATGTGGTAGGCTCAGAAGTGATGTTAGGAGATTGGGTGCGAGCAGATATAGTGATTACGCGGCAGTGTAGCGGGCAGCATACCTGCCAGATGAAATGCTCCCTCCTGTAGCAGGTGGCGTAAAACCGTCACCGACGCGTTAAGTCCTGCCTATGCAGGCGGAAGTGAGGTTTGGTGAATCTCAGCAGTGACAGCCTGGCGGTATAACCGGAAACAGAATTACGATGGTTCCTGAGGAACTGGTTGGGAGCTAGGCGTGTGGCTGCGGAGTCGCCGGAGGTTTAGAGATGACGATAGCAGCGTTTGTTTTAGGAGTCGAGGCGACGTTCGTAACAGCGACTGTAGCTGCATCTGCCGAAGCAGGTAACACAGTGGAGCGTCTGCGGTGAATCTTTGGATTCTCTTCAGAATCCAAAACTCAACATCGTGAGCTCTTAAGAGGTCATCCTTTACGTACCTACTCAGAATGCGGAAAACGGTGTGCGGGCACGTTGTATATCTTGAATTCCTTTGTCAATAGGTTGTTAGGTTCTCTTCATTCTAAATTATTTTTGCATTATTGGTAAACCTTAAGGAAGAGACATATATAGTACACAAAAACATATGTTCCTCTAAAAGCATGCAATTTATGTTAAATACATTTTTGTGGCACATTCACTTTCCGATCATACAAAGAGTATGGAATTTTAAAACCCGCACCGCTTTTTAAAGTTAGACTATTGCTTCAGCCTACGGTATTCCTCTTATACATAAAATGATATATGTAAATCATATCTGCTTATTTGGATTATCGTGAAATGGAACAAATAAGCCTTGCACACTCTCTCTCTACTTGCCTTGTATTCAATGACGTTATCTAAATAGGACTACAAAAACTACCAAGATTATTTTAACCATGGCTAAGAGGTAACAGCAAGACCGATATCAGGTACCAGGAATGCCCTCCAAGCACTTGCTGAGAAACAGACGAAGTCTTGTATTCTGAATTTATTTAACAAAACTTTTCAAATGCAGCGTGAATTACGAAGTTATCAGTCTCACATACTTAATAATAGTAGTATGTCGTTATGTAAGTTTGGTGATTAGAAAAGCAGAATACCATAATATAATTATGCGAAATTGCAAACCCTTTTAACTGTGTACCCCAAGTTCTCCATCTTACCTTGGTCATGAAACAATGAACACTAGTATGATAAATCTCGTGAGGTCGTAAATCAGTAAATTATAAAAGAGCATAAATTAGATTTTAAAAACATTAATAATCAACAATTAAAATTAAAAGTAATAATATTAATAAGCAGTAAAAATTAACAAATTTACGTAAACTGCCAACAAATTGACAATTACGTAAATCTTATCGAAACAATAGTTATTTAAAATCGTTAAGATAATCTAAAACAACTAACTCAATCCGGAAATTACATACGTTAAACTCAAATGTCCAGCCTACCATTATAACTATTAAAGTTAAAAACATAAATTTTGTCTCTGGCTTCGCAAAGAATTCCCTTTAATAGAAAACGGCAGGTTTACCAACAAATAACAACGGAATGTCCCAGCGAAAATTCCGGTCAGTAATCCTCTAGGAAAATACAACTTTACCAGCTTACTAAGCCATTCGGAAACTCACCAAACTCAAGATGTATCCCCTAGCAGTGGCAAAGAAGGAACTGTCGACCGGCCGTAAAAAATCAAATTACCAAGAAAACAATGCCACTTGACGGTATCTACTAGTCATTTAAAGTTCGCGAAACATCTGGTGTGCGATTTGTAACAATGGCTTTTAGAATGGTTATAAAAATTAAAATTGCGCTAGTCGTCGCGCCTCCATACTTCGAAGACTGCGCTGTTGGTTGCAGTCCCGGGTTCGATGCCCGCGCGGGTTGGAGTCGAACGCGGTGTAGTGGTAGATACAAGAAAAGTAATGGTAAAATTCACTGTACCTTTATGTTCTCCATCCGACGTGGCTTCATCTTGTTGCTCTGGCTGGTTGATTTTATTGTACGGTAATTCTCGCCCTGGCTATTTGGTTCTCGGCGGAGATGTCTGCATGGACTTTGCCCATCAGGATTGCTAATAAGCTCGTCGATCTCCGTAGTGGTACAAAGGAGCTCAGAGGTGAATTCATTACTCATCATAATGTTTAGATAACTGCAATGCATTGTCACTTCTCACTTTAAAAACACTGAATAATGTTCATGTTCACTTATCACTATATCTAGAACTCGGAAATCACCGATGCATTGTTAATTAATATGCGATTAGTCACATTTACACTTCCGCACAAAAGAACACCATTTGCGCGCCAACTTTGTCTTCCGGAGTAGCGTGGATTCCTCGTCTGTACCCACAAGTCAACTCCGCGATTTTGGGCTAAATCTCGACTGTTTAAGGACCACGATCCCCCGCTTAAAATTTTAGAATCTGATTTCTCATTGGAGGAATTTTCACGGTTCTCTCAGCGTGGCTAAATATTATTTAATGCATATATATTCTTATTGGCTAGTTTGTTATATATCACGTGACATTTTCGTGGGCTTCTCTTGGTAATTTTCCGTTCTGGTTACCCTTCCCTCACTCCATACTTCCGGAACGGAGACAAATAGTCATAAAACCTTACCTTAGACCAACACAAAATATCCCGGTTTCCTCTGCACATTCGAATAGCATATTTTTTTACAAACGGCAGGGTTTAAGACATTCTAAACTAAACTTATATATATATATATATATATATATATATATATATATAAGACAAACATTACATTATACAAAAATGTATATTTACACGATGTTCACATTATACACACATATCATTCATATATCAAATTAAACACTAAATAAATTAACACGTTATAAAATTAATTCGGCCTATTCAGTCTCAAAGTATAGTCTGTGAAGAAAGTGATGTCAATGTAGTATTGCAGATATTTTACTGTTGACGATGTTATGAAGTTTTAAATAGGCATTACCAAAACAGACATTTTCGCTTCAAAGCAATCAAATAAGACTTGTCTGACAACTCCGTTACTTTCAGCGAAGTACTCTGGGACACCTTATATAATGCCAAAACAAAAATACTTCCTGTGAAATGGAATAAAACAAGAGGAGTGTGAAATCGGGATCCAACAACCATGGAAGCAAGACAATGCTGACGGTTCATGTTTGAAGCTTTCTCAGCATTTACCGCCCCAATCTCTGTTAATGTAATTATTATTCGTTCTTTATGCACGTGTCTCTTATCTTCTCCGCACGAACACGTTTGCTAACGATCCGCTGCACTGTACCGACTCGTTCTTGTCGTTACCTTTCTGCAGTGCTTACATGTTGAACATACAGAAACTTATGACCAGACATGCCTAGACTAACCTCATTGCCCGAAATCGATGATACACTTTGATACAAAGCAAGTGTATAAGTATGGTCAAAACTAAATCCGCAAGCTTTTAATTGAATCTCTAATGGCTATAGAACTATCATGTCCCAAATATTAATAGTGTCAGTTATAAAGGCAATTTCCGTGCAGTAACATTGAAGTGGTTATTATCTTTACGTTGTTTGCACCATGCTTTGTGCGTCAATTTGAAGTAGTTTGTATTGAATGAGTTGTATTATATTTCAACTGTTGGGGAGCCGAACTTGAAGTAGTTGCAACCGCACGTATGGTAAAAAGTTTCCGGTAGCCTTCGCCTCAAATGTACTTTCAGGTGGCCTTTGCCCCAAGTTTAAAAATATTAACTTTGTAATTAAACTGTTTCTTTAGATATTTAATATTTATGTTTGCCTCGGTTGCGTCAGTATTTATTTTAGAGACATGGATGCCTTGAAGGAAACATAACTCGAAAGTAAACTGCAAAGTTAATACTTCCACAATGACTAAAGGTCTGCATTTCTTAGTATTTAGGCACTAGAAAAACCTTGGCAGGGTTGTGATGCAACAAGAATATAGGCTTACACAGATTATAATTTTACTTCACTCCTTTTATTAATGCTTGATACGATTTTAAAGAACACTTCACTGATATAGAGCTGTGACATTCTTTTATTAATTACTTGTACTTTTCACACTAAACTTATTTTTGTTTCACACGAATACATATTATATTCCTTGAGGACACTTTTTGTGCCTGGTTAGTAACGCTGTCTGCAGGCAACTGACAACTGAATTTGTAAATGTTTCTCCTTTTCAGTTTCTGATTTGCTAATGCTACTCCAATAGAATACCTTCATTTAACTAAAGCTTTTTATGGTTGTTGATTGGCTATTTTATAAACTGTCACTAAAATTATATTATTGTTGCTCCAGTAATGACTAGTAGCATTGTTAAACATTCTTATTCATTATTGCCTCAAGGTTACCTCATTGTTACCTCTTTTTTAGCAACTTTTGACCTATTTCTCACAGCCCCTACAATATTAAATTACGTAATACACTCACATAACATTATTGAACATGTATACAATAATACAAGCATATGAAATATACATACATTTTATAAATTATTACATACACATATTGCTTCAAGGCGAGCTGTTATTTAATTTATATATTATAATTTGACTGAAACTATTTAAGTGTTAAAAAAACACTGCCTCAACATCAGGCGACTTGTTCCACAATAACGTGTGAGGCTCGAATTCAGTAGTTCAATTCCCGTTAACTGCCCCCCTGACCTTGTGTTTTTCGTAATTTTCCCTGATCGATGCGCTAATGCTGCGTGGTTTCACGACTTCTTCTTCCCATACCGTTTCCTTCTCGCATTTTAGGTGTGCTTCCAGGATTCGTTGCGTGAGGAAATGCCGGAGGAGTGGCTTAGATGCCTACTCCAAAGAAAGAGTATTCCACTTTTATACCAGGATCGTCTCGGCCACTATTACCGGTTACGGCAGTAGGTCGGATCTTTATGATAACAAATGTAAGGGATTTCTGCGCGTATCTGTGCCTTTAGTCCCTTCTCACCCATACCTCTCTGGGAGGGTAGTCACAATAGATATGTAGATGTCGCGGTGTGCGAGGTGCCTTCCTCCTCTGCATTATCGTATATGTACAGCTATAAATTCTATAACTCGCAGAGATACACCGTGTTATTTAATTATCTATGGGTTAAATGTCCTAGCGCCTCTTTATATGCAAGGCTTTACTTATTTATTCATGGAATCTTGAGTGTCACAATGAAGTGAGCTTATTTTTTTGAGCCAGACTTGTTAATTCGCCTGAGTAGACCATACTTTCTGTTTAATTTGTTAATGGAATCTTGAATGATATAGTGATATAAGCCTATGTTTTTAAGCCAGACGTATTAATTCTTCTGAAGAACGCGTAGTTCCTGGATAATTATTAATGGAATCTTGAATTGCAAGTACTTAAATTGTCATCTTAATACGAGCTGAGGCAAATTAATTGCGCAGTAACACTGACAACCAGATAAGCTATTCCCTGGGTCAGTAAGTCCGGTTTCATCCCTAGAAAAGAATTTTCTAATTAGCATGTTATGGGTTCTACTGCTGAAAACGGTATGGTATACTTCACTGCTGGCGAGATTTATCTCTGAGGTTTGGTATATTAACCTTCACAACAATTGTGCGATATGATATTTATTGGCTCTCCTTTTAATGATTTGTTTTTATGGCTGTGTTCCCTTTTATCTTTTATTTTAGGTTACGAATACGAGTATATATTTGGCCATTCACTCCATGCATTGCCAGATGAACATCGGGTTTATCCAATTTACACTCGCTGAAAGACAATAGTTGATATGTTATGTAATACTCATCAATAATAATATAAGCGTGTGTCTCAAATGGCAACAGAAAGTGTTTCATACAAAACCTGTAAGTCAGACCCAGCGAGTCGGCTCCAGTAGTCACTGATTTTGGGAGCAATTGCTAGTCTATTTCTTCAGAATGAAATGCCTTCCTTCTAAGCTCCATTATTCAATAGATCTGTCCTTCTTGTGACAGTTCGATAGATTACAACAGTATTGCTTAAATTGGCTTTTTGGCTTTTGACTGATCCCGAGACATACAGACATTTGACTTGTGCTTGCTGAGCATCAATAAATGAACTCATCAGAAGAAAAAAAATGTTCTAATTTTTTTATGGAAGTTATCTATCGCTTTAAAGGCAAATGTGATGCCAGTATACTGGAATTCAGCATATTTAACTAAAATCGGTGGTTCCCAAATATCTCCTTTCTCAGAAGAAAGCCATAGTACATGATCTGACAAATTATTATTATTAGTAGTAGTGGTAGTGGTAATATGCCAAAATTAGTCTTCGGTCATAAATTATCTTAAAATAAATATGAACTCTAGTTAAACACAAAATTATACTTTAAATACACATAATTACTCAAATATAAAGTATCTTTCTCCATTGACAGTTAGAGCTTCTCAATCTTCATCTTGGAAAAAATATGGACCAATGATTCCACCATACCAAACTCCACACCACAAAGTAACCTTTTGAGGATGATGTGGTCCTTCTTGAATCTGCATTGGATTGTGGTTACTCCAATAGCGGCAATTTTGTTTTTTAACATAAAAATCCATCCATTCAAAAATGGGCTTCGTCGCTGAAGATGATTTTTCGGCAAAAATCCGGGTCAGCTTCCAATTCCTCCATAGCCCAGTCAGCGAATACACGGCGCAATCTATGGTCGTTGGGCTTTAGCTCTGAGTTAACACCATTTTTAAGCGTGAAACTTTAAGTCCAGATGCAGAATTCGCCAAATTGTGGTCGGCAAAAGCCCCAATTCTTGCGCTCGATGAGCAATTGATTTGTTTCCGTTCTCGCGTACACTCTCACGAACAGCGCCTGTGTTTTCGTTGCAGCGCTTACGTCGATTACGTACAGGCGTTCCTTGATCGCTGACAGAACCACTTCTTTCAAATATATCGATCAAGCGCCGAATCGTTCTCTCGAATGGACCATTATGCACACCGTAAACTTCACGCAATACACAGAAGGGTTTGGCGTACAGATGATCTATTTTGATAATAAATTTTCACAATTTCTACGCGTTACTGAATGCTGTAACGTTCCATGGCTATTTGACAATAACAACTGTAACCACATGAAAAAAGGACTGCTGTAACTCAATAACAACGGCAGCTATTGCATGTTAAAGATAGCACACTCTTGTTGAAAGACCTTATAGATATTGATAACTCATTGGTCAGATTCGATCTACAGCACAAACATCCCTACACATTTCCGTGGTTTTAATGACTTCATCAAGTATATAATTTTAGTTCTGTTGTTACAAACAAGAATTTTGACTATTAGTTTGTTTAGTTTAGTACTTGTTAGTAAGATAGTACTTAATAGCAAAACCGTTTCAAGAACGAGAAAGATGTGTTCCTATACATTGGAATACACATTTATTTTAACTGTTATAGAGGTGAATGTTAACATTTAATTTGCTGTTATTTAAACTTTATTTTGGTTTGGACTTTAGTTTTAAACCAGCAGCTTCTAGGTGTTGCTTATTTTTCGCATTTTAGTTTACGTTGAGTATTAGTTGTGCACTTTAATTTCTCTATCACATACCTAGAAGATAGAGAAAGTATTTCTTTATAATCAAAAATTCGCTCTTAAGATTTTACTAAAACTACACGCGCATGTATGTCTGTGTGTTTCTCCTAAACATTGTAACTCAAAATCGGAAAGTTGGATAAATACCAAACTTTGTATTTAAGTTTAGTATCTGCCAAGAAGATTTTCAAGAAAATCCCTTCTAATCAAAATTATGTTTCACTTGATAAAACGTTCTACATTCTTATTTCCTTAAAACTGACTTTAATTAATATATTTATACGCCCAATATTTAAGATACATACACAATAAAATGTATTTACTGAGCTTTCTGGAAAGTCCGTTTTCTGAAGCCCTCTTTATTTGGAAGGTATTTTGTATATTTTTATATAACGGATAAACCACAAGAAATAAGACTATTCATCATCTTCTTCTTCTTTCTCCGTTTAACCTCCTCGTTGTTAGGGCTTACAACCCCCAGGCCTGGGGTCAGACGCTTGTCGCGGAGCACAGACTATGGATCAGAAAGAACAATGAGGATTGGTCATCAGCTCTATGCCTGGTATGAGACCGAAGAAGGAGATGATATGAAATGGTGGTGAGATAAATGAAAGGAACGGTTATGGTGGGGCAGTTGGTGTAATGAATCGAATGGTAAACTGGAGAACCAAGAGAAAATCCCCCAGATGCCTCGAGGTATCTGTTATTACATATTTTGAATTTTTCAATACCTTTATAACCCTTTAAAGTACTAACACAATCACTTGTTTATCTCAATGACACGGAAAGAGTATGGAATTTTAAGTCCAGTGTATAATGAAAGTTTTTAAACACTTAGCTATCGCTATTCCCTTTGAACCTATAACGATATCTGTAATTAAATGATTCATACAAACGTTTATACCAATTAACTTGAAGTAGATACAAGAACAAACTCTCCTAAAATAAGTTTAATATATAAAAGTAAACGATTATGATGAAGAAAGTCATGCGAATGTAACATCCAGAATACTTTTTTTAATTACTCACTGTGATAGTGATGAGTGCCGTGCTACGAGTTATTTACTAATTAAATTCCAATGCCTCTATTTGCTGGTAGTATGCTAGCTTCTCAAACCGTGGATCAGGTTAAATTTCCAGCTGAAAGACCGTAACTTTTCTTTACCCATGGTATTCCCTATCATCTCTTATATTGGTGCATGTGTGTATGTAAGAGGTTACAGAGATAGAAAAGGGGGAGGTAAAAGTAAAAGTACGGACGAACGGAGGTGTCCTCGCAACCGATCAGAGCACAGCAAGTACGCCACAATGGTCCTTTTTGCTTCTACCGTGACTCCTGGGAGGGAGGGATGAGGGGAGAGACCTGGGGAGCGACAAGATCCGGTTGATGGGAACAAGCATCGTCCGGTTGCTTAACGTTTCCAGATCCAACGCATCCAACCTCTACAGAGCGCACAGCCACCGGCCAACCGCAACCTGCCGAACGCCATCGCCTGATCCTGCAACCCTGAGACAGATGGCAGTAAAGGAGATAATGAGTGCAGTAAATAAGGGGCCGGAGATTCGTCATAGAAGATCAACCATCCTAGCATTCGCCTAACGACCCGGGGAAACCACGAAAATTTCATGCGCCAGAGTGAGCGGTCGCCGGAAGTGGAACCCTGGGACTTCCGGACTGTGAGTTGGACACGCGGCATAACCTTGCTAGATCAAATGCCATCCCCCCTTTTTTAATTTTTAATGTCTAACAGAAAACCGAAATAATATAACAAAAATTAAGCATTTTGCATTTACCTTTTGACCAAGAGGTATGGTTCCATAGTCAAAGCTCACGATATGATCTTAGATATTACAGTTGGTATAAATGTAAAAAAAAATCTTCGTGCACCTTTAGAGCTACTGTTTATGTTCAAATACAAATATGTGAAATAAAATCGAAGATCTGTTTGAGAAGAAAACTGAACACAACGGTAAGAGCAAAAGCGTACTTCAACTAAATATAGACTTTTATAAATTAGTTTTGAGTATTAAAGGAAAGTTGAATGAGAGAGTCTATAGCATAGTTTATTAGAGTAGGAAAATATGTAAAAGGAAGCTTAATGATCCAAAAATATTGCAGATCGAGTGGAGTTGATTTGTAAGGCCTCAAGGATTATTACCAGAAATTGGAATTGGAGGTACTTGGAAAAGAGGGAAATCTATGGAGAAAGTCGTCCGAAAAAAACATATATTGGAGGATTACGAATATTGAGAAACAAGATTTAATAGCTAGTTTAAGGCAGAAAAGTTCACTAGAGTTACGTAGAGTTTTGAAAACAGAATGGGCAAAGAAGGTTGGGAAGTTAAGAACATGCTTCAGTAAGAAATTGAGTAGGGAAGCCTAATAAGTATGCAAATAACCAAGCGAATGGTTCAGGAAGTAATCTCTGTGGCCGCATTTGGAGGTCCCGGGTTTGATTCCGGGTTTCGGGGGTTTTCAGGGTCGTCAAGTAAGTGCTAGAGTGGTTTCTTTTATCCCCGAATTTCCTATCATTTCATTTCCTTCCATTAATCATTTCATTTATCCTTCACCCTATTTGGTTTGTTTCAGGGTTGCAAGTGTTGACGATGGTGTTTCGGTGCAGTGTGGCAGGGAAAAATGATGTTCTATTTGAACTTTCTCCTACCCACGGCCTTCGCCTGGTTGTCCGAGTGTTGGACACTGTGTGGGGCGAGTCCTCGATCTGCCTGTCCGACTGCCTCAGTCTGAATGCTGTAGGGAGACCGTCATTACTGTGTCGTTACGCTTGGTGTCGGTACAGCATCCTCATTCCTGGATCGGTGCCGAATGCTTTCCGCTTCACATTTCAAAGTATGCAAATACATGCATTATGGAAAAACGTTAATTGAATATACCATTTTATAGAAGATTCCAAGGTTAATTCGCTGTAGATATTGCATAATTTGAAGAAGTAATAATAATCAGCAAGATACTTTTTATAAAGTGAGGAAATAATTCCATGAGGTTTGGAAAGTATGTGACAATAATGATTATAGAAACAATTATATCAGACTGAAGCGATATCTTACAGCGCCACCTAGTAACCATGATCTTGAGGTGTTTTTGATCCACATAGTATATTAAACACCTGAGAAGGATTAGAATAGAGTTGTTTTACTGCGACATAGCGGAAGCTAAGGGATCTCAGGAACAAGTTACAGTTATAAGTAGGACTGTATGCCAATATTCTGACTGCCTCTGTGGCCTGGTGTGTCTTTGAGCCTGAAACTGTTAAGGACTTCCACGCATCTCTGTTGCAATGATATTCTTACAAATGTTTGTTTACATCAGTGTTGAAGCCATCTTGTGACGTCATTCATTGGTTTGGTTTGTAGCTCCATCTGGCGTAGCAATTTGCATCAGTTTTGAAATAATTCACTTTAAATGTCCTCCGGCTAGCTGTTTGGGTCGAAAATGTATCTCTTACAGGTTGTGAAGCGGAAAGGAATCTTTTATCCAGAAATTATACTGATGAAGAAAATTTGTTTTATAATTTTTATTGCCGAACACGTTCACGAACACTTTTACATATTGATTTACATACTCGCCAAACTGAAACTGTTTGTAATAACTTCTTACTTATCACTTTTAACTCACGTACTTCAACTTTGTATATATTTAACTGTATAATACTTTAGATTCTCGTAATTCTGCTGCGCGTAACTTATGACGAACTGAAGACAGCGTGCTAGAAATTTTGATGAACTGGGCGACCGACGTGTAAGGTATTGAGAATTTTATTGAACTGCGGGGCGATCTACCTCGGACCTGGCTTATATACTCCCACTCCTCGACATGCCTAAAGATTATAAATGAACTGCTATTGGCTAATAAAATGCGCCAACATTAGCGTCTATTTTAATATCCAATGAAAACCACGAACACATATTGCTTTTAGGGAAACATTCTAGAAGCTTCTACCGAAAAGGCGCGAAACATTACGTAACTTCCTTGTTCCCGGTAATGATAAACAGCTCACCCCCTCGCTGCATTATTGCGTTATTATTGACAGTTCCAGTAAAGCCGTATATTATTATTTACCAATAATAATTACAATTAATAAACCTCTGAAATCAATGTCACATAAAAATACATATTCATATTACAATCATTATTTATATTTAAGTAATTTGTGATACAAATTACCGTATCACTGTGGCCTGTCCCCCTGAGGCCTGTAACCTCCTGTTGTCCCTTCATTTCGTCCCTTCCTCCTGGGTTAGCCACGATAGATGTACTGTATTCCTCTCACGAGAATGTGTCTGTAAGGAATGAGTTGACATCAACAATTCTAACGCTATCTAAGAAAGATTACAGCTCTATTTTCAACATATCAACAGGACTTAAAGTCTCTTTGAAAACAAACACTCTTCTGTTAGTACTGCCGAATAGCCAGTTGCTTTTGTTTGCTTTCCTCGTCACAGATTTTAACAAAGTTAGTAATTATTTCTCGGGCTTGACTGTGTAGAGTTCTTCCTTTCTTACTGGGCACTGTAAATAACTTTATAAAACACTAGAAAATGCTTACACGCTGCTCCAAGAGATACAGCTGGAATACTAAAGTTGCGCGATGTTTTTAATGTAGATAGTAGATATATTTATGACATCAACGTGATCTGCCACGTAGTACTGTTCCTCTTCAGTCCTCCGGAGAGCAGAACACCTCGCAAACGCTTCCTCGTCAGGGGCCTACAGTATGTAGATCGCATTGCGTGGTGTCACCCTCCGTTGTATAACATATACCTACAAAAAACGATACACTGAGTAGGGAAAGTCATGTGATGCAACACATCTGATTTTTTAAAATACTTCCTCGTTCTCCAATGATGCACTTACCGCACTTGCATCGCAATGATGGATTGGATTGTGAAGCTGAGAGGATTCAGCACTGAGGATATTGTACCAAGCCCCATGAGTAGGGGTCCCGTGTGGGAGGGATGAGGTGAAGGGAGACACTTGGCTGCCGGAACCGGGAGTGATGGCAAAGTAATGGCAGTCCCCAAAGTTTCCAGATTGAGATGACCCCACACAGGCTTTAACTCCCTCAGGGGGTGGTACTTGCACCCCGGTAAGCAGCCGAAGGCACCGAAACACCATCTTCCAACCTTCAAAAGGATCAAACGGGATGAAGGATGACTGAAATGATTAATTAAACGAAATGGAAATGCCGAGAATGAAAAGAACCACTCCAGCACTCGAAAGAAGAAAAATTCCGAAAGAATCATGACGTTACCGCCCAAGCCACCCCGCTCGGTTGCATCGCAATGTATGTTGTAGCTGTTTGCGGATACAAAATTAAATTAACTATTGTAGAAAACAGACCTTAGGAGCAGGAGCTTTCCAGTTCACAAGTCATAGCCTGTGCTGTTGTGGAGTACGCTAGGTTAACTCGTCACGCTCTCGTGAGTCCGCATTAGAGGTCATCAAAATCGTCATTCTGTCTCGCTCGCAATAACCCAGAGAGCACAGAGTACGATATACGTTATACACTATGTTGTAGACGGGGATTGTTATTACGTTATATAGCCGGGGGAATACAGATGTCTCTGTGTCCGGCTATGGATGGTTCCCAGGATCGCTCTCGACTGCAGTTGGTCTGTTGAGCTTATTGATGTTTGTGTGGCTATCCATTAATTAAATTAAAACATTGATGCTCATCATATAAAGGTAATTCATTCGTGAAAATTGAAAAGTATAAAGGCTATTGATTTGTTTCACGTCGTTTGATATGGTCTTTCCATCATCGTTTCGGTTGGTCAGTTTTAGAATCCTGTTTTCCATTCCTCAATATTGTTTTTGAAGTAAATGTTTCTTTCATTTTCGCGCTTTGGGCCCATCTGAATCTCCAAAATGCTATTTCTGCTTTCTCCACGATGTATACATATTAGTTACAGAAGGTACGGCATTCTACTAAAACATTCGATACCGAGATATCACCAGAACTACGTGCTTTGAAGCCCCCTGAATAAAACATCTGATGTGTTACATTCAAATGACTTTCTCTACTCTTGTACAAACTATTTTACAAACGCTTATTCTCCATATACTTCGTGTTAATCGACATATCCAGATGTTAATCTTATTGCTAATTTTCTTGTAGATGCAAGGGGAATTGGTAGGTTTTAAGCGATAGTCAAATATTTTAAGAGCTGGTTTCTATGTGAAGTACTCCATTCTCTTTCCATTACCAGCACAAAAAAAGAATAACGAATTCCCATTTGAGAAAAAGTATAAGTATTGGAAAATTTAAGGGAATGACAAGCAATATCTCGAAAATGGTTCACTCAACAACAACAAAAAATATATATGACATAAATTGTGAATTTGACGAGATCTACATTTTTTGTGTACTCAAATTTTGTCTATCTCTTATGATTTACCAGTTATGCAAAAGTCGTTCACAATGACGAATACTTTTGGAAATATTCCAAAAAGGTTCAAGATATACATTTTCTTTATCATGAAAGTAACTTAAATATATCATATGATATCCTTAGAGCCATTTTTGAGAAAATTAAAATTTTCGAAAAACGTTCCATGTAAAGGGTAATCTGGGGTGGGGGTATTTTCTAAAAACCTTCGTGACGCATCTCTGGAAGATACTGAACCTAAATACCAAGTTTACTGCTTATCCGACTTTTCGTTTCTGAGTTATGCTGTTCACAGACAGAAACACACACACGGACATGTTTCCAAAAATGCTTTTTTTGGATTTAGGGGGCCTCAAAACATATATTTCCGGCGAAATCTCGGTGTTGAATTTTTGGGTGGAATGCAATACTTCCCCTACTTACTCCTTTTTACTTTCTCTACTACGTATTGCATTCCATCCAAAAATTCGATGCCAAGGTTTCATCGAAAATATACGTTTTGAGGCCCCTTGAATACAAAAAAGCAATTTAAAAGAATGTGTGTGTGTCTGTCCGTCTAATACTATGTGTGTGCCTGTGTACGGTATAACTCAAAAACAAAAGGTAGAATAAATGCCAAACTTGGTATTTGAGCCTAGTGTCTACCAAGGATGCGATACCAAGATTTTCAATAAAATTCCCCCACACCCAACTACTGTTTACATTTTTCAAAAATTTTGATTTTATACAAAATGGCTCTAACGATTTTCAGCTAATATCATATAACCTAGGAATTTCTCTTCCTTCTAACGGAATTTTGTATAACCATGTATAACCAGTAAGCGTAAAGCAATAGACGAAAACGTTCCGCGTGTCGTCCTCCGTGGTGTAGCGGTTACCATGTTCTTGTAGTTCCCGAAGTCGCGGTTCCAAACCCGGCGAGGGCGATGGATATTTTCGGGCGTAAACATCGTTAGCATGGCTTCCTTCGGAAGGGAGGTAAAGCCGGTGGTCTCGTGTTGTAGATTTATGACACGTAAAAGAACCTCAAACCTGATAAAGAGGCCTCTGAACAAAATTACCGGTCTTTCACGCCCAATGTAAAATGGGACGCTAAGGACCACATCAGTTAAAGAGCGTCCATAAATAAAACTAAACAAAACAGAAGTACCGCATAAAGAATGTATCTCTTTAAAATACACAATTTATTTAAAATAACTTTTTGTGGCACTAGCCCTTCTGAGATATCCGTTATTAATGGTTCAAGTTGTTCATTATTTTATCATTCTCTTGAAGTCATGTCAACCATCAGTTGTTTCTCGCGATTGCATGGAAAGAGTATGAAGTTTTAAGTCCAGCATATAGCGTCCAGTTCTTAAGCATTTAACTATCACTGTTCTGTTTGTATATATTACGAAATGTGCAATGTAGTCATTTAGACAAATGTTTATTTGGATTAAAGCGTAGTAGAAGCTTTAGTAAAAATAACTGGTATACCCATTAATAAACGACAGTGTATACAGGAAGTTATGTGAATGTATTACATCAGATTTTTATAAAATATAATTTGTGTGTATGTTTATTTGCTTCAGAATAGTATAATTGAAAAACTAAAATTTCCATGAATACTAAGTTTCTTACTTGAGTTAAGCATTCTTTTATGTACTTTCTCTACTAGTTACTGATAGTAAATATTTATTGCATTCCTTCTACTAGGTGGCCTACACAGACTGCTCTTCGTTGAAGTTAGTTTAACCCGGATAGCGGGAATGCCAAAAGGTTTGCCTAAGCGGAACTGTAAAAGGGACTCCATACATATACACAGATAGGAGACCTTGCTAAATGAAAGACCAATGCTTGAAAACAAACGCTAACTGCTATGACTGGTCACGTACCTCAGTCGGTAGAACACCTTGTCCGAGATTCGATTCCCGGCTCAAGAAAGCTCAATAAAGCTTTCTTTAACCAAGAACATTTCACGGTGTGGCCAGAATCTGGTGTTTGAATGTGAGCGTGCGTGTGTTTGTATTTTATCGGTTATTACATAAGCAATTCGCCAATAAACAACAATTCATAATTGCGCTGCGCAATAACCTGATCACAGTATTTAAGTCATATAATTTTCAACTATATGGCACCAATTGGCGACACAAAGTTGACAAGATTAAACAAAACGCTATATATATATACATACAAAGTGGACCATTTATGTTGAGGCTGCATAATATCTCCAAAACTAAGCGTTCTAGAAAATAATGTATTTAATAAAAATTGCTTTTTATTATGGGGGAAGGTAAATTAGTTATTTCAGGATCAATTTAATTTTTTAAACCTGGAACTTACAATTAGAGTCAGTTTAAATTGAGGTGTGTTTATTTTAGGAGTAGTATTGTAGTTCAAATGTTGGGGAGCCAAACTTGATGCAGTAACTACCCCAAGTATGGTACAAAGTCTCCGGTGGCCTTCGCCCCAATGTTTAAGAATTAACTTAGTATTTTTATGTTTTCTTTAAATATTATATATATTTATGTTTGCCTCGGCTGCGTCAGTATTAATTTGTAGACACATAATTCTCTTAACAGTGTGTGATACGCCTAAAGAATGCAGGCTTACACAAATTATAATGTTTAAATCACTCGTTTTATTAATCCTTCATACTATTAAATAACATTTCACTGATATAGAGAGCTGTGAGATTATTTATTAATTACTTGCAATTTTTAACATGTAAATTTTATATTCTCGCCGTAATGAATTTTAATCTCACGCTGAATACGTATTAAACTTCTCGAGGACGCGTTTCACGTCCGGTTAGGAACGCTGTCTACTAGCAACTGATTTCTACCGCCTGAATTTGCAAATTTCTCTTATTTCAAGTCTCTGATTGGCTATTCCTAATCCAATGGAATACTTTTATTTAACTTTCAGGTTTTTCTGGTTTTTGATTGGCTATTTATAAACTGTCTCAATAATTATATTATTGTTTCCAAGGATTACTAGTGGCATTATTAAACTTTACAATTCATTATTCCCTCAAGGTTACCTTATTGTTAGCAACTATTCTCACAGCTCCTACATTATTAAATTACATAATACATTCGCATAAGATTATTAATTATGTACATAATATAAACATTAATACAATGACTGTTACACACACTTTTTATATTTATATATATATACACATATTGCTTTAAGGCGGGCTGTTATTGAATTTATATTATATAATTAGACTGAAATCATTTAAGTGTTAAAAATACTGCCTCAATATTGATAAAATGACCATCTCAACGTCCTCCAAATAAAACAAGACTAATAGTATTTACTTTCGCCCATAATATCAAGCAACTTTTATTAAAAGACATTTCTTTCTACAACGCTTAGTTTTGGATATGCTATACAGTCTTAGCTTAAATGTTCCACCCTGTGTGTGTTCCTTTAACTGTACGATAGAGTTCATGGTAAACATCTTCAAATACATATACATGTCCGCCTTGGCGGAAAAAATAAATATGTTCTTTGTTAACGATGCTGACACCTACAGGATCATATCAGCACCGCCGGAGTGTTCGAATTTCGTTCCGCAGGAGTTATTTTGCACGCTATATTATCTAGTGATATGGGGCTGTTGCTTTTAAGCAAACTTAAAAACTATAGGTTTGGGCCGAGTTTGAACTCGCGACTTTGGGAACAGAAAGCCAGAGCCTAAACAACTGAGCCACCAAGACCAACACCTTGGTGGAGTCATTATTGTAAGCGCCTCTTAGTGTCAGCACGGACATGTCTTAATATATCAGTTGATATTGAAGTTTGGTGTTGGTTTTGATATATCCCATAAGAAAATAATCCTGGGGACGATCTCACCGGCCATGGAATACAACCACCGTTACCTATCCAACCTCCGCGGTACACATTATTTAGATTTTCTTTAAATCCTTTATAATAATGGGATGGTGTACCATTGAGGTGAAACTAGCGATTTAGAGCTAACTAAAGTGGGACATCTTCTAGAAGGTTCTCAGTATTCAACCCATTCTGGAGGAATGGCAAATAAAGCTGCTCAATATGCCTAGGAGACAAATAAACTAGCCTAATGACGACTCCCCAAATACTCCACCACTCAAATCGGCGAATTTAACTGGTACATTTGTGATAGAAAGCGAAAATTTTGTTCATAAAATGAACTTGTTTCCCATTGTCGAAAACCACAGGCACGAAGCAGCTTCCACGCTTTGTATTCATTTCTACAGTTACCCAGTAAAATTCTGTTCCAGTTCTGTTGCTTCGAAATTTCTGGCAACCCACTGTTGTTACATCAAACACACCCCCATATGACGCATGAACCAAGCCTTTCAACATGCCATTAGTCTGTGCGTCTATTGTTCCTTACTACAAGAGAGTAATGGTCGCTTTGTCGATCGTTATCAGACATTCCGCTTATTCAGCACTTTTAAATTTGCTTTTATTTAACATTTCAGTTACTATTAATGCTTAATATTTTTTACTGAAACTTCAGGACTGGATTAATACAGAAAGTAGGATTTCAGGATGAGGGACAAAGCAAAGTTGTTTACCTAGCTTTATTACACTAGGTGAAATACTGAATTTAAAATATGACTTTACAACGATTTTATATTTTCTTTAAAGCACCTTCTAAATAAATTCATTGGCATATTCACAAAAATTTCACTTCATAACTAAATGTTATTACCTGCTCTACTGCTTACATATGATGGGTTGAACTGCATTCCGAGTTTATTGGAGGTACATATTTTCAAATATCCTGAGGCCCAAAAGAAATGTTTTTAAAAATAATTAACTTGGGTGAACACCAAGCTCGGTTTTAAGTCCAACGTCCTCCAAGAATGTGACTCGAAGATTATTGCGAAATTCTTCAACGGATTACCCCCATCTTTATAATACTTACACCCTCAAGGACTTACAAGCGAATGCCTGTGAAGAAGGAAATGAAATGCAGTGATGAAAGGGGTGATAGGAAAATTCGCGGACCAAATAATCCAACCCAGAATTTCCTAGTGACCGAGGAAATTCGCGAGAAAACTTTCGGTCTCAAAATTCGGTCCCAGGGATTTGACCCCAGGACCTTTAGAGTGCGGGTCAGAGACGTCACCATCACTTATTGCGCAATTTCCCAACATAAATATATTTACATTTATTTTAACTTAATTAAAAAGGATTAAATGTACTTTTGACATACTGTCATGACCCATAAAATGCATATTTTTTTTAAACAGCCTCTGAAGACCTCAATTTTGTGTAACTATGAAACCATAAGCTATAGACAAAGCTTTCCTTTAGAAAAAAACTGTGGAATCATTTGGAATATACAGGTTATGTTAGATTAAAGTTTTGAGTCGGAGATTTACATTATTTTAAGCCACATACTTTTGCAATGTTATTTAGTTCTTTTGTTTCTCGTCAGACTATACAAAGAATAATTAAACAATCGAGCATAGCACAGATATAGAAAGCTTATTTTTAAACATTTGGCTGTCGTTCTAGCGTATTGTATGCTTCTATGTAGACAGGAAGACGTGCATGAAAGCAATTCAGAAAACATTCACCAAGTAATTGGAAGAAAAAACCGGAATACGAGGAGCATGCAGAAAGTAAGTTTCCCTATTTTTTAAAAACAGATTTACGTGTTACATGAAAAACTTTATTGGCAAAATTGGAGTTTGGCAAGTTTGTAAATTACTCGTGGACGAATCGTGGGTACGTGGGAGGCTGGTTGAATTGTTACAAAAATTCCAACGGCAGTGCATAAACGTGTTTTTGTAGTAAATTACTGGATAAAAAATATTCTTGGAAAGTGAGGAAGACGGTCTGCATACTAGTCAGAAAGTGGGCAATCCCCGTAAAACATCGGCAGATGTTATTTATTTACTAAATGCAAATTATTCTTTTGTTATAATTGGTTGATCATGTTTAGAAACTAGAGATAAATATGTATATGTGTACATGGTTTACCGAATATGACATATATATTACGCAATAAAATTGGGTTATATTTTTATATAATCCTGTTGTATTCCTATGATCAGCAATATGTTAGTAAAGGTATATTAACAAACTACAGTTTGAATTAAAGGGGAAATGTGCTGCTTTATTTATTTATTATTTAGTTTTGTTTGCATCTATGTAGAAACAAGCATTGATATCACTGTGTGAATACAGTTCTGTTTATTTTTTATTATAAAGTGTTGCCTTGCTATGTATTTAATGAATATCATTCAAGCTTTAATTTGTACCCCTGATAATCTTCTCACACTACACATTCTACATATCGTTAGCCTGTGGACTCATCAAGTTTTCCCCTTAGCTTTTAACCCTTTCAAAGGCGTGTCCTGCACTAGCCAATAAGGTGTGGGCCACTAACGACGATAAGAGGTTTGTATGACAAACTTGCACCATGCATAAAGTAACCAATGAAATTGCTATGGCTTTGCAAGGCCACGTACAACGATAAATAAGTTACATAGACGCGAGGTGCAGTGAGATTTTCTTTGGAGCTCTTTGTATATACAACCTGTAATTTAGTTAATTTATGTTCTATATGTGTATTCTCGATAAGTACAATCACATTCTATATATTGAAAATGTGATATCTGTTATTCTCATACTACTAAATTTAACACGGAATTACTTAAAAGTTGAAGCGGACAGAATAAGGATCCTTTTGTTTTCGACCGTATTTTACTGGTGAACCTCACTGCTTTCTTACCGTACCTGTTTTATCTAATGTCATAAGAAATCACGAACTATTTCACACAAATGAACGTCTCGTCGTAATCTATACAGTGATGATGATGATGACGACGACAGTGGTCAGTTTCACTGAGAAATAAAGAAGGTATGTTCCGTTTGAAATGACATATTCAAATCCAATAAAAGGGACAGACAATAGATGTTATCATGTTTAATGTGCAATAAACTTGTTCACCTTTGTTCGTGCAAAGTTCAAAGGAACTGAAATTGCACGGCTATGACAAAAAGAGAACGAAGCCGCCAGCGGTATTTAAATTAAAGTGACAAAAAGGTCGCACGAATGCCACTTCAAAATCATTCTCTTCATTTTGAAATTGCTTCCTTTTGAATGGCAGCGCGCAATATGCCAGTTCATTTAACCGCTGCTATTAGCATAGGGTTTCAGATAGCTGCATTTCACGCCACTTTCCGATACAGAGTCATGGATAACAGGGCATAAGACTGTCTTTCCTCCTGGCCCTGTACCAATATGGCTTTGCTGTTCCGTCGCGTATATGATCGCGGTTTCGAGTCCCGCATCACACAAGGTGTGTATATGTTTAATTTAGTAGTGCTTAGCGCCCGTTATTACTACATACGGCATCGCTGAGTGGAACGGCTCTGTAGTAACTGTGAGGCTCGCTTCCGGAAGGTACCGGGTTCGATTCCTTTCGAGGCGGCCACTCTGACCATGGTTATTTCATGGTTCCCCTTCTACCACGAGTTTTGTGTCCATCATTGCCGGTTCAAATCCGGCGGAGGGCGATTTTTTCGGGCGCAAAAATCCTTAGCACGGCTTCCTTCGGAAGGTAAGTAAAGCCGGTGGTCCCGTGTCGTGGATTTACGGCACGTAAAGAACGTCAAGCCTGATAAGAGGCCTCTGAGCAAAATTTCGGTCTTTCACGACTAATATAGAATGGAAGGCTAAGAACCATAGTATTTAAAGAGCGTCCATAAATGAAACTCAATTTCATTTACTAATCGCCGTCAGTTTACTACCAGTGTCGTAGTAAAATTGTTAGTGACCCCGTTCTTGCTAGCGCATATCGATGTACGTATCTGATTGCCCCTCGGGTCTTTCCTTCATTCTTCTTAGTGGTCATACTGGAAACACGAAGCGCTGACTAGGGCCTAGTGCGATAATGTGCTACAGTTACTGAATGTCTCTCCGTCTGACCATCCCTAACTCGTAACATACGGCTCCACAGACGGTGATAACAATGATGATACATGAAATGATAATTGGAAGGAAATGTTTTAGGCTTAAGCTTAGGGTACCTCCCCGGCATTTGTTAGTTATGAGGACTGAGGAAATGCGAGAAAAAAACCTGACGGAATGTGAACTGCGGACCGCCTGCTTATGAATTCGTGCCTTAACGACCTCGGTTACCCGTGTTGGGTGCTCGCGTGTGTAAACGTTTAGCGCAAACCAAACACAGAAAAACCAAAATGACACAAAAGAAGACAATAAATTAGAAAATAGAAACTTATAGATATAACAGAACGAAGTGTCAGAAATCCACTCTCGGAAGGATTTTGTATAATGCTATATAATTGGTGATCCATTAGATACATATTAAAACGTACTATACAAAAATTCAATCTCTTTAAAAAAACACAGCTTATGTCATATAGCTTTTTGTGCCATTAAACATTTCGAAGATATTGTTTGTTATTGTTTTAAATTTTTGCTCATTTCTGTCATTTTTACTTTCGTTACTGCGTAACTAGTAGATAGAAAAGGTATTTCTTCCACCCAAAAATTCTATACTGAAATTGCAACGGAAATGCATGTTTTGAGGCACCCTGATTAAAAAAATTAGAAAACGGCCCAAGCACGCGCGCGCGCGTGTGTGTGTGTGTGTGTGAACTGTAACTCAAAAACAGTGTTTAGGTTCAGTACTTTCCAAAGGTGCGTTACTAAGGATTTAAATAAAATCCCCACCCCAAACTACCGTTTTAATGGACTAAAAGTTTTTATTTTCTAAACATTGGCTCTAATGGTTTTGATTACCATACCTTATATTAAAGATATTCGCATGACAAATAAAATCTTTATGTTGAATTTTCTGGGAAAAGCCTGTGAAGGGCTGTTCATTTGGAATAAATTTACTATAAGTTCGTTAACTGGTAAACATTAAGCGATAGACGAAATCCTACTGCACAAAACTTATAGAACTCTTTCAAGCATACAATTTACTTCAAATAACTGTTTTGTGTCATAAGCCATTTCCTGACATCGTTATTAATTGTTCCATTTATTCAATACTTGTTTTATCCTTTCCAAGTCTTACCGATTTTTCACTTGTTTCTCGCGATTTCATGCTTACGGAAGGTCCCGGGTTACATTCCTTTCGAGGCGGCCACTCTGACCATGGGTTACTTCATGGTTCCCCTTCTGCCACGAATTTTGTGTCCATCATTGCCTGTCCCCGTTCCCTTTCATCTGCTTCACCTTATCTGTTTCAGTGTTGTAGGACCAGTCGAGGCGGTTGGTATGTTTCGACAGGACGGTAGAATTTGCGCTATATTAAAGATATTCGCATGACAAATAAAATCTATATGTTAAATTTTCTGGGAAAAGCTTGTGAAGGGCTGTTCATTCGAAGGAATTTGCTATAATGTTCGTTAACTGGTACACATTAAGCGATTTAATGCGAATAGCATCGAATATTAAGGTCAGCATATGCGTCCAAATCTTAAACATTTGACTATCGCTGTTGCCGTTATATGGATAACGAAACATGTAATATAGCTATTTTTGCAAATGTTTATATCGATTATAATTGTGTAGATAGAAAAATAAGCTTTCGTAAGAATAATTTATGTACCTACTAATAAACGATAGAGGGTAGAGAAAGTTCTGTGAACGTAAACATATTTTTTCTCTAGCGTAAGAAGGTAGGCTACCCAAAGGTTTATTTCCGGTCGTGCACTCTGCATCTTTTGAGATTCCGGGTTAACAACGTCGATATTGTATGTGGCAGGCAATTCTTTATATTTCTTACACGTACAAGATCTGTAAGGGAATTTTCGATATGAGATGATTGATAGACCCCATGTGAGGTATTACAGCAAAAACAACAACGATGTTCAACTTTCACCAACGAATGTGAGGTAAATTGAAGTAAGACGTTTAGCCCTGCAGAAGGAAAAGAAACAAGAACGCAACGAAACAAAAGCGGAAAGCTGTTACACAAAAACTTTTGCTTTTATTTTAAAATAAACCTTATTTTAAAATAGCTCAAGCTAAAGGACGTACCATATTATAGATTTTAAAATAAAACAAAAATTATATGTGCTACATTTATATAACTTCCCCTAACCACTATCGTATCCAGCCATTTCGATATCAATATCGGAAAGTTATTTAAAATAAATGTGTGTTTTAAAGAGATCTACATTTACTTTATAGTGGGTTTTCGTCTTCGCTTAACGTTTCGCAGGTAAATAAAGTTATACAAATTCCCTTTGGAATGAAGAAGACTTTAAGGTATATGCCGAGAAAATTGAAGATATACATTTAATTTACCGTGTAAATATCTTTAAGATATAGTATTTTAATCAAAATCATTTAAAACGTTTTTTAGAAAATAAAAATTTTCCAAAAATATTCAATGTAAAGAGTAATTTGACGTGGAGGAATTTGTTTTTGAAAATCTTTGAGTCGTATGTTTGGAAGGTAGTGAATTCAAATACCAAGTTTAGTGTTTATTCGACTTTTCTTCTTTGCGTTATGCCGCTCATCACACACATAGTCACACATGCATATTCTTTTTTATTGGGGCCTCAAAACATGTATTTCCGGTGAAATATTTATATAGACCTTTTGGGTGGAATGCAATACCTTCTCTATCTACTAGGTATGTGGTAGAGAAAATAATAAATTGTTACCTTTTCTGCAACGTACGGTAAATACGGAAAGTATTGCATTCCACCCAAAAATTGGATACCAAAATGTCATCGGAAATACATGTTTAGAAGATCCGTGATTCCAACCAAAGTATTTTTGGAAGCATGTATGTTTTTACTGTTTTGATGTCAGGAATACTTTCCCCAAATATGTGACACCAAAAAAGATACACACTTGCAAAGTTACTAGTACCTTTAATTCTGGGCCGCTGTTTAACAACTCTTAATAAAGGTCTATTAAATTGCCCTTTGACACGGGTAATGGTGAATGTAGGCCAAGGTTGAAAACTTGAATGAGCTTTGAAATGTTCAGTGCCACTACCGGGACCCCAGCTATGGATTTTTGGGTTTAGTACCAAACATTACTACTAGAGACACGTTTTATTTGTGGCATGGAATTACTAGCAATGCAGTTAGAGGTCCACTGGTTATGGTTAGGCTCCAGTTCTGGACTCAAGCTTAGATTGATGAAAGCTTGTAGAACTTTGGTCAGGTTCTGGCTGGATAAAAACACCAGTATATTCATGCCATCATTTTGATCCGTGAGCTACAAGTTAACAAAAGCATTAGAAGTATATGGTTAAGTCCAGAATAGCAAGTTAATACAGTTTGATTTGTCGTTTTGGTGACAAGAATCCTGACGGATGGAAAAACGAGCATGCCGTTCTAGAGATATCTGTAGCTAAGTAAAAGTGTAAATAAAGAGAAAATATAAAAAGCGAATTTTTGTTAACTGGTTACGTTATAGGAAAAAATAAGGATACAACTAAACAGGCACATCCCTCTGGACTGAATAAATTTCTGATGAATACAAAATTAATTAATAATGAAGACAAAGTAACTAAACAGCGAATAGTTACCATTGAAGTAAATCTAAAACAATAAGAAGGAATGAAAATATATCGCTACCATAATAAATTTCCAATAATCAATATTTCCTGGAAATGGAGAGTAACCTATAACTGACTGAATAAAAACCAAGTGAAATTGTTAAAATCGAATGTGTTATGTTTACATGATTTTATCTACCCTCAGTCTTCATTAGTAGATATATAAATTATTCTTACGAAATTTTACCTTTTCATCTCATTCTGGAATAAATCTCAGAAATAGTTGCATTACACATTTTATTACGATACAAAGAGAACAGCGATAGACAAAGGTTTAAGAACTGGATGCTATATACTGGCCTTAAAATTTCGTCTGTTTCCATACAATCTCTGGAAACAACTAAAAATGAAAGGGCCTAAAGAATGACAAAAGTATTGAACAAATCGAACCATTAATAATGGATGTCTCGGAAATGGCTTATGGCACAAAAAAGTTATTTTAAATAAATTTGTATTTTTAAACAGATCTACATTTTTTGTGTAGGACGTTTTCATCTATTGCTTAACCTTTACCAGATATAAAAGATTCTACAAAATTCCATTCAAATGAAAAGGACGTCACAGGCTATTTTTAGAAAATTAAAAATGTTTGATTTATTTGTCATATAAATATATAAAACATGTAATATTTTAATCAAAATCGTTAAGGCCAATTTTTTGAAAAGAAACATTTGAAAAGTGTTTCATGTAAAGCGTAGTTGGGGTGAGGAAAGTTTGTTGAAAATTTTCATGTCGCATTTTTGGGAGATACTGAACTTAAGTACCAAGTTTAGATTTATCCAGCTTTTCGTTTTTGAGTTCTGACAGACTCATCAAATCAGCTGTTAGAAACCACAATCAATTGAGAGTGTAACCTGTTGGTTTACTCCTATTTACTTTCAGCCCTAACTCTGCAGTATTGATTGTACTAGTGTCATAATAATATTACTTTGCATCCAAAAGCTGCAGAATAATTGTGTGAACTATTGCCACAAATGTAAATCTTTATAAGCGCAGGTGGACATGATTGGCTGGAATAAACGAGATAACCTCAACTCTGTCTAAAGATATCCAAAACAAAAGCATACACATATATCCATTGAGTGTTGACAAAGAGAACTCAACTCCTTATCTTGGGCTCTAGTTCACTTGTTGGCTGCAGAAACGCCCTAGCTCGCGGTCATCGACCGGAAACAGAGACGAGAATCGATTCTTCTTTACTAGACCGCCAAGTTAGAGGCAAATGAATCTGGTTGTTCACCCCTCTTCTTTGTGTCATTAAAGACGTCATTAAACGGAGGTGAAATGTTTAATAATGTCAATTCCACAATCTCCATTAATGTTTTCAAGTAGTGACCCATTACAGTTGCTAGTTTATCTATCAACAGACAGTATTACCCTTCAGTATATTTTTATTTTTAGTGCTTATCGTGGTTTGTTTGTTTTAGATTTTCTTCGTACACTTTATTCCTTTTCTGTTTGAAACATGCCGAAATATACTCATTCCTACATACTCGCACACTCTGTGGAAGGTAGGGATACTTTTATTGTGTTTCATATAAAATTTCAAAATTTATTTTTATTAATACTTTAATGTAAATTGCCAGACCATTTTTAAAATATGTTTAGTTCCAACTCATTGTGTTCTACTTGCTAAAGCATGCCCTAAGCATCTTAAATAGAACTTAAGGGTATAACTTGTAGGAGTTAAGTATAACATTTTATTGTTATTATTATTACAATGCAAAGAGGAATCATTTTTAAACATATCATACATTGAAGTTTTGCTGAAAACCAAAGTCTTCTAACAGCCTAAGAATATTTGTTTCAAAATTTAATTTCGGTATGCATAATAGTTCAGAATATGATAATTTAAACTGAGTCGTTACTTATTAATTTCCATCACATTAGCGTTAGATATTAACTAAGGAGCGCTTTCGGGAGATATGTTTCTCCCATCATCAGCTACGGCCGACTAAACCTGCAAATACAATACGGAAAGTACAATAACTATCACCAACGTTGGCTGAGGCGCAACGTCTTGGCCCGCATTCAGGAGGTCCCGGGTTTGATTCCCGGTGACCGTCCACTCTGCCCAAGGGGACTTACGTGGTTTTCCTCTGGTCGCCTAGGCGAATGCTGGGGTGGTGTATTCTACAACGATTTCTCATTTCCCAAATTTCCTCTCATTTTATCTGTTCCTTTCACGTTTCGGGTCCTGCGGTGCTGGCAATGTCGGGCAGATGTATAGTTGCTTGCACATTGGAAAGATTTCTCCCCGTGAACGCCAGGATGCGGTTTTCCGCCCAGAGGGTCGCTTCTTCTTCCTCTCTAGGTATGCTTCGGCTCCTTCACCTCATCCCTGACACCCGGGGGAGGTGTAGCCACAATAGTTCAGGCTGGTCACAATGACGAGGTGTTCCCCTCCGATAAACACATCCTACATCTTACATTCTACAATACCTGTCCTTAAAAATATTAAAAATAAATTAAATACCTGAAAATAAGCGTGAAGGTGTACAAAACGGCAAAGCTTCTTTAAAGTGTAGTCTGATTGACAAGAGCACATATATAGACAAAGAGTCAGCATACATCATACTCGTACACTTGTTAAAACGAAAAAAATAATAAAAGCCAATACACATGCTTCACCTTAGTTTTAACTCATAACTTTGTATTTAAAGTGACATTTGTGGCAGGAAAGTTCTTATAGAGTTTTGCCTAACAGCCGGGTTTCCGACCTCATGTCCACATGTGCATAACAGAGGTAGAGTATCATGCAGGCGATACGGGAAGATGATTATGTAAACACCATACTTTCACCAGCCCAAATGTTGGTTTTCGTAACCAATAAACCTGTCGTAGCTCCTAAAATGCATCACGATGCTGAATAGAAATCTGTGTATATAGCCCGAAAAATCTCATCCGCTTGGTTGTGTTCAAATGGTACGCCATGGTATTTATCAGACGCAGGTTATTAAAAATAAGAAAGTATTCTCCTGTGACATATATACAACTTGCAAAAACAAATTAAGGCAGCAAGCATAAAAATTTTAAAAACCTATGTCAATAGGCGTTGACCTGTTATAAATAATAGGTGCTATTAGAGATAAATATTGTAAAAGGCAGCCTTGAAAATTTCGTTATTTGTAACAGTTTTTTATAATGTGCACCTGCATTTCGTGAATTTAATATTATCGAGACATGCGGTACCTTCCTACCAAAAGAAACTTTGGAACTTCCCTTTCAAAACAAGATTTAGTTCAGAAATCGGTGATCAGTAATATAGAAGTTATGGTAGCATTTCTAAAAGTTTGCAAAAAGTGGTATGGCTGCATGTCCAGGTATGTATATAAAATGCTAATTAGGGGTCAAATACTGCTGAGTTAAAACTTTTAACTGCATATTCTTATTCTACGGATTTCAAAGTGTAACAAGAATATTTTTTTACCAGAATTGAAGTATCTCCTTACCCTAAACGTGTGTGAAAGACACTAGTATAGACTTATGCTTAAGTGTTGAATATAACCTGCGGAGATGCAGAAGTGCATGACGTCAGTGGTGTAAACTTATGTAGGTCATCTATACAAACAATAAAACCGTAACTGAAAGTTTTCTTTAATTCTCCATTCTGGATAAATAACCGATATTAAGTATATAGTGGACAACTTTTCAATAAAAGCTCCCAAATAAAAAGGTGAATGCATGAAGAAATGGATGTGTCTGTGTCTGTGACATATGCTACCTTATCACTCAAGAACGGTGAAACAAATACATAAAACTTAGTATAAAGTACTTTAGGTTGAAATTAGGTAATAACCTGTATATCATCTTGTTTTCCCTAAAGGATTGTATTATAATACGGTATGATTTCAAAATATCTAAAATGTCGTTCATTAGTGAGCTTTGCTGAAATAAAAACTTATCAAACCCTTTCACGTAAATTTTTACTGAAAGTGTCGTTAATTACAGAATTTCAATAAAAGGATATATATAAATTAAATACCTGAAAATAAGCGTGAAGGTGTACAAAACGGCAAAGCTTCTTCAAAGTGTAGTCTGATTGACAAGAGCACATATATAGACAAAGAGTCAGCATACATCATACACTTGTTAAAACGAAAAAAATAATAAAAGCCAATATACATGCTTCACTTAGTTTTAACTCATAACTTTGTATTTATATATATGAGGGCTGTCCCAGAAGCATCCGATTTAACAAAGAAAACACAAAAATTGTGGATAAAAAATCTTTATATCTTTACATAGTCTCCTTTCAGCTCGATACACTTTTCCCAGCAATGTTCAATAGCTCCGATAACCTGTTTACAGTAAGAACCTCAAGTTCTGCAAAATAGGCATCAACTGCAAACTCCACCTCTTCATTGTTAGCAAATCTTTTACCATAAGCCAATTTCTTCAGCTTTGGAAACATAAAATAATCAGAGATGACTAAATCTGGCAAATAGGTTGCATGAGGGAGCAATTTAAACTTTAATTCATTGATTTTGGCCATGGCGATAATGGATATGTGAACTGATGCATTGTCTTGACGAAACAGAACTTTCTTTTTCGCTAAATGCGGCCGCTTTAACTTGATTTCATCATTCAAAAGCTGCAATAAGTTTACATAACACTCGTCATTGATTTATTTTCCATTTTGAAGATAATCAATGAAAATTATCCCACGTGGATCCCAAAAAACTGACGCCGTGACCTTGCCTGAAGATGGAACTGTCTTCGCTTTCTTTAGAGCCAATTCTCCCCTTTCAGTCCACTGTTTTGACTGTTTATTCGTCTAAGGTGTGAAGTTATGCACCCAGGTTTCATCCATGGTTATGAATTGACGCAAAAACTTTGATTTATTGCAGCGAAACATTGCCATAAACTCGACTGGAACATCCTCACGACATTGCTTTTGTTCCATTGTGAGTAAACGCGGCACCTATCTTGCGCACAGCTTTCTCATGTCTGAATTTTCAGTTGGTGTGCAATGTACAGCACTTTTTGAAATGCCTGTGATGTCTGCTAGCTCGCGCACTTTCAGTCGACGGTCATCCGATACCATTTTGTGGATTTTCTTCACAATTTTTGGCGTGGTGACCTCATTTGGTCGACCACAGCGATGTTCGTCTTGGCAACTCGTACTTAAATGTTTTACTGTTGTAAATGAAGGAGCAGGCTCCCCCAGAGTAGAATCTAGCTCAGCTTTAATATTAGTTGGACTAAGACCTTTCAAATGAAAGTATTGTATCACATAACGATAGCCAGTTTTATTCATGTTTACAAATTCGCTGAGAGCGTTCACTATTAATGACTGCCAAACAATTATTAAACAACGTAGCATTGTTAAGCTTCAAATATAAGCTTTATAAGCGTATTAATTTCCACATAGTCATTTTTTTAAGCAACAATTGCTATATATACGTCAGATCGGTTACTCCTAGGACTACCCTCGTAATATTATCGATAGCATTGATTGTGTACAACGTCACGTACAACTCATATTTGGGCACCCTTCATAATCGTTTGCTCAATTGTTATACTATTAATCTTTAACTTGTGTTTGAATTTGTATTAATATCAGAAGAAATGAGAATTACAGAGACAGAGGTCAAGAGAAAGCACAAGGAGAGAAAGGAGAGAGTTGGACAGAACAAGGAAAAGTAACAGAAAAAAGAGAGAGAGAAGTGGGGCTAATTAAAACAATAGGGTTAACAGAGCTGGTACTTTGATTTAAAGTTAAAAAGTAGATAACATTTAAGAATTAAGTGAACTTTTTGCGAAACTAACAAGTAGCTCTCCATTCATTCGAAACAGGAATTTCGTTCGGGATGCAGGAGTAGCTTGCCAAGTTATTGCACTTCTCAGAAATGTAAATTATTTTGGTCCAATGTGAATGTTTTGGCTTTTAGACTTAAGTGATCAGCTTTTATTTTTGGGGAGCTGTCACTCGCTTTTCGGTCTCTCTGATTTTCCCGGCTTCATCTTTCTTACGCACGACACAACCGAGCACAACGCTCGCCGCTCAATCTTAAGTGCTCGAAAAAGGGCCTAAATAATATTTTAGGCCGAGAAGGTTATCATTTCTGAAAATCATACCACTTTAGCCAGCTAACCTTATAACACAACGAATTCCTAGTTTCAAAGGAGTGGAGTGCGCCTTGAGAGCAGAGCAATTTAGAAGTACTAAGATTGTATCTGTCTATGGAAGCTTGTCTAGGAGGAATAATTTTCCAATTTGATTTTTCTAACCTGTACAATTTTCTGTTTGGGTCAATATGTTTCTTACACTAACGATTTTCCAGTGTCATTACCTCGTCTCTGAAGTAGTTTTCTGGAAAGTCTGGAAAATATTTTTCTTCTGGTGATTCACTTCTTGGTTTGAACAAAAATGCTGACCAGCGAGAAAAAAGTTGCGTTTTGGAACAGAAGTCAGAAGGAGCAAAATCTGGATGCTTCAACAGTTAATTTAAGCCTTGCTTCACATCTCTTAGTTTTCACAAATGTAAAAATCTTCGTGTTGAACTTTCACATTTGCTCGTAAATTGTTTGGAAATTGTTTTATTCAGATAGTTTAGAGAAGTGAAATAGTAACTCTCCGCATTGTGCTGCTCTGAAAATGCTCCCTAAATCCTGATTCCATAATGTTTCCCTAAGATGGGGGTGTGTTGGTTTTTATTTGAGGCTGAGCTTCCTGTTTCTGCCACTTGTTTTGGGTGCAATTTAAATTCTGATGTGTTAAATTTAAATTTAGTTTTATCCATATTTGAAGCAAAACGTTTGCGGTCTTGATGCTGAAACACTCATTGACTTTGATCTAGCACAGATTAACGTAACAACCATTCGTTTCCAAAGAGACGTGAGTACATGCACAGTGTAAATGACCTCCGGGATCAACACCATGTAACACAAACATGCACTTGAACCTGCAGCATCATCACTTTCAAGCACTTCAGCTCGTCACTCAACTAGCTAAATTCATCAAGCCTTTCTAACATTTGAAAATGAAGGAAAATTTATCACACTCAAGCACGATTTTCAAAGTTTGATTTAACTGCCACAAAATCCTTACAGCTTGATTAAAGAATGTTACTTTAGCGTTTACAATACTTTTCTCTTACACAGTGGCCACCGCAGGGCTGCTCGCGCGGTTCGGCTACAGCTGCTCGAACTTCCGCCGAAACAGTTATAACAACCTCACAATCGCCTCGCATTCTCTCATTTATAGTTGCAATTACAAACCCCATGGATTAGAAGAACTAAAATATATCTGGAGAGTATTCACTCAATTTCGGATCGTGACTCTTGAGTATGATTGAACATTTCCTGAGAAGATGCCAGAATATTTTGAATAGAGAAGGGCAACATTTCCAATATTCCTTATGATCAGGTATGTATTTATTATCATTATAATTGTGACTGTAAATGTTAGAATGTGGAGGTTGCAATGATATTAAACTGCTTTGGCGGGACTCCGAAATGCGGTGGTCGGCGAGCGAGCAGCCATATGCTCGGCCGCAGTGTGAGGGAAAAGCACTGTAAATGAATGTTCTATTCTCACAACATCTTGGAGAGATCTATGAGTTTTGATACGTGCATTGATAGTATCCTACGTAAAAAGGTTAGACCACGTAGCAAATTCGGCGACATTCAATTTCCTCTCCTCCTTCCCAATAAGGTAAAGCCCTTGCTACCCTAAACTAACGCGTTTTGAATACATATCAATAAGTTCTAAAGTGTGAAACTAAACTTTTAGTTATTATTTATCCTTTATGATTTACTGTGTTGCTCTAACATTCAGAATTACTGAAATATAATACTGTGAAATAGGGTCAATCATTTTCGAACGTCCTATTCTATAAAGTTCAAAATTCATATGCTCTTGTATAAACAGTATTTCAAACAGGTTGTGTGCTCGTCAGTATTAAACAGGAGAGAAAGGACTTAGATGCCTTGCTGAATCTGAAAATATGTTTTTAATTTCTCTAACACGTACATAATAGGCACAGAACGTATTTGCATTCCACCCAAAAATTGGATGCTGATATTTGACCAAAAATACATGTTTTGAACCTCTCCGAATCCAAGAAAAAGTTTTTTAAAAAACATCCATGTAAGGTTTTTAAGTTTAGTATCTTCCATGGATCTAACATCTACATTTTCAATAAAATCCTCCAACTACCCTTTACACGGAACATTTTTCGAAAATTTTGATTTTCTTGAAAATGGCTATAACAGTTTTGATTAAAATACCATATATTAGAGATATTTAAATGACAAAGGAAGTGTATATCTTGAATTTTCTGGAAATAGCCTGTGAAGTCATCTTTATTCTCAAAGAATTTTGCATAATCTTGAATAACTGGTAACCCTTAAGCGATAGCCCAAAAAGGTACTGCACAAAAATTAATCTCTTTAAAACACAGAATTCATTTCAAGTAAGATATTTTTGACAAGCCATTTTTGAGATATCCGTTATTAATGGTTGAAATTGTTTGTTACTTGATCATTCACTTAAAAGTTATGTCAACATTCAGTTGTTTCTCGCGATTGCATGGATCAGTATGTAATTTAAAGCCAGCATATAGCGTCCAGTTCTTAAACATTTTACTATCGTTGTTCTCTTTGTATCTATAAGGAAATAAAAAATAGCTATTTGGGAAAATGCAGTACATAGAGAAATAAGCTTTAGTATGATTAATTTGTATTCTCACTAATATAAGATAGAAGGCAGAGAAAGTCATGCGAATGTATCACATCAGATTTTTTATTTTATGTCCTACTTTTTATAGTAGGCAGAGATATTGAGTAGTTCGATATCGAGAATCCATTTGAGATCCCCTTATTACTTAAAAGACCTGCGCTGTGGAGCAGTGGACTTGAGCGTAGTGTTCTGATTTCCAGCCACAGAAAGCGTTCACCTATCCATGGGGTGCGAATTAGGGGTATAGGACCGGTGTCCACTAAACATCGTAAGGCAGCAACACCTCTCGTAACGTTTGGATGATCGCCCACTTCGGCACGAGGCCGTCAGTCGGGTTTGGCAGAACTAGGCTATTGCAGCGCATTGGAATTATTATTATTATTATTATTATTATTATTATTATTAAAAGGGGTTTTAGAAAAAGGTCTGTGTACGTGTGTGTGTGGGTGTGGGTGTGTGTGTAAGCAGCATAACTCAAAAACAAAACTCGGAAGCACAACACTTGGTATTTCGATTCAGAGTTTTACAAGAATCCGACACAAAAATTCTTAAAAAAATCCCCCACCCAAACTACCCTTCACATGGAACATTTTTCCTTATGTTTCTTTTAATCTCTCAGAAAAGGGTCTAATGATTTTTACATGGATCTTCAGCATGCGGTTTAAGATTGTTGTATAACAATTAAAACGTATATCTTAAATATTCTGTAAATAGGCTTTAAAGTCCGCTTCATTCTGAAGGACTTCTGCATAATTTTTTTCTGGTCGTCTTTTTTTTTCTTCTTCTTTCTTCTAATCTGGCTATCGCTTTAACCTACTGTAGGATGTAGGATGTGTTTATTGGAGGGGGACACCTGCCACTACGACCAACTTGATCTATTGAGATACACCCCCCGGGAGGCAGGGATGAGATGAAGGAACCGTATGTGGTCCTCAGGCAGACAGGACCACGCAGACGCACAGAAATCTCTAATACTTCCAGTTTGAACACCCGCGCACTAGTGGAGGCGAAGAATTCCAAGAGAGGTCGACGAAGCGACACTGGGCGACACAACGCACCCTGGCGTTCACGGGAAAAAATCTTCCCAATGCGCAATCAACTACGCCATCTGCCCGACATCGTCAGAACCGCAGGACCTGAAGACAACTGAAACGTGAAAGGGAGGTATAAAATGAGAGGAAATAGGGGAAAAGACAAATTATTGTGCTGTGATACAAAACCCCGGCATTCGCCTAGGCGGGGAAAGCTACGAGAAACCCCATAGTCAGAATGAGCGATCACCGGGAATGAACCTGGGACCTCTCGAATGCGCACTTAGCTTACTTTATTTTTTATACCTTAAACGAAATGTGTAATGAAGGTTTATCATGTTTAACAAGAAGTACGTAAGAGAATATGCTTTTTTTTATGAATATTTTATAGAAGAGAGAGTAGAGAAAGGCATATGAATGTGACATATAAAGCTTTTTTATAAAGTTTATATATGTGTAAGAATTAAACTGCATATAGTTCTAAATTAATTGTTTTAAATTTAAAGGGCTATAAATTATAGTAATTTCTTGGAACAATCTCAGATAATTATGAATTACTGCACATAATTATGTCGGCTGTGCACGGGGTTAGAATTTTAAATGACTTAGGGTGTCCTTTGAGATGACCAACTACTATGCCGATCAACAGGCTAAGCAGGACTCGAGCTTTCCATCCTCCCTGTATCCTTAATGGGTAATTGCATTACTTTGCCTTAGCCTTTGGTTTGGGGGAGTTTCCTTTGTCGACACCCTTCTACCGTTGAATAATTTCCGGACAGTAACAAAAACAAAGCCCTGGAATCTAGCTCTTTGTTATGCCATTATAGCTTTAACGTCCATTAAGATGGGTGTTAATAATACGGAATGAGTATTGTTTGGTCAAAACTAAAACCAAGAACCTTGTAGTTCGTTCCTGAGTATCTTATGTTCCAGTAATTGTCGTGAATACTGTCCATGTTTGCCCAGAACAATGACTAGATTTTCCAGAGATGTAGTGAGATGCAGGCCTATAACTACGTAGCTCTGAAGATAAATTAAAAGTCTGATCTGAACGGATACTTGCGCACAGGAAACGTTTTATAAAAATGCTTTTATTTTGGATTCAAGGGCTTCAAAACATGTATTTTTGGGTGGAATGCAGTACTTCCATTTACTAAGTACGTAGACCAGAAAGTAAAAATATAAAGACAAAAGAATGCAAGTGCTTTAATATTCGCTAATAAAAACCGAATATAATTATATTTCGGTTTTCTTCTCCCCGCTTGTATATCATTTGTTGTCGCTTCAACTATAAAGTTATATCGCGACTACTTTAGAATATAGAATATGATTATAGTGAAAAATATAATATTTTAAACAGTAATAGTACATACAACATTAAATTCTCTGGAAAGGTGTGCTATACATTGTTATACAGTTTTGGCACTTTCATAAAGTTTAAAGTTCTTTGTTGGGCTGAATTTAGGGCGTCTGGTACGCTGTTGGGGATGTCACATCTTTCTTTGTGTTGTATATAGCGACGGCAGGCTGCAACGAGATGATGAACTCTGAGGTTGGATCTGCAGAGGTCGCACACAGGAGGAAGGTCACGGTTGAGGAGATATTTGTGCTTTATAGAGGTATGTCCAATACGTAGTCGAGTTAATACAACTTGGTCTTTGCGGTTGAAATGATAGTGTTGAACTTTGGACTCGGAAATGTAGACATCGTGTAACTAGCTTCTTGATGTGGCTTTCCATGTTTGTCTCCATTGGTTAATGCAAGTCTTTTTGATGAGTTGATGAGGTCTGTGTGTGGGATCTGGACGTCCTGAGGGGGATGTTCGGTGGCTTCTTTTGCTGCCTCATCAACTGATTCATTTACCAGAATCATTTTATAGTGCGCTAAACATTTCACAACGTAATAGGTATTATGTTGGGAAAGGCTGTCGAAAAAAAACGCCTTGGATTATGATGCTACCCGCACGACTGCAGGTGTTTGTTGCTTCGGCTGTTATTGCGAAAATGGAGGAGAATGAAAGATAAAAAATCTGTGTTACGTTCATATGACTTTCTCTACGCTTTACCGTTTATTAGTGGGTATACATTATTCTTTACTTATTTGTCTTACACATTTCGTTATAAATACAAAGGGAACAGCGATGGACAAGAACTGGTCACTAAATGCTGGTATTAAATTTCCATACTGTTTCTATGCAATCGCGAGAAACAAGAATTTCGACAAAAATGTAAAAGAATGACAAAACATTGAAAAATTCGAATCTTTAATAACACATATCTCGAAAATTCTTATACATTTATTTTACATAAATTGTACGTTTTAAATAGATCTTCATTTTTTTCTGTAGTAGGTTTTCGATTATCGCTTAACGTTAACCACTTATACAAGATTATATAAAATTCCTTCCAAATTAACAGGACTTTACAGGTTATTCCCAGAAAATACAAGGTATACGTTTTATTTGTCATTTACTAGTTTGTCATGTTTAGTATATTGTGTTTTAATAACAAATCTTTAGTCATTTTTTTTAGAAAATAAAAGAATGTTCCATGTAAAGGTATTGGGAGTGGGTGGATCTTCTTTAAAATCTTTATCACCTCTTTAGAGGTTACTGAAATTTAATACCAAGTTTGGTGTTTATCCGACTTTTCATTTTTAATTAGGCTGTTCACAGACACATACAGATCCTTATCTAAAAATAATTTCTTTCCTTTTTGGATTCATGGGGTTTCAAAATATGTATTTCAGGTGAATTATCGGAATTGCTGTGCCATCTCTATTATCCTCATGATAGAGAAAGTAAAAAGGTGTTACAAAAAACTGCTGACAAGAAGGCGCATTGATTCTTATAGGGTCTGCATATTTTTGCCCAGAAATATAGGTTTCAAGAAGTGATGAAAAAAAGTTGTGGAACATTTAATTCAAAACATGCACTGGGTTAATGTTGTATTTGAAAACTTCTGAGGCATTGCATTCACACGACTTTTTCTATTCACTATTCTACAAAATGTTCTACCTACTACTTCTTAATCAGGATAAACTTTCATTATACTTCATAAGTCTTGTTGTACGTATAAGAGGAATAAAGAAGGCTGAAGTGATAGTCAAGATTTTTAAAAAAGCGGGTAGCTGTATGTTGAATTTCATGTTTCAAGCCTTTTGCATGACCACGAGATAAAACTAATAGTGGCTCGCCACTTGAAAAAGAGTCTAGACTCATATTTGAAAACTAAAACCAACAACAAATAATATATCGGAATTTTTTACCGCCTCTAATAGATTTACTTATCATATATTGTGTGCTTAAATGAGATTTAAGTTCTTGCGTAGTAAGACTTTGTCTGTTTTTTAAGGTTAACGAATTATACAAAATTTCAGTATGAGGAAGACTTCACAGATTATTCACAGAAAATTAAAGATATATCCTCACTTTATTTGTCATTTAAAATCTTGAGGTCTAATCAAAATCATTAGCAGTATTTTTGAGAAAATGAAAAGAAACCGAACATTTTTGCATGCAAAGGGTGGCTTTAGGTGGAGGATTCTCTTGAAAATCTTCACGTTGCATCCTTGTATGATGCCGAAAATAAATACCAGGTTTGATTTCTAATCGACCTTTCGTTTCTGAGTTATACTGTTAGCCAATGGAGCCGGCCCTCGCAGACGTGGTCGCTGGAGTGTATAGCTCCGGTGCTTCGCCAAGCTGAGGGTCGCGGGTTCGAGCCCCGCTATGGGCATGGGTGTTTGTGTGTGGGTGGCTATGTGTTGTGGAAATACGGTAATAAGCAGTAACGAAAACAGTAGAAACACAGTAGAAACTGGGTGAAAACAAGGGAACTTAAAAAGAAGAACACCCAGAACTTCCAAACATATATTTGCCGTGAAATCTTGAAATCGAATTTTTAGGTGGAGAGTAAAAGTCTAAGAATTAAATATTCTATATTCTGTAAATATATAAAATCTGTATAGTGTTTAGCACATCAGAAACATATGCACATATTTAACATTTTAAAAAGAATTCGTTATATCAACATTTGCAAGAGGAATGATCGGTTCGAAACACTGATTTTGTAAAGTATCTCAGTAGGCTGGTGAGTCAGAGAGGGCGACATTTTAGGTAACTTATAGCTGACAGACAGTGATTGCCAGCACAATAAAGTATTTACAGAAAAAGAACAAAAGAAAATACCCCAAATTCCTAGCGTAAAAAGCGCATAGTGGGATAACGGCTGTTTCGGACACTAACAAAAAGAAGAAATGTTACATGTCTGCCCTTAAATCGCTTGCATATCTGAGGTCAACGACAGCTTTGCGTGGAGCTTGGGGCTTTACTGGAGATTCCATTCTCTATTCCAGGGAAACAGCGACATGGAACAAAAAATAATGGAAGAAGAGTATACGACTATTTTTCTTCTTTTCGTAGCATATTACAGCTACTTTGAAGTATTATACTTGTGATTGTCTTTAAAAGTGTGCTAGTGCACAAGAGAGTGTGTCAACCTCTCTAATAAATTATTATCTTTACAAATTAAACTGGAATCACGAATTAATTTATTTCATTAGTTTCCCTTGTCTTTATGAAATTATTTTACGATGCTCTGTATATGAATCCCTCCCTTTACCCCTTTAATAGTTTCCTCAGACCCCGCCTTTCTTAATAACGGATGGAGAGTCCTCTAATACCGTTAGTGCTGGGTAGAGGCCTAAAGGTTCACATGAAAAATTAAATTAATTTCTAGTACCCATCACGTACATTGAGGGTACGTATACTCACAAGGCCGCGGAGGACCGAAACGTGGTGTGGAGGTTAAGAGGAAGGCATGGATTTTTCTCTGTACAAAATCCATAACGCAAATCTACTTACATATTCCTAAATTTATTTCTCAACCGTTTGGGGTTCCTATATAGGTGAGGGAAGATCTCCACCGATTCAAAGGCCGGCTTGCACGCGCGATCCGCTTCTCTCGGAATACTCAGCATGACAAACGCTATCCCCACCACTCGTGGTAGCTAAAAATCCCAGTCAGGAGTGACGTTATCCCAGTCAACAATATGTCTGATAATGGCAATGCAAAACAACAATATGTCTTGTAATGACAATATGATCCTCAAATTATTAATATACCACAATATTTACAAATGTGAAGTGTCAAGGGAACACCTCAGTTGCTTAATCCTGCCCCGATAGTCGTCCAAATTACGGAAATTCTGCATAGTTCGATCGGAATGTTCGAGTTAGCTTTTAGATAGTCATACTAAATTGTATTTTAAGCCTTTGTACATTTTTATTTGATTCCGTAGTTACTTACAAACATAAAAGCCACAGAGTATTCGCATAATGCAAGAACCCTTAACATATACAACGAAATAAAGGTAAAGCCGAAATGATTCCTCACTCCCGGCCACCAAGTTAACCTCATTGGAAAAGACACATACTCTGTGACCATTGAGAAATTTAATCTTCTCACTTGTTAATATACAATATTGGTTCACTGATATCTAATGCTAGTAATGCAATTATTTAGCATCCCCTGCAGAAACACATATCTTTAGTATTATGATAAAGCCTATTGAAAGGTTTTGACACCGCTTCCTTACACATACATGCGCAGTAATTGATAAATGACAATCAAACGAATAAATAAAATACACTATGTGATCAAAAGTATCCGGACATCCCCACAAACATACGTTTCTCATCTTATGTGCATTGTGCTGCCACCTACTGCCTGATACTCATTATCCGCAGACCCCAGTAGTCATTAGACATCGTGAAACAGCAGAGTTGGACGCTCCGTGGAACTCACGGACTTCGAACGTGGTCAGGTGATTGGGTATCATTGCGTCAGAAGTCTGTACGCGAGATTTCTACACTCCTAAACATCCCTAGGTCCACCGTTTCTGTTGTGATAGTGAGGTAGAAACGTGAAGGGACATGTACAGCACAAAAGCGTACAGGCCGACCTCGTCTGCTAACTGACAGGAACCGCCGACATTTGAAGAGGGTCGTAAAGAGTAATAGGCAGACATCTATCCAGACCATCACGCACTAATTCCAAACTGCATCAGGATCCACTCCAAGTACTATGACAGTTAGGCGTGAGGTGAGAAACCTTGGATTCCATGGTTGAACGGCTGCTCATAAGCCACACATCACGCAGGAAAATGCCAAGCGACGCATCGCTTGGTGTAAGGAGCGTCAACATTACACGATTGAACAGTGGCAAAACGTTGTGTGGAGTGACGAATCACGGTACATAATGTGGCGATCCGATGGCAGGGTGTGTGTATGGCGAATGCCCGGCGAACGTTATATGCCAGCGTGTGTAGTGCCAACAGTGAAATTCGGAGGTGGTGGTGTTATGGTGTGGTCGTGTTTTTCCTGGAGGGTGTTTGCACCCCTTGTTGTTTTGCGTGGCACGATCACAGCGCAGACTTACATTGATATTTTAAGCACCTTCTTGCTTCCCACTGTTGAAGAGCAATTCGGGGATGGCGATTCCATCTTTCAACACGATCGAGCACCTGTTCATGCTGCACGGACTGTGGTGGAGTGGTTACATGACAATAACATCCCTGTAATGGACTGGCCTGCACAGAGTCCTGACTTTAATCCTATAAAACACCTTTTGGATGTTTTGGAACGCCGGCTTTGTGCCAGGCATACATCTATACCTCTCCTCAGTTCCGCACACCGTGAAGAAGGGGCTGCCATTCCCCAAGAAACCAGCCCCTGATTGAAAGTATTCCTGCGAGAGTGAACCCTGTCATCAAGGCTAAGGGTGGGCCGATGGAGGGCGCCACGAACCTGTACGTCATTTTCAGCCAGGTGTCCGGGTACTTTTTATCACGTAGTGTACATGATTCGTACCGTTATAAATTGAGTTAGGTGTTGTGCCATGGTCATCTGTAATATTGGTTTGAATAAAACTTTAACAGGGTTTTGTATTTATACACATTCTCTGTGCAGTATTACAAATATTTTCTATTCCATGCCATTCTCAACGAAGGCTTTGTAAATCATTTGTTTTAGTAATTTATGAGTTGAAGTTATCTGTTTTATAGCGCCATTCCCGCCAGAAAGAGTTAGACTTTTCAATAATGAAAGAAATATAAAAAATTGGTTCAGTGATTTTTTAGATTAACACACATACGCACACATACATACATACATACATACATACATACATACATACATACATACATACATACATACATACATACATACATACATACATACATACCTAAAAAGTTTCTCTTTTTATAATATTAGTATAATAACGTTGTGCTGAATATAAAAATTCGAAAGTCACATTGTAAAAATGTTCAGTGTTTCGGATTTACCCCTTTATTAGTAGATTAAAAGGATTAAAAGCACTCAAAAAGGAAAAACACACTTGACGGTGGACTGCGCTGTTTAATAGTCCAGTTAATTAACCAGTGCAGTCGACTGTCAAGTGTGTTTTAAATGTTTTTTTATATATTTTCTGATGAAGGGGTAAACCTGAAATGCTGAACATTTTATGTATATATACATACATACATACATCTAAAACAATTAAAACTGGTTTAAACAATTATATATGAATCCAGAGGTCCCTGGTTCGATTCCCAACTGGAGGACGGAAATTTTTCTCTAGCCAGGATAATTTCCCATCCTTCCTAGAGTTTAGGATGAACGAGAATATGTGTGTGAATTTAATGTAATAACCAAAAATAATATCAATTCAAAAATTAACATCACTCTCTGTAAGCGAGTGAACATAATTGCTCATTAGCAATTGTTCCGAAAGGTAAAAAGAAAAAGAAAAAAGAAAGAAAAAAAAAAATTCTAGGTTAAATCATCAAAGGCATGAAAAACAAATTTACATAAATGAGCAACAACAAAATCAGTGGTACTTGATTAATATGTAACTTAGGACATATACAATTCTTGCTAAACCTGTTCGTGATTCAATGCCTAAATACAGTGAAAAAGTCAATCGATATAACAAAATTCTGGTGGTTTCGAAAAACCCCGAAGATTCAAGTTGGAAATTCGAAAAAAAATAGTAGAAAGATAAACGACCTTTGCAATGGCGTATTGCAATCAGTATACACCAAAAAGCTGATCAAGCAGGAAAGTTTTCTGGGGCAATAAACGATGTAATTTGAAAAACAAATATCTAAGAACGAAAGCGAAAGTAAGAATGTGTAAGTCAGCAGTATGATCTATACTTACTTAATATAGTTCTATCGAGCGAGATGGTTCCGTGGTAAAGTGTGAGGTTCATTCCGAAGGTGTGGGTTCGATTCCGTTGACCACTCACTCTGTCCTTGGGTTTTTTCAGGATTTCCCTGGTCGGTAGGCGAATGCTGTGGTGGTTTTTCATCTACCACGATTTTCTTTCCGTTATTTCTCTTTCATTCCGTTTCCTTCTCATCTATCAGGTTTCCCGGTGCCGGATAGATAGCGCGCATGCTTGCTTAAAGGAAAGAATATTTCTTTTGGACGCTAGAGGCTGCTTGATAGCTGGATGGTACATCGCCCTCTGGACAGCTCCAGCAGTGGGACGGGCCTTCGAGACTGGTATACTGTTAAAGTCTTCCGCACGTTTCTGTGGCCTGTAACCTCCTGGTTCCTTCAATTCATCCCTTCCTCCTGGGGCTGGTAGGCATAATAGATATATTTAGGCTGCAGTGAACTAGGTGTCCCCCTCCGTTGTATAACGTACACCTATAATATGATTCTGAAACCACGGTTTAATGAGCAAATAAATAATATAAAAATACAATTTGTAGAATGAGAAATAAGTGAAATTGAATCACTAGAAACAGGCAGAATGCAATATGCTATGCTTCAACAATTAGCCAGGATTAGGGCTGTAAAAATACAGTATAACACTGTGTAATACGAAAATGGGACGTTAAGTACTGCATGTTACCCGGTATCATTGGCACTAATGTTATAATTCGATGCCACCGGCATGACATTCATGTATTAAGTTTTGTATACACCTCAGGCGATCCGTTTGCAATTCTAGGCTGTTCCTGCCACTCGTGATCGTTCTAGTAACGTCATCCGGATATTTAAGGCGTGACATGATTGCAATTCCTGGAGTTTTTTGTTTTTTATTTATGGACCCTCCTTAACTGCTGTGGTCCTTAGCATCCCTTTCTATATTGAGCGTGAAGGACCAGAAATTTTCCTCAGAGGCCTCTTTATCAGGTTTGAGGTTCTTTTACGTGCGTAAGTGTACGACACGGGACCATCGGCTTTACTTCCTTTCCGAAGGAAGCCATGCTAAGGATTTTACGCCCTGCGCCGGGTTTGAACCCGTGACCTCGGAAACTAGAGGCTAGCATGGTAACAACTACACCACGGACGACATTCCTTTAGTTGTGAAGCGTCGTGTGATATAAAGGCAATTAATCATTATGTTTTCTTTCTTTACACATCGTGTTGTAACATTCCATATTGTCAAAAAACGTTTTATTAATTATTTGGAGTCCATGGTAACATTTGTGTATTGCTCAGATGTGTAATTAAAACAACTATGCCTTCATTTTCAATTCACTTGGTTGATATAATTAACAGAAAAATGCTGTAATAGGAAATAGAGAATTTAGTATCCCTTACTTGCATTCAAATTAGAAATCCTAATATATATTCCCATCTTACCAGGCAGTATTCCATTTGAAACCTTAATTTCGTAATATACCAATTATACGCCTTGCACATTATACCTTGTCGCATCACTAGCGAGGAGGGAATACAAAGAATTGTGGGAAAAGATTTGTTTGGTAAGAGATCTCCTGTCAGATCTCGAAAAAGATTAAAGAACTTGCTTTCCAACAAGCAGGAAGTCTAGCATTATGAGGAGAAGGAGAAGAAGAAGTAATGTTTACACAATTTATTCATTCAAAAGTATACGTTATTCTAAGGAAGTATGTATTATATCTGCATTTGTCATTAAACAGGCATTAACTACCACACATTTGATATTGGTTATTTATACATAACATTTGGTGTATTTCGGCAAAAAATGCTGAATTATAAACAGCCTCCCTTAACCTTAATACTTGCACACTAACCGCTATACACATGGACTTAAAACGTTATATACAGATAGAAGATAAATACGACACATGTTTTTAAAGTAAGTACTGTTTTAACACTTTGCCACTGCAGCGCTGCATTCGCTATTTTGAGCATGAGCGATCACTTTGTTCATTCATTAGGAAGCCAGACGAAGCTGTGAGCTATCTTCACTTTCTGTTTTCCTGTTGTTAGAGCGTTTCAGTGTTCAAAACAATCGAACGACCCACCGACTCTGAAGTCAGATCAGTGATTCGTTTTTATAAAATAATGCGTGAAATGTTAAGCCAGGAAACATCCATTGCCAATTGTTTGGGGTTTATGGGGAAACAATAATGAGTGACAATGCCCGGCCACACACAGTCAACAAATTCAAGATGTGATCGCATCATTACGTTGGGAACAATTTGACCACCCTCCCTACAGTCCGTTTTTGGTACCAAGCGACTTGCATTTGTTTCTTCATCAGAAGAAATTCCTTGGTGGAAAACATTTCAATTATTAGTACTTTAAAGACACGCCTCGTACAATGGAAAAAGTTGAATTTATAATATGCAAGAAGGAACACTCGGCATTCAAATTTACGTGTTGTAGCGTCTATCAAGATTTGTATAATTATTGATTTCTTTACTGCATACTTACAGAAATTACAGGAAGTATCGATTCTTTCAAAAATTCATATTTGAAGCCTCTGATCCCCCTCAAAAAACATTTTTGTAGAAAAGTACGAGCTTGTTTGTGAACAGCATAACTCAATAATGAAAAGTCCAATAAATACCGAAATTGATTACAAATTCAGCATCTTCCAAAGATGTGACAGGACCATTTACAAGAGAATTCCCCCAACCTTATATTATTCATTTACTTGGAAATTTACTCAAAATTGGATTGAGCAATTCAATTGAAATAACATATATTTAAGGTGTGCACCAAGAATAATATTGTAAATTATTATTTAAAATATTTAGTTACACTTGCTAATTATGCTACATAAGACAAAGCAGAAGACGAAGAAAATAACAAGTTAGAAATACATGAATGTAATTTCCTCAGGATTTATGGAATCGCCCCCAAAAGGTTTAAATTGTTTGAAATAATGTGAACAGCCTTAGTAAGTAACGTTAAAGTAATTTCACATGTCATTGTTATTTTATCAGATTCGATATTCAAAATATTTATTGTAATAAAACATTGTAAAATAAGTGAGATATAAATAATAAAACGCAACAAATAGAGTTCTACCCGTTGCTAATGGAAATCAATAAGCATAAAAATGTTTTTTCTTCAAGTTAGTTAAGTGGTAGACAGAAGCCACCAATTAAAAATGAATTATTATTCATAAACATTATTAACGACTCCAAAAAGGACAAATAAGGTATTAAACACTCGAGGTATTGGAATGATTAATATTTAATAAATGCAATAACGGTTTGAAAATTATAAGAAGAGAAGTTGTTATACTTTCGATACAACGACATATACCAAGAGGAATTATTTGTTATAATAATAAATTTCACTTATTATTATCATTATTATTGACAAAAATTATTGAATCGTTTATCTAAAACCATATTTATGAGTTTACATATACAGGGTGGACATTTAAGTTGAGACTTTACAATATTCCAAAACTAAGCGTTGTAGAAAGAAATGTCTTTTACAAAAGTTGCTTGATATTATCAGGGAAAGTAAATGCCGTTAGTTGTGTTTTGTTTGGAGGGCGTTGTGATGGTAATTTTATGGTCAATTACATTTTTTGAATGGGAATATACATTTTATATGTTTTTTTTCTCATTCCTAATAAAAATACTAAACAACACTGGTATAAAGCTCCTTGCAATTGTTCTTACCAACAATTCTGGATGCTGTCTACGAAGAGCGCAATGAATGGTTGGACCCATTCAGCATAATGCAGCATAATAAAAGTAGGCGAGGACGCAATGAGACATTGACACAGCCATTCAGAATTTTCGTTATTATATACGTTGGTGTAAGAACAATTGCTAAGTGATTTATTACAAATGTCTCCTAATTTTTATGAGGAATGAAAAAACAAACTTAAAATAATTAAAGTTAAATTAAATTTAAAGTTAAAAAAATTAATTATTCAACAAAGCCGAAACTTAATTTTATCATTGTTGCCAACAAAGTACATTACCAATCTAAATGCATTAAAGCACGTGAGTTGCATCGCTTTGGCACATATAGATTTAAGAACATAACAAAACGGAGGACAACGAACCCTGAGATAACGATAGCCATTCCGGGAATATGCAACAAAATCTTTGCCACGTTACATAGACGTCGGTGCAGCATCGACAACGAGAAGTACCATTATATCCCACTGCAAATGGTGACCAGATTATTATTATTTCCACCGCAGATGATTACATGAGAAATGAAATGCATATATTGAATTTTCTTGGAATAGCTGTGAAGATATAGCCAAAATATCTCTATATAAAAATAGGAAAAGAAATGTAGATCTCGTTTATGTACAAAATTTATCCGTAGTAATTTTTACTTTCTCTACTACGTATAGTAGGGGAATACTACATTCCACCCAAAAATTCGATACCTAGATTTAACTGGAAATATATGTTTTAAGCCCCCCTGAATCTAAAGAAAGCATTTTGGAAACGCGTCCGTGTATGTATGTATCTGCCTGCTCGGAAACTAAAGGGCGAGTAAGTACCAAACGTGGTTTTTAAGTACAGCAACTTCCAAGGATGCGACACGAGGATTTTTAAGGAAATGCCCCACCCTAACTACTCCTTATATGGAACATTTTTTGAAAATTTTGATTTTCTAAAAAATAGCTCTAACGATTTTGATTAAAATACCACATATTAAAGGAGTTTACATAATAAATAAAACGTATACCTGGCATTTTCTGGAAGTAACGTTTGAAATTGTTTTCATTCGGTAGAAATTTTGTATAATCTTGTATAACTGTAAACGTTAACCGACACATGAAAAAGTAGTACACAAAAAATGTAGACCTCTTTAAAATATAATTTATTTCAAATAAGCTTTTTTGCGGCATAAACCATTTCTGAGATATCCATTATTAATAGAATTGCTCATTGTCTAAAGTCCTTGAACGTTGAATTGTTTATCCCGATTGTAAAAATAAAATAAAAAAAAGTATGGAACTTTAAGGCCAGCGTATAGCACCCAGTTCTTAGCCGTTTGAGTATCGCTGTTCTCTTTGTAGCTATAAAGAAATGTGTAACGTAACTATTTGTGCAAAGGTTTGTTTGAATAAAAATATAGTAGGCAGAAATATAAGCTTTATTAAAAATAATTTATATACCCACTAATAAACGATAGAGGGTAGAGTAAGCCATGTGAATATATCACTCAGAAATTCCTTTTTCTTTATGTGTTCGCCATTCCCTAGATATTCTTTTATATTTTTAACTTTTAAATACATTGCTTTACTCTCGAGTGCAAAATAGCTATTCAATTTTTTCGTAATAATACAAACAGAACATAATTTCAAATCTGTCATATAGCGACTCGCTCTTAAAAGATTTAACTACCACTTAAGCTTACTACATTCTCCAAATTTCCTTGTAGCTACAAGGAAATATGCAATCAAGCCATTTCTGCACATGTTAATTTCATTTAACATGTAAGATAGATTAGAATATGCGGTGGTATACTTGTAATGTTTATGTATTTGTGTTTACTCCACGTGGTGAAGCCATTTTGTGACGTGATTCATTTGTTAGGTTTGTTAGCTCCATCTGGTGTTAGCAATTTGCGGCAGTATTAGTGTTTGTTTGAAAGAATGCTACTGTTCTTTTATTTAATTTTGATTTACTGTCCTCCGGCTAGCTATTATCCTTTTGGTCGAGCACTTCTCTTTATACAGGTTGTGTAAACGGAAAGGAGTCTTTTATCCAAAGATAACACTGATGAAGGAATTTATTTTACACTTTTATTGTCGAACACATTCACTATCACATTTACACATTGATCTTGACACTCGCCAAACTGAAACTGTAATAATAACTTCATTTACTGATCATTCTTAATTCGCGTACTTCAACTTTTTGTATAATTAACTTTACAACACTTGAAATTTTTCATAACTCTGCTACGCGTAACTTGCGAATCGATAGCCGACGTGTACTGTACAAATATTTCTGCTGGACTGAAGGCGACGTGTAACGTACAAATGTTTTCGACGAACTGACGGACTGAAGGACTTTACCTCTAACCTAGCCCTTTTTATACTCCTACACCCCGATATACCTAAAGATTATAACTGAGCTGCTATTGGCTAATAAAACGCGCCAACATTAGCGTCTATTTTTATATCCAATGAAAATTATGAACACATATGCTCTAGGGAAAATGTTCCAGCAAATTCTAAAGAAAAACGCGCCAATATTACGTAACTTCCTCGTCTCTAATAATGATAATCAGCTCACCTCCTCGCTGCATTATTGCACGCTATTATTGTCAGTTTCTGTAAGGCCGTATAAACTTATTTCTCAACAATAATTACAATCAACAAACATCTTAAATCAATGTCACACAAAAATGCATATTCATACTATAATCATTCTTTACATTTAAATAATTTATGACACAAATTACTGCATCATATGCCCCACTAGAAACATAATTATAAATATTTACAACTTGTTTGGAAATTTTATAATTGAGTTTTTAGTCTCCTAAATCTTGGAACACACGCTATTTATCACTTTCACTTAACACTTCACACGTATTTAACACACGACATATGTTTTGTCTTTATCTCGCCACTATTTACTGGCCCTGGTCTAATGTGTTTAGACATTAATCTCACATTGCAATTTTTTATAGCAAATACTGTACCCTGAATTATTTAGTTACTGTTACAAAATTGGTTTACTTTTTTATATTGTTGACAAAAATTTATGCATTCAAGAATTTTTGTAATTATTAAACATATTTACCAAAAACTATTCACCCTCTACATAAATATATTTACATCTCTTAAATCTAGACACTGTTTCACATTTTCTGTTTGCTACATAAGTGTTTGTTTTAATTATTTTACCCCATTTTTTGTACTTTATATTCACAATACTCTTGGAATTATATCTACGTACTTTTACTTTAATATCACATTAAGTTTCAATTTTTACATTCTTAATTTCAAATACTGTTACAGTTACTAAAAAAATGTTATTTTTCCCTTTTAAACATTTATTTATGTCCAAAATTTTATTTCTCCTTTCACATGACGTACATACATAATTAACCCTCTTATATTCTAATACATTACTCTGCAGTTCAGCTTTAACTATCTTGAATTTACTTTTTATCATCTTGGTCTTCTGTTTCCCCTTTATCTTCATTGTTGTACGGTTTCAGCATCTCAATATGGAACTTTCCAATGCTTTTCGAGTTGTTGGGTTACATGACTCATACGTATTTGTTCCATATACTTCAACAACTTCATATGGTCCATGGTATTTGAGAAACATTCGCCAATAAAGTTTATTTCCTTTATCCGACATTTTCTTTGTTTTAACCAAAATTAAATCTCCTATTTTGATCCTCCATTCCTTTCTTTTCTTTTCTTCATGTTTAATTTTTCTTTTTATGGCCTTTTTCTTCATCCTCTCAAATGCTTTTCGGAACATCTCTTCTTCTGTTTGTGGTATCGAGTGCGCATCTGGAATGGCTTCTGGAATTTTCTTACACATTGTATTTATCTTCTTTCCTAACTTAAGTTCACATGGTTTGTATCCAGTCACATTGTTTACTGTCTCATTTAGTAGATTCTGAACGAAACTCAGTATCCATACCATTTGGTTTGTTTTCGATGACACAGCACCCTTAAATAATTCGAAATTTCTTTAATTTCCCTCTCCACTGGGTTGGAGTTCGGTCTGTATCTTGACGAAAAATATTGTTTAATGCCATTTTCTTTCAGTCCATCCATAATGTTTTTCCCTGTGAAGTACGAAGCATTATCGCTCAATACAGATTGGATCGGTCCTTCTATCACATATGACTTGAGTAGTCTATTCAAACATGCTACACCTGTAGGTTTTCTCAAAGGGTAAATTCTTACATATTTGCTGAATATATCATAACAGACAAATATATATTTGTTTCCAAATTGAATTGGAGGCATCGGACCATGAATATCAATACTAATTACGCACCTCGGCTTATCCGTTATAACTGAGTTAGTCTCAAATGCATATGCTGCATTTATTTGCTTTGCCTTCTGACACAGGTTGCAGCACGATATAAATTTCCGAACTTTCTGACGCAATTTGGATATGTATAAATTTTCTAAAATCATAGAAGTTGTCCGGTCCGTCCCTGAGTGTGTTAACCCTTCGTGAAAATTCTTAATTAGTTCCTTTTCCATGCTTTTTGGAACGATTACCTTCCAACTAGGCATTTCTTTTCCATGCTTCTTGTATAATGTCCTATCCCGAATTGCTACAATTTCTTTCTTTGCCTCTTCAATTAGTGGTGCATTTTCTTTAAGTTCAAATAATTTTGCGTCCTCATTTTGAATTTCCCTTTTATTTTTCAATTTTCTCATCATTTCTTTGCTTAAAGAAATTTCAATTGTCAATATTTTGACTTCATTTCTAGGCCTTTCAATATTTTCGGGAATTTGTGGGTTGTAGTTTAATCTTGATAGCAAATCACTGAAGGTATTATTTTTGCCAGGAATGTGTATAATCTCAATATCGAATGCAGATATTGCATGAATGTATCTAGCAAGTTTTCCACTACATAATCTACACCGTTGAATGAAAGTTAAGCTGATGTGGTCTGAATATACTTTCACCTTTTGCTGATAAATATAGGTTTTAAAACGAATTAATGAGAAATATAGTGCTCCAATTTCTAGCTGAGTCATTGAAGAATTCCGCTCAATATTTGTAAGTCCTCTAGAAGCTGTACTAATGACGTGAAAGTCATTGTTGATGTCTCGCTGTCCTAAAATTGCGGCGTATCCTTGCATTGATGCGTCGATATAAATCTCGTATTCCAAATCTTCTCTGGGCCTCTCAAGCAATATGGACTTAGCAAAGAGTTCTTTTACTCTCTCAAAACATTTTTGATGATCCTCTGTCCATCTCCACTTATTATTCTTTCGGAGTAGCTGCCGCAGTGGTTCTATTTCAGCCGAATACCTTGGTACGAACTTACTCTGAAAGTTCAATACCCCTAAGAGACGTCTAATTTGCTTTACGTTCCTGGTGGTGGAATTTTCATTATTGCTTCTATTCTCTTCTGGTCAGGTCTTAAACCTCGTTCATCAACTACATAAGCCAGAAAATTTATTTCCTTGACGCAAAATTTTGATTTTTGTATGTTCACAGTCATACCATGTTGTTGCAGTTCATTTAAAACGTAATGTACATTATTCATATGTTCTTCAAATGTGTGACTAATGATGAGGAAATCGTCAAAATACTTTATTAAAAAGTCATCTGCAGAATTTCCAAAGATACTGTGAATGGCTCTCAAAAATCCACTTCCTGAGTTTTTTAAACCAAAAGGATTTACACAAAAAGGATACTGGATCCCCGAGTATTGAAATGAAGTGTAATCAAGCACTTGTGGATCTAATTTCACTTGCCAATATGAGAAGCAGTGAGGTCAATGGATGTCAAAAATCTCCCTCTTGAAAGTTTCGTAATTAATTGTTCAATTCCTTCACTTTGAAAATGATCTGGCTTCATATACTTGTTGACATATCTACCGTCTAATGTTAATCTCAAACTACGATCTCGTTTAATACTCCAACAGATTGAATTTATGTATTGAGAATTACTTTGCTCAATAATCCCATTTTCTAACATGCTATTTATTAGTTGTCTAGCTTTGTCCCGAAGACTTATAGGTAAATTGTCATACTTGTGTCTATATGGTGGTACGTCTTCTACTTGAAATGTATGCTGATATACATTACATCTGCCTGGGATATTACTAAATACTGAACTATTGTTCATCAAAACATCATGAAGGATTTGTTTTTACGTTATCGTAATGTTATAAGCTTCTTCACACTTGTGTATTATTTCCTCATTTCTCTTCTCTTCCCAGCTGTTGTCTGTCTCGTTCACATGGTCGTCTTTTGTTTGGATTGTAAATTTCTCTACTTTCTCTGGCATTTCTACTAACTGTTGAAAATATGGCGTGGTATTCCCTTCATATTCTGTGATTACCTGCTTTATCTGACTATTTGTATCAGTCTCGGTTATTTGCACAAAAAACTCCTGGTCACAAAGATTTTTCTCATCCTTTGTCATCTCAATCACAGAAACTTTCTCTTTTATAAATGGTACCTTTATTTCTCTATCGTTTTTTTGTCATTTTTAACTCTTCATGTTTAAAATCTATACTTGCTTCATATTCATTTAGGAAGTCACATCCTAAAATTGTGTCACAAATCAGATGGTTTACAATTAGAAACATAACCTCAAAATTCTCTCCGCCGATAAGTATGTTAAGTAGAGCTTGTGTTTTTATGACCTGTGTCGTTCTTCCGATTGCAACACGACTAACTAAATTACTAGTAAGAAGAGCCATAATTTTGTTACCTTCATTTATCAAATTTATGTAAAATTTCTGCGAACAAATTGAAGATGACGAACCAGAATCTATAGTTGCAATGATCTCTTTCTTTGCAATTTCCATCCTAACATGAGGTGACTCGAAATTTTCTCCCTTATCTTTTGTTGCTGCAATCTTATTACAGGGGGTGTGTGTAGGCATATTATTTGTATTGGTAATGGATACTGAATTATTAAAGACGTCCTGAGAACCTACTGCACAGGAGTCTATTAACAGTTTTCCTGATTACTTCCATGTTCACGTACGGGACTGCCATTCCAGCAGGCGCTAAATCTATCTCATTGTCGCTACCATTGTTTTAAGTTCCCCTTCCTCGAGTTCGAAATCCTCGATTTCTGAAATTAGTCCCCTTGGCACCTGGTCTCCCATCTATCCTCGATCTTTCAAATTTTGGAACGTATGATTGATACCGTTGTCTGGTATTATTTTCATGACGCCTGTCTTGTCCTCTATTTTGCTGATAACTACTTTGGTAATTTCGTCTATCTCGCACATCTAAAAATCTATGCTCCCACTCCCGAGATACATCTTCTTCCTGCTGTTCCAAAGCTGTCATTAATTCTGTCATCTCATAGATATTACGTGGTTTTGCAATTAGTAACTAATTTTGTACCCTTAAAGGATAATGTCTTGTGAGCAAATTCACAAAATCTTCCTCATTGATTGGAGGTGACAATTCCTAACCTGACTTGCATGTTTCAGTAAGTAATCAGTCATTGATATTCCCTCTCGTGGATCAAATTGACCATGACTAAGTATTGCTCGAATTCTGTGCTGTACCGTAACATTCCAAAATCTGTTCATGAATAGCCTCTTAAAGGATTCATATGAAATTTCACCCCCTGATACCATTTGTAACCAATCTAAAGTTTTCTGGTCCAAACATCTTTTGACAACTATCATTTTTAATGCTTCAGGTATCTTTTTAATTTGAAAATACTCTGATAATTCTGCAATAAACTGTACTGGACTGGAGTTTTCATTAAATTTTGGAAGTGGAAAATCACTTAAGATATGATTGTAATTTTGCAAATTCCCTACTCCCATATTTAAATTCTCTAGTGTTACTTGTGCACTCTGAGTTGCAGCATTAGCTATGGATGAAGCTGCCGCATCACTCACATTATTTGTCATACCTGAGGAACTACCTCTATCATTATTTTGTACATCAGATACATTCACATCACATATATTTACCCTTCAATTCTAACCTATTTACAGTACCTTGCAGATTTTCTATGGTCTGTTCCAATTTTTTATTATTCTCATTTTGAACAGCTTGGTGTTTGTTAATTTCAGAAGTTAGCCTTTGATTCAAATCTTTAGACAAATCTTTAACTTCTTCAGACAATTTATTTCTCTGTGTTTCTGACTCCTTCTGAATTTCAGATATTTCCCCTCTGAAATTAACTTGCACCTGAATTAAATCTGCGTTTGTAGCCTCCATCATCCCTCTTAACTCATTTGAAATGCTACTCATTCGGCTACCTAACTCTGTACATTTTACATCAACATGTTCTATTTTATTATTAACCTCACTTTTTTGGTTAGATATTTCCCTACTCATGTCTAACATTTTCTTTGAAACTTCCCCTATCTCATTTGCTATCATTTCCTGATTTTCATTTTTCATTCTCATAATACTACTATCTAGCTCCGTGAATTTCTTTTCAATTTCTTCCCTGTTTTGTTCTAAGCTCTTACCAATATCTTCCCTCAGTTTCCTATTATTCTTTTGCATATCTTCCCTGTTTTGATCTATTTTATTTTCTAATTTCTCATTATTCTTACAAATTTCTTCCCTTAATTCTCTATTATTCTGACTTAGGTCTTCTAATTTCTCATTAGTCTTACCAATATCTTCCCTTAATTCTCTATTATTCTGACTTAGGTCTTCTAATTTCTCATTAGTCTTACCAATATCTTCCCTTAATTGATCTGTAATACTCTTACGAATATCTTCCCTTAATTTCTCATTATTCTTTTGCATATTATCATTCGTATTTCTCAGTATTTCCATCATCATACTAGCATCAAAATTAATATTTCCTGCTGTTCTATTCTCACTTTCTGCACTAACATTTCCTCCCTCAAATACTACATTGTTTGAGCTATTTTCTGGAACCTGTATTGAATTACAGCTAACTGTTACATTATCTCCCTCCATAATTATTTCTTCTGTATTATTAGTAGCCATTGTTTTCTTTATCCTACCGCTCCTAAGGTACATTTAAATTTTTACACTTTTTTTAGAATAAAAATCACACTTTTCTAACCTTTCGGATGCTATCTGCTGATGTTAATTTGATGTCCAGCTTTCTGCCCCTCTCTCCTAGATTTATATGTCGCTTCTGCGTCGTATTATGATGAATCTACGTCGTCTTGGTGTCCTGTAGTTGAATTCCCCTGTTGCCTTTTAATCTCGGAATTATGATGTCCACTCATCCGCGTCGTCTGTCGTCCCTGTAGTTGTTTCTGGAATCTGCGTCTTGTAGTTCAGTTCACTGCTCCATTCGTTCCACGTCCTGGTTCCTTCGCCCCTTCCTGGTTATTCTGCTCCTTCCTGGTCATTCTGCTCCTTTCCTGGTCATTATGCCCCACGTTCTGGGTGCCAATTTGCGGTGGTATACTTGTAATGTTTATGTATTTGTGTTTACTCCACGTGGTGAAGCCATTTTGTGACGTGATTCATTTGTTAGGTTTGTTAGCTCCATCTGGTGTTAGCAATTTGCGGCAGTATTAGTGTTTGTTTGAAAGAATGCTACTGTTATTTTATTTAATTTTGGTTTACTGTCCTCCGGCTAGCTATTATTCTTTTGGTCGAGCACTTCTCTTTATACAGGTTGTGTAAACGGAAAGGAGTCTTTTATCCAAAGATAACACTGATGAAGGAATTTGTTTTACACTTTTATTGTCGAACACATTCACTATCACATTTTACACATTGATCTTGACACTCGCCAAACTGAAACTGTTATAATAACTTCATTTACTGATCATTCTTAATTCGCGTACTTCAACTTTTTGTATAATTAACTTTACAACACTTGAGATTTTTCATAACTCTGCTACGCGTAACTTGCGAATCGATAGCCGACGTATACTGTACAAATATTTCTGCTGGACTGAAGGCGACGTGTAACGTACAAATGTTTTCGACGAACTGACGGACTGAAGGACTTTACCTCTATGCCTAAAGATTATAACTGAGCTGCTATTGGCTAATAAAACGCGCCAACATTAGCGTCTATTTTTATATCCAATGAAAATTATGAACACATATGCTCTAGGGAAAATGTTCCAGCAAATTCTAAAGAAAAACGCGCCAATATTACGTAACTTCCTCGTCTCTAACAATGATAAACAGCTCACCCCCTCGCTGCATTATTGCACGCTATTATTGTCAGTTTCAGTAAGGCCGTATAAACTTACTTCTCAACGATAATTAGAATCAACAAACATATTATATCAATGTCACACAAAAACGCATATTCATACTATAATCATTCTTTACATTTAAATAATTTATGACACAAATTACTGCATCAAATAATAAGTTTATGTAATTAAAGTTTGTTTAGAATAGGTATGGAATGAGTATTATGTTAAGCTTTGTGAGTTTCACAGTAGGGCACATCACACTTTTTTCTTGCTTCTATAATGTTCTTTCAAATGTTTATAATAATACTTCATTAGGTTTATTCGAACATTAGTGCATTATTTTACAACTTTTGTGTTAAAAATGGCAATTTTTTTTAAAGCTAAGCAAATAGTAAGTGGTGCAAGTATTAGGTTAAGGAATTTTCTTTTCTTTCGTTTCTATCTCTCTCCCCCTTCCCCGCTCTGTATTTCGTATACAGTAACATCGGTCCGTGAAGCCCGTGGTCTATTCAGTTTAGAGTTATCTAAACTTCGTTTTCTCAGTATAACGAACAATACCTAACCTAAACCTTATCCAAGCAAATAATCTCAAATCAGATTGGAACTCAAGCCCTACGGGTTACAAAGCAGTTACACTACTCCTACGCCACGTGTTAGTGACTTTGTAATTTATGGTGTGCCTAATGAAAGGTGAAATCTACAGGAAATGACAGTTAAAGCTCTGTTCAGATTTGTAACTATCGTGGCAAAATGTTCCTATATTTATTACAAATGTGGCGTAGAGGACATCTATTATATGTCTTCACACACTTTTCAGCTCCTCAGCTTGAAAATGAAGAATTTGCTACAAAATCCTTAATAACAGCATCCTCGGTTTAAGGGGAAAGGGAAGTATTGGGTTTCTTAAGTTAGATAAGTTATCAACCCATTTTAAGCAGTAACTTTTGTAATGAGAGCCCACTTTTTCATAAGATTTTTATTCTATGAACAAAAAGAACAAACCCTTGTCTGAAACATTCTAGTTACTCCTTATATTACCAGTGAATGCTTTAACAAAATTGAAAAACCTCTTGTAGGAAATTGATCCAAAGATTAAACTTCTATCATACTGTTGTAATTTCATGTGCACAGTTTAGTTAAGTATTTATTTGTCACTTCTCGAGGGGCAAATTATAAAAGACATTAAGAATATTGTGATGCTAAGGATTTCATTAAAATGGCTATTTTTGGCTTATTACAACTGCTTAAACTCTAGAAATAAGTGGTGATACCAGGAAATGCGGAGGGTAGCTATATCTGTTGGCGAAAAATACAGCAGACGTAGGTTCCCTAACATCGGCTTCCAGTTAATAAAGGTGGTTGTGGGCTAATAGCAGGGATGCAAAAGTTTGACACTGCTTGGAGAAACTATACTGCGTATTCTGGGCGGTGAGGGTCTTCCGCTACAGAAATCTATGGGCAGAACAACTTCATCTACCAGGTAAGCGGCTACCGGAATTTTGGACGGTGGCGCAAGACCTTTGCGAATCTGCCAACTAACTACTAATCAGGGGTTAGCTTTTAAACGGTCTGCCTTCTTTTACAAATATCCCATGACCTCCACCAGTGTTCTATCCTGAGTGCAACGAATCTATTCGCTGAGACGATGGAGGAACATTTGGAACAAATTTACGAATCCGAAGATCCCCACTGAATGGAAAGCTGCAGTATACTCGGCTGTCAATGAGATTGTTCGGACAGCTGACAAATTGTGGCAGCATGACACAGCAATATCAAATCTCTTCATTGAATGTCCTGCGGTGGAAACCTTACATCACAAACTAGTAGCCTGTGCCGTCGTACGTTCTATTTGGGACTGGGTATATGGTTGAATTTGTGTGATCTGTAGTGGCGTACAAGTGTCTTCACAGGAAGACTATTTGACCCTCGGGTTTGAGGGTTTATTTGTTGTGGTTGCACCACGTATTGCGGGAGATATGTTTCTTGGAGTGTTTGCCTCACGTACGATACAAACTTTCCGTTGGCCTTCGCCCCACGTTCACTTTTCCGGTGGCCTTCGCCCCAACGTTTAAAAAATCAACTTTGTATTTTAATATTTATTTAAATATTATATATGTATGCCTCGGCTGGGTTATTAGTATCTTTTTAGAGCACGTATCTCTGAGCAGGACTGTATGGCTAAAGAACAAGGCTTACACAAATTAAAATTGTATTGTACTTTGTTTTTAATCTTTCACACAATTTAATAACACTTCACTAATGTATACTACTATAGAGGTGTGAGATTATTATCATTTGCACTTTTAACAGGTAAACTTTATACTATTCTCACCGCAATGAATTTTTATGTCTCACACTGAACACATACCATACATAACTGATTGGGTACGCTATCTTGTAGCGTCTCCCGCCTGAATTTGTAAATTCCCTCTATTTCAAGTCTCTGATTGGCTAATCCTACTCCAATAGAATACATTTATTTAACTTAAGTTTTTATAGTTTTTGATTTGCTATTTATAAACTGTTGTTTTTCCTGCTTTCCCTACCACGTACATAGTAGGTAGGGAAGGTATTGCACCCCATCCAAAATTTGATACCGAGATTTCACAAAAAAATACATCTTTTGAGACACCATGAATCGAACGAAGGCAAAAATGTTCATTTGTGTGCGTGTGTACGTTTGTGTGTCTATGAACAGCATAACAAAAACAAGCAAACAAACAAAAAATGATAAACACCGAACTTGGTATTTAGTTTAGTATGTTCCAAAAATGCGACACTAATATTATTTTCAAAAAGATTCCCCCAACTCTAACGTTTACATGGAATATTTTTCGAGATTTTTTATTTTCTAAAAAATTTCTAATGATTTTTATTAAAATATCATAAATTATACATTTTTACATGACAAATAATATATGTATTTTGAATTTTTTGGAAATAGTCTGTGAAATCCTCTTCATTTGGAAGGAATTTTGTATATAATGAATAACTGGTAAACGTTAAGCGATAGGCAAAAACGTACTACACAAAAAAATCTTATGATATATTCACATTACTTTTTCTAGCCTCTATTGTTTATTAGTGAGTATACAGAATATTCTTACTAAAACTTATTTTTCTATCTATTACATTTTAATCCAAGTAAACCTCTGCAGAAATGGGTACATCACATATTTTGTTATAGATATTCCGTTATTACGTTTGTGTAGTGCTATTTCGTCTTTCGCTTAACGTTTACAAGTTATACAAGATTTTACGAATGAAGGGGACTTTAGAGGATGCTGTCAGAAAATTTAAGATATACATTTTATTTGTCATGTAAACATCTCTGATATGTAGTATTTTGAACAAAATCGTTAGATCCATTTTTTTAGAAAATCCGAAATTTCGGAAAATATTTCTTGTAAAGGGTAGTTTGTGATGGGGGATTTCTTTAAAGTATTCGTGTCACTTCTTTGGAAGATACTGAACCTAAATACCAAGTTTGCTATTTATCCGCTTTTTGCTTTTCAGTTCTGCTGTTCACAGAGACACACACACGAACATTTTTCTAAAAACGCTTTATTTGTATTTCCGAATAAATCTCTATATTGAATTTTTTGGTGGGATGTAATACCTTCTCTGCCTACTAGATGTACTACCGTGCATAAAATGTGACCCATAATGAAACGGAGATGTTTATGTTGGTATTGACAAAGTATAGCCCTACCAGCGTGACTACCCCAGTTTTTCGAGCCCAATTCTAGCCACTGGATTGGCAGGGCACTTTACTTCTCCTAAAGTATGGCCGAAATCCCGAGGGACAACATTGCATTGTATACCTTACATTTTCATGCCACACCGTTTTCTTAATGCCGATTTTCTTATAGCCGTTTAGTAGAAGTAGAATCTTAAACCTTCGTCTCCATGAGCTGATGAAGGCTCTCATATATGTAAACGTCGTAGCTGTCTTCTGTTTAACCAGACATGCAAAATGATCCTTCCCTCAAGAACACTGAATTATACAAGGTGATCCGTTTGAGGTATGAGGCAGTATTTTTAACACTTAAATAATTTCAGTGTAATTATATAATATGTAAATTCAATAACAGCCCACCTTAAAGCAATATGTGTATGTAATAATTTGTAAAATGTATGTAACAGTCATTGTATATGTTTGTATTATTGTATCCATGTGTAATAATGTTATGTGAATATATTACGTAATTTAATAATGTAGGAGCTGTGAGAATAATATGTTAAAGGTTGCTAAAAATGAGGTAACCTTGAGGCAATAATGAATTTGAAAGTTTAACAATACTACGTGTGATTCTTGGAAGGAATAATGTAATTTTAGTGACAGTTTATAAAAATAGCCAACCAATAACCAGAAAAAGCTTTAGTTAAATGAAGGTATTGTATTGTATTAGGTATAGCCAATCAGAGACTTGAAATATAGAAATTTACAAGTTTAATCGGTTGAAATGAATTCAGTTGCCTGCAGACAGTGTTTGTAACCGGATGCGAGATGCGTCCTCGAGAGATTTAATCCGTATTGGGGTGAGACGAAAAATAAGTTTACGTGTTAAAAAGTACAAGTAATTAATAAAAGAATCTCACAGGTCTATATCAGTGAAGCCTTATTTAAATCGTGCTAAGCATTAATAAAAAGGAGTGAAGTAAAATTATAATCTGTGTAAACCTACATTCTTAAGTCGCACCACAACCCTACCAAGACATCCATGTCTCTAAAATAAATACTGACGCAGCCTAGGCAAACATAAATACATAATATTTAAAGAAACAATTACAAAGTCAATATTTTTAAACTTAGGGCAAAGGCTACCGGGAGCGGGTACTATACGCGTGGTTGCAACGAATTTCAAGTTCGGTTCCCCAACAGTTGAAGTATTATACAACTCCTTCAATGCGACCTACTTCAAAGTTACAGCAAAATAACTTCTACAAATTGGCGCCCAACGTGGGGCTAATACAACAAAATAACTTCTTCAAGTATCAGGAAATAAGACGTTATATTATATAAGGAGTCATGCACACATCTCTGAGAAGTTTTTGTAATATAGGCGGATAGGATGGAAGTTAATGAGGATTCATATTTCAGACTTGATCCACGTAGCATGGCAGCACTATTGTGCATAGGAAACAACATGGTGGTAACGCAACAACAGCGTGCTTAGTGTGTCGTATGGTGTGTTAAATGTGTCACATAAAACATGTGGGTTCTCAGTTCTCCAAACAATACAGTTATACTTGTTGACTCGGCCACTCACTTAACATGTGGCTTTGTCCATGAACATCCATCCATTTAACCACTGATCGTCTGCTTCCTGCCTCTCACACATCATCCAGCAAACTTGAGATAAGCTTCGTAATTACGGTGCATTAAAACTGGCTTTTACTGAGAATGGTATGGAAACATCTTAAGGTGCAATTTTTCAATCCTCCGATACATTTTGTATGGCATATTCTGCTGTGCTGATGAGCGGTGGAGTGACTTGCATAGGCTCTAGCGCTGTTGTAGCATAATCGCCATTTTGTCTTCCATGCACAGTGCTGCCATGCCACACGTTGAAGTTTGAAACGTCGCTCATTTTAACTTCCATTCTTTTCTCTTATATTACTACAAATTTCTCAGAGATGTGTGCGTTAACCTCCTCTTTTACTTTTTACTTTTCTTTTAATTTTTGCTTTTACATTTACTTTTCTTTCACTTTTTACCTTTACGTTTCATTTTTCTGACATTTCAAACGGTTCCCCCTGTATTGTAATTGGTTTAAGCTTTCCTTGTGTACCAATCGTAGTGAAATTCTTTCGTAAAGGAGGTTATCCGCACCATTTCTCCATTTCTATGGATTATAATATAGTTCATTGGTTTGTTTTTGTGACCCTGAACTATTTTCCTGGCCAGTTATGTAGAGAACTGATGCTTGTTGTGTGTACTCAAAGATTGCTTATCTGAAAGTGGAAACCTTACGGAAGGAAAACTAGAGTATTTTTATGCACCTCATTGCACATTTAAAATTAAAAATCATAATTTTTCCCTTAATATTAAGAAAATATTCGTAATTTTTCAAGCAAATGCACTGACTACGAGCTAAGAGAGCGAAAGGGATTAAAACAGGACACCTCGCAGTCTATAAATGCACATTTCACCACGATATCAATGGTGTTCACAATCCAATTCCTATTCTTGAATTATTTCGACGTTTCCAGCCTTTTGCTGCTGCAAACCTAGCGTGAAACATTCTTCCTGGGTATCTTCACTGCTCAAATGGTAGATGTAGTGGTTCTACCTGTTAAAATTGCTGGGGGAATGCTTGTCTCTTATTGCCCATCAAGAGCGCGTTAGACTTGCTATATCCTCTGTTCTCTCCCCTTTATAATATCACGCTGTTCCATGGTAATCACATTTCAGCTCGGGGAATTAGGTTCCGGTATAGACTATTGGTTAGCAAGATTCTGGTCGCGTATGCTTGTTGTTTTTGTTAACTGTAATAAAGAAGTTTTTGTGTATCCTTAACCGGAGTTTCAAAGAACCCAAGAACAATAAAGGCCTCGTAACGTATGACGTCATTCCTTGTTTGAGGTCTTGTTGGGTTTTTAGAGCTCTCTCAGGCGAAGTTATCACAGTATTGTCATTTCAGCGAAGTTTTAGCCAGTGGGGTGGGCTAGCTTATGTGTCAGGTAAAGCTTTAGCTGGTAAGAGGGGACAAAGTATACTGAGCTCGTGCCGCGCGTGGCGCGTACAGTGGTTACACAGTCAACAGTCCACTATCGCGCGTCTTTACCCCTCACTTGCCTCAGACCAAGAAAACACTACGTCCTACGACCAGCTAAATGTGTACCTGCACCTGCTTGGAAGGGCTCCCCCACGTTGCTGAACAGAGAATACATATCATTTAGCCGATTGGTTTACCATCTGAACAAACATTATTTAGGCTGCATTTCAATCTGATACGCCACATTCACGTGATTCCCTACCCAGCATTCTTTATTTGTATGTCTTCTATAAGCTTTTAATACAAATGCTAATTTCCCTATCTATTTCACGTTAATCGAGATAAACTTTTGCATAAACAGCTTCAATACAACATTTCGTTGTAGATAAAAGAGGGTTTCTGGAGGCTGAAGTGATAGTTAATTCTTTAAGAAGCGGACCCCTGGTTTTACAATGCCATGCTCTTTGGCATGACATCACGAGAAACAAAAGAATGTGACTTAGCACTCAAAAATATGTGAGGGATTTTAAATGCAAACTAATAACAATGAATGTCTTGTAAATGGTTAATACCACAAAAAAGTCAACATAAAATGTATGCTTTAACAGGATGCAGTTTTTTGCAGTAAGTGTGCGTCTAACTCTTATGCTTTCCCTGTTGTATAAAATGAATTACCAATGAACAGAACTTCACAGTCTATTCATAGAAATACATTTTATTATTTGTGCAAACATCTTCTACACATGGAATTTGAATTAAATATTCCTAGTTCTTTTTGAAACAAAAACCGAAAAATTTCCTATGCAAAGGGTAGTTTGAAGAGGAGGACTTTCTTGAGATCCCTCATGTTGTTTCTTAGAAGATGCTCAGCTTAAGTAAATAATAAGTTTGGTATTTCTTGACGTTCTGTTTTTGGATTCAGGGGACCTCTCAACATGTATTTCCTGCGTCAGGTAAAATCTCATTGTCAGGTTCTTGTTGGTAGAGAAAGCAGCTGCAGCAGAATTAGAAGAAGAACATTATATATATATATATATATATATGTGTGTGTGTGTGTTGTACTATAATACCTACTAACATAATGAAGGAAGAAACAAAAGGATGATGATAATAATAATAATAATAATAATAATAATAATAATAATAGGAAACTTAAATTACAATTATATTACAAATATACAGGGTGGCTCATTTAATTTGACACTGTACAATATCTGCAAAACTAAGCGTTGTAGAAAGAAATATGTTTAAGAAAAGTTTTTTGATATTATGGGGGAAAGTAAATTCCATTATCGTGGTTTATTTGGAGGACGTTGTGATGGTAATTTTAGGATCAATTTAATTTTTTTAATTGGGAACCTATCTTTTTATGTTGTTTTCTCACTCCTCAAAATAAAATTAAACAACATTTGTATAAAATCTTTGCAATTGTTCTTACACCAAGTAAATAACGAAAACTCTGAACTTCTGAAACACTTAGTTTTGGAGATATTGTACAGTCTTAACTAAATGGTGCGTCCTGTATACAGTGCTCCGACCCTTAAGCACTCGCGCTTATGTACCGCCCTCCCTCTTCCGTTCTCCAGGGCAATTAACCTCCTTTGCCGAAACTTAGACAAAAAACAGCCCATTTTATAACACCCCGCGTCCAACATTACGTACATCCAAGCAGGCCTTCATTCCGCTATTGGACTCCAGAAACTATGGTGGTAAATATTGTTTTATATGCTAGCCACCAAATTAATGGAGTGAACATTCTGAGTTTTAATATACACAAAAAATTATATTACAGTTAAAGTATCATTTTATGACTTTTAAAGTTTTTAGGAAATTGCACCAAAGCTTCTACCCTATTACATGTGGCTCTTTAAATTAATGCAATTTTGTGATTATTCGTAAAGTTTCATTTACCCCAACCTCCTTTGGTGGCTTCATTAAAAGAAATTCCCTACACGGCTCTTCGTCTCAGATTGCCCGGCATGCATAGCCATGTCCTTATTTTCGGCATTAAATAACTTCGAAATTGAAGTGTTATAGACGCATAGCTGTGTTTCCGCTTCGGACTCAGAAATACCCTGGATGCTGTACACATTGTATGGCTAAAATCCATCTGTTATGACTTTTACTTAGCTTTTGGAATTTTATTGCGTTTTAATTCAATCTATGATCTCTCTCCTGCAGTCTCCTTTCGGCCATGGCTCCGGTAGCTGATAGAAAGTTAATTGTATTTAGGATAGAGCTGAATTTATCCTATACAACCTGTGTGAATAGTAAATGCTTTAAGGCATTTAGACACATTTTTCAGCTACATTCCAGTGATGAGTTGCAGTTCTAAAGTACAAGGTGGTACGTAAGTCAGCATCCCCTTAATTTTTTGTCGGTAAATCTTGAGGGTCGCTGGAAATATAAAATCAATTACAGAACGTCATTGGCAACACGGTATACACATTCATTTGTTTGTCAGTCAGCTCTTTTGGTTATTGTTAATGTATTGTGTAACATACCTTGCAATGACGCATAAATGTACTAATGGCAACGCATTTGCATGTTACCACTTCGGCAACATTTGTGAGAAATCAACATGAAATTTGAAAGAACGGGAACATTGCAGATTCTTTGAGATCCGGTCGGCACGTAATGTCAGTAATGAAGAAAATGCTCAGTTAGTTGCTCAGCCTATTGTAGCAAGTCCTCACAAGTCAACTAGGAAGGCGTCTGCTCAGTTGGAGGTATCTCGAAGGAGCCTGGAGAGAGATCTAAAATACGTAAAATTCAAGCATTTTGCCCAAAATTACATCACGCATTGCATGAAGATGACTACAACACGACTTGAGTTCCGGGAGTTTATTTAACACGCAACGAAGTAGATGGTAATTTCTGGAGCTCAATTTTGTGGACAGATGAAGCACCTTTCAAACTAAATCGGCGTGTTAATCGCTATAATTGTGTTTATTAGTCCAACACAGACTCCCCTGAGACAATGTAAAAACAGCTCAAAGTTGCAGGTATGAATGTCTGGGGAGGAATTTTAAGTTATTGGATTAATAGTGTAGCGTATGTGTGTGCATTGTCGCATCGGACACATTATTGCTGTGTAGCATGACATTGTCGTGTATAATCATTTTGATTGGGAGTTTGAATTTCCGTCCGACGCGGCATTTCCCTTTCCTCCTCCTCAGTCTGATGGCGTCACTAGTAGCGTCAGTCTTGTGTGTGTCTTCAGGCGTGTGGATGTGTATGTAAGAGTGTGTGTGTTTTTCGTATGAGTGTGGGGCATCTATCCCCAATGTTTGTCTGTAACCTTTTTGTGTACGATGTAGCAGCACCATATCAGTTTTATTAAACCACAGGTAATGTGTTAAATGTGTATTTTGTTATGAAAATCCCTCGCCTGCTTTAGATTTGTGCAGCAAGTTCCTGGTATCTCTCGTTTTCCTCTGCTGTTACGTCCACCAGTGTTTATGCCGGGGTAACTAAATTTAATATCTTAGCTGAAAAACCTTTTGGCTTCACTCCGGTATAGAACAATAGGACATATTTCTTGAAGGTGCAGTTGCTTCAACTGTTATTTAGAAAAGCTTCAGAACTTTTGCAGTACCTGAGCTGGAAAACAACCACATTCAGAATTCCATTTTGGTTTGAACGTTAGGAATTTTTTGAATAACATATTCGGAAATGGATTGGATGCCGTACGACCTTTGATTGCCCACCACGCTCTTGTGATTTGACGCCATGTGATTTTCATCTATGGAGGATTCTGTAGAATATGGTGTTTTCCATACCGCCAAGAAATTCAGATGAACTGGGAATGTCCATTAAAAATGCATTTCATACCATTAATGAAAACAAAACTTTATTGTCCTGCATTTGTAAATCAGTTGCAAGGCGTTGCCTGAAATGCATTGAGCAAGACGGCAGACAATTTGAACAAAAATGAATATGTTTATATGTGGCTAACAAATTAAATTAAATCTAAACCTATGCATATCTTTCTCCTTATTATGTGTTTATATAGAGTTACGCAAGAGGAAACAGACTTTTGCGTAACCCTATACTTATGTACTCATCGAAAAGTTGTGGAATGAAAAATAGTAATGCTTTATAGTATCTGTTCTTGTTCTGTAATTATTGACTGTCAAGGAATTAATTTCAAGCTAGAAATTACTTATTAATTCTGGATAATATCCTAGATCATTCGGTAATTTGAACAAACGTTCATGATTGTCACGTTCAGTAGCCTACTTTATTTTAAATTTATTGCAGTTGTTACGGTTTCAAACTCAGATATTACCTCTAACATGGCTCGAAGTGTAAGCTGACAAACGGATAAAATAGATCTAGCGTATAGGTTTAGGTCATATAACGGAGGGGGATACCTCCCATACTGCGACCTACATAGATCTACCCCAGGAGGAAGAAAAGAAGTGAAGGAAACACAGGAGGCTCGGGCCGTAGGCAGACATGGCACAGAGACGCGCGGAAGTTCCTAACAGTTCCAGACTCGAAGATCCACCCCACTGCTAGAACTGCCTAGAGAGAGCGATGAACGACCCGTCGAAAGCAGCCCTCTATTGTCTATAGAGAGTACTCTGTTACCACGAAACCTAGAAGCATACCTGAAAGATAAGAAGAAAACGGAATGAAAGGGAAATGATGTAAAGGAAGAAACTAAACCGGTTTTCGCTTACCGATCGCAAAAAACCTCGAAGAACCCAAGAAAAGAGCGGGCAGTCGAGGGAATTGAACCCGGAACCTCCGGAAAGTGAGCCGTATATGCTACTGAAGCCATCTCTCTTGGCAACGGAAAAAAATATATATAACTAGAAACTAGAGTGAAAACATTTCGATGAAGTTGACAAGCGTTAAAAACATAATCTGAAATATTACTTTGGGGAGTTGTTCTATATCTATCCCTCCCACATCCTGTATTTCTTCAAGATATCCCCTGGTAGTTTATAATAATGTATTTAAAATTACACAAACGTAATATAATCTTTGAGTCAGCATTTTTTTGTAGGCCTGGGGCTTAATAATATCATTCTTAAACGTTATAATACCCAAACAACAAATTGATTAAACGTCATCACACTGTATGCGGTGTAGCCTTTGAATATCAAAATGTACTTAAGGCTATGAAAAGTTTAAAATAAATGAGCATGCTTTTTCTTTGCATCCTTTTTGTAAAATGAATTGGTTTTCCACAATTTACTATTGAAATCTCCACACAATCGTAATTTTCGTGGCATACTACATCTGGCAACACGTAACTGCCCTATTTCTCTTGTCACATATTGCATTACAAATCACTTAATTTAGATTAAATGTCCAGAGATAGACCAAAGATTGTTAGTTATTTTTCCCCCTTTCAACGAGTTGTCTTAGCAGTTTAAAATAGGTAGATCTCTATACGTCTTCCACGCTGTATACGTTCTGTATTTGTAGCCTGTATACTGAAGGAAGACTGGAAGTGACAACATTTTCTAATTTTAATATGTTACATAAATATTATACAGACACCTGAGAATCGTTATGGTCTAAAAATTTTCAGGACTGCCATTTTTAAAACTCCACATGTTTAAATCACTCATACGCTCTTTTTTAACCATAATGGACTTCTTCACTTCTCATTTGGTGTGTGCTTTTTCTCAGTTTTATATTTTTGCGCATAACATTTATTCCTCACTTTTCAGCTTTACTTTGATTTGAATTTAAATTTGCATACACAATCCCAAATGTGCTATCTAAGGATATAAACACGCATTTTATAATTGCTTTATCCATTGGTTCACAAAAAATTCATTTATGCCTAATGAAAAGCAACGAAACTTTTGAACCAAGAACTTCATAAAAATACAAATTTCTTTCTCTACATTTCTTTCTCGCTATACATTTATTTGCACTGTATTAAAGTATCATAAAATAACACTGTCATACTTCTTTGACAATGTGAATGCGTAAGATAGTTTAAGAAAAATTTAAATTGTTATTAATTGTATTTAACTGTATTGTCTGAGAAACCACTTTAACTAGAGCTTTGAGCTTTTCCACAGCATTTATTTACTTATATTCAGTTGCGCCAATTTTCAAGTAAATAGCTTTAAAATGAAAAAAAGTTAGAAAATTTGGTTCCAGTGTCAGGTTAAGACACTGTATAAGGTTATCACGCAGGTGAAAATATTCAAAAATATCCTTTCATCCATGTTCAATATATTTACTTTTCAGAAACTAACTCCTACTTTTAACACTTCTAATGAATGAAAACTAATATAAAAATTAATAAAATTTAAGATGATTTTAAATATAAATATATGGTGGTATGCAGTTTTATCTAACACCTTTTTATTTAAATATCACACGTTGGGATTTTGCATGGATTCGAGTTTATGAATTTTATAAGTTAGAAAACAGAATGGACAGACTAAACCTAGTACAGGAAAAATGTAATCGTTACCAAATTTTCATAGAGTTAAATGCTTTCGGGAAAATCGTGTTACGTCCTTTAAGTATCCTAAGGCATCTACGAAATAATTTTGAAAAGATGCTTTCTGCTTTTCTTCAAGGGTAGAATGTAGGATGTATTCATTCAAGTGTGACACCTTGTGCACTGCGACCATTTTGACCCATTATGTTTGCGCCCCCTGGGAGGCAGGGATGAGGCAAAGGAGCCGAAGGAGGCCCTAGGTCCGCAGGCAGACAGACCCACAGAGACGCGCAGAGGTCCCAAATATTTTCATTTTGAAATTTTGCACACCATTAGGGGAGAAAATCTCAAGATGGCGACAAAGCGACCCTAACGTTTGGTCCAATGCACCTTGGTATTCACTGGGAGAAATCTTTCCAAAGTGCAAGTATCCATGACACCGCCAGCACAGCAGTCCCTGAAAGCTCACCTGAAACGTGAAAGGAAGTGACGAAATGAAAGGAATTGGGAGAAAGGAGAAATCCTGGTGGAATACGTCACCCCACATTCGGCTAGGTGACCAGGGGAAAATCACCAATAATCCCATGGTCAGAGTAAGGTGAAAATAATAATAAAATTTTCTTAAGAGTGTATAATATACCTTTCAATTCATATTTGGTAGAGAACATCATATCAGTGTTTCTATATATTTTTTTAAAAAAATAAATTAATTTTAAAAAATGAAAAAACGTCCTGGAAGATTACATACATACTGCATGTAGAATTTGATGACTGGATGGCTCTCTTTAACACTCGGTATATAGCAAAGATTTTTCTATTAAAAGGTTAATTAAGAGGCTACATAGGTTTATTATTCTATAATAAAAACTGAAATATAATTTTTCTTGTAGTTATACATTTTAAACGAATAATTGATACTAATGTATATAATGGGCCATATGAAGCCAAAATTTGTGTGTGGATTATGTGCTTGTGTGTGTTACGCAAAATATGACCGAACTCATAATTATTATTATAAAACTTCCTATATAAAATAACATCTTACGTTCCAGTTAGAAAAAATGCTGTATATTCTGTCAATAACATTTTTATAATGGATTCTAATGGAGCCTAAGTTAAAAAGATATCATGTTTATTACTATTATTTTCTCTACCACGTACATAGTGGGTAGAGAAGGTATTGCATTTCTCCAAAAATACGATACCGAGATTTCACCCGAAATACATATTTTGGGATCCTCTGATTCCAAAACAAAGCATTTTTAGAAAACGTTCCGTGTGTGTGTCTTTCTTTGAACAGCATACTCAAAAACGAAAAGTCGGATACATATCAAACTTGGTATTTAGGTTCAGTGTCTTTCAAAGATGCATCACGAAGATTTTCAAGAAAATTACCCTTTACATAAAACATTTTTCTTATTTTTTTATTTTTTAGAAATGCTTCTAAAGATTTTTATTAAAATACCATATATTATTAAAGTTTATATCTTGAATTTTCTGGAAATAGATTTCGAAATCTTCCTCATTCGGAAGGAATTTTGAATGATCTTGCATAACTGGTAAACGCTTAGCGGTACTATACAAGAAATGTAAATACCTTTAAAACACATAATTTATTTCAAATAACCTTTATCTAGCATTATCTGTTTCCGGGTACTGTCGATTTTCAGTTGTCATGGAAACAGAATGGCATTTTAAGGCCAGGATATAGCGTCCAGTTCTAAAACATTTGACTGTCGCTGTTCTCTTTTTATCTATAACAAAATATGTAATGTAGCTATTTCTGCAAAGGTTTATCTCGATTAATATGCGGTAGATAGAAAAATTAGCTTTGTATGAATAATTTGTGTAGCCACTAATATAGGATATAGGGTAGGGAAAGTTGTGTGAATGTAACACATCAGATCTTTTTTAAGCAACGATGTAAAGCGTATAAACGTAAACCCGTTACCACGAGAAACGGTACAATTCCTATCTCATGGCAAGCATAGGGAGGATACAAAGGTTTGTAAATGTTTTTTGGCGATAGAGTTTCTTTCGTTACACTTAGCAGGTTAATGCTGGTGACCTTGCTTAATGTTTAACAGCTGTTAGTAATTAATTTTATTTTCGCGCAAGAACTAATCCTATTGTTCACTATCATTGTAGAAATAACATGGAGTACACATGTGTTAGGTGCAATGGTTAATCTCAAAGTAGAAAATAGGTGCCGGTTACGCTATTTCCTAATAAGATAACGAACAGTGCAGAATTCTGTGCATAGGTGTAGAACTCCAGCCGGTGTTTCTCTGGTTTACAACGCAGTCTTTCTCTCTAAGGGACATTAACTCACAGTAGTAAAGGAATCCTTTTAGTGGAGAAATACATGGACTGCGTAGCGAGTGTGCTTTAGCACGTTTTTCTCACCGTAATATGAGCAGCTGCTTTCGCGGTAAGTGATGAGTTTTCTTGCGCCGTCCTCGTGCCGCACTGCAAATTGTTTGATTGCTTTGAAAGCTAATGCTAGGAAAACTTGCAACGTAGGGAAGCAACCAACATTTTTTAAACAAAATTAATTACGTAGCGCGTCATTAACTCTGTAATCTGACATCATAGAAGAAGGGGGAAGGAAGTTGAGAAATTTGTGAGAGACTATGTGTAGCCTGAAGCGCAGCATGTATCTGAAAACACTTTACTTTGGTAGTTTAAGCGTTATCTGATGCTCATTTGGCTAATTCCTGAAAACGTGTTTGATTTTATACCTACTCAAATTATATTTATAACTAGCAAAAACCGTAGATCTGCTACCTCACTCCTTCCCTCTCCCCTATATTCTCACTCTCCCTCTACCTCCGTCACGCTTTCCGTCTTTGCCCTATCTCTATCTTTGTTACGCTGTCTTCCCTTCTTCGCCTTCCTCTATGCAATGCATACGTCAGGTGATATTTTGAAAACCAGTAATAAGGTCAAGGGTATTAGTAAAGATTAAAACGTAACTAACAGGCTTAAACCTACTCAGAAAATTTCTAAAAATAACCCAATAATTTATAACAAAATATAAACATTGATTTTCCTATGTACTTAACATTTATAGAAAATATTGCCTCATGACAATTTGAGAATTTTTAACTTTAATTTTGCATGTTGTTGCTGAATTATAGTTTCATTACAGCCACAGTTAAGTGTGTAAAATTAAGAAAATCTCATTTTATACATCCACATGTCTTCCTCCGCTCTCTATCGTTTATCAGTGGATGTACAAACTATTCTTACTAAAGCTTATTTTTCTATCTACTACATATTTATCCAAATAAACTTTTGCAGAAATAGCTACATTACACATTTCGTTAGGATACATAGAGAACAGCGATAGCCAAATGTTTAAGAACGGACGCTATATGCTGACCTTAAAATTCCATACTGTTTCCATGTAATCGCGACAAATAACTGCATGTTGACAGGACTTAAGGGAATGGCCAAGAAATGAACAATTCGAACCTTAAATAATGGTTATCTCAAAAAAATGGCTAATGTCACAAAAAACTTTTTTAAATAAATTGTGTGTTTTAAAGCGATCTACAATGTTTTGTGTAATACGTTTTCGTCTCGCTTAACGTTTATCAGTTATATAAGATTATACAAAATTTCTTCCAAATTAAATGAACTTCTCAGACTATTCCCAAAAAAATTCGGTATATATATTTTTTTTATTTTATTTGTAATTTAAGTATCTATAATATATGGTATCTTAATCAAAATTGTGAGAGCCATTTTTAAAAAACCATGAAAAATTATGAAAAATTTTCTGTGTAAGAGGCACTGTGGAATGGGGGATGTTCCTGAAAATCTTTGTGCCGCATCTTTGGAAGGTACTGCACTTAAATACCACGCATGGTATTTATCCGACTTTACGATTTTGAGTTGCGCTGTTCACACACACACACACACACACACACACACACACACACACACGCACAGCACAGCCTTTTTCTAAAAATGCTTCATTTTTTTTAGATTTAGGGGCCTCAAAGCTTGTATTTCCGGTGAAATTTCACATCAAATTCTTGGGTGGAATACAATACAAAAAGTGTATCACATGATGCAGTATTTTGTATCACAAATTATTTAAATGTAAAGAGTGATTATAGTATGAATATGCTTTATTATATGACATTGATTTGAAATGTTTGTTGATTGTAATTATTGTTGGGAAGTAAGTTTATACTGCCTTACTGAAACTGACAATAATAGCGTGCAATAATGCAGCGAGGGGGTGAGCTGTTTATCATTATTGGAGACGAGGAAGTTACGTAATATTGGCGCGTTTTTCTTTTAGAATTTGCTGGAACATTTCCCTAGAGCATATGTATTCATAATTTTCATTGGATATAAAAATAGACGCTAATGTTGGCGCGTTTTATTAGCCAATTGCAGCTCAGTTATAATCTTTAGGCATATCGGGGTGTATGTGTATAAAAGGTAGGTTAGAGGTAAAGATCCCGTCAGTTCATCGAAAAAATTTGTAAAGTACACGTCGCCTTCAGTCAGTCAGTTCATCAAAATTCTTTGTACACTACACGCATTCAGTCCGTCAGTTCGTCTAAAATATTTGTATGATACACGTCGCCTTCAGTCCGTCAGTTCAGCAGAAAATATTTGTAAAGTACACGTCGGCTATCGATTCACAAGTTACGCGAGCAGAGTTAGGAAAATTCTCAAGTGTTGTAAAGTTAATTATACAAAAAGTTGAAGAACGCGAATTAAGAATGATCAGTAAATAAGTTGTTATAACAGTTTCAGTTTGGCGAGTGTCAAAATCAATGTGTAAATGTGATAGTAAATGTGTTCGACAATAAAAGTGTAAAGCAAATTCCTTCATCAGTGTTATCTTTGAATAAAAGATTCCTTTCCGTTTACACAACCTGTATAAAGAGAAGTGCTTGACCAAAAGATCATAGCTAGCCGGAGGACAGTGAACAAAAATTAAATAAAATAACAGTCGAATTCTTTCAAACTAACACTAATACTGCCGCAAATTGCTAACACCAGATGGAGCTACAAATCTAACAAAGAATTACGTCACAAAATGGCATCACCACGTGAAGTAAACATACATACACAAACATTATAAGTAAAACCGTCGCAAATTGGCTACCACAACGTGGGGCTACAAAAATGTTAAATACAAACAATAATTAAACCACCATCACACATAACTCAACATAATTATAATTGAATATAAATAGGTGCTGACTGTCTTATGTACTTAACATTTCTAGAAAATAACTTTCATAAAAACCAAAATTGAGTCATGACAGTTTGAGAATTTGAACTTTAATTTCTTACTACAGTTACGTTGAATTTTAGTAAAGTTTAAAAACTATGGAAAAATAAGGAAATAAAATTCTTAACCTTCTAAAAATTAATCATGTATTAAATTACAGAAACCCTAAGTTAAAAACTATATTCGGTTCTTTAGATCTGCTAATCCATCTTAGAATAAAAGCACTGAAGGAAAACTGTATCATGAGCAACATTTTAAATTGGCAGAAATATAGGAAAATAGGATAAAGGGAAAATAAAGATTTCAGTCTGTATTATTACACCTGCGCTCGTCCAATAAAAAATCACGCATTGACATTTAAATGTCCAGATGTGCAAACCCCAATGCGATCCTTATTCTATAGTGCACGAGGATTATTTCTATTAGCAGCTTTAAAAAGCTATAGGTATTTTTAGAAATTTTGTCGAAAATCCGGTATTTCTTACTCCTAATAGTACACAAGCTTGTGTCCCTTACATAACTGCTTGCTATGGTAATGAATGCTAGCGAATAATCCTATCGACATTTTGCAAATAACAAAACCTTTCGGAAGCATAATGCTTATTCTAGCATTTCCTCCAGTACTTACCACATGTACGCTGTGCTAATGATGCATTACTTACGTCACTTAGCTACTGACCCTCGCATCTTGCCCCGGTTGGGTCAGCCAGTGTGCCGTTGGCTCTTGAGCTAGTACTTATTTTGAGTGTTTTCCTTTCAAGCGAGATCGTTCTGTTTCTTTGCTTATCAGTGATGTACTTGCATTTTTGAAGCCCCTCTGAGGTACCATTTGGATTGATTTTAGTTTTTTGCGAATATTTATTCCTTTTATAATTCAATATATAGTATTTATGCGCACCGGTGGAAAGAAATTCATCTGCCTATGTTGTGTACTCATGGTGGTCAAAAGGAGTTAAAATTGTAAACGTTTATTTTATTATTGTTTTATAGCAAACACACTTTTTGCCTTTACGATTTGTAAACATTTATGCTATTATTCCATTTGTTCATACTTGCGCGACAGTGGTACACGTATTTTTCCAATTAATCGTTTAAATTCTGAAGAATTTTGTGTACTCGCGCCGGTTGTGCCTCTGCTTGGGTATTTGGTTCATTTGTATTGAAATTTACACGTGTGCTTAAAGTTAGTCATAGACTCTCGTGTTAATAAAACAGTATGGAATTATTTTCCTTGTCCATGTGTTTATCAGCAATATGTCCGTGTAATGAACGTTCTCGCGCATTTCTCGCGTATTAAGCTGCCACGTGCGTGCAACTTTGTGATTTCCTTTTTACAGAATTTTATGCGTGGATTTTTGCTTTCCCTACCACGTAAAAGGTAGGTAGAAAAGGTAATGCATTCCACCCAAAAATTTTATACCGGGATTTCACCGAAACACGCGTTTTGAAGCCCCCTGATTAAAAAATATCATTTTTAGAAAAAGCTCTGTCTATGTGTGCTTCTGTGAGCGGTATAACTGAAAACGAAAAGTCAGATAAATACTAGATTTGTATTTCAGCTAAGTATCTAACAAAGATGCGAAACGATTTCATTTTCAAGAAGATCACCCCAACTGCCCTATACATGGAAGAGTTTTTAACTTTTCGGTTTTCTAAAAAATGTCTAACGATTTTTAATAAAATGTCATATTACACATATTTAAATGAGAAATAAAATGTATATACTGAATTTTCTGGGTATATCTTGCGAAGTTCTCTTCATTTGGAAGGAGGTTTGTTTAGCCTTGTATAACTGTTAAACGTAAAGCAATACACAAAAACGCACTACACAAAGAGTAGATCTCGTAAAACACAGAATTTATTTCAAATATCGTTCTTGTGTCAACATCCATTTCCGAGAAATCCGTTATTAATGGTTCCAATCGTTCAGTACTAAGCCATTCTTATGTCCTGTCGACTTGTCTCTCGCCTATGTAATTTTAAGTCCAGCGTATAGTGTCCAGTTCTAAAACATTTCACTGTCGCTGTTCCCTTTGTATCTATAACGAAATGTATAATTCAGCTATTTTATGGAAGATTTAAATCGATTAAAATAAAGTACATAGTAAAATAAACTTTCGTAAGAATAATTTTTATACCCACTAATAAGCGATAGACGTTAGAAAAGGTCATGTGAATGTAACACATCAGGTCTTTTTACTTGTTGCCTAACCTTGGCAAACGTATTGTGTGGGCGTATGAGGGGATTTTTTGGGGGATGCCTTCGTGAATATGGTGTCGTCTGTCAGATATTCTTTGCCATATTTAATATATTGTAATTATAATTTCTATATGTTATCGTAATAAACCCCTTATTTCGGGAACTGAACACATTTACAGACATTTGTCTTCCCGTAGCGCTTCCTAGATATGTCATCTGGGTTCGCATTACTTATCGTGAGCGTCTTTCCTGTCGCTGGCTGGGGAATTATTTGACGTGCCAAGAATCCCATAATTCAAGCATAAAAGCCCTTTTTCCCAAGTCTGGTTTCTTATTGCAAACCTTTATGTAACATTTTTCAGAAGAACTAATAATAACAAGATATTTTGATTTACTTATATTAAAACTCTTTTGGGCCGAGTAATTAGATGCGTTATAGCGTGTTTTCTATGATGAAGCTTAAGATGTGCTATACACCAAGTTTCATAGTAGTCGCTTTGGCCATTCGTTTCCCATTTCTCTCCTCCTCTCTCTCTCATACATACGATTTTTGTTTCAGGTTAGCTCATCATACATTTTTAGTATATAATATATAAGAAATGGGTTCAAAATACAGGAAGAAAATAACGAAAAGATTAAATAGTGAAGACAGTATAATATGTTTTATTTTAAGGTAGAGATGTGGTATGGAACAGAATGCTTACACGCGTTGTTATTTGCAACATCAATTATCATTTTCTACCCAAGCTGTGCGCTCTCACTAAAAATCCAGCCTCCTTGCTATTTTATCTTCTTTACTATTTGCCTACAGTTACTCGAGAACAACTAGGTATCTAGATTCTACTGAAAACATGCCTTTTGAAGTCCCCTTACGAAAAAGAACATTTTTACTTTCTTTACTACTTACTTATAGCAAGTAAGGGAAGTATAGCATTTCCCCCAGAAATTGACGCAGAGATTGACCTGGAAATGCACGTTTCGAGGCTTTCTGTATGCAAAGGAAAATAATTTTTACTTTCTCTACCACACACACAGTAGGTAGAAAAATATTGCATTCCAACCAAAAATTAGATATAGAGATTTCACCGGAAATACACGCTTTTAGGCTTTCTGAATCCAATAGAAAATAATTTTTACTTTCTCTGTCACGTACATAGTAGGTATAGAAGATATTGCATTCCACCCAAAAATTCGATTTCAGGATTTCACCGGAAATACAGGTTTTAAGGCCCCTGAATAAAAAAAAGCATTTGTATGAAAATGTGCGTGTGTGTGTGTGTGAACAAACATAACTCAAAAACGCAAGCCTTCTAAGGATGCCGCACGAAGATTATCAAGAAAATCCCCTAATTACTCTTTATATAGAACATTTTTCGAATTTTGATTTTCTAAAAAAATGGCTTTATATTTACTCGCAAAAAATGTATATCTCAAATTTTCTGGGAATATCATGTAAAGTACTCTTTATCCGAAACGTCGTTCTCCGTGGTCTAATGGTTACCATGCTAGCCTCTGGTTCCCGAGGTCGCGGGTTCAAACCCGGCGGAGGGCGATGGATTTTTTCGGGCGTATCCTTATGGACTGTCCACAGTACGTAGATGTACAGATAAGATGTCATTTCAGTCTTCCCAATGCATTTAACACACCCAACATGCTCAAGAAGACGCTATAATTTATAATAGACACAAGCTCCAGAATTTACTGTAAATATTAATCTAATTCCATGTTTGTGCAATTATAAATTGGTGTTCATAATGTAATTTTAGGACAATAGTCGTGACAAGACTATGTAATCAAAACGACCTTAGATAAATCTTTAAGAAAAGAAAACATGGTTTAGTAAAATTTTTTCACTCCAAACTTATTTCACAGAGATGAGACGGAATAATGCTATAATGTTGCAATCTATATCTTCGGACGTTACATCACATCTTATATCAATAAACTTAAAGGTTGGAAAGCTCAAGTCAGACTGAAAAATACAAAGTAATAGCCGGAATTTGAACCACGGATCTCCGGCCTACTGTGCGGCTGCTCTAACCATGTCAGCTACCATGGCAACATGCCAGTATGGTACTAAATTCGCCAACTGACTCGTGTTTTTCATGATAAAACACAAACTAGTCCACAACAGTTGACAGATCCATTTTTACTTTCTCTGCCACATACATTAGTAGATACTGGTTACACATAGTACGTTGAGATGAGGCAATTCTACCCGCGGGTGTTTCAGGGAGCAAGTACGGGAAGGATGGCATACGTGTTGGGCGACGATATTGCGAAGAGGTTTAGAAGAAATTGGAATTAGGTACATTTGGCTACAGGGAAGGGACTTGGGACGTAGCGATGGAAGATAATTCAGAGACCACCACGTGATATTGACAGACATAATTTAGAATCACAATGTACTGATAAAATGTCACTTAACCTGCAGTGTGAAATAGCGCGGGGCTGGGGGACGGAGGACTATTTAGATAACTGTACGCGAGAGGAAAGAAGTGGTTTGGGCACCTGGAAAGGCAACAAATTAAGTGATGACACCGGAGTGAGAATATGTTCCACTCTGTGGTGAAAGGGAAACATGTAATCATATTCTGGTTGAGTGCAAGGAAACGGAATTGCTAAGAAAACAATATTTATCATCACAGTTTCTGGGCTCCAAAAGGGGAATGGAGGCCTGCTTGGATGTAATGTTGGACGCGGGCTGTCATAAAATGGGCTCTATTTTGTTTAAGATTCGGCAAAGGAGGTTAATTTCCCTGGAGAACGGTAGGGGGGGTACATAAGAGCGAGTTCTTAAGGGTCGGAGCACTGTATATATTTGTAATTCATGCTTTTTATTATTATTATTATTATTATTATTATTATTAGTTTTTCTTCCTACATTATTTTACTTCATAGTACACACTAGTACATACTTATGCATATAGTGAGTATATATTTAGTATTATACACACAGTATTAGATTATAGATACAGGAAAAGCATGTACGACAATGAGACCCATGCGATTGTTGTATTGTACAAGAGTAGACTGAGAATGTTCACAATAAAAGTCCTTCTACTACTACTACTACTACTACTACTACTACTACTACTACTACTACTACTACTACTACTACTACTGCTACATTAGTAGGTAGAGAAGATTTTGTATTCCACTCAAAAATAAATATCTAAATTTAACCAAAAATAAACGTTTTGAGGTCCCGGAATCCAAAAAAATATTCTTGAAAAAGATCCCGTGTGTGTATGTACATGTGTGAACTGCAAACTCAAAAACGAAAACTGGGATAAATACGAATGTTTGGTATATAAGTTCAGTATCCTTCAAAATAGCGACACGCTTTCAATAAAATTCTCCAACCCCAAAGTACGCTTTGCATGGAAGACTTTTCGAAATCTTTGATTTTCGAAAATGAATAACCATGTTGGTGGCGCCGTGGCCGAGTGGTTAGACCGGTCGCCTCCCACCGAGGCGGCCCGGGTTCAATCCCAGGTACCTGCATGTGGGATTTGTGGTGGACGAAGCGGCGTCTGGGCGGGTTTTCTCCGGGTTCTACGGTTTCCCCCGCCATTCATTCCACCAACTGCTCCATCATGAACTTTCCTTTCATCCATTTCACCAACATTTCGTTTCATCTACTTCCTTCATCCCATACCATGCATTGGTCTGATCACCCATCCTGGATGCTCTGTCTGATCCATGAGTGTCTGTTCCTCGACGGGCCTCTGACCCCAGGCACCCGCTTGTAAGTCCTGGGGGGTGTAAGTCCTACATAAGAGGAGGGTAAACAGATAATGAATGAATGAAAATGAATAACCATGTTGACTAAAATAGAATATAGTAAATACATTTAGATGAAAAATTTTATATTTAGTTTTCTGTGAATTCGTGCTCATTAGGAAGGAATTTTATATAACCTATTATAACTAGTAAACGTTGAGTGACACACACATTTAGATCCCCGTAAAACAACATAATTTATTTAAAATATAGTTATTGTGGCATAAGCCATTTCCGATATATCCATTAGTAATGGTTCGCATTGATCAATACTTTTGTCATTGTTTTGAAGTCCTGTCCACCTTCAAATGTTTTTCGCAATTATATAGAAACAGTATGGAATTTTAAGTCCAGCATATAGCGTCCACTTCTTAAACTTCTGATATCGCTGTTCCACATGTATCCATAACGAAGTGGTAATGTAATTATTTCTGCAAAGGCTTATTTCGATTAATATGAAGGAGATAGAAAAAAATTCTGATATGTTACACTCACATGACCTTCTCTACTCTTGTACAAACTATTTTTACAAACGATTATTCTCCATATGCCTCATGTTAATCGAGATATCGAGATTTTAATCTTATTGCTAATTTTCTTGTAGATGCAAGGGTAATTGGTAGACTTTAAGCTATAGTCAAATATTTTAAGAGCTGGTTCTATGTGAAGTATTCCATTCTCTTTGCATTATCAGGACAAAAAAATGAATAACAAATTTGAGAAAAAGTATACGTATTGGAAAATTTAAGGGAATAACAAGCAATATCTCGAAAATGGTTCATTCAACAAAAAAATGTATATGACATAAATTTTGTATTTTACGCGATCTTCATTTTTTGTGTAGTAACATTTTGTCTATCTCTTATGGTTTACCAGTTATACAAAAGTCGTTCACAATGAAGAATACGTTTGGAGACACTCCTAGAAAATTCGAAATATATATTTGATTTGTCATGAAAACATCCTAAACATATGATATTTTAATCTAAATCGTTAGAGCCATTTTTGAGAAAATTAAAATTTTCGAAAAATGATCCATGTAAAAGGTAATCTGGGGTGGGGGTATGTTCTTGAAAACCTTCATGTTGCATCTCTGGAAGATACTGAGCCTACATACCAAGTTTGGTGTTTATCCGAATGTTCGTTTCTGAGTTATGCTGTTCCAAGACACACAGACACACACACGGACATGTTTCCAAAAATGCTTTTTTTGGATTCTGGGGATCTCAAAACATATATTTCCGGTGAAATATCGGTATCGAATTTTTGGGTGGAATACAATACTTCCCCTACTTACTATACGTAGTAGAGAAACTAATAAGCTTTCGTAGGAATACTTTGTAGGTATACCTACGACAGACGGTAGAAAAGATCATGTGAAAGTAAGTTTTTTAGATAACATACCCCAATGGTGACTTACAGAATGGTAAGTGCTTTTAAGGTCCGAGGTTATTGGGTAACCACTAATAGATGGTTTTTAGCGGCTGAAAAATTCAACATAATTCCGATTCTACCATTCCAACTCTAGCCTACACACGGCAGGGGTGAAAGAAGAATAAAATTAGTAAACTTAGGGGTGCTTATATATCGGCTTAAGGTCCCACGTAAGATTTTTTCGGAGTTTAAATAATTAAGATCGATAAAATTTGTCTCCTTCTGAATGTTTATTTGTGCCAATTATACCATGATTGGATTTTTCTCGAAGCTTCGTTTTGATTTCCATTATCTGTTTTATTTTTGAGGTTGAAATTCCTATGATTCCAATAGTTTGGCATTTCTAGGAGTTTAGCAACATCGAAAACATTTCGCAGTTTCTTGCTTTGTTTTTATGCAAACGCAGAGTAAATATTTTGTACAATAAATCCCAAATTTCGTTTAAGTGGTTCCATTAGAGAGTTTAGTGTAGGTATCATATCACAGGGAAGCATCACTCTCGGATTCTACAGCGAATTTGCAATATACCGCAGGGCTTTGGTAAATCAAACACCGAACCCCGTGGTGATCTCAGCTGGGACACAAATGCTACATATGTTTTGTTGATGAAACTGGGGACGCAGATGTGGCAGTCCTATTTAGGTATCGCGTCTTTAGGGCGCAGATTATATCGTCCTTCGATCGGACATTAGTGGAATCGCTACAGGGTATATAGTTGGGTTTTGCGTGGCGGTTTGGGAACATTTTCCCCTGCATAAACTATGAATTTTTAGAATTCTGTACATTAATATCGGAATGAAAAATTAAAAAAATCCTATTGTAACAATGATATAACGTAAACTTTTTTTGAACTGAATCGTGTTATTTAATGCATTACCTATATAATGCATTAGTTTAACATGATTAAACTATATATTTTATGTATCTCTATGTAAAAGGTCCAAAGAAGTAATCTACAAAAAAGAAGCTATCTCTGCAGTAATTTATTATAAATAAACGCTCTCCTTGTAAAACACCTACTGAATATTTCATTCTAAACTTGTTGCTGCAGTGTTTGTTATACATATTTAAATCTTTGTCAAGGTGCGTGAAGTTTTTCGGCAGTACTGAAATTGCCGCATTTAAATACACCTCAGTAGCAACGTCGTGAGTCGGAATCAAATCCGAAACCTTGAGCAGAGAAATTTGGTGCTTAACCAACTGAGTCTTGCATTCTGAAAATAAACCTGCAAATAGGGGATTTCTCTATAGGCATTCTTTTAGACTTTGTTTCTTTTCTTCGCCGAGAATAAAATTAAATTATTCACATTACTATAGAGGAAAAAATTTTGAATTTGAAAAAAATTAAGTTTAAATTTGGAACCTTTGTTTTCCTGTAACAGAGTAAACAAATTTATTTTCATTATCCAAGTTCTCACTTTGCCTAAAGGTAAAGGTCCAGGTACGTATCACTGAGGGGCCCCAGAACGGGGCAGAGCACCGCCAGTGGGCGGTAATGGCCCCTTTTGCTTCCTACGTGACCTCTGGTTGGGAGGGAGGGATGAAGGGAGAGACCCGAAGGGCGACCAGATCCGGATGCCGAAGGACGCATGCGGGAAGGGTCTCTAATGTTTCCAGATAGAACGCATCCGACGCCGCTAGATCCCTGCTCCAAGTCACTAACCTCCAGGGTCCCACTCGGAGTAGATACCTAGCTGAACGGTACCGTAGTGACACCAGGAAACAAACCAGTACGAGAGGCAAAACTAAAATGTTATGAGGTCATGATTGCATTGCATATGTATGTTAGCGAACTCTGGACCTTAGCGAATAAACAATAAAGTAAAATACTGGAATTGAATATTTAAAGAGAAGCTGGAATATCCACCAAATTAGATTACATAAAAATGAAGACATTAGAGAAGAACAATTGTCCAGTTTTAAGGGTACTCACAGGTGAAATTGCTAAATTCCATAATTATGTATATTTACCTCAAATTTATACCATACATTATACATCCAAAAAAGTGTTTATATCAAATTTCATTGCGATATCTCTAGTAGTTTTGAAGTTATTAATTGTTTAAACAATTATTTTTTATAAGCAAGAAACGCATCACACAATGTACGATTAAGAATTACAGGTTAACACTATAGAAACAAATTTCGAAACAGATCTTATGTTACTTAGTTTGGTAGAAAAAATTTGGCTTTGTAAAACCAATTTTTGGGATAGTTTTGATGATAATCGAATGTAATAATATGCTTATATATATCAACAATTGAGAAAAATCCTTTAAAGTTTTTATAGTTTTACTTCAGAGGTTTTGTATTAAAAATTTTAAGCAAATTGAACAAAAATGTAGAAAAACTGAAGGCGAGAAAATCAGTTTTGAAGTTTTTAAAAGGGTTGTCTATTCAAGTGCACAGGAATCCTGAAAAAAGTCACGTGTCACCATTTCTACAATCAATCATAGATAATAAATACGGATTTTGAACTAGAAGGTTCAAAAAAGGTTCAAGTTTTAATGAATTTTGGAAAATTTTCAGCTATATGTACCCTAAACAAGAACAACAAACTGGAAGATCTTTTGCTACAGTCGTAGGAAAAAAAATAAATAAGTACAAAACAAGACTGAAGAGAATACAAGATATGTGAACGAACCCAGAAAGAGATGGCTAGAGTGTCTTTAAAGACGAACAGGCAGCTCAATGTCTACACCGCTAGAAAAAAAATGCTATAGAAAGTTACAGTTTTCTCAATAATTTAACAATAAGTAATACTGATAACATAGCAAATTGTTGTTAAAAACTATGGCATAATGGACCATACATTTGCTTATAATTTTTGTCAAAACTTGTAAAGCAGTTCCAATGGCTGGTTTTTGTCGGTTGGTTGTGTTGGTGCTGCTGCCTAGTAGATTTGTGGCTAGTGTATTGGGATGCCTGCTCAGACGTTTGTGGTAGGAGAGAGTATATGCTGCGATTTTCTTTTTGAATTTTGGAAGCTGTAAATCACGGTAAATGTATTCATTACTGATGTACCGTGGGATGTTAACAATGCTTCGAAATTCTTTAATGAAAACGCTGTAGTATCTGGATGTTTGAGTTGCTAGCTGCATCCCATAACCGAATTATATATGTCCTTACTGGTTTAGGAATAGTTTTTAGATGATTAGTTTGCTTGCCACTGATACTTGTGAATTAGACCCAAGAACCAGCGTATTTTGCTGTATTTTACGTTTAATTGTTTGCGTTTAATCCACCTAAGTTTTTCCACGTGAGCCGTCTATCGAGGTACGTACTCAAATACTTCACGTGTTGCTTTTCTGGAATGCTGGACAGTGGCTTTTTCTGAGGTAAACGTTATATGTGACTTTTGCTTTCATTTACTTTAACTCCCTGTTCTTTAAGCAAGATTTCTATATTAAGTCGGTGGTCTTATACAAGTTGGGAAGCAGTGTTTGAATGTTCATGAACTGAAAGTATAGCTTTGTCATCTGCAAACGTTTCTAAGGTCGTATTTGGGTTTTTTTGGTAAGTCACTAGTGTACAAGATATATAGAATTGGTCCCAAGACACTACCCTGTAATGTGTCTAACTTTATAGGATAATGCGCTGTAAGGCTTTCTTAGAATTTTACTTGAAAATATCTTTTTATATGTAAGATTTTGGTCACGTGTAGAAATGGTGTGGCAAAGTTACTTCAGTTTAAACATCAGTCCAGTATGCTAAACCTTATCAAACGCCTGACTAACGTCGATAAATGCCCCTGACCGGTACTATCGTTGTTCATATAGCGGTTTATGACCTCTATTTGGTGTATTTCTTCAATTGTAGAGTTTTGTGTTTGAAATCCAAATTGGAAAGTGGAAATGAGTGAAGAAAAATGAGGTTTCAGTTTAATCAGAAGGAATTTCTCAAATAATTTAGGGAGTACTGGAAGCAAGATTATTGGCGGTATGATTTTATTTAATTTTAAGGTTTACCTGGTTCGAGGATGACTATTATTTGTGCTGTTTTCCAAACCCCGGGGAGGTAACTAGTTCTTAATATAATAGTAAAAATAAAAGTAATGAATATTGCTACTTTGAATGGAGAAAAATATGAGAAATAATAAGGGTAGAGAAGGCTAGACATCAAGATATTTTATATTAGCTATAAGAGAGGTAAATACTTTTAAATATTAGTAAACTACGGTGGAAGGAACAGGAATATTTTATATACCCAGGCTGGTTTATAGTGCATACGTAATGTATCCCTGGCACAATCAGAGGTAAGTTTGACGCTGGAAACTCCGCCGCGGAGACACTCTTGCTTTAATGACTTCATCTGCCTCCACGAGGACTTCGCCATGCATCCTTAAGTTCAGAGAAACCGCGGTATTACACTCTCATCACGTGGCTTCCTATAAATAAAACCCTCCCTGATGAAGATAATTGCCACTCTGCATATATCCACAGGTCTGATATGTGAACTTCAGATGTGGGTCCTTTGCGTCATTAATTAATAGTGTATCCTATTATTATTCTGCCGTGCGCATTAATGACCTAGATCCAGTATCTAATTTTCTCTCAGTATATAAGTAGTGTGTTTTATTGAACTATGACTTAGTTTTTTAAAAAAATATTCATAATTTAAAATAGTACATCGCTCATTTATCATTGAGCCAATTCAAAAAGCCAGAGAAGAAGACATTCCCGGAATAACATACATGAAAATATATGGGGAGAAAATAAATATTTTCTAAGGCATTTTACTAAGAAGACAATGAATGCAGCCTTCTTTAATCCAAATGGAATTGGAAAAGAAAATTGTTTACTTTGCAGATTATATCGTTGTTTTGAAGCAATTCTCAAACATTTATAACATAGTTACGTCAAAGTTGTTTGAGCATTCAAACTTTATGACCAAGCAGGTAACCCAATACATGATTATTACTGATTACACTAAAGGATTGATTATATTTGAAAGTCAAAGAGGTAAAGTTGCTGCATTATTAGAACGATCATGATACACACATCTAGAAATTTCGTAAAGTAATATAGTGTAATTTAAAGACATTTGAGCCTTTGAGGTACCTAGCTTAGCTGCTTAACATTGCTTCGCAATTAAAAATTTGGTTTTTGATATTGCGAAAAGGAAAGTATGGAAACAGCTAAATAAATAAGGATATTTACATAGTTATTGTGCGTTAAAGTGCTGAAGTGGAATTTGCCCTTAGTATTGAAGTTGGCATTGCTTTGATTTACGTATTGAGTACCCTCCTCTATTAGGAAGTAACAATAATAACAGTTTCTTTATTCTTATTACTCCCAATGACCACAAAGCATATTGTAAAATAGACGCACCGGCTGCACTATATAAAGAGATAGAGTTGAATATCTCTAAAGTAGTTTTAAAGCTGCTTATCTATATCAGCATGAAAAATTACGTTTTCTAAAACTAATGATTTTTATACTTATTTAAGCTTTTTTTCATTGCACAGTTCATAGAAATAATGTCGAGTATATGCTAATATATATTAATGGTAAGTTTACCAACTTTATTTTCATTTATTTGTAGGTAAAGTGATTTAAATACTCTGTAAAATAATTTAAAGGGTGTAAAAAGCTGCCTAGTTCAGTCTGGTTATTTTCACTGTATAATAATTAACATAGTAATATAATTTTGTTGCTACCCACTGTATATTTTAAATGTTTTCAAATATATGTATATTTTTGGGCTCCTAGCTTCTAAAATAATGCTTAATGTAAGTTTTTTTCTAATTAATTATTCATATAAACATGTATCACAGTTTGTAAACCGAAATAATTCCATCGCCATAAAACCATTCTCTTCGAAAAGATATTTCTTGTTCTCTTTGGTTTATAATACAAAAGTTTTCTTTTTTCTATAAGCTTTCACAAAAAATGCTCTTAGTTAAGAAGATCTGCTCATTTCAAGTTTAGGTACATTTTAAAATTACACGTTGTAAGCTTCTGTGTAAGCACGAATATAGTTTAGCTGTTTCGTGTTTTAGGAATCCTTCATATTTATTTATCAGTAAAAGAAACCGTAAGATAATGATTTCATTACGTACAAGTTTACGCACTTAAACATAAAAATGAAGTATGAGAAGTTCATTTAATATTAAGATTTTCAATCAGAATTTTGTTATATTTCGACGAGTAAATAACAATGTTTTCATGTTTTATTGTGTATAACTAACTCTATATACATTTGTATATCCCCTAAACAGTTTAGGAAAGTTTAAGGAAAACTGATAATCTTCTTTTTGAATAGAATTAGAATATGGCTTTGATGTAACATTAAAACGTATTACATATTTAGTAGTAGAAATACAAAACAGAAAAAATATATGAAAGCTATTAGAATGTTTGATCAAAATCGTACAGCGACAATGTTATTTTACCTTTTATGTCATTAAATGCTTCAGTAATATTTGACATCATAACGCAACTATTAAGTTTTCTAAACTATAAAGCTGACAAGAAAGTATGCTCGTCATCGGTTTTTATTTATTTAGTTTTTTGAAATTATAATTATTTCATTTGTAACAATATATCATAATGCGCAAATATACACTTCTCAGTACTAACAATGGAATTACTTTATATAGAATTACGTTGGTAATTTACTGTCTATGCCAAAACAAAATTCATCCTTAAAATTTTGAGTTATTGACAGTAAATTGTGTAGTTCTGTCTACATGTTATTTTAGGGTATCTTCTGCAACATTTATGATTCATGTAGGAGTTTACGTTGGAAGTGGCAGTATAAATTACACTATTGTAGATTTGTTAACATCTCTAACTTACCTCGTAAAAATCCTGGGAGGCGAGAGCAGCGCTGACAAAGTTGAAATGTTAGTGTAGCAGAAGAGAGAAAGACGTAAGAATAGAGAAACTAACACTAGAAGCAAGAAACACGAAGTAAACACTTATTACTTTCACGCAATGCGCGACTCAGAAGAACCCGGCCACGTTCCGATGGATGCTGCCATGCCCGCACGTTCTCCCCAAGTATTGGAAACCGATTTTCACCGCCTCGTTCGCAGAGGCTAACTGCCAGACTGAACCACAGGGCGTCGCGACGCTGCCGTGGATGTGTGGCGCATGCGTCCGCGCCGCCGCCGACCACTGTACATACTCCCAGAGCTTTATCGACACATAAAAAGGGGAAGACGACCACCACTGCTGGAGGATGATGGCCCCGTGTGTGTAGTGATTTCTTTTATACGCGTTCTTTGCGAGCAAGATGAATAATGGTCCTGGAATATCTGTCGTATCCTTCTCTTCATCTTGTGCCTTCAAGGAGCTCTGAGAATGACAGAAAATCTCAGAGTTTGGCTGAGCTTTCTGAATAAATGACAACTAAATCCGCTTTTATATGCTCTCAAAGGTTGAGAAAAGATGCTTAAGATCCATCTATGTAGACAGCTTTGGAATGGATGGGAGTTATACAGGCTTAGAAGGGATAGGTATATATATTGAAACTATCACTCCTCAGGAGGAAGGGATAAGGTGAAGGAACACAGGGTGCTACAGGCTGTAGGCAGACAGACCAGAGACACGCGGACGTCCCTAACATTTCCAAGCTCGTAGGCGTCCCACGAGAGCGAGCCGAGTCAGGACGATGAACGATCAGCAATCGAGTAGCCCTCTGGTGTCCACTGGCAGTACTCCTTCCATTGAACATTCATCCGCGCCAACTACTCAACTCTGCTATACGGCACGAAACCTAGAAGTACATGTAATGCAGGAAGGTCTACCAGAACAAGAGCCGAAGCCCAAGTCCTCCTCTTAAGCCCAGGGTGGCGTGAACCGAGTGGCTATCCGGTCCGAGGGTTTTCCATGAGGCCAATACCTAGAGTCTAAAAAGGTTAGAAGGATGGAAGTGGTTACGCAACTTACGCGCGTCATCCCTAGGGATGACTACCCAAAACCTTGTTAGGGCCGACAGCAATTTAGCATACTGTCTACCGGCTATCCAGGTCGGTACAGGAGGTCATTAAAGTGTCTCACAACCCCGCCTGTACGGAAACCCACACGGACGTACCCAATCTCCCAAGGTTCCCGTCGAGTCCAACCCAATCCAAACGACATCCCTTGAGTTGGAGCTCGGACGTTTGGTCCGGTGTACTTCTAGTAACGTCAGAAGTACCACGAGTGCTCAGGTTCCGCAGCGCCCGTACCACGGCAGCTGAAGTAGTCGGAACCCCTCTTCTGAGAGATGAGAAGGAAACGGAATGAAAGGGGAATTATGGAAAGGAAATCATGTTAGAAAAGAAACCACCCCGCATTCACCTGCCGACCCCGGGAAACCGCGAAAAAAGCATGGTTCAGAGTGGGTAGACGCCGGGATCCAATCCTGAGCTCCCAAATACGAATCGACACGTTACCGCGGCGCCATTTCGCTCGGTTGGAAGGGACACATTGTATCTTTCAAACCAGAACATAATCTTGGTAAGAACTGTAGGGATTTTCCTCTATCTTCTATAAATTTGTATAAAAAGAATACTGGAAAATAAGGCTTCTGACATGTGCTCAATTCTTCTGTATATGGTTAAAGAAATTCGTGCTGGTCCGTAAGGTGTTGGCTGCTCCACAGTAAAACTAGTGCGAGTTTTCAAAAGCAGCTACACTTGTGTGAGTCAGCTAATGTATTACCGGAAGAGATTAAGGTTTCTAGAGGCAATAAAAGAGCAAAATAAATCTTTGTACTTACGCACTAAGAAGGAAAGTCAAAAGGCTACATTAGTTTTAACCTTTTCCACTACTTTTCTATAGTAAGTAGAGAAAATTTTGTATTCTAACTCCATTTAGATATTGTCACTTAAATGGAATATATGTTTTGAGGTTACCTGAATTAAAAATAAAAACTTTTTTAAAAAACAATCCCGTATTCCTGTGTATTTGTCTTTCTGTGTATCTGTGAACAGAATAACTCAAAAATGAAAAGTCTGTTATACACCAAAACTGATATTTAAGTTCAGTGTCCTTCAAGGATGCGACACGAAGATTTTGAATAAAATCACCCCAATCCAAACTACAGTTTTCGTTCCAAGTCGCTATTGCTTATTTATAAGGATCATGGGATTTCTAAGCTATCATAGAGCGATCCGTTCTTTAAACATCTCACTATTGTATTTTTATTATACCTACAAATAAATGTATCATGAAAGTTTACGTCTATTAAGAAGTAGATAGAAAAATAAACTGTTAATAGAATAGGAAAGGTAGAATCAGATGACTGAAAAATTCAATGCCATAGCCGGGATTTGAACCACGGATCTCCCGGTCTCCGTCCGGTTGCTCTAACCACTGAGCTACCATGGCAACATGCCGACACGACATTAAATTCTCCAGCTGATTCGCATTTTTCCCGGTAAACCACAAGGAGATCTCAAATTGTATTGAGATGCCATACCCCAATGGCGACTTACATTTATGTAAGTACTTTAAGTTCCGGGCTTTATAGTTGCAACCACTATTAGGTCAATTAATGGAATTAATTGTTCTTTCACACAAGCCGTGTGTTGGACAGGGTTGGAAAGGTAGAATCAGATGACTGGTAGCTCAGTGGTTAGAGCAACCGGACGGAGACCGGGAGATCCGTGGTTCAAATCCCGGCTATGGCATTGAATTTTTCAGTCATCTGATTCTACCTTTCCAACCCTGTCCAACACACGGCTTGTGTGAAAGAACAATTAATTCTGTTAATAGAATAGTTTGTAGAAGAGTGAACAGAGAATGTCATGTGACTGCAACACATCAGATTTTTAACTATAGGATCCCAATGAATACCTAATGTTCAAAGAAAACAAATTAAATTAATATATATTATTAAACAATTTCAAGGCGATATAATATAAATTTTATTAATACTTAATGTTGGTGACCAATAAGTTCTGTCTTACTTTTATTTAAATATTCCATTAAAGAGAATAAAACCAATATCTAACTTTAACAAATCTGCTGTTATACCTTAACGCCATAACAGTCTGGGGTAAGCTCAAAGTTAGGCACCAGTTATGCTTTAGGTGGCGTTTTAAGTAATAAATTCAACTCAAATCACAATTAATACAAAGGAAAAATAGTAAATTGCGTAAGAATTTAGTTCTCTCATGTATAAATATGACTATCCTTAATCATATTTGAGATATATTGCCACAAAGAACATAAATAAGTGATTTCCTTCCGTTAAATATGACTTCACTGAGCAGAATGGCTCCGGCAGTAACATCTATAGCCCGCATTCGCGAGGTTCAAACTCGTGGCCGAAGCGTTTTCCTCAGTTTTCCTCGGTCACTAGGCGAATGGTGGATTGGATAATTTCGTTCCATGAATTTTCCTATCATCCCCTTCATCACTATATTTCATTCCCTTCTTCACTGTCGTATCAGGCAGTGAGCTGATCGTCCATTCTGGTTCTCTATGATTGCTCCTCGACAGGCTATAGAACCAAGACATTGGCTTGCAAATCCGGGTAATCCGAAAAAGAAGAAGGATAAATATATTTTCAGAGATAAAGTGGTATTATAATTTTTCATTTACCCAGCAACATACAATTACTGATAGCATTTAAGCTCCTTCCACCTGATATGTACATGAAAATAGTTTCAGCAGTGTTGATCACATAAGGATCATTGAGGTGTTCATCTTTTGTAAAAATACACAATGGTTGAATATTTTAGGGAATCAGTAGGTATATATGTTTCTCCATATAATGCTTATGAAAAAGCATTTTAGAAATTTTCAAGCCCAAAATACTATTTTACAGGTATTTCGTTTCATTTAGCATGACTGGGACTTTTAGGTCGTTGGGGTCGCTCTTCCATCGTGCTTGGAGCTTAGCGGTTTGAGGACGGGTGCTGGCAGGCCATGAAACTGGAACATTACGACTCAGGACTTCCTCTGCTTCAGACTAAGGGTTGTATGTAATCGAGTTTTTGTTTTATAGTTTGTATAAGCCACGTTGAATCTTGTCAATTCTTTTGGAGAACATTTTCCTTCTTTGGTCTAAGATCTCGTTTTCGTCCCTTTGGTTGTTGCTTTGGATACTGTATTCAAGGCTTACTTCTTGGAAAATTTCGAATGGCGTGGTATTTAAGCAAGTATTATTTCATGATGTTTTGGTTTACATTTTAAATTAGTTGTCGCTATGATAACGCTTAATTATCTTGGAATTGTGAGAAGCTTTTTATTTGTCATCGGTACGGTTATTTGCCTTCGTAAAACCATATAAATCAAAAGTTAACTACAAGCTTAAATTATGAAGCTCATTAGAGAAGCCTTGATTTAATTCATGGCAAAGACCAGTTGTGAACACTAATATGAATTAGAAGTGGTCAGACGGAGGGGCGTCCAATAACTGTAGCACAGCATCGTACATATTCAATAGTGGGACGCTTTTTGCTTCCAACGTAACTGCTGTGATGAAGGGATGAACGGGAGGCACGAAGAGTGACCAGACTCCTACGCCTTAGCCACCCGCAACCCAGGGATCCCGGATGTAGACGAGACAGCTTCCAGGAAAGGAGAGGACGTCAAGTGCCAGGAGGAAATCTTTCTAGAGCGCAAATTCACCGTCCTATCACAACACAATAACCCGTATGAGATGAAACAGATAAAACGGAATGATGAGACTGGAAATGATGGAAGGGAATTTCGTGGGAGAGGGGAAACCAAACCAGCATTCGCCCACGACACGGGGAAACGCGAAAAACTTCCATAGTCAGAGTGGCCGTATCGACGGGAATCGAAATCATGACTTCCCGAATACGAGCCTCAGGCATTACGAGTTATAAAAAAGTAGAAATTCAATTCTTGAAATTATTACTTTGTAATATTTGATATAAAAGTAATAATAGCTACAGGTAAAATTTGGGCAATTTCGTGATGGGAAAAACATTTGCTTTGTGTCGTTGGTTATATTGAACAAACGTTTTTGAAAGTGATTGTTGCAAATTTATATTTCGCGTACTGTCGCAATATTAATTTGTAAGGCAGCTTTATGCTGAAACCTATACACGCAATTTACCAGCCTCGTATGATTTGATTTTTATTCCACATTTTTTGTTCAATTATTGTTTCATGAACAATTCAGTTTATGTTGTAGTATATTTAATTACAACCAACACCAACACACTCTCTCTCCGGAATTACTATTGAGCAGTTGGGTCAATGCCTGAGCCTAAATTTCAAAGTCCCATGCAAGCACCAACCATTAATCCAAGGGAAGAGATGGACAAAGACGGATTATACACTAAAGAAACTACAACATTTATGACATATAAAGCATGCTTGTAATAGATAGTAAAGTACGATTACATTGGTGATCACGACAAATCTTCACGATGCTCGGATCACCTCTAATTTCACTGTGGGCAGTTCTTGTCTTGTAAACGTACATTATCTATTCTTGCTCTACAGTGTCTTTCGGTTTGCTGTGTGCTTTGTGGCCGCAACCTTAAAATCGGCCCAACTGCTCAGTAGCCAAAATAAAACATCCGAAATAAAGTACTAGTCAGCCACGATACGAGTACGTTTGGTGGGAAGAGGGAACAGATGTTCAGGGCATCGGAAGGACAGTCGGAAGGAGATCCGCAGTTGCGAGTTGCATTTAGTAGTGAGGCTGAGGCCGGCAAATGTAGCAGTGTTTTCATGATGCAACTATATATCCTATCGCCTTGCCCTCATTCCTGTCTCACCCTAGACCTTGATGACGTTAGACATCCCAACAAAAGCAATAGCGCACTCATATTGTGGCCGACAAGTGACATTAACGGCTCACCGAATGCGAAATGGCTTCGCGGTAATGTGTGAGGTCTCATTCGGGATGTTGAGGTTTAAATCCCGTTGATCTCGCCACCCTAACTTCGGATTTTTTTCCTGATTAGTACGCCAATGCCGGCGTGGCTCCTCTTCTACCAGAATTTTCTATCCATCGTTTACTTTCCTGTTTCACCTTCATGTGTTACAGAGTTGCAGGACCAGGCGAAGGCGAAAGGTGCATGGAGCTGGGATGACGGGATTGCACTACGTAAAGGATTTCTCCCTGCCGCTTGGATGCTCTCTGATACCCCTTCCTGGTGGGGCTTGTTCTTGGGACCCCTGTATAGATGATGGCGCAGGCAGGTTCTCGCTGACGTCTGGAATTATTTGGAAACCATACTTCTAGCGTGGAACTCATCACCATTTCGAGTCTTCCCTTCCTCCAAATGGTCACGTTAGACAGAACGGATCTTTTGAGAAGGCCTAAATGCGGTGCTGAGTTCCAATGCTTGCGTGCACTCTGTTTTTTTTTACCTTATTCTAACATGAACTGCTCAGTGTTCATGCTGTAACATGGTTAATATTGCACGGAACAAAGGGTGCTGATGTGGTTGTGGTCATACCTAATGCTGGTTTGTTATGGAAGGTTTGGCCCAGTGTTATGATTCCAAATTTATGAATTTCGATTTCAGGAACTGGTTTGTTTAGTAACTTGATGTTGATCTGGTCCACTCATGCTGATGTCAGAATATAAGTTGCTTCATCATTTGCATTATGGAGCACAGACCTCGTTCATTTGTGTGTAAAGCATTGCAATATTACAGTCGATATTGGTCGACAATATGCACTATCCACTACCGAGCGGGATGGCTTAGGTGGTAGCATCTGATGCTTGTTTAGAAATCAATTCCTTCGCCTTGAGTTTTTTCGTGGTTATATCAGGTCAGTAGATGAATTTTCGGATGAATTATATACAACCAGAAAATTTCCTGCCCCTCATTTCCTCACATTTAATTTCCAATCAATTTCAGGATATAAGGGTTAGGAGCAATGGCTGGTGTTCTGCAGCGTGTGAGAAGGATGTCTTTTGAGGATAGAAATGTTTTCTCCATTGCGTACAATCTTTCCTAAATTGTCCGTTATGATAGGCAAGCATCGAAGAGGCAGCCAGGAATATTCATTCTGGAAATATTAGGGATCTCGTAGCGCTGCCTCCGACAGTTCTTCGTACTTCCTATCACCCTGGGTGTTCACTAACAAGTCCATACCATTTACCGTGGAATAATTATTGAGAGACCTATAAATGCATGTAAGAAAGGAACTCAAAAGTATTTTCCAATGTTGTCCATTGAAGTTACTTAAACGGAGTTATTTGTACACAATGGACAAAAGAGCTAGTCATGTCTTGAACGCCAAATTTTTCTGTCCTACACGGCACAGCGCCTCGTTTATAACATACGCAGTACAGTTGTATAGCCGCTGCAGCAAGTTGCATAGCACTATTAAACATGCTACATTCCCTGAGTCTTCTCTGTAGCGTTGTGGCAAAGTGTAGAGTACTTTTGTGGTTACGACCGCAGGTTCGCTTCTCACTTGCAGGAAACACTTTTTTCTTCTGTTAATAATGCTTAATCAACACATAGGGACTACTTATTTTTTATATACTGCAATTTTATACACGGCATTTGGAAAAAGTTCATAATATAATACTTATTATGATGCAAAATACGTACAAATACGTAGCTTCACAATTCCATCATGGTCGCATATCTGTATCTTGTTGGATATCAAGGGACGGTCTAGGTGTGTTTGTGGCAGCTTGACGATATACTGAACAGTGCACAATACACAATAATACCTGAGAATAGGATTCTCGGCACAAATTCGAAAAGCCTGGGATATTGTAACTTCTCGCCATCGTTACCACAGGGATTTAATTTAATCTATAACCTGAAAATAAGGGCAATTATACGTGGTCAGGATGCATACACCCAACATGAGTTTTGTTTATCTATTTTTTTGTGCTTTAGTTTTAGAAGATACTAATCTATTTGCATTATTTATTTAGTTACTTAGAACGAGTATTTTAGTAGAATTGCCTTTTAGTGGGCATAGATATGCCTAATACTTAAACGGTACCTTCTTAACCTCTCGGCCAACGAAATGTTGTTCCGTACTGTTTTCAGTACTTATAAGTGTCACCATCCAGAACTACCGTTATAAGGTTACCATTGCGCTCACGGGCGGAGGTCATTCTAAAGTTCCTGCATGTGAGTTGTGAATACAGCTTTTACGAAGGTACACGAAGCCCGCGGATCTTCACATGGAATCTGGTGATGACTCATATTTTTGTCCATGGGACTTGCAAACTGCACAAAATAAGTATAATTAAGTACTTATTACCGAGGTGAAGCTTTAGATTCACGACCCCGCAAATTAAAATAGTTGTGGTGTTTAATTCAGCTCTACGTTATAAACGAGAAAGACCCAATACTACCAATGAGATCCATGCTTTTACATGAAAAACCTAACTCGATTGGCTACTCTTCGCTTCCCTACTTCTAGAAATATCTCTTCGCTTCTAACGTAATTTCCGGTTGACATACGCCAATTCAAAGGCGTTAGAAATGCTGAAATATTACGAGACAGTTCTTAACCCTAGACTCAATATACTTATTTTTCAACTATTGATGCATACGGAGGCTGTGAGCACCCTAAATTGAAAATGCTTATTAAGTATTATAATAATATTGGTCCTGAGATCTTATACGTCTTTAAAGCAAAGTAATGTTGAAGTTTGCGCTTACAATATGAACATAAACAAATCGTTCTATATTATGTTGGTTTGTGTACCTCCATGTTATGATAACCTTTCACCATAAGGTACCTAGGATGTGTTTATGCGCGACCAGCTTGATCTAATGTGGCTACACCCTCCGGGAGGCAGGAATGAGGTAAAGGAGCCGCAGGAAGTCTCAGGTCCGCAGCAGACATGTCCACAGAGACACGCAGGAGTCACTAATATTTCCAGTTTGAACATCCGCGTACCAGTAGAGGCGAATAGTACCGAGAGAGGGCGACGAAGCGACCCCAACTGGCGGGACAACGTGCCTTGACATTCACGGGGAGAAATATTTCCAATTCGCAAGCATCTGCGCCATTGCCCCACATCGCCAGCACTGCAGGACACGAAATCACGCCTGAAACGTGAAAAGCAGAGATAAAATGAGAGGAAATGGGGTAAAGGAGAAATCGTGTAAAATATACTACCCCGGCATTCGCCTAAGCTTCCAAGGGGAACCACAAAAAAACCCTATGATCAGAGTGGACGATCACCTTGAATCGAACAAGAGATCTCCTGAATGCTGGCCACAGACGTTGCCGCTCGAGCTATCTCACTCGGTACCTAAGTCTGCCTAATTTCGCCACCGATCGTTTTCTTTAAGGTAAGATAGTAAGCCAAAATATGGCAACAGATACTTGACGCATGATATCTCGAATCGCGCGAGTGCGTGCTCCTCACAATGTCTTCTACACTGTAGAGTTTTCCGTTCCGTAGCGCCTTATTCACGAGTGTCAGTAACATTATGTAATAAGTACTAACCTTGTTACAAAGTGGTGTCCATCTGCGCGTAGAAATTCTTGACATTGTCGGATGAAATTACCATTCACACGCATAAGTTCTTCTTGTGTAATATTCATAATTTCTGTTTTTATATTGTCCTTAAGTTCGTCTATGTTGAAGGGGCTGCTCCTATAAATTTTATTTTTTAGCGTTCGGCGATCCCGTTCTTCTAAGTTTATTGACCAAACATCTCATAGTGTCTCCACCCGGAACTGGATAAACAGGAAATTGCTGCTGAAATTATCTACACAGCTGTCTACATGATTCAGTTTTCACGTATGTATCGTACATAAAAATACGCTGTTCAAGCGTGACATTTGTTGGCAGGAATTTCCATGAACTAAGTAGAGAACAACACGCTGAGGAAATTACACACAACAACGTATTGTCGAAACCCTTCCCAACACGAAGACAAAGCGATGGCTGAGACAGCTCACAGCTGATAAACGTAGCCTGCGCCGCTGCTGCGCAGTGGCATAATACCGAGCTCACTGCCCTCTCGGCCGATAAGCATATAAGGCAGTTGTGGCCTTGGCATAAAACGGAGACACCGTACATGATTTTAAACGCTAAGGTTATAGTTAACCCTGCACGCATTCTTAAGTCATTCAGCTTTTTAACTTCTATCAATTATATTTTCCCCTTAATTGTCGTTTTTCGATTTGTAGTTTCGAGATTTCAATTAGTGAGGGACACTGAATTATGGCGGATGCTGGAAGGATCTGTTTATCACGAAATCCAATGTCAGGCTTTCCCTATCTTGCAGCGTTGTACAGTTAAGATGCCGCGAAATCACGCTACAAAGCCGGTGATATAAACACCATTTTCGTCCCCAAAATTCATTTACGCTCCAGGAAAGAGAATAACCTGTTCATGAAGAGCATTTTATTTTGAAGCTTATTGTATAAAAACAAATGTCTACGTTAACTTGTTGTAGAGGTATGGATGACATTCAACTCCTCTTTTAACAAGGGATTCTGCTAAGAAGCTTTAAAGTTCTCTGTTCAATTCTCTTCATGCCTATCTTGTTTATTGTGTGAGGATTTGATTCAAAACAACTGCCAGAAACAGCATGAGGCAAGTGATAAGGAAGGAAAAGGCTTCTAAGTTGCTTCTGTTATGGCTTCAGTAGAGTTTTGTTTTCACATTAGCGGAGATAATTTCATTTCCCGTAATTCAATTATAGTGATTGTGTTGAGTTATTTTATTGGTGTTAGTGAAAATGTCACTAAACGAACAAGGTATGAGCAGTGAAATTCAACCAATAATACATGAACGGGAAGTGTTGCGTTAACAAAATAGGAATGTAATTTACAGTATGTATTCTTTCTTCGTTTTGCTTGGTCTGCTACTATATTCACCCTTCCCAATTTGTTCAGGTTGGGAGGTGTACGTACTAAACCCAATTAGAGTGACTCAATACTAGAAGCAATACTAATCAAAGACCAACGTGGAAAGGTAACCGTGAAGGCTGCAGTTATGGAACCTATTGCATAGATACAATTAAACCAATTAGGAAACATGTACGAGGGCAATTTTATTTCTCAACACAAACTCCTTTTAATTCAATACACGTTGTCCAACGTTTCTCCAATTTTTTAACCGTTCCAAAAATATGATTTTTCGAAGTCTGAGGTTGTTTCTGCCATGATGTGTTCACTGGACGTGAATTTCTTCCCAGCAAGCCAATTGTTCATATTTGCGAAGAGGAAGGTATCGCTCGGAGCTAAATCTGGAGCAGTTCGTAGCCCAATTCCACAAATTTTGCGATGGCAATGCCTGATTTGTGTGCGGGTGCATTATCCTGGTGAAAGAGAATCTTTTACTTCACCAAATGGTATCGTTTCTTTAACAATTCCTTGTGAAACTGATCCAGCATAATATGAACTTGTGATCGTCTTACCCTTTTCCAGGTAGTGGATGTCTATCACCCCTTGTGAATCCCAAAAGGCAGCTGCCTTGATTTTTCCTGCCGACGCTTTTCGCTTTCTTTGGAGCAGGTTCGTTGAAGAAAATCCACTGATTTGATTATTGTTTGGTTTCAGGTTGATAGTAATGGATTTAATTTCATTAACCGTGATATAACGCCGCAAAAACTCATTTGGGTTGCGCTGGAACATGTTAAAATATCCCTGTGAAATGGTCACACAATTCCGCTTGTTCTCAACTGTGAGGAGTCGCGGCACCCACTTTGCGACAGTCTTACCCAAAAATTCGTGCAGAATGTTACACACCCGTTCACTCTAAATGTTAACGGCCTTGACTATTTCACGGATTTGCACTCGGCGGTCTTTCAACACAATATTGTGAACTTTGTTCACCATTTCTTCTGTTGTTACCTCAACCGACCGTCCTGTGCGCACGGCATCGCTTGTGCTCTAACGGCCACATCGAAATTTTGTGAATAATGCCATGTGATGGAGTAGAGTCCCCCTAATACTTGTTCAGCTTTTCTTACATTTCCTTTACCATCTTACCACGCAAAAAATAGTGCTTTATCAGAACAAGAAATTCATTTTTCTCTATTTTCTACGAAGCAAAATGCATCTGCTTATTTTAGACACTCTCAACAATGTGCTAAAAATCAAATGACGACAAATTTCTGCGATTATATCCAGAATTTAAGACTTGTGTGTAAACAAGAAACTTGTGATTAAAATGCTACCTCTCATCAAAGGCACGACCTATCAAACAGAATTCCTATATACATACATTGGAAATTTGAAACAATTATACTGATTAAAATTATTGTTTTGTGAAACAATTTCTCAAGCTTAAAGCACGGTGGCAGTAATTGCCCAAATATAATGGGATAAAATGATGCTGCAAAATGTATTAATAATTCATTTTATATAGAAGAAATTATGGAGGTAGCACGCGTCAAAATGTAATGGCCTTTATGATGCTGCTAATTCTTGAAGCCGTGCTCACTTAATACTGAGTAATTGCATAATTATTAAATAGGTTAGGATTGAGCAACAAGTTAAGTATAGGAGAATAATTTACATAACCAAACATGAAATATTAGACAATTAAGGGGTGTGGTATCACACTAATACCTACAGGAAATACTTGGGGCTATTCCAGTAAATGGCTGCTTAGCACTTTCAAGGATTTCAAAGTACGCACTTGCAAAAAGTACGATACAATTATGATTTATCCACTATTACATTCAGTCTATATAAGGTATGTTACCAATATGCTCCAAGCGCTATTATGACATCAATTCAGACGCGAGAGGGAGAGAGACAGAGGGAGAGAGAGAGAGAAGGAAATTATGCAAAATCACTTAAACATGCCTGAATTTGGAAAAGCTCAGATATCAGTAAATCTAATGAGAGGCTTTCCTCCAATACTCAAATTTAAAGTATAATTTAAAACCAAAGCGAATTTCGTATAATACTTAGTTCAATTTACTATCCTTGTTGCTCATCGTCACGGCGCTTTGGCCGAATAGCTGGTTAAAAGCCCTTTCTTGTCGATGCTTACCTCGAGACTCTTTCTTTACTTCGGATGACAAACAAGCTCAGGCAGGCTGGAGAGAGGGGAGGAGCAAGAGCCAATCACAGCACGCCGGATAAGCTTGCCCGAGAGAAACTTGCTCTGATCGCATTGTATCCAACATCTTGAGGCATAACCAGAGATATACATCTCTGCTCTCTGGTTCACTGTGCTATAAGCGAAGCGACTTGACAGATAACTGCTTACTCTGATTGCATTACAGCAAAGATACGTCCAGTTTAATAAGTGACGTACAACCGTCACACTGCGCAGATTTGTACTACTGTTATTAACGTATGAATTTCAGATTACTTTATATTTAAGTTTAGCAATGCCTACCAAGTTGTTTTGCTTAAGCACTACAGTAAAGTCCTTTAAAATGTTTATATTTCGTCTTATTACTGCGTGAAATTTTGCTCCGACCTTTTGTGTGTGGCAACATTGCACTTCTCCCCTAGCGGTCAGCTACCAGAAGCCTTTAAATTTTGAGTCTACCACTGTATGAAATTAAATTCTTTATCAATGTATTTTCAGTCATAGATTTGAAATTATCATTGTGATTATTTATTGTTACTTTACACACATAATTAGCAAATCTCAATATGTAATTTTTATTGCAACATTGAAATACAATATATTTATTAATAAACTATTATTTAGTTTGAACACGTATACAAGTAGCAAACTTGAGGTACATATGCAGACCTACTTCAACAGTTATATCCCCCAATATTTTTAAATTTTCGAAGAGAATAGAAATGTTTCCCCACATAATTATTTACTATGCTCTGGAATATTAATGGGGTTATACTAATGTTTACAATTTTAATAAAACATACAATCTTAATTTTAAAACTAAACATTCCTAACGTGCATTTTAAGTGTAGACAGAGAGCATATGCCTCACAAACTATATACATCATTCCTTTATAGCTGTTTTATAGAGGATGAGAGAGTAACTACGTTTCCGGAGCATTTAGTGTTGATTGAATGCATGTGTAGTGTACACCCGTGGACAAAAAAAGAGTACTGTCTTGACGACAAATTCCTATATGACACAGCGCTTTGTGTACACCATACGCAATACAGTTGTGTAGTCGCTGCAGTAAGCTGTAATGGCATTATTAAACATGCTTGCTTCCTTGTGTGTTCTCCGTAGCGCTGTGGCAAAAATAGGGTGTTCTGTAATCCAGACCGCAGGTACACTTCTCGTATGTAACAAACACTTTTTTCAATATGTAATGTTTAATCAACACATAGTGACTACTTATTTTCTATATACTTTCACAATTTTGTCGTGGTCGCACATCTGTATCTTGTTGGGTATCAAGGGACGGACCGGGTGTGTTGTGGCAGCTTGACAATACACTGAATAGTGCGCAATACATAGTAATATTATAGAATATTTTGATTCCCTCTGCGAGAAGATATACTGAAGGAATTGTTGAATTGATACAGGATAACCATCCTGTCCACATATGTCGAAAGGTTTCAGATTGGTTCCCAGAGAGGCAGGATATCACAGGGATAAACTGGTCTCCCCGTTCACCAGATTTGAAGCCTAATCAAAATATATGGGCTGAACTTAAAAAGGGAGCTGCGCTCGAATTTCCCTGCAGATGCACGAAGGACAAAAGATGGATTCTGGGCACAAATTCAAGAATCCCAGGATGTTGGAGATTCTCGTCCACGTTATTACGGGATTTAGTTTCATCAATAAACCGAAAATTGAGGGGTTGCTGAGGGTTCATACACCCGACATTACTTTTGTTTATTTTTTATCTCTTTTAGCATTAATATATAATAGTTTATTTGCATTTCTTTTGGTTATTTAAAGCGAGTGTTTTAATAGAATTATGTTTTGTGTGCATAGATATACCTAAAACTTAAAATGCTAAGGTTATATTAATGTGTTCTACACATACAGTTATAAACTTAACAACATAAAAATAACAATAACTAATGCATGATTTTAACCAAGGAGCTTATGAGCAGGCAATGCCTTCTTAACCTCTTGGCCAACGAAACGTTGCTCCATGCTCTGCTTTCAATAGCTTATAAGCGTCACCACCGAGAAGTACCGTTATAAGGTGATCATTGCCCTCACAGGCACAGACCATTCCACAGTTCCTGCATGTGCGCTGTAAACACAGCTGTTACGAAAGTACACGAAGCCCGCCCGATCATCACATGGAGTCTGGGGAGGACTTTGTTTTTCCACGGATGTATAAAATACTAAACACTCGTGATTTCTACTTTATCGTAATTTTGCTGTAAAAATAGAATTAATGTACCTTCTATTTGCTGATCTCATTTTTGCACTCCACAATTTCTCAATAATTTCATTGCTAAAAAAGGTTCTATGCCAGTTTTTCTACACCTTTAGACCTAATAATGGTAAGACTAATTTCTGAAGCAGCGGCTGTGGTCCAAAGCTATCGGTAGGTCGCGTCAGGCAGCGGGAGATACGCAAACATAAGTTGCATTCTTGCGAGGCGTAAACACACTATTATCTTCTAAAACTAAAACACACTAAAAATAAACGAAATTAATAATGGATGTATGAACCTTCAACACGTATAACTGCCCACAATCTTCAAGGTATAGATGGAATTAAATCCCTGCAGTAACGTGGACGAGAAGTTGTAACATCCTGAGGTTCTTGAACTTGTTCCTAGAAGCTATCTTTAGTCCTTCAAGCATTACAGAGAAATTCCAGCGCAGCCCTCTTTTCACCTCAGCCCACACATGCCCAATAGGGTTGAAATCTGGTAAACAGGCGGCCGGACTATCACTCTGATATACTGCCTCACTGAGAACAAATTTGAACCCTTTCGACTTGTGTGGACAGAATCATTATCCTGTACGAATTCAACAATTCCATCAGGATATTTCATCCTTTCAGAGAAATCAAAATATTCTCAAGTATTACCACGTATTGCATACTGTTCAGCGTATCGTCAAGCTGCTACGCTTTTTTGAAGCCTCGTATTTTGCATTATATCGGTACCCCTTTGGACGACAGACAAATCACCTTTCCCTTGCGTGTGAAAGAAAATGTCACTTTGTCTGAACTTATAATATTATTCCAGTCGCGGTTGGCATTTTTCTCTGCAAATGCGAGGCGAAAAATCTGTGATCTCTGTCAGATGCTCTTTTTAACCGGCCTCCGTGCAAGAAGAGCTGATCCAGGGAATTATTGTTTGTTCAGTGTTTTGAGACAGTGGAAGAGGGAGATAAGGATATCGCGTGGTCGGCACGGCAGCTATAACAAACAGCCGCCACAAGTTGCCGACATGGGCACCAGCGACCGGTTTTCTACCATCCCCCTTCCACTGTACCAAAAAATTCCGAACAAACAATATGAATGTGCCTTTATTTCAAAAGTAGTTTGAAAAGGGTCTCTCTCTGCTACTTCAATTAAAGCTCCAACCATTTCAGAAGTGGACACGTGTCTTTTTCCTGAAGCAGGACGTCGTCGTTCAATCCCTTCCCTGGATAATCTCGCCCACCTCTGTGCTGTAGTTGCAGAGAGTCCAATATAAGTTGCAGCTTCACGAGCAGAAAAACCTGCTACATTGACTAGTGTAAGAAGAGACTTTCTAAGCCCATGTCTTTGTGTGCGCGTTCTGCCGTTGTCAAAAGTGGTGTGATTCACTGAAATAGAACCTGTTCGGGTCTGGCGCGTCTGTGTATTCTTCTGCGCATCGTATGGTGCAGCATATTGCAGTTATGTGGAATAAACCCTTAAAGAAGCATTATAATATCTATTCTTTTATTAACTTCACCAAATGCTGTGTATGAAATGCAGCATATGGAAAATGAATAGCCTCTATATGTTGATTAAACATTACTAACAGAAGAAAACAAGTATTTGCTATATGCGAGAAGCGAATCTGCGGTCTTAAACACAGAGGTACCCCACACTTTGTCACAGTGCTACAGAGAAGACAACGTGGAAGATAGCATGTATAGTATGGCCTAAAAAAACTTGCTACAGCGGGTACACAACTACATGGCGTATGGTGTAAACAAGCCGCTGTGCCGAGTAAGACTTGGAAATACTTAGCATTCAAAAAATGGCATTTTTATGTCCACGGGTATGCATCAGAATTATCTATATTTCACACCGTAAATCCAGTACATAAAATTCACGGGCATTCTCAATTTCTAATATAGATACCTTATTTTGTCCTCGAAAGTTGGATTATATACTCAAAATGTAATATGTAACAATACATCAATAAAATATGCTAAGATAAGGGAAGTCTAAATGCACTGTCATGCTAATCTTATACTTGCTAAATTAATAACCAATTATCTCTGAACATATGTAGAATATCAATCTGACTGATATTTTCTCAGGATGTACATGCCTGCGTTATACTTCTTTGTCCACTATTATACAATAATTTATGGGTATATTAAGGAAAATAGGTTTTTTTACTTTCTCTACTACGCATAGGAGGAAGCATTGTATTCCACCCAAAAATTCGATACCAAGATTTCACTGGAAATATATGTTTTGAGACCCCCTGTATCAAAAAAAAGCATTTTTGAAACATTTCCGTGTGTGTGTCTGTGAACAGCATAACTCAGAAACGAACTGTTGGATGAACACCAAACTTGGTATTTAGGTTCAGTATCTTCCAGAGATACGACACGAAGGTTTTCAAGAAAATCCCCCACACCAGATTACCCTTTACATGGATCATTTTTCAAAACTTTTAATTTTCTCAAAAATGGCTCTAACGATTTTGATTAAAATATCCTATGTTTAAGATATGTTCATGACAAATGAAATGTATATCTCGAATTTTCTGGGAATGTCTCCAAAAGTATTCTTCATTGTGAAGGACTTTTGCATAACTGGTAAACCATAAGAGATAGACAAAATTTTACTACACAAAAAATGTATATCGCGTTAAAATACACAATTTACGGCATATACATTTCTTTTGTTGAGTGAATCATTATCGAGATATTGCTTGTTATTCCCATAAATTTTCCAATACTTATACTTTTTCTCAAATGGGAATTCGTTATTAATTTTTTTTATGTCTTGGACATGCAAAGAGAATGGAATGCGCCACATATCAACCAGCCCTTAAAAGATTTGACTGTCGCTTAAAGCCTACCATATTTCCCTTGCACCTACAGGAAACTAGCAATAAGATTAACATCTCGAATAGCATTAAGCATATGAAGAATAAGCGTTTGTAAAATAGTTTGTACAAGAGTAGAGAAAGTCATGGGAGTGTAACACATAAGAGTTTTTCTTAATTAATCAATTCTTGATTAACATTTTTCAACAACTTTTAAAACGCAAACAATTTATCAACAAATTAGATAAGCAGCAGAAATGGGGTGTTGCTTTTATAATTTCAAAATCTCACTTGGCTGCTTCCAATAGTTCTTAATAAAAAGGTTATTTATATCCGAAAATGCCATTCATTCGTCAATGACAATTCTTAAAATTGTCAAAAAATTGTTTGAAGTAACAATATTGAAAAAAGCTCACATTATTTAAAATTTGTTGTTTTACGGATATGATAATAATATATTATACAACAAGACCATAATGGTTGCAATTGAAGCGCGAGTATATTTAATGTTCATATGAACATATCAATTACCATTATAGTAAAGTTTCACGTGACTTTTTGGTCGACCACGCTATAAAAGCTTTGAGTTTTCACTAAAAGATCTTACTTTATTAATTGTGTGTAATTAAATACTGATAGGTTGGCAGCACCACTGATGGCAGGGCCTTGAGCGTGTTTGCGAGTACTGCAACAGATGGCAGTACTGTTAAGTCCACGTCGTTTTTTACTGATTTGTTTCAGAGAACTTGAAAGCAACACATATTGAAATAAATACTTACAACATTGTAAGTCGCTATTGGCGTATGTCATCTCAATTCAATTTGAGATCCCCTTGTGGTTTACCGGGAAAAATGCGAATCAGTTGGGAAATTTAATGTCGTGCTGGCATACCGCCATGGTAGCTCAGCAGTTAGAGCAACCATACGGAGACCGGGAGCTCCGTAGTTCAAATCCCGGAATGGCATTGAATTTTTCAGTCGTCTGATTCTGCTTTTCCAAATCAAATCTAATTATTTAAATATTAATAGAATTTATTCCATTTTAAGTATACGTATTTCATTGCTTATCTGGAGAATGGATCCCAGTGGAATGTTTGATGTTGGGACTGCTCTGAAGATGTTAAAAGGTGTGGGCGATAGGGGAGCTGTGTGCGCCGCCGAGTAGGATCATAATGAGTCGCTTAAGTATTATGGACGCCATAACGGTTCAGTTACGTCACAGATAATCAGCGGGTTATGGTGTAGTCGTCCAAAAGTGCTTAAGTAACGGAGATAATTATGTTGAGAAATAAAGTAAGTTTCAATATTTTAAGTGGCATATTTCATTTAATAAAGTATTTTTTATTTAAGTTAAACTGCCTTTATATCCTGTATCACCCTCATATTTATACGCCTCTTTGTAAAACTGTTTATAACTGATTACCCTTCCCTTATTTCTGCGTTAATAATAGACCCGAAATAAATCTAGGCGTACGTCATCTGGCAGACAATTAACCCTGAATACTCAGACCTAATTATAGCCTTCCTAGGGGTTAAATGGCATATTTTATTGCTTATATTTTCATTGGGAGAAAGCAGTTATGTGTTAAAGAACAGTACTAAGAGTTAATATCGACATGGCTAATTAAATGAGTTTAAACTTAAATTTTAATAGGATATTTTAATTCTACTCTTTGGGGACAAACGACAACAGAATGTCCAGTGGTAATAAAATACCAACAGATGATTCGTTACTCTCATTAGAGGCGATTAGGCCAAACTCTTGTAGCAATTTATTTTGATGAAATTGTAAATAATAAATAAATAATGTAGTGAAGAGCATACTTTTAAAAAGAAGCGTCTGTAAATGTTGAATACTATTATTACTTTGCAAACCAAATTTTAACACTGATCCACACCTAATACTCTGAAAGTACAATGAGACTCATATTATTTAGTCTTAAAGATATGCCCCTCCTTAACGGGTACACGTGGATAAAAATGTACATCAGTAATCAACCAGCTACATATTTTACCATTTTCGACATGAAATTTGACAGATATTACGAACTATAGTTGCAATTACTGAACTTTTACATCTTGACTGTTTAAATTATGACTTAACATATCCTAATCTGACGGTTCTGAACGATGACCAAATATTATTGGGTATTAATAATATGGATTTGACGCTTTGTCCACATTTGCTTTACATTATGCCTATAAAATCTCTGCAGAAAGGTTTTGATATAATAATTACTTGTATCCTATAAAATAATTTATTTTAGGAAATACGATAAGGGTGAAAAAATTACTCTCTATATATAAGCTTTCTTCATCTAATTCTTTATTAATAATAACAAAATAGTATATCAAGTTTCATTTCTTTATCTCTGATACGTTTAAATAAAATGTTTCTTACCTATTGAAAATAAGAAACTCTTAAACTCAGATGTAAATCCACAAATATACATACAACAGCTCACAGTTTAAGGATTTTTGAACCAGGTGCCCAACAGCAAGCACTAATTATTGAAAATGAATGATTGGATAATCATTGAATCTAAATCCTGCGTTATGTGACAAATGAAATCACCCGTTAACTCCAAACAGCTCTGGCTTAAAAACAGCTTTTAACCCGCTTGCAATTATCTTTTAACCATATATATTTTATGCTGACTTTTATAACTCCTATTGCTAGGGAGACACATTAATGCATTGTTCCAGAATTTACCAGAATGCAGATGGCGAATTTTCTCGAAGTGTAGCCGCTAAAAGCCTCTTCCATTGCTTGGACAACTGTACTATATTGTTTTACTTTCTCGAATCGCCTAGGACACTGCTGCAGTACCTCCTCCTGTCCGAAGTTGTTCTGGTTCGTAATGCCCGTAGCTCGCGGCTCTCCTTTCTGCAGCCTCCGCGTAGACTCCGGATGATTCTCTGCGTCTCTATCCTCGGCTGACTGTAGTAATTACTGAAATATGTAAGAGCAGGAACTTTTCCTCGGTAAAGGAAACGCAGATCTCGGGTGTGGTAACGGAGAGAAATAGACGTGCTTCAGTTACAAAAAAAAAATGATTTCTTTTTTCGTTACTTCTGGTAATTCACAACACGGAGATTATCGCCGTTAAAACACTGTCCACTGCTGTTGAAACACGGCGCTGATATGACGCGAAGTTTATATATTTAACAAATCTCTTTACTTGTAGCGATTCTTATGTGTGTAGCGAAATCTGTCTTAATTCACTAAGTTTTGGCACGACATCTCTTAAGTATCCGGTAGCATCATTCTGTCTATAGTTTCGGATTAACTCCTCAATCTTTGGTCTTATCAGATCTATTTATGGTCGCGGACTTCTTAGGCTACTTAATTTCCTATTGGTGCATTTTTCGCGTCACCTAACGCGTCTCACTATTTCATATCGATTTACTTGGATCTTATTGGTCCTATTTCACCCCCTCTTGCTCAATTTTAACATGAAATCGCGGCTTTCCCTAATTTTACCGTTAAGATTGTTGTCTCACTCACTCCGGTCACGGCGAATTACCGTACAAAAGGACAATGCCTCTACACCCTCGTTGTACGAACAATACTTTTGCTACCAAAGAGACATCGTAAAATTCACTTGTTGCCTTCGGAGACACTTTTCCTGCATCTAAAATATCTCGTTGTGGACAGTATTTTAACATAGCGCTTAAATTATTTACATTAAACATTTTGTTACTCCTCTAATATTAGTAACATAAATACAAACATATCATTAAACCACCCTTCTTAAGCTACATAGGCAGTAAAAAGAAAAATAGTTGTGCATAGCATAATTTAATTTCACTAAAAATTAATTACCCGAATTATTAATAATTCCATAACTCGGGCTCGACCTTGAGTTGCCGTTTCAACACACGGGTTTGGCCATAGTAATTTTCATCTTCCGCAAAGTCTGGTAAGTCAAGACTCTCCCTAAGTTTTCTTCTGGAATTATTCAGGTCTGTTTCTGTGCTGGAAGCAGAAAGATGATTCCTAATATCTTCATGCACAGGTTCCCTTCTAGTGTTGTTTATAATTTCCTTCGTCCTTTTAAATAATATATCGCTAAAACGAGCCATAATGAAGGATCTAACAACACATGATATATTCCTGTGCTTAGAGAAAGTAAATTCAATCATTAGCACATGCTTCTCCTCACAAAAACAAAGGAAATGACGATGATTCATCCTTGAAAATCATCTGTGCACGACCTTCTAATTAAATAATGTCATTCTCAGCATATTCACATAAAAATCAGAAGAAATTAAGCCATGTTAAACAGTTTGTATGTTAAACAATGTTACGTGTATTAAATTCGGTACCGAAATTCCCCAACTATGAAAATTAGTATAGACTAGTTTAGAAAAAAACCTATTTGTGGCCATTTTTGCTCACATCTGCCTGCGCGATATTCAAATGATCAGCATCATGGCCAGCAGAGGACAAATACGAGGCGTATTTTAAAAGAAAATAGTAATCATTTCTTAAAAAAAAATAACACAACATTATTTTCCAAATACTTTATTACCATTCATTAGCTTACACCTTACACTACCTCTCCTCATAGATACCACCGTTATTTCAAGCATTTTTCGTAAACAGTTTTTGTAAGCTTTCTACAAAGAATGATGCCGCTTGTGATGAAAGCCAAATTTGCACTTCTTATTTCACATCATCATCTACGTTGAAATGTTTTTCACCAAGGAATTTCTTCAGATGAAAATCGCCTGGTGCCAAATCCGGATTGTAAGGAGGCTGGTCAAATTGTTTCCAACAAAATTATGTAACCTAATCTTGTGTTTGGCTGTGTGTGGCCGGGCATTATCACCCATTATTGTTTCCCCATAAACCTCACACAATTGGTGAAGAGTATTTCCTGGCGTCACATTTCTCGCATTCAAAAAACGTATCACCGAAATCACCAAACAGTTGGCGGGTCGTTCGATAGTTTTAAAAATTTCGAAACGCTCTAACAACCGGAAAACATAAATTTTGTTGATCGCTTTGGCTTTGTAATGAATGAAGAAAGTGATCGCGCATGTTCAAAATTGCGACTGCAGAGCTGCAGCTCCAGCTGCAAAATATTAAAACAATATTTACTTTAAGAAGATGCATCTTATCAGCATTCTAATCGAATTATTTAGTCAGTAAATACTGATAAATATAGAAGATATTTCCTTCTGTCAAGAATTTTTTAAATATACCTGTTTAAAATCTAAAAACTCAATGGTCTCATTACTCCGTGACATTCAAAGTATACATTCTGACTGGCGATCAGTAGATTGTTTAAAACTGGTTCTAAATTTACACTGCGGTAATTAAACTATACGGCGCAGTGACATTTGTCTCACACTGGCACTCAGAACCAGGCAGCTGTCAGCAATAAATTAAATTTTCAGAGAAAAATTCAGTTTTGCTGGTACTGGAGTCCAGATATATTGGACCAAATCAATAGCGACGTCAAGTGGCTGAAAACCGTCAGTATTCAGCTTTTATCAAAAATATTATTAGTACATCTTGTAATTATTTCATTTGCACGTATTTCTGTGAAATAAAATTGAAAATTAGAGAATAGAATGTGTTTCATTAAAATCTGGTGCACAAAAGAACATTCTGTAAATTGCACCTACCATTGGTTGCTTATGCCGTAGTTAAACAGTACAAATGTCCGATAAAGCAACAGCTACTTCAGTTCCGCTAATTGGCCGGTGCCCTCTGAAGTTGTCTAGCAACAGTTGGCTTCTTTGTTTACACATGCGCGTTCTCCTCACATGACGTACTAAGCCTGCAGCTTAGAATCTACTCTCCATAGAGAAAGTGCAAAGTGCAAAGTTGTTCAGCAGAGCTCTATTGTTAACGAGAAGAAAAACACTTCCAACTTCCCGTTTTTACCAAGCTTTGAGGCAGTATTTTTAACACTTAAATAATTTCAGTCTAATTATATAATATAAATTCAATAACAGCCCACCTTGAAGCAATATGTGTATGTAATAATTTGTAAAATGTATGTAACAGTCATTGCATATGCTTATATTATTGTAAACATGTTCAATAATGTTATTTGAATGCATTACGTAATTTAGTAATATGGGAGCTGTGAGAATACTAGGTTAAAAGTTGCTAACAATGAAGTAACCTTGAGGCAATAATGAGTAAGAATGTTTAATAATGCTACTAGTCATTATTGGAGCAACAATTATATAATTTTAGTGACGTTTATAAAATAGCCAATCAACAACCAGAAAAAAGATTTAGTTAATGAAGGTATTTTATTGGAGTAGGATTGGCCAATCAGAAACTGAAAAGCAGAAAATTTTACAAATGTAGAGTTCAGTTGCCTGCAGACAGCGTTACTAACCAAACGCAAAAAGTGTCCTCAAGAAATATAATATGTATTCTTGTGAGACGAAAAATAAGTTTACGTGTTAAAAAGTGTAATTAATTAATAAAAAGAATCTCACAGCTCTCTATATCAGTGAAGTGTTATTTAAATGGTGTCAAGCATTAATAAAAGGAGTGACGTAAAATTATAATCTGTGTATGCCTACATTCTTGTCGCATCACAACTCTGCTAAGAGAAACGTGTCTCTAACAATAATACTGACGCAGCCGAGGCAAACATAAATATATAATATTTAAAGAAACAGTAAATTACAAAGTTAATATTTTTTAAACTTGGGGCAAAGGCCACCTTAAAGTACATTTTGGGGCGAAGGCTACCGGAAACTGTTTAACATACGTGCGGTTGCAACTACTTCAAGTGTTCGGCTCCCCAACGGTTGAAATATAATACAACTCCTTCAGTACAAACTACTTCAAATTGATGCCCAAAGCGTGTTGCAAACAAGTTTAAAGAAAACACGTTCTTCAAATAGGCTTCCATACGTGAGACAACAAAATACGTTCTCAGCTTATGATCTATCTTTTTCCCTTAGGTACTAGATATTAATAAATAGAGAAGTGAATGCCTCATAAATTACTGTTTAAAACTCCATTGTTAAAATCTTCCATACGCACTGTTTAAAGGTGGTTTTGCAAAACGGGTAATTGACTAATTTGAAAAAAAAAATTGAATTGAGTTTATTTATGGATGCGATTTAACTACACTGGTTCTTAGCGTCTCATTTATTATTGGACTTGAAAAACCCGAAATTTTGCTCAGAGGCCTGTTTACAGTTTGAGGTTCTTTTACGTGCCGTAAATCTACGATACGAGACCACCGGCTTTAACTACCATCCGAAGGAAGCCATGCTAAGGACTTTTACGCCCAAAAAAATCCATCGCGCTTCACCGGGTTTGAACTCGTGGCCTCGAGAACTAAGGACTATTTTGGACGATTTTGTTTTAGATTACACAGATTTGTTTAAAATCTCCACCAAATCTGCTAAATGTTGACTTTAATTCTCAATTATACGCTGACCACCAGCCTTCACTTGTACTAAGTCGTACCTTTTTACTTGTTTCGGTTAATAAAAGGGTAGAAAAAGATGAATTTCAACCATCATAGTATGCATCGCTACCTTATTTATCAATATCAATTTATCGGTATAGTTTTGCCATTTATAATTCACACATAGTTGATTGAGAGCTGTCTTTCTATGTTGTGGGTTTGATCCTGGTCAAGGATAAAGGTATTGAAGTGCTCTTAAATGTGAAGTCTTCTCATATAAGTCGATTCACTGGCATGTAAAAGATCTATTAGAGAAGTAAATTCCGACATATCAATATGGCTTATGTAATCCCTGCAATCACAGGTGACGTTAAATAAAAATACTAGAATTTAATAACTATTTACTAAATCCCTAGCTGGTGTTTTATAAAACACTTCCGAATGAGCTTCAGTGGTTCTGCTTGTGGATTAGACTTGTGTTTTCAATAAGTTTTATAATTATGGTAATTCATCCATAGCCTTAATTAAACGTAGTTTTCCTTTCTTGGTAAATAATGTTTGTTTGAATTTCTGTGGACCCTAGAAATTTCTAACGTACGTAAATAAATAAAGATAATTTACTTACCTTTCAGTTATTTCCAGCTCGTATTAGGTGGCTGTGAAAGTGATTTGCTTTTAAATAGCAGGGTTTTTATCTGAAAGTGTTTTATTATATGATTTAATAGTAGTTGTTATTGATGTCGTTTACAACATTTTTATTCACGAAATTCTCTCAATTAGTCTATGATTTAATCAAATAAATATTATTTATATTTTTACAGTGTTTATATTCTGAGAGACTTTTAGATATACTGGCATTAAAAATTAATGTCTATTCCATTGCACGAATTCAAAATGATAACTGTTAATTTTGAGAAGTGTCCTAAATGATGAAATATTTAAATGGGCGTCTTAGAGCATCCAAATGATTCAGGGATGCTCTCAGTTCTATCAGAGACGTCGGCGTGAATTACGTAAGAGATTCTATGACCCAGTTTTCTTCTCACATTGCGACTTTAAAGAGGTGCAAGCAACGTAACGGGGTCAGATGTAGGGCCTAGGGCGCTGACTGGGTAGTTCGATCTCCCGAGGGCATGCAAGGATTCCCTTTCAATATATCAAGATCAGACAGCTCCTTGGTAGAGGGATCAACGTTCCTGGCTTCAAGCCAAGGAATACAGTGTGGTTTGATTCTGGGATGTGCAGAGTTTATAAGTTCGGTTCGCACGGTCTTCCCTATAGGATATGGCACATTTCAGTGTATAAATAACATCCATTCGTTTTTCCGATTTCCGTTTGTGTCTTGCTGCCATAATCAGGCTTTAGGAGAGAAGAGAGAAATATGCCGACGATTTTGAGTTACCTCTCTCGAAATTCTTATATATCTACCAACGTATGTAGTAGCATTTGACTTTTTTTAACAAGCGTCAGGGGCCGCTTTTCTTACCGTTCGGAAGTATGTCGCGTGTGTCATTGGCGAGAGTTTAACTTATATTGTTATATTTTATTAATTAAGAATTAATTAATCTGAATTTATTGGGATTTGATTCTTACATATTCTTGGAAAAAAATGCAAGCTTTGTTATAAGCTGATTAAGTAACAGGACGGAAGTGACTAACCTCTTCCGGTGGCACTACCAGTGGACTTTTTGATGCCACCAACTTCCGTTGGTCTACGTGCAAATTCGCACTTTGACGTCACACCGGATATTCTAGAACATTTAAGCATTCGGTGTTGATTGGCTAAGTCACCCACTCTCAGGGCGTTGGTTCTCCATATTAGGAGAACGGCCACCATGTTGGAAGCCCTTCCGGGACGCCGCTAAATCTATTTAAGGGGCTCTAGACCCAAACCGTCTTGTCTTTGACCGTCGGGGAAACCTCTACATTGTTGTGTGCGTCTTGAGGCGTCGCTCCGGGCTCAACCGGCTACCACTTCGACCACTTTATCACTTACCTCGCCTAGACACACCATCACACATATCTTAAGGTAAGGCTTTGTATTAGTAACCCCATAATCAGAATAACTTTGGCCAGGGTTAACGGAATATATGGCAAACCCCACCTTTGTAAACCAAACATGCGCAACCAACAAATTACTTAATCTTTCTTAATATATTAGCTTAATTTAAGTCCCGTTGTTATCATTGCACTACCATCTGCCTTCCTTTTACCACCCTCAAATAGCTATCCCCCACGTCACCGAATCATGTCCGCAACAGCCTTCAAAGTTATAAATAGATGCGTTGTAAGGCAATGGACAATTTTAATAGCCATATTGCAGCATTTAGGATGATGACATATTTTATAAAAACGTTTAATACATTTTTATATCCGATACTGAAGTTAGAACTAAGGGCAGTTTCTATTCTTCACATACAAACTATTCCACAAAATGCATTAAATACATTTGCATGCAACTATCGTGTTACAAACTTCATATGAAATTATGCTGAATGTGACAACCTAAAGTATTACACATTGCACTCGTGTAGGTCTGATTCGTAACATAAGCTCTCACTCGAACCTCCAAAGAAAGGATTAGGTAATACTTCATGAATAACTTGGAATTAAGCTTAACTTATATTTAGATGTAAGGAGTAATAAATATCTGCATAGGTCATGAGGAGAGGAAGGGAGAGTCAACGAGTCACCAAGCGAAGATGCTAGGGGTACAGCTTTAACCGATGGTAGATCCCGACTGACGAGACGAGTTGTCGAAATGCCAACCGATGCTGTACAACTAAGCCAACGAAGCATCTATTCAAGTAAGCTTAGATATGAAACGCCCTTTCATGGGGTATAAGTGTTAAGACCTTACAGAAAAATCTGATGTGTTACACTTACATGACTTTATCTACACTCTGTCCCTTATTAGTGTGTATACGAATTGTTCTTACATAAGTTTATTTTCTATCTACTTAACTTTAATCGAGATAAAACGTTCCGGAAATAGATGCATTACGCATTTAGGGTGGCAAATGCTTTAGAACTGGACGCTATTGCTGGCCTTAAATTTCCATACTCTTTCTAGGACATCGCGAAAAACAGCCGAAAATCGACAGGACTTGAAAAGAATGGCTAAGTATTGATCAATGCAAAGCATTTGTAACTGATATCTCGGAAAGGAATGATGTCACAAAAAAGTTATTTGAAATAAATTGTGTGTTTTAAAGGGATCTAAATTTTTTGTGCAGTATATTTTCGTCTATCGCTTAACGTTTACCAGTTATACAGGAGTATATAAATTTGCTTCCGTATAAAGAGGACTTTACAAGCTATTCCCAAATAATTCAGGATATACATTTTATTAGTCATCTAAATATCTTTAATATGTGGTATTGACTCAAAATATTTTTCATTTATGAGAAAACAAAAAAAAATTCAGAAAATGCTGGATGTAAAGGCTATTTTGGAGGGGTTCCTTGAAATTCTTCGTGTCGCTACTTAAACTTAAATACCAAGTTTGGTATTTATCAGACATGTTGTTTTTGAGTTATGCTTATCAGTCACTGACACAGGCACACATTTTTTTTCTAAACAATGCTACTTTTAAATCCAGGGGTTCTCAAACATGTATTTTCGTTGAAATATCGGTATCGAATTTTTGAATGAAGTGCAATACCTTCTCTATCTACTATGCCCGTGGCAGAGAAAGTAAAAAGTGGAATATTTCATTAGGGATTATACTGTTACTCTCTGTACCGCATCTTCTCTTGTTGGTATCTGCCCGGAGATCCATTTCTACACTTTGCATATTTTTACTTTCTCTACTACGTATAGTAAGTAGGGGAAGTATTGTATTCCAGCCAAAGCTTCGATACCGAGATTTCACCGGAAATATATGTTTTGAGACCCCCTGAAACCAAAAATAGCATTTTTGGAAACATGTCCGTGTCTCTGTGTGCGTCTGTGACCAGTATAACTCAGAAATGAACAGTCGGATAAACACCAAACTTGGTATTTAGGTTCAGTATCTTCCAGAGATTCGACACGAAGGATTTTAAGAAAATTCCCCCACCCCAGATTACCCTTTACATGGAACATTTTTCGAAAATTTTAAATTTCTTAAAAATGGTTCTAATAATTTAGATTAAAATATCATATGTTTAAGGTATTTTCATGACAAAGGAAATGTAAATCTTGAATTTTCTGGGAATGTCTCCAAAAGTATTCTTCATTGTGAACGACTTTTGTATAACTGGTAAACCATAAGAGATAGACAAAATTTTACTATACAAAAAATGCAAATTGCCATAAAGTACACAATTTATGTCATATACATTTTTGTTGTTGAGTGAACTATTTTCGAGATATTGCTTGTTATTCCCTTAAATTTTCCAATACTTACACTTTTTCTCAAATGGGAAATCGTTATCCATTTTCTTTATGCCCTGGACATGCAAAGAGAATAGAATGCGCCACATAGCAAACAGCTCTTAAAATATTTGACTATCGCTTAAAGCCTACCATATTCCTTTGCATCTACAAGAAAATTAGCAATAAGATTAACATCTCGATGAACATGAAGCATATGGAGAATAAGCGTTTGTAAAAATAGTTTGTACAAGAGTAGAGAAAGTTATGTAAGTGTAACACACCAGATTTTTTAAACACGCCGAAGGGTTATATTTTCACCACGTCTGTATTTTGGGCTTTCTTAAGTACTAATCAAGTACGATTGTTACAATATCACTAGCATACTCTAATTCTTAGAAGGAGGAAATAACATTCAAATACAATTTCATTTATTCCAGAAGGTCTATAGGTACACGAATATGGAAGTAATGCTATTTTAGGCAACTGTTCTGGGTGTCAGTGCTGTTTATGTTACCGGCAAGGATAATTATTCCTGTGACCTTTGATAATTTATCATGAACCTTATATAGTAGTGATAAAATAGGTATTTGATATGTTGGATATCTTTTCTTACTCAAATAAACAATAATTTACCTAAAGGTATGTAATTTTGACTATTTCATTCATGTATCAAGTATTATTTTGGCCAAATTATCCTTCTTGCCACAATTATAGTTTTAAATCTTTGATTGATATTATCTTACTATTTCATCAAACATTCTTATTCTTTAAGCGCTTTAAATTCGCCTTCTAATTGAGCAGAAATTAAAGTAATCTGACTGGAAATTCATAACTGCAAAATATTTTTTTACAATTAATAATATTTATGTGTGCATTCTACGAGGGCTTTTTATTCGTGAAGTAGTAAAATAAAACTAATCTCCGAGGATAGTCGTTATAGTATTGGAAATAAAATAAATCCCTAAAGTTTATAATAAAAGGTTTCAAATTAAATAACTCGTGAAGAGTGCATTAATAGTCCTCGGTACTTGTATATGATTTCGTTGAGAAAAATATACTTTTTTAATGAACTACATTTTTAAAAATACTATGGTGTAAAGTATTACTGGGATACCTTGCAGATACCTTAAATCACAAGAATGGTAGAAACACAAGTGCCCCTCAGAAATATAGTCAGGATTGTCAACCAATAAGTGAGATAGAGGAGAGTGCATTTACACATTAGTAAACGAAGTACCAACGTCTCGATTCCGTTTGGCTCAGTGGAATTCCACTAGGATGGATAACATTGCACGTTTATTTTCTCTCCTAGCCCTTCACCCTGGAGTAGAATTCATCTCATCTGTGAACTGTACTAGAAAGGTTAGCAAATTACACAGCCTGATTTTAATTTATGTAAAAACAGGCAGGTTTCTTTCTCCTTCCAATTTCTTTTAAGCAAATATAAACTAAATTAAATAATGTTTTGTATTTAAATATAAAAAATCACTGCAAATATGTACAATATTTGCACTGTACAGATCGTAAAGAAAAGGAGAAACGAAAACTGAACGTATGACATATAAAACTTTAATTATTTAGTGTCGCTTTAACTTCTGGTTCATTGGTTTCCCTGAGTCAAACGCCAGACAGATGGTCTTAGTTGCGCAATTACCTTCTTGTTACACCCGCTTGAGGAGTTTGCTTATAGATGGTGATAGTTGCCTTCCTGTACCAGCTCTTTTGATTTATATTTATTTTGTTCTGTTAGTGGAAATGGAGTAATGGTACTGAATATCGAATCCGATGTTCACCTTACTACTGAGAGAAAACATAAAGAAAAGGAGTCGGATGGTTGGTACATGAGATTTGAACCCACTGTCTGTCATGTAAAGCGACACTCCTCCTGTAATGTATTAGAAGTTTATCTAACATACAGTAGGGACATCCTAAAACTGTATCATTGAACCTTATAGTTTTAGACAAAAGTGGTCAGCTGTCCAGAAATTTAAGAGACGCTATATTTTGAATATTTTCGCAAGTCAAATAAAAAATGTTGATTCCTAGATCGTCAAAACATGTGAAGTGAAGCTTTCTTAAATGCTAAACGAAGTTGCAGATGACGTGAAATAATTAGCATAATACACATATATTAGCATAATATACGTAAGTGTGAAAATAGGAGTTTCTGCGAGATACAGTGCGCAGTAAAGTTTCCTCAACAGTTTGAACATGAAATGAAACAAAGGATACCATTAGCGCGCAGCTGAATTAACAGTAAGGTAAAATTGCGAATGTAACAGCCGCTCTTTCAGAGAAAACTTTAGAAATATTTAAAGCGCCTACGGCACCGCATTTACATCTGCATAGTCCAGCTTTTTGCTGGCGTCAGCGCTCTGCTGGCGAGAACGTAAGAACATGTGTATCTATCGAATATAATAATAGAAACAATAATAATAATAATAATAATAATAACAATACTCGTGTATTAAGGGGTTAAAAACTATGCTTACGAAAGTTTATTTTCACCTAATTTTAATTGAGATAAACCTTTGAAAAATACCTAAATTACATATTTTGTTCCGAAAACAAAGGGAATGGCGAAATGTTTAAAATGGCAGAATGCCGGTACGATACTAAATTCCCCAACTGTACTTATTTCCCGAAAAAGTACTTAGAGTCGCCATTGGGGTATGTCTTCTCAATACAGTTTGAGATCTCCTTGTGGTTTACTGGAAAAAAATCTGATGTGTTACACTCACATGACTTTCTCTACTCTTGTACAAACTATTTTTACAAACGCTTATTCTCCATATGCTTCATGTTATATCGAGATATCGAGATGTAAGCTTATTGCTTATTTTCTTGTAGATGCAAGGGAAATTGGTAGACTTTAAGTGATAGTCAAATATTTTAAGAGCTGGTTGCTATGTGGAGTATACCATTCTCTTTGCATTACCTGGACAAAAAAAAAATGAATAACGAATTTCAGAAAAAGTATAAGTATTGGAAAATTTAAGGGAGTAACAAGCAATATCTCGAAAATGGTTCACTCAACAAAAAATGTATATGACATAAATTGTATACTTTAACGCGATCTACATTTTTGTGTAGTAAAGGTTTGTCTATCTCTTATGATTTACCAGTTATGCAAAAGTCATTCACAATGAAGAATACCTTTGGAGACATTACCAGAAAATTCGAGATATACATTTCATTTGTCATGAAAATATCTTAAACATATGATACTTTAATTAAAATCGTTAGAGCCATTTTTGAGAAAATTAAAATTTTCGAAAAATCTTCCATGTAAAGAGTAATCTGGGGTGGGGGGATTTTCTTGAAAACCTTCGTGTCGCATCTCTGGAATATACTGAGCCTAAATACCAAGTTTGGTATTTATCCGACTGTTCGTTTCTGAGTTATGCTGTTCACAGACACACACACGGGCATGTTTCCAAAAATGCTTTTTTGGGATTCAGATGGTCTCAAAGCATATATTTCCGGTGAAATCTCGGTATCGAATTTTTGGGTGGAATACAATACTTTCCCTACTAAGTAAAAATCGAATCCTTTGGGAAATTTGATGTCGTACCGGCATGTAGCCATGGTAGCTGACGCAGCCACGCTACGTCCTCCAACAATGAAGCACCACCTTTGCCTCAGGATTGCTGCTTTTCTCCTCCTAGCTGGTTTCTTTTATTTTGCCGCGGCTGCTCGAACATGAGATCTTAATCACTGGGTATGCGTGAGTGTATGTACAGAGAAACACGAACGCTTTCTTGGAACCTTTTATTTTCACCATTTAAAATAAAACTTAATGTTTGCTGATCACTTTTAAATGCACACGATGCTACCCTATCTTTACTAAGACCGAAGATTATTAACTGCAGCTGAACGTTCTACCCTCTTGCATGTTCGCCGCCAATGTTCACAACTCGACGAGAATGTCGTCCCACACTCACCGATCGCCCACCGCGCTACACAAGGAAAATCAAGCTACTTACTTCCCCTACTCTCCCCTCAAACGCTCCTCAAACTTAGCGTCATGAAGCTTGGAGTGGCTTTCACCAGGCTAAGTGCAGCTGTACTCGGCTAGTTACCAGTAAAAACTTGCTTCAATGGTATTTACCCTTTCTACCTGAGGCTAGTCCCTAATTAACAAAACTGTGCCTGTCTGGTGTTTCTGTCGCTTTTACAGTCAACAATTTTCACAATGCTTCTCCTTTTTATACATACACTGATTTTAAATATATTATTACTTATTTTATATCGCTATCCTTCTCAGAGTATTATGATAATGATTGTCTTTATAATTCCGGCTTCATAGTTCAGTGGTTAGAGAAGCTGGAAAGAAACCGGAAGAACCGTGGTTCAAATCCCGGCGATGGCATTGAATTTTTTTAATCTTTCAGTCGTCTAATTCTACCTTTCCAATAATGTTCATGAATTGTTATGCAAAAATTTAGATTCTCATGTTTAAGATTTATTTTCTGCCTAACCAACAAGATGGTTAAAAATTCATCTCTGCAATTTATTTATACAAAATTAAAGAGTTTAACTACAAAATTCTAATTTTTTCAAAAAATAATTGCATTTTGTGGAGCAATTTTTCAAAACGTAACAAACTCATATTTCTGAAACTAATTTAGAAATGCCTATGTACCATATTTGTTAGCATATTGTATACTAAACCCTACTTGCTGTATTAACAGTTCAAATGAATCGACTTGAAATTGTTGATTTTTTAAATTTCACAGACAGGTATCCTTAATCTTCGTACCAAGTTGTGTCAACCTGCGTGTAGAATATGTGAAGTGTGAATTATACGCAGGTTACTGGAACCGTGTGCTGCTAATGACTTTCTTGAGGTTTCACGCTATTCCCCGCGATAGGTTCTTGAATCAGAACCTGTATGCAATGGGGATGCTAGTAACGAGCAGTACATGGACTGTGTTTAAGTGCTATCCCTGGGGGTTAATCAGCGGTTCTGTAGGGGCAGTGCAGGTTGGAAGGTTTCCAGAGAAACGGAAATTCCAGGCCGCTCGCTATCTTGCTACGGTAAAATAGAGTAACTAGAAAGAACAGCTTACAGATAAGATACCTCTCGCTTTCACAAGAAGGTTGTAGCAATATGCATACTCATGTCAAAACAAACATTTTGAAGCTGATAAAGCAGTAAGCTGTTACAGTGTATTGACAAATAAGTGCGGTAGGTGCATCTTTGCTCAATTTGGCCTCAATTGACACTTAAATTTCTGCAAAGGGCTTCGTATATGTATTAAATACTATTTTTTCAGTAGAGTGAATAATAGAAATATTTACGGAAAAATAAAGTTTATCTCTGTCAACTGTTCAGAAGGAGTATCAAGGTTGACCAGTTCTGCAAAATGGTGATTGATTAGTCACGCCAGATAGTGACTGAAGGTGAGATGACTGCTTGCGCCGAAAGAGTTACATTTAAAATCTGTAAGCATTAAATAGTAAGTAATAAGAAATAAAGAAATAAAGCCAAAAGATACAAATTGATTGGAAGTAATTTATTAACTTGCTAAGCAATGACAAAATTGAAATCCAATGGAGTGAATAAGAAATATTCATAAACTTTTCTTAAATAATTTCTATGTTTTAGATAATTAATTAAACAGTGTATTTATGGCTACAGAGAAAGAAAAAAAAGTTAAATAACGTTAAAAAATACATTAAAGAGAACAGGCCTAAAGTTAGAATTCAAAATGAAATATTGTGAAAACATAAATGTGTAATAAGAACAGAAAATTCAAGCAGGAATATGTTTTATATGAATTACAATTCTAAATATGTTGTTTTTATTAAGATGTTATTTATTTAAGACAAGAATTGTTAAATCAAATGTATTTGTTTTACTAGCAACACCGCAAAGCTTGAGTAAACAACTTTGATCTTTTTAAGTTGTTAGAAAAATTTTCACCCGTGAGACGGGTACAAGAAAGGTGAAAGACGACAATTGCTGACTATTGTAGGCAAGTATTAGTAAATAATATATTATTCCACTACAAAGAAAGTTGAACACTATTCTTATTGGATATGTAAGTAAATTATTTGATTCAAATTGGTGTATTATATTCAATAATATTATAATACGTGTATTATATACGATAACTTAAAGCTAAAAATCTTAAAAGATAAACATTTAAACATTATCCTTTGATATAAAAATAAAATAAATGTAAAAACATATACACTAAAATTAAAAATCAAGCAAAAAATAATTTTGTACAAAGGAAACGAAATCCTGAAATTATAAACCAGCGTTTTAAACAAATAAAGTAAAAACCACAGTTTAAAAGCAGTGTAGAAACTCTCTTACGTACACTAAAGCACCAAAATAGCACTATAGATGAAAAATTAGTTACCACCATATCATTGCTATAGACTTCTACTGCTACAAAATAGTTAATCATTCAGCTATCCATACATCTCTAAACTATAATAAAGCACCCGTATTCATGCACTGCTTTGTTAGTCCCCACGTGACAGCTACCGTTTAGCGAGGCATCACTTAAGCAATTCTAACGACCTTATCCATTCGTTTAGCATTGTTTTCCCAACCCCACAATTATTCCAATAACAGAAACGATATGTGCGCCCTTAATAATTCCAGTAGCTTACAGTACTTCCCCTGCCTACAATGGGTAAGAAGTAAAACGGAAACTGGATCAAGTATTGGAAGGAAGTTAATAGAGTACAGTCGAGTATATGGAATCGTGTCGATATATTACAATTATAAAATGAAATGCGCAACAAGTGTGCAAGAATTGAGAAATCTCTAATTTCCCTAACTGAGTTCTATCTCAGGAATTTTGAGAATTTAGTACAGCACAGCACGTGGTATTTGTCACACTCTAATTCACAATATTTACATATACAGGGTGGATCATTTAAGCTCAGACTGTACAATGTCTCCAAAACTAAGCATTATAGAAAGAACTTGAATGAAAGTTGCTTGATGTTATGGGGGAAAGTAAATGCCATTAGACGTGTTTTGTTTGGAGGACGTTAAGATGGTCATTTTAGGGTCAATTCAACTTATTAAAATGGTAACGAGCATTTCGTATGTTGTTTTCTCAATAGAAAATGGTTTATGAAAAGCTGTTTATTTTGTAAAGAGGTATAAGGAAATAAAACACAAATGTTGGTTCCCAAATACGAAACGTAACTTGACCCTCAAATGACCATCAGTGATGGTCCAACCATTCATTACGCACTGACTCAGAATTTACGTTGATGTAAGAACATTTACAAAGGGCTTTATACAAATGTTGTTTAGTATTTTACGAGGAGTGAGTAAATAACATAAAAAAGCTACGTTCCCATTTTAAAAAATCTGATGTGTTACACTCACACGACATTCTCTACTCTTGTACAAACTATTTTCACAAACGCTTATTCTCCATATGCTTCATGTTAATCGAGATAACGAGATGTTAATATTATTGCTAATTTTCTTGTAGATGCCAGGGGTATTGGTAGGCTTTAAGCGATAGTAAAATATTTTAAGAGCTGGTTGCTATGTGCGGTATTCCATTCTCTTTGCATGTCCAGGACATAAAAAAAATGAATAAGGAATTCCCATTTGAGAAAAAGTATAAGTATTGGAAGATTTAAGGGGAATAACATGCAATATCTCGAGAATGGTTCACTCAATAAAAAAAATGTATATGACATAAATTGTTTATTTTAACGCGATCTACATTTTTTGTGCACTAAAATTTTGTCTATCTCTTATGGTTTACCATTTATGCAAAAGTCTTACACAATGAAGAATACTTTTGGAGACATTCCCAGAAAATTCAGGATATACATTTTATTTGTCATGAAAGTATCTTAAATATATGATATTTTAATCAAAATCGTTGGAGCCATTTCTCAGAAAATTAAATTTTTCGAAAAATGTTCCAAGTAAAGATAATCTGGGGTGGGGAATTTCTTGAAAACCTTTGTGCCGCATCTCTTGAAGATACTGAACATAAATACCAAGTTTGGTGTTTATCCGACTGTTCGTTGCTGAGTTATGCTGTTCACAGTCAGACAGACACACACAGACGGACATGTTTCCAAAAAAAAATTTTTTTATTCAGGGTGTCTCAAAACATATATTTCCGGTGAAATCTTCATACAGTAGTTTGAAGCTTTTACTACAGAGGGTATTTTTTCTTTCATGTGCAGCTCTAGCCAGAGAAGCGCGAACTACGCAACAAGGATGGCGCGCATGTAACTGTCGTCCACGTGTGAAGAGCAGAGAGGTGTGGTTCGATATTTGAGGGCCAACGGGCATAAACCGAGTTATATTCACAGACATATGCGTGGCGTTTATGGGGATGATTGTATGGATCGTAGCAATGTCTCCAGATGGTGTGCATTTTTCCTAGAGGGCCGTGTGAACCTTAGTCATTCGCCACGCTCCGGGAGGCCGGTAACAGCTGCAACCCTGCAGAACGTCAGAGACATTGAGGCGGCAATTTTGAACGACCGGCGTGTGCAACTGCGAAGCTTATCGCAACAGTTCAACATTTCCTATGGTGCAGTGTACGCCATTGTTCATGACACGTTGAAATTTCGTAAAGTTAGTGCTCCCTGGGTGCCTAAGAACCTGACAGACAACCACAAGGGCCAGTGAATGAAGATGAGCTTGGATCACCTAACGCGGTACACCGCAGAAGGGCATGACTTTCTGAAAGGAATCGTCACTGTTTATGAGTCGTGGGCATACAAATACACGCCCAAAATCAAGCATGCAAGTATGGAGTGGAAACATGCCGGTTCCGCAGTGAAGAAAAAGTTCCAAGTGACTCAATTGCTAGGAAAGTGCTTGTGACGGTATTTTGGGATATGCATGGTGCTGTATTGGTGAACTTTGCTGAACACGGGAGCACTGCAAATGATGCAGCCTACATGAAAACTTTGAAGTTGCGTCGTGCCCTTCGTGACAAACGCCTCAACATGAATGCTGACAATGTCAAAATTCTTCATGACAATGCTCACTCCCATGTTGCTGCTGCTGTTCGTAGAAAATAGAAAATCACCAAATTTGTTTGGGAGGTGCTCCAGCATCCACCATACAGTCCGAACTTTTCACCATCGGAATTTCATCTGTTTGGTCCCATGAAGAAATGCCTGACCGGCCAACGCTTTGCAACAGATGTGGAAGTGAAATCAGCAGTCTGCAAATGGCTATACTCCAAGGAAACGGACTTCTACGAACAGGGCATATTGAAACGGGTATCACGATGGGAGAAATGTGTTGAGAAACTTGGTGACTATGTCATAAAGTAGGTATAAGGTGTAAGTTCATTTGTAATTTTTGTTGTTTAAACTATTAAACTTTTTTGTAAAAAAATTATTGCCCGTTAGTTTTAGATCCCCCTCGTACTATCCGCCTCTGCCACGTCCAGCCTTCGCCCCTTGTCGGTCCTAGCTCTGCATTTAATGTTTATCTTGCCCCCCTTTTCCTTCGCTCCTGAGGCTGTAGATGAACTATGTTCATAAGATAAAGCTTGATTGCCACATATCCGACATCAAACCCAAACATAACGGACACATCCAGTGGCTGGTGAAACAGTCATGCACCGTGGCGAAGCATACCTTCCAGTCACTCAGGTGTTGTGTTTCCGTCCTCCTCCCCTTTTGCCGCTCACCTAGAACTGACTTTTGTCCATAGCCTAATGCGTGTGTTTTGGAATTAAATTCAAACCAATAATAGATTGGCTCATACAGGGTTGGTGTGGAACAGATAATATTATATCGGACATTAAATAAAGAAACTACTATAGAAACCTAAAGCATCGAAGAGCTTCCGTGAGTCAACTGTAACTGTTCGCCAGGTTTTTCAATGCATGGCAGAACTTGATGTATCTCCTATAGTTCTTATCCATTTATTTGCATTATGACTCTCGGGGAGTACAATACAGCCTAAAATTGTATCTAATTGTTAGCAATCTTCTAAGAATTCCTGAAGTTACAAATTACTACAGTCACCCATTTGGTCTACATTAAGTCGACATTCCGGCACTCAAACGAATTTAAGCTGGTATTGCATTGTCTAACATGAAATGAATTGGGAGCAGGTCATCTACATCCGATAACAATACAGAATGTTTATCTGGTCAAGTTGATAATAGAGATTGGTAAATTTATTAATTGACTAAGTGGTTTTTAGTCGCAAAAAAATTGATTTCAAAGAGTATTAAGCTAAGAGTTCGAATGATATGAAAGGAAATTACCAAAGAGGTAAACATGCGGTGAAAATATAATATTGTATGGTGTTACCCAAAGGCCGCAGAAGCCACAGGGAGGGGAAAATACTTTATCATTCCCTAAATATTTTCTTCAGTTTATCTTTCGTCCAAGAAATGTTATTGTATTAGCACAGTATCAACGCGGGAATTCATCAGTTGTGAGCATGGAAAAGTTAACTGATTTTTGTGCATCAGTTGCACGCGGATTATTCTTTATCTTATATCATTTCTGTGTTTTGTGGTTGTATAAAGAGTACTCTAATATTCATAAAAGGGTTGCCACTTTCACCAATATTTGGATAAATCATGGTGAGCTTAATCGTTTTAAATGTAAACAAGGGAAGCAGTAATGGAGAGAATATAAGCAATTCTGTATATTTTTTCGGATTATTTTATATTAAGCAGGTGACATACTCAATAGAAAGTAATACTGTAGTGCAAGGTTGGCAAAAACGCCTTTCTCCCTCGAGTCATCAAATATGCAACACGCACTACACCACTCAGCAACATATGGAAAACAAATGAATAGACAGCTACAAAAGGAATGGCGCCTGCGAGTTACACTGCCTCGCGAGCCCCGTTTTCGTCACCACTGGTATTGGAAACATACACTGTAGCCTGGAATCGGAAGAACTGGGTTTTGGTACAGTGTGTGGTTGTAGCTTTCCTTTTTCTTAGGTTCTTCTGTCTCAGGGCGTGGTATTAAGTATTTGATAATGATAATAATAATTAATAATAACTCTCATAATTTACTTCCTTATACATATTTACCATGATTCTTTATCCCCAATTCAAGAAATTCCCCTTAAAAACTTATCCTACTTCCCTTGGCTCCTATTTTCTATTCTCTTAATTATATTTCAGGCTTTGTTACGCCCTACTGTATCTACACGCATAAGATTTTAATCAGCTTTAGGTTACTTAGTTGGGAACCAAGATATTCTGCCTTTCCCACAAGAGTTATAATCCCTTTATGAAGACTTGAAGTAATTCGCTGTAATCCTTTGCATGTATCCATAACGTGCACTCGAAATAAGTTTACTTTAAAAATACTTTATTACGCGTGAGTTATATAAGCAAACATGCTGCACCTAATGACAGTATTTGCAGAACTCTACAGTAATGAGAGTAAATGTTGAAGCATCCTTTCTCTTTTTCTTCTTTTTGTTTCAAGGATAAGAGTTTTAAGGACTAACACGTGCGAGAAAAAAGCTAGGTTGGAAAGAGTAAAGGAAAGAAATTGAATATTCATATTGTAGTACAACTATTGCCCCGCGGATTTGAGGATGAGAATATGTCTGGCTAGTAGAAAGTCTTATCGGCCAGGAGAAAAGGTGAAGAAACGGTAGACAAGCTTGACCAACGTCCAGTCTGCTACCGGCGGATTAGGGCGAGGAAGTGAATAGGAGTGAGAGGAAAACATGCTTTATTATTGTTTGGCTGAGAATCTGGGACATCTGAAAGAAAGTACTTTTCTTTGTGAGGCATTATAGCTCGGGTTTGTTGACGGTTCCTCCCCTGGCTGCACTTGCTGTGAAATCTTCCGGAGATCTTTCTCAGCTCCCGAGACATGTCCGAGAGTTTGAGGCCAACTGGTCTCCCGTCTCCTTTCAATTTCTGTTAGTATTTGTTCATTTTAACTTTCTCTATCACGTACATAGTAAGTAGTGAAGGTGTTGCATTCCACCCAACAATTCGTTACCCAGATCTCACCGGAAATACATGTTTGGAGGCTCCCTGAATCCCAAAAAAGCATTTTACAAAAATATATGTATGTGTATATTGAACAGCATAACTCAAAAATACAAAACCTGATAAATACCAAACCTGATATTTAGATTCAGCACCTTCCAAATATGCAACATAAAGATTTTCAGTAAAATCTCCCCACTCCAGACTACCCTTTACATTTAAGATTTTTCGAAATTTTTGTTTTTCTCAAAAATGGTTTTAAGGATCTTGGTTAAAATTCCATACATTAAAGATATTTACATTAAAATAATATGTATGTTTCGTATTTTCTGGAAATAGCCTGTGTAGTTCACTTAATTTTAAAGAAGCTTTGTATAATCTTGTATAACTGGTAAACGTCAAGTCATAGACGAAAACCTAAAACAGCCCTAAAAATGTTAGTAGTTTTAAAATTAAAACACACAATTTATTTCAAATAAGGTTTTTGGTGACATAAGCCATTTCTGGGATATCCGTTATTAAAGGTTCAAACTGTTCATTCTTGGTCATTCTCTTAAAGTCCTGTCCATATTCAGTTGTCTCGCAATTACATAGAAACAGTGCGGAATTTTAAGGTCAGCACATAGCGTCCAAGCTGAAAAATTTGGCTATCGCTGTTTCCTTTGTATCTATAACGAAATGTGTAATTTAGTTATCTAATGAAGTAGATAGGAAAATATACTTTCTTAAGAATAATTTGTATATGCGCTAATAGGCGCTAGAGGGTAGAGAAAGACATGCGAATGTAACACATCAGATTTTTAAATTCCAGGATTGTTGCTAGCGAGATTGCAGATGTTTTCCTCAGCAACTGAAACCCATGCTGTGATGTTGAACTCAGTGTACAAGGCCTCCAACTTCTTCAGAAGGACGGTGAGCGTCTTGCCTTCAGCGCAGTGACGACGCGCAGGCGGCTGGAGAGGCTGAGAGACAGTCGAGGACCTGGATGAGTGCTTTCTGGTCAATAATAACCTTGTCCATAAAGTGGGTTTTACCATAATAGGCGACACAACACATGCATTGAAGGTTCAGGTCGTGCTCTGGACACTGTTGAGTGAGGTAGTCGGCGCCACAGTAGTGGAATCGCGGCGGAAACTTGCAACGACAGCAGCGGCGACAGGGAGACACACGCTTGTAGTAAATTCTAGCAGGCTGAGGCTGAAGCAGGTCGTCTTAACCTCCCTCTTCGGTGAAGATCAGGTGGATGAGGCTCGTGGGTACCTTAACTGAGTAAATCCGGAATGCCGTTAGTGTCAGGGTCAACAATCCCTGACATTCACGTAGAGCGCGGCAGTGGAGACTTGACGAGTGAGCTCATGACATCGGCGATCGGTGAGGTAGCGGCGGTATTGAGAACACCTTCGATTTTCTCCAACTCACAAGCAATACATGACCATATTTTCACACAGTAAGCTAAACATAACACTGTTGTTGGTTCATCATATATTTTAAATTTTCTAATCCTTCTCCCCATTTACTCCCCGAAGAGCATTTATAAAACATATATTACTGTATCATGTGTCTGTAACTTCTTCCAAAATCTACAACAAATATTTCTACACTATATTTGGCTAACAAGTTCGCTATTATCAGAATTCACCTAGGACATACTTAAGGTGTTCCTTCTAATGCAATTTTCAACCGTCAGCTTCTATTAATGAGTAGACGCTTTCTATACGTATAAATAAGGTATAACACTATTGCTTTCTCGTCTAGGTATAGAATATAATGCCCTAATATGATATTTTAGCCCTCGTTATCTGAGAAAATTTCTCATATAATTATCTCTCTCCTCTTTGCCATATCTTAGCCTTTATTACTTTTCTGTCGGCACAGTGACATATTTCCCTCTAAACGTTCGCGTTACTTCATTTTAGTTTTCCTCCCTCCCATCCGGTATCGGCAGTCCCTCGTTTCACTTTTATATCAGAACTTTTGTGGGTGCTGACGTCGCGGTGCGAGTTAATGTGATATTTTGAGTTCTGGACGCGTGAATTGTGTTAGCCGTTTTCCGCCGCGTTGGTCGTCGTAAGTTGTGGCGAATCTTACGCATTCATTTGATTATCTGTTTCTTGGTTTGTACCAATTTTCTTAATCCGCCACATGTTTGTTCTTCCCACGTACTCTTCGCTACATTTTTATTATGTTAATTTGCCGGCCCGCCGCTGGGTGTCGGTCGTGCGGTCCTTGCTTATCGCAGGAGGGGGGGGCCTTACCGTCTCCCTAGCATTCGGGCCACTTTGACCGCTTAACATGCTTGGAGTGGGTCCATGTTCTTCGGCCGGCGCAGTGCGCGATCTGACAAGTTCAACCACACCTTTTTGTTTTGATCGCGTAATTTATATGTAGCCGAAAGTTTTGGAATGCAGATTTACCTCTTTAATGTTTTATGTCTTTTAAATTTTAGCCGGCGGGTTTCACATAATTAAGGATTTTTATTGTTTCCTAGGAAGAAAGGATGCGTCTATTAGCGACTTGCAGCCAGTTAGATAATGTTAATTCCTATCCTTTCTGCGATGTCAAAAATACTACAGACTTAAAATAAAATAGGAAACGCTCAGCAGGTTCCCTCAAAAATAACTTATAAGTTTTATAATTACATTCCTGTTGCCTTTATATGCACATTTGTTGTGAGACGGAAATATATTTCCTCAACTATATTTTCCGTGCTTTTATGAAGGCTTCGAGTGACTTTTCGGCACCCTGAAGGTTTGTAATGGGGCAAGGGGTGGTGCAGGCTTTATAATCATGTAACAAATATTTGACGATTTTTCCAGCGGCTTTACGAAATCGTGTTCGTCTTATTGATTTTATTTTAAAGCTCTCCTCTTCTGAGGTTTATTTTCCTGCCGGCCGAAGTTTAGGCCTGTTATGTCCAAAGTAAATGACACTTGTTCTTACGTTGTTAGCAGTTAAGTTAGGCTGCAATTGAGTTGCTGCTAGGTAGTTTATAGCTATACGGACGTCAGGTTTCTTTACCTTTTTGAATATTTAAATGTATCCAGGAATATTCTTCTAAAGTACCACACAGAAGAGTGTATGTATAATGATACCTTCTGTACCTACTATGTACAGCAGAAAGTAAAATATTTTCACCAATACATAGTGCTTGAGGATAAACAAATGAGTAAAACAAAACTTAATTTCATCATTGGTACCACTCAAAATTCATTCACCTAACTGCACGGTAACACCAGAACTGTAAAAACTGACGGTAAACAACACTGAGAATAGAGAAATCATCCCGAAAAGATATGTAACAAATATTATGCAGCATTGGCTCATAGCCACCGCTGTATCCAGAGGTAAATTACAACCAACACAACCGGGAACACGGAGTTGTCTTTATCACAGCAAAGTTACGTCGATGAAGCTTAGAGATTCATGAAAATAAACTTCTTTTGCTTGTTACTTTCTCCCCTACGTATAGTAAGTAGGGGATGTATTGCATTCCACCCAAAAATTCGATACCGAGATTTCACCGGAAATATATGTTTTGAAGCAACCTCAATAAAAAAATCTGATGTGTTACACTCACATGACTTTCACTACTTTGTACAAACTATTCTTACAAACGCTTATTCTCCATATGCTTCATGTTAATCGAGATATCGAGATGTTAATTTTATTGCTAATTTTCTTGTAGATGCAAGGGGAATTGGTAGGCTTTAAGCGATAGTCAAATATTTTAAGAGCTGGTTGCTATGTGGAGTATTCCATTCTCTTTGCACTATCAGGACAAAAAAATGAATAACGAATTTGAGAAAAAGTATAAGTATTGGAAAATTTAAGGGAATAACAAGCAATATCTTGAAAATGGTTCACTCAACAACAAAAATTTATATGACATAAATTGTGTATTTTAACGCGATCTACATTTTTGTGTAGTAAAATTTTGTCTATCTCTTATGGTTTACCAGTTATGCAAATGTCGTTCACAATGAAGAATACTTTTGGAAACATACCCAGAAAATTTGATATATACATTTCATTTGTCATGAAAATATCTTAAACTTATAATATTTTAATCAAAATCGTTACAGCCATTTTTGAGAAAATTAGAATTTTCGCAAACTTTTTCATGTAAATGGTAATCTGGGGTGGGGGATTTCCTTGAAAACCTTCGTGTTGCATCTGTGGAAGATACTGAACCTAAATACCAAGTTTGGTGTTTATCCGACTGTTCGTTTCTGAGTTATGCTGTTCACAGACACTCACACACACACACACACACACACACACGGACATGTTTCCAAAAATCCTTTTTTTGAATTCAGGGTCCTCAAAACATATATTGCCGGTGATAGTTTTGGTAAAGAATTTTTGGGTGGAATACTTCCCCTACTCACTATACGTAGTAGAGAAGGTAAAAATTAGAAAAAGTTCCGTGTGTGTTTGTGAACAGCATACAAAAGCAAAAAAGTCAGATAAATACCAAACTTTGTGCTTAGCTTCAGATATTTCAAAGATGCGACACGAAGATTGTCAAGAAAATCCCCCCACACCCAGACTACCCTTCAAATGGAACGTTTTTCGAAAATTTGTATTCTTTTAAAAATGGCTCTGAGGATGTTGATTAAAGTATCATATGTTTATGATATTTTTCTGGTAAATGAAATGCATATAATGAATTTTCTGGGAATGTCCACAAAGGTCTTCTTCATTCTGAATGACTTTTCCATAACAGTAAGAGTTAGATAAAATTTTACTACCCAAAAATGTAGATCTTACAATTTATATCATATACATTTTTTCGTAGTGAACCATTTCCGAGATATTCCTTGTTATTTGTTTGAATTTTCCAATACTTATACTTCTTCGTCATTCTTTTATGTCCTACACATAAAAGGTAATTGAATGCCGCACATAGCAACCAGTTCTTAAAAGATTTAACTACGCTTAAGCCTACCATATTTCCCTTGCACTTACAAGTAAATTAGGAAAAAATTCTTCAAAGGTTTATCTTAATTAACATGAAGTAGATGGAAAATAAGCGCTTGGGAAAATAGTTTGCACAAAAGTAGAGAAAGCCATTTGAGTTCCACACATCAGATTTTTTTATTAAACCTTTCCTCCGTTCAATAAACCTGACTTCAGTTTTTAATGCCGTTATCATTTGTTAAATATTTTATATGCGCTTACCTTTTTTTTAATTTGAAGAATATATTTTAGAACTCCTTACTGAATGCATTATATCGTAATCAACTGTATTTCATAACGTCTAAAGTTATCTTATGACACTTCATATAAGTGTCGCGTTTTCATTTCTAAATGCAAATGACTGTTGTAACACCAGAAGGGAAACAGAATATATTCTCTAGCCAACCGAAACTCCTCTTACTGTGTTGTCATTTTTGCTAGAAGCATGAAACGCAATACGACTGCTTGCCTTTTCTAATTAAGAAGTTTCAAAAGCGAAAGGGGAAGCGACGCTTACTAAATATTACATGAATAATGTTTAAACTAGAAATATGGTAAGAAACAGTATGAACCCACCATGTTAAATGCATTCTAGAAGCTACATTTTACCTACACAGTAAACCAAAAGTGTTAATCTAGGAATAGTCTGACTATTTACTTTAAATTATCAAAGAGAAATCTTTAGAAAAAAGAGTCTCTTATGTGATTATCGAAGTGGTAGTTTCTATTGCCCCAATCAGAATCTCATGACTTAAACGTAGAATTGTGTGTAGAAAGAGTGGATATTAGAACTCAACATCTAATTTTTGCCTAAAACTAGGCTCTAACAAATGCTTAGAAAAGAAAGAACAAAAATAAAACTATTGAGCAAAGTCATATGGGATTACGATTTCCGCTACGATTGGTGTAAATAGTGAGAGGTGATCTAATGCATTATATGTTTAGCCTTGTATAGGGATGAAGAATGAGAGATGAATTACCTGTATTATTAAACGCACATCAATCGCAATGTTTAAAATCAATTGTTCTTCCACACACACTTACCTTGCGTATGCTTAAGTTGGAAAGGTAGAATTAGACTGAAAAGTTCAATGTTGGGGCAGTATTTTTAACGCCTAAATGATTTCAGTTCTAATTATATAATACAAAAATAAGAGACCCCTTAAAGCAATATATGTATAATATAATATATAAAATGTATGCAACAGTCATTGTATTATGTTTATATTATTGTGTACATGTATAATAATGTTACGTGAATGTATTACGTAATGTAATAATGTAGAAGCTGTGAGAATAGAGGCTGAAAGTTGCTAACAATGAGGTAACAATGAGGTAATCCTGAGGCAATAATGAATTGGAAAGTTTAGTGATGCTACTAGTAATTCTTGGAAACAATAATGTAATATTTAAAACAACTTGTAAATAGCCAATAAAAAAACAGAAAAGCTGAAAGTTAAATAAAAGTATTCTATTGGAGTAAAATTAGCCAACCAGAGACTTGAAATAGAGAAATTTAAAAATTTAAGCGGTAAACGCCAGTCGCTAGAAGGCAACGTACCTGAGCAATTATTTCGCTCGGTACGTATTCAGTCTGAGACATATAAAATTCATTACGGCGAGAATATTTTAAACTTTACGTGTTAAAAAGTGCAAGTAATTAATAAATAATCTCACAGCTGTCTGTATCAGTGAGTGTTTTTAACGGTGTGAAGAATTAATAAATGGAGTGAAGTAAAAATTATAATTTGTGTAAGCCTACATTCCTTAGCCGCATCACCCCCTACAAAGAGATACATATTTCTACAAATTACTACTGACGCAGCCGAGGCAAACAAAAATATGTATAATATTTAAAGAAACATTGAAATACAAAGCTGATCCCTAAATATTGGGGTAAAGGCCACTTCGTATCGTACGTGGTTGCAACTACTTCAAGCTTTGACTCCCCAGCAGTATAACTACAATACAATACAACCTACTCCAAATTGACGCCCAAAGCGTGGTGCAAATAACGTAAAATTGAAATAAATAAATATTTTCCAATTAAGAAAGTGTGTAGATCAAACATAAGTTGCTAATTTATTATTCAAGTGGTTTGATTCCATTTACATTTTAATTTGTATAGTTTAAGTAAAACATTACATTTTCATTGTAAAAATAAATTTTTCAATTTTATAAATAAACTATCTCAAATTGTCGCCCAACGTGGGGCAAGAATAGGCCAGAATAGCTGTAAAGAAGAGATCAACGAACATCATAGTACTACCAGAATCGACGAAACTACAAGACTTCAGTTCAGAGAAATTCAGAGAACTACAGAGAACTTCAGAATCATCAACAACATCATACAAGGACAGCAATAATTCTTTCAGGAGTACGGGGCACGCAGTCAACAATTCAACTATAGTTTATGAGGGAACACCAGAATAAAATGGTTTACTAACACAGCCAGAACAAAGGGTCGGAAAATTCCAATACTTTATACGCATATCATTGTAAAAATGGTTAAGAAAATATATTGTTATTAAAATAATTTCATGCTGATAAGAAGTGGAAAATAAAAATTCAGTAATTCCAAACCAAAAATAACAAAATAAAATATACAATAAAAATGGGAACAGAAAACAATAAAAATATGGAAGTAGAAGAGGATAGGTCAGTCATTCCTGATTACAATGTCACTTTACAATCAGAGCTAGAGGAAACAAATAGGTTAGATGTAGAAGAACAGTTATCTGTAAATTCACAGTTACAAATATAAAGAAATAGCAGTAGTATACAAGGTCACTCACCTTTACATGTATTAATGCAGGGAACCACAAATAAAGAAATAGTATCCCTCTAGCCAACAAGCGCATAAAGCATATCACAACAAAATCTTATGTGTCTTCTAATAGCAATAACTGAATTTATTACACAGTTAAATAATAAGATAACTGAAAATAATATAGAGCTAAGTAATAGGATAACTGAAAGTAGTGCAGAGCTGAGAAAAGACTTAAATTATAAGCTAAGTGACACTAATAATAAGCTAACTGAAACTAATAATAAGTTTACTGAAACTGATACAGAGCTATCTAGTATAAAAAAATGATCTAGCTAAGCAAATAGAAAATTGTATGAAAAAAGCAAAGCTGAAAGTAGGAGGTTAGAAATCAAAATAGAACAATCTTCTAAACCACATCAAAAAGATATAGAGTTAAAAGTAAATAAAGGTTGCAATCAGCTAGAACAGAAATTGTCAAGTCATATTGATAAAAATCTAACTGAAATGGAGTTGAAACTTACTAATAATAAACACGGTATTTATAACAAGTTAGATAAACAGGATGAAGAATTAAAAACAATGGTAGAAAATACAAATGCAGATCTTGTGCAAGTACAAATAGATTTAACAGGGGAAATAAATAAAATGCATGAAATGGCAAAAACCAATGCAGATGCAATAAAAGAAGCAAATACAGGGCAGGGACAAGTAATGTCAATGATAGATGAAATTAAAGATAAAGTACAGGAAATTAGCAAAGAAATTGATAAACTTAGAAATAGTTTAGAAAATTTAAGTAGCGGTGTACCAAAGGTAAATGCAAATCAAATGCATGACAATAATACAAGTGCAGAAAGAAGTGTATCACCTTTGTTAACTAATGATACAAGAGATGCTACTCCTTTTTCCATAGCATCAGCCTCTCAAACACAAAACAATAATGATGACACACATATGCACGTACCAAATCAGACGTCAAACTGTTATTCTGTGCTTAATGAATTACATTACCTTATTTTAATGCTTCCTCAAGTCCAGTACAATTTATAAATGATCTAGTAGAATATTTTATATTGAAAAAATCTGCCTGAAGCATTAAAAATGATGCTTGTTAGAAACTGCTTGGATAACAAAACCTTAGAATGGTTACATATGCTAGCAGACAGTGAAATGACTTTTGAAACAATTTCAGTTTTATTTATGAATAAGTTTTTGAATACCACTGTGCAACATAAGATTAGGGCAAGCCCAGGCTATTCACAGTATAGTAGATATGACAACTTATCAAGGACATATTATCTTATAGAGTATGCAGGATGTGTTAGATATTTAACTCCAGCAATGCATGAGCAAGATTATATTAATTTAATTACCAGACACAACCCTTTACACTTACAAAACTACAACTTAGTTGCAAGACCTAAGAACATTTATGAGATGACAGAGCGAATATCATTAGAACAGCAAGAAAATAGTAATAGTAACGAAATTTGAAGTCCACACAGACGAGACAGACAAATTAGACACGATAGGCGTAATAAAATGCCTTACAATACACGCTATCACCATGAAAATAGGGGAAATAACGAATTTCAGGGTCAAACAGGTTCAATTACACTACCCAAAATTTCAGAGATTCAAGACAATAAGGGAGACAAGAACACATAAATTATGTAAGAATGGAAAGGATGTATTAGCAAAATTCTACTTCACCTAGAGGTAATAATCGATTTCAGCATACAGGAAGCATGCAAAATAGGGGAAACTTCCACAACTATAAACATACAGACAGTACAAATACAAAAATATATACACGTGGAGGACATAGCAATTATAATGGGAGAACAAGAGCTAGGAGGCGTGGCTCATATACAAATGCTAATGATAATTAAATAATAGTAACTGCGGTACAAAATGGCAATCCTGTAAGTACTGAGAATACTCACCAGGAAAACTAAATTACGTATTGCCTGACGTAGATTCTGGTAACACAGCACCTTCTGCTCTAAGTGGCAAGAATAAAATATCTACACACTTTGATTGGTACCGTCTAAATACAAAGACAGGGAATTGTAAAAACCAATATGAATCAACATATATACAAAATATTATAGCAGGAAGGGAAGTAAATGTTGCAATAGATTCAGGATCATTAAGCTCTATCTACTCAAAGAAATTTTGTGAACAACTGTTAAATGAAGGGCTAAAACCTATGTCAGTGCCAACAAGTAATATTGTATGTAGGGTAGCCATAGGTACAATGTCCCAAACTAATAAACCTCAAGCATTGATACCTATACAAATAGCAAATGTTTTCTTGCGCTTGTTGGCTAGAGGGATACTACAATACTACAATACAACCAACTCCAAATTGATGTCCAAAGCGTGGTGCAAATAACGTAAAGATAAACTATTTCAATGTATAGCCGGGATTTGAACCAAGGGTCTTTGAAATTCCGTACCTTGCCCTAACCAACTGAGCTAACATGGGAACATGTCGAGAAGACATTACATTCCCCAACTGACAAACGTTTCCCGGTTTACTACAAGGTACTTTTAATATTCAGATGTTATGTTTTTGTACCTCCTTAAACCCTGAGAGGGGTCCAGGCAGAAAACTCTAGTTAACATAATATAATTGTCCCAAGTTCTACTTAGAACAAATAAAACCATTTTAAAACATCTCTGATGTCTTAGCATTTCTTTACCAACAATGTACTTCAAAATTAGCATTAACAACAACCGAATTACAAATTGAAATATCATTTTTATTTTCCAACACTATCTCATTATATGAAATAATTTGCTTTATTACTTTCTCTACTACGTATAATAAGTAGGGGAAATATTGTATTCCGCCCAAAATTCGATACCAAGATTTCACCGGAAATATATGTTTTGAGGCCCCCTGAATTAAAAAAAGCATTTTTGGAAACATGTCCGTGTGTGTGTCTGTGAACAGCATAACTCGGAAACGAACAGTCGGATAAACACCAAACTTGGTATTTAGGTTCAGTATCTTCCGGAGATGCGACACGAAGGTTTTTAAGAAAATCCCCCCACCCCAGATTACCCCTTACGTGGAACATTTTTCGAAAATTTTAATTTTCTCAAAAATGGCTCTAACGATTTTGATTAAAGTATCATATATTTAAGATACTTTCATGACAAATAAACTGTATATCTTGAATTTTCTGGGAATGTCTCCAAAAGTATTCTTCATTGTGAACGACTTTTGCATAACTGGCAAAACATTAGAAATAGACGACATTTTACTACACAAAAAATGTAGATCGTATTAAAATACACAATTTATGTTATATGCGTTTTTTTTTTTGAGAGAGAGAGAGAAGCGTTTTCGAGATTTTGCTTATTATTCCCTTAAAGTTTCCAATATTTATGTTATTTCTCAAATGGGAATTCGTTTATAATTTTTTTTACGTCCGGGACATGCAAAGAGATTTAAATGCTCCACATAGCAACCAGCTCTTAAAAGATTTGACTATCGCTTAAAACCTACCATATTTCCCTTGCACCAACAAGAAAATTAGCAATAATATTCACATCTCGATTAACATGAAGCATATGGAGAATAAGCGTTTGTAGAAATAGTTTGTACAAGAGTAGAGAAAGTCATGTGAGTGTAACACGTCAGATTTTTTTCACTGGGATTCACCACTGCATTTTAACATTTTTATAATGTACTGCCATTATCGTTTAAGTTTTTACATGAAGTTTTACAATTCTGTTCACTAAGTGTAACATTCAAGACACTACTCTCTACATTTTCTTACGGTGGGTGTCGAAAATGAATTTCTTGTAACTCTTACACCTTGTTCTATTTTCTACAAGTTTTTCTTGGACACAGCTGACCTAAAAGTTCCAGGTTTACGTTTCGACATGACTACACCTTACAATGCACACTAGGAGAGTACTGAACTGTTTCCAGACAATTTCAAACCAACAATACATGCTAGAATAACTAAAAACCGCAAGGCAGCCAACATAAAACTCTCAAGATACAGGAAATTTTAAGAGACATGAGCTGCTAAGAGCGGTCCAGGCGAAAACCAAGTTGTATTTTATTATTTTTAGAGTTGTATTTATTGAACTAGTTACGTAACTATTGTATAGTAATTAAGCTTATTAGATGTGTAATACATAACAAAAGTTTCAAAATTCTAAATTAGATATTTCAATCACCAAAACCAAGCGTTGTGGAAGGAAATGTCTTTGATAAAAGTTGCTTGATAAAATGGGCGAAAGTAAATGTTATTAGTCCTACTTTGTTTGGAGGACGTTATGATGGTTATTTTTAGGGCCAATTGAATTCTTTTAAATGGAAACCTACAATTGGGACAAATAAAATGGATTACAAAATGGCCATCATAACATCGTTCAAATAAAACACGATTAATGGCATTTACTTTCTCATAATATCAAGCAACTTTTGTTTAAGACATTTCTTTATACAACGCTTAGTTTTGGAGATATTGTACAGTCTGAACTTAAATAGTCCACCTGTACGAGGGACACTGTTTATATTTTGAGCCTTGACAAACCTGAATGTTGTAGGTGCCATCTGACGTTTCCAATGGAAAGTTTGACTTTTGACCATATTCTACCTCAAACGTTTTGTCAATAGAGCGGCATTTGTTTTATTTACACTAACTTGAAAATTGTGTGTCAACAAAACCATGGAATTAACTCGTGAAAATGTTCGCTCAATGATTTATTACGACTTTCAACGTGGATTATCAAGACAAGAGCGCATCGATCAACTAACTTCCACATTTGGCGACGAAGCTCCATTTTTTGCCACTGTGAAACGCTGGCATAACGAATTTTAATCGTGGCCGACGTTCACTCAATGATGAAGCTCGTGAAGGTCGCCCAAAATCAGTTGTTGTGCCAGAAAACATTGATGCTGTGCAAAAACTAATAATGAAAGATCGCCATGCGACATATCTTGAGACTGAGGCAACGCTAGGCATTAGTTCCACCAGCATTTATAAAATATTGCATGATTATTTAGCCGTGAAGAAAGTTTGCTCTCGTTGGATCCCACATAATTTCAAAAAGATGTTCGTGTCGATTGTGTACAAAAATGCTCAATAAATACATGGCGGTGCCTCAAAAGACGTACATAATATCGTAACAGGGGAAGAATCATGGATCTATGCGTATGAGCTGGAACGTAAGCAGCAGTCGACTGTATGGGCGTTTCAAGATGAAGCAAATCTAACAAAAGTTGTTCGCACTCGAAGCACTTCGAAGCAAATTGTCACCTGCTTTTTCAGCAAAACTGGCCTTGTGGCAACAGTGCCTTTAGATAAACGTAAAACAGTCAATGCCGAATGGTACACAACCATTTGTTTGCCGGAAGTCTTTGGTGAAGTAAGAATCGTAGGATCGTTCTTCATCAAGACAACGCGAGCGCATACACATCTCGTCTAACAACAGAGTATTTGAAGGCTCAAAAATCGAATTTAGGGGTCATACAGTCCTGATTTGGCACCCAATGACTTCTTTTTGTTCCCGAACAACAAGAATAAATTGCGTGGACAACGATTTTCGTTGGCAGAAGAAGCCGTTGATGCCTTCAAAAACCATGTTTTGGAGGTGTCTCAAGAAGACTGGAATAAATGCTTTGACAAATGGTTCAAACGGATGCAAAAGTGTATTGATCATAAAGGAGAATATTTTGAAAAAACAATAAAGCAGTATTCAATCAGAAATTACTTTGTTTTAATCGTTAGGCTCAAAATGTAAATAGTGCCCCTCGTATAAATATACCCTTAAATGCAACTTAGATTTTAGTTTGAACTTTTATCCCAAAGTCATTATTCATAAGTTTAAAAGGAATTGCATTATGCACAGCTCATATGGTTATTTATTCTGATGATAACGGATTTTCATTTCAAATGCAATAGATGCACAATGTCAGATGAAACAGCATGTCATTACTGCAAAGTTGCACTTCTGCAGTGTGCAGAAACCTCTGTAGCACATGCTGGTCACCCATGTGTTGTGTAGGCAAAGTTACATAAATTAAAATGAAAGACAGAAAGGGGAAGTATAACCGTTAGCAAAGAGCAGAGCAGTGTGTGGCTAGTGTTGCAAGAAATTATGTTTACAAAGGTGCAACACAAATGAATGCCACTATCGTGTGCATCCTGACATTTTGCAACTTTGTTGCCATAATGTTTTTACCATTTTCTCAACGTTGGTCTCACTGTAGCGATGTTTTGTCTAATAAACTTCTAGCGGTGTCTGTTGCTTACTAGAGCCCGAAATGATGAGATCCATATTAAACAGTGCTTCGAAGATGGTGTTAAGAAGGATCCAGCTTTTATTGACTGAGAAATGGGGGATCGATTTCGCTGATGATCACGGCTTCCTTGCGAAAGAAAACACGTTGGGGATTTTTATACCTCAAAAATATCCACTGACACGTGGCCTCAAAATACTTTAATAGCATTCCTGTGTTTGCTAACAACTCCAAAACAGGTTTTGAAGGAATAATTGAACTGATTATCTTTCCTTAGTAGAATTCTAGAATGATTAACTACTAATGTGTGTATATATATATATATATATATATATATTTGTAGCTAATTTAAATAATAAAAATACTTAAAACCTTCGCCCTATACTTTAATGATATGATAAAACAAGAGAGTTGTTTAGAAAGGCAAACTTCAAAAAGTTACTTCAATTATTACAGTTCAGTTTTCTAGCAATGCTGGGTTGTTTCTGCATAGCAATAAATTTGATTGTATTACTCTGTACACATTTACCGGTATAGTATCCCAATTTTCTCACCATATGGGATTTAATACCAGTTATTGAGTCAAAACGTGATTATGTAAATGGAACTATGTTTGATTGGGGAATACTACTAATTTGGGTAAGTTATATCTAATTAAGAAACCTCAAAATCTAGTTATAGGCTTATACCCGTCACTGGTTTTCAAATCATAGCAATTCATGGATAGCCGTGGTCTGGTTTGATTTCAATTTTAAATTGAATATACTTAAATTTCGGTTTCTCGTACAACTAGTCGCGGGGATTTTTGAGAAGATATTTAGCTCCGCTTAATTGCTCCACAAATATCCCAATTTTCTCACCATATGGGATTTAATACCAGTTATTGAGTCAAAACGTGATTGTGTAAATGGAACCATGTTTGATTAGGGAATACTACTAATTTGGGTAGTTATACGTGTCCATAGAAATGCTATTAGAACTTCCTCCTCTACCCATTTGGATTATGGCTGAAGACCTTTTGGGCTTCTATTGCTGTAGAATGCAGAACCGGCGTCGTGAATAACTAAGAAATACAACTGCCGTGCAGTGGCCACAGTGTGAAGGAAAAGCGCTGTATTTCCTTGTGCCAATTTGTAGTCATTTACGTACTGATATGCTTCATTGCAGTATGTATACAGTTTTCAACGTTTCAGAACATAATATTCAGCCACAACCGCCATTCAAAGGCTACTTGATGACAGCAGTGAGCACATAGACGACGAACTCGGTGTCACCTTTTAACGTCGTCCAATATCTGCTGTTAATTCTACTGCCAGTAGTTGGCTCTCTTTCTCTCTGGGTATTAGTGGGCATAGTGTGAAAGGATAACACAATTTAAATTCACTGAGAAATTATTGTCATCGAGTATTTGAACTACTAAAGCGGGCTGACAACCGTATGAAGACACAGGAGGAAAATGGTTATAAATCGTAGCACCCTAAAGTATAACAATTGCCTGCTAACTTCTTCAGTATCAATTTTACGGTTTGAAATAACTGTTTCTGCAATAAAAGAAACTAGAAGCGTAACTTGCCGCGAGTCATTAAAAAACTTACCGGCAAAATCCCACGCGGCTACCGCTAAGTAATTGAAGTGGTATATTTGTTAGCCCCACGTTGGGCGCCAATTTGTAGTGTGATATTTGTTATTAGTTGGTAGTTGAAAGATGCTTCATGTTTATATGCCCCATGTATGGAAGCCAATTTGTCGCGGTCACTTCGTGTTATCTTATTGCTGGGCGCCTGTTATTGTTTTATTATTTTGCATTTTGGGTTCATTGTGCTCCGGCTAGCTATTATTATTACTCAGTCGAGCAAATCTCTTGAACAGGGTGTGTAAACGGAAAGGAATTTGTTACTCAAAGATAACACTGATAAAAGAGTTTGTTTTTACACTTTTATTACCGTCACAATTAAGTTCACATATTGATTCGTGATACACGCCAAACTGAAACTGTTATATTTTCTAATATCACTATAATCACTTATTTACTGCACATTATTAATTCGCGTGTTTCACATTTATAACAAACTTTAAGACGCGAGAGATTCTGTAGAATTGCGACGTGTACTTTATGTATGCTTCCGTTGAACTACGCGACGTGTAACCCGCGAACGATTCTGATGACTAACTGTGCGACGTATAACGTGAATGCTTCTGTTGGACTGACGAAATCTGCTCTGACTTTAGCTTTTTATACTCCCACACCCCGATATGCCTAAAGATTATAACCGAGCTACTATTGGTTAATAAAACGCGCCAACATTAGCGTCTATTTTTATATCCAATCAAAAACTATGAAAACATATGCTCTAGGGAAAATATTCCCGCTATTTCTAAGAAAAGCGCGCCAATCTGACGTCATTTGTTTGTCTCTTCTAATTAATATTCAACTCACCCCCTCGCACATTGTTATCCGCTCCTATTGTCAGTTTCAGTGAGGCCGTGTTAACTTATTTCCTAACAATGCTTATAATTAACAAACATCTCAAATCAATGTCATACAATAATGCTTATTTACACTACAATCACTTTGGCATTTACATTATTGTGATACAAATTACTGCCACATAATTGATAAGCCTTAGTCGCTAGTAACTGCCGAACCCCGTAAAGATTGTAAGCCCCTAACGCTGTACACGGAATAAAATAAAGAAAAGAGACTAAGTTTAGTAATATACCGTTTTTTATTAACTTAAGTCCCGCCTACTTTGAAGAAGAATGTTTTGTTGCTGCTACGTATGGAAAGGTCAATTTGAAGAAGGTTATTGTCTTTACGTTGTTTGCACCACTTATGGACGTCAATTTGAAGTAGGTAGTTGCTGCTACGTATTGAAAGTCAGTTTGAAGATGATGTATTATATTTCAACTGTTGGGGAGCCGAACTTGTAGTAGTTACAACCGCACGTATAGTAAACAGTTTCCGGTAGCCTTCGCCCCAAATGTACTTTCAAGTGGCCTTTGCCCCTAGTTTAAAAATAATAGCTTTTTAATTTGACTGTTTTTAGATATTATATATTTATGTTTGCCTCAGCTGCGTCAGTATTATTGTTAGAGACATGGAAGTCTTGGCAGGGTTGTGGTGCAACTAAGAATGTAGGCTTACAGAGATTATAAGTTTTAATTCACTCCTTTTTATTAATCCTTAACACATATTAAATAGCACTTCACTGATATCGACAGCTGTGAGATGCTTTTATTTAATACTTGCACTTTTTAACACGTATACTATTTTCGTCTCACACAAATAGGTGATTAATTTCTCGAGGACACAACCCGCGTCTGGTTATGAGCACTATCTAAAAGAAACTGAAATGTTTTTCACCGCCTAAATTTGTAGATTTCTGTATTTCAAGTCTCTGATTGGCTAATCCTGGTCCAATAGAATACCTTCATTTAACTAAAGCTTTTTCTGGTTGTTGATTGGCTATTTTTTTAAACTGTCTCAAAAATTTACATTATTGCTGCTCTAAGAATCACAAGTAGTACTGTTAAACTTTCTTACTCAATATTGACTCACAGTTACCTCATTGTTAGCAACTTTTAACTTATTATTCTCATAGCTCCTACATTATTAAGTAACGTAATATATTCACATAACATTATTACACATGGATACAATAATATAAGCGTATGCAATGACTGTTGCATACATTTTACAAATTATTACATACACATATTGCTTCAAGGCGGGCTGTTATTTACTTATTATATATTTTGACTAAAATCATTAAATGTTAAAAATACTGCCTCAACTTAAAACTACCCTACAAAAGTTCCCCAAATCTGGGTGACCCCGACTGCGCTCAGAGGTCAGCTTTGGGTATAGGTCATCTGGTGGTGAGCTTTTCCTTCTTATTTTTGAAGTCTTAGAGCTCTCTATGAACGCCATTCAGAGGTATGGTTAAAGTGCAGTGTCATAATATGCATACCGAAGGGCATTTGACAAGAAGTTAAATACCTATGCATCCCGTATTGGAACAGTCATTTGTTAAGAAGTTAAAAGATGCACTTAAATTATCTGCCTTTCTTATAATAACAACAAACACTATTTAGGAAATGCAATCGTGAGATAATTCCTTGCCTGTATTTTAAAATTAATTCCTTTTCGCAGGCTAATTTGGATATGTAAGTAGCTGTATCATCCATTTTTACTTTCTCTACTACGTATAGTAAGTAGGGGAAGTATTGTATTCCACCCAAAAATTCGATACCGAGATTTTACCGTAAATACGTGTTTTGAGATCCCCTGAATCCAAAAAAAGCAATTTTGGAAACATGTCCGTGTGTGTCTGTCTGTCTGTCTGTGTGTCTGTCTGTGAACAGCATAACTCAGAAACAAGCAGTCGGATAAACACCAAACTTGATATTTAGTTTCAGTATCTTCCAGAGTTGCGACACGAAGGTTTTCAAGAAAATCCCCCACCCCAGAGTACCCTTTACATGAAACATTTTTCGAAAATTTTAATTTTCTCAAAAATCGCTCTATCGATTTTGATTAAGATATCATATTTTTAAGATATTTTCATGACAAATAAAATGTATATCTTGAATTTTCTGGGAATGTCTCCAAAAGTATTCTTCATTATGAACGACTTTTGGTAAACTGGTAAACCATAAGAGATAGACAAAATTTTACTACATAAAAAATGTAGATCGCGATAAAATACACAATTTATGTCATATACATTTTTGTTTTTGAAGGAACCATTTTCGAAATATTGTTTGCTATTCCCTTAAATGTATCAATACTTATTTTCTCAAATGGGAATTCGTTATTCATTTTTTTGTCTTGGATATGCAAAGAGTATTAATCTGTGGCAAAGGGAATGGTGCTGCACCTAGCAACCAGCTATTAAGAGATATGTATGTGCTTAAAGGCTACTGTTTTTCGATACTGCCCTGCTAAATATATGTTCCCCTTACATCTACAAGAAAATTAGCAATAAGATAGAATCTGCAAATGTTTATCTCGTGTAACATGAAGTAGATGGAGAATAAGCGTTTGTAAAAATAGTTTTACAAGAGTAGAGAAATTCATGTGAGTGTAACACATCAGATTTTTATGTAAATACTTGTCTGCGTTTGAATTATAGTACGAAGAAAATGGTACATGAGTGGATATGCATTCTTAAAGTTATGTCCGGAACCCCTGTGGAATGCCTCACAAGTATTGGTTGTTTGGCTGTCTCATGTGATAGTATTATTGTAGAAAACGCAGAAACAGAATATATGAAAAATCTGTAAAAATTGTAACATTCGGATCGTTGGATTTTATGGTCATTAAATCTTTACAAAAGCATCCCCTACTTCCTCGGGAGAGAGCATAGCTAGGCCGAATACCCAGTGCAACCGTTTACCGACATCAGTACCGTTTTGTTTATATTCAGAAGACAGCCCTAAAGTTTGAAGCCTGTGTGAAATTAAATCTAAAACCTACTATATGTGATGACGGCCACAGCTGACAAACTGTTTCATGTATGGCTACTTCAAAATCAACCACAACTGCTGAAGGTTCCAGCTTAATATTAATATTATCACAGGCATTTACCAATTCAGTCGACATTTTCCTCCACGTGGCTGCTGTTTTGTTTGGCAGTAAGCAAAAAAAATCTAATTAAATATACTGACCCTTACATGAATTGTGAAGAACTGGTCAAAATATTACAGCAGCAATCGAAAGTATCATCTATAAAAATGTTGTTACGCTCAGGTATTGTCCAAAACAAACTGTTACTGTCGTTAATCAGAAGGAAGTTTTCATTCTTCATACTTAAAATTGGCATTTCTGCAAAGTCATGTAAACTTTGTCTAACATTTTTGATAATGCTGGCAAAACTGACCTTCTAGCGCAATAAATGCATTTCCTTATGAAATTCACGTCTTTACTTGAAATGTCAACTCTTTCGCAGGAAACTTATTTGCGAATCAACTTTAATGGTCTTTTAGACAATTCAGTAGCACCTTTTCACTTTACACTATTGGAGATGACTTGCCTATCCTACTTGCTATAACAGTGCATCTTCAGATACTCCTCGCTTTGTTTCCCTATTTCAGCCAAATTTATATCCATCTGTAATAACCAAAGTTTGTCCCCTTTGACTCTTCATAACTTGCAGAGAAGCGTTGGAATCCATTGCTCTATAGAAACACACACGATGAGTACATCGTTTTATACACAGCACGCCATTATATACACTCGGAACAGTCGACAGTCGTTAACACAGCTACCAACCCTATAACCTACAGCCACAACTATTCTCGAAACAAACGACTAACATTAGACTGGGGGGCTGGAGAGCACAGAAAATGACCGGCGATTCTGGCAGGAGAATCTGCCCATTCTGTGAATTGGATGAGGACTGGGTACATATTTTGGCGGAATGTGCACAGTGGGAGAACCAGCGAACGATTAAACTCAAAGAAAAATTCTTAAGTCCCTTAAGAAAGAGATTGGCATGTTGGGATCTACTGGCTGACCAGAGGAACTGGCAAAACATGGGCAATTTTCTGGCTAAAGTGCGCGAAGCTAGGTCAAATTTGTTCAGTTAGACAAAGGTAATTTATTTCTATTTCCCTTTTTCTTGTTCCTTTTGTTGTGTTTTCTTTATCTGTTGTTTATTTTGTCACCCTATTGTATCTTAAATATGCATGTACGGTCAATGACCCATGCACTAAATACTTGTGTAATAACTTCAGTAATTTGAAACCAATAAAGATACCTTATCTACTTACATGAGGAAGACACCCAAGTATTTGACGTGTTTGTGGTATCTCCCTCGCGCACAGTTGGCCTGTTTACCCTCCAGTGGCTCGCGCGCAGTTGGGAAAAAGTTGACCCTTTCGCGCGCAGTCAATTCCCCTCCGCCAAATCTCACGCATCAGAAACACAGCTGTGTTTGACTACCAAATTCTAAGAATTCTTTCTCTCTCTCATTTTTCCGAACTGATCTACCTGAGGTTTCACAAATCTTATTTGTTAACATCTTGAATTCTGTCTACCTGAACATTGAGCTATTGGGTTTCTTGTCGACTTAAGTTCGCCGGAACATTTAATTACCTTAGCTACTCTACACTTTAACTAATTACTCTTTTTGGACCCGTAATCTGCATAGTACTGTCTTCTTTGTTCACTTACAAAGTTGTAACCCTTTCTTCTTCCATTATGCAATGATGTAATATCGGAAAATTATTTATTGCAATTATTTATCTATTTCCAAATCATGTCTGTATAAAATTACCAATCATACGAGTTAATAATTCCGGTATCAAATGCAGGGCTTATTGTGCATCACAATGCTAACCTTTACACAACGGATAACGACTGGTTTACCTCAGCCACTAGATAAACACCGAATTGAATGTTTCAGTATCCTCACAGAGATTATTATAGAAACAAATAAAGCTTGAGCATGTAATACGCAATCAAACCTAGCTAACAGAAAATTACTCTAGCAGGTGGTACAAGAAAGCAAATAAAGATATTACCTAGCTTTTACCGAAGCAACTATCCTAATAACTTCCAGAAAAACCGTTAAAATATAATCTAAAACCAAAGCGAGCTAAACACGGGGAAACTAATACAGTAAAGTTTAGACAACCTCTGAAGTATTTTGTGCCAGAACTTCCTTTATAAACCTGAATCTCCAAGTGACTACTGAGACCGGAACCTATTGTTACCTTGGTAGTAGGTTGGTAAAAGTAACGGACTGGCTCGGCACATAGAAGTCTCCGTTTCGCTACCCGCTGATCTTGAAGTTCCCTCTTTATCGAAGTACCCTCTGCTTCTGTAGCCAATCTCAGTCGTATTATTGTGTTAGCATGAAATAAAGGTTTGCCTGCACTATGTGACTCTGTGTAAACGCATGGGCATTTGCTAATGGAATTGCTACCGGTAAAAATGATCTAGGATTGTGGACAGGTAGCTGGATACTGGATAAGGTGTAACACAAACGAGTATATAACTTGAATTTAAATTGTAATTAAACTTGTGTGACACACTGTATAAATCGGTGTAGTATTCCACTTTCTATAGTTTCACTGAAAACGTGTCACTATTAAAAATATTCCTGGCGTAGTGAAATTCGTCTTTTATCGCGCAACGAAATCCAATTATAATTAGGGATGAGGGGGCAGGTTTGCACATGGCTCTTATTTCAGTCCTTAGTCAACACATTGCAGTGGAATGCAGACTTATCTCCAAGTAACGCCCCACGGAAGCGACTATCCTTTGTGACAAGTTGTAGTGGAAAGAAGCTATGAAGTTGTTTTTCCCCGCGAGGTTAGTAAATATTCACTTCACGGGGAATTCTTTTTTTCCCAGGTACATGATGTAGCGTATGTGTGTGCATTGTCACGTCGGACACATTATTGCTGTGTATAATGATATTACTGAAGTAATTATTTCGTTTGTAGTTTTGAATTCTTGTCCGACGCGGCATACTTCCCTCCAATTGCTAATCAAGGGGGGGTGAAGGCAGGTTGAGGGAAGAGCTTCTTTGTCTGACTGTGGGTCTGTGAGTAGCGTCAGTCTAGAGTAGGTCTTCTGAGTGTGTGTTTTGTATGTAGGAGTTAGCATTTTCGTGTGTGTGCATGGGGCATCTTCCCCAGTGTTTGCCTGTAACATTTTGTGTGCAATGTAGGGTACCGTATTAATTATAATAAACCAGAGTTAAATGTGAATTTATATGTATTAATTATAAATATCCCACGTCCGCTTTAGGTTTGTGCAGCAAGTTATTGGTATCTCTTTGTGTCCCAGTGAGTCTACCTCCCCCAATGTTTATGCCGGGGTAACTGAATTTAATATTTTAGCTGCAAACCTTTGGCCTCACCCGGTGTATAACAATATCCAATATTAAATGGCTTATAAATATTTTGTTTGAAAGTGTTTTTAAATGGCTTTATTCCTTGGTGTTTTAAGTATTTTAATTCCCTATTGTTGATTGCTATATCGAGTTTCCATTAAAACAAGTAAACCAGGGGCAGGTTGGCACATAGCAAAAGACAGTTTGTGTGTTTGAATTGTTTTTCGGACATTTCGGATTAATTTGTGTACAGTGTTTCATTTTATTATTGCTACTTAAGCAATTAATTGACTTTGGATGTTATATCTTACTTTAAGAACCTGTTGATGTGTTTAAAAACGTTATCCTGTGTTAAGTGTTCTTACTATGATGAATCTGTAATTATATATCTGAAGTGTTTTTATAACTTGAAAATGAAATTTGTTTTTAATAAATTATTTAAAGCGTATATTTTCCATTTAAATAACATGTAGCCAACTTATCTCACATCCTGATTCAACTGCCTCCTAGGTGGGGCGTGTTGGCTCACTACGCAATGGTCTGAAATGTTGAAAAATTTAATAAAAATTTAAGTGACCGTAAAACAATGACACAGTTATTAATTGATACTGTTCAAGAAATTTATAGAACAGCACCACGTTAGCATAGGTGAAATGTTGCTGTAATAAAAATAAAAAATAAATAAAGCTTAAAATTTGCGCCAAATTGTCCCCTCTCCCATACTTTACGCGTAACTCTCTGGTTTACGCAACAATACCTACTTAATATAATGTGCGATCACAATCGACATCATCGCGGTATTAACACAAATCTCGCTGGAACAGTATTTCTTGCTATATTTATACCAAATTAACCCACGCTTGGAGCATTGTTAAACTAATTTTTTATTCGTAATAATTTCGTGCCGTTGGTAGCCTCAGTCTTCAATGATGTAACTTTACTCTACTTTTATTGGCCCAAGTGCTCAACCACATGACTATTTACATTATGTAACCTGGGACATTCTCTTCTTCTCTCAATGTTTCGCCTTCTACGTCGCCTACTCTTACCTTCTCTAATGTTAACAATTGAAGAATAATACTTTTCCACTTCGCTTAAAACAAAAAAACTTGCAAGTCAGTTACATTAAAAGGTTTCACTTCTACGCCTACAAGACAGTTTTAAGACTTCTAACTCTGAAAAACCAGGAACATTTTAACATGAACGATATTTATAACGAGGTAAAATTAACTATTATGGTTGTTCCTTTAACAATGACATATTACATGTATACAGGGTGGACCATTTAAGTTGAGACTGAATATCTCCAAAACTAAGCGTTGTAGAAATAAATGTCTTGAATAAAAGTTGCTTGATATTGTGAGGGAAAGTAAATGTCGTGTCGTGTTTTGTTTAGAGGACGTTATGATGGTCATTTTAGGGTTCATTTAATTTTTTAAATGGGAACCTGTATTCTGTATGTAGTTTTGTCATTAGAAAACGGTTTATAAAGATCTGTTTATTTTGTGATGAGGAATAAGGAAACAAAATAAAAAATCTTCGTTCCCAATTAGGAAAGGTAACTTGACCCTCAAATGACCATCCATGGATGGTCCAACCATTCAGAATTTTCGTTGTAATTTACATTGGTGTAAGAATAACTGTAAAGTGCTTTGTACAAATATTGTTTAGTTTTTTGATGAGGAGTGAGAAAACAACTGAAAAATTTAGATTGTCATTTAAAAAAATTAAATTGATCCTAAAATGACCACCACAACGTTCTCCAAGTGAAATACTAGTGCCAGTTACTTTCTCCATAATATCAAGCAACGTTTATTCAAGGCATTTCTTTCTACAACGCTTATTTTTTGAGATATTGTACAGTCCCAACTTAAATGATCCACCCTGTACATAAAAATGATCCTCATAATATAATACATGAAATAAAATTATTTATGGTGGCAAAATACGGTCCCAATACTTCTATTTTACTTACTAAAACTATTTAATTAACTTTGAAGGTGAAAATAAAAGTACATAAAGTTGCTTAAAGTACATAACTGCTATCAAAAGCAACAGGAGCTTTTGAATTGATCACGAATTGCTTCTCTTTCTTTCTGCAGATATACAATCACCGATATGAAGGAAGAAAAAGTAGAATGGGAGAAGTTAAAGTTCGTAGAAAAGAAGTTCTGATGATTGCTATGCTAATGCCTTATATGCTTACTTTCTAAATTGTTACTACAATGTATTTCATTGTAATGAAAATTGGTGACTTTTGTCTTAATTTTGCATACATTTACTTACATGTTCTCTTAGTATTCTATATAGTATCTAAGCCATGTAGTCCTTTTTAGGCGTTTAATAATTTAAGCATCGAAGCCTATGGCCATTGGGGAGAACAATGCTTTACCATGACTAATTATGAAAATCGGTTAAATGGATTAGAAAACTAAACCTCATCACTCACTCGCTGACAAACACACACCTTTTTCTCTTTATAATACCACAATAGGTTATGCTTTCACGAACATTTAGAAGAATAATGTAGTAAAAATCTTAGGTGTTACATTCATATGATCCTCCCTACTTCCCCCCTACCGAGCATGGTGACACTGTAATAACGTCTGAACTCGCATTTGGGAGTTCGCGGGTTCGGTCCCTAGTGATCGCCCACTCTAACAGATGGGTTTTTCGGGTTCCCTTGGGTCGGTAAGCATCTTCTACTACGAGTTTCCAGGCCCGCATTTCCTGTACCCTTCATATCCTTCATTGTCAGTGTTGTAGGACCAGGCGACGGTATTCGGCAGGTTGCGGCTGGGAGGTGGATGTCCGCTTGGTAGAGGTTTCTTCCCTAGCATTGGTGGGGACTACTCACCTGGCACATCCTCCGGAGTGGGTCCCATCAGGGGCGGGAGGCTGTCGGGGGTTAGGGGTTCGTGGGTAGCGTTTGGCATGCGCTTTTTCGGATGCGTTCTATCTGGAAACGTTAGGGACCCCATTCATACTTGTGCCCGTCGACATCCGGATCTGGTTGCTCTTGGAGTCTCTCCTCTCATTCCTCCCTCCCAGGGCCATGTTAGAAGCAAAAAGGGCCGTTGCGGCCTGCTTGCGGAGTTCTACCGCCGGGGCCCCTCCGTAATATGTACCATCTAAGACAAAATAAGTGATTAGAGAGGAGAGTTCCACTCGGAAAACATCACAAGCATTTGCTGACGCTGCGTTCACAATACACATTTAATACCGCCCTCTTCATTTCAAAGCTATGCGTTAAGTAGGAAGGTGCCTTTAAATTTTGTTTGCATTAGGTAGCCGAGCGATCAGACGCATTTACCTCATAAGTTTAACCTGGGTTTGAATCCTTGGTGTAGGTCTTTTTATTATTTAAATTTTAAATATTTTAAATATACGGTAATGCCAAGTATTTTCCATGCATAAGAATATATTAATTTTAAGACATTTATTCACGAAAACACAAATGAATTACTGTCTTCGTTTACAAAGTAAATTAGTAAGGACTCAAAAAGGTAAACTAAACCAAATATTTAACTGACTTAATACTGGATGTGTAAAATTTTAAATAATTCTTTAATAATAATTCTTCAGTTATGAATGGCGCTGACGTGATTATGTGCCTCATAGGCTTAGAGTATTGCATGACATGCTAGCAATCATACTGACTTTTGCTGTGGCTGAGTGCGCACATAAAGATGAAGCTACAGGTGAACGTTGATGGCTAGTCTGTGTCTCAGGCTACAAGAGCATTTGAAGTTCCTATATCTATGACTACGAGGTGGGCGCGTTTTTGATGGAAGGGGTTGCTCGTCGTCGATCTTGTTCGGGTAGAAAAGTTTGTCTACTTCTCAGCGGGACCTGCGCTTCTAGAAGAGGCAGACAATGATCCCTTCTAGCATGTGTCTACAATTAGAAATAATTCTAATTTTCTTGGGTTGACCCGCAGAGCATTGCGTCATTGCTACGTCGAGACCACAGCAGGACTCAGCTCAATCGGCAGCTAAGAAGCAGTGTCTTACAGACGATCACAGATTATGTTATCTCACATTTGTAGAACAACATGTCAGCCATAACTGAAATAGGGTTATATTCACAGACAAGGTCACGTGTTTATCTATAAATGGGAAAAAATTAATTGTCTACCGCTCAAGAGGAAAACGTTAGACGTAAAACACGTAGTACAAATGGATCGTTAAGGTTGTTTATGTGTTCGTGTTGGAGTTAGATACCACGGGATAGTCTAACTGTGTTGTGGCATTTTGTTGGCACATTAAACAGCCACCAGTATAAACACATCCTCAAAAACTTTATGGTTCCCTTTGTAAGGACTAGGCATCCCAATGGATAAGGTTTTGTGTCTTATCATAATTTTTCATTTTACTAATGTGACATTTCCTATGTAACAAGCTATATCTTCGCAATTCGCTTTTGGGATTGGAATGAAGGTATAACAACAAATACCAATAAGGTTCCCTGAAGGTTCTGCTTCTATTATAATAGTTAATAATCCTGGTTGTCTCCCTCAATGCCAACGTTTATATCGCCCATCGTTTTTTCAGACAAGCATTTTTCATTTCTCTATATCTCACCTCAGTCAATAAGGTGATGCCACTCCTAAATTGCGTCACAATGATTGAATTGCAGCAGAATAAACACCCTGTCCACACAAGCAGGTTTCAAACTAGTTCTCAGAAAAGGCATAATATAACAGTAATTGATCACCTCCTTGCTCACCAGATTTTAATCTTATTGAAAATGTGTGTGCAGAGGTGAAGCAAATTTTGGAATTAAATTGCCCTGTAGGATAACGAAAGCCAAAACAGATTTTGTTGGATCAAATACAGGATGCTTGGGAGGAACTATCCTCTCGTGAAAATTTGACTAGGCATTTGATATCATCCATACTCCGTAGAATTTGATCAATAATAGAAGCAGAGGATTTACACACCCAACATTACTTTAATTTTGGTTTCTGGTTGCTCTTTCATTTAGAAATATGATATTTACTTCTTTCCTATTTAGTTTGAAAGCGAAAAGAAGAGTGTTTCAGCTTTTATGTGTGAGCATTTTTTCCTTCCTTTGGTCTTGGGATATACCTATACCTTTATACTTCTCCCTTAAGCTACGATGATCACGTTCAATCCAATACTATTTTTAATGCGATAGTGTTCTTTATTTACTAAAATCTGCAATGGCAGAAATTCATTAAAGAGACACATTTGGACGTTACGTTTAAGTGTCTTATCATAATTTTTCATTTTACTAATGTGACATTTCATATGTAACAAGCTTTATCTTCGCAATTCGCTTTTGGAATTGGAAGGAAGGTATAACAACAAATATCAATAAGGTTCCCTGAAGGTTCTGCTTCTATTATAATAGTTAATAATCCTGGTTGTCTCCCACAATGCCAACATTTATATCGCCCATCGTATTTTCAGACCAGCATTTTTCATTTCTCTATATCTCACCTCAGTCAATAAGGTGATGCCACTCCTAAATTGCGTCACAATATTTTATGACCTCTTTCCGCACATCACGAGCACATAATCTTCCTTCAATTTCCACGCATAAACCCATATTCTGAGCTACATTTCCAATACAGTCACCCGGCTTGGCGAAATTGCCTCCCGATGTAAGGGGTTTGGCTTTATATCCTATATATTACGAGAAAACGGGGCAAGAATTCTCCTAGCGCTCTTCATAATCTCTGGGTTCGTATTTATGGTGTGCTTTGTCAAAGGTTTTGTGTCGTTTAATCCATCCGACCGCATCTTGACCTCAATATGAGTCGGTAGCATTTAAAGTTCATAACAGCAGTAAAAGCGAGACATTAATTAAATAGCTTTGTTTCGGATTAGCGATGATTCATTTGAAGTACTAAGACACTTATTTTAGCGAGATATATCGTTGAGGATTTCATTTATACGCTTTCACAGTACCCCTTTTTCGTGTGTTTTATGTATATGATATTAACCTCACAGGTCTTTACCTTCCCTATCTCTTACCTATGGCACGAAGAGGAGTTACTGTACTCAGATACCAAAATTATTGTCTCGTATGATTAATAATTTTAAAAGGACATGATTGGGAGATAGATAAACAATTACAATCAATAATTTCTTCACTCTTAAGTTGTCCCACATCCTTAGCCTGCTTATTATACTAGCTCATTTCCATTATGTTGTTTCTTTTTACACATTCTACCGCGTGTCTAATAAGAAGGTAGGTTGCCTGCGACTGAAATGTATTGCCGGAATAGACGAGCATATGAATGAATCTCTCAAACACTGCAAATCTCCAACATACCGAAATTAAGCTAAGAAAAACAAAAGCTACTTAGCACGTATATTTTGTTTCAACACGGTGCCGCACCATCTCATTGCGCAAATCAGGTCTCTGTTTGTTGAATGGGACTTTCGGCAATAAGTGGTGCCTTGAGGCGTACCCATTGTGTGTCCTCAAAATTCCCCATATTTCACACAAATGCCAATTTTGCTGTGAGAAATATTAAACATGTCGATATTACAGAGATTCGTGATCTCAGAAAAAAAGGTATTCAAACCATTTGATCCAAATTACACCTGAAACACTTGATAAAACATGAAAAAAATAATCTCAGATAAGAATTGCAAAATACTGGGCTAGCTATGGCATGATCTTCTTCCTCTATGGATTACTCTCGTCTGTGTAGGTTTTACATCTCCAAGTAAAAAGCCAAGCCTTGGGTCAGTAGCCTGTTCAGAAGCAAGCAAACTCTGGATCATAGCATATCCAGGATGGGTGATCAGCCTAATGTTAGTATGATGGTGGAGAGGGAAATTAAATGTCGGTAGTGATGAAAGGGATGATAAAAAAATTTGCAGATCAAATATTTCAACCCAGCATTCGCCTAGCTCCTAAGGATAACCACGGAAAAAGGCACGTCAGAAACACTGTTCGGAGAGGAAACGGCTTGTCATATTTTTTTCCAATTAGCTGACAGGAGGCAGTAACCCGTTGAACAGACAGGCAATTCACAATTTCCTCATTGGAAAGACCGTCTAAACTGGCTGTTGTTACCACACCTCTGCTGCTGTTCATAGTTCTGTGTTTTCCACCTTAATGAGGTAGGATGCCAGAGCCTGGGATCTTGAACATAGAGCCTCCGAATGTGAATCCATAGATTACCGCCGCGGCCCTCGCTCCGTGAATATATTTACAAGTGACAAAAAAAGTAAACAAATAAAACGAAAATCACTCTAACTTTGCAAGTTTTACATGGCATTTTTTCCAGAAATTACATGTGTCTTAATATCAGCATGAGGTCGCTTAGGCACAGACTCGTGGAGTGGATGTCTACGGTTGAAATCTCGCCAAGTACGTCCTCCTGGACTGAGGAACTTCCAGGTTTTTCTTAGTCTTCATAACTGGCAAATGCCGCAGAGGTAACCTAACCTTAGAACTTTAAACGCTTCCATTCGAAATTTTCTTTGCCAGTTATTTCATTACAAGCATCATCAGGTCACTTAGCTATAGTGCCATATGCAGTAAAAAAGGGCGTGAACGCTACTAAAGAAAAAGTATCATTCACAACTCCCTAGCAAAATGCTCATTTGCTCAACAGTGCTTACTTTTGTTACCTGAAGCTGGATCATTTTGTCCTATGAATTATGATATAGGCATAATATGGATTATCCGGCAAATGATTTGTAACTCAGCAGAGAACGCCCGAATTCCTGTCTAAGATTAATTGCTAATTGTGCATGTGCATACCTTTGAATGCACCTATCATTCAGGAATTTGGTAACAGTAACAGTAGAGAAACCACAATATGGAGCTACTGTTCTGGCATAAAAGGGAATCGATTTTTGGTGAACAATATATGTTTGCGTTCTCTACCGCTTACCTATATAAGTAGAGGAAGTATTATATTCCACCCAAAAATTCAGTATTGAGATTTCCCCGGAATTAGCCGAATCAAAATAAAAATAATTATTGCGAGGCGTGTTTTAAACAAGTATCGTTTAATATTTTACCACTGCAGCGCTGCAGTCGCGAATTTGAGCATGTACGACCATTTTCTCCATTATCAGGAAGCGAGACGCAACTCTGAGCGATCGTCATTTTGTGTTTTCCGGTTGTTAGAGTGTTCAAAACAATTGAATGACCCACCGACTGTGAAGTAAGATCAGTGAATCGTTTTTAGAATGCGAGAAATGCCAATATTCATTGCCAATTGTGTGAAGTTTATGGGGAAGCAATAATGAGTGACAATGCCCGGTCACACACAAACTCAAGATGTGATCCCATCATTTGGTTGGGAACTGTTCGACCATCCTCCCTGCAGTCCGGATTTGACACCAAATGATTTTCATCTGTTTGTTTATATGAAGATATTTCTTGGTGTACAAAATTTCAACGACGATGATCCAGACTTGGTTTTCATTACAGGTGGCATCATTCTTTGACGAAGGCATACAAAAACTTATTGCCCGTCACAAGTGTCTAAATAACGGCGGTGACTATGTAGAAAAGTAGTGTAAGGTGTAAGGTAATGAACGATAATGAACCATTTGGAAAATAATGTTCCTGTACAGTGTAATTAAAAAAATCTGATGTGTTACACTCACATGACTTTCTCTACTCTTGTATAAACTATTTTTACAAACTCTTATTCTCCATCTATTTCATATTAATCGAGATAAACCTTTGCAAAAACGATCTTTTGACTTGCAAAGAGAATTATATTTTACAAATAGCGACCAGTTCTAAAAGTATTTCACTATCGCTTAAGGCGTACTATGTTCCCCTTGTTTTGTATTTGCAAGGGCAATATAGAAATACAGTAGCCTTTAAGCATAGACATATCTCTTAGTAGCTGGTTGCTATGTTCAGCACCATTCTCTTTGCCACAGATTAATACTCATTGCATATCCAAGACAAAAAAAATGAATAACGATTTCCCATTTGAGAAAATAAGTATTGAAAAATTTAAGGGAATAATTTAAGTGAATACATTTTTTTTGGATTCATGGGGCCTCAAAACATGTATTTTCGGTGAAATCTCGGTATATAATTTTTGGGTGGAATGCAATACTTCCTCTAATTACTATATGTACGAGGACATGCAAAGATAATGTTATACTCCACATAGCCACCAGTTCCTAAAGGATTTGTATGTTGCTTAAAGCCTCCTATATTCCCCTTGCAATTACAAGAAAAGTAGCAATGCAATCATTTCTGCAAATGTGTATCTTCATTAACATGAAGTAGATGGAGAATAAGCGTTTGTCAAAATAGTTTATACAAAAGTAGAGAAAGTCATGTGAATGCAACACATCTGATTTTTAGCAAAAGGTTCGTGTGTCTGTGAACAGCATAACTCATAAACCAAAGGTCGGTAAATACCGAAGTTGGTATTTAGATTCAGTACCTTCCAAAGATACGACTCGAAGATTTTCAAGAGAATCCCCCAACCCCAAATACCGTTTACATGGAAAATGTTTCGAGAAATTTGGATTTTTAAAAATGACTAACGATTTTGGTTAAAATATTACTTATTAAGGATATTTACATGATAAATAAAACGTATATCTTGAATTTTCCGGGATTATTCTGTGAAGTCCTCTTCATTCGGAAGGAATTTTGTATAATGGTATATAACTGGTAAACCTTTTCAATGCTTCTCATTCTTTTGAAGTCATAAATTTTCAGTTGTTTCTCGCGATTGCATGGAAACAGTATGGAATTTTAAGACCAACACAGCGTCCAGTTCTTAAACATTTGACTATCGCTGTTCCCTTTCGATATATAATGAAATGTGTAATGTAGCTATTTGTGCAAAGACTTATTTAGATTAAAATGTACTAGATAGAAAAATAAGCTTTAGTAAGAATAGTTTGTATAACCACTAATAAAGATAGAGAGTAGAGAAGGTCATCTGAATGTATTACATCAGATTTTTAGTTATATGCTGCTCACACACACGGATCTTTTTCTAAAAATCTGATGTGTTACACTCACACGACTTTCTCCACTCTTGTACAAACTATTTTTACAAACGCTTATTCTCCATATACTTCATGTTAATCGAGATAAACATTTGCAGACTTTATCTTATTGCTAATTTTCTTGTAGATGTAAGGGGAATACATATTTACAAGGGCAATATAGAAATACAGTAGCCTTTAAGCACATACATATCTCTTAATAGCTGGCTGCTAGGTGCAGCACTATTCCCTTTGCCACAGATTAATACTCTTTGCATATTCAAGACAAAAAAATGAATAACGAATTCCCATTTGAGAAAATAAGTATTGAAAAATTTAAGGCAATAACAAGCAATATCTCGAAAATGGTTCACTCACCAACAAATATGTATATGATATAAATTGTGTATTTTAACGCAATCTACATGTTTTGTGTAGTAAAATTTTGTCTATCTCTTATGGTTTACCAGTTTACCAAAAGTCGTTCACAATGAAGAATACTTTTGGAGAAATTTCCAGAAAATTCAAGATACACATTTTATTTGTCATGAAAATATCTTAAACATGATATTTTAATCAAAATCGTTAGAGCCATTTTTGAGAAAATTAAAATTTTCGAAAAATATTCCATGTAAAGGGTACTCTGTGGTGGGGGGTTTCTTGAAAACCCTCGTGTTGCATCTCTGGAAGATACTGAACCTAAACACCAAGTTTGGTGTTTATCCGAATGTTCGTTTCTGAGTTATGCTGTTCACAGACAGACACACAGACAGACAGACACACAGACAGACACACAGACACACACACGGACATGTTTCCAAAAATGCTTGTTTTGGATTCAGGGGATCTCAAAACATGTATTTCCGATGAATTCTCGGTATCGAATTTTTGGGTGGAATACAATACTTCCCCTACTTACTATACGTAGTAGAGATAGTAAAAATGAGAAATCTAATAAAAGAAGGAGGTTGCGCAAATGTATTTCATGCTCTCTACTTAGTATATAATATGGTTTACATGTATAACACAAGGAATCCTTAATCTTTGCTGATCATTTTGTCCATTATGATGAATTCTTGCATGTTATTTTAGCTGGTGCAATATCAGTATAGAATGCTTTATTCAGATTTCTACTCGGTTGATTTAGTGGTCTGATATTTCATTTCGCGAAAGCGAGCAACAGTCCTGTGCTATAGAGTTTAATGAAGTTGGGATACCAGGCCTGTATTTCTATAAACACTTTGCCAGACAGGCAATGTGTTCACTACCCACCCCTGGGAATTCAGCGCGTCGTAATTTACGTATAAATCTCTCTACAGAAATACTTTGGAAAACTTTAACAAAGGATGCTATCAAGCCATGGCTTTATTCCTGATATATATCATTACGCTTGACGTAATTCATTGAGCTAAATGGATCTGACTTCGCATTACTGCCTCACTCAAAAACGCAATAATACATTCGCGGTTTATATTCTTCAGCGTCATATTTCAAGATCTGTTTGATATTAAAATATCTCGGGGCCCATCTTTGAAATTGGAGTTTGTATTATTGCCAGGGAGAGGTTTTAATGTATATTTCTTCTCTGCTTTCAGAAGGTATGCGAGAAAACTATGAAAGTGGTTTAATGTTATTTATATTTAACATTTTTGTAGCCCCACGTTGTGGCGCCAATTTTGATGGCTTAGTGCTTACGTAATATGTTTTTACGTAAATTATTAGAACTTTAAGATCTTATATTGTGCTGCTTTTGTTTTGTTTGGTTACATAATTTTAACTGCCCCACGTATGGGCGTCAATTTGAAGTATTATTATTTATATTTTTGTATTTGTTAGCCCCACATTTGGGAAGCCAATTTTGCGGTGGTATTGCTTATAATGTTTGTGTATGTGTGTTTACTCAACGTGGTGAAGCCATTTTGTGACGTGATTCTTTGTTAGGTTTGTAGCTCCATCTGGTGTTAGCAATTTGCGGTAGTATTAGTGTTTGTTTGAAAGAATGCTACTGTTATTTTATTTAATTTTGGTTTACTGTCCTCCGGCTAGCTATGATCTTTTCGGTCGAGCACTTCTCTTTATACAGGTTGTGTAAACGGAAAGGAATCTTTTATCCAAAGTAAACACTGATGAAGGAATCTGTTTTACACTTTTATTGTCGAACACAGTCACTATCACATTTACACATTGATCTTGACACTCGCCAAACTGAAACTGTTATAATAACTTCTTACTGATCACTTTTAATTCACGTACTTCAACCTTTTGTATAATTAACTTTAGAACACTTGAGAATTGTCCTAACTCTGCTACGCGTAACTTGCGAATCGATAGCCGACGTATACTTTACAAATATTTCTGCTGGACTGAGGGCGACGTGTAGCATACAAATATTTTCGGTGAACTGCCGGACTCTACCTCTAACCTAGCCCTATTTATACTCCTACACCCTGATATGCCTAAAGATTATAACTGAGCTGCAATTGGCTAATAAAACGCGCCAACATTAGCGTCTATTTTTATATCCAATGAAAATTATGAATACATATGCATTAGGAAGAATGTTCCAGCAAATTCTAAGAAAAACGCGCCAACATTACGTAACTTCCTCGTCTCCAATAATGATAAACAGCTCACCCCCTCGCTGCATTATTGCACGCTATTATTGTCAGTTTCAGTAAGGCAGTATAAACTTACTTCTCGACAATAATTACAATCAACAAACATCTCAAATCAATGTCACACAAAAATGCATATTCATACTATAATCATTCTTTACATTTAAATAATTTATGATACAAATTACTGCATCAACTATTACATTTCCAACAATTTAAGGAATGTTTTATGTTGCATATAATGCATATTTTTCCTACTTTTAATCGGAATATTATTTTTGCAGTTTGCAAATTATACTTCATATGAGCTCATTTTACATCCATAGTTTATATTATTATTATTATTATTATTCAACAATTATTTGAATCCTATTACAGAAAATGACATCTTAGGGTTAAAAATGCATTTATGCACAACCGTGTGGTCTGCGGCCCGCATCGGGGAATTCCGGGTTCGATTCCCAGTGACCGCCCTCTCTGACAATGGGTATTTTTTTTTTGTTTTCCCCTAGCTGGGGTGGTGTATTCTACGACCATTTTTCTTTTCCCCCATTTCCTCTCATTTCATCTCTGCATTTCACGTTTGAGGTCATGCGGTGCCGGGCAGATGGCATGGATGCATGCGAATTGGAAAGATCTCTCCCCGTGAACGCCAGAGTGAGTTGTCCCTCCCTTTAGGGCCATTGCATCACCCTCTTGGGATTCCTCTCCTCAGTTGGTGCGCGGGTTTTCAAACTGGAAATATGTCTGTGGGCCTGTCTACCTGCGGACCTGGGACCTCCTACGGCTCCTTCACCTCATCCCTGGCTACTAGTTGTATGCCACCATAGATCAAGATGGTCGTAGTATGCGAAGTGTCCCCCTCCGAAAACCATATACTACATATATACAAAATAAACCCAACATACAAATAAATGAACCTATTGTAAATAGATGAATAAATGCCAAAAATAAATAATGTAAAAGAAGAATTGCAACATAATTTAGTGAATAATTTTGTCAATGGGCGAATAATTAATTTTGTGAGCCTAAAAGGTAGGAAGAATTTTTACTTTCTCTACTACGTATAGTAAGTAGGGGAAGTATTGTATTCCACCCAAAAATTCGATACCGAGATTTCACCGGAAATACATGTTTTGAGACCCCCTGAATACAAAAAAAAGCATTTTTGGAAACATGTCCGTGTGTGTGTGTGTCTGTGTCTGTCTGTGTGTGTGTCTGTGTGTCTGTGAACAGCATAACTCAAAAACGAACAGTCGGATAAACACCAAGCTTGGTATTTAGGTTCAGTATCTTCCAGAGATGCGACACGAAGGTTTTCAAGAAAATCCCCCCACCCCAGACTACCCTTTACATGGAACATTTTTCGAAAATTTTAATTTTCTCAAAAATGGCTCTAACGATTTTGATGAAAATATCATATGTTTAAGATAATGTCATGGGAAATGAAATGTATATCTCGAATTTTCTGGGAATGTCTCCAAAAGTATTCTTCATTGTGAACGAATTTTGCATAACTGGTAAACCATAAGAGATAGACAAAATTTTACTACACAAAAAATGAACATCGCGTTAAAATACACAATTTATGTCATATACATTTCTTTTGTTGAGTGAACCGTTTTCGAGATATTGCTTGTTATTCCCTTAAATTTTCCAATACTTATACTTTTTCTCAAATTCGTTATTCACCTTTTTATGTCCTGGACATGCAAAGAGAATGGAATGCGCCACATAGCAGCCAGCGTTAAAATATTTGACTATCGCTTAAAACCTACCATATTTCCCTTGCATCTACAAGAAAATTAGCAATAAAATTGACAGCTCGATATCTCCATTAACATGAGGCATATGGAGAATAAGCGTTTGTAAAAATAGATTGTACAAGAGTAGAGAAAGTCATGTGAGTGTAACACATCAGATTTTTCATATACGTTTGCGAACCAAAGTGCAACAGAGCACTCGCAACAGTTTAATAAACTGCATTTTCTTCTCTAGAACTCTACACAAACTGTACAAAAAATTGAATACTTCACTGCCATAACCTCACTCTATTTCCACAGGATCATCACACCCACCAGCTTCCTGAATCCATTCGCCTCCATGTCGCTCAGACTCCTTTTCATGCCAACGTCTCTCGCTATCTCTCTCTTGCTCTCTCCCCCCACAATATTTTTTTTTTCTCTCCTTATCCGCTGCTTCGCGTCGCATAACAATGGAACGCTATCCGGAGTATAACCGTGTGATTTAACCTGCACTGTATATCATGAGAAGGGAGCTCCTTCCTTTCTTGTCAGTTGGCAGCACTGTGCCTGCCGTAATTATTGCCGGCATTTCATTTCCCCGGCCCGGTAGGAGGTTAGCGCACATGGTTTAGGGAGCAGACGGTGTCACTTTTCGTGCCTTCACGGCTGATCCTTGCTTTTGTTCTCCTTCAGTATTAAGTACATTGGTCAGGTCTTTCTGCTAGTTCTCTCCATTTGTTCTGTGGACGACGTCAGAAAGGCAGAGCATATCTTAATGGAATTCTCTAAGGCCCAATATATGAGAGCGGTTAGCCTTCGGTTATGAAATGATCATTTATCAAGCATGCTCTTTCTTCACTGGTAGTAAAATGGTCTTTACCTGTCCACTTTCAAATCCTTCAGGTCAAAATCCTGGCTGGTGAATGAATCGTCGAGATTGGATAGGAATCTGAAATTACAGCTCAAAGCTCGGAAAGATTGTCGACATCTTGAAGAAAAAAGTCTGATGTGATACATTCACGTATAGATATTAAATTAAAATCCCCTCATAGAGTATAATAAAATAAACGAAAAGAATAAAAAACTGTAAGACCAAATTATGAACGAAACTTCATTGCAACACTTCTTAAGAATAAGTCTAATTAAGGAAAAACCTAAAAGTGATCCGAAATGCCTTTCTCTACCCTCTATCTGTATTAGTGGGTATACAAACTGTTTTTACTAAAGCTTATTTTTCTATCCACTACATTTTAATGCAAATAAACGCTTGCAGAAATAGCTACACTACACATTTCGTTATAGATACAAAGAGAACAGCGATAGTCACATGTTTAAGAACTGGACGTTATATGCAGGCCTTAAAATTCCATAATACTGTTTCCATGCAATCGCGTGAAGCAACTGGATTTGACACGATGTAAAGATAATGGACAAGTAATGCACAATTCGAACCATTAATAACGGATAGCACAGAAATGGCTTAAAATACAAAAAAACTTATTGTAAATATACACATTTTTTCTACAGTATCTCTTTGTCCATCGCTTAAGGTTTACTAGTTATACAAGATCATACAAAATGTCTTTAGAATGAGGAGGACTTCACAGGCTACTCCAAGAAAATTCAAGTTATACATTTTATTTGTCGTGTAAATGCCTTTATTATACAGCAATTGAATCAAAATTTTTAGAGTCATTTTTTAGAAAGTCAAAATTTTCGGAAAATGCTCCGTGTAAGAGATAGTTGGGGTAGGGGCATTTTCAGGATAATTTTCGTCCTTGGAATCTACTAAACTTAATACCAAGTGGTATATATCTGACTTTTAGTTTTTGAATTATACTATTCATACATATAGACACACACACACGCGCGCGAGGGTTTCCAAAAATGTTTTATTTGAATTCGTGGGGCCTCTGAACAGTATTTCAGGTGAAATCTCGGTATCTAATTTTTGATTGGAATGCAATGCCTTCTCTACCTGCTGTATGTGATAGAAATAGTAAAAAATCAGGTCTCTGGAGCCGTTACAGACTACGCAGAATTCTTCCGGACACAGCACTCAGGGAGAGTTACGCCCCATTTAAAACGTAGACGTAACGCTAACGTAACGCAGCCTAAGGCCAGGCACAATGCAGCGCTAAGCATAACGCAAGGAATTGGCACGGGTTTCTAGATCCGTAAATTGCATGCGAAAATCCTACGCTAATATGAACGTTCGCGCCGTTTTTATAAACAAATAAAGCATTAAAAGTATCGTACCAAGCAAAAACCAGATCAGCGTCTGACATCAGCATTCACAGCCAAATTTAAGACAACCATGATTGTATAATAGATGGCATAAAATCGAACAACGCGATCTTGTGCTGTTCAAAACTAACAATTATAGAATTCCTCAATGCACGTTATGTAGCACATTACGTGACTGCGTGAATGCCTCCATTAAATAAAATGGATGCAAAGTCTTGTATTTATGCAGCATCGGTGTTTACTTTCCATTGTGAATGGGGCTTTATGTTGCGTACAGAAATGCGAGCACGTCGAAACTGCCTCGATTACAAGAAACGATGGGATATTCGTTCGCGACACCGTTCACGCTGAAATATTTCACCTCGAGCCGATCACCGTTGTGCGAGCACTTCTGCTATTTCAGAAAGTATCTTACAGAAAGCAACGTGCCTGCACACTCCAAACGAGTGGGAAATGAAGCACGAACATTCTTATAATTGGCGAAAGAAAACCAAACAACATGGATCAAGACAAACGTCGCTCCGTGCCTGTCAATTGTTTCCAGCTTGCAAGGTCAGACTCGGATTACACTACAGAATTTCACAAAAAATCTACTGAATGTACTTTGATCTGTACCGATGTTTAAGCCACGTATAGATATGTGAATGAGACGCCATGTAAGCTGCCTGGAAACCAATAATTGAAAGAGTTATATTATTTGATATTTAATATTTTTTAGCCTCTTCGCTATAATGAATACAGAGAGAGTTGTCATAATTTAAACTAGATTAAAACCTTATTTGAAAATATTCGTTAACGTCAAGGGTTTGCCAGCAATGTTGAGCGAACATGTCTCTTGAATGCAAGCATAGGTAAATTTCTTATATCTAATGGCAGAGCTTTATAGAATTTGTAGGAAATATGAACTAAACTCTTTTACGTATAACTGTATTTGTATATATATCGGGCGAGTCATAACTTGAGATGTTCTTGATAAAGTACCTCTTAATATTCGAATCATAAATATACAGCTATTTATTTTACTTATTAAGTAATAAACGTGTATATTCCAACCAAGGCCCGACTCGAGATGGATTCCAAGAAACCTTGTTGATACACAAGAACTGAAATAAAACCTTAATATCGATAGTTTTATTTTTATTTACACTACTTTTATTGCCAGCACAACAGGAGTTTAGCCTGAAAGAAATATCATCTAGTTTACTATTCATAGTGGTTTCACTTATATGTGAAACTCCTAATGCAACATCATCTGCCAACAGATACGTTTCTACACAGTCATCTTTAGTATATGCAGGAAGGTCATTAATATAAATAATAAACAGTGCTGGCCCAAGTATGGAACCCTATGCGACACCATACCTCATGCCACATACCATATGTTCCGAAACTGCTCAAACTGAAGTGTTTTTTAATCAGAGCAGAGTTCTCATAGCGTGAAAATCAGAGCGTTCTACCAGCTCAAAAAGTAACAGAAAGCAACATGGAGACATACTGCATGCATGACAAAACAATTAAAACTGCAGCGAGGGGAGTCTCTACCAGCTATGAAATCAGGACCAGCATCTCTCCGTCCACTGCCATTGTTTGCAGGTGACAAAGTTAGACTCTTAGTTTGGGCCTGCTCTCTGACGAAAAAATTCACAAATGTGTACAGTCGGCAGCATTCCTTAAACAGAAAAGGTTCTGAAAGTGTAAGATAGTTAAAGTAGGTTTCATAAATCATTACTATTCAGTAATAAATAAAGTAGGTATGCACGCAAATGATTTGTAAGAAATAGCAAGATAGAACAATAAAGCTAATAACAAGAAAGGGAATATGTAATGTTAATACATTATATGATTGCAGCAATGTAGATCTTTGATTAATAATTATTATTTAAAATGTTATGTAATATGTAGCAATAAAATTTGAAATAGAAAAGAGGCAAAGCTTAACATTTTGGTAGACGAAGCCGGGATCAGCTATTACCTAAATCCAAGTTAGGATTTCTAAATTCTAAGTAGATGCACTTAGATTTGGGATTCTGAGAATAATTACGTGTTATTATTAAGATAGAAAGCACTAAATATGGAGGCAGAACTTAAAATTAAAAGGTGTGTGTCGAATCGCCTGGCTCATTCAGCATTCACTCAAAAGTCAGAACTCCAAGAGCTCAATCCGCATCTCTCATGCATTCAGTACATTAGATTCATTCTGCCCGTTAGAGTTCCTTGTTCATATTTATCAACTCATATATTTTGACGATGTAAGTGTTGCTTGATATTGTAAGCGATATACTTGCGTGAAAGCAACGTCAATAAGAAGAAAATATTTATTCGGAGAACACTGTTATAGACTGGCTTGAAGTATCTAATGTAATACCTTGTTTCACTGCACTAAGGAAAATAAATAAAAGTTGTAGCGGTAAAGGGAAATTAAGCTGTCATTATTTCAAACTCACTATATTACTCATAGCCGCGAGAGGAGTTAGCCCAATGCAAACGACAGTACTGTGACTTTATCTAGTTTTCACTCTCACTGCAATGAGTTCTCACTGTCACTTCACTAATGTGATCTAGCTCAACTTTCGCAGTCCCTTCAGTTTCCTTCGTGATGGAATACGCGCCAACCAGCCTCTTCTTTGGATGATGCACTTAATAGAACACAAGGCGTCTCTAATCACTTGCGGAAGCAACTTTCACTATACATCACAACTGACGCACTTGCCAGCGCTTCACTTGTGAACACGCTGGCTTATATGGCCGCTAGAATTTTCCACAGAACATGTTTGAATGTTCTGCAGGAGGGGAGAAGGGAAACTTCCAGAAGATTCTGGTTATCTGCTGCTTACGCTGGGCGAGAGCGCTACGGGGTCTACTTATCTCTATTTATCTCTCCAACTGCTCAGCGCCAACCTCTCAATAAGCTTGGGCCGTAGCCGCTGTGTCACATTACCAATGACGCACAATGTCTATCAACCATACAAGTGGATTCTCCTTTCAAAACGCCGCTGCATAGAGCAAAGGAAACACTTGCAATTACACTATTTTAGAAACGGTTAGTTATCACTACAATCTATCCTAAAGAACTGATTAATTCGTAGGGTAGAGGTACCCATATGAGGCACACTTTATGGAGCTTAAATAACTACGAAATTAGCAGCTATTATAGTAATTTATGCAACATGTGAATAATCTTGATTATGGCACGAGTTTGTCGAACTTACTGTTCAGAGTTTCATATTGAGATTATCTACGAGTTGAATACAACATTTTATGCAATCTTAGCTTTTTAAACTCTAGCACATAAATCATAAAATAATTCGACATTCGTAACTAACATAAGAGAGCGTGTTCATGTGTCCCTAAATGAGACGTTAGCTTCTCATTTGTTTGTAATTACTTGGAGTACAAAACCGATAAGACAAGCTCTTGCATGCATTCGCTTACTGGTAGAAAAAATAGCAGGTGTTAAGGACTGGCCTTAATTCGCACAGCATTGTAAGTCAGAGCTATTATTGTTCCTGTTTCCTTTCTTTTAAAAGCATCTCGCCTTTTCAGGGGTTGTCTCCTACTGCTTCCTCAAAAATTCTCTCTTCTGCCAATTGTCTTCATTTAAATTTCTTCCCTGCATTGCTCTACCCACCCCACCTCCCCAGGTGTTGCCAGGCCTCTGTCCTTTCCTCCTCCTATATGATGACCATGGCAGGATCTGCGTGAACCAATTATCTTCTGACATCCTCTGGACATGGTAGTACCATTGCAGCATCCTCCTTCCAAATCTTTCCTTAGTGTTTCCTCTTGTTCAATTCGTTTTTGTTTTTTGTTTTAATTCCATTTATACGCTGCCTTTAATTACATTAGTCTTATCGGCGGAATTTTTCTTTGGAACTTATTGCTTATTGGTATTAACTCGTGTAACTCTTGTCGTTGGGTTTCTTGCCCTTTGGGCTTTTTAATCATTAGATCATACACACATTCACACTTCCAGACTCTGGGGAGGATACGGATTAATCTTGGCTAGAGAAACATTCCCACCCCCAGCCTGGAATCGAACCCGGGACCCCTCGCACAGGGGTAGTTGCTCTACCGACTGAGCTACCGGGCCAGCCCCTTTCCTTTATTGTTACATTAGGAACTTGCATTCTAGACATAGCTCCTACGCAGTGCATCCATCTCTATTGCACTTGACATTTAATACCATCCTCCTTCACCATAATTCAAGATAATCCATTTAATGCTCAAAAAGCCTGACATATGTTCCTTAGAAGTGCAAATTAGTTATAAATTCAGGTCTTAATTACTCTGTATTTAATGATCTACAGAGATTTTTGCATCCTCGTTGCTCAGATAAGGGAATGTTACAAAATGATATTCGTTTTCTCTCTGCAAGTCGCGGCAACTTGGAATGCCGGTATTTCCCATTTTTATTATTGACACGCGTGCCATAATGAACCAATAATATACGGTATTGAATACAGTTACAACCTTAATATAACGCTAGGGATACATAAAGAATATATAATATAAGCTTCATTACAACCACTTACATACTATTTTCTATGTATAATTCAAAATTTTAGGGAAAGAATAAAAAAAAAATCTGATGCATTCCACTAGCGTGACTTTCTCTACTCTTGTACAAGCTATTTTTACAAACTCATATTCTCCATCTATTTCATGTTAATCAAGATAAACATTTGCAGACTCTATCTTATTGCTAAGTTTCTTGTAGATGTAAGGTAATATATATTTACAAGGGCAATATAGAAATACAGTAGCCTTTAAGCACACACATATCTCTTAATAGCTGGTTGCTAGGTGCAGCACCATTCTCTTTGCCACAGATTAATACTCTTTGCATATACAAGACAAAAAAATGAATGACGAATTCCCATTTGAGAAAATTATTGAAAAATTTAAGGGAATAACAAGCAATATCTGAAAATTGTTCACTCAAAAAAAAAATATATATGACATAAATTGTGTATTTTAACGCGATCTGTATTTTTGTGTAGTAAAATTTTGTCTATCTCTTATGGTTTACCAGTTATGCAAAAGTCGTTCACAATGAAGAATACTTTTGGAGACATTCCCAGAAAATTCAAGATATACATTTTATTTGTTATAAAAATATCTTAAACGTATGATATTTTAATCAAAACCGTTAGAGCCATTTTTGAGAAAATTAAAATGTTGGAAAAATGTTCCATGTAAAGGGTAATCTGGGGTGGGGGATTTTCTTGAAAACATTCGTATCGCATCGCTGTAAGATACTGAATCTAAATACCAAGTTTGGTGTTTATCCGACTGTTCGTTTCTGAGTTATGCTGTTCACAGACACACACACGGACATTTTTCCAAAATTGTTTTTTGGATTCAGGGGGTGTCAAAACATGTACTTCTGGTGAAATTTCGGTATGAATTTTTGGGTGGAATACAATACTTCCCCTACTTACTATACGTAGTAGAGAAAGTAATAATAGACAAAATCGTAATGCTGTAAAACCTGTATTCTAATATGAGACTGAAGTACTGTCATCTGAGGTTCCCGCAAAGAACGCAATGACAATGAGAGCGCGCCCACATGGCACTAAACAGAAGTTGTGTGGATGCTGATGACTTTGTGTAGGCGTGACGTCAGAGTAAAGGGAACAGCAACTTCTCCACGCAAGCTATTTCACGGGTCATGATGGGTTAATGCAGTGATGAATACCAGAAGCCATTCTGCCAACCTGCAGCCAAGGGTGGGGATGATGAAGGGAATTTTTCTCGCGCAGCTAGGTGCCATCTCTACTGTACAAAAGAAAAAGTCGAGATGGAATATATTATTGTGTGCACAAAGCGAGAGAACGACTGTTTACACTGGTTGTTTAAGAGATTCCCCTGCTGCACTAATATTAAACGTGAAGTTATTTATTTTGGAAACGTGTGCCGTATTTCTAAAGCAGAAAGTTTCAAATTAGAAAGCATTATAACCCTTAGTCAGCAAAGGATTAAACTAACAGCTAAGAGTAACGTAACCGCAAAATTAAAAGACCTCGCTAGAGATAAAATTATATTCTTTGGATTAAAAACGCTTTAATATTCGTAAGTATAGTCGAGACACGGAAAAATGTCGATGCTTTTGGATTCCTATATTGTTTTCTTAATTTAATGTCGGCAGAATCTCCTTACCTGTGATCCACACTAGCCTTCAGTCAGCCAATATCTTATTGGTTTGAATTCAAGTCCAACACACATGCATTTCTGAACAAAGTTCAGGCCTAGGTGAGCGGAGAAAAGGGAGGAGTACGGAAGTATTTGACCTGAGTGGCTGGAAGGCATGCTTCGCAGCGACAGTGCACACCAGCTCCTGGATGCGTCCGTGTCGTATTGGTTTGAACTCAAAAGTCTCACTCAAACATTCAACTATAAACACAGTCATTGCCAGGCTCTTGTATTGGGCTAAAAATACAACTTGCAATTGCAAAATGCGTTTTTAAAGTACCGAGTTGGAAAAAATTGACCGAGAAAGATGGCTCAGGCGCTAGCGTCTGAGGCTCGCATTCAGGGCAGACTTAGGGTTTTTCGTGGTTTTTCCAGCTATACAGTGAAAACTGGATTGGATTGCCATCCCGCTTAGTAGTGAGCTAACCTCAGTCACTTTCCAATTTGGTATAAACATCGAAAATATGTTAATAGTAACAGACACAGTGGTTTAATATATGCACACTGTTAGCCAAGTGGATTAGGCAAGCCTACAGCATACAAAATAAAGTTAACACAAAAATTGGAAAATATTTAAAGAAGCAAGTTAAAGAAACCCGTTGAAATTTTACTTTTACAGGTTATTAGTAGAATAATCTATTTCCTTTTCTAAGGAGATATATCTCTTTACAAAATTGCCATCTGGTTTACAAGAAGCAAATTTTATTAAAGAGATATTAAAGAAAACAAAGATAGAGCTCGCTTTACAGTTTATCACACATCATAAAATGGATGTAAATGTTTTAAAAGCTGAATGGTTAAAAGCAACACAAACGTGATATACTGAAGACCATTCCTTTTTTGTACTTTTCTAATTTAATAAGAAAACACGTAAGCATTACTAGTGCAAAGTAAATATCTGAAAAGTATTTTAGATTGTTCCTCCTGCACATCAAATTTTGAAAGAAATGTACATATCATTTGGCAGGAATAAGAAATAAACTCTCGCATACATTTCATTAAAATTACAAGTTTTATTTCAATAAAATGTCACATGTTATTCAATTGCTTTGTATACTCGGTTTATTGCACATGTTTCGTAATCTTTAGATAATCATTTGCATTTATCATCATACAGTATAGACTGATTGGCTAACGAGGTATGTAGCTACAAATATATAGTGTCGTTGGTGAAATTATCTGTACAATGTTAATTATTCGCAACACTCTTTTCTTTAAATTGTGTGAGCTAATGTTGGCTCTTTTCTTTATAGGATTGGAATGAAAAATGTTTTCAGATCTAATAAAAGAAAAGTGTGCTTAATGATCCCTACCTCTAAAATTACATAGTATATACACACTACACGAAAATACTTCATATATAAAGTATATATATACAGAATGTTAAAGAAAAGTATTCCATATTTTGATAGATGGTAGTGAGGACCAAAACAATAAAAATATCTGGTAAACATGAGCACTAAAATGCATATCTTACGATGCAGAAACGCTAATTTTAGGACGAGTTGTATTGTATTTGCTCCACGTATGTGCACCAATTTGAAGATAGGTTTATGCTTCACGTATGGAAAGCCAATTTTAATTAGGTGTTGTGTTTTATTTCAACTCTAGGGGAACCGAACTTGAAATTCGTTGCAACCACACGTATAGTACCCGCTTTCCGGTAGCCTTCGCCCTAAGTTTAAAAATATTATTAACTTTGTAATTTTGACTGTTTCTTTAAATATTATGTATTTATGTTTGCCTCGGCTGCATCAGTATTTATTTTAGAGACATGGATGTTTTGGCAGGGTTGTGGTGCGACTTAAGAATGTAGGCTTACACAGATTATATAATTTTACTTCACTCTTTTTTATTAATGCTTGACACAATTTAAATAACATTTCACTGATATAGACTGTGAGATCCTTTTATTAATTACTTGTACTTTTTAACACGTAAACTTATTTTTCGTCTCACATGAATACGTATTAAATCTCTCAAGGACGCATCTCGCATCCGGTTACAAACACTGTCTGCTAGCAACTGAACTCTAAATTTGTAAAATTTTCTTCTTTTCAGTATCTGATTGGCTAATCCTACTCCAACAGAATACCTTCTTTTAACTAAAGTTTTTTCTGGTTGTTGATTGGCTATTTTTTAATAAACTTTCACTAAAATTACATTATTGTTGCTCCAAGAATGACTAGTATCATTTAACCTTACTAATTCATTATTGCCTCAAGGCTACCTCATTGTTATCTCTTGTTAGCAACGTTTAACCTATTATTCTCACAGCTCCTATGTTATTAAATTACGTAATACATTCACATAACATTATTAAACAGATACAATAATATAAACATTTACAATGACTGTAATATACACTTTTTATATACTTTGTTATATACACATATTGCTTTAAGGCGGGCTGTTATTGAATTATATATTATATAATTAGACTAATAATCATTTAAGTGTTAAAAAATACTGCCTCAACAAGCACTTGTCCATCTTCGATATTGTGAAACATCTCTTCTACTGCAAGCTCTTTTCTATTAGGTATGACTACGGAATGTAATAAACAAATGAGAATACATTACTGTGTTATTGTGAAACACCATAGCTTCTAATGTAATCTGCTTGCGATTACATATGACCTGACACTTGTGAGCCATTACCAAAGGAGATGCTCGATATGCTGTCCATTCATAGTAAGGCATGCTTCTGCCCGACATCTTATGTTTTAGGGAATCATGCACTCTCGCCACTCCAGGTTGGTCACGGATGCTCTGGCAGGCATTGATGACGCCTTTCTGAGTGTTTGTACATCATTAATGTGGGTTGCATACACCAAATATTTCAAGATAAAACTGCAATGTAAAAGCATGTCACAGACTTATCAAAACACAGACTGATTCAATTAGAACTAATACGAATATACGTTGCACTTATCCAGAACTGTGAATACGGTTTACAGTAACAAAACAAACAAATGTTTACTGCATGCTGTATACATCGTCAATAACAGAGTAATGTGTCCTCGTTTGCTTACTGCCTGCTGTAGGTCGTGCTTAGGTAATAGCAAAGAGCTTGCAGTAAAAGAGATGTTTCACAGTATTGAAGAGGAATAAGTGTTCATAAACTCTTAAAGTATGAATTTTAGAGCCCATGTTTACCAGACCTTTTTTATTGTTTTTTTCCATACTTCCACCTTTCAAAGTATGGAATACTTTTTTTAATACCTGGTACATATAATTATAAAGTATTTTCGTATAATTTTGGATACTAGATACTTAATAACTTTATACGAACAAATTATCCTCCGACGCTTCCTAGTTACGTCACTGCCGAACTGCCTACCATACTGATGTCCTGTGTATTTCGAGAATGCGTGCTGATATTTTTACGTAGTAGAAAGCATTTCTCTAATTTGTTTATTTTAAACCTTTCTTCAGTACGTTTCGCTCAGAAGAATTGCGTTAAATGAACATAGTACTAAATCGGAAGTATGTGCTCAATTTCCTTCAGATTAAAGTGATCGCGCCACCACTCATCCATTACGCTATCACGACTTGGTAACTCCTTTTCGTTTGTTTTTTAATTCGAAGCAGTTTTTAGTTGTAAGCAATGAAGATGATGGCCTCAAAGAAGTATTCTGAAAGAAGCTTACGCATGGCTTTCATTACAGACCGAGCAGTCCTGTGACGAAGGAATACAAAAGATCGATACCACTTTATGGAAGGTAATTGAGAAATGGTAAAAGCCACATGTGTAGAAGACGACGACAATTTTTTAATATACCGCATTTTATGAAAAACGTGATTAACACATGAAAATGGGCCTTGATTCTTTGATATATTTTAAAATGTACACACAAAGGATAGTGCAAATATAATTCAATATTACAATTTCCATCTGGGTTTAGCTATACTTTAAAGAACCTTTAATGCTTTCACTATATAATATTCACATAACATTTACATTTTGTATATAGGAAGGTGAGGTCCTAAAGGTAATAATACCATTTTTACTCTCCCTAGTACGTACATGATAGGTAAAGAAGGTATTGTATTCCACCCAAAATTCTATGCAGAAGATTTCACCGGAAATACATGTTTGGAGGCCCCTGAATAAAAAGAGCAGTTTTAGAAAAGGTTTGTGTGTCTGTGTTTGTGAATACCATAACTCAAAAACGAAAAGTCGTATACGTACCAAACTTATTCGTACTGGTTAGTACTTTTCTTCCAAAGATGCAAAACGAAGATTTTGCATGGAATATTTTCGGAAATTTTGATTTTTTAAAAAAGGCTCTAACGATTTTGATTAAAATATCATACTAGAGATACCTCCATGAAAAATAAAATATATATCTTGAGTTTTCTGGGATAAGCTTTGAAGTCCTCTTCATTCCGAAGGAATTTTGTGTGATCTTGTATAACTGGTAAACTTTAAGCGTTAGACGAAAGCGTACTACACAAAAAATTTATATATCTTTTAAACACACAATTTATTTCAAAGACTTTTTTGTGACATAAACCATTTCTGAGATATCCGTTATATTGGTTCGAATTGTTCATTTCATGGTCATTCTTTAAAGTCTTTTCAACATACAGATGTTTCTCGTGATTGTATGGAAATTATATGAAATTTTATGGCCAGCAGATAGCGTCCTGTTCTTAAATATTTGACTATTGCTGTTCTCTTTGAATCTGTAACGAAATGTGTAATGTGGTTATTTGGATTAAAACGTAATAGATAAGAAATAGGCTTCAGTAAAATAGCTTGCATACTTACTAATAAACGATGAGGACAGAGAAAGTCATGCGAATGTATCCCATCAGAAGTTTTAAAAAAATTATATACATAAGGCTTATAATTCAGTACTTTGAGTTACATCGATTTTGGTAACAAAGTCTTGACAATACGTACTAAAAAGCATGGAAATTGCGTTATAAAATGTGATTTTCTTTCCAAAACATAGTGTGTCCACAACAAATATACCAGTATATCATTTCTTTCCAAAGAGTACTGAATTCAATATTATTACTGTTCCATCATAATTTATGTATTTCATAATGTACTGTGCTCCACAGAGTATTTTCTGCCAAAAAACACTAATTCTAAATAATTTCCCTTATAAAAACGTAAACCTTCGTTTCATTCCAGAAACTATATCCTAATTTTTTTAAATTTTCAATTTTGTCTCATTTACATATTAATTTACAAAATTACGAACCTTCTTCACTGCTTAAATACCACAAGAGTTGTTACACAAAAAGCATAACGCTGAGCTAATAAAAAGTTTTATAAAATCATACTAGCTTTTGTGTAACCTGAAAACTCAGTGAAGCTAGTTTTAGTACTTTTTGAATTCACCATTTCATATGTATTCTCACATTTACCCGTTCTGAATTTCCTGCAGTTGCTGGATGTGTGGGTGTGAGGGTGGGTGTTCTATATGTAACACACCCGATGATACGATATATACGTAGCCAAACAGATTCGAGGAAATAGTTAGTTTGCAGGATGCAAAATCAATAACAGTGGACAAAGGTTCTTCGATGTTAGAAGTGCTGTACCATCTGAATAGCTTTCCAATAATTGCTTCCATGCTCTTGAAAACTGTATGTGATGTTAGACGAATATCCTAAATAACAAATTTGCATCATCAACTGTACGACATACAGGCAGTTATCGCCCATACTGTTCCTTCATTTTTACTTTCTCTACTACGTATAGTAAGTAGGGGAAGTATTGTATTCCACCCAAAAATTCATACCAAAATTTCACCAGAAGTACATGTTTTGACATCCCCTGAATCCAAAAAACAATTTTGGAAAAATGTCCGTGTGTGTGTCTGTGAACAGCATAACTCAGAAACGAACAGTCGGATAAACACCAAACTTGGTATTTAGGTTCAGTATCTTCCACAGATGTGACACGAAGGTTTTCAAGAAAATCCCTCCACCCCAGATTACGCTTTACGTGGAACAGTTTTCGAAAATTTTAAATTTCTCAAAAATAGCTCTAACGATTTTTATTAAAGTATCATATGTTTAAGATATTTTCATAACAAACAAAATGTATACCTAGAATTTTCTGGGAAGTCTCCAAAAGTATTCTTCATTGTGAACGACTTTTGCATAACTGGTAAACCATAAGAAATAGACAAATTTTTACTACACAGAAAATGTAGATCGCGTTAAAATACACAATTTATGTCATATACATTCTTTTGTTGAGCGATACATTTTCGAGATATTGCTTGTTATTCCCTTAAATTTTTCAATATTTATTTTCTCAATAGGAATTTGTTATTCATTTTTTGTCTTGGATATGCAAAGAGTATTAATCTGTGGCAAAGAGAATGGTGCTGCACATAGCAACCAGCTATTAAGAGAAATCTCTATGAGAAATGTCCAACATTCACTTCTACAGGTTCTGGAGAACAAATAGTTTCAAAGAGTGAGGGAGATGGGTGCTTTAGAAAACAAGACTTTTGAGCTTGACAAGACTTTTATTAAAGACATTTAAAACAAAATTTTCATTAAAAGCATTTCTTTCTGGAACGCTTAGTTTTGGAGATAATGTACAGTCTTAGCTTAAATGGTCCACCCTGTATATCGTGTGAGCCAAGGCCTCACAGGAGCATATAATGTGCTGGGATTTTTCACTTTCTTTCTTGCACAATCTGCAATTGAAGATACCCTGAAACACTCCCACCGTGTCAAAATGTTTTTTCACAGGAGCATAGCTTGTGAGAAATGCAATAATGTTTTCATCTGAAGTCTGTAACATTTAAATGAGCCTTCTACTCCTTTCTTATGTGGTTTGCTAATAAATAGCTTACTATTTTTATTTTCTGGAGTTTTAATCCAGGTTTTATGATGTTCTACTTTGGACCAGTTCTTAATAGCTTCTCTTATGAAACATCGAGATGCTCCTTGAGTCGGCTCTGGCCCAATAAATTATTAAGCTGCTTCTTGTTTTGCAAGTTCATCAGATTTTTTATTTCCCTCTAAGCCGCAATTACCCTGTACCTAGATGAGTTGAACTTCATTCTGTTCTGCCAAGCTTGTGAGTATTTTCAGGCATTTTAAGACCAGTCCCGACGTTACTTGATGATCACTTAGAACCTTAAGTGCAGTTTGGCTATCTGACAAGATAGGAATCTATTTACCAGTGTAGACTGCCCTTATGTTTTCACGTATACATTTAGTAATAACATCAACTCCAGAGGAAAAAAACTTTTTTCATCTTAGTCTTGTGCCATATACTCCGGATTCTGTTTCTGAGCCATCGTTTGAGCTATCTGCAAACCACATCAAAGCTTTCTCAAGAGTATCCAGAGTTTTATTCGTCCAACATTCAGGATCAAGAGTGACCCCGGCGTTCTTTAAAGTGTTCAATTGGAATTATATAGTCTGGCGGTATTTCTAAGCATGCATCTCTTATATATTTCGTAATTCCTAATCAACCTGAGTCCTTTTCGACGATTCTTAGTTGCTTAGCGTGTTGCAGTTTATAGAGTGCCATTCTGGCCTACTCCATTACAACTAAATGCTATGGTTGTCTTAATCCTAAGTGTTATATAAAATGTTCCCAAGATTTGTTTTGTTTCGTCAAAGCAAGAAAGGCTATGCCGTCATTGCAGAGCTTTCAATGACTGCTTCAGTATCCTCACGTCCAGTTGTGGTCTGCTGTCTGTGTTAAAACTTACCCTCCCTTCCTGTCACCCTTATGCCCTGGTTTTCCGCAGTCCGTGTGTCACCATTCAGAACGAGTAATAAGAAATTTGAGGAGAGTAAGGAAGACATCAGGAAGGATTCAAAATCGGGCCATCTTTCCACTACGAAGAATGAAGAGAATGTAGAGAAAGTCGCTAAAATTATTCGAGTAGACCGCCGATTCGAGTACTTCCGGAAATTATCAACATCAATAAGGAAAGTTATAGATTTTGCACCACGATCTAGGCATGAAAAAGTTGTGTGCTAAATGTGCTAAAAGTCCACATACTCCGCAAAAGGAACAGCGAGTGAATTGTTTTGACATTCTTGAATACATTGAAACTAATCCTAATTTCTTCATAAACATAACTGTGTACAATGAAAATTGGATTTTCCAATGCGAACTAGAGACTAAGCGACAATCCATGGATTACAAAAGCCCTTATCCCCAGGAAGGAAAAAGCATGCAAGGCAAATCAAAATTCAAAACAAAGATGATATCCGGGAAATTATGTCATTTACTGAATGCCTGCATGTCAGACTGCTAATCAGGTTTATAATAAAATGTTTAGAAGACACTCCGTGAATGTGTGCGACGAAGTAGACCACACTTGTGGAGGAATGCCACCAGGAGAATGCCCCATTCCCAACGCGCTGTCTATGAAGCGTTATTTGGCAATAAACAACGTTCCAATGATGGAACACCCACCGGACCTAGTACTGTGGGACATCATCTCTTCCCGAAAATCAAGGCCGCTGAAACAAATTAGATTTGAGTCCTTGGATGCAGTGAGAGCAACAGTATCGCAACTGCTGAAAGTAAAAGACAAGATGAATTGCAGCGCTGCTTCCAAAAGTGAAAAATTCGCATGGAGTAGAGGCCGGGGAGGGAACTGCATTGAAGGGAATATAAAGCTGGTCGGGTCCTGGATGCGCAACAATTAAGTCTCTTCTTCCTCCGGCTAGCGTTGAGCAGTGTTGACTCTGTAAAGTCTACAGGGGGTGGTATAGTAAAAACATCGACTCTGGTAAATATTGGCTTTATTATACTGTTCTGTTACACATTCAGGAACGTGAGCCACCATTCAGATGTTTCGAGATACCATTAAAACAGTAGGGAATTTTAAGGTCAGCGTCCAGCTCTTAAACATTTGACTATCGTTGTTCCCTTTGTATATATAACGAAATCTATAATGTAGCTATTTATGCAAAAGTTTATTTAGATTAAAACGAAGTAGATATAAAAATAAGTAAATTAGTAAGACTAGTTTGTATACCCACTAATAAACGATAGAGGGTAGAGAACGTCATGTGAATGTATCCCATCAGAACTTGTTTTTACTAAAGTTTACAACACGAATCCGGTTTCTTTATTGCCACACCTCGTAGATTACGTACGCCTATTTGCTTCTGTTTCACTTATTGTATTTAAAAGCGTTCTGGTATTGCTAACACTGTCACCTCGTATGAAACATGTGTATTTGGTGTACTAATATTTAGCTTCGATTGTTATATCGATCCATCGATAATACCGTTTGTGTATTATTAATTGAGGCCGTAAAGTGCAAAACTCGGTTTATCCAGGTGAAACGAATTTTCAGAAAAGGCAAAAAACTAAAATTAGGCAAACAGCAGAATATTTGAAAATTCCCTTAATATAATAATGTCCGGACTAGACCCTTAAAGATGCATGTATTCTCTTGAAAATCAGTCTCCAATAATATGGCGGTAAATCAAAATTTAATTTTGGATAAGGCGAGTTTTGCACACAACGGTAGTGGATTTGGCGAGTTTTGTTGGAAATACAATACTAAATTAGAATTAAACAATAATATACAATAATATAAACATATATAATAACTGTTACATACATTTTTATATATTTTTACGTACACATATTGCTTTAAGGCGGGCTGTTATTGAATTATATATATTAAACAATTAGATTGAAATTATTTAAGTGTTAAAAGTACTGCCTCAATTTACTGATTATTAAGAGTATGTAAATTAAGGCTTCAAGCGTATTCTATTTCCCGCCGTACTGTATACAGCATATTATTACAGCCACCAAATTTATGTTAGTAAATATGGAAACGAATTCATATGTGTAAATGCCATCGCAAAGACGTGGTAAGTGCGGGACCGTGTAAAAATAATATTAAAACGTTACATATAGTTCAGAAATAAATAAACAGGGAGCGAGTTAAATCATTTGATTGAATATAATTAGAGTAAATTAAAACGCCATAGCTACTTAAAATTGTATTTTTATTATTTGTTCAGGATTTTTAAAATAAAAAGCCCTAAAAATGTTAATTAGATATATAATAAAAGTCTAAAGCTTCACCCGTTTTAAGTAGAAAACACCCAACTATAATATAACCATTTAGTAAAATTCCTTGGTCTACAGACTGCGCGAGTATTCGAGAGGGATAAATCGCCCAAACTCTACTTTTCCTTTGCCTTTAGCTATTCAGTTATCCAATGAGGTATCTTAAAGATACTGGCTGGTACCCAGGAAACAAGTGTCACATCACTATTGTGAACACGGCGATTTTATAGCGTCGGCAAATTTAATAGGGTATTGTTTATATTGTGATAATTCAAAATCTAAAATCTTTATTTCAGTTCTGTAAGTGTTATGTTAAAGAGCACAGTTTCGAGATGACGATGTATGATTGTCTCCCTGTAAAAGGATTAAGGCCGCTAGTTTTCTTTATAAAACTTCAATTTAAATAATTTGTATTATGAAAATCAAAGCGAGGAACTTCTTTCCTTGAAGAGATAGGGGTGTGAAGGTTATAGAATACCCTAAAACGTGTGAATTAACTCTTGGAAGATATCCCGTGATAATACCGTATGTATGTGAAATGCTATTGCTAGTTATATGCAAACATTTGTTTTCATGCCCGCAGCACCTTGCTGTTTGCATGGCTTCTCACAGCAATCTATAAATACAGAATTTTTGTTGCAATGTGCTTGTATCTTTAGTCCTGCCTCACGGTTGGATAGTTACAACAGTGGTATGATTAAGTAATAAACGATTTTTGGAGAATAAAATAGAACACGGGTTTTGCAAAATTATGCGCTGCTTAAGCAGCGACTCAGAGGCATGCCCGTCGAAGGCAATTAGAGAGGGGGAACACATGGCCAGGTGAGTTACCCCTCCCAGGGTTTTTTTTCTAATTTACTGAACTATAGCAATACAATGAAGTTAAAATACCGCCAGTTAGCTCTAAAACGGTGAACTATTAAGTTCCACATAATTTTCTACATCATCCTTTTACTTTTATTTTCTCCTTGTTATTTTACTTCCCTTTTAAACATAATTCAGTGGACAGAACTCGAGGCCCTTCAATGCGTCCAGTATAGCGGACATCCCCATACCGCCTCTGGTATAAGTGGATGCTCTAATTTTAATGTTCACGTCAATTTCCGGGCTACAAAGGAAATTAAATTACTCATAATCATATTGTAAGGATTGGTGAATGGCAGAGTACGAAGGGAAAAAAATGTCATTCGGGAATAGAGTAGCATATAGCATCGAGGAGATCTGGACATATGCAGGGCACTGAAGTTTAGGGATAGAAAAATACTGAAACATTGAACCAAATCCAAACGAATTCTAAATTGGGAGGGGTGATGGGTGGTTAAATTTTTGGAGTTCTTTAGGAATTTGCTTCATATAATGAAAACATACACTTAAAACTAAGGGCAGTTAAATACTGGTTATGCACTATACGGAGAGATCAGGCACTTCTATGTGCGGTGTGTTTCAGGGAGTAAGTACGGGGAGGGTCAGATAAGTGTTGGGCTTAAAAGAAATCAGAATGGAGTACGTTTGGTTACAAACGAGGGTCGTAGGGTTTTCGGGTGGAAGATAATTCAAACACGACTGCATGATACTGACAGATAAAACTTGAAATCAAAATTTATCACTTAACTTACAGTGTCAAATAGCGCGAGGCTGGGGGAGGGAGTCCGTTTAGATTACTGTACACGAGAACTAAGAAGAGGTTTAGCATGGCTAAGATTGGGGTTGTGGAAAGGCAACAAATTAATTGATGACACCGGGGTAAAAATATCCATTCAGTGGTGAAGAGGAAACGTGGAGTTGTGTTCTGGCAGAGTGCTGAGAAACAGGATTATTAAGCAAGCAATATTTAATAGCACAGTTTCTGAATGCAGTAGGGAATGACGGCTTTCTTGGATATAATGTGAGGCAGTATTTTTAACACTTAAATAATTTCAGTATAATTATATAATATGTAAATTCCATAACATCCCACCTTAAAGCAATATGTGTATGTATCAATATGTAAAAATGTATGTAACAGTCATTGTATATGTTTGTATTATTGTATCCATGTGTATTAAAGTTATGCAAATATATTACGTAATTTAATAATGTAGAAGCTGTGAGAATAATAGGTTAAAGGCTGCTAACAATGAGGTAACCTTGAGGCAATAATGAATTTGAAAGTTTAAATGCTACTAGTTATTATTGGAGCAACAATAATGTAAATTTTAGTGACAGTTTATAAAAATAGCCAATCAACCACCAGAAAAAGCTTTGGTTAAATGAAGGTATTCCATTGGATTAGGATTAGCCAATCAGAGACTTGAAATACAGAAATTTACAAGTTTAGGAGGTTGAAATCAGTTCAGTTGCCTGCAGACAGTGATTGTAACTGGATGCGAGATGCGTCCTCGAGAGATTTAATACGTATTCTTGGGAGACGAAAAATAGTTTACGTGTTAAAAAGTGCAATTAATTAATAAAAAGAATCTCACAGCTCTCTATATCAGTGAAGTGTTATTTAAATCGTGTCAAGCATTAATAAAAGAAGTGAAGTAAAATTAAAATCTGTGTAAGCCTACATTCTCAGTCACACCACAACCCTGCTAAGAGAAACGTGTCTCTAACAATAATACTGACGCAGCCGAGGCAAACATAAATATATAATATTTAAACAAACAGTAAAAGTAGATTTGGGGCGAAGGCTACCGGAAACTGTTTACTATACGTGCGGTTGCAACTACTACAAGTTCGGTTCCCCAACAGCTGAAATATAATACAACTCATTTTAAAATACATTTTCTAAAATGTCGTATGCCTCGTATCTGTTTATTAAGTTTATAATTTTATGTTATTGTAATTTCTTCTTATTCCTTTATGTTTGTATGTGGGGTATTCAGTAATTCTCAGTTAGTACGCTATTTCTTTTTTCCATTATATTAGTACGATATGACCAAATGTATATATTTAGTGATGTAATCTTATTGTAAAATTATAAGTATAGGAAACGCATGTAAGAAGCCAATGCGGTTGATGTATTTGCAAGTTATGAAACTGTTTGGCGAAAATGTCGTAAATTGCCATCTGGATAGTGTGTGTCCTTAAAGTATTTGGATACTTACTGCTCCTATATAGGTGGGAAGTGACACATATGTTTGCCTTTAAACTATGAACAGGACTCGTCTAAAGGGAAAATAATAAACTCTTCATTAACCTGTGTCACTCTCCTACTTCGTCAAAAATAAATAATTTGCAATGTAATGCATAGCAGCATGGCATCTCCGAAGCGCCTATTACACCGCCGGATGTGACACACCAGGTACTTGCGACAAACCTCTTGGCTGCTCGTCGCCTTCCTTCCAGGTTAGGGTGTTGATGTGCAGAAATAGATGGTCCCTACAACACTTCTGTGTAGGCCTATACGCTTAACTTTTCTCCAGGGCGTGGTAACAGGAGACGAAATAAAATTCAGGCTACCTTAACTGTAATTTATTAACACTTGTTCACAACTAGTTGTGAAACAGGTTTATGGGGCCTATCCGTTAGGCTGTACCTTCTACTCTAACTCTATATCTTTCCTAAACTGCTAGCAACAGCTTCACACGCTCCGCCATCAAAGTGGCGTGAAATTCACTCCGACGATATTGTAACAAGAGTTAAGAGAATCTCGGAACTATTTCAAAGCGGTAGGATGATTGGCTGCTCATCTTAGCGTCGTATGAGAACATTCGCTCTCATATATCTGCTTATGACGTCTGGACTTTCCACTGCTGAACAAGCCTCTCGCTATCTCTTTCTAAGCTATAGCTATCTCTCTCCTTCTCGCATCTCTATAAGTCATGTTTAGCTTACGTCCTGTGCTTTATGCTACACCGGAGAAGTCTCCGACTGGTACCACTTGGCGTCTTTGTACCTGACTTTCCCCGCACGGCTAAATAGCCTCCATTGCCATTGTTCCAGTAACACACTGAGAAGGTCAACTATGAAGTAAATTCATTCTCGGAGAAAGGCGCAAATGGATTCTAAACATCCCGCTTGCTTTTGAGAGAAGGGAAAATGCAACTTAAGCATAATTATCAACATGCCCTTTCTGGCAAACTACTTTATTTACAAACATTCAATTGGATGATATTTAGCTAATCACGGTAAGTTTTTGTTATTACTCTGCCACCAGAGTCCTTTTCTTGAATTTATCAAACACTCGGCGTTTTTTATGCCTTTTCTCATCTTGTGAACACTCATAATCAAAATATTTATTTTGTCTTTTTTCACCATATTTCTAACGTATCTTCATGAAATATGCCCTTAAGAGTACTAACTTTATGCAATTATTGCTCCTCCAGCACCCAAAAGATAAATAAGAAGTTTTACTAGTAAACCGACGAAAGTTTTGTGTATAAACTGCAGTAAAGTTAAAAGAACAACATGTCTGGCTATTGCAGGAGTTATGAATACAACTCCTACTGCAGCAGTAGACACTCTTGAGCCTGACTCCATTGCATTTAGTTGTAATGAATGAGGCAGCATTTTAACACTTAAATAATTTCAGTCAAATTATATAACATATAATATAATAACAGCCCGCCTTAAAGCAATATGTGTATAATATAACATATAAAATGTATATAACAGTCATTGCATTAATGTTGATATTATTATGTAGATGTTCAATAATGTTATGTGAATGTATTACGTAATGTAATAATGTAGTAGCTGCGAGAATAATGGGTAAAAAGTTGCTCACAATGAGGTAACCTTGAGACAATCATGAATTAGAAAATTTAATAATGCTACTATTCATTCTTGGAAACAATAATGTGATATTTTTAAAACAGTTTATAAATAGCCAATCAACAACCAGAAGAAAGCTTAAGTTAAATAAAAGTATTCTGTTGGAGTAGGATTAGCCTAAAAGAAACTGAAATGGAGAAAAATTTATAAATTCATAGTTAGTTGCAAGCAGACAGCGTTCCTAACCGGACGCGAGACGCGTCCTCGAGTAGTTTAATACGTATTCAGTGTGAGACAAAAATAGTTTACGTGTTAAAAAGTGCAAGTAATTAATAAATAATCTCACAGCTCTTTATATCAGTGAAGTATTATTTAAATCGTGTCAAGGATTAATAATTTAGTGAAGTACAAATTATAATCTGAGTAAGCCTACATTCTCCATCGCACCACGCCTTGTTAAGATATTCATGTCTCTACAAATTAATACTGACGCAGCCGAGGAAAACATAAATATATAATATTTAAAGAAACAGTAAAAAAATACAAAGTTAATATTTTTAAACTTGGGACGAAGGCTACCGGAAACCTTTTACCATACGTGCGGTTGCAACTACTTCAAGTTCGGCTCCCCAACAGTCGAAATACAATACAACTCCACCTTCAATACAACTTACTTAAAATTGGCTTCCCATAAGTGAAGCAACAACCTTCCTCATGAAGGAGGCAAATATGGCACTATATAGTCTTCAACATGCTAAACTGAGAATTCCTGAAATAGACTCAAGTTTTCTAAGAATTAGGAAACATAGGAGATGCATCTTTAGAAATGCCGTCAGACTATATAATTCTAATTAAACATTTTATAAAGAACTCCAGGTTCATTATTAATCCTGAATGCTGGATGAACAAAACTCCTGAGAAAACTTTGATGTGACTTACAGGCGGCTCAAAGAATGGCTCAGGAACAGCATCCGGAGTATATGGCATAAAACCAAGGTGCAAAATGTTTTCCCCTGGGTGCATATGCTACTGTTTTTTGGAACAGAAATTTGTGCCATTATTCAATGCATACGTGAAAACATAAGGAGAGCTTACACTGGTAAACAGAGATAGCTAGGCTGGCCTATGGCTCTAAGTAGTCATAAGGTAAGATCAGGACTGATTTTAAACTGCCTAAACATGCTCACAAACTTGGCAGAACATAATGAAGTTCAACTCATCTGGTTGCCGGGTCATTGTGGCATCGAGAGGAATGAAGAAGCTAATGAGCTTGCAAAACAAGGAGCAACTTCACAATTTATTGGATCAGAGCCGGTTCTAGGAACAGCTCAATGTTTAGTAAAAAGGATATTAAGAACTGGTCCAAAACATCAGAACATCATAAAACCTTGCTTAAAACTCCAACAAACAAACATGGTAAACTATTTATTAGAAAATCACATAAGAAAAGAGCTGAAACTTACTTAAACGTAACATACCAGCTAAGAATAGTTATTGCATTTCTCACAGGACATACTCTTGTGAAGTACAACTTAACACGATTGCAGTGTTTCAGGGTAACTTAGATTGCAAATTGTGCTAGAAAGAAACTCAGCACAGTATAAACTTCTGTGAGACCTTGGCTTACAGGAGATATGTTCTAGTTCTAGTTCTAGTTCTAGTTTGAAAAGGGGGGTTTATGCCCAAGTACTGCGACCTTAAAGATCTATTGCGCATCCCCCCTTCCATCAGTTAAGTAGTCTGTTACTCGTTATGAACTTAATCAGACTGCTAACTGAGGCTTTCGATAGTTCATCTATCTTTGGAAAGTGATTGCCAAAAATACTTGCTCTTTGATTTGCAAGAGCAGGGCAATCACATAGCAGATGAGTAACAGTCTCATCTCCTTCTAGGCATCTGCTACAGATAGGGTTGTTAAACAATCCCATTATGTATAGATTAAGCTTTAGGGCACAGTGTCCTGTAATGAATCCTGTTGCCCATGCAAGTCTTCTTCTACTAAGACCGCGCAAGTACTTTGTCCGGCTGTTATCCAGGTCTGTAATAAACAACTTGGAATGTCTGCAACCCTCAATGGATTTCCAGTAGTTCTTGTGTTCTGCTTGAACCCAGCACTGGACACCCGCAGTACAGCCACCGAACCAAGAAATGGGATTTCGCTGCCAATCTTGGCTGCTTCATCTGCTTTCTCATTGCCTGGTATACCTGTGTGTCCTGGCACCCACTTAAGTTGAACTTTATTGTGTTCAGCTAGTGTCATTAAGAATTCCCGGCATTCTGAGACGAACTTTGATTTTATTGATGGTGATTCAAGTGCTTTAACAGCAGCTTGACTGTCTGAGAGGATAAGAGCACTTCTATACTTATATCTCCTTTTAATACTTTCCATGACACTGGCTAGGATTGCATAAATCTCAGCCTGGAAAACTGTAGCTAAGGTACCCAGACTATAAGAAATCATGGTGCCATTACCGTAAAGCTCCAGGAGATATGTTGCTTTAGTGAAATGTTTTTGGAACCAGAAGTATTTGAAACCATAACTGTTGTAAGACTCTTCCTCAGTAGAGGGTGCAGGCATAATGAATTTACTTTAAAATGATTCAGGTAGCACAATAAGCCCAAGGCTGAAGTGCATGCGGAGTAATGGTGGAACTCTGTATCAAAACAAGAGAAGCATCCTAGGAAGTGGTCACTTCATATTTCAGGTGTGAGTTTGCGCGTAGCGGTGTAATGAATCACGCGCGAAACAGACTCTTCCTTCTTTTGCTCCAGTTGCTGGAGGGAACACAGGACTTTTATTTCCTCTTCCGGACGCTTGTAGTAGTCGCACTCACTGCACATCACAACTGACGTCATCAACTCACTCGTAGAGTATACGAGTAACCAGCGCTTTATGTCATATCAGCTATAAAAGCTCACTCACTGACTCTCAAGCACGCTCGCTGATATATTATAGTCGCGTGAGTTTCAAGAGTTCAAGAGAGGCGGGAGAGAAACTTCCAGAATCATCTCGTTCCGTCTCGACATTACTAGTATTTACGTCTAAGAGAGCATCATCGTGATTTACTTTTTAACCAACTAGTTGGCCGGCCCTGACACTGAAACCCAAACTATAAGCTAGGCCCACAGCAGTTGCGTCACAAAATATATTCATAAATTCAGCTTCCCGCAATTCTAGGCTGATATAAGCATAGTATACCAAATAACAACCAGATTTAAGGCAATGCATCGGTAAAGATTGAAAGTTTTCGATTTTTTGTTTTTTTGTGTTTTTGTAGTTATAACCTGTACCTGCATGGCTGTTTAATGCTACTTTACCATTTGGTAAGACTTTTTTTTTCAGAATTTTTCACTATTTAAAATCCTTCTTAGACCGCAGTTTATAACTTACTAGTTTTCAATTTTCGCGATAGTTTCAGAGTTAAAGATTTAAACATGTTGTGCACTAGTTAAAAAAATCAAATAATTCAGTTGAAATTGTTTTCCATAACTCACAATAAAAAAATTGAAAATTTCAGTAACCTGTATACGAAAGATCTTTTTCTTAAAGTAACGTGGTATTTATTATTGTGGACTCATATACTTTCATGGTGAATCTATATTTATTATTACAATAATTGAATTATATATATATATATATATATATATATTGATTTAGGTTGAAGAGAATATTTTGGAGCACAAAATTTATATAACTAAAATTAATAAATGCCTGTACAACAATTCCATTAAACTTTTATAAAAATAAACTTCATGGCGCTACGGACTATGCAAGGCCTTGGCCTGCCAACCCGACTGCCGCCTCAAGCCCATATACACGCGGCAGAGGTGGGTCAACATCCAGCTTAAACAGGCAGGAGATGTGGCGAGCATCACGCATCACCCTGCCGGAATGTTGGTTCTCGAGGCCGGGGTCACTGCCTATCCCAGCGCCTCACTTTCCTCACGATGCTGAGTGGGCACCGGTCCTATTACCGAGTCTTAAAATCCGCACCCCCACGGGTGGGCGTATTCCGTGGTCGGGGACCAGAGCACTACTCTCCAGTCCAATGCGCCAAACGCATGACTTGATTTATTATACTAAGCTCAAATTAAAAATGTGGGAATTGTACTATAAACCATTGGACCCAAGGAGCATTTCATGTCAACATATCAAAAAAATTTGTTATTTATGAATGAATTATGAATGAAAACATTTATGCCCCAACAACGGTTTGACATAACTCGTTAAACCTTTATTGCACCATGTTTTCTGTTCTGAGTATGTGGTAGAAAGTTCAAAGCCATCATAAGAAAGCTGTGGAATTTTGTATTTTCACAGATGCATTGTTTTGAACATATAATTCAAATTATAAAGAATACGAATAACTTGCGGGTGTGCGTGCGTGTGTGTGTGTGTAAATGGCCCTTATCTAAAGCAAACAAATTTATATATAAATGAGAAAATCAGTTTACACACCATACAAATGATTCTTCAATATAAGTAGTGACTCTTTAATAACATCGAGGGCCACTGCTTTCATAAATGTATTAATTTATATTTTCTGCAACATATTACACAATAACATACGCATGGAATAATGCCCCTGGCTCCAATTAGTAAGCCTCTTAAGCTAAACTTTCTTGGTTCAGATTTTGTTTTTTATATTTTGTGTAATAGGAGAGCAGCTACAAAGAGCAGAGATTTAACAACGCCAGATTTTACTTCAGAACATTTTACAAACCCTCGAGAAAGGTATTCCATTTGGTTTAACTCATTCGATAGAGGAATATCTGAAAATCATAATTATGGATTATTTTTATCAGCAGTTTTTGATGCTACAATGTAAAATTCAATATTACAATTTCCCGAGATTTTATTCTGTTAATATTCATATAAACACACAAAAAATGGTTATTGCAGTAAAAATTTGCCCTTTAATAAATGATGTGATGCAATCAATGACTCCGTCAAAAATTGTATTTGCGTCTTTTGCCGACGTTTATTCTGTCACAGCAAATTTCAGGTGGGGTATCCATGATGTTTGTTGATAAATGAAAGCTATACTTTATTACTTCGCAAACAAAGTCGTTAGCAGTCATAGTTGCTGTAAAGCAAAGGATGTATAACTGTTCTTTACAATATAACTCAATAGCGCCGTTCACTTCACCCGTAAGGAGCAGTTTTTGTTTCGGCGACTTATATGAAAGGTGAAAAGAATACATTTCAAGCACGTTTCCGAATTCCAGAGGAGCGTGGCGCGCAAGCTAAAGATTCCAGAAGGAGCTCTCTCTGGCGTTGCAAGGAATGAGACAGATCTGTCCAAGAAATGTACTTTGAAGAATAAATTGCAATATTTACGACAAAAAACGATTTCCAGCTTTTATCACCTTTCTCCTTTACTCTTGCCTATATGAAGCTGAAAACAAGTGAAATGCTTAAGCTTATTTTCAAGTTACAAAACTTATCAAGGAAGGAAATCTAAACAAGTCTACTAAATGACACCGCTTCCATGGCATTATTATACGAATCCGTTTGCGCTGCAGCCAGTGCTCCTCTAGATAATGCTGTCAATACCAAATATCAATATGTTAAGCGTCAGCCACAGAGCCTTTTTACTTTCTCTACTACATATAGTAAGTACGGGAAGTATTGTATTCCACCCAAAAATTCGATACCGAAATTTCACCGGAAATACATGTTTTGAGTACACCTGAATACAAAAAAAGCATTTTTGGAAACATGTCCGTGTGTATGTCTGTCTGCGTGTGTCTGTGAACAGCATAACTCAGAAACGAACAGTCGGATAAACACCAAACTTGGTATTTAGGTTCAGTATCTTCCAGAAATGCGACACGAAGGTTTACAAGAAAATCCCCCCACCCCAGATTACCCTTTACATGGAACAGTTTTAGAAACTTTTAATTTTCTCAAAAATGGCTCTAACGATTTTGATTAAAATATCACATTTTTAAGATATTTTCATGACAAATAAAATGTATATCTTGAATTTTCTGGGAATGTTTCCAAAAGTATTCTTCATTGTGAACGACTTTTGGTAAACTGGTAAACCATAAGATAGACAAAATTTTACTATACAAAAGATGTAGATCGCGTTAAAATACACAACTTATGTCATGTACATTTTTGTTGTTGAGTGAGCCATTTTCGAGATATTGCTTATTCCCTGAAATTTTTCAATACTTATTTTCTCAAATGGGAATTCGTTATTCATTTTTTTTTGTCTTGGATATGCAAAGAGTATTAATCTGTGGGAAAGGGAATGGTTCTGCACCTAGCAACCAGCTATTAAGAGATATGTATGTGCTTAAAGGCTACTGTATTTCTATATCCTTGTAAATATATATTCCCCTTACATCTACAAGAAAATTAGCAATAAGATACAGTCTGCAAATGTTTATCTCGATTAACATGTAGTAAATGGAGATTAAGCGTTTGTAAAAATAGTTTGTACAAGAGTAGAGAAAGTCATGTGAGTGTAACACATCAGATTTTTGGAAACTTGTCCGTGTGTATGTATGTCTCTGTGTGTCTGTGAACAGCATAACTCAGAAACGAACAGTCGGATATTTAGGTATTTAGGTTCGGTATCTTTCAGAGATGCGACACGCAGGTTTTCAAGAAAATACCCTCACCTCAGATTACCCTTTACATAAAACATTTTTCGAAAAGTTTAATTTTCTCGAAAATGGCTCTAATGATTTTGATTAAAATATCATATGTTTAAGATATTTTCATGAAAAATAAAATGTATATCTTGAATTTTCTGGAATGTCTGCAAAAGTATTCTTCATTGTGAACGACTTTTGCATAAGTGGTAAACCATAAGAGATAAACAAAATTTTACTTCACAAAAAAATGTAGATCGCGTTAAAATACACAATTTATGTTATGTACATTTTTTGTTTTTTCAGTGAACCATTTTCGAGATATTGCTTGTTATTCCCTTAAATGTTTCAATACTTATTTTCTCAAATGGGAATTTTTTATTCATTTTTTTGTCTTGGATATTCAAAAGTACTAATCTTTGGCAAAGAGAATGGTGCTGCACCTAGCAACCAGCTATTAAGATATATGTCTATTCTTAAAGCCTAATGTATTTCTATATTGCCCTTGCAAATACAAAACAAAGAGAACATAGTACACCTTAAGCGATAGTCAAATATTATTAGAACTGGTCGCTATGTGTAAAATGTAATTCTCTTTGCATGTCAAAAGATCGTTTCTGCAAATGTTTATCTCTATTAATATGAAATAGATGGAGAATAGGAGTTTGTAAAAATGTATACAAGAGTAGAGAAAGTCATGTGAGTGTAGCATATCGCATTTTTTTTAGTTCCATTTATACCCCACCTTTAACTACATTGGACTTATCCGCAGCCTTTCCTTTGGAACTTATTGCTTACGTTAACCCGTATTCTTGTCGCTAGGTTTATTGCACTTTTTGGTTTTTTAATCACGAGATCACACATACATGTACACTCTCAATCATACTTACAGACTCTGGGAAGGATAGGAACCCCCTCGGCTGGGAATCGAACCCGGGACCGCCCGTACAGCAGGCAGGTGTTCTACCGACTGCGCTACGGCAGCGACTGACTTCTATGCTATGGTTTGCACAAACAAGACGGTACAGCGCACTGTGTCCATACGTTGCAAGTAAGTTTATGCAAATCTAAGCATGAACTTAGTCTTCAAAAGAAGGTTGTCCTGATTGAAACAATATAGCCCGAAGATGTATTTTTATTATAAGCCCCTTGGTGAAAAGAAGGGGCACCAAACGCTCCCGATCTAAATGGTGTAAAAAGCGGCTATTGAGAAGAAAGGTACAATCGTGTATAAGTTTAATGACATGCTTAAAAGTAGAGCCAGATGAGTGGCGTAATTATTTGAGAATGAACAAAAGTAGGATGTAAGATATGTTAATTGGGGTTGGACACCTCGATCAGCTTATTCTACTGTGGCTACATACCCTGAGAGGCAGGGATGAGGTTAAGGAGCCCTAGGAGGACGCAGACCCACAGACACGAGAAGTTCCTAATATTTCCAGTGTGAACACCCGGTTATACGGTAAATAAATAAACAAATAAACACAAATGCATAAATAGAGATATAAATGAATTGAACAAAATATTGAACTACTATAAATTAAACAATTACTATGAAAACAATGCAATGTTATAAATATTTTTATTCTATTTTATTTTACGTTGCTTTAACTCCTTGGTCACATCGCGACGGATCTGTTGGTGCATATCTCTTAGAACGATATGTGATGGACAGTTAGCCTTCTGGGTCTCATTCCTGTAACCCCTGCTCCATGCCGTGCAGATGGCATTAGAGTGCCGTCCAGTCTAACTGCTTACATTGTCTGTAGATAGATGGCATATCATTCGCTATTACCATTTATTTTTCATTATACTATTGTTTTTTAGACTTACTTTGGGTCGTGGTATTAAATATCTAATCCGGTATTTAGCTTGGGGACTGAGATAAACCACGAAAAAACTTGGTCGGCCCACGGGATTTGAACCTGGCACCTCCCGAATGCGGGCCACAGACTTTACCGCTCGGTTTGTTATAAATAGTTAACTTTAACTTTTTAAAAAAATTTAATTAAGGGAAATTTTAAATAAAATATAAATAAACTTATTAAAATTATTAGTAGTTTAGCAAAAGGTTTTATGCTGGCTACCAGCACATTTTCGCTGGTTTCCAGTGAATATAGCTAAATAGGAGTAGATAGTAGCTGGTTACCAGTTGCTAAATTTGCTGGATTCCAGCAAGTGCAGATAAATATAGAATTTAGAATTGTAATTAAGATTTTTTACGCCTTTACTCTATTAATTTATTCTCTTTATTTCTTTTAGTTTCACTTATTATAATATCATTATTTTGTAGACTTTATGTGGCTTGTAGTTATTTTATCTCACAAAATTTGAAGTAATATAAAATGTAAATATGTTTTGAGAATAAATTAAGGTTTAAATTCATGTCCAGGTGTTGCGGCGATCACCTCCTCATCCGTTGCTGTAGGCTTACCTTGATGCTTCTCCCGTTGGTTCCAGAAGTTCTCAGTGGGTTGGTTCTCTTCAATTTATCCTCGGCTAGCTGCAGTAATTTTCCTTAAACTATATGGGAGCATGGACTTATCCTCGGTAAAGGAAAACGTAGATCTCGGGTGGTGATATAGGAAGACATAGAGTTGCTTTGTTTAAGAAAAGATGACACTGCCGTTTCTTTTTATTTAATTAACACTCGTAGTATACAAAACTGGTATTGCCGCTGTAAAATACTGTCCACCGCTGTTAAACTATGTCGCGGATATGACACGAAGTTTAAATATTCTTATTGTCGCTTTAAGAGTAGCAGATCTTAGGTGTGTTGCTAGAACTATCTTGATTCCCTGTTTTGGCGCGATATCTCACACATCCTGCAGCATCTCTCCCTGACCACACATGACATAAACTGTCTTGCTACAAATCCATGATAAAACTGTCTTTATTCCCTTTTTGGCGCGATGTCTCACACATCCTGCAGCATCTCTCCCTGACTACACATTACCAAAACTGCCCCGAATTTTCCCCAAACAGATCCATTTATAGTCGCAGGCTTCTGAGGCTGCTTCCTTTCCTATTGGTCCATTTTTAGCGCGACTCGACGCGTCTAACTATTTCGAATAAACTTTCAGGGATCTCATTGGTCCAAGTTTAATATAAATCGCGGCTTTTCCTACATTTACCGTTAGGTTGTCTGTCTCACTCACTTGGTCACGGCGAATTATCAAATAATGGGACAAAGGCTCTACACCCTCGCTGTAGGAATAATAGCACTGCGACTGAAGAGAGGTAATAAAACTAGGTTTTCTGCCTTCGAAAGCACTATTCCTGTAGCTAAAACATTCCATCGTGGACAGTATTTTAACATAGCGCTTAAATTATTTACATTAAACCATTTATAACTCTACTAATATTAGTAACCTAGATAGATACATAACGTTAAATCACCCTTCTTAAAATATACAAGCAGTATGAGAAAAAGATATTTACATAGTACGATTTAACATCAATAAAAGTTAATTAATAAATTGTCTATAATTACTGTTCTCGGGCCCGGCCTAGAGTTGCCGTTTCAGTGTAGTAACCAAGGTGCCAGGATAGTATATTAAGATTTTATTTATTTATTTAATTTGGACACCGGCGCACCAATACAGGCTAAGAATCACGAGAGAGGGCGACAAAGCCACTCAAACGCACCCTGGCGTTCATGGTGATAAATTGTTCCAATGCGCAAGTAACTACGCCATTTACCCGACACCGCCAGCACCGCAGTAACAAAATACACACCTGAAACGCGAGAGGGAGAGATGAAATGGGATGAAATGGGGTAAAGTAGGAATCGTGGTAGAATATAACACCCCGGCATTCGCATAGGCGACCTACGGTCAGAGTGGGCAGTCACCGGAATCGAACCCGGAACCTCCCGAATGCGGCCCACAGACTTTGCCGCCTGAGCTATCCCGCTTGGTGGACGAAAGTGCCTATAACAAATTACTACGTTTGGTAACTCCTATAAATGAACGAAGAACATTGCGATGCGGGAATCTCTCTGTCTTTATGAAAGATTGAGTTTAAGGGTTTTAGCTACTGGAAGATCATACAGAGATTTAAGATTTAATTTCTTTATAATTTTTTCATAAGAAACATCCTTCTTACTCCTATCGCAATATCCCTTATACTTTATCTCACAAAAGCATGGCATTGGTTTATATAATTCGATAAACTTGGTAATAAATTACTCGGAATGTGTACGCACATAATATATCTTGCATTAAACTTCCTTTCCGGTTGAAATCACGGCTTGAACACTGTCCATGCGCACACGCTTAAGGGTTTGCACAAACCAAGGCTTCAGCACTGTAACATTTATGCAGGCCAGCTAATTGGTTTGTGCGAGCTACTGTCTTGCCGTCCAAATGCATATTACTTTCTCTACTACGTATAGTAAGTAGGGGAAGTATTGTATTCCACCAAAAATTCGATACCCAGATTTCACCGGAAATACATGTTTTGAGACCTCCTGAACCCAAAAAAAAGCATTTTTGGAAACATGTCCGTGTGTGTGTCTGTGTCTGTTTGTGAACAGCATAACTCAGAAACGAACAGTCAGATAAACACCAAACTTGGTATTTAGGTTCAGTATCTTACAGGGATGCGACACAAAGGTTTTCAAGAAAATCCCCCCACCCCAGATTACGCTTTACATGGAATATTTTTCGAAAATTTTTATATTCTCAAAAATGGCTCTAACGATTTTGATTGAAATATTATATGTTTAAGATATTTTCATGACAAATGAAATGTATATCTCGATTTTTCTGGGAATGTCTCCAAAGGTGTTCTTCATTGTGAACGACTTTTGCATAACTGGTAAACCATAAGAAATAGACAAAAGTTTATTACACAAAAAATGTAGATTGCGTTAAAATACCCAAATTATGTCATATACATTGTTTTTGTTGGGTGAACCATTTTCGAGATATTGCTTGTTATTCCCTTAAATTTTCAAATACTTATACTTTTTCTCAAATTCGTTATTCATATCCTGGACATGCAAAGAGAATGGAATGCGCCACATAGCAACCAGCGCTTAAAATATTTTACTATCGCTTAAAGCCTACCAATTCCCCTTGCATCTACAAGAAAACTAACAATAAGACTAACATCTCGATATCTCGATTAACATGAAGCATATGGAGAATAAGCGTTTGTAAAAACAGTTTGTACAAGAGTAGAGAAAGTCATGTGAGTGTAACACATCAGATTTTTTTATTTATTGTCACAATGCTAAGAAATTTACAATTAGATTCTCTACTGAAATTTCGCCCTGGCCACTCACTCATTCAGTAGACATCGCACTACAGTTTATCTACAATTTACAATTACCCATCAATAAATTATCTTTCTCCTGTTTTTCATGTCCCATTTCCACTTGCTTTTCACTTGTCACTTTTTAATTACTTTACCATCAGACATTTACCACAATTTTTCAATAAAAATTTTCAACACTTTATTTCATTGAATTTATGATTTCTCACTACACTATCCCTTACTACCTCTATCCACTGTTTAAAGCCATTCATTTTTGACTTTGCATAAAAACTGTCCAATGCTCCTATCGTCTTTATACACCATTTCAATTATAGCTAAATTTCTATCCTCCTTCAACCACTTCTTTTTAATTAATTCTCTTCTCCAAAGTTCTGTTCCTTGGCTCATAAATATTGTGTGTTCGATGTCTTCGTTTCCACCACATGTTTTAACCCTCTTAGCCTCCATGCACCTGTACTTAACCATGCAATAGATTCTCTCTCTTCTTTATTTATTATATCTATATATTTTTCCCTATCCTGTGTATTTTTAATTGGCATATAACAAACCAGTGAACTCCTTTCTGCTATCTCACTGAACATGTTTTTATTTCTATATCCTCCTGTCTTTTCCTTGCCTTTTTCCAAAAGTTATACACATTATTCTCTGTCTTTCTCCACATGTCTCCCAAGCCATTTTTCTCCAAAATGGTCCGTAAACTACTTACCCATCCACCATTCTTTAAACTATTCTCTTAGTATTCTATACATTGTAGTAACATGTTACTTTTTCCTAAGTTTAAAATTCTAAACCAAAATTTCAAAGCTCTTTCCATTATCTTCCCCTTAGTTGCCACCCTGCCCATCTCTAATTGCGCTACCTGTCTTACAATTGCCTTCAGTAACCCTAGTATTTCTCTACAAAACATCCTGTGCACCTCATCTATACTTTCCCATCCTCGATCTAATCCCCATATTTCTATACCATACATCATTTTAGCCTCCACAAACATCTCATAAACTTTCTCCAGCCATTTAACATTTATATTGAGTACTCTACATTTGTAGCTTTTAATTGCTGCCATAGCCCCTTTACCCTTTGCCAGTGGAAACTTCTTCTGTTTCTCCCATTTGTTACCTCCGTCTATACAAACTAGTTTGCGCAAGTAAACCCGCGGTAAAGCCTGCACGTGTGGTCGGCCCATAATGCTTACTTTTAGTTAAACAAAGTATTTAAAATTGTGGCCTTTTACACATTATTGGAGCTGGAAAACTGAAGAATATACACCGAATACTCACTTCTAATTCGTCCAATCTACGAGGGCTGATCAATAGAGACTGAGACTGATTTTTTTTCACAGTATTTATTACTCCATTTCAATGTTGACATGATATTTTTCAAAGTAGTCCCCTCCTACTTGAATGCACTTTTTATAGCGTCTATGCCAGTTCTCGAACACATGGAGCAGGTCATTCTTTGTCAGGTCTTTGAGAATCGCCTCACTTTTCCTCAGCACGCTTCAGTGCTCTCAAATCGAATGCCCCGGAGCTTTGCCTTTAGTGATGGGAATAAAAAAGAAATCACAGGGGGCAATATTGGGGTTATAAGGCGGATGCAGTACGCAGGTGATGTTGAATTCCTGGACTTGATTTGCGACGTGAGGCCATGCGTTGTTGTGATGAAGTCGCCACCCATTCTGATGAAGTTCTGGATGTTTCCTTGCAATGTGCTCCCTCATTGTAGCCAATACTGGCGTGTAGTACGCTGCTGTAGCAGTAGTGTGAGGAAGAAAAACAATCACAGCAGCTGTGTTGATGTTGACTTCAGTCATAGCAGAAGCCGAAGCACCAGGCCCAGTTTGCTTAGCATAGAGGAATCGCCCTTCTTTGAAGTCTTTGAACCACCTAAACACTGTAGTGCATCTTCACCATATGCTTGCTTCAGCTTTTCCAAAGTTTCAGAGGCTGTATGGTTTAAACGAAAGGAAAATTTTATTGCTCCTCTCGTGTCGAGGATATGCGAAATTCAAGTAGGCTCAACAATATACAGCATTACTACCAACGTACCGATACAAGAGTGCTGCCGTCTATGGACATTATACATGAAAACCCGCTCTTTTCAAATATTCATGGTAGAGACAGGAAACTCTCAAGAAAGCTACAGGAAAAAATCAGTCACAGTCTTTATTGATCAGCCCTCGTATGGTAATTCGTTGCATAAACTTCTCCTTTAGGGTATTCCCCACAAATAATCACTAGGATTTATACGCAAAATGCATACTGTATTTCAAAATTATACATTTTGTAGCTCACTTTTCCACAGACAAATTTAGCAGTGTTTGATAATGCATAAAAATGCATAAATCAGAGGACATATTTTAGATTTTTAATACAAAAATGCATTTTTCACTCTTAAATTTGATATTTAACCATAACCTTCCGCTTTAGCTTATCAGTAATTACCTACTATATCGCGCTTCACGCTTAAAAGACAGTACAGGTTAAATAGGGCGCACTGTTGCCAAATTACCTATACGTACGCTCGCAGCTTTGCATCCCGCTGCGATCGGTCTATCAATTTAATGTCATCTTGTCAATGATTCATCATCAAATAGTGAAAAATTTGCACGCTATTTAAGGCCATTGTAAGACATTTGATTGTTACCTGCACCTTATCTTTCTTGTTTGAACTTTTAGTACTTCGAAATGTACATACAAATATGTATTATCAAAGAAATATAGAGATATAAAGTGATAAAAGATTTAAGTTAGTAGAGTTACCAACTTACAGCTGTTTACCCTGCTCTTACTCTTAACAAAATTACATTCAGCATGGTGGAATGTTTTCAAACAACAAAGAATGAACAATGCGCCGCACTCTGCTTTTCACTTATCCATTATACTGTGTTAACTTGGCGTGTTTTATTTTACCCCATAATTTTTGCTTTTATATTTGATGGCGTCCTTAGAGGTCCTTTCATTCGTTCCGTTTCATCTTATACACTACTGTTTCTGATTACTGGTAGCTTTAGCTGCTTCTTTTACTGCCTTGCAAACACTCACTTTACTTGAATAATTAATCAAAACCATTCATTATTATTTTCCGTTTCTTCTTAGTTTACTAACATTGTGTCTCCTGCTAGCTTCTCCCTCCATAATCATAAAATATTCATGTAAAATTTTAAATAAATAACCTACATTACACTTCGTGTATAAACCTACCCACTTCCTTACAACTCACGTTAACCTTACTGCTTTCTGTCTCGCGCCTGGTGCCTGTTAACTGAGTAAATTGATTACTTTTGTTTATCATAGATAATGAATGCAAGAACTTAGAATTCCGACTTTTTTTGAAAGCTCTCTCCAACGTCTCTAATATATCTGACTTTTACTGAAAAACTCGTTTTCTTTAGAAATTTGTACACTCAGAAAACTACAAATGCTACAATATGATAGAGAAAAATATTTTGTATAAGATAATGTGCTCAAATCTGAAATATTTAACAACTGAATATTTACAGCATGCTATTAGCAACTTGGCGACGGCGCTAGAGCAGAAAAGGGCGAAGCTTAATGATAACATGCATGCGTTAGATAGAGACAAAGATAAAACATTTACTTCTCACTGTCTTATAAGTTTGAGACAAGCCATAGTATTTAAGGCACTCTTTGCGATCAATATGTAATCTAAAATGGCATTATGTGCGTATATGCAGTGTATCTTCCAGCATAACTCTGGAACGCCTAGAGTAATTTCAACCAAACTCGGTACATATATTACTTACAATCTGGAAAACAATTCTATGGAGGTTAGAAGGGGTCACATTTATAAATTGATGAAGATTATTTTGTTGTATTTTTATTTGCCCCACGCTTTGGGCGTCAATTTGAAGTAGTTTGTTGCTTCACGTATGGAAAGCCAATTTCAAGTAGGAACTGTATTGTAGTTCAGCTGTTGGAGAGCCGAACTTGAAGTAGTTGCAACCGCACGTATGGTAAAAAGTTTCCGGTAGCCTTCGCCCCAAATGTACTGTCCGGTAGCCTTTGCCCCCCAAAAATGTTTAACAAAAATATTAACTCTGTAATTTTTGACTGTTTCTTTAAATATTATATATTTATGTTTGCCTCGGCTGCGTCAGTATTTATTTTTAGAGACATGAATATCTTAGCAGGGCGTAATGCGGCTAAAAATGTAGGCTTACACAGATTATAATTTTTAATTCACTCCTTTCTATTAATGCTTGACACGATTTAAATAACACTTCACTGATATAGAGAACTGTGAGATTCTTTTATGAATTACTTGCACTTTTTTAACACGTAAAATATCCTCGCCTCACACGAATACGTATAACATTTCTCGAGGACGCATCTCGAGGACAACCAAAGCGTCCAGTTGTGAGCACTGTCTACAAGTAACTGACGTCTGAATTTGTAAATGTTTCTCCTTTTTAGTTTCTGATTGGCTAATCCTAGTCCAATAGCATACCTTCATTTATCTAAAGCTTTTTCTGGTTATTGATTGGCTATTTTATAAACTGTCACTAAAATTACATTATTGCTTCCAAGAATCACTAGTAGCATTATTACACTTTCTTACTCATTATTGCCTCAAAGTTACCTCATTGTTATCTCATTGTTAGCAACTTTTAACCTACTATTCTCGCAGCTCCTACGTCATTAAATTACGTAATACATTCATATAACATTATCGAACATGTATACAATAGTATACAATAATGTAACATATATAATGACTGTAATATACAATTTTTATATATTGTTACATACACATATTGCTTTAAGCTGGGCCGTTATTGAATTATATATTATATAATTAGGCTGAAATTATTTAAGTGTTAAAAATACTGGCTCAAATTATTATAGAAATGAGTGATATTAATGAACAATCTAGAGTCTTCAGGGTCGTTAAATGAATATGATACCTCCGACTCCAGTTAATTCCAGGTTCAGAACCTATCAGTGAAAAATGCACAATATGGTCAAGATTAGAGTTCAATCCATATTCTAAGGGTCGCTAAGAACAACAGTTCCTCGTAACCAGTTTGAACGCAATTCACACACTGCCTAGCCGAATCATAGGTTAAATTCCATACAACCAGAGGACCCTGTGGTCTCACTTTGGCTCGCTAAGGCCTGGCGGCTATGTGTTAATTAATGGTGGTATGGTACATGAACCCTTACTCAAATACTCTATTTTATTTTTGTTCATTTGCTTTTGCATATTAAGGTGTATATATTTTACGATGTTTGTGCATATTTGCACACACGTTCTCCTATCTGATTGTGCATACAAATCCAGGCATTAATAATCGCATAGATTTCGTTCCGGAGATTCTCTCAATTATCCTGTCATCAAAAACACATTATAATGCGTTCTTATATTTCTTTCTAGACAGCCTTATCTCTTCTAGCTTTTCTTCGGTTAGAACAAATGTCTCTGTTTTTTTCTAACAGGAACCAGTTTGTTTAATTTCTACAACCCATAGATATATATATTGTGGCTTAGTTTTCAGGAACGCTGACATAAGAAAATGTCTGTATAAATTTAACCTAATAGCCCATAGGTGACTCCATTCGAACAAACTTAAGCTATAAACATAATCAACTGACAGCTTCAACGGACATGACGTTATTCCCAATCTATAATATATCAAAGAACATTACACGTAACTGAAAATGCCACTAGCCTCCGTAGGCGCGTGAGCTAGTCTAGCCATTGCGAGGTCAATTGGTTTGAATGACCAATACCTACCACGAGGCACACCGTCACACCCGGCGGCCGTATTCGCATCATTCAAGATAAACCTCGAAAGTAAATCGTAAAAGAAATGCGCACAGGTAAAACCAAAGCGAGCCATATCAGCAGTCAAGGTTGCAATGGCTATTTGCAATGGGTGGAAGATGTGAAATTATAAATGAAGTGCACAATATATTCTGTAGGAATATTATAGGTTTACCAAGATCAGCTGTAAGAGAGGTAGTGCGATTTTAAATGGATAGAATGGCAAAAATTAGATTATACAAACAGGATTAAAATAATTACTTAAGGTTCAAAATTTATGAGAAATGCGTTTTAAGATAACTTTTGAAATGTCAGGAGAACAGTTCAAGATCACAAATCTATAAACTAGAACTTGGAGAGTAATCAGTTGAGAGAAAATCGGAGAATCAAGGAAAACAGTGTGACTGATTTTAAGTGCCTATAAAGAAGATTTGAAGATACAGAAATAAAAAAACAACTATTGCGATCATTTTTGTTGTGAAAACACAGTTTGAACGCATATTTGAGTATAAGGAAACTACTGAATTCTGGAGAAAACAGTTTATAGATGGATATAACTTACATTAAATATGAAACTAAATCTAATTGAAACATTTGTAAAAATATCAGAAGTATAGGACAGTGTTTAAATAAACTGGAGAATAAGTGAATCTGGACCATGAAAAGAGGACAAAAAGTATGGCATAATAGCTCCCATGACTGGAGAAACAAACGCATCTTATATAAGGAAACGCCTAGAATTAGTTTGAATATCAAATCACCAATAGATAAACAAAAACAAGTATTCATTAATATTTCGACAGACTTGGGTATTCCATTATTCAGTACAGCCCTTGTAACAAATGAAATATTCAGTCTTCATTAAGGGTAGAGAATATTTGATTGTGAAGATATACAGAATATTTTGCTCTAAATGTGTACACATTCTCGAACTGAAATACGTATGCTTTTGGGGACAAAGGAGAGAAGCTACACTATGTGATCAAAAGTATTCGGACACCCTTAACAAACATACGTTTTTGATCTTAGTTGCATTGTGCTGCCACCTACTGCCTGGTACTCATTATCCGCGACCTTGTAGTCATTAGACATCGTGAAACAGCAGAATGGGGCGCTACGTGGAACTCAAGGACTTCGAACGTGGTCAGGTGATTGAGTGTCAGTTGTTTCAGAAGTCTGTATACGAGATTTCCGCACTCCAAAACATCCCTAAGTCCACTGTTTCTGATGTGATAGTGAAGTGGAAGTGTGATGGGACATGTACAGCACAAAAACGTACAGGCCGATCTCGTCTGTTGACTGACAGAGACCGTCGACATTTGAAGAGGGTCGTAAAGAGTAATAGGCAGATATCTATCCAGACCATCACACAGGAATTCCAAACTGCATCAGGATCTACTCCAATACTATGACAGCTAGGCGTGAGGTGAGAAACCTTGCATTCCATGGTCCAGCGGCTGCTCATAAGCCACACATCACGCAGGAAAATGCCAAACAACGCCTCGCTTGGTTTAGGGAGCGTCAACATTACACGATTGAACAGTGGCAAAATGTTGTGTGCAGTGACAATTCACGGTACACAATGTGGCGATCCGATGGCAGGGTGTGGGTATAGCGAATGCCCGGTGAACGTCATCTGCCAGCGTGTGTAGTGCCAACAGTGAAATTCGGAGGTGATGGTATTATGGTGTGGTCGTATTTTTCCTGGAGGGGGGCTTGCAACCCTTGTTGTTTTGCGTGGCACGATCACAGCGCAGATCTACATTGATATTTTAAGCACCTTCTTGCTCCCCACTGTTGAAGAGCAATTCGGGGATGGCGATCGAGCACCTGTTCATACTGCATGGGCTGTGGCGGAATGGTTACACGACAATAACATCCCTGTAATGGACTGGCCTGCACAGACGCCTGACTTGAATCCTATAGAACACCTTTGCAATGTTTTGGAACGCAGACTTCGTGCCAGGCCTCACCGACCTACATCGATACCTCTCCTCAGTTCCGCACTCCGTAAAGAATGGGCTGCCATTCCCCAAGAAACCTTCCAGCACCTAATTGAAAGTATGCCTGCGAGAGTGAACGCTGCCATCAAGGATAAGGGTGGACCAACCCATATTGACTTCCAGCATTACCGATTGAAGGTGCCACGAACTTGTACGTCATTTTGAGCCAGGTGTCCGGATACTTTTAAGCACGCAGTGTACGTATATGTATATCACAACATGTAAGTTGAGTACACCATTTTACCCCGGGAGCGGACATGGAAACGTCTTTACACCTTTTACTTGGCCACCAAATGGACACCAACAACTGTACTTCTACAGCAGGCGGATATATTGTGGTTCACTCCCCACTCTGTCCATTTTCTAAGCAGTCAATTTGCATACAACACGTATGGGAAAACTGCATTCTAGACTTTTTAGACCAGAGGCGGCCAATTCTAGGATTGCGGGCCCATCTTGGTCTTTTGAATGCCGCGCTAATAGCTCAAGATCAGATGTGAACCTTTTATCATTACAACCTCTTCCTCTTTAAAATCTGAAAAGAGTAATATAGGTTTGTTCATAAATCCATTTTGCATTTCAGTGTAGCAGATTCATAAATGCTATTCATCCTTGCAAATGTAAGTAGGTAATAATAAATGCAAATCAGTCAGGTTTTTGGGGTAAATTTAAAGACCATTTTAGGGCACCCACCTCTCCTAATTTTACCAATACTTCGTGATATATCCCTTCAGACCGGTTTCCTGGAATTAATGATCATGCTTTAAGACTCAGTTCAGATTTTGCTCCCCATGTATTTGTAAGTAAACTTTTTCTACCATGGATGTTATTAAGAATAAATAATGTTCAACTATTACGGAAGCATATCCTGCTAATATACTTGGTCTGTACAGATACAAATTACACATAATATTGAAACATTTGTAATAGAAAAGCAATCTCAAAGGTCACATTAGCTTTACAGAATTTCAGATAGTGTAATTATGAGTATTTCGATTTCAATTCAATGTGCTTCCTTTTATGATAATATAAAAATATGTGTAAATTCTAAGTGTTCTTTCAAAATAAAAATGTGAAGAATAACTGTAATCATAGTAGTAAGAATAACTGAATGACTTTTAAAACATTGTCTGCTGAAGCTGAAGAAGTTGTTTTATTATTACGTTATTTTAGCACCACGCTTTGGGAGCCAATTTGAAGTAGATTTGTTGTTGCTACATATGGAAAGTCAGTTTGAAGATTATGTATTATATTTCGACTGTTGGGGAGCCGAACTTGAAGTACTAGTAACCGCACGTATGGTAAAAGGTTTCCGGTAGCCTTCGCCCCAAATGTACTTCCCGTGGCCTTTCCCCCGATTGAAGAATGTAGGTTTATACATATTATAATTTTACTTCACTCCTTTTATTAATGCTTGACACGATTTAAATAACACTTCACTGATATATATATATATATATATATATATATATATAGAGAGAGAGAGAGAGAGAGAGAGAGTTGTGAGATATTTTTATTAATTACTTGCACTTTTTAACACGTAAACTATTTTCGTCTCACGCAAAATTCATATTAAATTTCTCGAGGACACATCTCGCGTCCGGTTAGGAACACTGTCTAAAAGCAACGCGTCCAGTTATGAGCGCTGTCTACAAGCAACTGAACTGATTTCTACCGGCTAAATTTGTACAATTTGCCCTATTTCTGTTTCCGATTGGCTAATCCTAATCCAATAGAATACCTTTATTTAACTAAAGCTTTTTTTCTTGTTGTTGATTGGCTATTTTATAAACTGTCTAAACATTTACATCATTGTTGCTCCAATAATGACTAGTAGTATTGTTAAGCTTTAAAATTCATTATTGCCTCAAGCTTACCTCATTGCTAGCATATTTTAACCTATTATTCTCACAGCTCCTACATTATTAAATTACGTAATACATTCACATAACATTATTACATATGTATACAATAATACAAACATATACAATGAATGTAACATACGCTTTTTATATAGTATTACATACACATATTGCTTTAAGGTGGGCTGTTATTATATTTTATATTATATAATTTGACTGAAATCATTTGAGTGTTAAAAATACTGCCTCACAGATTACTCTAGCACCAATACTTTACTGATATTTATAAAATGCTTTAGATTAGAATAGTTATTAATATAAGTTTAGTCAAACAACCCTTTATAAAATTATATTAATTTATTGTCCCAAACTCAAAATAGGTTGAATACCCTTGTTTTACACCAGCTCGACAGGACTAGCGGCGCTTGGAAGTAACAGGCTTGAGCCTTGCTACTGCTTTTTGAACAGAAATACAAGTAGAAAACCACAAAACTTTTAATTAGTAAGATATAAAAGTCCAGAGGAACATTAAATTACAAACTGCATTAATCATGGAACACAACATTTCTGTAGAAAATTTGTGAAACTCATAATCCTTAATTTTTTAAAAAGCCTATATATTAAGTAACACGTTAAATAAAGATTAAAGAAACAAATGGTTGTTATTCTTTGTAACAATATTTCCCTTCTGGAATTTTTAGAGGATTAACACTTAAACTAGAAAATCATTTTTAAATTTTACATAAAATCTAGTGGTGCCAACTTTAAATGCTACAATATCTTCTCCGAATACTTCATCTGCCACGCACCTAGTAGGTAAAGAAGGTATTGTATTCCAACCAGAAGTTAGATATGGAGATTTAATCATAAGTACATGCTTTGAAGACCCCTAAATCTGAAATAATCAGTTTTAGAAAAGGTCTGTGTGTGTCTATGAACAGTATAACTCAAATACCACAGCTCTGATAAATACCAAATTTGTTATATCTGTTTTTGTTATATATATTTGTAATTTATTGTATAAAATTTCCGGTTTTACAATGTACAAAATGTTTTTCCGGCACCCAAGACTACAGTTTTTAATATCTTCATATTGCTTTTCTCATTCTTGCCTGTTGGACCATAAATTTTCCTCACTTACTCAATCCACCATTGTTCCTCTAATTCCTAGAATCCACGTGTTATGCGGTCTTCCTTTTCTCCTCCTTACTGTGGCGTCCACTCCGTTATTCTTTTCGGTAACCTTTCATCTTGTATTCTCTTAGCATGTCCATGCCATTCTAAGTCTTTCTGTTGAATAAAACCTAAAACTGAATTTTGAACATTCATATTACTTTCTCTACTACGTATAGTAAGTAGACAAAGTATTGTGTTTCACCCAAAAATTCTATGTCGCGATTTCATTGGAAATAGATGTTTTGAGACCCCTGAATAAAAAAAAGTTTTTAGAAAAGTTTCGCGTATATCTATGTGTCTGTGAACAGAATAACTCAAAAACGAAAAGTCGGATAAATACCACACTTGACATTTCAGTAACTTCTAAAGGTGTGACAGGAAGAATTTCAAGAAAATCTCACTACTTCCAACTACCCTTTATATGGAACACTTTTTTAAAATTTTGATTTTCTAGAATTTGGCTCTAACGATTTTTATTAAAGGTCTACATATTAAAACTACTTATATGAGAAATAAAATCTATATATTTAAACTCCTGCGAATGGCCTGTGAATTCCTCTACATTCGGAAGGAATTTTAACTAATCTTGTATAACTGGTAAACGTTAAGTGATGGACGAAAACTTACCACAGAAAAAATATAGATCTTTTCAAAACACACAATTTACTTCAAATAAGTTTTTTTTGGGCATAAGCCGATTCTGAGATATCCGTTATTAAAGTTTTGATTTGCTCAATACTTGTCATTCTTTAAATGCCCATCCATTTTCAGTTGTTTTTGGCAGTTGCATAGATACAGTATGGGATTTTAAGGCCAGCATATAGCTTCCAGTTTTTAAACATTTGACTATCGCTGTGCTCTTTGTATTTATAAGAAAATGTGTAATGTGGCTATTTATGCAAAGGTTTATTTGGATTAAATGTAGTAGATGGAAAAATAAGCTTTAGTGGATATAGTTTGCACACCCACTAATAAAGATAGAGGGTAGAGAAAATCTTGTGAACGTTATAAATCAGAATTTTTTATAATCTCATTTCTAATTTTTTCTCTTTTAGATATTCTAGTAGATCTCCTCCAATAATACATTTCTGTTGCTAATAATTGTCTTAACTGATAATTCAAAGTCCACATGTCGGAGCCATGGCTTATAATACTTCTAATTATTGTTTCAAAAATTGTAGTCTTAGTTTCTTTCCAAACTTGTTTAAATTTTCTCATAAACTGCGCAATGTCTTTTATTAAAGCACTACATATTTATTGTATATATATGACAAACAAAACGTTTCTCTTAAATTTAGTGGAAATAGCGTGTGAAATCCCCATCATGGAAAGGAATTTAATGTATAAGTGGTAAACGTTAAAACAAAGTCAATAGCGAGCAACACAATTAATATAGATATAATTAAAACACATAATTTATTTTAAATGACATTTTTGTGTCATCAGATACTTCTATAAAATCCCTTATTATTGATCTGAATTATTAAAATTCTTTATTTTATTAAGGTCGCTATTCAATTGTTTCTTACAATGCTATGTAAGGAACATGCAATTTCAACTTCAGATTATAGCCATTCTCTTTTATACATCTGACCTTCGACTCGGTTTACTTTGTAACCTTGTACCTACATGACATTGAAATGAAAGTATTTTAGCACAGGTTTATCTCGACTAAAAATAACAAAAGTCTATAATAATACGTTGTGGAAACTATATAAAATAAACTACACTGGGGAGAGAAAATCATGTGCATGCAACACATCAGGTTTTTTATTACTTTCTCTACTACGTAGAGTAAGTAGGGGAAGTATTGTATTCCACCCAAAAATTCGATACCGAGATTTCACCGGAAATATATGTTTTGAGACCCCCTAAATCCAAAACAAGCGTTTTTGGAAACATGTGTGTGTGTGTGAACAGCATAACTCAGAAACGAACAGTCGGATAAACACCAAACTTGGTATTTAGGTTCAGTATCTTCCAGAGATGCGACACGAAGGTTTTCAAGAAAATCCCCCCACCCCAGATTACTCTTTACATGGAAAATTTTTCAAAAATTTTAATTTTCTCAAAAATGGCTCTAACGATTTTGATTAAAATATCATATTTTTAAGATATTTTCATGGCAAATAAAATGTATATCTTGAATTTTCTGGGAGTGTCTCCAAAAGTATTCTTCACTGTGAACGACTTTTGAATAACCGGTAAACCATAAGAGATAGACAAAATTTTACTACACAAAAATGTAGATCGCATTAAAGTACACAATTTATGTCATATACCTGGTTTTTTTTAGTGTAACTTTCGAGATATTGCTTGTTATTCTGTTAAATTTTTCAATACTTATTTTCTCAAATGAGAATTCGTTATTCATTTTTTTGTCTTGGATATGCAAAGAGTATTAATCTGTGGCAAAGAAAATGGTGCTGCACCTAGCAACCAGCTATTAAGAGATGTCTATGCCTACATTTCTCTTGCAAATACAAAACAAGGGGAACATAGTACGCCTTAAGCGATAGTCAAATATTTTTAGAACTGATCGCTATCTGTATAATATGTATAATTTCTTTGCATGTCAAAAGGTCTTTCTGCAAATGTTTATCTCTATTAATATGAAATAGATGGAGAATAATAGCTTGTAAAATAGTTTGTACAAGAGTAAAGAAAGTCATGTGAGTGTAGCACATCAGATTTTTTTCAGTTTTATTCCATTTGAAAAGCTCTCTTTTTCCAACGTTGTAATCTTTTCTTTTTGTTACCATTTAAAACATTAAAGCCTCTAATTTTAAAGAGTTAATTGGTTTTACCTTAGACGCTCGAATTTATGCTTTTCTACTTGCCTTTTGAAACTGATTTAACCTTATTACCTAAACGTCAGCAAAGATGTTGGCAGCTTTACACTTCCGAGAGATTTACGTTTTCACTAGGTATAAAGTTTTGGCTTAAAACAAAAGAAGTACATATAAATCTCTTTAAAGGTTCTTTAAAGCAATAGTTAAACAAAAGATGTAAAGTTAGGAGCGACTAAAGAGCTTAGAACTACTCCGTTTTCGAAAGAATGTCGTGTCAGAAAGGAAGGACTGGAGTGAAGGAATCCATGAAATAAAAAATCTCGCTTCCACAAAACATGGCATCATCATTCCAGAAAGCTTTGTGGGACTGTATATTTCATTCATAAGGCGAGCTTCAGCAGACCGTTTAAGCTGAGTGAGTAAGAAGAAGAAGAAAAGGAAAGAGGAGAAGTGAATTAAAATAATTGCACGTAGCCTGAAGTCCCTGCTAATTGGTTCTATCCGCCATCAGTGTGCATGAAAACTTGAGAGCCTGGACTGTAAAAAGGAACGCAGTATCTTACTGTTGGGGGAGGGATTACGTAAGGCATAGGAAACTACCCTCATCCGCTCGAAAAGTATTCCTCGAGGACAAATCCCTTTGACTTTTAAGTAAGGGAGAGATGGGGAGAGAGGGTAGAAAAAAGGAGAATATGAAAATTTAAAGCAGAGAGATGAGACTCTTCCTTGAAAACGCAATTATTGTGTTTTGAAAATGTGCGAGTGCTGTTAACAGAATCACGCCTTTTGTAGGATCAAAGAGAGTTGTTTACTGCGGTACGTGGCAGAGATTGAGCTTTGGCAAGCGCTCTAAGGTGAACTGCTTCTTTTGGGAACATTTAGTTCCTATAGAGTGTCGCAATTCTCTATGGCTTGTGTTATTTTATTTGTTGGACGCTGATTGTTTTATTATTTTTTAATTTTGGGTTCTCTGTCCTCCGGCTAGCTATTATAACTCAGTTGAGCACGTGTCTCTAACCAGGGCGTGTAAACGGAAAGGAGTTGTTGCTAAAAGGTAACACTGCTAAAAAAATTTGAATCTAGACTTTTATTGCCGTCATACTTAATTAATAATTGACATGTTTAATCTTTATACACGCCTGACTGAAACTGTGATATTTCTGAATGTAACTACAGTCGTTTTAGTTGCCACGCACCAATTACTTCGCGTACTTTACATTTTTGTAACTAACTCTGCGACGTGCACCTCGTGAGAGATTCTTCAGAACTGTGCGACACTTGCTTATGGCTCGAGAATATATACTCCTTCACCTCGAATTGCCTAAACATTATAATATATCTGCTATTGGTTACCAAATTGCGCCCACTTTAGCGTCTGTTTTTGTCAGCCAATCACTACTACTAACACATATACTCTAGGGAAGATATTCCCTCTATTTCTAAAAAAAAGGGCTCGCTACTCTGACGTCATTTGTTTATCTCTTCTTAGTGATAAACAACTCACACCCTCGGTTTATTGTTACCCACTTCTATTGTCAGTTTCAGTTAGGCCGTGTAAACTTATTTCCTAACAATACTTATGACTAACAAATATCTAAAATCCTGTACATACAATAATATTAATTTACACTACAATCACTCTGGTATTTATAGCATGTTATGATATAAAATATTGCCTCAAGAGACATTATTAGAAGAAAATTCAAGATCTAAAACTAGTAGCAGTGTAGTTTGAGGATTGGGAGACCTTCGCACCTCAACCATTAGAAGTCTTTTGTGCTGTCCCTTATACCCAGTATGGGAACTCAAAGGCACAAATACTCATGCCCATGGCGAGATTCGAACCCGCTACCCTTTGCGCATCTTAAGCTAACGTGCAGTTAACCGAGCGAGTTAGCTCCGCGGTAACGTGTGAGGCTCATGTTACGTTGGTCCCGGGTTTAACCTCCGATTCTGATCTTGGGTTTCTGTTTTTCCTCGTTTGTAAGGCGAATTCTGGGGTGGTTTCTCATCTACCACAATTTCTGCTTCATAATTTCCCTTTCATTCCGTCTCCTCATCTTTCTAGATTTCGTAACGTGAAGCGATGCCGGACAGAAGACGCGGACGCTTGCAGCAGGAAAGGGTATTCCTCGTAGAATGCCTGGTTCGACGGGTCATTCATCACCCTCCCTGTAGCTCCAGTAATAGTACGGGTATTCAAGTCAGGAACAATTGAGGGCTTCCGCGGTATCTGTGGGCTGCCTGTAGCTTCCTGTGGTTTCTTCACTTCATCCCTTCCTTCGACCATATATACTAATAGACTCCGGTTGCAACTACTCCGACCGTAGTGATTTGTGAAGCCAGCATAACACCCCTACTTTCCATCTCAGCTGTTTGCTCATTCCATGGCTTCCAACAAACCATACCCTTTCGCGCCTTGATTCAAGATATTTCATGTATTTTTCGATTTTGAATTCACTGATGTAATCGGGGAGAGAGTTTTTATTAAGTAAACAAGGCATTCCTGTTACCGCACGGAGTAGAGGTGACATCAGGTACTTGACGGACACATTCCTCCCGCGACCCCTTCTTTGCCACTGTTACGTATATTTTCTGCATAATATATATCAGTAGAGAACTGTGGCAATATTCCAAAAGCAAAGGGGAGTTTATACATCAAGATTAGTATCATTTGTGGAGGAACGCAGCAGAGAACATTTCAGTACAAGGCTGAAAACATCAGATGTAACATTGAGACAGTGTTTAAACCACTCCTACGATTTAATTAAGTTTGTATGTTTATTGTCTCATTTGTGTTATTTTATTATGAACCAGGGTTAATTCACATTTGCGAAGTAAACAACTATTTCTGTACCTATATTTTATTTTAGTAACCTTAGACTTCCACAACAGCAGAAATGTAACAAGCATTAAAAAGAAAAACAAGAGTAAAGTGCATTGCACTGTGTATTCCATGTTCGTATAAGTGTTTGTTAGTTGGCGTAAATACGACACAAGTAACTTGAGCTACGGAAGGCCTAGAATATTCCAGAAGCAGGGGATTTTTCACTTTATTTTAACCATGTGACCCTGACTTGGCCAATCAGTGTGTTTAAACGTAAGGTAAACTTTCAGGCAGTATTTTTAACACTTAAATGATTTCAGCCTAATTATATAATATATAAATTCAATAACAGTCCAGCTTAAAGCAATAAGTGTATGAAACAATATACAAAAAGTGTACATTACAGTCATTGTATATGTTTATATTATTGTCTACGTGTTTAATAATGCTATGTGAATGTATTACGTAATTTAATAATGTAGGAGCTGTGCTAATAATAGGTTAAAAGTTGCTAACAATGAGGTAACCTTGAGGCAATGATGCATTTGAAAGTTTAACAATACTACTGGTAATTCTTGGAGCACAATAATGTAATTTTTGAGACGGTTTATAAAATAGCCAATCAACAACCAGAAAAAGCTTTAGTTAAATGAGGGTATTCTATTGGAGTAGGATTAGCCAATCAGAAACTGAAATATAGCAAAATTTACAAATCCAGAAGTCTTGTAGACAGTGTTTCTAACCTGACGCGAGATGCGTCCTGGAGAAATTTAATACGTATTTTGTGTGAGACAAAAATAGTTTACGTGTTAAAAAGTGCAAGTAATTAATAAAAAAATCTCACAGCTCTCTCTCTCTCTATCAGTAAAGTGTTATTTAAATAGTGTCAAGCATTAATAAAAGGAGTGAAGTAAAATTGTAATCTGTGTAAGCCTACACTCTCCCTGCTAAGACATTCATGTCTCTAAAAAAATATAAATACTGACGCAGCCGAGGCAAACATAAATATATAATATTTAAAGAAACAGTCAAAATTACAAAGTTATTATTTGTTAAACATTTTTGGGGCAAAGGCCACCGGAAAGTACATTTGGGGCGAAGGCTACCTGGTGATATACGTGCAGTTGCAACTACTTCAAGTTCGGCTCCCCAACAACCGAAATACAATACAATACCTATTTCAACTCACGCCAATTCCAGGACCAATAGAATTAGCTTGTAAGCTTCCAATTCGCGCCTCTCAGAACTGTATGAATTTGAGGTGCGTATCAAAATTTCAAGAAGTTTTGCACTTCAAAAGAAGGAGGACCTGTGCTCTTCACAACAAAATTTTTCGCGCCAAAATTAGTCTAAGAATTTAACTCAGTTTTTAGCATAACCGCACGAGCAATATATGTTTTAAAGGTGACAAGAAATTCGCGGAGAAAGTAACTAAACACAAGTATTTTGTACACTTTTAGACAAGTGATTAAGTTATGCGCTGATGGAAGTCGAAGTGTAACCATGTACTTTGTTTAACACGCAACTTGAGAGGCTGGTTGTTAGTTTTCTGTTACTACTTGAAACAATAAAAAGAAAATGTATGTTAATTTTATATGCTGTGTCGTCTGCAGTTATTTTGTTAGCCAGTTGAGCCCTGTAGATCAAGGAAGACATGTTTCTACCACAAAAATAATTACAATAGGTATTCCAACGCAGGCAACAGGATTTTTAATGAGTAACCGAGGTGATAAACAACACGTCTTCAGGTGGTGACCGACAGACCGCATTCTCCAGATGAACATAAACAAATAGGTAAAGGACGGCGTAACATAGACTTCAAAAGACGTTTAAACATCGTGTTAAACAATACTAATTCAATGAAACACAAGGAGCATGTAGCATTATTAGAAAGGAACAATGAGAAAAGTGGACCTTCAACCTCCTTAGGCCCAAACTACAAATCAGAATTTTTCGAGGATCTGTGTCATTCAATAATAAGAGCACTAATAAATATTGCTTTAAAAATGTACAACTTTTGAAATGCTTGCTTCGTAGCTTTTATAAACTAATTGCACACTATCAACAGCTAAACATACGTTGCTTTCTTTCTTCTAATACTAACCTTAATCTTGATTTACCTACTTTCAAAGCAGGGTGTGGTGACTAACTGTTTAATATTTGTTTACAGGGAACACTGTAAGGCCGCATATGCTTCCACCTTCCCTCGCCACCAAACCTCTAACTTGATGCTTTACTTACTATAACGTCTCTCCCTGCTTATAGTTTATATATTTCTTCGCCTAGCTTGCAAAAATATGAAAATCCATACTCTGAAACTAATCTACACACTTCCTGCTTAGGTATAATAAGGTTTATGCATCTGTAACTACAAAATTGGAATCGACAGCGGTTCTTCTTAGCTCAAATCGCTTAACTCTACAATTACTTCCTTTGCGTTACGAAAAATAGCTCTATATCCGGCAGCAAATACAATTATATTACTTAAGAATGCCTAATAGAATATTAGAAATTAGCTCTAATGTAGTAAATATCATCTGTAGCAATACCCAATGCAAAGAATTGATAAAATGTACAATGTGATTTTAATTGAAGAATTTTCAGGTTTTATAAACCTTGTTACTTGCCTCCGGATATTTTAAACGTTTTAAATCCTCTATTTAAAGTAATAACCCATTGTATGAGTATGTAATTTCCTTGAAGAGTTTCTAACCCTTAAAATTTGTATTTTTCAATCTTAAAATGCTCCTTCAACAACAGTACTGCGCCTAGATTTGACATTTTGAACACGTGCTCTTAATAAAGAAAATGGGAGGAGGCTCTGTTTGTTTTTTAATTCATTTCTTATGTATCTCACAATTGCTGTTGACATTTATATTCATTTCTGCATAATAAGCAAAACTTAAGGATATATTGTAGTGTAGCTTTATAACCCTACAATATGTTGGCATGATTTCATCGTTTGGAAAAGTGGAAATGAATACACACAAAATGAATATTAAAATGTAAATTCCTTCCGTGATTTTCGTTGTGCTGTCGGAAATATTTTTTATTTTATAAATATATTAATATTCTATGCTTTTCAAGAAAGAGCGGACCTAGAACTTTGAATGTTTCACGAAACGTAAGCTCATACATATGTTTAACTGGTATAAACTTCATATTTAGACTAAAAAAATTTAAAGAAAGGCTACCAAAATTTGAATTCAAAGAAAAAAAGCTTTATTGCGGCTTATAGTTGTCAAAGTAAGCCAACTTTACCCCAGTATGTTGATAGTAGCTTTCTAAATATCATGTATAAATTTGATGAAGCGCCATTGTGTTTTATTTCTAATGTTCTGATATCAAAGTCAGTAGCAGTGTTGCTCTCCAGTACTTTGCTTTCCTGCAATCTTCACTGTGTAATGTAACTTCAACCCATCGCTTACAAGAATACAAATACATTGTTACTATCGACCTTCTAAAGTATCAACGCTAACGGTACCTCTGGCATTTACTGTAAAGTTTGTATTATGCCCTGCATTTTATAACACCAGGCATGTTTTTAAAGTAAGCACCGTTTTAGTATTTTTCCGCTGTAGTCGCCATTTTGAGTATGCGTTTTCCTGCTGTTAGAGCATTTTGAAATGTTCAAAACAATCAAATGACCCACCAATTGTAAAGTCAAATCAGTGATTCGTTTTTTGAATGCGAGAAATGTTACGCCAGCAAACATTGATCGCCAATTGTGTGAGGTTTATGGGTAAACAATAATGAGTGACAATGCCCAGCCCACACACCAAACAAGTCCAAGATCTGATAGCAGCATTTCATTGGGAACAATTCGACCACCCTCCCTACAGTCCGGGTTTGGTACCAAGCTATTTTCATATGTTTCTTAATCTGAAGAAATTCTTTGATGAAAAACATTTCAACGACGATGATGTTGTGAAACAAGAAGTGCAGACTTGGCTTTCATCACAGGCGGCATCATTCTTTGACGAAGGTATACAGAAACTGGTTTCCCGTTACGACAAGTGCCTGAATAACTGCGGTGACTATGTGGAGAAGTAGTGTATGTAAGGTAATCAATGACAAAATATTTGGAGAATAGTGCTGTGATGTTTTTAAAAAACAATTTTGATGTGTTACGCTCACATAACTTTCTCCACCCTAGTACAAACTATTTTACAAACGACTATTCTCCATATGCTTCATGTTTATATCAAGATGTTAATCTTATTGCTAATTTTCTTGTAGATGCAAGGGGCATTGGTAGGCTTTAAGCGATAGTCAAATATTTTAACGCTGGTTGATATGCGGAGTATTCTATTCTCTTTGCATTACAGGACAAAAAAATGAATAACGAATTTGAGAAAAAGTATAAGTATTTTAAAATTTAAGCAAATAACAAGCAATATCTCGAAAATGGTTCACTCAACAACAAAAATGTATATGACATAAGTTGTGTATTGTAACGCGATCTACATTTTTTGTGTAGTAAAATTTTGTCTATCTCTTATGGTTTACCAGTTATGCAAAAGTCGTTCACAATGAAGAATACTTTTGGAGACATTCCCAGAAAATTCAAGATATACATTTTATTTGTCATAAAAGTATCTTAAACATATGATATTTTAATCAAAATCGTTAGAGGCATTTTTGAGAAAATTAAAATTTTCGGAAAATGTTCCATGTAAAGGGTAATCTGGGGTGGGGGGATTTTCTTGAAAACCTTCGTGTCGCATCTCTGGAAGATACCGAGCCTAAATACCAAGTTTGGTGTTTATCTGACTGTTCGTTTCTGAGTTATGCTGTTCAGTCACACACAGATATGTTTCCAAAAATGCTTTTTTTTGGATTCAGGGGGTCCCAAAATATGTATTTACGGTGAAATCTTGATATCGAATTTTTGGGTGGAATACAATACTTCCCTACTTACTATACGTAGTAGAGAAAGTACTTATGGTGCTCATATAAAAAAGACGCCTCATGTATTTCTTCACTAGTAAAGTTCAAGCATTCCTAATTAAGCTGGTCCTATGCCTTAGAGGAGGGACTGGCAACCCTAAACTTATCAAGCCAAGACACTTCCTCTTTGGAATCTTAAAAGAGTAACGTAGATTTATTCATAAATCCAGTTTGCATTTCAGTTTGAGATTTATATTCTCCAATTCTTGTGAATTGAAATAATAGAAAATAAAACTACTCAGGACTTTGTGTTAAATTTAAAGGGTATTGTGGTTCACCCACATCTCCTAGTTTGATTGAATTTTAGAATTATATCCCTTCAGACTTGTTTCCTGAAATTCGTTATCCTGCTCTAAGTTTCGTGAGCTAATTTGCCTTCACATGGTATTTCTGAGCAAGCTTTTTCTGCTGATCCTACTCATTTACTTATCGTATGGTACATAAATTAAAAACCGTTTCAAAAGTAACATTAATATTATATGTCTTCAAAGTTATTGGAATATACCTATTAAATAGTGTAATAAGATGTATTTCCGTAAAATTTAACATGTTTCACTTTACAATAATTTTAAAAACATGTATAATTATATGATTTTCTTCTGAAACAACCTTATTTGACATTCATATGGCTTTCCCTACCCTCTATCGTTTTAGTGGGGATACAAATTATTCTTAGGAAAGTTTATTTTTCTATTTAGTTAATTTTAATTCAAATAAAACTTTTAAGAAATAGCTACATTACACATTTTGTTATAGATACAAAGGGAACAGCGATAGTCAAATGTTTAAGAGCTGGCCTCTTTCGTTATATGCTGGCCTTAAAATGCATACTGTTTCCATGCAATCGCCAGAAACAACTGAAAATCGATGGGACTTTAAAAATAATTACAGAGTATTGAGCTTTTTTGAACCATTTAATAAGGAATATGTCGGAAAAAAGTTGGTACAAAAAATTATTTTAAATCAATTGTGTTTTAAAGAGATTTATATTTGTTCTGTGGTACGTTTTCGTCTATTGCTTAACATTTACCAGTTATAGAGAATTTTACTAAATTCCTTCCGAATAAAGGTTTACAGGCTATTTCCAGAAAATGAAAAATATACATTTTATTAGTCATGAGGTTACCTTTAATGTATTTTAATCCATATAATTAAGCCATTTTGTATAAAATAAAAAAAATTGAAAAACTTTCGTGTAAAGAGTAGGTTGGGGGTGGGGGAGTTTTTTGAAAATCTCCATGTCGCATTTTTGGAAGATACTAAACTTAAATACCAAGATTGGTGTTTATCCGACTTCTCGTTTGTGAGAAGTTCAGACACTAAGACGGACGTTTTTCTAAAAATTCTATTTTTGGATCGTGGGGCCTCAAAACATGTATTTCCCGTAACATCGAATTTTTGGGTGGAATACAACACCTTATATACCTACTATTTACGTAGTAGAGGAAAAAGTAAGACAGTGAATAATAAGTATTATTGAATGCCTTTTATTAAAGCATTGTTTTATATACCGGCCTACAGCTACACTTGCCAGAATAATTAGCCTAATATTTTAGTTCGCTTTCAAAATAGCTGTTAATATAAATTTAGTAACGTGGGCACTCAAAGGAATTCTAACAACCTACTGGCCCAGGTTGGCCAGCCCTGTCTCAGAGGTTACAGGAAGGACGGTTACATCCTGGCGCCACATTGTGACACTGTTACCCTTTATCCTTTCTTAATTCGGCAGGAATGAAATCCTATTGTTTCAAAGTCCATAAAGCTTCCTCCTCGCGCCTCTTATTTTTATTTCCTCTCTGACTGATCCAGGTGCCGCTTTGCGTCGGTGTATAAAGCTGGTTTTAACTCCCCTGCGAGGAAAATATTCCAACGTGAAGAACTCAATTACTTCTTAAAAGCTCATCCTTTTGGAAGAGGTATTAAAGGAAACGGATGCTGGTAAATGACAGGCGCTACACTTGCTGCGAGAACGAATTAAAATATAATCGAAATGAGCAAGAAGGGAATCTAGCAAGTCTGCGAAAAAAGTGGCTGTGCACTGGGGTGGGAGATCTGCTAGAGGAAAAATGGCAGAAGGGGTGGATTGTGAAGAGGGAGTAAAAATAATACTTCATCATTTAATAGTATGTTATCGGCACAAAACAAGTGAACGGGAAGAGATTGGTGGGAGCCTGAAAACGTGTATAGTCCAGTCACATTGGCAATTTACCCCCAGGCCAGCAGGTAATACACCTACTTTCTAACAATATCTTCATATTGCTTTCAATTGCTCTTTCTGGAAATCAAGAAAAATGAATTTCTTTTAAAAAGACACAAGTTCTATAAGGTATCTAATAATCTGAAAATAAAGAGTTGTTTTTGTTACAAAAGAGAACTGAGAATTTTATGTAGTTACCATCCAGATCTCGTAATCGATCACCTTCTGGATTCGATTGGCTACGGGACTTGGCACTGATCCACATACGGGATTTTGCACCTACACCCCACGAGTGGGCGTCCCTAGGAGGAAGGACGAGGTGAGAGGAGTGACAGAGCGGCTGGAACCAGTAGTGATGGCACAGGAATGGCAGGGTCTCTTAAGTTTTCAGATAGAAACTCTTCGCAGACGGACAGGCAGACCGGGGACCTCATCCCGCGCAGAGGGGGTCCAACGTCCCTCAGGGGGTTTTGGATACCCCCCGGCAGCCAGCCGAAACCCGAGGGATGGAGAGAGTCACAAAGAGCATCCTTTTCCCCTCCCACACTGCACAGAAACACCGTCGCCGACATTCCTAACGCTGAAAAAAGCCAAAGGATGAAAGATGAAGTGAAATGAGAATGGAGATGAAATTGAGGGACAGGAAATTTGGGGGATGTGAGAATCCTTCCCAGCATTCGCCTGACGACCCGGGAAAACCCATGGGTCAGGAAGGTCGGCCACGGAAATCGAATCCACGACCTCCTGAATGCGGGCCACAGACACCGCCTGTGGATCATCTTTTACTCAACTGATATACCAACCCTGTAGTCAATGTTCGTCTTAAGATTTCTACTTTATATGAAGAAAAATGTTCATAAACATAACACATAAAACTTGATATATTAGCGCTACCGTCAATGTTTGTCTTAAGTTGTCTTCATACTTTATATGAAGAAAAATGTTCGTAATTATAAACATAGCATATAAAACTTGATATATTAGCGCTGCCGTCAATGTTTGTCGTAAGTTATCCGCTTTATGTTCATAATTATAAACAATACTGCTCTTCAATATACAATTATTCTACTAGAAATAGTTTGAATATTTCCCTCAATAAAATATAGTGGTATAAAAATCGTTTCGAATACTTCTCAATGAAATTTTTCATTATATTTCACCTCATTTAGAACTCTTCTTAAATAAATTTAGTTCGACGACCAAGGCAACTTTGACGTCCAACCTTCTTTACAAGGTATATAATTCTTATAATTTAAAATTTTAAGTTGTTATTCTTTTTCCTGCCTTCTGTGTATTCCAATATTGACAGCAATAAATCATATATCCATTCATCGATTCATCCATCCGTTATACTTCTAATAAATATTTTATTAGTTAGATTTTTTACTTTATATACCACTTACCTACAGTAACTAGAGAAAGTATTGCATTCTATAACGAGAGATTGCCGGAAATATACGTTTTGATGTTCCCTGAATAAAAAAGAATTAGAATAAAACCCGTATATGTCTGTAAACAGCATAACTTAAGAATTAAATGTTGGATAAACACGAAAATGGGCATTTAAGTTGAGTATCTTCCAAGGCTGAGGTACAAACATTTTCAGAAAATTTCCCTATACCAAACTACCTTTTACATGAAAAAGTTTTATTTTTTATTTTCTCAAAATAGCTCCAGAGATTTTTATTATAATCCATATGTTTAAGATATTTGCATAACAATTAAAATGTATATATTAAATTTTCCGGGAATAGACTGTGAAGTGCTCTGAATTCTCAATGACTTGTGTATAATTCGTAAATTGTAAGAAACAAACAATGTGTTATTGCATAAAATGTGTGTATCTTGTTAATGGATACAGTTAATGTAAAATAAAACAGAAATTATAGCTTTAGACATTTGATTTTTCAAATACACTTACTTTTCTTAAGTGATAAGTCGTTATTGGGCTTTCCTCAAAACCATTCAAGAGCCATGGATTTTCAAAGTCAATACATGACGAACCACTTTTAAAAATATGGCAATTGCTTTAGTCTACCCTATCCTTCTTAAATTTATAACGAAATGTGTAATGAAAGTTGCTCTAGATTAACAAGAAGTAAATAAAGGAATACGTTTTATATAAATACTTAAGTATTATATAATTACTTTATTGAAATACTTAAATAAGTAAGAATATTTTGTAGAAGAGTGAGTAGAGAAGCATACGAATTCACTACATTACATTTTTTTCCTCTACCACGTACACAGTAGGTAGAGAAACTATTACATTCCGCCCAAAAAGTCGATATCGAGATTTCACCGGAAATTTTATCTCGGTATATACCTTGAGGCCACCTCCATGACAAAAAAAAAAAGAAATCTGATGAGTTACACTTTCCTACTCTTGAACAAACTATTTTTTACAAACGCTTATTCTCCATATGTTTCATGTTAATCGAGATGTTAATCTTATTGCTAATTTTCTTGTAGGTGCAAAGGGAATTGGTAGGCTTTAAGCGATAGTCAAATGTTTTAAGAGCTGGTTGCTATGACGAGAATTCCATTCTCTTTGCATTACCATGACAAAAAAAATGAATAACGAATTCCCATTTGAGAAAAAGTATAAGTATTGGAAAATTTAAGGGAATAACAAGCAATATCTTGAAAATGGTTCACTCAATATATATATATATATATATATATATATATATATGATATAAATTGTGTATTTTAAACCGATATACATTTTTTGTGTGTAGTAAAATTTTGTCTATCTCTTATGGATTTTGATTAAAATATCATATGTTTAAGATATTTTCATGACAAATAAAATGTATATATAAAATTTTCTGTGAATGTCTCCAAAAGCATTCTTCATTGTGAACGACTTTTGCATAACTGGTAAACCATAAGAGATAAACAAATTTTATTGCACAAAAAATGTAGTTCGTGTTAAATTACACAATTTATGACATATACATTTTTTTTGTTGGGTGAACTACTTTCAAGATACTGCTTGTTATTCCCTTAAATTTTCCAATACTTATACCTTTTCTCAAATTCGTTATTCATTTTTTTTGCCCTGGTAATGCAAAGAAAATGGAATACTCCACATAGCAACCAGCTCTTAAAATATTTGATTATCGCTTAAAGCCTAGCAATTCTCCTTGTATCTACAAGAAAATTAGCAGTAAGATTAACATCTCGATATCTCGGTTAACATGAGGCATATGGAGAATAAGCGTTTGTATAAATAGTTTGTACAAGAGTAGAGAAAGTCATGTGAGTGCAACGCATCAAATTTTTTGATTCAGGGGGTCTCAAAACATATATTTCCGGAGAAATCTCGGTATCGAATTTTTGGGTGGAATACAATACTTTCCCTACTTATTATACGTAGTAGAGAAAGTAAAACTCGTTTTGATTAAAGGTGCTTGTATGTGTTTCTGTAAGCAGCATAAATAAAAAATGAAAAGTTGGATAAATACCAAAACTTTGTATTTAGATCAATTCCTTCAAAAGCGCGACACGAAGGTTTTCGAGAAAACTCTCCCATAACAAACCACCGTTATCTTACATGTTTTGAAACGTTTGACAATTGCTCTAAGGATTTGTTATTAAAATACCTTATATTAAACATATGTACATCACAAATAATATGTTTGCAGGGTGGACGATTTATATTGGGATTGTACAATATCTCCAAATGTAAGTGTTATAGAAACACAGGCCTTTAATAAAAGTTGCTTGATATTATGGGGGAAAGTAAATGGAATTATCGTGTTTTGTTTAGAGGACGTTGTGATGCTCATTTTAGGGTGAATTTAATTTTTTAAATGGACAATTACTTTTTAATATTATTTTCTCACTCCCCATAAAGAACTAAACAACATTTGCATAAATCACTTTGCAATTGTTCTTACACCAACGTAAATAACAACGAAAATTCTGTGTACAAAGAGCGCGATGAATGTTTGGGCCATCCATGGATAGTCATTTGAAGGTTTCGTAATTGAGAACCAAACTTTTTTTATTTTGTTTTCTTATTCCTCATCACAAAATAAACAGTTATTTCTAAACCGTTTTCTAATTAGAAAACAACACACAAACTGTAGGTTCCCATTTTAAAAAAATAAATTGTCTCTAAAATGACCATCATAACGTTCTCCAAATAAAACACGACTAATGGCATTTACTTTCCCCCATAATATCAAGTAACTTTTATTCAAGACATTTCTTTCTACAATGCTTAGTTTTAGAGATATTGTATAGTCTCAACTTAAATGGTCCACCCAATATATTGAATTTTCTGTGAATAGCCTGTGAAGTCCTCTTTATTTGAAAGGAATATTGTATAAACTTGTATAGCTGGCAAACGCCTAGCGATAGACAAAAACGTACTACAGAAAAAATGTAGAGTTTATTTCAAATAAGTTTCTGGTGGTATCAGCCATTTCTGAGATATTTGTAAGTAATGGTTCAAACAGCTCATTCCCTTGAAGTTCTGTAAAATTGAATTGTTTCTTGCGATTGCATGGAAACAGTACGAAATTTGAAGGTCAGCATATAGCGTCCAATTCTTAAGCATTTGACTATTGCTGTTCCCTTTGTATCTAAAACGAAAGTGTAATGTAGTTATTTTTGCAAAGCTTTCTTTTGACTAAAATGTAGTAGATAGAAAAATAAGCTTCAGTGAGAATAGTTTATATATGCAGTAATAAACGATAGAGGGTAGAGAAAATCATACGAATGTATTACATATTTATTTTCATATAACCCACACATAAAATCCATATTGGTTTAAGAAACGGAGCATAGCGTCCGTAATCAGCTTCATCTCACCATATATAGGTTATCTTTTGAAAAGACAGCTGAATTTCGGGTAACTTTAAACTACGACAAAGTATAGAAATCTAAGCTTTTGGACACCGATTAGACATCATGGCGATACTATAGTGGTAAGCAACGAGATAGATGGTGGTGATAATGCTGTTAACGGAGTCTGAGAAACTTATTGAGGCTACGCGGTGGTAAGTCGATTCCCTGAGAGATAATTGAAATTTTGTAATTATCCAAGAGATCCAATTCACAGTAATAATCATCTGGTTCATTCAGCGTCAAATGGAAATGAATAATGCGTGTTTCTCCGGGGAGTAGAAGGTCATTCGAGTGTGACCTCCCTCCCTATTCTATCAATGTCTGACGTCAAGGGAATATTGCAGCCTGAAGCAAAGCTATACTCCCTCTGGGAAGAGCGGCTGTAGATCAAACTGCATTGTCTAACAATGCGCGTGATTTTTTGGTTGTTTCTGTAATGTTATCTCTCTTTTACATTACCAATAATACTTGAACAGAACCCTTTTAATATTGACCAAGGCGAATGGAAAGGAATTGATACTGTAACAAATTAGTGTCATATGCGAGTATATTTACTCTTTTACTTTATCTACCACGAACCTAATAGGTAGAGAAGGTACTGCATTCCATCAAAAATTCAATTGAGTTATCTTCAAGATGAGGCAGTATTTTTAACACATAAAAATATTTCAGTCTAATTATATAATATAAAATATAATAACAGCCCACCCTAAAGCAATATGTGTATAATATAATATATAAATGTATGTAACGGTCATTGTATTAATGTTTATATTATTATGTACATGTTTAGTAATGTTATCTGAATGTATTATGTAATTTAGTAATGTTGGAGCTGTGAGAATATAACTCAAAATTTGCTAACAATGAGGTAACCTTGAGGCAATAATGAATTGGAATGTTTAATAATGCTACTAGTAATTCTTGGAGCAACAACAATGTAATTCTTGAGACAGTTTATAAATAGCAAATCAACAACCAGAAATAGCTTAAGTTAAAAAAAAGTATTCTATCGGAGTAGGATTAGCCAATCAGAGACTTGAAATAAGAAAAATTTACAAATTCAGACGGTAGAATTCAGTTGCTTGTAGACAGCGTTCCTAACCGGACGCTAGACGCTTACGTATCCAGTGTGAGACAAAAGCTCAATTTGGCGAGAATATTGTAAAGTTTACGTGCTTAAAACTGAAATTAATAAATAATCTCACAGCTCTCGATATAAGTGAAGTGTCATTTAATCGTGTGAAGAATTAATAAATGGAGTGAAGTAAAAATTATAGTTAGTGTAAGCCTACATTCTTTAGCCGCACCACTCCCTGTTAAGAGAAACATGTTTCTACAAAATTAATACTGACGCAGCCGAGGCAAACATAAATATATATAATATTTAAAGAAACATTAAAATACAAAATTAATTTTTTAAACTTGGCGCGAAGGCCACCGGAAAGTAAACTTGGGGCGAAGACCACCGGAAAGTGAACATTGGGGCAAAGGCTACCGGAAACTTTCTACCATACGTGAGGCAGTTACTACATCAAGTTTGGCTCCCCAACATTGAACAACAACGGAAATACGATACAACTCCTCCTAAAATTAAACTTCTTCAAAGAGCAAAAAATGCAGGTAATTTATACCAGAAAATCATATTCACATAAAAAGCTGTTGAAAGCAATAATGCCCGTATATTTGCAAAGAAATAAACTACATGCCTTGAGTACACAGAAGCTGCAATACTTAACTTTAATAGAAGCTAGTAGAAAAAGCCCCTAAAAGATACGCTCAAGCTTAGATATGGCAAACGATATGGCTCAAGCTTATCGGGAGGTTGGCGCCGGGGTCGGAGATAAGCATACGTAGCTCACCACCGAAACACCGGAGGTGCTTTCAGCAGGTAACCAGAATTTTCTGGAAGTTTCTTGCCCCCGCCTCCAGTACGTGTGTCTATAATGTTCTGTTAAATTAAATTAAATTGAGTTTTATTTATGATCGCTCTTTAACAACTATGGTCCTTAGCGTCCCATTCTATATTGGGCGTGAAAGGTCGAAAATTTTGCTCAGAGGCCTCTTATCAGGCTTGAGGTTCTTTTACGTGCCGTACATCTACGACACGGGACCACCGGCTTTACTTCCCTTCCAAAGGAAGCCATGCTATGGATTTTTGCGCCCTAAAAATTCCATCGCCCTCCGCCGGGTTTGAAACCGCACCTTGGGAATAATAATTAAATAATAATAATAATAATAATAATAATAATAATAATAATAATAATAATAATAAATAATGTTCTGTAGAGGATTCCATTAGCTGTGTAAGAGAGGAACCATTCAGATAGTAAGCGAGTAAGCGAGTGCGTTTTATGGAGCGACATCGGGTGCGGCTCTACAAGTTGAGTTTGTGTCAAAATTGTGATATGCTGAGTGCAGGTGCTGGAGAGATTAAAAAAGTCTTGTGCTCGACTCCCCAGCGAGTAAACCCTCCGGAAGAACTCTACGTCGTGCGTATTGACACCGCTACGTCAATGAGAAAAGTGAAGTGTGGTAAAAAATGGAACTACTTCGCATTAGTGAAGCGACAGTCTGAACTAATTGAACACTCAGTGAAATGGAACTAGATAAATACAGTGAAGTGAAATTGAGAACTAGAAAAAAATATGTTTAAAAGTCGTACAAAGGGAGGGTCATTTTATGTTTTTTAAATGGGAACCCACAATTAGGATCAAATTAAATTGACCCTAAAATGACCACCACAACATCCTTCAAATAAAACACGACTAATGGCATTTACTTTCCCCCATAATATCAAGCTACTTTTATTAAAGACATTTTTTCTTCAACGCCTAGTTTTGGAGATATTGTACAGTCTCCACTTAAATGGACCACCCTCTATAAATGAAGGACAAAATTTCAATTAATAGGGCTGTATAAAAACCAGTGAAATAGTCGGTTTTTGGCAATTTTTTCCATTAAGTTTCCCCTTAAAAATAGCTTTGTTTCTTAATTTTGAAATGCAACGTTGATATATTCAAGTAGTTAGTGTAATGCAGGCTTACTAAATGTATAAATTAATACTCATAATACACTTCATTGATGTCTACAAGTATATGGTGTTATATCAACCACTCCTCGGGCGCCATAATGCGTCAGTACTGTTATACTTCCTCTTGCAGTGATTTATCTCTTACACTTGGCTTTACTGCAGTATATTACGTTCTCTTGACTGTCGGTTTGCTGTTGGGAGTGTGGCTTTCCTGTCCAGCAAGCTCGGTGGGTTCTTGTTCCAGTACAAGCCATAAATTAAGACTTTAACGCACGTTCCATAACATACTTCGGTATCTGGTTCCAGCGACTAGATAGCTTTCTTATAAGCGGAAGGCGTTTGATTGTTCTGAAAATCTGTGTATAAAGTGAATAACAAATATGGTAAAAGTAGACAGCGAATATGTATGCAAATACATAATTGGTTTTCATTTGTTATATAGAATTACATTTTGAAAAAAAATTGTATTGTTCTGTGTTTGTATGTAAAATTTCATAATGCATATAATTGTATATTTCCGATGTTGCTGCATATTTTATGTTTTCTTGCATTGAGCATATATTGTAATTCACAATTAGCCCATATACAAGTTGAGACTATGCAATATCTCCAAAACTAAGCGTTGTAGAAAGAGATGTCTTGAATAAAAGTTGCTTGATATCATGGGAAAAATAACTGTCATTAGTCGTGTTTTGTTTGGAAGATGTCATGGTCATTTTAGGATAAATTTATTTTTTTAAACGGGAAGCTACATTTTATGTTTTCTCATCAGAAAATGGTTTGTAAAAAGCGATTTATTTTGTGATGAGGAATCAGGAAACAAAATAAAAAATATTGGTACCCAATTACGAAACCTAACTGCATCCTCAAATGACTATATATGCATGGTCCAACCATTCTTTGCACTCTTCGTACACAGCCATTCAAAATTTCCGTGTTATTTACGTTGGTGTAACAACATTTGCAAAGTGCTTTACACCTATATCGTTTATTTTTTATGAGGAGTGATAAAAACTACATAAAAAGGGTAGGTTGCCATTTAAAAAAATTAAATTGGCCCTAAAAGGACAATCACAACGTCCTCTAAATAAAACACGCCTAATGACATTTATTTTATCCCATAATATCAAGCAACTTCAAGGCGTTTCTTTCTACAACGCTTAGTAATCTCAACTGAAATGTTCCACTCTGTATATTGTAGCGGACCAGGTTGAGCGCCGAGGATTACATAAGATGAGGTAACCAAGCAGAAAGTGTCGAAACGAGGTTACCTCAACACGGACGCGCTAAGGAACACGGAGTCAGCATTTCTGTATGTATTTACACTACGGGGGTCTGGCTCGCTTTGTGCGGAATACGGTCGGAGTCATCGTCGGAAACAGTTGGAATTGTGAAGAGGGTGAACTGTATCATCGAAGACTTGTGCTCCGCTTACCATACACAAGTCGCCAACACAACACCACTCGAACAGGTAAGGATGTATCTACTCTAAGATCTGCTTGCTCGGGTCTCACCCAGTCTGAGTGGCCTGACCACAGACCTTAATGTCCTACCACTAAAACAATAATACAGTTTATTGGGTCAATGCATCCCCTGTGCATTAATTAAATACCTCCATCCTGGAACGCCACCCCGGCCTACCTACCACCCCAGTACCGACGCATCCCCCTACGTCTGAGCTAGCGTAACCAACTACTGCGGGGTAACCTTCCCCGGCGCTTGCACAAGGTAGGGGTGTTACAAAATCTCTTTTGTGCAAGCGCCTCCTTCATGTGAAACGGAGCTGAATTTTGCTGCAGCTAATTATTCCGGGAAAGATCAAACTAGTTTATTGTTCCTACTGCCTATGTCCACTAGTTTTTCCCAAGTTTTTCTCTATCGTGGTCCACCTACTGCTGAAGCTCCTCCTCAGTTTGTCTGCTCAGTGGATTCTCTGCCTGCCGAAGTTCCTCTGACCAATCCTGTGATCCATGGAAGTCAATCTGTGTGCCCATGTATTACCGTGCTGTCTCTTATTTGTGTCCTGCCCATCTCCATTTCCTGTAACAGCGGCATCCTTTAATCGTGTCCTCTAACTTTCTTGGTTCTGCATTCTATTTTCATTGTTATACTGTAGCATTATTTATTAGCCTATAATTCTTTTGTAAGTTACACTTATAACTTACAATACCTGTTATTTTATATATACATAGTGGAAGAATAAGACGTGCTGGAAAATGTTCGGAATATATGCTGGTATATCTAGGAAATCTTCTTCATTAGAAATATTTAAAACTGCTGGTTACTTGCAATATATAGGAGGGCGGATCGAGAAGTAGCGCACAATAATTTTTTCTGCCTTGGTATTGCACCTGGAATGTTGCAATTTCACACAGATATAGTTTGAAGTTTTCACTGCAGAGGGTATTTTTTGTTTCATGTGCATCTCTAGCAAAAGAAGAGTGAACTACGCAACAAGGGTGGCGCACATGTTACTGTCGTCCACATGTGAAGAGCAGAGATGTATGGTTCGATATTTGTGGGCCAAAGGACATAAACCGAATGATATTCACAAGGACATGCATGGCGTGTATGCGGATGATTGTATGGACCGTGGCAATGTCTCTAGATGATGTGCATTCTTCCTAGAGGGCGTGGACCTTAGTGATTCGCCACGCTCCGGGAGGCCGGTAACAGCTGCAACTACGAAGAGGCATTGAGGCGGCAATTTTGAACGACAGGCGTGTGCAACTGCAAACCTTATCGCAACAGTTCAACATATCCCATGGTGCAGTGTACGATATTGTTCATGATACGTTAAAATTTAGTAAAGTTAGCGCTCGCTGGGTGTCTAAGAACCTAACAGACAACCACAAGGGCCAGCGAATGAAGATGAGCTTGGATCACGTAACGCGGTACACCGCAGAAGGGCATGACTTTCTGAAAGGAATCGTCACTGGTTATAAGTCGTGGGCATACCACTACACGCCCGAAACCAAGCAGGCTAGTGTGGAGTGGAAACATGCTGGTTCCCCAGTGAAGAAAAAATTCAGTCACTCCATCTGCTGTGACGGTGTTCTGGGATTGTGTTGTATTGGTGCACTTTGCTGAACACGAGACTACTGTGAATGCTGCAGCCTATATGAAAACTTCGGTGAAATTGCGTCTTGTCCTTCGTGACAAGCACCACAACATGAATGCTGACGATGTCAAAATTCTCCATGACAATGCTCGCCTCCATGTTGCTGCTGCTTTTCGTCAGAAAGGCACCAAAATTCGTTCTGAGGTGCTCCAGCATCCGCCATACAATCCCGAACTTGCACCATCAGATTTTCATCTATGTGGTCCCAGGAAGAATCTCCTGGTCGGCCAACGCTTTCCGACAAATGCGAAAGTGAAATCAGCAGTCCGCAAATGACCATACTCCAAGGAAACTGACTTCTACGCACAGGGAATATTGAAACTGGTATCACGATGGGAGAAACGTGTTGAGAAACTTAACTATGTCCAAAAGTAGGTAAAAGTTGTAAGTTCATTTGTGATTTGTTGTTGTTTTAACTACTAAACATTTTTGTAAAAAATTACTGTGCCCTACTTTTCTACTTGCCCTCGTGTATATGCTTTGCGGTTACTTGAATAGTAATTTTTTGAAAACAAAGTTTACCAACGCTCAGGTATAGTAGGAGTCACCCAAGTCATTTTCCAAATAACAAACTGAAAGCAACACAACGTTCTGGGTAGTAATGGCTCTTAGATTTGTATTTGTATTAACAAAAATAACAGAATCCAACATAGGCTATTCGACTTTCACTCTCAAAACAGTCCTTAAACTTTACAAATTTAACAATTACTAAAACATTCTTCAGAACGCTATAAACTGTCCTCGTTGACACATAACCATTCTGTTTAAACCCTCTCTGTTTGCTTTCCCCACAGTTAATTACATTTTTAATTTTACTCACCATAAAATGGTGACTGAAAATTTGGAAAAGCAGCGAAAAATAACGCACTTTAGCTTGGCTATCCCGACCGCATGCCACCTTTATACTAGTCTCTCGGCGTCTATCTTCCTTTTTCATACGTGCAGCTAAACAAGACACCTGTTCCATTTGTCGACACTGCAGTGCTGTCGACACATAATGACGAAACATCAGCTAATGCCGTGATCCAGTGACTACTTTTTCGCTGCCTTGATCACAAATGTGGGAGTCGAAGGATACTGCACAGAACATTCTTGATAGCTCGTGGAAATAAAGCGTTAGAGACGGAGGAGAAACTCGCTCGATACCCAAGATTTTCCCTTGAGAGATATCTATTGCTTGCCTCATTTGCTTATTTTTAATTTTAAAATTAATATTTTAACACATTACTAACAAACTAGAGGCGGCGCCGTGGCCGAGTGGTTAGACCGCTCGCCTCCCACCGAGGCGGCCCGGGTTCAATCCCAGGGACCTGCATGTGGGATTTGTTGTGGACGAAGCGGCGTCTGGGCGGGTTTTCTCCGGGTTCTCCGGTTTCCCCCGCCATTCATTCCACCAACGCTCCATCATCACCTTTCCTTTCATCCATTTCACCCACATTTCGTTTCATCTACTTCCTTCATCCCATACCAGGCATCGGGCTGATCACCCATCCTGGATGCTCTGTCTGATCCATGAGTGTCTGCTCCTCGACGCGCCTCTGACCCCAGGCACCCGCTTGTAAGTCCTGGGGGGTGTAAGTCCTACATAAGAGGAGGGTAAACAGATAATGAATGAATGACAATACTAACAAACTAAAGTATTTATTATGGAGCTTCAGAGTAAACTTGTGAGTGCTTCTTTAAAGTATGCAGGAAAATTAATCGGTGACTTGAGAGAGGGGCGGCGCCGTGGCAGAGTGGTTAGACCGCTCGCCTCTCACCGAGGGGATTTGTGGTGGACAAAGCGGCGTCTGGGCGGGTTTTCTCCGGGTTCTCCGGTTTCCCCCGCCATTCATTCCCCAACTGCTCCATCATCACCTTTCCTTTCATCCATTTCACCATCCACTTCATCTACTTCCTTCCTTAATCCTATACCAGGCATCGGGCTGATCACCCATTCTGTCTCCTCCATGAGTGTTTCTGCTCCTCGACGGGCCTCTGACCCCAGGCACCCGCCTGTAAGTCCTGGTTGGTGTAAGTCCTACATAAGAGGAGGTTAAACAGAGAAAGAAAGAAACAAACAAAGAAAGAATTGAGAGAGAAATCTGGCAATGAAGTTTCCTTTTCTGTAAATAAATATCTTCAAGCAACTTCGTGCTTCCAGAAGAAATTTCCCCAGGGTTAGTAAGTACTTTAAAATGCACCCCTCCCCAATAGCATCTGTGGACATGGAAAGATACTTCCGAAGTTACAAACTTGACTTAATCGATACATTTCGAAAAATTGCATCTCAACGTTTTGAGAAAATGACCACTGTATGCTGCAAATCAAACAGTTCCCGAGATCGCGGGTTTTTTCGGGCGCAAAAATCCTTAGTATAGTTTCCTTCAGAAGGGAAGTAAAGCGGTGACCCCATATCGTAGATTTACGGCTCGTGAAAGAATCTCAAGCCTGATAAAGAGGCCTCTGAATAAAATTTCTGTTCTTTCACGCCCAACATAGAATGGGACGCTAAGAACCATAGTAGTTAAATAGCGTCGTAAATAAAATTGAATTTCAATTTTATAAATGTTAAAGATGAATAAGGTACAAAAATATCATGTGCTACATTGACATGACTTTCACCACTAGTGTACAAATTATTTTTATAAACGAGGCTTGTTAATCGAGATAAAGGTTACATCTGACTTTCTTGTAGGTACAAGGGGAATATGGTAGGTTTAAGCGATAGTGAAATCTTTTAAATGCTGTTTGCTATGTGGAGCATTTCATTCTCTCTGCATATCCAGGACATAAAAAAACCAATAACGAATTCCCATTTGAGAGAAAGTATTAAGTATTGGAAAATTCAAACCAATAAGAGGGAATATCTCGGAATGGTTTCACTAGACAAAAATGTACATCACATAAATTGCGTGTTTTAGTGAGATCTACATTTTTTGTGTAGAAAAATGTTGTCTATCTCTTACGGTTTACCAGTTATGCGAAAGCCATTCAGAATGAAGAGGACTTTTGTGGAAATTCCCCAAAAGTTCATGATATACACGTCATTTGCCATGAAAATATATTTAACATATATTTCAATCTTTTCTTTTTATTTATTCAGGTGGTCTCAAAGCATGTAATTCCGGTGAAATCTCGATATCGAATTTTTGGGTGAAATACAATACTCCTCCTACTTCCACTACGTAGTAGATAAAAAGGTATAAGCTTAAAATTAATGATTTTAGCCCTTGATAAGTGCACCTTCACAAAATTATAGAACATGCTTTAAGGGTTTTGACAGCATAAGTGCATTAAAAATTTAGCTATTTTAGTGCAGATAATCTGATGTCTGGTAATAACAAACTGAAAAGTTTTCGTGTGTTGTGTAATATCGGAGTACATCGTAATGGATTAATTCCCGTTTTGCGCCGGGATTACTGAAACTTCGCCTGTAAGATATGCTACGTGCGACGTATCATTCTTTATAAAGCGCCTGCATGTTATTTGCCTTCTTGCTGTTTTTTGAATATATCTAAAATGGATATGGATTGAAGGCTGAGGAGTATTTCCTCACAGCGCCTGTTGCGTCTACTTAAACTCTGCGAGGGAGGACTTGCCGTTTACCGGGTAAAATGTGTGCCAGTTGGGGAGTTTAATGTCGTTCCGGCATGTTGCCATAATAGGTCATTTGGGTAGAGCAACGGCATGGAAAGCCAAAGACCCTTGGTTAAAATGTGAGCTATGCCACGAAATTCTCGGTCTGATTCTGAGAAAGTATTTTATTAGCCCCACGCTTGGAAGCCAATTTGGAATAAATTTGTACTTGCTACGTATGGAAAGCTAATTTGAAGTAGATAATTTCTTTACGTTATTTGCACCGCGCTTTGGGCGTCAATTTGAAGTAGGTTGTATTGATGGAGTTGTATTATATTTTAACTGTTGGGAAGCCGAACTTGAAGTTTGTTTGCAACCGCACGTATGGTACCCGGTTTCCGGTAGCCTTCGCCCTAATTTTTAAAAATATTAACTTTGTAATTTGACTGTTTCTTTAAGTATTAAATATTTATGTTTGCCTCGGCTGCGTCAGTATTATTGTTAGAAACACGTTTCTCTTAGCAGGATTGTAGTGCGGCAAGAATGTAGGCTTTAAAAGATTATAATTTTACTTTACTCCTGTTATTAATGCTTGATACGATTTAAATAACACTTCACTGATATAGAGAGCTGTGAGATTCTTTTAATTAATTACTCGCACTTTTTAACACGTAAACTATTTTCGTCTCACACGAATACGTATTAAAATTTTTTGAGGACACTTTTTGCATCTGGTTAGTAACGCTGTCCTCAATCAACCGAACTGATTTCAACCGCCTAAACTTGTAAATTTCTGTATTTCAAGTCTCTGATTGGCTATTACTAATGCAATAGAACACATTCATTTAACGAACGCTTAGTCTGGTTGTTAATTGACTATTTTTATAAACTGACACTAAATTTACATTATTTTTGCTCCAATAATGACTAGTAGCATTTAAACTTTGTTATTCCTTATTGCCTTAAGGTTACCTCAGTGTTGCTTCATTGTTAGCAACTTTTAACCTATTATTCTCACATTATTATGTAATATATTTATATAATATTATTACACATGGATACAATAATACAGAAATATACAATGATTGTTGCATACATTTTTTATATATAGTTACATACACATGTTACTTTAAGGCGGGCTGTTATTGAAGTTATATATTATATAATTAGACTGAAATCATTTAAGTGTTAAAAATACTGCCTCAATTCTAACTTTCCAACTTTAGTCTACACACGGTATGTGTAGAAGAAATGTTAATTAACATTTATTAACTAATATGGATAACTATGAAGTACTTTGTCCAGTTTTTCAACTGTGACTTCTCTCAGTTCTCACTGTCACTATTCTAAGTTCTTATCTAGTTCACTTCGTTCACACTATCGCTTCAATAAGGTGAACTAGTTCATTTATCCGCATCCTCACTTCCTTCATGCGTAGCTTTTCATGACGGATTCACTTCACTCAGGAGTCGAATACAACATCTTCACAATCCGTCGCTTCGCAGTAGCACTCACTTTACGCCGCAACAGTCGTCACCAATTGGCTAGGAGAATCGCTCTTGATATTGCACGGGAAACTCACACGCCTACTCGCTCGCTCACTGGCTGGCTGACCGACGCAACTCAATTCACACTCGACACACACTGACTCACTCTCGCGAGAGCGCTCGCTTGTATAGTCGGTAGAATATTTCCACACGCTTCTCGAATGTTCTAGAAGTATTTCGACACCTTCTGGAGAAGGGGATGAAACGAAGCTTCCAGCCGATTTCGCGAGTAGTGTTTACGCTGGCGAGGGGCAGTTATTGTTGTTTACTGTGGTCTCCCAGCGCCGGCCTCTCAATAACCTGCACCATAGCCACTGTATCGCACTACTAATGATATTGCTATCGTTATTGGGTATGTCGTCTCAAACGAATTTGAGAATGCCTTATGGTTTACCAGGAAAAATGTGAGTCAGTTGTGAAATTTAATGTCGTTCCGGTATGTTCGTATGGCAGCTCATTTAGGTCTGTGGTTCAAATCCCAGCAACGGCATTGAATTTCTCAATCTGCTTCTACCTTTTCAAGGGATAATATGTTTTGCGTGCCAGATCTGGTAGCTACAAGTACAATGAAATGGGGTTCTCTGTATCGCATATCCTAGCATAATCCTTAATACTATCTCTATACATAATTATAGTACAGTCAAATGCACAGAATGCCGATGCTTTTGGTTTCCTATAGTGCTTTTTTATTTAATGTTGGCAGAATATTCTTATCATCTGAATTGCATACAAGTCGTACGTGAGCCAATTTGTAAATGGCTTGAATTCAAGTCCGACACGCACGCATTAGCCTACGAATAAAGGTCAGACCTAGGTGAGCGGCGAAAGAGGAGGAGTACGTACACATTTCATTTAAGTGGCTGAAAATTCGCTTCGCAACGACGATCCATACTAGCCCGTGGCTGAGTTTGTCTGATACTTTGTCAAGATGTCAAGTGGCACTCGAACATTAACCTATGAACACATGTCGTTTCAGGTGCAGAGCGAAGGAAAACGGAAGAGTAAGACAAACAGATGGAATGCTAAATCAGGTAAGAGTGAGGGTTGGGCGTGATAAAGGCGGTTTAGTATTTTCTTACCAACAAAAAACCCTGAGCATTATATCAGCACGATTTCATTCAATCGACTGTTTAGGTGGTTTTTCTTTAGTTTTATTTATGGACATTCTTTAACTGCTATGAACCTTAGTGTCCCATTCTAATCAATCCCAATGTAGAAACTGTTCTCTCCTGAAAGTGCATCCTCTCATATGCTGCACACAACCGTCCACTGCGCTTGCCCTACCATCCTGAAAGTTAAGTGATGATTTGGAGCGAGGAACAGGAAAGTGGTACGTAAGAATCCAAGCACAAATTCACTAATCTGTTAATGGTATAATACTATTTACTGTATTTGCAGCAAATTGAAAAAAGTAACAAAAACAAAACACCTTAAAACGAATAAAGAAATGAAAAAAAATCAATATTTTAACTGAAAGATTTACTTATACAAAGGGGTACGACAGTTTTTAACGTGGAGTACAAAAAATTAGAAGCTCGCCTATTGCTTACGCATTCACCGAAAGCAAATAAAAGTTAAATGGAAGTTTCATAAAGTTTCAACATATAGAAATTATTTTATTGAAACTTTTAGTAGAAGAGACTACGAACTATCCTATCTTACAGGTTATGCGTTTTTTCAACGGAGGGGGACACCTCGTCACAGCAACCAACAGAGATATATATTGTGCCTACTACCCCTCAGGTGGAAAGGATGAAGTGAAATAGTCATACAGGAGGCTACAGGCCGTAGGCAGACAGCCACAGAGATGCGCGGAAGTCTCTAATATTTACAAGCCCCAGATGCGTGTGTCACCGCCGGAGCCGCCGAGAGAGTGAGATGAACATCGAGCAGTCCACTGGTGTCAGCTCTCTGGAGTATTCTTTCCAGTGAGCATATATCCGTGCCATCTGTCCCGCCGTACACCACGAGACGTACAAGCACACCTGAAAGATGAGAAGGAAACGGAATAGAAGGGAAATGGTGAAAATGAAATCGTGGTAGAGAAGAAACCATCCCAGCATTCGCCTGTCGATCCCGGGAAACCACGAAAAACCCATGGGTCAGAGTAGGTGGTATTCCGGGATCGAACCTGGGACCTCCCGAATGCGGGCCAAAGACGTTGCTTCCTGAGCCATCCCGCTCGGTAGCTACCCTATCTTCTATCCTATCTTACTTTTAGGAAAACTAAACTACGTGATGTAACGTGTTAGTAACGCCTCCCGTAACTACTAAAACAACATACAACAAATGGACTGCTAAGTGACGGGAGTACAAACATTCAGCGCGCAGTTAAGCTAAAAAGTTAAATATATGTCACTAAAGCACTTGTGGGCCTTGGCTGTACTGGAAGATGTGGTTAACACCATCCTTCCCCAGCCGGAATATTTGCTTTTGTGCCCTAGAGACTGCAATCTATCGTAGGTCTTTAAACCGGCCATGTGTATTATAAAAATTAAAATTTTTACACAATAAAAGGGTAATTTTAACGAAACTAGACGATTGAGGAGGAAAATCAATATAACATAATTGTAAATCACTTGCTGTTGCGTTAGATATATAATCATATAACAAGGATAGGAATAGGTTCACAACATAGAAGCGGCGGAGACATTCAGCTTTGCTACGAGTTATAGGTCTAATGCACCTACCAAAACTCTGGGAGGAACAAATGGGGCGATCGGATACAAAGGGCACCCATCGACATTCCCTTGAGGCAGTATTTTTAACACTTAGATGATTTCAGTCTAATTATATAATATATAAATTCAATAACAGCCCGCCTTGAAGCAATATGTGTATATAAAGGTATACAAAGTGTATATTACAGCCATTGTATATGTTTATATTATTGCATACATGTAATAATGTTATGTGGGTGTATTACGTAATTTAATAATGTAGGAATTGTGAGAATAATAGGTTAAAAGTTGCTAACAATGAGGTAATATCGAGGCAATAATGAGTAAGAAAATTTAATAATGCTATTAGTCATTATTGGAGCAACAATATTATAAATTTTGAGAGTTTATAAATAGCCAATCAACAACCAGAAAAGCTTTAGTTAAATGAACGTATTTTATTGGAGTAAGATTAGCCAATTTGAAAACTGAAATATAGCAAAATTTACAAATTCAGAAGTCAGTTGCTTGTAGACAGCGCTCATAACTGGACGCGTTGGTTGCAGACAGTGTTCCTAACCGGACGCGATACGCGTCCTCGAGAAATTTAATACGTATTCATGTGAGACGAAAATAGTTTACGTGTTATAAAGTGCAAATAATTAATAAAAAAGATTCACAGCTCTCTCTCTCTCTCTCTCTCTCTCTCTCTCTCTATATATATATATATATATATATATATATATATATTATATATATATATATATCAGTAAAGTGTTATTAAATCGTATCAAGCATTAATAAAAGGGGCGAAGTAAAATTATAATCTGTGTAAGCCTACGTTCTTCAGTCGTACCACTCCCTGTTAAGACATACATGTCTCTAAAAAAATATAAATACTGAAGCAGCCGAGGCAAACATAAATACATAATATTTAACGAAACATTTAAAAAATTACAAAGCTAATATTTTTTTGAACATTTGGGGCAAATGCCACTGGAAAGTAAATTTAGGGCGAAGGCTACCGGAAACTTTTTACCATACGTGCGGTTTCAACTACTTCAAGTTCGGCTCCCCAACAGTCGAAATATAATACACCTTCTTCACCCTCTATCCTCAAGAACATGTTCAAGCAGGAGATTCCCTGTCAGGGAAGAAACAGTTCAAAAGCACACGTACCGCATACGCCGCACACCACTAACTACCCAACCTGATCCTGAAAACCTGTCAGATAATATGAAGGTTAGAAAACTAAATTCGTACTATTATAACGGTTCTTCAGATTTATTCGGTCTCTACGGCCAGTCGGTTGGAATGAATGACGTCATTTTAGTTCAGTGAACACCATGTCTGTAAGGGCAAGTGTGGAATTGAACCTTGGAGTGTATGCTTTTCCGCCTTCGTAAACAGTTTGATGTAAAGCGGCGGTGCAGAACTGGTTTTCACTAGGAATTTTTGTGCGTTCCTTGCTCACGAGATGAAAGTGACCGCCGATCACACAGAATTTGAATGTTTAAGTGCTGCTTCCGCAGTGTAAGGATACGAGGGAGAGTCTGTCTTTGCGATATTGGTTACTGTGTGAATGATTTTCTCCGTTCCGGTCCAGAGTTTCATGAAGTTCCGAAACAAAACACGATCAAAAAGCATGTTTATCATTAAACAACAAAAAAGGAGAAACAATTAAAATATTTAAATCCATTTTAAAATATCTATAAAGGTTACTTCAGTTGTTTTTTGTTAAAAAAGTTAAAGTAGTGCCATTAAAGCCGAGATCTACACTATAAAAACCGTCCAAATTACTTCAGTTAACAATCTGATAGGAACTGGGGTTGCGAATTAATGAGACGGAAGCAAAAGGAGTTCAAAATATAAATACTGGAAAGTTGCGATACACGTCCATGTCACTAAGTTGAGCTCTCGACAACTGACATTCATCCCTTTCACTCATCTCTCGCTAGTCCTCAGCTAGAGGCAATGATGTTAAACTCCCTTAAAAATATTGATGTCATGCGCAGACAAAGGCCGAATAAATCTGAAGATCTTTACAAACCATCCGTCATGCACCTACCGAACTGGCAAAGCCACGAAAAGTCCAATATCATTGCGACCAGTCCAGAAATAATACTTGGTCTAATTCAGTCCTTATTTGGATTAGAGTGATATGGAAAAATAAATAAAACTGTTATTTTTTTGCTGAAATAAGAGCTAAAACATTAAAATAGTACTGTAATCTTCCATTAATCTCTAAACACACAACCACATCTATACTTCCTCTACTCGATATATCGCCATACTAGAACAAGTCATAGTTTTATGCTATTGTGAATTCCGTTACCTAACACATGTTCTGTGACATTTAAATATCTTCGTTTTACAAGTATGGCTTTTGCTTACATTTTTTAAACAGGAAGCTGAAAAGGCAAAAGATGGCAATATTGAAACTCCTTTGCGAGTGAAATTGTGACCATAATTATTGACAAACTCAGAAATGACATCTTTAGCATGTGGTGCATTAGATGTTTACAGTGCTGAACTTAAACACCAAACTTTCTATAATTCCTACTTGTTCGTTTTGAGTTATAATGTTCACATACACACACGCTAGAGGTGTACAGTTTTCGGTCTGTGCCCACCTACGCATGCTTGCTTAGGCAACTCGCACGAGATCTCATCCTGGCGTGAGAGGAGGTGGCATTTATCTTACATAATTCTCCCCACCACACTGACAGTTATGGTACGGACTTACCAGTTGCTGTATTGTGCCTACAAGACCTAGAACTTTGCTGGACGCAAAGTCTGTCGTCCTGCACTGGGACGTCAAATAATATAATACTTGCTTTGGAGACACTTTAGGGGCAGTGAGACGCAAACATTCCTATTTTACTTCCATTATAATATAGCACACCGCATGATATTTCGTGGAAAATCTTTAGCAGCGAGAGTGATATGTTTTCTAAATACTTATTCAAAATACTTTTATGTTTTAAATAGTTTTTTTGTATTATACAACGTCTAACCTTTCACAATTAGAAATTTTGTTCCTGGTTGCCACATTGTTGTACATTTTCCACATTTTTACAAATGTTCGACATTTCCAGATGTTTTAACTATGCATTTATATAAATGCTTCAACATTTTACAATTTTACACAATTACACCTTTCCACCGTTGTATGAGATTTCATCCAATTTAAAGGGATGTCTTAGTGGTGACACAAACCAAACGGTTCACTTCCTATGGGAGTGCGCATTATCAAACGTTGCGCAACCACTTCAAGACGAAACTTAAAGCGGAAAAAAAATGAATAATTGAGATAATAAAAAACAACTTGGTAATTTTTTGCGTTTTGTTAAAAGCATGCATTTTTAACCGTTGTAAGCACACGGACATATTTTGTCTTATTGTTAATATTGTAATTACACCATTGTTAAACATAGTAGTTGAATAACCCCAATGAAAGCTTCTTGAACAGTTCCAAAGTAGCGACGTTTTATTATTTTATTAGCAGTTTGGAGCATATAATTACGAATAGCAATTCAGATCTAAGGGTAATAAGCATTAGAATGTCGTATCGTAAGCCACGCATCGTAACCGTTATCCTGTCAAGAGCAGCACTCGCTCAAGTGTATGAGAGACAGGTTCCCAATCACGTCTGTCTATACCTTCGCTCCTGCTGTAAGGTAGTAAACTACAGGTTTTTCTTGACCTGCCCAACATTGAGAAAAACTACTTGCGTAGTGTAGGTTGGCCCGCTGAAAACCTAGTTGCCGGGGCAGGCTGGTGCAGGCGGTACAAATCGCGGAAAACCTCTAACACATACACGGACCCCTTTCTGAACATATGATGTTCACGATTTTATCTAGCGAATCTTCTACAAAATATTCCTACAAAAGCTTGTTCTTTTCTCACTACTTCTGTTAAACCTGGTAAATTTTTGAAGAAATGACTTTATTTAAAATTTGTGTAGTTTCAGTCGAGTGCAAAATAAGTTCCGATGCTTTTGGTTACTTTTAGTGTTTTCCGTTCTTGAATGTTGGCAGAATCCCTTAGCACTTGTGTTCCGTGTCTGCCTTGGGTGAGCCATCCTCTAATTGCTTTTAGCTGAAGTTCGAAAGGAATGGAGAATTGACATATTTCACCGGAATTACTGAAACAATATGCTTCCCAAACACTGTCCATACTAGACCCTGAATGAGTCCGGCTCTTATTGGTTCGGCATTCAAGCATTAACCTCTGTAACCGAATGAGGGATAGAAGGCGCAGCAGAGTCGTGTTAATTCTTCATTGCCAACTTAAACCGCGATTCCTTATATCGATACGTCTTTTTTTTTTTTTTTTTTTTTTGCACCCGACTGTAGAAGGGGAGTTACGGAAGCTGAAGCGATAACTAAATGTTTAAAAAGCGGATGATTATATGTTGGCTTTAAAATGTAATTTCTTTACATGCAAAAATTTTGTTGACAAAAAAGTTAAGGAGGTCTACATTTTCTGTGCAGTAAGCCTTTGTCTCATGTCTTACGGTTTAAAGTTATACAAATTATACAAAATTCATTCAAAATAAAGAGGGTTACTGGACCATTTGCAGAAAATTCAAGATAAACACATTTTAGTCACGCAAATCTTTTTAAAGTATAGGATTTTAATCAAAATATTTAGAGTAAATTTTGAGAACATAAACGCTTTTAGGATAATTTGGATGTCGTCACCTTGAAGACCTATTTTTATCTGTTTAGTAATGCTTAACGCACGCTCTTACTACATACGGGAGTATAGGCAATGATCACTAGTTATGCATGAAATGTAACTTGAGAAAGGAAATATTGAAAAGAAAATGCCAGGGCTTAAGTTATTGTATATCCCCGGCATTGTTCAGTTATAATGCCTGAGGATAAAACTCGGAAACACCTCAGTCAGGGCGGGAGATCCTGGCAGGATTTGAACTGCAGACTTCACGCTCACGAGTCCATGCCAAAACAACCACCTCTGCCGGTGTTCTTGGAAAATGCTGAAATTAAATACCTACTTCTAAAAACTGTTTTTTTTTCCTCTATTTCAGTGGGCATCGAAACGTGTACATCATTTGAAATCTCGATATCGTATTTATGGTTGGATTGCAATACTTTGTCTACCTTCTCTAAGTAGATGCTAGAAAAAGTAAAAACCATGTAAATGATATTCTTCTATAAATTTAGGGTAGACAGTGTCTATTCTGTCTCTCCTGATACAATGCATATCAATCTGAGTTAACCCGCTTCTATTCAGCAGAAGTAACGTTTCCTGAGATTTTACCATTTAAGGGATACAGGGACTGAGTTTTTAGGTAAAGTTGAAAAGACTTAGTATTTTTAATTATATTATATAATTTCTTTAGACACATGTGAATCATTTTGGCCAAAATTTATCACGATTCGTGATAAAAACCAGCAACATGCTTGAATCACCCCTGAGCTCCTTTATAATCCAACCGGACTCTTTCAGTGTACTTTTCTCAGTTTTATATTTTTCGCATAAAATGTAATCCTAAAACTTCAGTTTTGGTTAGATTTGTATGAAAATTAGGATACGCAATCTAAAAGTACTATCTAAAGATTCAAGAATGTATTTTATCATAGTTTTACTTATAGGCTCGCAGAAAAAGTAATTTATACGGACACCAAGGAAAATGTTGGTGATAACGTCATAAAACTAAAATTTCTCTACAATTAACGACAATAACTTCAATTAAATCTTTGTATTTATTTTCACTGCACTAAAGTATTATAAAGCTTTACTCTCATACTTCTCTGAGAAACTTGAATGTGCAAGGCAGTTTAGAAAATTTACATTTTTTCACTAATTAAATGAATACTATGGCACTACAGGTGCCTGGGCTGCTAACCCGACTGCTGGCCTCACGCCCACGTGCGCACGTCAGAGGTGGGCGATTATCCAACCGATGCAGAGAGGTATGGTGGCCAGCATCACGCATCTCCAGGCTCACCAGGTCGCTGCCTATCGCAGCTTGTCAATTTCCTCACAATGCTGCGTGGGCACCGGTCCTATACTCGGGACCTAAAATCTGCATCACCATGGTTGGGATCGAATGCGGGGCTTGAGCTCCAGCCTACTGTGCCACGGCGCAGTTTTTACGATACTTAAAACTAAGTAACTGCATTATATGAAAAACTATTTGAACTAGAGCTTTGAGGTTTTGTACACTTGTACACTTGATTTACTCATATTAAGTATGCTAATTTTTAAGTGAATAAATTTATTTCACTTCCATTATACATGAATTGTTTTAACTCTCTATCTCTATTACATATAAATGTACAAACCTTTCCTTTCTAATATACAATATATATACTTGAGTTGCACCACTCTCTATGTGGTTATTGACACATTATACACCAGGTTCCAAACTACTTATATGTAAAACACACTTATTCAATAAATATAGCAATTTACTTCATAGGCATCCTTGCAAAATATACAATTTTATAATTTTGAAATTCTTCTCTTATATGTTTGTTTGGTCTTTCTTAATAGTCTACCCAATTTTATAATCCCTTCTGTATTTTTAAGCTTTCCAATTCTCATTTTAATTATTGGTCTCGGTAATTTCAACCACCTAACGGTAGCCATTGATCTCTCCATTGTTTAGTCTCATTACAATCCAAGATAAAATGTAGGTCATTCTCCATTTCCCCCACATAATGGACACTTCTGTGGCTCCATTCCCCCTATCATTCCCCTTAACTTCATTGTTCCAGATCTAAACCATGCCCACCCTTCCCTTTCGAATTTATTGCCAATCTGCAAGTGAGTAGCTTTAAAATTTAAAAAAGTTAGAAAATTCATTCACAATGTCCCTTATATCATTTCAGGAATGGAAGGTAGATTAAATTTTCGCTCTCTAAAATATTGGGCTGCACCATAACATCTATATCAGAAGTTGTTGCTAGCTGGCAGAGTAAGGTAATTAAAACAAAATTAACATATTACCCCGCCTCCTTTACTCCTAGCTGGTACACTCCAACCTCGTACTGGATGTTAGTTGGCTCGACATTATTGTGTAATCTACGTTAAGATTTATAGGACCGCAGCAACGCTAAGCAGGTTGCCACCAGAAAGTGAGATTAAGGCCGCTAGGGCCTGGTAAACCGCCACCACCATCTGTCTTTCGTTTTTCCGGTTACCAGCATGCGGAGTATCTGCGGTGTGTAGCAACAGCCTTGTTAAGTGCGATTAACATAGACCAGGTACCTCAGAGTTGTGGTGCCACTAAATTATACTTAATCGCCAATATGTCTGCACCCTAGGGAGAGCTAAACAAGTGTGGAAATATGCACTCCATTAAGACTAATACAAGCCAGGCATAATACATGCGGATACTCTCCACATTGGCAAGCTTTGGTGCGAGCTTTTATAGGTTAATCGGCGTTAGGTTACTGCACCTGAAACTCTACCGCAGCTTTAACTCTCAAATAGTATACTCGCTGCCAAAGAAGAAAGGGATTGACATTTCGTGAGGAGAGAGAGAGAGAGGCGACGTTGCCGCTTATCAGGACCAAGTGGAGAGCGCGTTAGAATTGTGTACGAAAGCGACTGGTTGCATCTGCATTGTAGGGCGGGTATTATTTATATTCGTATATGAAGACAATTACAAAATAATGAATCTGCATGCAAAGGATAGAACATGCAAGAATATATCACTGTAAAGATCGGCGTTAACAAGAGAGATATATCTGTGAAATATTGATACTTAACTCTAACGGGAAAATACCGCTGATTCTCTCACAGAGCATATCATTTCCCACGCTTGTCCTTTAATTGATATACCTTTACCAAATACATTTTATTCGGTTACCGAGTACGCTCAGTTTTTCGTTTGACTGTATTCGTCGCTATTTTTTGATATTGTTAAATATCCATTAAAAGTGTTAACACAATTGCAAATACTCACAACACACGTATAGATATACGGACTCAAACACACGTCAACACAAAGCAAATAACCGTACAAATAGGATGATGAAAAATAACTTGTCAGTACACAGGCAACCAATAAACCGATGTAAATAGATTAAGCTCTCGCTAAAAGAAGCATTGTTTATAACTGCAGCGACATCAGAAGATAAGATGTGCAGTTCATGTTGCTGCAACGGTCGCTCGCCAGGTACGTCATGCTAATCACGTGTTACAGTATCACCAACAAGGCTTTTGCGTCTATCATTGCTATGGAAAAGTGTTAGTTCTAATTGGTCCTTCTCATCGTTTCTATGACAAGAGCTATGACGTATCCATCCCCTCCCATTCATTTAAAGCTTTCCGCCACGTGGTTAGTAACTGTCAATCACATTCTTGATTGGCGCCGACTATAATACAACACATCCTCAGCATATTTTCCTACTGGAAATAGCAGCATGCTTCAAATAGTGTTTAACGTCTATCTGACAGCACAGAAGGTGGACGCTCATAGAATATGGAATAGAAAGATAATTTAGAAACAAAATTTGGAAACGAAACCTTTAAGGCGTAATTTTTTTCCCAGCACTCCAGTTACGGGAACTAGGAGAACTGAAAAATAAAACATTAAGGTACAAATAGACTAACTGAGGAAGGGCACTTGAGGTGAGAGGAGACGCAGGGCGGCCGGACCAGGTTGTGCCTCATGGGCCGAGAGTAAGCCCCCTAACGTTTACAGGGTGAAAGTCCGCGGATGGCAGCTAGTGCAATCGGCTCACCTTCGCCCCTGCGGGCTTGCACCTTCCCTGGGAGCCCGAGACTCGGAGACCAACCGCATTCCGGGGAAAGAAGGGTTACATTGAGCATCCTTTTCCCCTGTCATGGACTCCGGCCGATACTCTCAATCCTAAAACAGACCAGGCAGATGAAATGTGACGTGAAATGAGAATCGAGATGAAATTCCAGGGAGAGGTAATTTGGGGGATATAATGAACCCTCCAGAGTAGAAATAATAGGTATGCTTGGAAACAAAGATAGATGCCGCCCACTGATAAGGGTAATTACACGTGTTTTAACACATGTAAACACATGTAAACATATGTAACCCGCTAATGACCGCCGCTAATGTCACGTCCAATGGATATGTGTGGTAATACATATGTAAACATATGTAACCCGCTAATGACCGCCGGAGATGTCGACAGGTGATAAGATATAATCCACATCGTTTGTTCTGTGTTGCACCCTCCCGCCGGCTCCCTTTGAGGTCTTAGATACCGCCTGGTCTCGTGTCGCTAGGCCCCGTCATCTCTCTTTTTGTGATCTTACCTAATTGTCTTGAGATGAGCGGTAGGGAATGATTTTCTCGATGCCTGCCGCCCCTCGGCAAATCAATTAGGTAATATTCGTCAAACATTATTGAAAAAAAAGAATTGACATTTTTATGACTACTAAGGCCCTTGATTAATTAATTGTATATGAATTGACTCGAACGCAAGTGGTGGCTTGTGTATAAGTAGCACGCTCACGAGAACAGTCCACTATGTAATGAAAACCCTGCAACCTACTTCACGGTAATGTCCATTAGCTGACAATGTTAGACGCTTTCACCACATTAATAGACTTTTAAGATTGCATCCTGGATCTGTATACATACATTAGCGTACAATGTCAGTAATTGTTTTCCTAAGTGCTCTGAAAAAAACGCAGACACTCAATGTAAATACCTTTTAGTCCGTACAATTTCCATCACAAACTACACATGTTATTAAAAATAAAAATAAATACGGATAACATTATAGTTAAATATTATAAATGTTATTAAAAAATAAATGATTCGGTTAACATTATAGTTGAATACTATATATGCTATTAAAAATAAATACGGTTAACATTATAGGTGAATATTACATACGTTATTAAAAATAAAAAATGGCTTCGCTGATCAATGAATACATTTAAATATTTTTATTAATTAATTGTATATGTATTGACTTCAGCATTTTGGTTATTGAGCTGTGTCTCCCTAACGTTTCCAGATCTAGGATCGTTCCAGCTAGTTGCGCGCTTCTGCCATCTACCTTCTAAAGTAAAGTTCCGTATTCTACCATCTTCATTCTAAAGTAGAACAATGAGATAAAAACTAATCAATCCTTTGGAATGCGCAGCGTCATTAGGCAATTGTTCCAAGTTATCAGGGATGCCTGGGGTCGAATCCTAGGAGTGATTACAAATTCAGATTCTAATAACTCAGAGGTTAATTACGATAAAGACGTCAAATAAAGTTTATTACATTAATGTCATTAGGTAGTTTCTTGTGGATGTATATTTGGGTACCTGGTGTCCTGGGTTCGAAAACCGATAAAATGTAATTTAATTATAAATTTAATAACTCCTAAACTATATATGGAAAACGGAGACAGACGGTGTTATAGACAGAAGCTGGTCCACTTTTGCGTTTATATGGGAAAGGATAGGGAAAACGAGGGTAGATGCGGGGGGAAATGTATTTATAAGGGAGAGATACGGAATACCAGGGCTGATGCTAGGCTAGTCAGATGCTAAAGGAGGGAGAGATATGCTTTATACGAGAGAGATAGGGAATACAAGGAAAGATGCTATACTAAACAGGACTTGAAGGGTAGAATATGAGCGATATAGCGAACCGAGGAGATGTATTAGGATAGGAGTTTTGAATGATAGAGTAGGCGTTTATATGCGAGAGATAGGGAATACGAGGGTTGATGCTAGGCTAGACGGTGTTGAAGGAGGGAATGCATCTTATATATGAGAGAGGTAGGGGAATATGAGGAGAAGTGCTAGGCTAGTCAGGAAGGTCTGAATGACTGAGTATACATCTATATGGGAAAAGATAGGGAAAACGAAGGTAAGTGCTAGGTTGAAAGTCTTCAAGGAGGAAAATGCATTTATATGAGAGCGGTAGGGCATACGAGGAGAGATGCTAGTCTAGACATGGTTTGAGAAGTAGAGTATACGTTTATATGGGAGAAATATGAAAAACGGGAGAGATACAAGGATAGACACGGTTGAAGGAGGAAGAATGTAGGTTTATACGGTAATAAAGAGAGTAATTCGATTATAAAACTTTTCTCATCCAGCGTTACAACGCTTTTATATACTTATTTTCTAAAACTTACAAACTTTATATATGTTAAACAGTAGTGCGCGAGACGGAGAAGGACAAACTGTATATCGGTTTACAGTGAAGTATACGTCCTAACCTATTCCCACCTTGTTTGTTCTGGATCTTCTCATTCCTATCATCATCTAACGTAACCACGTAACAAGACGTAACACAACGTAACATAACAGCATGACAAGACGTCATACTAAGTAACATAACCAAGCAGCATCACGTGACATCTCGTACCAGAAACGTTACATGACGTAACAACTTGTAGCGACTATGTAACCAAGTAACAAAACGTAAGAACTACACTGTATGTGAAGAGTCGCTCACTTTGTAGGACTACAGGCGATTATGAAAATGAAGACGATATAACACAGAAATACCATAAATGTCAAGTTCTTAAATTCTGCAAGTGTAATAAAACTACTTCCAAGTGCACTGTTTGTAAGAAAATGCACAAAGAAACCTGATTATAAATGTGTCCTTTGTGTAGAGTATGAATAGCTAAAATTGCTGTAAACATGAATAATTAAATTTTTCTATGCAATTAAAACTAAGTAAACTCCCTCATTTGCTTACTCTTGGTTGGGTTTTATGGGTTTCAATGAAATTTATTTATTTTTAATAATTGATATTATTTGTGTTTTGTTGCAGAATTCACAATTCAGCATTTTAACTGGCATATAAATCATGTAAAAACATTAAAATATACTAATTGAATACAAATATAAATTTGAAATAATGATGCAGAATGTTAATGTTATACGGTAGGGGTCAAAATGATCCTCTGGATGTTAGAGAGGGTAGGGAAAGGTCGGACTGTCCTAACGTTAATTGATAAATTAGAAAACTAGCAGTTCAGGGATTAACAAAGGCTCGGATCAATTCATATCTACAAAACAGAACACAATGACTGATAGCTCTGCTAAGAGTAAGGAAAAGACATGGAAATAAATTGCAAATGAGTACAATTCTAGGAAGATCATCCAGTGTGAATGAAATTCCCTGAAATGATATTATGAGAACATATAGAAAAGAATGAAGCAAACAAATGCCATTGACAAGGTACGATTGTACAAAACTGGAGGCGTATGTATGTACCGCCTTTCTTAGACAATAGTAGCCAAATAACAATTGTTGCTCTTCTATTCAATCGCCAATGAGTTTGATGATGAAGTTGGTTTCCATTCAGAAGTAATCACCACAGTGAAGGACATTGAAATAGTAAATCCAGATCTAACAGGTCCTTCAGCAATTTTAGTACCAGGTGAGGAATTTGAAGAAAGAGAAAGTGTAAAGGTGGCGTCTGCAGTTCCCATACAGAACTTTCAACTCAATTGCCTGAAAAGAACAAAGATGGCATAAGGGAGGATTTGTATGAGAGGAGGCTTGAGTGTTTGGAAGAAGAGTACACAGTGAAAATGAAGATCTTGAAATTGGAACTAGAAATGAAAGAATCTCAGAAAAATAAAGAGTTGTTAATAACTTATACAATCATAAATATATTACAAAAAAATTTAATGAAACATGCAAGGAATAATATGGATAAGGAAAAGTGTTAAGCAGATCTACTACGCTTTCATTTATTTGCACATACTCAAAGTATGGAATTACACTTTCGGGAAATACTGCAGAAATAGACATGAAAAAGATATTTACGCAAAAAATAATAAAAGGACTTAGAATATTAGAAAAAGTGGATAAACAGCATTCATGTAAACCAATTTTTAAAAATCATAAAATTTTAACTAAATTAAATTGAATTTTACCATTTCTCCATCCCTGCCTCCCTCCCTTTCTTTCTTTCTTTCCTTCTTTCTTTATATTCAATTAAATAGTTTTATATTTATAATGCTGAAGCTTATATACCTGCGCATCTGAAAGGGCTTATTTTGAACTCATTATTACTGTAATATTTAATTGCATAATTTCAGAATGTAATAGAGCTTTCAATAGGTAACGCTAAAATTACTTTTTATGGAAAGAGGATAGATGCACTATAAGATACAACATGAGCCAAAAGAACATTTACAGAATGAAAAAAACACCATTTTCATTGCACTGTTCTTTCCTTCTTGAATCGTGAATTATGTTTCCAGAATTCACAATCTTCATTTTCATTTGGTGACCCGTTTCTTTCTGTTTTTACCTTAAAACAAGATTAAACATATTCCTTACCTAGAACACCCTAGGGTGAGTGGTAGATGCTATCCAACAGCCTAACCTGCAGGGGTAGGAGCTGTCTTCAGTCTGTAACCACCTGATCACGCTATGTAACAACCTGATCACGTTATGTAACAGCTTCATCACGCTATGTAACAACCTGATCACGCTATGTAACAACCTGATCACGCTACGTAACAACCTGATCAGGCTATGTAACAGCCTCATCACCCATTGTAACAGCCTCATCACGTTGTGTAACAGACTGATCACGCTATGTAACAACCTGATCACGCTATGTAATAACCTGATCACGCTATGTAGCAGCCTCATCACCCATTGTAACAGCCTCATCATGTTGTGTAACAGACTGATCACGCTATGTAACAACCTGATCACGCTATGTAACAGCCTCATCACGCTATGTAACAACCTGATGACACTATGTAGCAACCTGATCACGCTATGTAACATCCTGATCATGATATGTAACAACCTGATCACGCTATGTAACAAACTTATCACGCTATGTAACAACCTGATCACGCAATGTAACAGACTGATCACGCTATGTAACAACCTGATCACGCTATGTAACAACATGATCACGCAATGTAACAACCTTATCACGCTATGTAACAACCTGATCACGCTTTGTAACAACCCGATCACGCTATGTAACAACCTGATCACGCTATGTAATAACCTGATCACGCTATGTAGCAGCCTCATCACCCATTGTAACAGCCTCATCACGTTGTGTAACAGACTGATCACGCTATGTAACAACCTGATCACGCTATGTAACAGCCTCATCACGATATGTAACAACCTGATGACACTATGTAGCAACCTGATCACGCTATGTAACAGCCTCATCACGCTATGTAACATCCTGATCACACTATGTAACAACCTGATCACGCTACGTAACATCCTGATCATGCTATGTAACAACCTGATCACGCTATGTAACAAACTGATCACGCTATGTAACAACCTGATCACGCAATGTAACAGACTGATCACGCTATGTAACAACCTGATCACGCTATGTAACAACATGATCACGCAATGTAACAACCTTATCACGCTATGTAACAACCTGATCACGCTTTGTAACAACCCGATCACGCTATGTAACAACCTGATCACGCTATGTAACAACCTGATCAAGCTATGTAACATAATGATCACACTATGTAACAGTCTCATCACCCATTGTAACAACCTCATCACGCTGTGTAACAGACTGATCACGCTATGTAACAACCTGACCACGCTATGTAACAACCTGATCACGCTATGTAACAACCTGACCACGCTATGTAACAACCTGATCACGCTATGTAACAACCTGATCACGCTATGTAACAACCTGATCACGCTATGTAACAACCTGATCACGCTACGTAACAACCTGATCAGGCTATGTAACAGCCTCATCACCCATTGTAACAGCCTCATCACTTTGTGTAACAGACTGATCACGCTATGTAACAACCTGATCACGCTATGTAATAACCTGATCACGCTATGTAGCAGCCTCATCACCCATTGTAACAGCCTCATCACGTTGTGTAACAGACTGATCACGCTATGTAACAACCTGATCACGCTATGTAACAGCCTCATCACGCTATGTAACAACCTGATGACACTATGTAGCAACCTGATCACGCAATGTAACAGCCTCATCACGCTATGTAACATCCTGATCACACTATGTAACAACCTGATCACGCTATGTAAAATCCTGATCATGCTATGTAACAATCTGATCACGCTATGTAACAAACTGATCACGCTATGTAACAACCTGATCACGCAATGTAACAGACTGATCACGCTATGTAACAACCTGATCACGCTATGTAACAACATGATCACGCAATGTAACAACCTTATCACGCTATGTAACAACCTGATCACGCTTTGTAACAACCCGATCACGCTATGTAACAACCTGATCACGCTATGTAACAACCTGATCAAGCTATGTAACATAATGATCACACTATGTAACAGTCTCATCACCCATTGTAACAACCTGATCACGCTGTGTAACAGACTGATCACGCTATGTAACAACCTGATCACGCAATGTAACAACCTGATCACGCCATGTAACAGCCTCATCACGCTATGTAAAAACCTGACCACGCTATGTAACAACCTGATCACGCTATGTAACAACCTGATCACGCTGTGTAACAAACTGTTCACGCTATGTAACAACCTGATCACGCTATTTAACAACCTGATTACGCCATGTAACAGCCTCATCACGCTATGTTACAACCTGACCACGCTATGTAACAACCTGATCACGCTATGTAACAACCTGATCACGCTATGTAACAGCCTCATCACGCTATGTAACAACCTGATCACGCTATGTAACAGTCTCATCACGCTATGTAACAACCTGATCACGGTATATAACAACCTGATCACGCTATGTAACAGCGTCATCACGCTATGTAACAGCGTCATCACGCTATGTAACAACCTGATCACGCTATGTAACAATCTCAACACGCTATAAAACAGCCTCATCACGCCATGTAACAAACTGATCACGCTATGTAACAACCTGATCACGCTATGTAACAACCTGATCACGCCATGTAACAGCCTCATCACGCTATGTAACAACCTGACCACGCTATGTAACAACCTGATCACGCTATGTAACAACCTGATCATGCTATGTAACAACCTGATCACGATGTGTAACAGACTGATCACGCTATGTAGCAACCTGATCACGCTATGTAACAACCTGATCACGCCATGTAACAGCCTAATCACGCTATGTAACAACCTGACCACGCTATGTAACAACCTGATCACGCTATTTAGCAACCTGATCACGCTATGTAACAACCTGATCACGCTATGTAACAACCTGATCACACTATGTAACAGCCTCATCACGCTATGTAACAACCTGATCACGCTATGTAACAGTCTCATCACGCTATGTAACAACCTGATCACGCTATGTAACAATCTGATCACGCTATGTAACAACCTGATCACGGTATGTAACAACCTGATCACGCTATGTAACAATCTGATCACGCTATGTAACAACCTCATCACGCTATGTAACAGCGTCATCACGCTATTTAACAACCTGATCACGCTATGTAGCCGTCTCATCACGCTATAAAACAGCCTCATCACGCCATGTAACAAACTGATCACGCTATGTAACAACCTGATCACGCTATGTAACAACGTGATCACGCTATGTATCAATCTGATCACGCTATGTAACAACCTGATCACGCTATGTAACAACCTGATCACGGTATGTAACAATAAATTTTTAGGCTATGGTCTTTTAAGCATTCAAAATAATAACCGAAATCGAATATATCCATATCTGCCCTGGTGATTCCCTTAGCTTTCTTAATTGGATGCCCTCCGTATCTGTATGCATATAACTTTGCTCTTATACCGACATACTCCTCGATAACCAAACCGCCCAATTCACCCTTGAAAAACCCAATCTTTTTCCTGTTGGCTTGCTTAATACCCTTTGTGTGTCACCTTTTCCCTGAGCAGTCACCTTTTTCCCCTGAACGAGTCACCTTTACCCTGAATAGGTTACGTGATAGGTATGTCTAGAACATTGACATGAAACATATTTTCATGAAGTTCTCGCTTAAAGTCGCTTTCAAGGTTTAGTATCTCCCTCCTATTCCATATCTCTCCTGTATTTCTCAAAAATAGCTCTAATGATTTTGAGTAAAATATCATATGTTTACAACACTGCCGTCGCCGCCAGTGCCACCACCACCACCACCAACTACTACTCGCATTTACTGAAGGCGGGTTTTTGTTGTAAACATGTGATATTTTCCTCAAAATCGTTAGAGCAATTTTTGAGAAATACAGGAGAGATATGGAATCGGAGGGAGATACAAAACCTTGAAACGACTTTAAGCGAGAACTTCATGGAAATATGTTTCATGTCAAAGTTCTAGACATACCCATCACGTAACCTATTCAGGGAAAAGGTGACTCGTTCAGGGGAAAAAGGTGACTGCTCAGGGAAAAGGTGACCCACAAAGGGTATTAAGCAAGCCAACAAGAAAAAGATTGGGTTGTTCAAGGATGAATTGGGCGGATTGGTTATCGAGGAGTATGTCGGTATAAGATCAAAGTTATATGCATACAGATACGGAGGGCAGCCAATTAAGAAAGCTAAGGGAATCACCAGGGCAGGTATGGATAAAATCGATTTCGGTCATTATTTTGAATGCTTAAAAGACCATAGCCTAAAAATTTATTGTTTCATAGCGTGATAGGTTGTTACATAGCGTGATCAGGTTGATACATAGCGTGATCAGGTTGTTACATAGCGTGATCAGTTTGTTACACAGCGTGATGAGGCTGTTACATAGCGTGAAGAGACTGTTACATAGCGTGATCAGGTTGTTACATAGCGTGATCAGTCTGTTACATTGCGTGATCAGGTTGTTACATAGCGTGATAAGTTTGTTACATAGCGTGATCAGGTTGTTACATATCATGATCAGGATGTTACATAGCGTGATCAGGTTGTTACATAGTGTGATCAGGATGTTACATAGCGTGATGAGGCTGTTACATAGCGTGATCAGGTTGCTACATAGTGTCATCAGGTTGTTACATAGCGTGATGAGGCTGTTACATAGCGTGATCAGGTTGTTACATAGCGTGATCAGGTTATTACATTGCGTGATCATGTTGTTACATAGCGTGATCAGGTTGTTACATAGCGTGATAAGACTGTTACATAGCGTGATCAGGTTGTTACATAGCGTGATCAGGTTGTTACATAGCGTGATCAGGTTATTACATTGCGTGATCAGGTTGTTACATAGCGTGATCAGTTTGTTACATAGCGTGATCAGGTTGTTACATAGCGTGATCAGGATGTTACATAGCGTGATCAGGTTGTTACATAGTGTGATCAGGATGTTACATAGCGTGATGAGGCTGTTACATAGCGTGATCAGGTTGTTACATAGTGTCAACAGGTTGTTACATAGCGTGATGAGGCTGTTACATAGCGTGATCAGGTTGTTACATAGCGTGATCAGTCTGTTACACAACGTGATGAGGCTGTTACAATGGGTGATGAGGCTGTTACATAGCGTGATCAGGTTGTTACATAGCGTGATCAGGTTGTTACATAGCGTGTACAGTCTGTTACACAACGTGATGAGGCTGTTACAATGGGTGATGAGGCTGTTACATAGCGTGATCAGGTTGTTACATAGCGTGATCAGGTTGTTACATAGCGTGATGAGGCTGTTTCATAGCGTGATCTGGTTGTTACATAGCGTGATCAGGTTGTTACAGACTGAAGACAGCTCCTACCCCTGCAGGTTAGGCTGTTGGATAGCATCTTCCTCTCACCCTAGGGTGTTCTAGGTAAGGAATATATTTAATCTTGTTTTAAGATAAAAACAGGAAGAAACGGATCACCAAATGAAAATGAAGATTGTGAATTCTGGAAACATAATTCACGATTCAAGAAGGAAAGAATAGTGCAAGGAAAATGGTGTAGTTTTCATTCTGTAAATGTTCTTTTGGCTCAGGTTGTATCTTATAGTGCATCTATCCTCTTTCCATAAAAAGTAATTTTAGCGTTACCTATTGAAGGCTCTATTACATTCTGAAATTATGCAATTAAATATTACAGTAATAATGAGTAAGCCCTTTCAGATGCGCAGGTATATGAGCTTCAGCATTATAAATATAAAACTATTTAAATGAATATAAAGAAAGAAGGAAACAAAGAAAGAAAGGGAGGGAGGCAGGGATGGAGAAATGGTAAAATTCAATTTAATTTAGTTAAAAGTTTATGATTTTTAAAAATTGGTTACATGAATGCTGTTTATCTACTTTTTCTAATATTCTAAGTCCTTTTTTATTTTTTGCGTAAATATCTTTTTCATGTCTATTTCTGAAATATTTCCCGAAAGTGCAATTCCATACTTTGAGTATGTGCAAATAAATGAAAGCGTAGTAGATCTGCTTAACACTTTTCCTTATCCATATTATTCCTTGCATGTTTCATTAAATTTTTTGTAATATATTTATGATTGTATAAGTTATTAACAACTCTTTATTTTTCTGAGATTCTTTCATTTCTAGTTCCAATTTCAAGATCTTCATTTTCACTGTGTACTCTTCTTCCATACACTCAAGCCTCCTCTCATAAAAATCCTCCCTTATGCCATCTTTGTTCTTTTCAGGCAATTGAGTTGAAAGTTCTGTATGGGAACTGCAGACGCCACCTTTACACTTTCTCATTCTTCAAATTCCTCACCTGTTACTAAAATTGCTGAAGGACCTGTTGGATCTGGATTTACTATTTCAATGCCCTTCGCTGTGGTGATTACTTCTGAATGGAAACCAACTTCATCATCAAACTCATTGGCGATTGAATAGAAGAGCAACAATTGTTATTTGGCTACTATTGTCTAAGAAAGGCGGTACATACATACGCCTCCAGTTTTGTACAATCGTACCTTGTCAATGGCATTTGTTTGCTTCATTCTTTTCTTTATGTTCTCATAATATCATTTCAGGGAATTTCATTCACACTGGATGATCTTCCTAGAATTGTACTCATTTGCAATTTATTTCCATGTCTCTTCCTTACTCTTAGCAGAGCTATCAGTCATTGTGTTCTCTTTCTTAGATATGAATTGATCCAGCCTTTGTTAATCCCTGAACTCCTAGTTTTCTAATTTATCAATTAACGTTAGGACAGCCCGAACTTTCCCTACCCTCTCTAACATCCAGAGGATCATTTTGACCCCTACCATATAATATTAACATTCTGCATCATTATTTCAAATTTATATTTGTATTCAGTTAGTATATTTTAATGTTTTACAAGATTTATATGCCAGTTAAAATGCTGAATTGTGAATTCTGCAACAAAACACAAATAATATCAATTACTAAAAATAAATAAATTTCATTGAAACCCATAAACCCCAACCAAGAGTAAGCAAATGAGGGAGTTTACTTAGTTTTAATTGCATAGAAAAATTTAATTATTCAAGTTTACAACAATTTTAGGTAGTTCATACTCTACACAATTGACACATTTATAATCAGGTTTCTTTGTGCATTTTCTTACAAACAGTGCACTTGGAAGTAGTTTTATTACACTTGCAGAATTTAAGAACTTGACATTTATGGTATTTCTGTGTTATATCGTCTTCATTTTCATAATCGCCTGTAGTCCTACAAAGTGAGCGACTCTTCACATACAGTGTAGTTCTTACGTTTTGTTACTTGGTTACATAGTCGCTACAAGTTGTTACGTCATGTAACGTTTCTGGTACGAGATGTCACGTGATGCTGCTTGGTTATGTTACTTAGTATGACGTCTTGTCATGCTGTTATGTTACGTTGTGTTACGTCTTGTTACGTGGTTACGTTAGATGATGATAGGAATGAGAAGATCCAGAACAAACAAGGTGGGAATAGGTTAGGACGTATACTTCACTGTAAACCGATATACAGTTTGTCCTTCTCCGTCTCGCGCACTACTGTTTAACATATATAAAGTTCGTAAGTTTTAGAAAATAAGTATATAAAAGTATTGTGACGCTGGATGAGAAAAGCTTTATAGTCGAATTACTCTCTATATTACCGTATAAACCTACATTCCTCCTCCTTCAACCCTGACTATCCTTGTATCTCTCCCGTTTTTCATTTTTCTCCCATATAAACGTATAATCTACTCCTCAAACCATGTCTAGACTAGCACCTCTCCTCGTATGCCCTACCGCTCTCATATAAATGCATTTTCCTCCTTGAAGACTCTTTCAACCTAGCACCTACCTTCGTTTTTCCTATCTTCTCCCATATAGACGTATACTATGTCATTCAGACCTTCCTGACTAGCCTAGCACTTCTCCTCATATTCCCCTACCTCTCATATATAAGATGCATTCCCTCCTTCAACACCGTCTAGCCTAGCATCAACCCTCGTATTCCGTATCTCTCGCATATAAACGCCTACTCTATCATTCAAAACTCCTATCCTAATACCTCTCCTCGGTTCGCTATATCGCTCATATTCTACCCTTCAAGTTATACAGTTTGTCCCTCTCCGTCTCGCGCACTACTGTTTAACATATATAAAGTTTGTAAGTTTTAGAAAATAAGTGTATAAAAGTGTTGTAACCCTGGATGAGAAAAGTTTTATAATCGAATTACTCTCTATATTACCGTATAAACCTATATTCCTCCTCCTTCAACCCTGTCTATCCTTGTATCTCTCCCGTTTTCCATATTTCTCCCATATAAACGTATACTCTACTCCTCAAACCATGTCTAGACTAGCACCTCTCCTCGTATGCCCTACCGCTCTCATATAAATGCATTTTCCTCCTTGAAGACTCTTTCAACCTAGCACCTACCTTCGTTTTCCCTATCTTTTCCCATATAGACGTATACTCTGTCATTCAGACCTTCCTGACTAGCCTAGCAGTTCTCCTCATATTCTCCTACCTCTCTCATATAAGATGCATTCCCTCCTTCAACACCGTCTAGCCTAGCATCGACCCTCGTATTCCCTATCTCTCGCATATAAACGCCTACTCTATCATTCAAAACTCCTATCCTAATACCTCTCCTCGGTTCGCTATATCGCTCATATTCTACCCTTCAAGTCTTGTTTAGTATAGCATCTTTCCTTGTATTCCCTATCTCTCTCGTATAAAGCATATCCCTCCCTCCTTTAGCATCTGACTAGCCTAGCATCAGCCCTGGTATTCCCTATCTCTCCCTTATAAATGCATTTTCCTCCGCATCTACCCCCGTTTTCCCTATCCTTTCCCATATAAACGCAAAAGTGGACCAGCTTCTGTCTATAATACTGTCTGTCTCCGTTTTCCATATATAGTTTAGGAGTTATTAAATTTATAATTAAATTACATTTTATCGGTATTCGAACCCAGGACACCAGGTACCCAAATATACATCCACAAGAAACTACCTAATGACATTAATGTAATAAACATTATTTGACGCTTTATCGTAATTAGCCTCTGAGTTATTAGAATCTGAATTTGTAATCACTCCTAGGATTCGACCCCAGGCATCCCTGATAACTTGGAACAATTCCCTAATGACGCTGCGCATTCCAAAGAATTGATTAGTTTTTATCTCATTGTTCTACTTTAGAATGAAGATGGTAGAATACGGAACTTTACTTTAGAAGGTAGATGGCAGAAGCGCGCAACTAGCTGGAACGATCCTAGATCTGGAAACGTTAGGGAGACACAGCGCAATAACCTAAATGCTCAAGTCAATTCATTTACAATTAATTAATAAAAATATTTAATTGTATTCATTGATCAGCGAAGCCATTTTTTATTTTTAATAACGTATGTAATATTCACCTATAATGTTAACCGTAGTTATTTTTTAGTAACATATATAGTATTCAACTATAATGTTAACGAATCATTTATTTTTAATAACATTTATAATATTTGACTATAATGTTATCCGTATTTATTTTTATTTTTAATAACATATGTAGTTTGTGATGGAAATTCTACGGACTAAAAGGTATTTACATTGAGTGTCTGCGGTTTTTTCAGAGCACTTAGGAAAACATTTACTGACATTGTACGCTAATGTATGTATACAGATCCAGGATGCAATCTTAAAAGTCTATTAATGTGGTGAAAGCGTCTAACATTGTCAGCTAATGGACATTACCGTGAAGTAGGTTGCAGGGTTTTCATTACATAGTGGACTGTTCTCGTGAGCGTGCTACTTATACACAAGCCACCACTTGCGTTCGAGTCAATTCATATACAATTAATTAATCAAGGGCCTTAGTAGTCATAAAAATGTCAATTCTTTTTTTTCAATAATGTTTGACGAATATTACCTAATTGATTTGCCGAGGGGCGGCAGGCATCGAGAAAATCATTCCCTACTGCTCATCTCAAGACAATTAGGTAAGATCACAAAAAGAGAGATGACGGGGCCTAGCGACACGAGACCAGGCGGTATCTAAGACCTCAAAGGGAGCCGGCGGGAGGGTGCAACACAGAACAAACGATGTCGATTATATCTTATCACCTGTCGACATCTCCGGCGGTCATTAGCGGGTTACATATGTTTACATATGTATTACCACACATATCCATTAGACGTGACATTAGCGGCGGTCAGTAGCGGGTTACATATGTTTACATGTGTTTACATGTGTTAAAACACGTGTAATTACCCTTATCAGTGGGCGGCATCTTCCTTTGTTTTCAAACATATATATTATTTCTACTCTCCCAACATTCACCTAGTGAACCCTTGGGTCAGGAAGGTCGGCTGGGGGAATCAAAACCCACGACCTTCCAAAGTGCGGGTCTCAGACGTTACCGTATGGGTCATCTCGTTCGGTAACAGTACAGTAGGACAGCAATGAAGGGATTTGAACCACTGATCTGGCATTGAAGAGTTCGTACCTCAGTGACACAGACACCCGTTAGTGAGCACCGAAATACAAAGCATATCCGGAAAGTAAGTACCGAAATGATTTAAGTAATAAAGCAAAACCTTTTCCTTACTCCTTTACGGTATTGTTTCTCTTTCATTTTATTTGCATTGTGTGGACCTTAAACTGTTTCAACCATTGTAAAAGAGGATTTTAAAGAAAATCCCCCACCCCAAACTAGCGTTTACATGAAAAATATTTAGTACATTTTGGTTTTCCCAAAAATGGCTCTAACGATCTTGAATAAAATATCGTATGTTTAAGATATGTTCATGGCAAATGGAATGTATATCTTTAATTTCCTGGGAATTCCTCCAAAAGTCCTGCTCTTTCTGAATGGTTTTTCCATAATTAGTAAACCGTAAGAGATAGAGAACATTTTTCTACACAAAAAAAATGTAGATCCCGTTAAAACAGACAATTTATGTCACTTACGTGTTTTCTTTTCTTTTGAGTGAATCATTTCCCAGACATTTGTTATTATTTGTTTGAATTTTTCAATGCCTTTTCTCAAATATGAATTCATTATTCTTTTTCTGCCGTGGACAAGCAAAGAGAATGGAATGCTCCACATAGCAACCAGCTCTTAAAAGATTTGACTATCGCTTAAAGCCTCCATATTCCCCTTGCACCAACAGGAAAATTAGCTACAAAATAGTTTCTGCAAACATGTATCTCGATTAACGTGAAGTGGATGGAGAATAAGCGTTTGTAGAAATAGTTTGTACAAGAGTGGAGAAAGTCATGTGAGTGTAACACATTAGACTTTTGTTTCTTTCTTTCTGTTTTGAATTTACAAATAAGGTTCGTTTGTTTGTTTTTATTTTTCATAGCTACTTTTTTTAGAAAATGCAACTACAGTACTCACTTCCAATATAAAAATAGTGAAAAGGTGAAAATAAACATTAACTAACATTTCTACCTTTAGAAAGCTAGGAGGAAAATGCATGACCTGTACCCATGAGTGTCTGTGACTTACTGAGGATGTAAGATTTCACCGAGAACTAACAAGGTCGAAATATCAGCACTATAGCGACAATATATTTTGTAAGCAGTACTTGGTTTTCAAATATTTGTATTTGTATCCACAAAAGTTGCCCAGAAATCTTAGGTCTAAATAAGAAGGAGTTTAGTCTAAAATTATATTTCGAAGAAGTAAACTACAGGATAGAAATGTATATTTCGAACTCCACCTGGATTCTTTAATATTTTAAAACCTAATGCTCGTAGAAGACAACGGTTAATTTAAGAAATGCATAGCAGTGTCTAATAACACAAGTGTTTGCCAGTGATATAATAGAATGCCGCATTATATTGAAGAGAACTGTAATGTCTGGTAATGACATTCGTTTGGAAGTTCAAGATGTACAAGTTCCTAAAAGACCTATGCATACGCTGTGATGTTGATACTAAGTACAGTGTTATTCTGTCCCCGTTATGTTTAAAACATTTATAATTGAATAGGTACGAGCAACAGTAGAAGACAGACGACGGAGGGGCAGTCAGGAAATAGAGCACAGCATCGGAAGTATGTCATAACGGTTCTTTTCCTTCCAACGACGCCCCTAGGTGGTGAGGGATGGGAATAAAACCCGAAGGGCGACGAGATCTGCACGACGGCGTGCACTAGCATAGAGGGTTCCCAAAAATTCCAGATAGAGCACAGCCTGGCTGCTACTGCCTAATCCCGTGCTCCCCCGGGATTGCCTATTACAATGAGACAAGCTCCCAGGAGGGGGGGAAGTAACAGATATAAAGTAGCGTTACGCTAGTTTGTTGTTGTAGTAGTAGTAGTAGTAAGAAATTTAATTCATAAATTGTTATTATAATAGAACTCAAACGCGCAAACAGTGCGATTCAGATGTAACTTTAGAATTATTTTTAACAATTATTTTTTGACACACGTGGTAAAAGCTGCAACCTTACGGTTTTACTCAATGAAAAACAAGGTTATTGTGGACCTTGCGTCGTCCATGGTTGCGCGTCATTACACCAGAGGTGTGAACAAGGATAAGGTTGGTTGTGGCACCGCTTGCTCTTCCCTGAATGAGGAGACTCCAAGGATTCGTCACACCTAACCAAAAGGCTGTCGGTGATCTGCTAGGCCGCTTGACAATGCAAGACATGTTTCAGGCAAGCCTACTGAGCTCGAACACCGCCAGGAATCGTCCAGCTGGCAAAGCTAGGTCACAATGGGTGTATGGGAGCAGTGACAGGATACAGTGGTTTGAAAGGTTTGGTGTAAAAAATAGTCTTTATCGTTTCACATGCCTTCACGCCCCAGCAGCTTGTGCTAGTGAACGTACGAGGCGAGCAGCCAGTTTTGACTGACACACTGTCGCCTGGATCGGCCTATTTATACATGTGGTCGCTACGTAACAGTCGCCAGCACAAATAACTGATGGTATCATCTAGTTTATTGAGCTTAAACTATTTGTACATTAGTGACGCTGTGGCGCGCGGTTGAGCTTATGTTACTAATGACTTATTCACTTGTTATTGTATAGTACAATTACTTGCTGCATTATAGCGTCCACCAAAAGCTATTTGTTGCCGCGTGGTGAACTTCTTATTTATCCGTAGAGGGGTACCACTACAAAGGTAATATATGAACGAGATTTATATGGAAGAAAACCCAAAGCAATATATTTCATTTTTGTTTTAATTCCATATGGAATTTCAGATATTTCAAACACTACTGATAAAGAAAATAAATCTGTTACTATACCAACAAACCAGAGATCACCTATCTCTACAACAAAAGTTTGCAAATTACATGGCAGACTTTGCTTTAACCTTTGAGATACATAGATATGAAGGTTATTGTAAAATGAAATTAGTTTAGGAATCTTATACAAAACGTTGCATCCACCACGTACAGAAGATTCGAGTGATATCCGGAACGAGGCTTTTTGAACAACTAGTATGTTTGCTACATCTCTATTTTTACTACTTGACACATAAAACAATTATTACGTATTTAAAAAATAATGAATTCGCTTGCGAGAAATACAGAAATTCCGTTGGATATACAAAGGCGTATGAGCTGTGACAAAAAGCAATTTATAATGAAGATTACAGGATTCATTTTCATGATATCATCAAGAGGAGGTAATTGCTTCCGTGGTAAACTACACATTAACGCATTACTTTATTTTTCACTTTTCTAACATTCTCTTGTGCACATCAAATGCAGTATTATTATGAAATGCACTTACAATTGGCTGCTGTCAGCGCTACAGTGAGCAAATAAAGATTGTGTTTACAAATAGACTATCATAAGCTTTTTAATAGCACTCGACATCATTGCTAAATCTGCATGTTTGCTTACCGTCCCTCGACCAGGCAGAAAATATAAACGAAATGATTACTGCGTTATCGCACCAATTTTCAATACAGCAATTCAGCGTTTTCTCTTTGGCTACGCTCATAAATAACTGCAGCTTTGACAGGTGTCATTGTGGGTATAGTAACCAAAACTCGTGTAATTTAATCATAGGAAGGAAAACTAATTGAGAAAAATGAAATTACCAATTAGCATGCAATTCAAATATAGCTAATTAAAGTCGTCTACTGAAATAACATTTACCTTAAAGCTAATATTAGAAAGTTGTATGCCCACGAAAAATTCATAACCTTAACGAGGAATCGAATTACGATATTCGGCATATCGGACCCACGCTCTATATTAACATTCACAATAATGCATTTGAAGGCGTATTAAACTTCTTAAAGTTTTATTGAAAGGTTATATAGGGTAGTTAAATTATATTGGAACCCACTCGCGGACTCTCTCTATTGCGCGAGACAGCCGGCAGTCGCCGGAGAAATTACGCCGGCAGAGGCGGACTATAATCCTTACCTTAATATAGATGCTGGAAATTTTGACCTTCTGCTCTCAAATAGGCAGCATATCTCGTGTAAATATTCTCGCTCACTCTCCGAAGCTAAGCAGCAGGAATTTTTGTGATGAAACGCCTCATTATGATCAGAAAATTGGAGTGTGGTGTGCAATAAGTGCTAGAAGAATAATAGGGCCCATATTCTTTGATGAAACAATAAATGCAGAGCGATATTAGAAGTTAACTCTGAGGCCATTTTGCAATCGCTTGACAAAAGAAGAGAAGTCCTATGGTTGGTTCCAGTAATATTCTGCAACAGCACATACATTACATGCAATAAGAGAGGTGTTTGATAACAGAATAATTAGTGTTGATTTGTGGCCCCCTTGTTCTCCTGATCTAACTAGTTGTGAATTTTATTTATGGGGTTCTTTAAAAGACAAAGTGTATCGTTCCAATCCCCGCACACTACAGGAACTTAGAGAAAATATTTTCTAAGAAATCACAAGAATTCCTGCTGCTGAGTTTTGGAGAGTGGGCGAGAATATTTACACGAGATATGCTGACTGTTTAAGAGCAGAAGGTCACATTTCCAGCATCTATTATAAAGTAAGGATTTTAGTCCGCCTCTGCCGGTGTACTTTCCCCGGTGACTGTCGGCTGCCTCGCGCAGTAGAGAGAGGCCGCGAGTGGGTTCGAATATAATTTAACTACCCGTATTTATTCATTTATCTAAGTGTAATGGCTGCTGCAATCATACTTAATATATTTCACTCCAGCTGACTCAGCTGTCTCAACAAGTAGTCTCTGTGAAGCATATGTGACGTACAGGTTAAAGTTTTACATGTTGAACTAAATGAACTGAATTTTACATTATTGGACTTAGGCCCGTATTCGAAAAGTGGTGGGTTCGATTTCCGCTCCCGATCTTCCTAGGGGTTTTTCGGGGTTTCCCCGGGTCGTTACGCGAATTCTGGGAAGATTCATTACATCCCACTAATTTCTTATCCCTCCATTTCACCTACATTCTCATTTCACTGCACCTTTTATCTGCTTGGTCTTTCAGTGTCGGCGGGAGTCTCGGCATTGCATGGCAGGGGAAAGGGTTGTTCTATGTAACGTTTCGTTCTCCAAAATGGGAGCGGTCTCGGAGTATCACCCCCCCCCCCCAGGGGATGTGCAAGCCATTTGGGGAGTTTCAATGTACAACAGAACAGGGTCCTCTGCCTTGTCGAGCCTCCTGGTCCGGTCTCCCTCGGTCTCCTCTCACCTCACTCCTCTCTCCCGGGGCACACTGTCAGGGGCTTCAGGTAGAAAACAACTAACATGTCGAGGTCTTAAGTCCCTTCCGCAGTTAGCCCTCTTCGCCAGGTAAATATCAGATAACATAATTAATGGCATGCTCTAAATCTCCCTACAGGCTTAAAAACGTTATACAGGAACAAAATAGACAATACAGTAAACTGATTACGCCACTGTTTTTCTGCCTGGCATATGCTAAGTGGAACTCTATAGTCACTCCTGTTACACACAAGCCTCTGTGGTAGAAGTGTAAAATGTTATTACACTTTGTTTATAAATCCATGTCTAGAAACACTTTGTCTACACGCTAGAGATTCCGAAACGGGAAGGGGGTGACTAACCGTAGACTCGGCAACAATTGGACGTCGCATTCATTATCTGAGAGCTGTGTACCAAAGGTACTGCATTAGTTGTTATGTAATGCACAGCACTTCTTCCTATACTTACAATTAACCATGCTTAAGAGTTCCATAGTCAAGTGGTAATGAACAATTGCAGCCAGTACACGGAGATGCTTCTCATTCACGGAGAAGCCCAAAGGAATGCAAAGAAGGCTTGTCGATTCTATCAACAGTGTTACCCCAACAGGTGCCACCCAACCCACACCACGTTTCCAAGTTTGGAGAGGTACTTAAGTGAAAAAGGCAGCTTACGACCCAATAAATCCTCTTGTAGACACGCGCGGATGCGTCGTAAACCAAAATTTTATATTATTTAACCAGGCATTTCATAAAACGAATCGAATTTGGCAACAGCTATTTTGAGCACCTTCAGAGATTGATTAAAATGTTATACGTTTACTTACATTTCAGTTTTATTTTTGTTATTTTCCTATCGTTTTAAGCCGTGCTGACTACGTCCTCCTCCATGTTTCAGAAATCCAAGTACATAACTAAAAGGTTTCTGCATATCGGTTATTTACAAAATTATTACATAGTACCCATGTACTTATCACCTAGCTTTATAATATTTATTTATTTACCCAAGATATTTTGTAGTATTTCAGACAATATTAAAGAAAATGTTGCAAAATGTAAATGTTTATGAATGTAGTTAGAGTCGGAGGATTACAAAGTATTTTATAACAGACCAACATATTCAGCATTTGTACGGTCATTTTAAAAGCGGTGGCTCGATGTTAACTAAATATAATTTTCACTGCCTGGATTTGAATAGTAAGCAGATTGTTTGAGCCCTTAGTTTTATGGAGTGCTGGTCAATGTAGGCTTTGGAGAGAGTTTATAATTAACGAGTTTAAAATTATGCAGTATAAGTTCCTAATTTATAACGTTTAATACGTTCGGTGGAATTAGCTGTCTCAGCTTAAATATAGCATAAAAGCATACACTTTGATAACCTTCAAGCTCTCAAATGAAAATGCTTTAACTATATGGCATTATAATAAATCGCATAGTTATAAGTCGACCTCTTTAACCCTCGTGATACTTCGAAATATCTAATACCTTTACAATAAATATACATTTAAATCAACTTACAATGCTGCTTTTAGTCTGTACTCAGATTGTATAGTACAATAAAAAGCTTTGTTTTTCACACACGTAAAGGAAACTAAAATCTATAGGATTACGGAAACAACATAATTGTATAACATTTTATTATGCAAAAATATACAATAATCTGACTTTGTCCAGTTCTTTTTCACTACCACTTCTCCGTTCACTACCACTTCTCTTAGTTCTCACTGTCACTATTTTGTTTTTATCTAGTTCAAATTCACTGGGAGTTCACTTCACTAAGGTGAACTAGTTGAATTCTCTCTCGTTTCACTTCCTACATATCGTAGCCTCCTCCTCTTTCGGACGGTTCACTCACTGGGGAGTCGAACACAATGACTTCATAATTCCTCGCTCTGTAACAGCACTTGCTGCACCCACAAACTCGCCTGGAGAATCGCACTTGTTGTCGAACGATAAACTCACCCACCAACTCGCTCACTCACCAACTGAACGACAGAACTCAACTCCATTCACACTGACTGCTTTCGCGAGAACGGTCGCTTATAAAGCCAATGGATCTTCTAAAGACAATTATAGAATTATTGCGACACATGTTATGAGAAGTGAGGGAAAAGCTTCCAGAAGGTTTTTGTTATCTTCCGATAGCGCGCCCGCTTTATGCTGGCAAGCAGTACTTATCGTTGTTTACTCCTATTGCCCGGCGCCAATCTCCCGATAACCGCTGCTTCACAATAATTTCAGAATAAATAAGGAATATCAAAATATTGTGATTTAGTATTTAACCTAGGCCTAATTCCCCTCTATCAGTTCATTCAAACATTTAGGAACTGAATCCAACTTAATCGAACTAGGAAAACAAATTGTTCCAAGCAACTACAAGCATCTCCCTGCAGGAAGCCGCGACTTTGTACTTTTACATCGAGCCACCGTCACTGGCGGTATCTATGACCATACCTTGCTGTTGCGTAAACGCCTGTAGTCATTTGGCTTTGAAACAACAGCTTTCTTTTGACAAAATCGGATGGGCCATCTACAGAACGATATAAGAAAATGTTGTAGTGGGCAGACTGTGCAAAAGAGGCAGTTAAAAAAATCATGTTCTATTGCTAGTTCATTTTCCTTATTTATTTAATTTATTTCATGTTTGTTGTATTTTAATCCTGTATTTCTGTTATTAGCTTGCTGAACCTACACTCAGCATAGTTCGACCTAAATACTCCTAGGCTATAACAATCCAATATTTAGGCCATTAAACTCTGCAACTTTTTAAGGATCGAATATTCCTGTATTAATAGCTAACCGTATAAGGTTCTTAAGAAATCAATTGGTTAATCACACAAATTTTTACGAGGGGCACTTCTTATATTTTGAGCCTTGGCAACCCTGAGTGTTGTAGGTGCCATTTGACGTTTCGAATGGAAGGTTTGACATTTTTTACCATAATATACTTCAGACATTTTGTCAATAGAGCGTCATTTGTTTTGTTTACACTAGCTTGAAAATTGTGTCTCAACAAAAACATGGAATTAACTCGTGAAAATGTTCGTGCAATAATTTATTACGACTTTCGACGTGGATTATCAAGACAAGAGTGCATCGATCAACTAACTTCCACATTTGGCGACGATGCTCCATCTTTTGCCACTGTGAAACGCTGGTATAACGAATTTAATCGTGGGCGCCGTTCGCTCAATGATGAAGTTCGTGAAAGACGTCCAAAATCAGTTGTGCCAGAAAACATTGATGCTGTGTAAAAACTAATAATGAAAGATCGTCATGCGACATATTGTGAATTTAGGCAACCCTAGGCATTAGTTCCATCAGCATATATAAAATATTGCATGATTATTTAGCCGTGAAAAAGGTTTGCTCTCGTTGGATCCCATATAATTTGACGCAATATCAAAAAGATGCTCGTGTTGATACAATGGCGGTGCCTCAAAAGACGTATATAAGATTGTAACAGGTGACGAATCATGGATCTATGCGTTTGAGCCGGAACGTAAACAGCAGTCGACTGTATGGGTGTTTCAAGATGAAGCAAATCCAACAAAAGTTGTTCGCACTCGAAGTACTTCGAAGCAAAGGTTTGCCTGCTTTTTCAGTATCAACTAGCCATGTGGCAACAGTGCCTTTAGAGGAACGTAAAACGGTCAATATCGAATGTTAGACAACCATTTGTTTGCCGGAAGTCTTCGGTGAAGTAAGGAAAACCAACAAGATCCAAGGACCGTTCTTCATCAAGACAATGCGAGCGCGCACACATCTCGTCTAACAACAGGGTATTTGAAGGCTCAAAAAATCGAATTGATGGGTCATCCGGCATACAGTCCTGATTTGGCACCCAATGACTTCTTGTGCCCGAACATCAAGAATAAATTACGTGGACAACGATTTTCGTTGACAGAAGAAGCCGTTGATGCCTTCAAAAACCATGTTTTGGATGTGTCTCAAGGAGACTGGAATAAATGCTTTGACAAATGGTTCAAACGGATGCAAAAGTGTATTGATCATAAAGAGAATATTTTGAAAAACAATAAAGCAGTTTTCAATCAGAAATTACTTTGTTCTAATTATTAGGCTCAACATATAATTAGCGCCTCAAGGTCTGCGTCACTGTCTGTACCGTCACTTCGCTGATTTAATTATCATTGGTGCCTAAAACCCTTTTATTCATTAAAGGGCCGCTTATTCCCAAAGTTGACTGAGACTGAGTTTTCTGTGAATTTGGACGAAAAAAATTAATATTCTTTGTTTTACTTAAACGCATTCTTTGAACCACGGAAAACATGATATGTTGCTCTTCATTTGCCCGAAATCGCAGTGTCGCTAATAACCAATTCACTATGAGACAGTATAAGCAGGCTCCTTAGTAATTCATATACAGTAATATAAATCAATGCATCTGATTCGTGAGAAATAGCAGAGCAAACTAATGATTATATTAACAGGAATGGAAATATTTAATATTAATAGCAATATATTATATGACTGAAGAAATTTAAATACTTATTTAATAATTCTCATTTAAAGCTTTATGTAATAGTTTGTATAAGAATTGAAAAGAGGAAAAGATTAACATTTTGCTAGGCATAAGTAATTAGTGGTTCAGACTGGAGTAGGCGTACCATGTAATATAATATATTGGATAAGCGAATTGCAGGCAGAAGCATGCAAATTGGAGCTTTTGAAATTAGCCAGACATTGTAGGTAGTTTTGGCGACATGTAGCTAGGGGAAAAGAGTAGTTTAGGAGAAGAAACATGCACACAGCAAAACAATATTTCACGAAATAAATAAACCAATAATGTGTTAGTAATAAGCGAGAAAGTCCTAAATCGGAAGGCGGAGCGTAACGAAAAAAAATATGTGTTTGTGTACGTGCTGGTTAATTGATTCAAATTTTCAGCATTTGGGATTCAGTCTACGCCTCTGATGTATTCAAATCACTTGACTTGTAGCATTATAAATCAGCTAAGTATTAATGAACTATATTAATTGCTTGAAATTAAGGTTTGCAATACGAAAATGCTCGCTCATTTACTGGGGTGGCGAATTTTTATACTTTGTTTCACGGGACTCCTACAGGCAAAAAATAATTAAATTTCGTCAATATTATTTTCACGTTTGCATACACATATATAACTCCAAATATAAAATGCACGGCACGTTTTAATTTTTCCACCCAATTTCGTATTTGAAGTTATTTTAAAATTAATATCTTCCAAACTAATAAAATTAACACTTTATATGCTACTTGTTATTAACCTACTTATATACAAAACCAATAATTAGAAAATCTAGGATGTTTTTGGATGTTCAAAACTCAGCCCTGAGATCTCTTATTGCGAGGAAAGAAATCTGACTTGGATTTATGCTTCCTTTAAATTATAACTAAATAATAACGCATTGTACCGCTATTCTTGACAATACCCGAGTTGTATGAAAATGTACCTTCGAGAAAGAAAGCGCACAGAGAGTTGTCTATTCAGGAAAAGCCAGTAATGATGTCTATAGAAACTAAAGAATGAATAAAATAAAAATGGACCGTGCAACACATGTAACTCAGTGACATATATTCTTATATATGAATAGGAATATAACGAGACAGTCCTTGGTAGAAAAAGTGTAACTGTAGATTTATTGTCTTATCTTTTCAAAAGCCAAGACAATAAAGGATGCTTTTCAAAACATACTCTCGTCAGAAAGTTAACCAGCGCATATGGTGAGTGATGAAACAAATGTAGTATTTACGTATAGTATAGAAAAATTCTAGTCTAGTAATCAACAACAATAATTATCATCATCCTCATGGCTTAATACTTCTGGTAGTACAACCACCTTCTATTACTCCTTTCCTATGAGAAAAAAAAAACCTATCAAATTTTATAACTGCAGCGAAATAAGGTGGTGGTTACCAAAGTTATCCACCTTATACTTGGGTTAAATACTGTTAATATGTTCTTCTTTATTCTTCTGCAAAGCAGTTTACATTTTACAATCTTTTTCTTTCCTTTCTTCCATTCATATGCTGCCATTAACATCTTAGGTCATATGGATGGCTTTACCTTTTTTGGAAAACTTGCTCATGGCAATGATGCACTGATTAAGTCAATCTTTAGTTTGTCTTTATATTCACATACACGCACATTGAAGTAGGTATTTTGTTGTATTGTTTCGTTATTTGCACCACGTAAGGAAAGCCGATTTGAAGTAGTTTGTATTGAAGGAGTTGTATTATATTTCAACTGTTGGGGACCCGAACTTCTAGTAGTTGCAACCGCACGTATAGTAAACAGTTTACGGTAGCCTTTGCCCCAAGTTTAAAAAATATTAACTTTGTAATTTGACTGTTTCTTTAAATATTATATATTTATGTTTGTCTCGGCTGCGTCAATATTCATTTTAGAGGCATGGATGTCTTGGCAGGGTTGTATGCGACTGATGCGTGTAGGCTTACACAGATTATAATTTTTAATTCACTCCATTTATTAATGCTTGATACGATTTAAATAACACTTCACTGATATAGAGAGCTGTGAGATTCTTTTAATTAATTACTTGCACTTTTTAACACGTAAACTATTTTTCGTTTCACACGAATACGTTATAATTTTCTTGACGACACTTTTTGCGTCTGGTTAATAACGCTGTCTACAAGCAACTGAATTGATTTCAACCGTCTAAAGCTGTAAATTTCTGTATTTCAAGTCTCTGATTGGCTAATCCTACTCCAATAGAATACCTTCATCTAACTAAAGCTTTTTCTGGTTGTTGATTAGCTATTTTTGAACTGTCTCAAAATATACATTATTGTTGCTCAAATAATGACTAGTAGCATTTAAGCTCTCAAATTCATTATTGCCTCAAGGTTACCTCATTGTTACCTCATTGTTAGCAACTTTTAACTTATTATTCTTACAGCTCCTACATTATTTAATTACGTAATACATTCGTATAACATTATTACATATGGATACAATAATACAAACATATATTATGACTATAATATGCACTTTTTATATATTGTTAAATACACATATTACTTTAAGGCGGGCTGTTATTGAATTTATATTTTATAGAATTAGACTGAAATCATTTAAGTGTTAGAAACACTGCCTCAACATTCAGACTTTCATTTCAAATTGTTACACCCTATAGAGAATATGAAATAATTCTGGCTAAACAAAAGCTTCTACCCTCCAGCCTGGAATTGAATCCGGGACCTCTAGATTGGAAATTCTATTATATCTCAATATTAATTTGCTTATTTGCTTCAATGGTCTTCCCTGATTTGCTTTCCCTCTGGATTGCCAAATCAGCTTGTCGATATAGCCCTCGTGCGATACTTTTACTCTTCGAAATGCTAAATTCTAAGAATTTTATCACTTTTTAAGTTTCATAATTGGTATACATGCATTTCCATGCAACTCTCGATTTCTTAACGCTGAGTTCTAATTACCTGAACTTTGAGCTATGGGTGTCTTGTTGACTAAGTTCGCCGGAACACCTAATTGGCTTAGCTACTCTGACTTCTAAATGATGGCTTTGCGCGAACAAGTAATTTGTCTGGTAAATGATTCCTTATGCACTGGCAGATTGTAACTAGTTCTTACGCTCTATATTGGTTTTGATATATGAAGGGTATTCATTGCAATTATTTATCTATCTCTCTCTATTCTATCTTTATAAAGTTATTAATAAAACAAATGAATAATTCCGGTATCAACTGTAGCACAACGAAGTTTACAATATTTTCATTTTCTACAACCTACAGTAAGCAGTAGTGACAATTGTTCCAAACAAAAATTGATTTCACCAAGAATACATGCTTGTGTCTCCTGAATCCTAAACAGTGGTTTAAGAAAAGTGTGTGTGTGTGTTTGAACATACAAACTCGGAAATAAATTTTCGGAGAAAAAACTTCAAATTCAGCATCCTCCAGGGATGTTATACAAAGATTTTTAAGATCATTCTCTCACCGCAAACTACCCTTAGCATGAACAATTTTAATTATATTGTTTATTTGATAAGAGGCTCTAACAACTTTGTTTAAAATACTGTATATTTAATATATTTGCATGGCTAATAAAATGAATAATTTGAGCTCTCTGGGAACAGCCTGTAAGTCCTCTCCATTCTGAATGAGTTTTGTATAGTTAGGTACAACCGGTAAACCAAGGAACAAACAAATTCTTACCAAACAAAAACATATGCACCATTAAAACACATAATATATGTAGGAAGTTTTTCTTGGCATTAACAGTTTTTGAGATATTCTTTGTTATGTGTTGGTTTGAATTTCCTAATATTTTATACATTTTAATTGCTGTCAACATGCTATTATTCCTGTGGAATTTCAAAGCCAGCAAGCAGCACCTACAACAAGATTTGTAATAAACCATTGCTAAAAACGTTTATCTTGATCAACATAAACTTTATTAGAAAATGGAGCTTCTTAAATTAATCTGTACAATAAATAAAGAAAATAAACTATAGGGGAAGAGAAATAAATGTGAATATATGTCATATATTTGCCATGATAATTGATTCTTCCATTATTTCCTCAAATACTAATTAGTGCCCGTATCTCATAGCTGTGAGCAAACACAGCAGGCATTGCGATTGCCACCCGAGAAATTAATACACACAGCATTAGTTGAATAGGTCCTCTAATAATACCCATAAAGGAAATGTATAATCTAAGAGAGAGAAAAGCAAATAGTCCGCTCCAACTCTAAAGCTTCTCACTAAATTTATACTCTGCTTCCAACAAACGGACAACGCATCACTCCAGGTAATTTGTTTCCAATAATTAATTACTAAAGTAAACAAACCAAGCGGAATGGCTCGGACGGTACCATCTGTGGCCCGCATTCAGGAGGTCTCAGGTTTGATTCCCGTTGACCGCCCCGGGAGAGGTGTCCCGGGGGAGACGGATGAAGTAGAAGGAGACACTGGCCGGCCGGAACCAGGAGTGACAGTACAGCAATGACGGGATCCCTAAGATACCTCGGCAGTCGGACAGGCAGACTGGGGACTCGCCATAGAGGGTCCAATGCGTCACCCAAAGGGCGGTCTTTATACCCCGTCAACCAGACGACGGCCGAGGGACGGAGAAAGTTCACAGAGAGTATCCTTCTCCCTGCCACGCTCCACCGAAACACCATCACTTCCGTTCGTCCCCTATATTGATATTGGTACGTACTAAGATGTGACACTGGAGGGAATAGCTAAATGAGGGATTGCTGAGGTAGAGACAATCAAACGCTTGGCTAGAGAACATGATGGCTGCCAGTATGGTACAACAGTCGCAAAGAAGCAACCAACATTTGAAGTGCAGTGTTCCTCTGGGAAAATATAGATGTAATGTCCATCCCAGGTAAGCATAAATGTTGAAGGTGGTGTACAGCGACGAAATGCTGCCAAGATCTTCGAGTGTCCCGTCGTATAGGTGGAGTCCGTGGAGTTCGCCAATAAAATACAAAACAAGTAATTGGGAAAAGAATAGAAAATAGAAAAAGGGAGGGCGAATAAGAATGTATGGGGAAGGAAAGTAGAGATGGAATTATCAATATGAAAACAGGTTCCCCTGGAGACGTGTTATGGAAACAATGACGTCACATGCATCTGCCACTTTCATTTTAACTTATTTATAAACATAAATTGTAATTTATAACTTATGATACCGAGCGGGATGGCTCAGTCCGTGGCCCGCATTCGGGAAGTCGTGGGTTCGCTTCCCGCGACCGACCTTCCTGACCCATGGTTTTTCCGCGGGTTTTCCCGATTGTCGATTGTTAGTGTCCATTCTATATTGGACGTGAAAGACCAGTAAGTTGCTCAGAAGCCTCTTTATCAGGCTTGAGGTTATTTTATTTGCCGTAAATCCTTGACGCGGAACCACCGACTTTATTTTCCTTCCGAAGGAAGATATACTAAGGATTTTTACGTCCGAAAAAATCCATCATGCTCCACGGGCTTGAATCCGCCTCCTAGGCAACTAGAGGCTGGCATGATACCCCTAGATTACAGAGAACGACACAGACCCTCGTGCCACAATACTACAATTGTACACTACTTGCATAAATTACTACTAAAGTATAATTTTATTTTTGTACCCACAGTGATAAAATGTGTATTAATTCAAGTGGAAATTCCAGTTAATATGACTGCACAAAAAACTAAAAATAAAATTTCTTGGCACTTTTACTCCTTAAGTTCCTTTATGTTGCTCTTCGAACTAATAACAAAATTATAGCACGGAAGTATTAGAAGAAATGGATACTAGAGTATTCGAAAACTATTAGGACTTGTAGAGGGGACAGAGTAGATAATGCGTTGAATATCAACCCATGTCCAAAAAACGTACCGTTTAGGCTCTAAAACCATTTAAAAACAGGCGTTTAACGCGAACACCTTTTCTTATTATAGGCGTCACTCAGCACATCGCATTTCTTACAATTCAACTCCTTAGGTAATGCCAAAGAAACAAACAGGAACCTTAATTACTTTTCAAAAACTCCTTTCTTTACAGTTAAACTTAACAATTTGTTTTTGTCTTCCTCGGGGGATAGTTACGATTGTGATTGACTACAACCGAAACAAAACAAATTTAGTAATTTTCATAAATACTTTTGTTTACAGTTAAACTTACCAATTTCTTTTTGTCTTCCTCGGGGGATGGTTACGATTGTGATACACTACAGCCCATTAGGAAATAACACCAAATAAACAAAAAACAAATTTAGTAATTTTCATAAACCTCTTGTTTACGTTAAACTGAACAATCTGCTTTTGTCTTCGTCACAGCCTGGTTGACATTCTGATCCGCTAGAACTCCGGTTTGATGTAGCGACCACCAACGTTGTTATACACATTGTACCTACAAAGAATGTTCTGGTAAAGTCACACCATCACACCTGGTGTTTCTGTAATTGGTTTTGCAGCGACCACATTTCTTGCCACCAGATCTTTCTTGACTCTACAACCGTCTCGTAGATCAAACTCCTCATACGACACAAGTAAAAGGCCAATGGAGTCAAATCCGGTTATCGCTGAGGCCATAATTGGACCACCTCTGCCTATACATCTTTGTCCAAATTGTCGGTCCCGAGGTCCCGAACGCCAAGCTAAACGTGAGGGGGTGCGCCGCCGTGTTGAAACCACATTGCTAGGACGGTCAATGTCACATCCTCCACCAACACGCCCTATATCTGTTATAGGAAGATCAAATAGGTGGGACGCATTAGCTTAGGTAGAAGAATGTACATAGCCCAATCACATGACCATCCAGAATACCTACGCAAACATCGATGCCAAATTTGCGTTGGAATCCCTGGATATGCGTGGCATGAAGATTTTCGTCTGCACAGACATGGCTGTTTCGGGAACTGATAATCTCTAGTGGCTTGACATTCATCTGTGAAGAGAATGCACCTTGGGAACACAGGGGCTCGTTGTTGCAGTGGTACAGAAACAACGTACAGGAGGCAACACGTGGTGCAAAATCGGCTGGCAGTAGTGAATGTACGCATTAGAGGTGTTATGGGTGTAATTGTTTCTCATGTAGAACGTACCAGGCGATGCTATGAACCCAAGTGACATTTGGGCTGCAGGACTGATAGAATAGAGAGATGCGCAGAGGTCCCTAACAGTTACAAGCTTGAACATCCAGCTGGGGAGTGCTCCAAACAGCTCTACAAAACCATTAGAGGGTTGCTCACAGGCCCCATCCAGCGGAGACCGTGGAAAGCTTGACACAGCAGCAGAAAAACGAGCGGCCTCTATCTGATGGGGCCGAGAAGAAATTCCAAAACGCAAGCCATATGCATCACCGTCCGTAGTCAACCGGCACGCAACCTCAAAGGCAGCCTGTAACGTGAAAGAGGAAGATCAAATGAGAGGGAATAAGGGAAGAATTCGTGGGAGTCAATGAGTCTTCCCAGCATACGCCTGGTGTCACGAGGAAACCATGGGTCAGGAAGGTCGGCCGCGAGAAGCGAATTCACGACCTTCGGAATGCGGACCACAGACGCAACCACCTGAGCCAACTCGCTCGGTATAACAAACTACTAGTATAATTTAAAACTTATGTTTATAAATAAGTTAAAATGAAAAAGGCATATATGTATTACGTCATTGTTAACGTCCTGTTTCCATGATTGCATCTCCAAGGCAACGTGTTCATATATTGATACGAGTATGAATATAGTAGATGAATTGAAATTAGAGAGGAATTGGAGGCTGATGTGTCTCTTTAAATTCCGCAAAAATCGAACGAAGTAAAGGATCTTTCAACAAGAGTGTCCTATCTTTAACATGTGATAGCTGCCGTTGTTATTGAATTACAGCAGTTATTTTTTTCATGTAGTTAGAGTTGTTATTCACAAATATCAATGGAACGTTACAGCATTCAGCAACGCGTAGAAATTGTGAAAATGTATTATCAAAAGGGATCATCTGTTCGCCAAACCTTCCGTGTATTGCGTGAAGTTTACGGTGTGCATAATCGTCCCTGCGAGAGAACGATTCGGCGTTAGTAGTATTAGTCCCGGATGAGCCAATTGATTTAACGATAATCCTGCCGCTAGGGGCGCTGGTGTCGCTAGTGTCGGTGCGTGCGACGGCGGCGGCGGTGTGTTTGAAAAGCGCCCTGAGCGGTAGGATTATCGTTAAATCGGTTGGCTCATCCGGGACGAGTTGAAAGAATTGAGGAAGTGACGTGGAGTGTTTTTGATTGGTTCGTTAATTTGGGGTGGGAGATGGAGGAAGGGAGATGGAGGAGTATGGAGGTCGCGTGATGGAGAGGAGCTGGGTGGCGAGGTGTTGTCTGTGCGGAGGTCGGTACTGAAAGAGGGGTAAAGATGGGGAGCGAGGGATAAAAAGTGTAACAGAAAGTGACGTGTGAAGTTGTGATTGGTGGGAATAAGAAGTGATTTTATTGGTGGAAAGGAACAAATGAGAGTTGTTGATTGGTAGGAATAAGAGGGATTATGATTGGTGGAAAAGAAAAAGTTGTGGGAGTGGGGTATGTTGGAGGTGGTGGGAAAGGTAAGTTTTGCTAGCAGCAAGATTTGGAAAAGCCTGTCTTGAACTGATCAGCAATTTTTGAACGTCGGATGGTAGTTTTGTTGAGTGGATAGAGAGATGGGGGCGATATGAGATGCGGTGGCGAAAATGGGAACTAGACAAGGTTGTTGAGACAAGAGGTTTAAGGACGAGGAAATTTGGAGGTTAGTGGTGAACACGGCGGTCGCAAGAGGTGGGGGTAAGGAGACGCGGTGGTGAGAATGGGAACTAAAAGAAGATGGCGGTAGCAAGAGGTTAGAAGAGTAGATTTTGAGGTTAAAATAGCGGGAACTAAAAATGGCGGAGGGTCTGCGACAAGGAGATGCGGTGAGAACTAAACAAGATGGCGGACGCAAGAGGTGGGAAAGGAGGTTTGAGGTTACAGTACCAAAACACGAAAGGATATATTCCTACGCCAAGCAGGTCCGAAAAATAATTATGCGTGTGTTACTTACCTGTTACCGGTGTGGATGCGTCACCAAAAGCGCGGCACGCGAGACGGAAAAATAAAAGCAAACTGTTTTTGAAAATGCTTAACCAGCTTTAAGATCAACCAACATCACTACGCACTGATATACCTAGGTTTTTAAAGCGGTACAGACACCCTTTGCAGAGGCGTAATTTAACTATACCAAAAACCTGGTACTGGACCATCGTGATGGTCGCTAGCGTACGTAGGAGCAGGGTTCTCATAGCCGGTCGAAAGCGGTCAAAAACGTGTACGACGTAGGTGTTGGCAGTAGCTGCTGCCGAGGCAACCGTCGAGGTGCGAATGAACGAGATCTGTTCTTGCAGGCAATCTGGTTGAGAGATGAGAGGCGCGGTGGTAAAAATGTGAACTAAACAAGATGGCGGAGGCACGAAGTTGAGGTTAAGGAGCGGCGAGGTGTTGACTGTGCGGCGGTTGGGGTCTGAAAGAGGGGGAAAGATGGCGAACGAGGGATAAAAAGTATAACAGAAAGTGACGTGTGAAGTTGTCATTGGTGGGAATAAGAAGTGATGTTATTGGTGGAAAGGAACAAATGAAAGTTGCTGATTGGCGAGAATAAGAGAGATTATGATTGGTGGAAAGAAAAAAAAGGTGTGGGAGTGGGGTATGTTGGAGGTGATGGAAAAGGCAAGTTTTGCTACCAACAACATTTGCAAAAGCCTATCCAGAACTCATCAGCAATTTTAAATAACTAGTGTTTCGGGGGTTTTCTCTGGTTGGTAGACGAATGCAAGCTGTTTCTACCATACTTATATTATTCGTCTTTTTGCTTTTTTTTTTAAAATGACTAGTTTTTTTTTTTTTTTTGGGAGTTTTCTGCGGATGGTAAACAAATGCAAGCTCTTTCTGCTTTTTCATAGGTTTTCCCTGGTTGGTAGGCGTTTTCTGTACTGGTTGACGAAGGCGTTTCTAATTTTGGAGGTTTTCTCAGGTTTTTAGCGGTTGTCCCTGCCCGGTAGGCAAATGATGAAGTTTTACCTTGTCGGCGCACGGATATTAGGCACGTACTGGCGCGCACACACACACACACACACACACACAGAGAGACAGACAGACACACAGACAGGCACACACACACGGACATGTTTCGAAAAATGCTTTTTTTTTTTTGATTCAGGAGGTCTCAAAACGTGTATTTCCGGTGAAATCTCGGTATCGAATTTTTGGGCGGAATGCAATACTTCCCCTACTTACTATACGTAGTAGAGAAAGTAAAAAAGTATTGAAAAATTTAAGGAAATAACAAGCAATACCTCAAAAGTGTACTATCTTGTTTTCACGGGTTTTCCAGATCGGTAAGCGTTAGAATACTCTTAGAGCTTTTTTCAGGTTTTTTCGCGTTTTACCTGGCAGGTAGGCAGATGATAAAGTTTTTCTATAATGTCATCGTTTTGGCTTGTGGCGCACAGACACTAGGCACATACTCACACACACACACACACACACAAACACACACACACACACAAACACACACACACACACACACACTAAAATAGTAGCGTATAAAAAAATTTAACAAACCGTAGATTTTCAAGAAAATTCCCACACCGCAAACTACCCGTTTAGCGGGAGAAAGTTCATTATTTTTATTGTTTTAAAAATGGCTCTAACCCCTTTTGATTACGGTACGGTATGTTTAAGATATCTGCATGACAAATAAAATGTATAACTTCAATTTTCTGGGAATTGCTGTGAAGTAGTCTCATTGTGAATGTCTTTTGTACAACTGTTAAACCGTAGGAAACGAAGCCTTACTGTACAAGGACGTTAAAGCACACAATTTATGTGTATTATTATTATTATTATTATTATTACTTTGTGGCGTTGTGTATTTACAAAGTTTGCATGTTGATTTTAATGTTTAAAAGCTTTAGACCTTTCTCACTAAAACTCGACATTCGTTTAACTTTTCTTTTTTCATTTTCATACAAAGAGAACGGAATTTCACAAGTGAAACAGCACTGGAAAACTAAATACTTATTTTGAGGTCCACTGAATAAAAACATTTTTAGAAAATTCTGTGTGTGTATGTGTCAGAGCAGCATAACTCAAAAATGAAAAGTTGGATAAATACTAAACTTGGTATTTAGGTTGAGTACCTTCCAAAGATACGACACAGAGAGTTTCAAGAAAACCCCTCCACCCCCAAACTACCCTTTACATGAACTATTTTCCGAAATGTTTTATTTTCTAAAATTGATTCTGACGATTTTAATTACAACACCATATATTAAAGACATTTATATGAAAAATAAAATGTATATCTTGAATTTTGTGGAAATAGCCTGTGAAGTCCTCTTGATTCGGAAGAAATTTTCTATGATCTTGTATAACTGCTAAGGTTTGAGAAAAACATAGAACACAAAAAATTTAGATCTTTTTAAAAACACGCACAATTTATTTGAAATAACTTTTTTGTGACGATAGCCATTTCCGAAATATTTGTTATAAATGGTTCGAATTGTACAATGCTTAGCCATTCTACTTCACTTCTTTCAAACTGCTTAAAAATCATATAAATGAATGTATCACCTCATAATAAGCCTCTATATACGAAAAATGCTGAGTATTCAAAAAGTCAAGAAATTCGATTTTCTAGCCCCTAGTGAGTGAAAAATCGCGTTTACTTCGCTTCTTTCAAACTGCTTCTACCCTTTACATGAACTATTTTCCGGAATGTTTTATTTTCTAAAACTGTCTCTGACGATTTTAATTACAACACCATATATTAAAGACATTTATATGAAAATAAAATGTATATCTTGAATTTTGTGGAAATAGCCTGTGAAGTCCTCTTGATTCGGAAGAAATTTTCTATGATCTTGTATAACTGCTAAGGTTTGAGAAAAACATAGAACACAAAAAATTTAGATCTTTTTAAAAACACGCACAATTTATTTGAAATAACTTTTTTGTGACGTGAGCCATTTCCGAAATATTTGTTATAAATGGTTCGAATTGTACAATGCTTAGCCATTCTACTTCACTTCTTTCAAACTGCTTAAAAATCATATAAATGAATGTATCACCTCATAATGAGCCTCTATATACGAAAAATGCTGAGTATTCAAAAAGTCAAGAAATTCGATTTTCTAGCCCCTAGTGAGTGAAAAATCGCGTTTACTTCGCTTCTTTCAAACTGCTTCTACCCTTTACATGAACTATTTTCCGGAATGTTTTATTTTCTAAAACTGTCTCTGACGATTTTAATTACAACACCATATATTAAAGACATTTATATGAAAATAAAATGTATATCTTGAATTTTGTGGAAATAGCCTGTGAAGTCCTCTTGATTCGGAAGAAATTTTCTATGATCTTGTATAACTGCTAAGGTTTGAGAAAAACATAGAACACAAAAAATTTAGATCTTTTTAAAAACACGCACAATTTATTTGAAATAACTTTTTTGTGACGTCAGCCATTTCCGAAATATTTGTTATAAATGGTTCGAATTGTACAATGCTTAGCCATTCTACTTCACTTCTTTCAAACTGCTTAAAAATCATATAAATGAATGTATCACCTCATAATAAGCCTCTATATACGAAAAATGCTGAGTATTCAAAAAGTCAAGAAATTCGATTTTCTAGCCCCTAGTGAGTGAAAAGGTTTGAGGAAACACACACAATTTATTTGAAATAACTTTTTTGTGACGTCAGCCATTTTGGAGATATGTGTTATAAATGGTTGGAATTGTACAGTGCTTAGCCATTCTTTTTTAAAAGGCATGACGCCATGTTGATGGAAAGAATTTAGAATTTTAAGACCAGTGTATAGCGTCCCTTTGGATGTCTAACGGTTGTGCAATGCAACCATTTCCCGAAAAGTTTATCCGGATTAAAATTAAGTGGATATGAAAATAAACTTTCGTACTCACCTATAAGAAATAGAGGGTAGAGGACGTACGAACGAAGCACTTTGAGAATTTATATTCAACAGTTGGTGTTACTCCTTAGAAAGGAAGTATCTGCTGATTGTATTTAATTCATACATTTTACATAACACGTATGCACTGGCACAACATAAAACACTACACACGATACTCATAGTTTTAATATTGCACTAATAACATCAGGAATAACTGAGGTCAGCTCGTTCGCATTCAGCGCTACACGCAAAAGAGCCGTGTGCTGATGACAGTGAAAGGTGAGAGATGCGGAAATTCGTCAGCAATACAATAAATGCAACCTTTATGTCGGCGGTGAGAATTGTACAGTGGCGGTTGGTGTCAGCATGACTCTAAGTTTTTAAAACTAGACAATTTTTTAGCGAAACGAGGCATTTAACTCGACACAAATGATGAAACAACGGTTGCAATAAGCGAGCTTATAAAAACCCTGTGCGAACAGCAAAAGCCCGTAGTTAGAAACGAAAGCGATAGTGTGTTTTTCTACAAAATCGTTCTATTTGACGAAAAATAATTTTAAAATAAAAACAAAATAGCCGCAGTACTTTGCAGGGAAAGAGCGATCGGTGCATTCGGACGATAAGATGGACCAACAACCCGGAGGAAGTCGCGATGACACCTTGCAGCCTACGTTCGAAATTATAGGACACAAGCAGAGGAGGTTGCCAAAGCTTTTTTCCGGCTTTACAGAGTCTCAAATTACGTTAAACCCGGTCCCCAGAGATGTTAACCCGGAGCAATGGGTATCGCATTTGTTTAACGATATTCTAAACTTTGCGAAAGAGAACCTGTTAGAAAACGAACCCGGATATTTAGGCATATCCATAACAGACGAAAAGGAGACGTCCAAAGCCTTCAACATGAGCGTGAGGCGCATAGAGCAATTGAATGCGGATGTCATTGTTGGAAGCATCGAAAAAGTAATGCAAAGTAACCAACAATTCTTGCTAAGCGGGCCTCTTCACGTCACGTTTGTGTGGACCAAGGAGGTCTCGGGTTCGTGCCACCAACCTTGCGATGCCTGTAGGGACAATAAAGGCATTGTCGAAATAGCCAACAAAGACAACTTGTGTTTAGCAAGAGCCATTGTTGTAGTTAAAGCCAAAGTGGATCGCGACGTCAATTATAGAACGATGACGCGTTCCGAGTATCTACAAAAATCGAAGGCCGTAGCCTTGTGCGCGAGCATCGGTCAAGGTCACGACAGGTGCACGATAGACGACGTGAGACGCTTCGACGCAGCGTTAAAGGGCTACGCTGTGACGGTGTTTGGCGATCATACGGGGAAGCACGTGCTGTACGCGTCGGATAAGAAATGCGATAAATACATCGACGTCATGCTCCACGCCGGGCACTTTAATGCTATCGTGAACCTTCACAAGTGCTTTAAATGCAAATGGTATTGCCGCCGGTGTCATCATCCCTCGGCACACAAAAAAGAATTTCATAGGTGCGACGCCAGGTGTGCTAAATGCCATCAGCAGTGCGATGCGCGATTTGACGCCTACATACGCTGCGCCGAGTGCAACAGAGATTTTAAGGGACCGACATGCTTTGCAAACCACGCAAAGAAAGGCGTTTTTTACCCAAAGGCGCTGTCGGTGTGCGATGTAGAAAAGGTGTGCACGTCTTGCAATAAGCTCGTGAATGCGAGGCACAGAAAAACCGCGCACCAGTGCGGGGAAAAGTACTGCAATCATTGCAAGGCACACGTGAATTCTAGCCACATGTGCTATATGCAGCCGTATGCTACAAAGAACAAAAGAAACCGGTACGTGTTTATGTTTATCGACTTTGAATGCACGCAAAACATTCCATATACCGGCAAAAAGGACACATACCAGCATGTACCTAACTTGTGCGTGTTGTACCAAGCCTGTTCGCTGTGCATCGACCAACGCCACAAGACGGCATACTGTACCGAATGCGGTTGCAAAGAATGGGTGTTTATGGACGAGCCCGTGAAGCAGCTTTTCGAGCACATCGCGCAGGCGAGGTTCGAAGCCTGGGACGTCTACGTCGTGGCGCATAACCTCAGAGCTTACGACGGGCAGTTTCTATTAAAGTACATGGTGGCGCACTTAGACTGGGTGCCGGAGCTCATCATGAACGGCAGCAAGATCTACAGGATGAGGTACGGTGACGTCACATTTCTAGACTCGCTCAACTTCATACCCATGCCACTCTCCCGCTTTTCCAAGACCTTCGGATTGAAGGAATGCAAAGGTTATTTCCCGTACCTGTTTAACACGAAGGAAAACGAGCGGTACGTGGGTTCGATTCCCGACAAAAGGCATTACTGCCCGGAGGGCATGTCGGCGGAGGGTCGGAAAGCCTTCGAGCAGTGGCACGAAGAAAAGGCGTCCTCCGGGTACGTCTTCGACATGAGGGCGGAAATGGTGGCGTATTGCAAGATGGACGTATTTCTACTCAGTCAGGGAGTTTCCAAATTCAGAAGGGAATTCTTGGACGAGAACGGAATAGACCCGTTCAGAGAATGCGTCACCATTGCGCAGGCGTGCATGTGCGTGTATAGAAAGCGCTTCATGCCGCTTAAAAAAATTGCCCTCTTGCCAGCGGGCGGGTATCGACTAGCGGACCGGCAGTCTCGCGCCGCATGCATATGGCTAACTTGGCTAGAGATGCAAAACCGCATCGTCATCCAGCACGCCATGCGAGGACGCGAAGTTAAAATCGTGGGGCACAAGGTGGACGGGTACAGAGAGGCCGAAAAAACCGCGTACTTTTTCCACGGGTGCTTTTACCACGGCTGCAGGCGGTGCTTTCACAATCGCCATGCGGCGATATACAACTCGGGACACGAAACCATGACCTCCAGGTTAGAGAGCACCGAGAAGGTCACGGCCAAGATCAAGGCCGCCGGCTACGCCGTGGTGGAAATGTGGGAGTGCGAGTTTAACGCCGCGATGAAGGCCAACCAGCACCTGGCGCGCCACGCAAGGGACTTTCCGGTACCCGAACCCCTGAACCCCAGAGACGCCTTCTACGGAGGTCGCACCAACTGCACCAAGACGTACTGCGAGGCGAAGGGGGATAGCAAGATCTACTACTACGACGTATGCAGCCTGTACCCGTACGTGAACAAGACGAAGCCCTACCCCGTGGGCCACCCCAAGATCCACGTGGATCGATTCCCGCGCTTGGAAGACGTGGGGGGCGGGTTGGTGAAGTGCGAGGTTCTACCGCCGCAACACCTGTACCACCCGGTGTTACCGGCGCGCATCGGCGGCAAGCTCATGTTCCCGCTATGCCGCGCTTGTGCGGAGGCGGAGAACCAAGACGAGTGCCACCACGGAGAGCGCGAGAGGGCGTTGTCGGGTACCTGGGTGATCGACGAGATGAAGGTCGCCCTGGAGGAGGGGTACCGCCTGCTGCGGGTCCACGAGATCTGGGAGTACGACGTGGTGCGGCACGAACCGACCACCGGAGCCAAGGGTCTCTTCGAGGACTACGTGAATCAGTTCTTGAAGATCAAGACCGAAGCCTCCGGCTGGCCCTCGGATTGCGACGACCCTGCCGCAAAGCAGCAGTACGTGGAGCAATTCTTCGAGCACGAAGGCGTCGCCCTGGATCCCCAGGCCGTCGCCACCAACCCCGGCAGGCGGGAGCTGGCCAAGCTGATGCTCAACAGCTTCTGGGGCAAACTCGGGCAGAGGGAAAACCTCCCCACGTGCGAGCTGGTGGACCGGTACGACCGACTCCTGGAGCTGCTCAACGACCCGGGCGTGGAAGTGCAGACCTACGTGCCCGTCACCGACCGGATCATGTACGTGGTGTGGAGGTACCGCGAGGAGTGCCGCAAGGTCAACCCCGCCGCCAACGCCGTCCTGGCGGCCTACACCACGGCTCACGCGCGCCTGGTGCTCTACTCCTACCTGAAGAGGTTGGGAGAACGCGTCTGCTACTTCGACACCGATTCCGTCGTCGTCGCCGCCGCTCCGGGCGACTGGACGCCGTCCGTCGGACGCCTCCTGGGGGACATGACGGACGAGCTGGAGAAGTACGGGCGGGGCTCTTACATCGCCCGGTTCGCCTCCACGGGGCCCAAGAGCTACTGCATGGAGATCGTTTGCCCCGAAACGGGCAAGACCTTCTCGGTGTGCAAGGTGAAGGGGATCACGCTCAATTCGGGCAACCTGGAGCTGGTGAACGCGGAGGTGATTCGCGACACGGTGCTGAGGGACAACGACCGCGCGGTGAAGCTGGCGGGCACGCAGATCTCGCGGAAACCGTCTTGGACGGTCGTCACCAAACCCAGCTCGAAGACGTTTAGGATGGTGGTCAACAAGCGCGTGCTCGCCGGCGATCACGATTCCTATCCCTACGGGTTCAAGAGGAACGCATAAATGAGACGTCCGCAGCCGCGCCAAAGTCATTTCGAACCGGGCGCCCTGAGGAGACGATGCCCGGTCCCCGAGACCTGCGGCGATTCGAGTTTCCCAGCACGATGCTCGTGGCGGGGCCGTCGCGCTGCGGCAAGTCGACCTTCGTGAAAAACCTGTTGCGCCACGCGCACCGGATGTTCGACGTGCGCCCCAGGAGGGTGCTGTGGTGCCACCCTCCGGAGTATTCGCCGAGACTCGAACCCTCGGCTCTGCGTTGCGAGACCCACGCGGGCATACCCGAACTTGCTTCGGTGGGCGAGAACGACCTCGTCGTCCTCGACGATCTGATGCTGGAGGGTGGCGGGAAGGACGTGTCCAATTTTTTCACCAGAGACTCCCATCATAAGCGCTTCGGCATCGTCTACATCCTGCAGAACGTGTTTCCGCAGGGTCAGAAATATCGCAACATCTCTCTGAATGCGAACTACGTCGTGGTCTTCAAGAACAACCGGGACAAGATGCAGATCGAGAGACTGTGCCAGCAGATCGAACCCAGGAACTCTAGGTTTCTCTTGGAGGCCTTCGAGAAGGCCGCCGAACGCCCTCACGGGTATCTCGTGTTGGACTGCACCCAGTACACGCCCGCCCGATACAGGTATCGAACCGGCGTGCTGCCGGGGGAAAACCTCTCTTATTTCGTACCCAACTGAGACCGCCGAGAGGACTCGGGTTCGTATCGTTCCATATCATCCCGGCAGGGCCTTGCCCGACTGAGGCCGTCGAGTCTAAATAAAAAGTATCGCTTTTGGAGCGAACGTCATTATCGCGCAAGCATGGCTAGAGGTAGGTCAAGGCTCGCGACGCTGACCAGTCCTCGCATAGCGAGACGGCACGGTAATTTGGCGGCTCTGGCTAAGGCGAAGGCCCCTCTGCGCAAAAAGTTGTTAAAAAATGCCGACGGCGATCTGATCAAGGCCATTAGCGAATGCATGCTCAACGTGTGCAGAGGTCACGTGCAACTTCCCGCAAAGTGCTTGGCTCGCCTAAAGAAGCACAAGGCTTCTTGGAGGAAGTTGACGGATAAACGGGTTCCTCTGAAGAAGAAGAAGAGCATCTTGGTTCAAAAAGGAGGTTTTTTGCCGGCATTCCTCCTACCCGTCCTGGCTTCGCTCGGCGGCGCGCTAGTGTCGAAATTAACAGGATGAAGTACGGCAGGCAGATCCTGGTTGCACCGCAACCGAAGACCGTCGACAAGCTTCACGCTGTAGACCGCACCATATCCAGATTGGCTAAAGAAATTCGGAACCTGCAGAGCGCAAAGCTCTCTGCCGACGAAAAGTGGCGGCTCGTAAAACATAAATTGGACAACTACCTCGATCTCGTGGCACAAGTCAGAAAGCCCTTCCTCGGCGACGACGACGACGACGACGATTACGAAGACGTGCACGAGCGCGTGCCGGTGAAGCAGGAGGTCGAACCCCGAACCATAAAGGTCAACCTCCTCTCGCCTCGCAAAAAGAAGAGGGCGAACCCTGCCACTCCGAAAAAGAAATCGAAATCGCCTTCCGCGTCGTACCATTTTCGCAAGCGCGTCTGGCAGCCCCTGTACAAGTAAAGCATGAAGGAATGGAAGGCGCTAAGGCGATACTATGCCAGACCGGAACACTATGCCGGTTTGGGCACGGTCAAGCCCCTTCGAAAGGCCACGGGCGCGTCTAAGGCGAACATCGAGTCCTTCCTTCGAACCCGGGACAGTTACACTCTGCACAAACCGGTCAGAAAGCGGTTCCCCACCAGATGTTATCACGTGACGAATATGGACGATCTTTGGGAGGCCGATCTAAACGTCATGAACAGCGTGAGGGAACATAACAAACCTTACGTGTACATTCTGACCGTTATCGACGTATTTTCCAAATATGCTTGGGCCGTACCCCTGAAATCGAAGCTGGGTACCGAGGTCGCGCAAGCGTTTCGCTCCATATTCTCCCAACGCGTCCCCAGGGTCCTCCAGACGGACAAGGGAACAGAGTTTACCAACAAGACTTTTCGCGACTTTCTGAAGAAACACGACGTGAAACATTACTCAACCAAAAATAACGTTAAAGCCAGCGTCGTGGAGCGCTTCAACCGCACCTTAAAAACCAAGATGTGGAGGTATTTCACGCACAAAAACAGTTACAGATACCTGGATGTCCTTCCGGCCTTACTCGAGTCGTACAATAGCTCGCATCACAGGTCCATAAAAATGGCTCCGAAGGACGTGAACGAATCTAACATTTTACGAGTGTACCGCAATCTCTATGCAAATAGGACCCTACCTCGCGCAGGGAAACCCACATTTTCCGTCGGCGATCACGTGCGCATCTCTAAAGAAAAAATGAAATTCGACAAGGGCTACGAGCAGAATTGGACGGACGAAATATTTCGGATAGCCGAGGTGGTGCGCGGTCGGCCGGTGGTATATAAGTTGAAGGATCTGGCCGGAGAAACCATAGACGGCACATTTTACACCCAGGAGCTACAAAAGGTCGCGCTACCTCGGACGTTTAAGATCGAGCGCGTTTTACAGACCAAGGGCCGAGGGCGCCACAAGCAGGTCTTGGTAAAGTGGAAGGGGTATCCGGCAAAGTTTAACTCGTGGGTTCTGGCTTCGACCGTCGATTCGACATGATTAAGACCAAGCCCTTCTCCATCACTCTCGTGAGCAACGCTTCCATGGAACACTTTACCGACAACACCACGGCTAGATTTTCTAACATCTTGCCCGAGAGAATCGTTCTGCAGGGAGAATGGGAGGTCGCCCTGCAAAAGGTCAGGTATCCGGTGAAATTTTATAACCTTTCGCCAGACCATGCCCGTCTCGCGGGCGCCAAGTACACCATGACGCTCCTCCCAACGCATTCCAAATTCAGTTTGCAAATGCCGCAAGGCATCGTGCACAATCCCAAAGACTTGGTGAACCTCGTCAACGCCGTTCTACTCGAACACTTGCACGTGGAAAACTTCTTCCTCTTCGACGAGCGCAAGCAGACGGTGGGCGTGAATGCCGCCGTCGCCCATCCCGAACGACTACCCGACATTCCGTTCGACGGGTTTGTGGAAAATGTCGCGCGCACGGTCGTACCGTACGCGGTTGGCGAATACGAAGCTCTCAACGATGCGCCCCACCAGAGACCCAAGCCGAAACCGAAACCGAAGCCCCGGGCTTCGGGGCAGCAGAAACCCGCGGCGGCTCGTTCCGTCAGACCCAAACGAGACGTTTCAAAATCGGAGGACCCTCCGGGACCTCTACACCGCATCCACAGTTTGCTCTTAACGCCCGCTATGGCAAAAATGTTGGGTTTCGAACCCTACGTCAACGTCGTTCTCGAAAAAGCTGCTAAACACCCCGTAGATCCTTATATGGGGTTTCCTTACGAAATGTTCGTCTATTGTAATCTAGTGTCCCCGCAAGTCGTGGGCGACACCTTCGCCCAAGTCATAGAGAGCGCTGCCGTGGAATACGAAAGAAGCAACAAAACTTACATGAGCGACGAAAAGACGTTTTTTCCCCAAAATTGGGTACCCTTGATTCAGCAAGACTTCAAGACGGTCAGCATAGATTTAAGGAACGGTTACGGCGATCTCTTGCCATTCGCCGACGGATTTTCCTCTACTGTAGTTCTCGCTTTTCGTCCGAAACAGGCGTAATGGACGTGCACGCCGTAACGCGGTACTACCTGAATCAGACCGGCGGAGCGTTCCACCATCGCGATTTCGCTCTCTACAGGGGCAAGCGCTACCAAAGAGGCAGCGGTCTCTTTTCAGCCCTCGGAGGACTCTTCAGAAGGTTGCTACCGTTTTTAAAGAGCGGAGCAAAAGCAGTCGGAAAGGAGGCCTTAAAGGCGGGCGCTCACGTTCTGTCCGATGTGACTGTGGCGGGAGCAGCGCCGAAGCAAGCGCTCCAGCGGAGGCTCAAGGAGTCCGGATACAATTTAAAGCGAAAAGCCGACAAAAAGCTCGATGCCATGCTCGGTTCCGGCGCCAGTCGTCTCAAGAGAATAAAACCGAGCAAATCCAGAAAGAGCAAGCAGTCCAAGCTGAAACGCGGTAGGCGCAAGGTGCAAGACGTATTTTCGTAATGGCAGACGCGACCGTCCACATGAGTTCCGAACTGGATCTCTTTACAGAGGTGCCGGTTCAGATGAGCATCGAGGAGTCACGGTTCCTATACCTAAACCCTCAAAACACTTTAATGAAAAATGCCCCCATCACCTTTCATTATTCCGGAAATGCGGACGATTACCTAGACCTGACCTACGTCGTACTCGAACTCATGGTGCGCATTGTAGATGACAAAGGAGAGGCCTTAAACGCTGACGCTAACGCCACTCTGGTCAACAACGCCTTAAATTCCCTGTTTCAACAGATGGAGGTAACCCTCAATAACGTCATCGTCTCCATGCCGCAAGCCGGTTACCCCTATAGAACCTACCTCGAGACGCTTCTCAATTACTCCGAAGATGCCATGAACACCAAACTAGAATCTACCCTCTGGAGAAAGGACACGGCAGGCATCATGGACACTTTTATCGCCAATGCGGGTTTTCAGTGGCGTCAGGGGTTTACCAAAGGGAGCAACGTCGTGCAGCTCATCGGTCCTCTGTCCAACGCTCTTTTTAGACAGGAGAAGCTGCTTTTGAACAACGTTAGCATGACCGTCAAGCTCACTCCCGCCTCTCCCCAGTTTTATCTGTTTTCCGACGTAGATACCTTTAAGGGGTACGCCGACATCGTGTCTGCCACGCTGCGCTTAAAATCGGTGCGGCCCTCGCCGACCATAAAGCTCGCGCACCAGGCCGTGCTCGCAAAGGGCAACGCAAAGTACCATCTCAAAGACGTCAGCTTTCACGCTCTCAGCATCCCCAAGGAGTCCAGGGCAATGACGTTTAGCGACGTGTGCGTAGGGCAAGTTCCAAGGAGAGTGGTAGTAGCCATGGTCACCGACAAGGCCTATTCCGGCCATTTTAACTCAAATCCGTACAACTTGAAACATTTTAAAATGAACTTCTTTCAGCTCTACGTGAATGGGCAACCCGTTCCCTCCCAACCTCTGCAACCCGACTTTACAAAAGGACACTATTTGCAATGCTTTCAAACCCTGCAGGACGGCCTAGGCATTCATTTCAAGGACGAGGGACACTCCATCTCCAGAGAAACCTACCCGCAAGGGTATACGATAATGGTTTTCGATCTCACTGCAGACATGAGCGCTAACGAGTCTCACATCTCGGGTCAGCGCCACGGAACCGTCTCTATAAGCATCGGTTTTGCCGATAAATTGACAGAACCGGTCATACTTCTGCTGCTAGCGGAAATACATCGCACGGTCGAAATCGACGCCAACCGATCCATTTTGGTATCATGAACACCTTTCAAATTCAACGGTTTCTATCGACATGTCCCTCTACGCGCTCTCACTTTTTAGGCGTCTACCCCTGCGATAAACTACCCGTACTTCACGGCATTCGAACGCCTCCCTTGGCGCTAGTGGCTAACACCGACCCCAGCACCAAATCAGGGCAACACTGGGTTTGCATCTTTGTGGACAAAAACTCGCATGCAGAATATTTTGACAGTTACGGCATAGGACCGCTTTCACCCCATTTTCTCCGGTTCTTAAATTCGGTCTGCGGGACGCATTGGTCCACCAACGCTAGAAGGCTGCAAGGTTTCGACAGCACCACGTGCGGTCATTACGTCATCGCCTACCTCACCCACCGCTGCTCCGGCTTGCCTAAGCATACATTCTTCTCAAAATTTCACGTCAGCAATCACGCGCATAATGATGTCGTCATTCGCAAAACGTTCAAAAACGCATGCCGCGCAAAGTGCTCTGACGCTCGGCAAACTTGTCAACCCTTGAAGGTGAGTACGTGTGTGTGTGTGTGTCACTATTCAGCACATCTAAGCTAATCTATCGTCTTGCACGTGCTTTCAGAAGACGCTCCTGCTCATATAAAAAGCAACGTCACGGTGCCGCTCGCCTCATTCAGAGTGTACCATGCAGCGCGCGGATACAGTCCTGCTGCCATGCAGCACGCCGACCAGGTAGGTCCGCACCTATGTATTAGCTTGCTTTTTTTTCTATCCTGTTTATCTCTCTCTATCCCTCACATTATTATTATTGTTTTGTGTGTTCCAGTATAACCGGATGTCGAACCCCGACCACCTCAAAACCCGGGGAAAAAAGGAAACTACCCATCTTCGACCTCCAACAGCATCCCGACAGCCCTGCTCCGCCAGCACAGTTCCAACACAGTGCAGTTGTGGGTCCTCTGGCGGATATCTACTTCCTCAACCCGCAACAAACTAAATTCGTCAGTGTGGGATTCTCCCCCCGGCCGCCGCACCATCTCGTCGTCACCATTGCCAAATGTGGACAGCACAACGCAGTCGTCATGAGTTCCTCGCAGTGGCACAAACTCGTCGAAGCCATCCCCATCATTCACAAACGCTTGAATGACCCGCAGGGACGTCTACAGCAATTTCAGTTCAGCGACAGCGTCACCATCGTGTTTAAGTTTGTGTTCGGAAAGCTAAAGCTCGTTTTCAAAGAACCGCAAGGCGCATCCGTTACGCTCAACCAACAAGAATGGCACGTGTTGCATACCCTGCAGCGCATCATTACCGACATCATCTATCACAAAAAGAAGGAAGAGACGGACGTGCAAAATCAAATCATGGCATACCACAAGTACATGCTTCACAACCATGCCTCCAACGTTCCCTTACATGACATGAATTTCACGCAGTTCACCAAGTACATACGGTGCGCCAATTTTAGAACATTCCTCGAGGTTCATCATTTCCTCAACACCCATTTCGCACTGCGCATCTCACAAAATAGTTCTTAGTGCGCATGTTTTTCTACCAGCGTTCCAACCGCACCTCACCCAAACATCTCGCGCCCTTCGCTCCCGCATTCGGGTCGCGAAGCATCCTATATCATACCCGATCACATTCACGGCGTTTGCATGTTCAGCACCGTTCAAAACAGAGTTCTCCTCCAAGTCGAAAACCGTTAAATCAACGGACACAGTGTTTTTCCTGCGGATGTTGCGCAATAATCACTAAGCGCTTCCGGCGGATGTAGTGAACCTCCAACTAACGTTCCCCCACCAGTGCTTCCCCTGATGTGGTAATTCTCCAACCAACTTTTCCCCACCAGTGCTTCCCCCTGATGTGGTCGTTTGCATGTTCAGCACCGTTCAAAAAAAGAGTTCTCCTCCAAGTCGAAAACCGTTAAATAACGGACACAGTGTTTTTCCTGCGGATGTAGTGAACCTCCAACGAACGTTCCCCCACCAGTGCTTCCCCTGATGTGGTAATTCTCCAACCAACTTTTCCCCACCAGTGCTTCCCCCTCATGTGGTCGTTTGCATGTTCAGCACCGTTCAAAACAGAGTTCTCCTCCAAGGCGAAAACCGTTAAATCAACGGACACAGTGTTTTTCCTGCGGATGTAGTGAACCTCCAACGAACGTTCCCCCACCAGTGCTTCCCCTGATGTGGTAATTCTCCAACCAACTTTTCCCCACCAGTGCTTCCCCCTCATGTGGTCGTTTGCATGTTCAGCACCGTTCAAAACAGAGTTCTCCTCCAAGGCGAAAACCGTTAAATCAACGGACACAGTGTTTTTCCTGCGGATGTTGTGCAATAATCGCTAAGCGCTTCCGGCGTATGTAGCCAACCTCCAACGAACGTTTCCCCCACCACTGCTTCCCCTGATGTGGTGTTTCTCCAACGAACTTTTCCCCCACCAGTGCTTCCCCTGATGTGGTAAATCTCCAACGAACTTTTCCCCCCACCAGTGATTTCCTGCTTCCGGCAGTTGGGTTATATTTATGCACGCGCATTCTTTACCCCTTCATTCGGTGCTAGCCAGCCGTGGGGAATGCCAGGACCGTCGTGTAAAGACTTCCACTGCTCGTTTTGCTTTCACCAAACGTGCAGCTGCGAACTTAAGCACCGTCTCACCCTCCTGTGCACGCAGTGTCAACACGGTTTCTACGAAGACCTCGATCATCTCAACAAGCAAATTCAGCAATTCCTTCGAAGGTACTCCGCTAGAAACACCACATGAACTGCTTCATCGTGCTCTATCGGTATCTCGATAACGGACGAAGAATCCACCTGCTACTGCCCAGGGAACGCCAAGTGCTGCTGCAGAACGGCATATACATCTTCGAACGTTATCCCCCAAGCGACGTCGACCTTGTGTGGAACCAACTTCCCGCAGACGCACAGGTAGTTTGCGCACCTTATCGCAGGTGTAAACAACACTACAACCTTCCTCATCAAACCACTCATATAGACGGTCCTCCCCCGTTTATTAAAAACTGCCATCTGTGCCGTCAGAATGTCACAGGACGTCCTTAAAGAGCTAGAAGAACTTTCCAGCAGCGCCCACACTCTCAGCGTATCTACGCTTCAACAGCACGTACCATATCGCGTCGTCGGCGTCAAAACAATCGACACCGTTCACGGTACAAAGCTCGTCGCCAAACTCGACAACGACACAGAAGTTTTCCTACCAACAAGATTTGCAAAAGCCTCTCCAGAACTCGTCAACAAACTCAACTCTAACTCATTCTGCATCATATACGCAGGCGAGGAAAAACTACGCAGCGGTTTCAAACGTCACATCGTCACGTTCTCCCCATATAACCCTAAATAATGTCCGACGAAACCTACCCCGTCCCCGTGGGGAACAATCTTAACCTACAACTCATTCTCAACGCAGCTTCACCTATCCGTATCCTCTGCATCTCCAACTCCTATTTCCGCAACAGCAGAGTTGTCACCATCACACTCGACGTCCAAGGGGCTCACGCCGTCCACGTCAAATGCGTACCTACCAAAGTACACCAGCATAAACAAGACGCACTATGCGTCATATACCTCGGCAACAGCAACATTCCTGCTCTAACCAACAAAGTCACATCCACAGGATGCTTCTCAACCAGCCATTACAACGAATTTACCATCCCCATCTATATACCAACCTTCACCGAGTTCGTCAACGAAAGTTTCTCTCACCTGCTCGTCACCTGCATCACCAAACCTATCCACCAATTTACCGCCGATAGCAGCAGCAGCGATGACGAGGACTCAAAGTGCACCACGTACTTTAAAATCATTGTTGTGCGCGAAATCTGTGTGTCCTAGTGCCTCAAAACAAAAACTATGAATTTTAATGTGCTTTTTTTTCTCCTAATATTTCTTATATTGTCCATTTATTCTATTCATATGTTAATCTCCTGTAATTAAATAATCCATTATGTTATTCTCAAACTATGTATTCATATGTTAAGCAAATAATACATCATGTTAATCAAAAAACTATGTATACATATCTTTATCCAATGTACTGTATTCAAATTATAAATAAAGAAAACAGTCCCGGATGAGCCAATTGCAATAACGATAATCCTACCGCTCAGGGCGCTTTTCAAACACACCGCCGCCGCCGTCGCACGCACCGACACTAGCGACACCAGCGCCCCTAGCGGCAGGATTATCGTTAAATCAATTGGCTCATCCGGGACTAATACTACTGGCGTTTGATCGATAAGTTTGAAAGAAGTAGTTCTATCAGCGATCAAAGAACGCCTGTATGTAATCGACGTAAGCGCTGCAACGAAAACATAGGCGCCGTTCGTGAGAGTGTACACGAGAACGGAAACAAATCAATTGCTCATCCAGCGCAAGAATTGGGGATTTCGCCGACCACAACTTGGCGAATTCTGCATCTGGGCTTGAAGTTTCACGCTTACAAAATGGTGTTAACTCAAGAACTAAAGCCAAACGACCATAGGTTGCGTCGTGTATTCGCTGACTGGGCTATGGAGCAATTGGAAGCTGACCTGGATTTTTGCGAAAAATCATCTTCAGCGACGAAGCCCACTTTTGGATGGAAGGTTGTGTTAACAAACAAAATTGCCGCTATTGGAGCAATCACAATCCGGTGCAAATTCAACAAAGACCACTTCATCCCCAAAAGGTTGCTGTGTGGTGTGGATTTTGTATGGTGGAATCATTTGTGCATATTGTTTCCAAGATGAAGATAGAGAAGCTCTGTCAATGGAAAAATATACCGGACTCTTATAAGGGACTATTTTCGGCCTCAATTGGATGGTATGGATCTCAGAAACATCTGGTTCCAGCAAGATGTTGCCACATGTCATACTGCTCTCAAAACAATCGATCTTTTGAAGGAGAAGTTGAGAGGTTTCGTCATTTCCCGTGGTGGTGATGTTAACTGGCCCCCGAGGTCATATGATTTAACGCGTTGGATTACTTCTTGTGGGTTTATGTTAAATATCGAGTTTATGCCAACAAACCAGAAACAGTAAATGGTCTTATGAATAATATCACGCGTTATTTGTGAATTTGGACCTAATCTAGGTTCTTCTGTCATTGAAAATTGGGCCAACCGTATACGCGCAATCCAACGAAGTCGCGGCGGTAACTTAACTAATGTTCTTTTCCACACGTAATGGCATTAATTATGTTCCATAATAAATAAACCTCTATCATTTATAGAACCTGTTTTATTCAAGTTTAAGGATAGGACACTTGTTAAAACACCCTATATATAAGAAAGAGTATGATAAGTTGTTTCACGAAGCTCAAAAATGCTACATATCAACGTATAAAATCAGGTATTGTAATGATTTTTACTTTGATAATATTTTGGATTGATAGTTACGTAGGTTTTTAGATGTATATAAATGTTATATGTAAATGTTTTACATTGGTCTCAAATAACAGACTAAAATTGTAAATTAGCTAGTTTATTGTAAAGATGTGTCAAAGCTGTTAATATGTTTGAAACACTGTAACAATGTATACACACGTTATCGTTGAAAAACCAACGCTGTCAGGCCACAAATAAAATCATAAATAGAGAACCTGAAACTGTGTTTGTCATAATTCTTCAATTTCAATTGTATAGTTGTTTAGAAGGCGGTGAGATAACTTCTGGGATGGGAATTTTAGCTGAACACGTTGGTATATTGTTTGCAGCTTACTTGAATAAAGCTTTGTTTAGCTGGCGGTAGAACGTCGTTTCCTTAATGACCTTTACGGAATGCGTGCAATAATTGGCTGTTTATGCATGATTTTGAATATTGCAACAACTTAATAACACTATTAGGATGCAAAATATATTTTAAAAACGGTAGTGTATCTTTCCTTTTTGTATGTGAATTGTGCACCAATTCACAGAAAAAAAAATTATAACTCCTAGATTTGGAGTACAGTGGTAAACATGTAGGTTTTTGCCTGCTATTTCGTCGTGTGTATCTTACCTGCGTCGTTCTCGTTTCTACGTCGTTATAAGTCTTCAGGACTCGAAATCGTAGATGTCAGCCAGGAAGCACTTGTCCTATCTCAGGGTCAACTGTCGGCGAATCGGTCTCAAATTTCCTACTGTTACGGTCAGGGTAGGATTGCGGGAGTGGTGACACCAGGATATTGTCTTGAAAGAAAACACTGCTTTCACTTTACTCACTCTTTATGCTAGAAATCCTGGAAGATTCATTGGTATTCCCTAACACGCGTAATTCTTTTAACACTGTCTTCCCACTATTGTCTCATGGAACACTAAAGTTTGCTCTGGCTAGTTATTTAATATCTCGGTGCTCTATCACCGCTCTTTAGATTCGCTCGAAAATGAAGTGATCACCTGACTAATATTTACTCGTTTATGAGCATGAATATAACTATATTGAAGAATACTGTTAGCACATTATATAAACATTTCATCTACATCACTTTATAATTGCGCAGCACTTAGCAAATTTCGGAACTTCACGTCCTTTTCTGGCGCGGGGTGCTACGTGTTACCTTAACGAAGAGTCATGACAAACTGTCTCACATCCACGCTTGCGTTCACATATATCTGTCACTGCTCGCCTCCAAATGTTGTACATGTCACTGCGTCTTCCTATCTTTTCATTAGTTCTAATACTTATCCTCTACGTTTATTGGTTCCCTAGTTGAAAACTCAAAGCCTAACTGTAAGAAAAGTCCGTTGCCTCATAGCGTCTGTTTACTCTTAAAACTTGCCTCATCCCCACGAAGTACAAAAGAAGATTTCGAATTTTATAATGGACAGTCTAAAACGAAGCTACACTTATTTTGCCTAAATCTTGCAGTTTTTCTTAGGCAATTACGCCTTTCTTTATTTGGCAACAGTATTGAAACTTAAAACATATTTACAGTTTCATAAGGGTTTTCGACTAATGCAGATTTGAATCACATTTCTTTAACATTATGGAAAATTATCAAACTGTATGTTAATTAATTATTAATAATCCCTAAACTATAATTATTACAGAGTTCCTTTTGCTTATGTGTAATCAGGCGTAAATGTCGCTACAAACAATATTCCATCTTTTAGGGGAAGATTTGCTCTACTACTGGAAATTTTTCTATGTTTGAGCAGCTTTTAACATTTTCTGGCATGAATCAGACTTTTCCTAAGAAACTATTAAATGTAGCTGAATTAAATATTATTATGATAAAAATATCTATGTGCAGCTGTAGATCTATTTTGCTATTAATAACGTGGATGGTTATTTTTTACAATAATTGCTGATGAAGCTTAATAAAAATTGTACACTTATGAAAGTAATCCTTCTTTCTTAAGATTGATTTTGAAGTCATATATCCTCTAAAAATATGAATCTAATCCTAAAATAGTTTCCGAGATAATGCGCAATAAGTTTAGAAGATTTTACATTGGCAGGATTCCTTAACAGCGAACTATTTTTGTAGTTTAATAATTCTCCAATTGAACCCACCACTGTGGAATTCAATTTTGAAGAAATGTTGTTACTTCACGTATGGAAAGCCAATTTGAAGTAGGAGTTGTATTGTAGTTCAACTGTTGGGGAGCCGAACTTGAAGTAGTTGCAACCGCACGTATGGTAAAAAGTTTCCGGTAGCATTCGCCCCAAATGTACCTTCCGGTGGCCTTTGCCCCAAGTTTAAAAAATATTAACTTTGTAATTTTGACTGTTTCTTTAAATATTATTTTTTTTCCTCGGCTGCCTTAGTATTTATATTTTTTTAGAGACATGAATGTCCTAGCAAGGGGTAGTGCGGCTAAGGGCCGGTTTCACAGTTCAGGTTTAAGTCGAACCTTTACTAAGCTACGGGCGCAGCTTAAACAAAACCTAAGCTTTGGTTAAAGCTTTGCGAGTTTCACAGTAGGGCAACCACGTTTGACTTTACTGAGCTGAACAACTCCTCGGAACTTTAAAGTTGGTAACGCTTGCGCATGCGCATCGAGCGAATTCCCATCATTTGTTTATGGCGGCGCTGTTCCTGAAAGTAAGGTTTTATAGGTTATTAAGATACATACATTAAAATGACCGAAAAATCAGAGCCAAAACGTACTGCTAACTTCACTTCTCAAGAAGTTACCATTCTGTTAGAAATTGTAAAGCAGTATAAACACATAATAGAATGCAAGCAATCTGATAACGTACTGTGGAGAAAGAAGAACCAAACGTGGGGGAAAATTGCGGAGTTATTCAATGCAAAGAGCGGAATAATATACAGAGATGCTACCGTGTTGAAGAAGAAATATGACAATTTGAAGAAAGTTACAAAAAAGAAATACGCCGACGATAAATGTGCTATTCGGGGTCAGGTGGAAGTCCAGCTGTGCCATCGTTAATTACGACAATCGACGAGGAAATAAAGGAATTAATTGGTGTCCAAATTGATGGATGTGAAACAATTTTCACAACTCTGCATGCTGTAGATTTTGAGACGCCGGAAAAATCTCCAGCTGCAATTAGCATGCTTCCACTTGCATATAACCTCAACGTGAAAAGAAGCATTGCTTCTGACGAGAGGGATTTGTTCCTGAAATATAAAGTAATAATTCCTTATGAGCGATAAAGTATATTATAAAGCTATAAGAATAAATTTAACATTAGGTTTTATTTACCAGTCTGTTTTATGTTTAATTGCATCAACAATAATCTCTAGTACCATAATGCATCAACAATAATCTCTAGTACCATCATCGCAGACTGTTTACTTAACCGAAACGACTCGTAGAATTCTCGGTCGTTCCATATGTGGAAATGATTGGATGCATTCTAAACACATATCTGTTGTGGATATGGTTTAAAATAATTTGCATTTCCTCGTCACTAAAATCGTCGTCCTAGGATAACATGGCGACTTCTTAACTTAAACCGCAGTTCAGTACGGTTTAAGTCGAGTCCCGTATAATCTCGGCTTAGCGCTTGAACTACGCACTGTAAAACTCAGCTGAAGCTTAAATCTCCGGTTAAGCCCGATTCGAAGTTTAAGCTTATACTGTGAAACCGGGCCTAAGTATGTAGGCTTACACAGATTATAATTTTTAATTTACTCCTTTTTACTTTCTCTACTACGTATAGTAAGTAGGGGAAGTATTGCATTCCACACAAAAAATTCGATACCGAGATTTCACCGGAAATATATGTTTTGAGACCCACTGAATCCAAAAAAAGCATTTTTGGAAACATGTCCGTGTGTGTGTCTGTGTGTGTGTCTGTGTGTGTGTCTGTGTGTGTGTGTCTGTGAACAGCATAACTCAAAAACGAACAGTCGGATAAACACCAAACTTGGTATTTAGGTTCAGTATCTTCCAGAGATGCGACACGAAGGTTTTCAAGAAAATCCCCCCACCCCAGACTACCCTTTACATGGAACATTTTTCGAAAATTTTAATTTTCTCAAAAATGGCTCTAACGATTTTGATGAAAATATCACATGTTTAAGATAATGTCATGAGAAATGAAATGTATATCTCGAATTTTCTGAGAATGTCTCCAAAAGTATTCTTCATTGTGAACGACTTTTGCATAACTGGTAAACCGTAAGAGATAGACAGAATTTTACTACACAAAAAATGTAGATCGCGTTAAAATACACAACTTATGTCATATACATTTCTTTTGTTGAGTGAACCATTTTCGAGATATTGCTTGTTATTTCCTTAAATATTTCAATACTTATACTTTTTCTCAAATTCGTTATTCATTTTTTTATGTCCTGGACATGCAAAGAGAATGAAATGCGCCACATAGCAACCAGCGTTAAAATATTTGACTATCGCTTAAAACCTACCATATTCCCCTTGCATCTACAAGAAAATTACAAATAAGATTGACATCTCGATATCTCGATTAACATGAAGCATATGGAGAATAGGCGTTTGTAAAAATAGATTGTACAAGAGTAGAGAAAGTCATGTGAGTGTAACACATCAGATTTTTATTAATTCTTGACACGATTTTAATAACACTTCACTGATATAGAGAGCTGTGAGATTCCTTTCTTAATTACTTGCACTTTTTAACACGTAAGCTATTTTTGTCCCACGCAAATGCTTATTAAATTTCTCGACGACACGCGTCTGATTAGTAACACTGTCCGCTAGCAACGCGTCCAGTTATGAGCACTGTCTACAACCAATTGACTTGATTTCTACCGCCTAAATTGGTAAATTTCTGTATTTCAGTCTCTGATTGGCTATTCCTAATCCAATAGAATACTTTTATTTAACTTTTTTCTGGTTGTTGATTGGCTATTTTTATAAACTGTCACTAAATTTACATTATTGTTACTCCAGTAATGACTAGTAGCATTAATAAACATTCTTACTCATTATTGCTTCAAGTTTACCTCATTGTTACCTCATTGTAGCAACGTTTAACCTATTATTCTCACAGCTCCTACATTATTAAGTTACGTAATACATTCACATAGCATTATTACATGTATACAATAATATAAACATATACAATGACTGTAATATACACTTTTTTATATATTGTTACATATACATATTGCTTTAATGTTGGCTGTTCATGATTTTACATATTATATAATTTGACTAAAATCATTTAAGTTTTAAAAATACTGCCTCAATACACGCTGTAACAACTGAGAGCTTGCAAGCTTATTGGTGTGGTCGAAAATCTTTGTTACTGCGCATTTAACCTGAAGTTTCATTGCCGGTAACCCAAGTTTATTTTAACACGTTGTGAGCGCTGAAAAGTGTTTGGTCATCAACGTTACTTTGCGGGGCAGCGCCGAGATTGATCTGCCGCAGGCGATCGCAATAATTGTCAAGTAGGATGACGAATTGCAGCGGGGGAAAAAGGCGAGCTCACGAACGGTGTTAATAGGGAATTACTTTGGTGCCGGGAACCCAGTTTCCGCTGTCAGAACGTGACATACTCCATCTAAACCTGCGTCCGCACAGCCAGGCCTTATCTTGAAGGGAGAGTTGCTGCACACGTGCAGCTGAGTGTTTCTATGGTACGATTTGTAACAAAAATCTTTAGGGACAGCTATAAAGCTTATTCTTTGAAAAATGGAAAGGATTTATACCAAAGAGGATATTAATATTTGGTGGTCAGATTTAAATAATACATTACATTAATTTCGTAATTAGGGAGTTGTATATGTACGATCGAACTGAGCCTATATAACACGCAGAGGTTTGCGTTGTAAGGAAACACTAAACCGCCTATGCCACGCCCACCCCCAGCCCACCTGGCTCTAGTATGTACATTCATTAACTTTTAGATACCCTCGTATTGTTATATATTGCATCTCTGGACCTGCATTATTAAGAAAAATGTTTCATATCCATGTGTTCTATCAAATCATAAAATTAAGAACGGTTACTCTGATACATTCTGTATTTGTGGAATTAATTGTTCTTTGAAGAAGTAGTATCTTTGAAGGAATATTTATTGCTTCATGTATGGAAAGCCAATTTGAGAAGGTTGAATGCCTCACGTATGGTACACAGTTTCCGGTGGCCTTCGCCCCAAGTTTACTTTCCGGTGGCCTTCGCCCCAATGTTTAAGAATTAACTCTGTATTTTTATGTTTTCTTTAAATATTATATATATTTATATTTGCCTCGGCTGCGTCAGTATTAATTTGTAGAAACATGTTTGTCTTAACAAGGGTAGTTCGGCTGAAGAATGTATTAAACATGTACACAATAATATAAACATTAATACAATGACTGTTACATACATTTTATGTTATTTTATACACATATTGCTTTAAGGGGGGTTGTTATTATATTTTATATTATATAATTAGACCAAAATCATTTTAATATTAAAAATACTGCCTCATCTTCCACGCAAGCCGTGTGTTGGACAGGGTTGGGAACATAGAATCAGACGACTGAAGAATTCAATGCCATAGCAGGGATATTAACCACGGATCCCCCGATCTCTGTCCGGTTACTCTAACCACTGAGATACGACACTAAATTCCCCAACTCATTCGCATTTTTCTCGGTAAGCCGCAAAGAGATCTCAAATTGTATTCAGATGACATACCTCAATGGCGGCCTACAATGTTGTAAGTACTTTAAATCCCGGGCTTCAATTTAGTGCCGTACCGGCAAGTTGCCATGGTAGCTCAGTGGTTAGAGCTGATTCTACCTTTCCAATTCTGTATTTGTCTAACGCACACTTGGATGGGAATGCTGGAATTGATTTGTAGAAAGAGTAACGTGGTTCTGAGGTATTTATGGCATACATACGTATAATTAATTGTACAGGTAAGTTGCAAATAATAAAATGGAAGGCAGTCTTTTTCCAACCCAAACATTTTGCAAACATCGTCTGGGTATTGAAACGGCAACTCTAGACCAAGCCCGAGCTATGTAATTATTAATAATTTGAGTAACTAATTTTTAGTGAAATTAAATTATGCTATGTACAGCTATTTTCTCTCCTTTACCACACCCGAGATCTACGTTTCTTTTACCAAGGAAAAGTCCATGCTCGGATAAATTCCAGCAATAAATTCAGCTAGCCGAGGATAAAAATGCAGAGAATCATCACACTTCGAACACCCAGAGTCTTCGCGGAGGCTGCAAAAAGGTAAGCCGCGAGCTACGGGCATTACAAACCAAAACAACAACGGACTAGGGAGTTACTGCCGCAGTATGACATGACTTCCTGGAGGAGTGAGTGATACTAGGACAAAAGATGTATCTCACTTCCTGACTAGCTCCAGGAAGCGTTTCAGAAATTAAATAATCTCGTTAAGATATTCCTTTTAAGAAGTCCGAGGTTTTGAATTTTTTTTAATATACACTTTGCTTAAATGCAAATTGCAGCGCATTTTTTCGATTTATATTTCGCTGCTGTTCTCATGATTTTCAGCTTCACTTCATCCAAATTCATTTTCACATAATAATTCGGACAGTTTTAAATCCTTATGAACACATTTAATAATTAGTTTATTAAACCTTGCATATCATTCACGATTTATTGATTTTAAATAAATAATACAACGTTTAGTATTCCGTTTAATTTTGCTGCTACTTGTTTCTTTATTTATGTGAATATAGTGAAATGCACGGACAAGGGAAGTACCCTAACTCGATAGGCCCGACTTATTTATAAATTGGTGTATAGCTAGATTTTGGGTTGGTTAAAAACATGGTAAAAGTAATTAGCTTCGTCATCTGTTGCGAGATAGCATGATTCGAAACTTGCATTTATTCTTTTTCGCCGCTAGGTGGCTTCTGAGTGTAGGCACTGCGTTTGTGAGCTCCCGTATTTTTACTTATATTTTCTTAAAACTTTCATCTCTCAGTAGTTAAAACTTTTAGGAGTGTAGTCGAGTTTAAAGTGCAGCTGCTTTCACATAAGAATATATTTTTATTAAACATTGTAGTGTAAAAAACAAATAATACCGTGTGTTAATATCAGCTGTTTACGTCCGCCATATTGAATTGATCTGTTTGTGTTTGTATAGCCTATTTTTTCGTGTTTTCTGTCTTTGGACGCTTAGTGACTTGTATTTGTGCTTAACTAGGAAATTACTTAGTGCATTACTAGTGATTTAAAAGGTGAAATAAGTGCTCGGTGTATTACCAGTAGTTTAAGAAGTGAAATAAATGTTTTGGTGCGTTACTAGTGGTTGTAAGTTAGGTAGACGTGAATTAGATTATCTCTTTGTAACTGTATGTTATTTCTGTGCGTGTGTGTGTTGTAGGGTAACTTATTAAGATATAAAGCTGCAGGTGTATTATAAATTGGTATAACTGTAGTAATTTATTTGGATAACTGCGACATAATAGTGGTGTTTTAAAATAAATCGTCCCACCCTTCCGTTGAATGTAAACAAACCTAACTGCTAGTGTATTTTGAAAAAAACATTGTAGTCGTAACATAAGTGCTTGCAGTGTGTCTGACGGTGTTAGTTTACCTTTATTGTCTCTGTCAGTGCAGTGTGCTAATAATGAGTGGTAAATCGTGTGATCTTAGTGGTAATTGTGGTGCTTGTCGCCGGAGGGTTAGCCAGGGTGTTTTCTGTGCAGGATGTAAGTTTTGGTTTCATTGGGCGTGTGCGAACATTGTTAGTGAGAATGTGAGTAATTGTGCGGAGTGGTTTTGTGAACTTTGTAAGTATAAGGCACTGGTCAGAAAGCACGAGGAAACCATTTCCAACCTGAGAAAAGAACTAGAATTTTTCAAAAGAGAAACAAAAAGCACTGTTTCGGCTTCAAATACTTTGGCTAATAACTTTCAGGACTTCAGGATGGTATCTAAGAAAAATCTCAGGAGGAAAAGGCGTTTATCTGCAGATGATCAACATCTTGTCCAACTGAGCAACAGATTCAGTGTTCTTGAAATGCTGAATGTTGATCAGGCCACAAATCCCCAAGAGCAGGTCTTAGATGAATCTGTAAATCACACAAAAAGCAAGGTCTTGTTGCTTGGGAGTAGTCATGGGAGGGGCATAGCATCCCTGCTCAAACGGGATTTGGGGTGTGATTATGATGTAGTAGGCTGCGCTCTCTTATGTCACTGAAGACCTGGTATAGCTAACTGCAGGTTTTACTAAGAGGGATCATGTAGTGATAGTGGGTGGGCCAGGGAATAGCCTGGATAGAAATAGTAGCTATATTATTGAAAAGGATCTGTGTGACATCAGTGAGACCAGCAGCCATACTAATGTGAAGGTAGTGGGACTTTTACATAGGCATGACAAGCCTCAGCTCATTGGAGGGTGAGGGATATGAATCTGAGACTTGAGCGTGCCTTGTTAAGTCCTGCTGCATCTCACATGTGTATGATAGATGTCGATGGTATAGGCAGGGAGGGTTATACCTCTCATGGCCTACACCTAAATTCTAGAGGCAAAGAGAAGCTTTCTCTTCTTATTGCTGACAGAATTAAGGGTAAAATTCCTGTTGTCACTAGTAGGAGGTCTTTTTTAGGTTAAGTATGTCCCATAGTCAACATAATCGTCGACACTTAAAGCAAATTGAGATAACCATCCCAAATACCTCTGTATCCACAAGTAACTATAGAAATAATGCTTCTGACATCAATAGTAATGATATTAATAATAAAAATAAAAACTGCCTGTCTGTATTTCATCAGAATATAAGAGGCTTAAGAAACAAAGTAGATGAACTTACTATTAGTCTTAACACTGAAACCCCACTGCCACACATTTTATGTTTATCCGAACACCACTTGACACAACAGGAATTTCAGCCAATTTTACTGCATGGGTACTCTTTAGCAGCAGAGTTTTCAAGAAAAATCTTACATAAAGGTGGGGTTTGTATATATGTCAGAAATGATATGACTTATAAAGTTTTGGATTTATCCAAGTTTTGTAGTGAATAAAACCTTGAACTCTGTGCAGTTCAGCTAAATGAAGGAAATTGAATTTAACTATAGTAGCCCTTTATCGATCTCCCTTAGGCAATTTTGAAATATTCAGAAAGCAACTTGAACATCTTCTAAAATTTTTATTCAAACCAAAAAGAGAATTAATCATATGTGGTGATATAAATGTTGATTATTTGAAACCTAGTCCTCAAAGGGAACAACTCAACACTTTACTTACAACATACCATATGACACATACAGTAAACATTCCAGCAAGAATCCAAAACAGCTCCTCTACAGCTATAGATAATATATTTGTAAACTCAGATAGCATTAATTTTTGCAATGTCTCATCAAAATCTAATGGCCTGTCGGATCACGATGCACAAGTTCTACACATTAAAAAGTTAAATTTAAAATCCAAACCTAAATATACTTATCCGAAATCTAGGGAAATAAATGAAAATACTCTGAGTGAGTTTAGCAAAATACTTGAACTTGAATCATGGAATCAAACTTACCAAACAAATGGAACCAATAATAAATATAACATCTTTCTTCAGTGTTTCAAAACCCACTTTGACGCTTGCTTCCCGGTCAAGTTAAACAAAATATCTAACTTCAAAAGAGAGAATGCCTGGATCACTTTAGGAATTAGGACGTCATGTAGACGTAAAAGAGAATTATATGAGCAAGTAAGAATTAGTAATAATATAGATTTAAAACACTACTTCAAAAAATATTGTAAGCTTCTAAAGAAGGTAATAAAAGCGGCTAGAATATTGCATTACAATAAACAGATTCAACTCTCTGACAATAAAATAAAAACTACTTGGAATATAATAAAAAGAGAAGCGGGTAAATCCTCATTACAAAATGACTTAATAACATTAAACATTGATAATCAAGAAATTAGTAAACTTCATGAAGTTGCAGAAATATTTAACAAATTATTTTTGGATGTAAAAAACAAAATGAGTATTAATTTTGGAAGTAAAGAGGCAGCTTTGGAATTTCTAAGATCAAATTTCACTAATGAAGTGCCTGAATTTAAAGTTAACCTGACAACGCCTTCTGAAATAAACAAAATTATTAACTCCTTCAAAACAAAAAACTCTTCTGGTTATGATGAAATAACAATAAAGTCTTAAAATCATGCTCATCTCAAATTTCCACTCCCCTTAGTTATTTGTGCAATGAGTCACTAAGGTCAGGAATTTTCCCTGACAGAATGAAATTTTCCATTGTTAAACCACTTTTCAAAAAAGGCGAACGCAATAATGTTTCAAATTATAGACCAATATCTCTCTTGCCAATTTTCTCAAAAGTTCTTGAAAAGGTGATGTTTAATAGACTTTATAAATACCTTGAATGTAACAACATACTTGCCAGGGATCAGTTCGGGTTCAGAAAAGGAATGTCGATCAATAATGCAACTTATAAACTTACTCATGAAGTGTTAACTGCATTAAACAAAACAATGCATGTAGGTGGGATTTTTTGTGACTTAGCAAAGGCATTTGACTGTGTTAATCATGATATTCTGATAGAAAAATTGAAATTCTATGGACTAAAAAATGAAAGTCTAAGTTGGTTCGTATCATATATAAATGAAAGAAAACAAAGTGTTGAAGTTGTCAATGATATTGAATTTGGAAAACATACATCAAAATGGAAAACAGTAACACATGGAGTGCCCCAAGGTTCAGTCCTAGGACCTTTACTATTCTTGATCTATATAAATGACCTATCATTTTATATAAAGGATATTGCAAGTATAATTCTGTTTGCTGATGACACGAGTGTTCTGGTGACAGGTAAAAACTTGAATGAGTGTGTAATTAAATTGAATTATGTTTTGAACTGTATGTCACACTGGTTTAAAGCTAACAAATTATCTGTAAATCTAGACAAAACAAAAGTTGTTAAATTTATAACCCATCGATCACTACACACTCCAATAGAAATTGGGATTAACGACATGTCACTAGAACGCCTCCAAGTAGACAGATATTTAGATTGGAAAGTTCACATTACGTATATCATACCCAAACTCAGTTCTGCATGTTATGCTATCCGAGCATTGGTAAATGTCAGTTCTATAGATACACTTAAATTAGTATACTATGCATATTTTAACTCTATCATTGAATATGGAATATTATTTTGGGGAAATTCGGTAGAAAGTAAACGAATATTCCTCATGCAAAAGAAGGTTATAAGAATCATTTCCAGCACTCATAGCAGACACTCTTGCAAACATCCTTTTAGAAAACTGAAGATATTAACCCTACCTTGCATGTATATATTTTCAATCTTAAAATTCTATGTATGCAATCGAGCCACATTTATTACAAACATGGAAATTCATGAGATAAACACTAGACAAAAGGGTAACATCCATTTTCCCAGTGCAAAGCTTTCTTGCTTCCAGAAAGGTGTATATTACGAGACCATAAAAATATTTAATACTCTTCCTAATGATCTTAAGAGAAAAGTTGACAATTTCAATGTCTTTAAAACTGCTGTTAAAGAGTACCTATGATCAAAAGCATATTATTCTGTACAAGATTATCTGAATTACAAATTATCCTGATGATAATACTTATATAGCTCTGTAAGTAGTATTAGTAAATATTAATGACAATTGCCAGTCATATTTGATGCCTGCTCTAGAATTAATGAAGCTATTTAAATGTATGTATATTAAGAACTGACAGTAAATGCTATGCATTACAAATCAAATAGAACAAAATGATCAGACGAACAAAGGTAAAATCCTAGTGAATGTTAAAATGACTGTTCTTGCCTATACGTATGTTTACCTTATAACAGTAAGGAGGTATTCAACTCTGTACAAAATTACACTTGTTTTGCTTCATTTTGTATATAATATGTCTTTATTTTATTTTAAATGTTCTGTATACTATGTAATATTTATGCATATATATGTAACCATATTGTACATTTCCTTGACACGCATATAGTATGTGTCTATTTTATTTCAAATGTTCCATATTCTGTGTAATATTTATGTTTATATGTAATTTTTGTACATTTCCTTGACATGTTCTATGTTCACAAGCCTTTACGGCTGCTAGTGAACTCACAGAATACAATCTAATCTAATCTAATCTAATTCCAGGATTGCGGTAACACGTAAGGTGTAGAGAATAGTCGCGGTTGTCTGATGTTACAAACAACACATTGCTCCTTTTGGATAGCTTTACAATCAAAGAGTTGAGTTCAGACTACCAACATTCCTTTCACCTTGTAGTGTTTATAATCCAACATAATCCTTGACATGCGATGTTCTTTCATTCTATGGATGTTTTCCCAGTTTTTCTATACTGATTTATTTTATCCATCAGCTTAAAAATGTTTAACTCATTTCTTCATTTTCTTCTATCTAAGAGTGTACAGTTGGCCACACTTCTCAAAAATGAGACTTTTATCAATAGAATGTTCTCTGAGTACAGACGTTCTCCATAGTAAGATAAGTGATGGGACTGCCATCTTAGGCTAGTGATCAGAGCATCCAATTGTACTAACCCTAACTGAAGGGTCGCCTCGTCCACTCTCCTATGGGACCGCTGAGTACTTTTCCCTCGTTTCTCCGGAAGTGGGTTTCCACATTTTTCGCCTGAAGAATGGATGCCTCTTCCGTGTATTAATTATGTCCGTCGAGGACTTAGCGCAACACCCTCTGTAAGGGACCATTCGATCAGGTGCTACACACCGAGTCAGTGTGACTGAAACTCGCGAGGGAAATGACGCTATACACTTTGATGAGATTACCTCAGAGAGGCTTCTCATCACTCGCTACAGGGATTATTATTATTATTATTATTATTAATATTATTATTATTACAATAAAAATAGTTATACCCATTTTTGGGAAAATCAAAATACCAAATGTTTTCGTGAAAACGGCAGTTTGGGGTGGAGGATGTTCTTGGATATCTTCGTATCATATCCTTGGAACATACTGAGCTTGAATCTCAAGTTTGATGTTTATCCAATATTTCGTTTTTTAGTTTTTCTATTCGAGGACACACACACGAGTTTTTGGATTTAGGGGCCTCTAAAAAGCAATTTCCGGTGAAATATCGATATCAACTTTTTGGGTGTAATACAGTGCTTCCTCTACTTACAACACACAAACACGAGATAAGGTAAAAAGGATTACAATTCAAAAAAATCTGATATGTTACGTTCACAAGACTTCGCTGTCGCTTAATAGTGGGTATACAAACTATTCTTACTAAATCTTATTAATCTATCTGCCTCATCCTAATCCAAATAAAATTGACAGAAGGTTAGTTACATTGCATACTTCGTTATAGATACAAACAGTAAAGCAGTAGTCAAATGTTTAAGAACTACACGCTATACACTGTCCTAAAATTCCATACTGTTTCCCCACCAAGAGTATAAGGTTCTTTTAATGATAAAAAAGATAAAATATAAATAAGATAGTAAAACCTAAATTTTATTTAAATATAAAGTAAGGGTGAAAAGGCATTTTTATCAATTTTACCATTTACACCTAAAGGATTATTTGATCCTATTTGATGAAGGAAAAGTAAATGTATTATGCAATGACGGGAAACAACTGAATGCTGTAAGACTTTAAAGAATGAGCAAGTAATGAAAAATTCGAAACATTCTTAACGGATATCTCAGAAATGGCTGATGACAGTTATTTGAATTATTTTTATATTTTAAAGAGATTTATATTTTTTGAGTGAAATGTTTTCGTATAACGCTTATACAGGTTTACACAGAATTCCTTCCGAATGAAGAGGACTTCAAAAACTATTCGTAGAAAATTCAAGATATACACTTTATTTGTCATGTAAATATCATTATTGTGTAGTATTTTAATGAAATCATTTAGAGTCATTTTTTAGAAAATCAAAATTTTGGAAAAGTGTTCCATGTAAAGGTTAGTTTGGGTTGGGAGATTTTCTTAAAAATCTTTGTGTCACATATTTTAGAATGTACTGAACCTAAATACCAAGTTTGGTGTTTATCCAACTTTTCGTTTTTGAGTTATGCTGATCACAGACACATACACACAGGGACCTTTTCCTAAACATGCTTTTTTTTGGATTCGGGGGGCCTAAGAATATGTATTTCCGGTAAAATTAGGTATCGAAATTTTACGTGAAATTGCAATACCTTCTGTAACTACTCTGTACGTGGCAGAGAAAGTAAATATGTGCCATGCATTATAATAATTGTAGGCTTAAGTCCCACTTTCCCTATAGAGACAATAAAGGAACAGAATGTTAGGTTAGTAGAATGCAGCATGTTTACATATTATACCTTTTGTTTTCCATGGAGGCTGCATCCAATTTTACGGTCGTAAACCAGCTGGAAACAAGCGAGTGCACGATGGCATGTCAACGCGTAGCTCCCCTGATAGGACAATGTTTTATTGCGTCCATTTCATTGTCAAATGCTCTCTTTCTATTCAGAGAGACAGTTTCAACAGTAGCTATTATGCCTAGATCAAGACTCTTGAGTGCATGAGAAACTTTGCCAATCCAAGTTCACTTTGCTTCTCAAATAGCAATATAAAAATCTGATGTGATGCATTCACACGAATTTCTATACTCAATCTTCTGTAAAATATTCATACAAAAACGTATTCTTCTACACATTTCTTCTTGGTCGAGATAAAATTTCATTACATATACACAAATTTCATTGTAGATTTAAGTTTATACAGTAGGCAAAAATGATAGCCAGAATTTTAAAAAACGGGTTGTTGTCACCTAGCTTTGAAATTCCGTTCTCGCTGCATGAACACCGGGAAAAAACGAATAGCGACTTCCACTGGAAGAAAGCGGAAGTATTTGAAAATTCAAACCAAAAACAAACAATACCTTGGAAATGTTTAACGCCATAAAAATGTTTCTTTGAGATAAATTGCGAATTTAACAAGACCTAAAATTTCTTGTATAAACAGATTGTATCTGTATCTTACGGTTTACCAGTTGTATAAAAGTAATTCAGAATCAAGACGTCTACAGAAAATATTTGCTGAAAGTTCAAGATATGCAATGTATCACGGAATTTTAATTCATATTATTAGAGCATCATTGGTATGGCAGAATTTTCTTGAAAAACTTGGTTTCACGTTCTTGGAAGACGCCGATATTAAATGTCATGCTTAGGATTAAACCAATATTTCGTTTTTGAGTTACGTTATTTACACGCATAAACAGGAAATTTTTCTTTAAAGCCTTTTTTTTGGATTCCGAGGACACAAAACCGTATTTCTAGTGAAATCTCGGATTAGAATTTTTGGCTAAAATGCAATACTTCCTCTACCTACTATAGATAAGAGTACAGAAGGTAAACGCAAAGTATCCTAATTTTTCTGATATTGATGTAGTGGTGGAAGAAGCTATTTAGTCCACTCAGAGAGGAGTAAATGCTTCCCTCTTAGGCGAGGTTCACACCAGTCGATCTCAAAGTATGACACTAGTTCGATCAACAGTCTCCATGGTATTCTTTATCGTCTGTCCAGCGTGTAAATAGGAGGCATCTTAAAACACCCCTTCGCACTTATACAGAGCCATCGTTTGGTCGCGTGGCATTTTAACGGGACTTTGGCACCGGGAACACGCTGTTCGCCGGCGGTGTTGATATTCACAGACCCTTAAATTCAGCGCATAGATTTCTTATGCAAATGATAACTACAGTTACCGCATACCTTCGTGATAGAAATGTTCTAAATCATGCCCTTCTGACACAATATAGGAAAATTCATATTAACATTCTTCTTGTGAAGTTGCAGAAATTTCTCTTCTTGTATTGTCATTTAGTTCTTCAAGCGTATGCGGGTTATTCGTTACCATTTATTACTTTCTCTACTACGTACAGTAAGTAGGGGAAGTATTGTATTCCACCCAAATATTCGATATCAAGATTTCACCGGAAGTACATATTTTGAGACCTCCTGAATCCAAAAAAATCATTTTTGGAAACATGTTCGTATGTGTGTATGTGTGTCTGTAAACAGCATAACTCAGAAACGAACAGTCGGATAAACACCAAACTTGGTATTTACGATCAGTATCTTCCAGATATGCACACGAAGGTTTTCAAGAAAATCCCCCCACCCCAGATTACCGTTTACATGGAACATTTTTAGAAAATTTTAATGTTCTCAAAAATGGCTAAAACGATTTTGCTTAAAATATCATATGTTTAAGATATTTCCATGACAAATGAAATGTATATCTCGAAATTTCTGGGAATGTCTCCAAAAGTATTATTCATTGTGAACGCCTTTTGCATAACTGGTAAACCATAAGACATAGACAAAATTTTACTACAGAAATAATGTAGATCGTTAAAATACACAATTTATGTCATACATTTTTTTGGTTGGGTGAACCATTTTCGAGATATTGCTTGTTATTCCCTTAAATTTTCCAATACTTATACTTTTTCTCAAATAGGAATTCGTTATTCATTTTTTTTGTCCTGGTAATGCAAAGAGGATGAAATACTCCACATAGCAACCAGCTCTTAAAATATTTGACTATCGCTTAAAGCCTACAAATTCCCCTTGCATCTACAAGAAAATTAGCAATAAGATTAACATCTCAATATCTCGATTAACATGAAGCATATGGAGAATAAGCGTTTGTAAAAATAGTTTGTGCAAGAGTAGAGAAAATCATGTGAGTGTAGCACATTAGATTATTTTTAGCTCCTCCATAAATAGAAATCGCATGCAAGAACTGGAGACGGCGCTAGCTGTAATCACCTACTGATGACTCTTGTCTTTAAAAATTTCGTCAGTTAATTCAAACAAGAGATCACCTGCGAAACAGATGTTCATAAAAGGATTGAAAATAATTTCTAAAATTTGCTAGGGAACGCAATGGAATGGATAAGGAGTTTCATATACTGTATGTTTATGTATACCTTGCGTATAACAATTACTATTGTATTATTGTTTTAAACCACCATTTGTGCCCTAAGCTTCGCCTTGAGCATTTATACATTTTAGTTATTATTACAATTGTATTTATTGCTATATTGAGACGTAAAAGAATTGAATAACGTTGAAAATACGTCAAAGTGAACGAAAAAGATCGACTTCACAATAAACAAACGTTATAAAGATATAAAATGTGTAACAAAAGAGAAAACTTAAGTAGAATATGTTTGTATTTAATATGATTATAACATGTTGTTCTTATGAATATGTTATTTATTCCATACAAAATTTTAAATCATACGAATTTATTTCACGATCGATAGCAACCAGGTGATTGCTTAAATAAACAACATTCAGCTATTGTTAAAAACTTGTTCACTAGGAAGGAGACGCTTACAGCAAAAGCGAAAGAAATGTAATAATTCGACATGCGAATAACAAAATAATCTCATGATAAATAAAAAAGAATTGATTATAGTAATACAAAAATAGTCTATAAGAGATTAAAGCATAAACGTACGATAAGTAAATATTTGATTCAGTTATGATATATTGTTCGTCGTTAAATCTATTGACAAGTAAAATAAAACACATTATAGTGAACATTCATTTATTGAATTTATTATTCAAATAATAAATATCTTACCTTCCAAATACGGTAAAGCTTCAATAACGTCACGACTAAGAGCTAGTTCAATTTTAAGTGTATCTTAAAATACAAGGACACAAAGAAACTTTAAAACATTTTGCTATACGTTGCACGCAGACTAGCATTCTCAACAATACGGAATAAGAATCTGATGTGATATGTACACATGACTTTCACTACCTTATATTGTTTATTAGTGGGTATGCAAGCTATTCTTGCTAAAGCTTTATTTCTGTGTACTGCATTTTAATCCCAATAAACCTTTTCAGAAATAGCAAAATTATAGATTTCGTTATTGACACAAAGGAAGCAGCGATAGTCAAATGTTTAAGAGCTGGACTCTATACGCTGCCTTAAAATTATATACTGTATAATTGCAATCACGAGAAACAACTGAATCTTGGGACGGTTTAGGAGAATGGCCAAGAAATTAATAATTCAAACCTTAAGTAACGAATATTTCAGAAATGGCTTATGCCACAAAAAGCTTATTTGAAATAAATTCGGTATTTTAAAGAAATTTACATTTTTTACTTTCTCTACTACGTATAGTAAGTAGGGGAAGTATTGTATTGCACCCAAAAATTCGATATCGAGATTTCACCGGAAATATATGTTTTGAGACTCCCTGAATCCAAAAAAAAGTTTTGGAAACATGTCCGCGTGTGTGTGTGTGTGTGTCTGTGAACAGCATAACTCAGAAACGAACCGTCGGATAAACACCAAACTTGGCATTTAGGTTCAATATCTTCCAGAGATGCGACACGAAGGTTTTCAAGAAAATCCCCCAGTAGAATAAGAATGCCGATACGGAGCCACAAAGGATTTGCCGCCATCTGATAAGGTTCTTTGATCTATGCCGCTAACCCCGCCCCCTCCCTTTGAGGCCTCACATGCCGCCCCGGTCGCGTGGCGCTAGCCCCGCCCCCTTCCCTTTGTGGCCTCACCTAATGCCGACAGTGTCTGTGCCGGCAGGTCCTCCCCCCTCCCCCTGTGGTCACGTGCCGGTGACCCGCCCCCTCCCTCCCCCATACGCGTGTCCTCCCTCCCTTTTGTGTTCTGGTTGGTTCCCTGTGGATAGGTGGGAGAGTGTGTATTGATCCTATACGTCGGTCGCGTACCTTCCCTAGGTCTAAATCCCTGCCGTGTGATTGGCTTGGGGTAGGGGATGTGCCGCTCGGGGTGAGGGGTTATATGTAAAGGGTTCTCGGTGCGTGACGTTGGCGGTGTGGGAATGCGATTCTCGATGCCTGCCGCACATCGGCAAATCGTTTGAGTACATAATTGTGTCAATCAATTAGGTAATGTGTGTTATTGAAAAAAAAATAAGAATGCACATCATATTACTACTAATGCAATTAAACGCTATTCTTCGAGCAATTAAGTATTTTTGATTGAATCGCGCGCACCTGCCCCTAAACCGCTATTTATAACCTACTATTGTCAATAAATTACACGTCTAATGAAACAAGGCTAGTCTGTCGATGAAAACAATTAAGTATATTTGAATGATTAATTGACTCGCACGCAACTGTTCGTTATCGTATATGTGTGGTAGCAGGTGTATAATTATTACGAGTAATAACATTTATTTAATTCTACTTTTGAGGGAAAATATATTTTGGATTTATAAGAATATTACAACACTTAGATGAAAGGACAGACTTGACGTAACACTCGTTATCGCGTGATAATTGCGGTGGAACACCGACCGCAAGCTTCCGCTGCGAGACGTTTCACACGAATGGCTCTCTCACGGTGCTTTCAAGCGACAAGTCGACTAGCGCACCCCCTCCACTCACGCTTCAGTTCGCTACCTACACTAGCGCGCCAAGTGGTAATATGAGTGAAACTCCAGCCAGTGTTCCCTCACAGCGCCCCTGGCGGTCATACCCGAAAGTTGTGAATTCACCATATTTAAACTCATTATGGGTGCAAGACGGCCATCTTAACTCTATATAATTCTGCGAAATATGATTCCGGAAAAAAAATAAAGGTGAATTAACATGCAAGGTGCGTTCATGTTGGCTCCGGAGGAATTGATTATGAAATAAATAAAAAATAAATGAGACTCTCGCTGATCGATGAATACAATTAAATATTTTTATTAATTAATGTAATTGACTCGCGCTCCTAGATATATCTTACCCAATTATTCATCTACCATGAATATCTCACTTCTAATGAAACGACGCAGTCTATCGATTAAAACAATTAAGTTTTTTTTGATTGATTAATGTAATTGAACCGCGCGCAATGTTCGTTATCGTATATACGCGATTATTACGCGTATATAACTATTACGGCTAATGACGTGTGTTTAATTCTTCTTTTGACTGGAGGGTTTATAAAAAATATTACATTGCTTAGATGAATTAAAAAGCAACTTAAAGCGAAATTGCAAATAGCTTGTATGAGACGTTAACACGAGAACCCTTTACGAAAAAACAAGACGCAATGCGACAGCTGCACCTCGTCTAAATAGAAGCGGTTAAACCAGGACGCTTGGGTTTTCCCTCAGTACCTGCTCTTAATGGCTAGGGGTATCCAGCACATCGAGTACGCTTCAACTGACGTTAAAAATAAAAGCCCTCTATGTCTCTTCTCGCACGAGAGAAGTAATAATTACAATTCAAACCAGGCGTGCCTGTAAGTAACACGCACGAAGACTTCAAATATAAATTTTATATTCGTTTTAAATGTTCTTTCTAAAGACGTAGCGAACTTTGAGAAATTCAACGAATTATTCACTTGCGTACACTGCTTGAAAGAAATATGGTGTACACCCCTGAAGAATGCGTGTGTAGACACATTAGCAGGCGACAGTCCCTTCCGCATCATTAATTTTCTTCAGACGAAGTTAAAACCAAGGTCTTGTATAGAGCTCTTAGTGAACAATGACACTCGTTTCCAGTTCATTAAGCAGGCTAAGTGCTCTGAAAAACCACAGACCCTCGGGGTAAATAACTATTAGCGACACAAAAGATTTTCTTAAGAGCTTCCCCTGTGCAGAAATTCCATCATAGTGGAAAACCAAGTCTAGACATGTTTTAAGCTTACCACAAAAAATGTTTTCCCGATAATTAATATAATTCTACATGAAGAATATTAATGATTAAGTTTTCAATTAAACGTATACTGTATAGATTCTGTACTTAAACATTCGATTGTATCTTTGTCATTATTTAAATACTCACATACAAGAAATGCAAACATGATATCAAAAAATTAAACTGATTTTTTTTTCGGAATGTTAAACAAAGAAATATGATTTGGCGAGAGTAATATGAAGAATAAAAAGTATTCAGAATGATAGATATTACATACGTTATTAAAATAAATAAGGCTCTCGCTGATCGATGAAAACAATTAAATATTTTTTTTATTAATTAATTGTATATGAATTGACTTGCGCATTTGCTTGCTGTCGTATGTGCATGATTATTACGGCTAATAGCATTTGTTTAATTCTAAATAATGAAACATGGAGCCTTGCCTAAACAATCCTCGTTACTCTTAATTTATTCCATTTTAAAAAGATCGGGCTTAGTAAACATAGGACGAGTACGATTTTAAATACCCCGTCCATTCGAGAGATATTTTTCGAATATTCCAGCATGTTAATATAAACTTAATACACACACACAAAAAATTCATTTCAAGTAATCTAACGATATTGAATAAAATATTAAATGTTTAAGATATTGTAATGAGAAATGAATTGTATATCTCGAATTTTCTGGGCCGCAGGCTGCAGGATCGCTCATCAAATACCGTAATGATTCAGACACCCGAACACCCGAATGGTAAGCATTCTTCAGAGTTTTTAAAAAAGCAATGTAACAATTCATATTAACTTCTTCTTCATATTATTATTATTATTTGTATTATTATTTCCAGGAAGTGGATTTTATTTTGGTATCAACCATCCATCGAGCGCTGCACAGGCACCGCCAGGCTTCCAAACCTTCCTGGTACCAAATCATCATGGAGGCGGCTCTGCCACCGTACATGCAGCAACACTCGTAAGGTAAGAATTTACAGACTGGTGTTGAGCATTTGTAACTAAAAATTACATAATAGTAGACATACATTGGCGATTCTAGCACACAAAGGCCTACCTCCGACAGCATAGAGTTCTGGATTGTATAAGGAGAAAAGGATATATTTAAGGGGAGTTTCTCACCCATATGCAGTCACATAACTCTATCGATCTCCCGGAATGCCATGTATTTTTAACGCAGGTGTTTAAAACATGTATTTTTTTTTCACGTATAGAGTGTAGATTCTTTAGAACTCTATACTTAAACATGCTATACTATTATTATTATTTATTTTTTCCCGGAAATGGACTTTATTTCGGAGGCGGTATCGGTCAACATGCGAGCGCTGCACCGGTACCATCAGGCTTCGCGACCGTTGCACCAGTAGGCTTCGCGACCGCTGCACCGCGACCCCCCAGGCTTCCAGACCTGCCTGGCACCAAATCAGCAGGGATGGGGGCCCTGCCACATACATGTAGCAAGCACCGAACGGTAAGAATTTTGTCAATATTTTACGAAGTTCTTTTACACATTCTATATTATTATTAATATTGTTATTATTTTCAGGAAGTGGACTTTATTTCGGAGGCGGGTTTTTCTGGGAATGTCTCCAAAAGTATTCTTCATTCTGAACGACTTTTGCAAAATTGATAAACCATAAGAAATAGACAAAATTTTACTACACGAAAAATGGAGATCGCGTTAAAATACATAATTTATAACATATACATTCTTGTTGTTGAGTAAATCGTTTTCGAGATATTGCTTGTTATTCCCTTTAAAATTTTCCAATACTTATACTTTTTCTCAAATTCATTATTCTTGTTTTATGTCCTCGATATGCAAAGAGAATGGAATGCACCACATAGCAACCAGCGTTAAAATATTTGACTATCGCTTAAAACCTACCATATTCACCTTGTATCGATATGAAAATTACCAATAACATTGACATCTCGATATCTCGATTAACATGAAGCATATAGGGAATAAGTGCTTGTAAAAATAGTTTGTACAAGAGTAGAGAAAGTCATGTGAGTGTATCACATCAGATTTTTTGATATTGGTTTAAATTTTCAAATACTTTTAACTTTTCTCAAGCGGTAACTCGCTATTCGTTTTCCCGTGGTAATACATAGAGAATAGAATTCTAAAGCCATCACATAGCATCAGACGTTTTTTAAACACCTGTAACGTGTCTATTCACAATCGAAAGGTTGCCGGTTCGAGGAAAATTATATCTACAGAAACAATACATTATTTTCGCTCTGTGATTAATTTGGTAATGTAACAATAATTAACAATGAATTTTTAGCGGTAAATGTAAAAAATAAAATATATTTTTTATTTCCTAGCGTCATACGCAGAAGCATTCCCCTTAAGGAACGCTGGCGTGAGCGATGGTTTCCCCCATAACAGGTTTAGACTTGCTTACGACTTGCGAGGCTAGCATTTCCCTCTCCTCGAATTTTTGGAGTAGCCAATCAAAATTGCTGTATTATACACCGTCACACCTCTCAACCCTTCAGATTTTATCAGGCGAAGCGATATAAAAGCAATAGCTTCCCCAGCGATTTCACTGTATTGTGACAACACAGCGAGCTAAGATCTCTGCAAACTTTTCTCATTCAAAGTGAAATTTCAACGAACATCATGTCTGGTAAGTTGTAACAAAACACATCATTTACTTTAAAAGTTAAATTATTACTCTGTACATTTAACTTATATTCGCGTTCTTGTTTTTAATGCATGGCATTTATATGCGAATAGCTGAGTATTCTAAAAGTTAATAGCTAGACAAGTGAATTTTCTGAAATGTGAACAGTTTAGTTAAGTATTCATTTTAGGCAAGCTTATTCTACATTTAATAGCTAACTGCGCGAATTCTCAAAATGGGAACAATTTAGTTAAGTATTCACCTTGTTGAGTAATTATTATTCCAGATATTTAAATACAGGATTTCACAGAGTGAATTATATTCCTGTTTGGAGAAAATACAATTATTTGAATACCTTATTAACGTTTTTGCTTTAGAATATTACAAAAAGTCTGTTGGGCGAATCATGCGCTCTAACAAAGTAAATATCTACATTATATTAAAACATTTAAATTGAAAAATACAGTACTTAATGAACTTCATTAGTGAATCAGAACCTCAATTATATTTACACATATTATCATTTTCAGAAAAAAGTTAATAAGTTTGTAACTTTCAAATAAATGAAATTTTGTTATGCAACACATGCTCTAATAAAGAATATGTTTTTTTCTCTTCCTTATGCAGAAAGTTTGACATCTCAACTTAACACATTGGCTGAGGGTAGCATTTACCCAGCCGTTCAAAGACTACAAGATCTTCAGCCAGAGGAGCCTTATAATATAAAATCTTTAAGAAAAATTGATACTCGATACGGTGCTAGAGTCGTTGCACTTTTAGAGAATAAGCAAGTGTTTCTCCCGTCAAGATATTCAACCCTAACAAGCCAACAGTTGGAGGAAATGCCTGGGAAGTTTCAAATGGTATATCATGGAGTAGTACCAGCGGGCAAGTTTAAGACATGTAAATTGTCTTTTCTTCCTATTAAGGTTTGTAGAAATAATTCAGCTATCCTTTCAAAGCTTCATTTAGAGTTACATTCGTTGAGTTTATAAATTCGCACTTCAGTAGGATAACATTTGTCTAAAGTATACATCAATATGTAAAAAAATAACGTCCAGGATGTAGTCTGAGCGAGGATCTGCAGAAAGAAGTTTAATAGTCTATTCACTGTTTCTTTACCTCAAAGCAGATACCTACAGCAAGTTTCAAATAATTTCCAGCACGATAGCAGTTGTCAAAAGCATGCATCACTGTATTAAAAAAATATGTGTAAATAATGTCTAGATTGTACTCTGTGTGATTTCGTGCAGAAAGAACTTTAATACCCTTTGCAGTGATTCTCCACATCGAAGTATATACCTACAAGAAGTTGCAATAATGTGAATGTGTGTTACAGGAATGCCCAGCTGAATGTAAATGAAGAGGAAGAACGAGATAGCTTAAAACATCATAAACAGAAATGTGATAGTAACATTCTCAACACCTCCCAGTAACCTCAATCAATGAAGAATTGCACCAGCGCGGAACATACATGGAAAAAACATCCGCGTGTGTAGAATATAACAATAATATATATATATATATATATATATATATATATATATAAATTATGTACTCATTATTACTGCTATACCAGCCTATACCATTGATTTCATAAATAATTTCATAATTGTTTAAGGAGAATGCCTATCTTAAAAACATTGATGCTACATGAAATCTAAACAAAAAGATTATTGAACTATTACTGAAAGAGACTTGAATAAATGGGAATCTAGAAGCTAGAACCATCTTAATATTGGGCTGTATGATATGAGGTGTATAAAAAGATTAATAAAAAAATGAGGTCTATGTAATATAAACAACATTTATTCTTTATAAACATTTTCCTATTACATTCCTATACAAAAAACATACATATTTCCTAAAGACAAAGGTGATAGTCTAGACATTCTAAAACACTCAGTTATATAATCATATACATCACACAGAAAGAGACCTACATTATCCATAAAAAACTAAACATCTCAAGAATGTCTGGATGATGTATTTTATAAGTACAAGGTTTTGATATTTCAAAGTTCCTGTTAACCATGACTGTAATTGATTAACACAATTTCTCGATCCTGTCATGCTATAACTTTAGAAGCTTTCAGCTTACTTATAATCTCCTCAATCTCTCGTGTGTGACTATTATTACCAGCATTCCTCGATGCAATTAGTAACCTCAATATATTTACTAGTCTATTTGGATTTTCAAGCGTAGATATCACTGAATCATCATCATATGAAGATTTCATATTCTCGCGACTCCCGCTGTATCCAGATTTTTCACCATCAGTAGTCTCCAGTGAAGGACAGAGGCTTGATCCGGTATAACATCCCCCTCTATACATCTTCGGATCTTCGAGTGTAGGAGAGAGAGTCGATCCAGTATAACATCTTGCTCTATGAAGCTTAAATCTTGACAAAGAACGATTCTTTAAAACCCGCTCGCATATACAGCATCTAATGACGTGTTTTCCTCCATGTGTAATGTATGAAAAATTGAGTTTCTCATCCGCTAGTTGCACAGATTTTCTCCGGCAGGAGCTCATGCTAAAACTAAAAGAAATTAAATGAATACGGGAATGCTAACGCTCGAAGGAATTAAAAGCGAATGAATGAATTCATAACACGCAGCTATGTATATATCCAGTGTGAGGACGCCGGAGGGAATCGCAATCTTCGCATAGAAGCGGGAAAGGATGCTCTCTGGAAACATTTGTGGAGGAGGAGGCTCTCAACAGAACATGGCGAATGTGAGCAATGTATTTTCTCCAAAAAGGAATATAATTCACTCTGTGAAATCCTGTATATAAATATCTGGAATAATAATTACTCAACAAGGTGAATACTTAACTAAATTGTTCCCATTTTGAGAATTCGCGCAGTTAGCTATTAAATGTAGAATAAGCTTGCCTAAAATGAATACTTAACTAAACTGTTCACATTTCAGAAAATTCACTTGTCTAGCTATTAACTTTTAGAATACTCAGCTATTCGCATATAAATGCCATGCATTAAAAACAAGAACGCGAATATAAGTTAAATGTACAGAGTAATAATTTAACTTTTAAAGTAAATGATGTGTTTTGTTACAACTTACCAGACATGATGTTCGTTGAAATTTCACTTTGAATGAGAAAAGTTTGCAGAGATCTTAGCTCGCTGTGTTGTCACAATACAGTGAAATCGCTGGGGAAGCTATTGCTTTTATATCGCTTCGCCTGATTAAATCTGAAGGGGTGAGAGGTGTGACGGTATATAACACAGCAATTTTGATTGGCTACTCCAAAAATTCGAGAAGGAGAGGGAAATGCTAGCCTCGCACAGGGACATTTCGTAAGCAAGTCTAAACCTGTTATGGAGGAAACCATCGCTCACGCCAGCGTTCCTTAAGGGGAATGCTTCTGCGTATGACGCTAGGAAATAAAAAATATATTTTATTTTTTACATTTACCGCTAAAAATTCATTGTTAATTATTGTTACATTACCAAATTAATCACAGAGCGAAAATAATGTATTGTTTCTGTAGATATAATTTTCCTCCAACCGGCAACCTTTCGATTGTGAATAGACACGTTACAGGTGTTTAAAAAACGTCTGATGCTATGTGATGGCTTTAGAATTCTATTCTCTATGTATTACCACGGGAAAACGAATAGCGAGTTACCGCTTGAGAAAAGTTAAAAGTATTTGAAAATTTAAACCAATATCAAAAAATCTGATGTGATACACTCACATGACTTTCTCTACTCTTGTACAAACTATTTTTACAAGCACTTATTCCCTATATGCTTCATGTTAATCGAGATATCGAGATGTCAATGTTATTGGTAATTTTCATATCGATACAAGGTGAATATGGTAGGTTTTAAGCGATAGTCAAATATTTTAACGCTGGTTGCTATGTGGTGCATTCCATTCTCTTTGCATATCGAGGACATAAAACAAGAATAATGAATTTGAGAAAAAGTATAAGTATTGGAAAATTTTAAAGGGAATAACAAGCAATATCTCGAAAACGATTTACTCAACAACAAGAATGTATATGTTATAAATTATGTATTTTAACGCGATCTCCATTTTTCGTTTAGTAAAATTTTGTCTATCTCTTATGGTTTATCAATTTTGCAAAAGTCGTTCAGAATGAAGAATACTTTTGGAGACATTCCCAGAAAAACCCGCCTCCGAAATAAAGTCCACTTCCTGAAAATAATAACAATATTAATAATAATATAGAATGTGTAAAAGAACTTCGTAAAATATTGACAAAATTCTTACCGTTCGGTGCTTGCTACATGTATGTGGCAGGGCCCCCATCCCTGCTGATTTGGTGCCAGGCAGGTCTGGAAGCCTGGGGGGTCGCGGTGCAGCGGTCGCGAAGCCTACTGGTGCAACGGTCGCGAAGCCTGATGGTACCGGTGCAGCGCTCGCATGTTGACCGATACCGCCTCCGAAATAAAGTCCATTTCCGGGAAAAAATAAATAATAATAATAGTATAGCATGTTTAAGTATAGAGTTCTAAAGAATCTACACTCTATACGTGAAAAAAAAATACATGTTTTAAACACCTGCGTTAAAAATACATGGCATTCCGGGAGATCGATAGAGTTATGTGACTGCATATGGGTGAGAAACTCCCCTTAAATATATCCTTTTCTCCTTATACAATCCAGAACTCTATGCTGTCGGAGGTAGGCCTTTGTGTGCTAGAATCGCCAATGTATGTCTACTATTATGTAATTTTTAGTTACAAATGCTCAACACCAGTCTGTAAATTCTTACCTTACGAGTGTTGCTGCATGTACGGTGGCAGAGCCGCCTCCATGATGATTTGGTACCAGGAAGGTTTGGAAGCCTGGCGGTGCCTGTGCAGCGCTCGATGGATGGTTGATACCAAAATAAAATCCACTTCCTGGAAATAATAATACAAATAATAATAATAATAATATGAAGAAGAAGTTAATATGAATTGTTACATTGCTTTTTTAAAAACTCTGAAGAATGCTTACCATTCGGGTGTTCGGGTGTCTGAATCATTACGGTATTTGATGAGCGATCCTGCAGCCTGCGGCCCAGAAAATTCGAGATATACAATTCATTTCTCATTACAATATCTTAAACATTTAATATTTTATTCAATATCGTTAGATTACTTGAAATGAATTTTTTGTGTGTGTGTATTAAGTTTATATTAACATGCTGGAATATTCGAAAAATATCTCTCGAATGGACGGGGTATTTAAAATCGTACTCGTCCTATGTTTACTAAGCCCGATCTTTTTAAAATGGAATAAATTAAGAGTAACGAGGATTGTTTAGGCAAGGCTCCATATTTCATTATTTAGAATTAAACAAATGCTATTAGCCGTAATAATTATGCACATACGACAGCAAGCAAATGCGCAAGTCAATTCATATACAATTAATTAATAAAAAAAATATTTAATTGTTTTCATCGATCAGCGAGAGCCTTATTTATTTTAATAACGTATGTAATATCTATCATTCTGAATACTTTTTATTCTTCATATTACTCTCGCCAAATCATATTTCTTTGTTTAACATTCCGAAAAAAAAATCAGTTTAATTTTTTGATATCATGTTTGCATTTCTTGTATGTGAGTATTTAAATAATGACAAAGATACAATCGAATGTTTAAGTACAGAATCTATACAGTATACGTTTAATTGAAAACTTAATCATTAATATTCTTCATGTAGAATTATATTAATTATCGGGAAAACATTTTTTGTGGTAAGCTTAAAACATGTCTAGACTTGGTTTTCCACTATGATGGAATTTCTGCACAGGGGAAGCTCTTAAGAAAATCTTTTGTGTCGCTAATAGTTATTTACCCCGAGGGTCTGTGGTTTTTCAGAGCACTTAGCCTGCTTAATGAACTGGAAACGAGTGTCATTGTTCACTAAGAGCTCTATACAAGACCTTGGTTTTAACTTCGTCTGAAGAAAATTAATGATGCGGAAGGGACTGTCGCCTGCTAATGTGTCTACACACGCATTCTTCAGGGGTGTACACCATATTTCTTTCAAGCAGTGTACGCAAGTGAATAATTCGTTGAATTTCTCAAAGTTCGCTACGTCTTTAGAAAGAACATTTAAAACGAATATAAAATTTATATTTGAAGTCTTCGTGCGTGTTACTTACAGGCACGCCTGGTTTGAATTGTAATTATTACTTCTCTCGTGCGAGAAGAGACATAGAGGGCTTTTATTTTTAACGTCAGTTGAAGCGTACTCGATGTGCTGGATACCCCTAGCCATTAAGAGCAGGTACTGAGGGAAAACCCAAGCGTCCTGGTTTAACCGCTTCTATTTAGACGAGGTGCAGCTGTCGCATTGCGTCTTGTTTTTTCGTAAAGGGTTCTCGTGTTAACGTCTCATACAAGCTATTTGCAATTTCGCTTTAAGTTGCTTTTTAATTCATCTAAGCAATGTAATATTTTTTATAAACCCTCCAGTCAAAAGAAGAATTAAACACACGTTATTAGCCGTAATAGTTATATACGCGTAATAATCGCGCATATACGATAACGAACATTGCGCGCGGTTCAATTACATTAATCAATCAAAAAAAACTTAATTGTTTTTAATCGATAGACTGCATCGTTTCATTAGAAGTGAGATATTCATGGTAGATGAATAATTGGGTAAGATATCTCTAGGAGCGCGAGTCAATTACATTAATTAATAAAAATATTTAATTGTATTCATCGATGAGCGAGAGTCTCATTTATTTTTTATTTATTTCATAATCAATTCCTCCGGAGCCAACATGAACGCTCCTTGCATGTTAATTCACCTTTATTTTTTTTCCGGAATCATATTTCGCAGAATTATATAGAGTTAAGATGGCCGTCTTGCACCCATAATGAGTTTAAATATGGTGAATTCACAACTTTCGGGTATGACCGCCAGGGGCGCTGTGAGGGAACACTGGCTGGAGTTTCACTCATATTACCACTTGGCGCGCTAGTGTAGGTAGCGAACTGAAGCGTGAGTGGAGGGGGTGCGCTAGTCGACTTGTCGCTTGAAAGCACCGTGAGCCAGCCATTCGTGTGAAACGTCTCGCAGCGGAAGGTTGCGGTCGGTGTTCCACCGCAATTATCACGCGATAACGAGTGTTACGTCAAGTCTGTCCTTTCATCTAAGTGTTGTAATATTCTTATAAATCCAAAATATATTTTCCCTCAAAAGTAGAATTAAATAAATGTTATTACTCGTAATAATTATACACATGCTACCACACATATACGATAACGAACAGTTGCGTGCGAGTCAATTAATCATTCAAAAATACTTAATTGTTTTCATCGACAGACTAGCCTTGTTTCATTAGACGTGTAATTTATTGACAATAGTAGGTTATAAATGACGGTTTAGGGGCAGGTGCGCGCGATTCAATCAAAAATACTTAATTGCTCGAAGAATAGCGTTTAATTGCATTAGTAGTAATATGATGGGCATTCTTTTTTTTTCAATAACACACATTACCTAATTGATTGACGCAATTATGCACTCAAACGATTTGCCGATGTGCGGCAGGCATCGAGAATCGCATTCCCACACCGCCAACGTCACGCACCGAGAACCCTCACATATAACCCCTCACCCCGAGCGGCACATCCCCTACCCCAAGCCAATCACACGGCAGGGATTTAGACCTAGGGAAGGTACGCGACCGACGTATAGGATCAATACACACTCTCCCACCTATCCACAGGGAACCAACCAGAACACAAAAGGGAGGGAGGACACGCGTATGGGGGAGGGAGGGGGGCGGGTCACCGGCACGTGACCACAGGGGGAGGGGGGAGGACCTGCCGGCACAGACTCTGTCGGCATTAGGTGAGGCCACAAAGGGAAGGGGGCGGGGCTAGCGCCACGCGACCGGGGCGGCATGTGAGGCCTCAAAGGGAGGGGGCGGGGCTAGCGGCATAGATCAAAGAACCTTATCAGATGGCGGCAAATCCTTTGTGGCTCCGTATCGGCATTCTTATCCTACTTCCCCCCACCCCAGATTACCCATTACATGGAACATTTTTCGAAAATTTTAATTTTCTTAAAAATGACTATAACGATTTTGATTGAAATACCATGTATTTAAGATACTTTCATGACAAACAAAATGTATATCTTGCATTTTCTGGGAATATCTTCAAAAGTATTCTTCATTGTGAACGACTTTTGCATAACTGCTAAACCATAAGAGATAGACAAAGTTTACTACACAAAAAATGTAGATCGTGTTAAAATACACAATTTATGTATTACACATTTTTTTTTGTTCAGTGAACCATTTTCGAGATATTAAATTTTCCAATACTTATACTTTTCTCAAATTCGTTATTGATTTTTTTTGTTCTGATAATGCAAAGAGAATGGAATACTTCACATAGCAGCCAGCTCTTAAAATAATTGTCTATAGCTTAAAGCCAATTCCTCTTGCATCTGCAAGAAAATTAGGAATAAGATTTATATCTCCATATCTCGATTAACATGAAGCATATGGAGAATAAGCGTTTGTAAAAATAGTTTGTACAAGAGTAGAGAAAGTCATGTAAGTGTAACACATCAGATTATGCTGAATTTCTACTCCCACAAAATTCAAGATATAAATTTTATTTGTATTGTAAATATCTTTAATATATGGTATTTTAATCAAAATCCTTAGAGTTATTTTTTTGGAAAATGAAACATTTCGGAAAACCTTCAAAGGTAGTCTGGATGGCGGAATTTTCTTGAGAATCTTTGTATCATATCTTTGGAAGGTACTGAACTTAAATACCAAGTTTGATATTTATTTATTTTTTTGAGTTATTCTCTTCACAGAGACACACACGCATGATTCTTTTTCTACAATTTTTTTATATTCAGGGAGTCTCAAAATATGTACTTTCGGTGAAATCTCGGTATCGAATTTTTGGTTAGAACACACTGCCTGCTCTAACTACTATGTACGTAGTAGAGAAAGTAAAAATGTATCCGCCTGAATATCAGTTCAGCCACACTAGAAATAAATAGCCATACCAACTGTGTAAGAGGGTCTGTAAATTCAAACTGAGGATTTCAAAGTTACAGCATCAGTATCTACAAGATCTTACAGAGCATTCAGCAGAAGCCAGCGGCGACACCTACACCTCATCATCTCTATCCACACCTCAAATTATATCTCAACTTGGCACACCAACACCCATATTTCACTTCAGTTGTATGCGCTGTAGTAGAATCTTGTTCAAAATATGTCTGCATACATTAAATGTGGTACAATTTTTCCAGGAATAGTGTTATTGATATCCTTGTACTTCTGTCCAATTACTGTATCTTCTAAAAATTTAGGCCTGTAATTCTGTAAGCATTTACGGCGCACCAAACACAAACTTTTGATCACATCATGCATTTGGTGTACAACAATGGGCTTTGCTGCACTCCAGGATCCATTTTTGTGTCTCTACATGGCCGTGTAAATAAATTCATTCTTTTTCCTTAAAGAAAAAAAATTAAACGCAACTCAATAGGGCGAACACTTATAGTATCAACAACCATTTGCAGTAATTAACTCTACGCACATTACCACATGGTTGCAATCATTAAACTACAGTTATCATATATGATTTTCATTTTAAAGCTTAGGAGCAATCCAAGCCATGTTTGCAGATTTCGTTTACTATGCAAACTTTCTCGGCTATTTCCTTGGACTTCGCTCTCACATTTCATTGAGTTATCTTCTGTAAAAACACGGCGATTTAATTTCGGTTTCTTATGTAGAATAGATCCTGCTTCCTTAAGTCTATTCAAAAGATTACGAAGCATTTCTCTGTGGGGTGCGTGAATATTAGGGTTTCTGCCAATAAATCGCTGTCTCATTTCTCTACAGGAGTTCACTGTCACATTCGAATCATACAGGAAGATTCTGTCTTCTATAGTATACGACGTTTTGTCATTATAACAGCATTAATGCACTATAACACTGAAACACGTGTTCTCAAAACGAATCATATACGCATAGTATAAAGATTACGCGTCAACTGATTAGTCGGCACATAGAGAGGCGAAAAAGAGGTGGAGGAACAGAATTGTTTAGAAACAGAGCAGTGCAGGGCATGCAAATCCCCGTAATGCGTCCACGCGTTCAAACGAAGGCTCTGAAGTTGAGCATGATAATGGCAGAGGAGTGAACGGAACAGTTTAATTTACCTCTTCCTACTCCGCCTTAACTAATATGCCAATGTAACACAAATATGCTTTTCTCTGATGCTCTGCTGATTGGTTGTTACAGAAACAGGAGCAAAACCGTGTAAGCCACCGAGTACCCATAACATGTTGAAATATGAAGTAAAACTGGGAGCCATGGCTGCTTCAATTCGTTTATTACTTTCTCTACTACGTATAATAAGTAGGGGAAGTATTGCATTCCACCCAAAAATTCAATACCGAGATTTTACCGGAAATATATGTTTTGAGGCTCCCTGAATCCAAAAAAATAATTTTTGTAAACATTACTTTGAACAGCATAACTCAGAAACGAACAGTTGTAAAAACACCAAACTTGGTATTTAGGTTCAGTATCCTCCAGAGATGCGAGACGAAGGTTTTCAAGAAAATCCCCCCACCCCAAATTACCCTTTACATTGAACATTTATCGAAAATTTTAATTTTCTCAAAAATGACTAACGATTTAGATTAAAATATCATATATTTAAGATAATTTCATGACAAATGAAATGTATATCTGGAATTTTCTGGGAATTCTCCAAAAGTATTCTTCAGTGTGAACGACTTTTGCATAACTGGTAAACCATAAGAGATAGACAAAATTTTACTACATAGAAAATGTAGATCGCGTTAAAATACACAATTTATGTCATATACATTTTTTGGTTGAGTGAACCGTTTTCGAGATATTGCTTGTTATTCCCCTAAATTTTCCAATACTTATACTTTTTCTCAAATGGACATTCGTTATTCAATTTTTTTTTTGCCCTGGTAATGCAAAGAGAATGGAATACTCCACATAGCAACCAGTGGTTAATAGATTTGACTATCGCTTAAAGCCTAGCAATTTCCCTTGCATCTACAAGAAAATTAATTATAAGATTAACATTTCGATATCTCGATTAACATGAAGCATATGGAGAATAAACGTTTGTAGAAATAGTTTGTACAAGAGTAGAGAAAGACAGGTGAGTGTAACACATCAGATTTTTTTTCTCGAGGTTCGTTGATGCTATACAGCTGTGATATGCTGTGTAAGATACTTTATCAGGGAACATTTTAATTTAAGAAACTGGTGGATTCCATGCAGCGAAGATCCAGGATAGCATAAAAAATAACGGAGACCATAGGAAATACTGGACCTTTGGTTTTATTTATTTTACTCTTGGCTTTACTGGTTTTCATTTATACACAAAAGCGAACGCAATCACATAACTTGATCTGCCAATCCGACTACCAGCCTCGCGCCCATGTACGCACGGCAGAGGTGGGCGATCATTCAACCGATACAAGGTGATGTAGGCATCCCCAAACAGAATTTTGGCCTCCGTGGCCGAGATCGCTGTCTATCGAAGCCTCTCATGATGCTCAGTGGGCACTGGTCCTATACACTGGACTTAAAATACGCACTCCCTTGGGTGGAGTCGAACCGGTATTTTCCGTGCCGGGAACCAGAGCACCATGGCGCATGACGAAGATACCTATAGTAGCATAAAATGTAATCTGAATAATTATAAATGTACAGGTAACATATGAAATTTCCTATTTTAAACCATACTTGCTATCATTATTGGAATAAATATTTTTACGCTTATGTATACACTTCAGTGAAAGTGACAAAAAAATAGATTGCATAATATTTTGGTAAACATCTTAGCATTTTTTAAAATCTTCATACAAGTCATATTGCAAGATCTATGATTTTTTGTTTTTAAAATAATTTCCATTAGTAATGAAATGGATATTCATATATTCTATTGGGATATTTGTCTATGAAACACATTTGGAAAACCCAAGCCAGCCTTTCCAGGAAACGTACATGAAAAAAAATCCTTTCCTACATGTCAGGTCGAGTTCAGAAAATGTAGTATTTCCTCTATGTGACGTTACATGCGAAATTGAAGGCCCTCTGTTCTTGAAGAGTGGTTGCCTTGACCGGTGTGTCAACATTCGCCACAAATTTAATGATGTAATCCGCATGATAATGCTACAGCAGTGGTTCCCAAACTGGTACCCAGCGAGATGGAACCGCGGTAACGTGAGAAGCTCGCATTTGGTAGGTGCTGGGTTAGATTCCTGGGGCCGACCAGACTGACCATGGGCTTTTCGTGGTTTCCTGTTTGGGTAAGCGAATTATGGGTGGTTACTTTTCTACCACATATATCCGTTCCCTCATTTCCTATAATTTCACTTCCTTTTTCATGTTTCAGATAGACTTATGGTCTTTACAGTGTCGGACAGATAAGGCAGATGCTTGGTAACGGCTCTGGCCGATGGCAGCTTTCTCTGAGCCACCTCAGTTTCGACAGGAGCATGCTTCCCTGAGCAGCCAACCGTATGAGCAAGTCAAGTTGGAATCGTTGACCACCTGCCTGCGGTCTATACCGCCTACAGTTCCCTCACCTCAACCGTTCCTCCTAGGGGTATCCATCTCATGTCGAGCCGCCCCCTCCGTTTCCTCCGTCAGTCATTCATTAATCCATCCATTTATTCATTCTAAACTGGTAGAGATGACGTGTGAGGGTATCGCAGATACCTTGTTCGTACGTAAAAATAAGCACATCGTGTAAATAAGAGAAAACTGAATGCATTAATCACCATACGAAGAAAACTACTGTAAATAATAACTATAATGCAATTTTTCTGACATTTTCAGTGTATAAATCGCTTTATATTAAATTAGAAGCACACACTAATTCTTATTACACATTAATTTATGTGTATAAGATAAAGAAGTATGAAGTATATATGGGTTTAATTTTAAAAGCGTATATTTTTACTTTCTCTACTACGTATAGTAAGTAGGGGAAGTATTGCATTCCACCCAAAAATTCCATACCGAGATTTCACCGGAAATACATGTTTTGAGACCTCCTGAATCCAAAAAAAGTATTTTTGGAAACATGTCCGTGTGTGTGTCTGTGTGTGTCTGTGTGTCTGTGAACAGCATAACTCAAAAACGAACAGTCGGATAAACACCAAACTTAGTATTTAGGTTCAGTATCTTCCAGAGATGCGACACGAAGGTTTTCAAGAAAATCCCCCCACCCCAGACTACCCTTTACATGGAACATTTTTCGAAAATTTTAATTTTCTCAAAAACGGCTCTAACGATTTTGATTAAAATATCATATGTTTAAGATATTGTCATGACAAATAAAATGTATATCTCGAATTTTCTGGGAATGTCTCCAAAAGTATTCTTCATTGCAAACGACTTTTGCATAACTGGTAAACCATAAGAGATAGACAAAATTTTACTACACGAAAAATGTAGATCGCGTTAAAATACACAATTTATGTCATATACATTTCTTTTGTTGAGTGAACCGTTTGCGAGATATTGCTTGTTATTCCCTTAAATTTTCCAATACTTATACTTTTTCTCAAATTCGTTATTCATTTTTTTTATGTCCTGGACTTGCAAAGAGAATGGAATGCGCCACATAGCAACCACCGTTAAAATATTTGACTATCGCTTAAAACCTACCATATTCCCCTTGCATCTATAAGAAAATTACCAATAGGTTTGACATCTCGATATCTCCATTAACATGAAGCATATGGAGAATAAACGTTTGTAAAAATAGTTTGTACAAGAGTAGAGAAAGTCATGTGAGTGTAACACAATCAGATTTTTTATATTAAAAATACAGAATTAATTTCCGTAACGTCTATTGTGCACTCATGGAAAATGTTACCAAATGCAGACTAACGTGGGAAGCTATTAGAATAAATGTTAAAATATACTTTTAATTGTGATTTATTTATACTATTTATTTATTGTTGACATTTTACTATTATATTGTTGAATTACTATTTACTTACCATGTAAAATGCTTTTGCACTAGGTCATTTTGGAATAAACACAGTTTTAGAAATAACTGTTACTTTCAAAATAGCTTTCCTTGAATTTATAGAATGTTGTATAATACAAACACGTTTTGTGTATAGAAATCGGACCACATTCTGCAGGGTGATTTACGAAGAACTGACACATTTTTTTCTTTAATTATTCTGTTCAAAATTCACTCAATGTCCCAATTGTAGCACCAAATTAAGCAGAATGTTCTGGAGTTTCAACTGCCTGTCACTAGATGCGCAGATGTTAATATTTTATTCGTAATTGTTAGTATTATTGTCGGAAACTGTTTTTGAGATTTTGTTCTAGTAAACGTGAAAATGGGAGTACACATTAAATGAACGACTCTTCCTTGTAAAGCAATACTGGATTACAAATTCAATTACAGATACTCAAAGGGCATACAGAGAGAATTTGGTGTTCGGAATCCTCCCCAAAAAAACATAATACTGGGACTGGTAAACAAATTGGAAACAAATGGATCTCTGGTGAGTGAAAAAGGCAAAACTCGTTCATCTAGGCTTTCCACGGTTGTTGCGTAAGAGAACGACTGGATCAGTCACCCAAAAACTCATTAAGACGGTACAACTAGTCAATGTGTCAGAGAGCTGTGAAAAGTGCAGGCCTAAAACCGTATAGGATTACGGTTGTCCATCAGTTACAGGAACCAGAAAAGGACAGACGACTGAATTATTATCGTTGGTTTCACGCGTTCACTGTGCAAAATCCTGCCATATTGTCCATCATATGGTTCACAGATGAAGCATTTATTCGGCTATGTGAACTCAATTAACTCACACTATTGGGTCAGCGAAAATCCACATGTTATTCATGAAGCACCTATGCATCCGGTTAAAATCGGAGTTTGGTGTGCAATATCTGCACAAAGAATAGTGGGACTAATTTTTTTTAAAACAATGTGAACACTGGGGTACGGACGGATTTTCATGGAGTTTGCTGAGCAACTAGACGATGTAAAGCTGAATCAAGGATATTTTCAGCTGGACGGCGCTACATGGCATACATCAAATGAATCCATGGCACTAATTGCAAGTTTCTTTGACGACCGGGGAATTTCCAAGAACCTGTTGCCACCGAGATCTCTCGATTTGACTTCGCCGGACTTCTTTCAATGGAGTTACTTAAAAGACAGGGTTTATGTCACACGTCCCCAGACAGCTGTTGACAACAGAGTCCTCCAACGAGTGGCCAGTAATATGGAACGTGTTGAGTTGTGCCTTATGCAGGATTGAGGACATTTTCAACATTTGCTATAGAGGTAAATAATCTCCCAAAGTTCCTCTGTAATTCAGGTATAAGTTGTCGCTAGCAGAACTCGTTTTGAAACAATTAAAGAAATAAATGTGTCAGTTCTTCATAAATTACCCTGTATATGGTAAATACCGTAATTCACTTTAAAATACTTCGGCCCTGAGACACTTTGGAAATAGGTTGTTGGATTTACCTACATGCTTCAGCAATACATCCAGTTTCGTTAAAATGGAAGATATGAATGTTGAAACGTTCTCTTTTATTCTACCTTATTCTCAAATATCAGAATGGCTGAGGAAAAATAAATCGTAGTATTTTTAGGTGACTTGGGAATTGCTCTGCTCTAGAAGGAAATACGAATGCATTCTAGGCACTATAAAATAGTGAATACTCACCTTCTCACTCAAGGGGATACTTCAACTATACACTTTAGTTTGCAACCATTTAATAAAATACCTAGTTCTAACATGGTGTATTTTTTCTCTTTTACTTAACTATAAAACGCAGAGGAAGTATGACATTCCGTCCCAAAATTTGATACCGATCCTTCATCAAAAATATGCGTTTTGAAGCTCCATGAATCCAAAAACATTTTTATGAAAAGGTGTCTGTGTGTGTGTGTGTGTGTGTGTGTGTGTGTGTGAATGTGAGAGTGAGTGAACAGCATAACTCCAAAACGACAAGTCGGTTAAATACAGACTTGGTATCTAATTTCATCTTTCAAGGATTCGACACTAAGATTTTCAAGAAAATTCCCCAAAACCAAACTGCTCTTTACAAGGAATATTTTTGTTAGTTTTGATTTTCTCAAAAGTGCTTCGAAAATTTAGGTTAAAATATCATACTTTTTAAGATATTTTCGTAACATTTAAATTGTGTAACTTGAATTTTCTACGAATAGCCTGTGAACTTCTCTTAATTTTGAATCACTATCAATTGATTCACAAAAATTCTTACTGCACAAAAAGTAGATCTCGTTAAAACAAAGTTTGTCATATAAATTGTTTTGTGGCGTTAACCGCTTCCGATGTCTTTATTTATGTTTCAAAAATATGGAACAGACTTCTGGCCGACATCTACACCGATCCGGAATACATTCACAACAAAAACAAAAATATGGATAAAAACCAATATATATGAAAATGCATAAGTGAAACTACAAATTACAAAGAAAAAAATGCGAAAACTACAGTAAATCAATGTAAAACTTCATTCAGGTTATAAAAACTGTGTCACATTTTATAAATGGTTATTGATTTAAATTTTGAAATTTATTTATTTTAAGTGGAAAGTCGCTATTCGTTTTTTCTTGTCATTAAAAGCACATTGAATTTCAAATACATTACAGGGTGACCCGCTTTTTAAAAATCTGAGTATCGCTTTATCCTCATATCTGCAATAAAATCTATAATGATTATTAACAACAATTGTCTCTAGAAGAGTGATTAGAGAAATTCATGTGAAGGTAACACATCGGATTTTTATTGTAATGTTTAATAAAATATCACTACGACACGAAAACTTGCCGAAGCTCTGGTTCCTCCTATGCTTTTTCTCTATTTAATGTTGACAGAAATTGTCTATCATCTGTGATCCACCCCGCACGCATTAGCCTATGAACAAAGGTCAGGCCTAGGTGAGGGGCGAAAGGGGAGAAGTTGGGGAAAAGATTTAAACTTAATGGTCGGAGGCATTCTTCGTACCGATGCTCCACACCATACCCTGGATGAGTTTGTCTCCTATTAGTTTAGTGTAAAAAGGCTGGCAACTCAAAAATGAGTCAATGAACACAGGGCGACTTCAAGCTCATGAGCGAAGGAAACGGTGGGATTAAACAAACGTTAAGTGGGTTTCTAGATCCAGGTAATGGGTGGAGTACTGGGTGTGGCACAGGCAGTTTAGTGTTTCCTAATCAACATAAACTGCTGCGCATTATATACCCACGACTCCATGCACTCAAGTACACTATTAGTGTAATTGTCCGTAGGGTGACATTTGAGGCAGTATTTTTAACACTTAAATAATTTCAGTCTAATTATATAATATGTAAACTCAATAACAGCCCGCCTTGAAGCAATATGTGTATGTAATAATTTGTAAAATGTATGTAACAGTCATTGCATATGCTTATATTATTGTATACATGTCCAATAATGTTATATGAATGTATTACGTAATTTAATAATGTAGGAACTGGGACAATAATAGGTTAAAAGTTTCTAACGCGTTAGCAATGAGATAACCTTGAGGCAATAATGAATTAGTAAGTTTAAATGATACTAGTCATTCTTGGAGCAACAATAATGTAATTTTAGTGACAGTTGATTAAAAAATAGCCAATCAACAACCAGAAATAGCTTTATTTAAATGAAGGTATTCTAGTGGAGTAGGATTAGCCAATCAGAAACTGAAAAGAAGAAAATTTTACAAATTTAGACTTCGTTGCCTGCAGACAGCGTTACTAACCAGACGCAAAAAGTGTCCTCAAGGAACATAATATGTATTCGTGTGAGATAAAAAATAAGTTTACGTGGTAAAAAGTGTAATTAATTAATAAAAAGAATCTCATAGCTCTCTATATCAGTGAAGTGTTATTTAAATCGTATCAAGTATTAATAAAAGGAATGAAGTAAAATTATAATCTGTGTAAGCCTACATTCTTGTCGCATCACAACCCTGCCAAGATATTCATGTCTCTAAAATAAATACTGACGCAGCCGAGGAAAACATAAGTATTAAATATTTAAAGAAACGTTTAATTATAAAGTTAATATATTTTTAAACTTGGGGCAAAGGCCACCTGAAAGTACATTTGGGGCGAAGGCTACCAGAAACTGTTTACTATACGTGCGGTTGCAACTACTACAAGTTCGGCTCCCCAACAGTCGAAATACGATACAACTCCTTCTAAAATACTCCTTTCTCAAATTGGCGTCCATACGTGGAGCTAAGCAAAATAAATATTTCTCACATCCTTAAGCCTTTACTCGTCATTTTTATCAGTTAACCGCAAATTCAAAATGAATTAAGGTATTATAATAATTTGGTAAAGTAGTTTATATAAAAATATCCTTTCATATTTTGAGGAATGCAATTTAAAGCTATCTCGTATATTAATCGTTTTAGCGTTAGGAAATGTTCAAGAGGAATGAGATAATATGCAGCTGTAGCAAATATATCATCGGCTCCGAGCTTCCATAAAGTGAGAAGTTTCACTCCTGAACTATTAATCACAGTGTTAAATGTATCGTGCCTTCTGGCTGAGTGGCTCACCTGGGACCTAGATAACGTGTCCTGAATGAAACTCTAAAATGTTTCTGGGAAGTTGCGGAAGATAACCACATGGAAAAAAGGAGAAATCTAGGAACTGAGCATTCGTGGAGCATTTGTAAGCAAAACTGTCAGCATGCATAATGTTTCCTTAGTGCTAGAGATATGCGCTAAGTAAAGAATAGCACCGCAGCGGTAGCGCTCCGGCACCCCACAGATGTAACGTGTAATTCTGCTTCCAAGAAAGACTTTAATCTTTCTGGCTAGTCTAAACTATATTGTAAGAGGGAGATAGACAGACTGGAGTTCTACCTGATAGACGGAAGAACTCCGACATTTCATCCTCGCTGTGCCTAGGGCCTACATCGAAGTTAGCACAAAATAAATTTAAGGAACTCATCGTCCCAGAGTCATGTTATGCAAGTTATAACCAGAGCCCCAACCGCCAAAAAGCTCTTAATTTTAAATGCCCGAGGAGTATACTGAGGAGTATGCTGTCTAGGATATTGGCATAATCCACCCGAGTGCTAAAGCTCATATGCTCAAACCCCTGCATAGATAAACATTCACAAAATTATTTGCAATAGTTTTAATGCCCACTTTTGAGGGGAGGGGGGATTCATTAAACGAATTTACTCCTGAATATATTACATTCTTGTTAAATAAAACTAAAACCATAATAGTGCCTTGGTTGTAGAATACCATTCCAAGAGAAATTAGATCCAGAATTGTAAAAAGAACCCACCAATGAATAAAACTGCGATGTGTAATCTTGGTATCCAACTGTCTACATGGATGATCAGACAAAGCAATTTAAGGGTTCAAATTATGAGATCACTCCTAAACTATGAGCTTAGTATTTTCGGTTGAATATGCGTTGAATTAAAGTTGTGGAAAACGGATTTCTCTAAGCGGATGAGTAATTATTGACTGCTGGTTGTAATGATGTAGGCAAGAATGGCACTCTATAGACTGCAACATGCTAAGCAACTGAGATTCCTGAAATAGACTTAGGTTTGCTAAGAATTAGTACATACATAAGAGATGCATCAGACTATATAATTAGAATTAGAATTTTATAAAGAACTTCATGGTCATTACTGATCCTGAATCTTGGACGAAAAAACTCTGGAAACCCCTGAGAAAACTTTACAGAAAACTCAAAGATTTGCCCAGGAACAGCATCCAGAGTATCTAGCATAAGACAAGATGCAATTTTTTCTTCCCTTGAGTGAATATGCCACTGTTTTTGAAACAGAAATTTGGCTATTATTCAACGCATGCATGAAAACATAAGCAGAGCTTTACACTGGTAAACAGATCATTATCTTTTCAAATAAGGCTGCACCTAAGGCTCTAAGTAGTCATAAGGTAAGGTAAGGACTGATTTTAAACTTCCTAAATATGTTCACAAGTCTGGCAGAACACAACCAAGTTCAACTGATCTGGGTGCCGGGTCATAGCGGCATAGAGGGAAATGAAAAAGCTAATGTTCTTGCAAGATAGGAGCAGTTTCACAATTTATTGGGCCACAGACGGCCCTAGGAACATATAGATGTTTAGTAAGAGGGCTATTATGAATTGGTCATAAAACCTGGTTTAAAACTCCAGGAAACAAACATGATGAACCATTTATTATAATACCATATAAGAAAACATCTGAAAGCTTACTTAAATGTAACAGAATTCATCTGAGGACAATTACAGCATTTCTCACAGAAATTGAAAGTGGGTGGAATATAAATTATGCACTTAAATCTGCTAAATTGTGGTCAGAGCCAGAATAGGGAATGAAGGATGAGACGAATAATAATAATAATAATAATAATAATAATAATAATACGAAGAAGAAACACAAGAAGAAATATAGGATACCCTACTTCGAATATCTAACATGTCTGTTTCACACATTATCTAAAAACAATAATAATTAGAAAGGTATAATCAAATGAAAAATCTAAGGCTATAGCCGGAATTTGAAGCTCAGAGCTTTATACTTATGTGTCCTTGCTCTAACCAACTGAGTTACCATGGCAACAACTTGTCGCGGTATTCTATCGTGTTATCTTGTTTGCTGAGCGCCTGTTATTGTTTTACTATTTTGAGTTTTGGGTTCTTTGTCCTCCGGCTAGCTATTATTACTCAGTCGAGCAAATATCTCTTGAACAGGGTGTGTAAACGGAAAGGAGTTGTTACTAAAAGATAACACTGATAAAAGAATTTGTTTTTGCACTTTTATTGCCGTCACACTTTATTAGTTTCACATATTTAATCTTGATACACGCCTGACTGAAACTGTTATATTTTCGAATGTAACTACAATCACTTATTTGCCGTGCACTATTAATTCGCGTATTTCACATTTGTAACTAGCTTTACGACGCGAGAGATTCTGTAGAATTGCGTAATGTGTACATAATGAATGCTTCGTTAGAACTGCCTGACGTGTAACTCGTGAGAGAGATTTCTTAGAACTGCGCGATGTTTGCCTTGTGAATGATTCTGTAGAACTGCGCGATACCTGCCCCCGTTTAAGAATTTATACTCCATCACCCCGATATGCCTAAACATTATAATCGAGCTGCTATTGGTTAATAAATCGCGCCAACATTAGCGTCTATTTCGTCATCCAATCAAAATTACAAACACATATGCTCTAGGGAAGATATTCCCTCCATTTCTAAAGAAATGCACGCTACACTGACGTCATTTGTTTGTCTCTTCTAATTGATAAACATCTCACCCCCTCGCTTCATTATTACCCGCTCCTATTGTCAGTTTCAGTGAGGCCGTGTAAACTTATTTCCTAACAATGCTTAAAGTTAACAAACATCTCAAATCATTGTCATACAATAATGCTAATTTACACTACAATAACTCTAGCATTCACAGTGTTGTGATATAAAATACTGTCTCAAATTTTGTATGACACTAAATTCCCCAACTGATTCACAGTTCTTCCGATAAAACAAAAGACGTTCTCAAATTCATTTTGAGATGAGATGTCCTAATGGCGAATTCTAATATTGTAGGTACGTTAAGCCCTCGGCATTATAACTAACCACTATTAGGGCAATTTATGTTAATTGTTTTTCCATAAGTGCCATATATAAACTAAAGTTGGAACGGTAGAATCAAATTGCAGTCTGATTCTACCTTTCCAAATTTAAGCTTAAATATGGCACTTATGGAAGAACAATTAAGAATGATAATTGATTTGGGGTACGCTTCGTGCTATCACAAAAATAATCTCGGATTATTTTAGCTGAAATTGTAAAAATACATGCATTTTTACTTTCCCTACTTTACATAGTAGGTAGAGAAGGTATTGCATTTCACCCAAAAATTGGATAGCGAGAATTCACCGGAACTACATGTTTTGAAGCGCCTGATTACAAACAAAAGGTACATGTGTGTGCCTGTGAACACCATAACTCAAAAATGAAAAGTTGGATAGGTACCATACTTCATATTTAGAGTCTGTACCTTGCAAATGTGACACGAAGACATTCAGGAAAATCCTCTTACCCAAACTAAAGAAAGTTCTAAAAGAATTGCTCAAACGATTATAATTAAAATACCAATACCATGTATTAAAAATATTTACATGACAAATACAATGCATATTTTGAATTTTCTGGGAATAGTCTGTAAATTTCTCTTATTTGGGTAGGAAAATTGTATAATCTCGTGTAACTGGTAAATGTTATGTGATAGACGAAAATGTAGGACACAAAATATGCAGATCTCTTTAAAACACACAATATACTTCAAATAACTTTTTTGTAGATCAGCCATTTTCACGATATCCGTTATTAATTAAAAAAATTTGTTGCTGCTATGTATGATAAAACGTTTCCGGTAGCCTTCGCCCCAAAAAATGTACTTTCCGTTGCCCTTTGCCACAAATGTTTAAAAAAATATTAACTTTGTAACTTTTACTGTTTCCTGAAATATTATATATTTATGTTTGTCTCGGTTGTGTCAGTATCTATATTTTTAGAGACATGAAAGATTTAGCAGGGAGTGGTGCGACTGAAGAATGTAGGCTTACACAGATTATAATTTTGCTTCACTCCTTTTATTAATGCCTGACACGATTAAACAACGCTTCACTGAGAGAGAGAGAGAGCTGTGAGATTTTTTTATTAATTACTTGCACTTTCTAACACGTAAACTATTTTTGTCTCACACAAAATACGTATTAAATTCCTCGAGGACGCATCTCGCGTCTGGTTAGGAGCACTGTCTACAACCAACTGACTTCTGAATTTGTAAATTTTGCTGCATTTTAGTTTCTGATTGGCTAATCCTAGTCCAATAGAATACCTTCATATAACTAAAGCTTTTTCTGGTTGTTGATTGGCTATTTTATAACCTATCACAAAAATTATATTATTGTTTCCAAGAATTACCAGCAGCATTTAAACTTTCTGATTACTTATTGCCTCAGGGTTACCTCATTGTTACTACATTGTTAGCAACTTTTAACCTATTATTCTCACAGCTCCTACATTATTAAATTACGTAAAACATCCACATAACATTATTACATATGTATATATTAATATGAACATACATAATGACTGTAATATACACTTTTTATATCTTGTTACATACACATGTTGCTTTAAGGCGGGCTGTTATTGAATTTTTATCTTATACAATTAGACTGAAATCATTTAAGTGTTAAAAATACTGCCTCATAATGGTTCGATTTGTTTAATACTCCGCCATTCTGTTTAAGTCCCATCGCTTTTCAGTTGTTTCTGGCGATTGCATACAAACAGTATGAAATTTTAACGCCAGCTTATAGCGTCCAGTTCCTAAACATTTGATTGTCACAGTTCTCTTTGTATCTATAACGAAAAGTGTTCTGTAGGTATTTCTGCAAAGGTTTAGTTGCATTAAAATGTAGCAGATGGGGAAAAATATGATCTGTTGCACTCACATGACTATCTCTACTCTTGTACAAACTACTTTTACAAACGCTTATGCTTCATCTACTTCATGTTAATCCAGATAAATATTTGCAAAAATTATCTTATTGCTAATTTTCTTGTAGTCAAATCTGTTAGGAACTGGTTGCTATGTGGAGCATTCCATTCTCTTTGCAGGTCCAGGACATAAAAAAACGAATAAAGAATTCCCATTTGAGAAAAAGTGTAAGTATTGGAAAATTCAAACAAATAACAAGGAATATCTCGGAAATGGTTCATTTGATACAACATAGGTATATCACATAAATTGTGTGTTTTAACGAGATCTATAGTTCCTGTGCAGTAAAGTTTTGTCTATCTCTTACGGTTTGCCGGTTATGCGAAAGTCATTCAGAATGAAGAGGACTTTTAGGGACATTCACAGAAAATCAGATATACATTTCATTTGCCAAGCAAATATCTTAAACATATGGTATTTTAATCAAAGTCGCTAAAACCATTTTTGAGAAAATAAAAAGTTTCGAAAAATGTTCCATGTAAATGGTAGTCTGTGGTGGGGGAGATTTTCTTGAAAATCTTCATGTCGCATTCCTGGAAGTTGTTAAAGTGAAATACCCAGTTTGGTATTTATCGGACTTTTTGTTTTTGAGTTATGCTGTTCAAAGACAGTCAAGCACACAGACACGCACAGGGATATGTATTCAAAACTGATTAATTTAGATACGGGGCTCTTCAAAACGTGCATTTCCGGTGAAATATCGGTATTGAATTTCTGGGTGGAATGGAATGCTTCCCCTACTTACTGTACGTAGTAGAGAAAGTAATACGCTTCAGTAAGAATAGTTTATATACCCATTAATAAACGATAGAGGTTAGAGAAAGTCATGTGAATGAATCACATCAGATTTTTCTATCTGCGGTCTTCATGACCTGTAGTTCGTAATATTTTTCTAATCCCTCACTTTTTCCACCCCAGCTATTCTCAATTCCGTAACCAATCCACTTCAACTCTCGAATCTTTTCCGCCCCGCAGGTCAGTATATTTTCCACAGAGATAAACCCAAAATCGATTTATTTCGAAGGTATCTCAGTGTGTGCTAACAGAAATTCAGTAGCGGCTCTCAGAGTCAGCGGCGACGCTGTGCAGCGTGGTTAACAGCAATTCAATTTAGTGCCGTACACCTTAAGTTTGTAATGGGAAGAGACGAGTGGGTGTACGTTGAAACAAAACTCGATTACAGTTTCTGAGCTGTTGTACCCAGGCCATTGCTCGCTTAGTCAATCATCCACTCAATGCTCGTTTGGCCATTCGTTCACCTAACAACCTATTCAGTCGCTAAATAGGTCACCGGCGTTGGTTTGGCAGTTAGCGCTCTTGGCTCTGACACCGCGAGTGTCGAATTCAATCAGCGCGGTAATAAAAGGAACACGTAGAATTGGCAACTCAATAATAGAAAGAAAGCTATTGTTTTCCCATTAAAACATTCCACGAAGTTTAAAATATGTTTAAGTGAAAATACAGAGCGTCCCAAAAAAGCAGATACAATTTCAACATTCCGTTCCATTGAGGGCCGTCGCCCGCCGTGGTGTAGTTGCTAGCCTCTAGTTCCTAAGGTCGCGGTTCAAACCCAGCGGAGGACGATGGATTTTTTCGGGCATAAAGATACTTAACATGGCTTCCTTCGGAAGGGAAGCAAATCCGGTGATCCGTGTCGTAGATTTAGGGCACGTAAAAGAACCTCAAGCCTGATAAAGAGGCCTCTGAGCAAAATTACCGGTCTTTCACGCCCAGTATAGAATGGGACGCTAAGGACCACAGCAGTTAAAGAGCGTCCATAAATAAAACTCAGTTTTATTGAGGGCCTTTGAGTACCTATTTACGAAGTTTTATGACATGATTACATGATAAAGAATGTGATTCCTTTGGTACCTGTGTGCTCCATTCAACTCTCGTGGTCATTTTAATTTCATTCTATGTCACGTCATTCACGAGAGAAGGTATTGCATTCCACCCAAGAATTCATTCCGAGATATCACAGGAAATACATGTTTTGAGACCTCCTGAATCCAAAAAAAGAATTTTTGGAAACATGTCCGTGTGTGTGTGTGTCTGTGAACAGCATAACTCAGAAACGAACAGTCGGATAAACACCACACTTGGTATTTAGGTTCAGTATCTTTCAGAGCTGCGACACGAAGGTTTTCAAGAAAATCCTCTCATCACAGATTACCCTTTAAATGGAACATTTTTCGAAAATTTTAATTTGTTATTCCCTTAAATTTTCCAATACCTACACTTTTTCTCAAATTCGTTATTCATTTTTTTTGTCCTGGTAATACAAAGAGAATGGAATACTCCACATAGCAACCAGCTCTTACAATATTTCACTATCGCTTAAGGCCTACGAATTCACCTTGTATCTACAAGAACATTAGCAATAAGATTAACATCTCGATATCTTGATTAACATCAAGCATATGGAGAATAAGCATTTGTAAAAATAGTTTGTACAAGAGTAGAGAAAGTCATGTGAGTGTAACACATCAGATTTTTAGAAAAAAGTTCGTGACTGTGTATGTCTGTGTGTCTGTGAACAGCATAACTCAAAAACGAAAAGTCGGATCAACACCAAACTTTGTATTTAAGTTCAGTAACTCCCAAAGATGCGACACGAAGATTTTCAAGTAAATCATCCTACCCCCTTTACATGGAAAGTTTTTCGAAATTCTTTTATTTACTAAAGATATCTCTAACGGTTTTGATTAAAACATACCATATATTAAAGATATTTACATGAAAAATGAAACGCATATCTTTAATTTTCTGGGAATAGGCTTTGAAGACCTCTTCATTCAGAAGGAATGTTGTGTTATCTTATATAACTAGTAAACCTTAAACGGTAGACGAACACGTACTACACAAGAAATATAGATTTCCTTAAAACACACAATTTATTTTAAATAGCCTTATTGTGGCATTAACTATTTCCGAGATATACTTTATTAATAGTTCGAATTGTTCAATACTTAGCCATTCTTCCAAAGCTCTGTCAACACTGAGTTCTTTGTCGCGTTTCCTTTGAAGCAGCATGGAACTTTAAGGCCAGAGTAAAGCTTCTAGTTCTTAAATATTTGTCTATCGCTGTTCCCTTTGTATCTATAACGCAATGTGTATTTATGCAAAAGGTTTTTGGATTATAACTAAGTAGATATAAAAACAAGCTCTAGTATGTCTAGCCTGTGTACCCACTAATAATCCATAATCCAATAAGTCATGTAACTGCATCATAGATTTTTTTTCTCTGTAGATTCCTGCTACTCTATATGTATCAAGTTCTCTACAATCGATGGCATAAAATCGGAATTTAAATACTTCTGTAAAATTCTCATATTCCTGGTGTTGATGGCGCAATAGCTGCACTCACAACCTCAAAGCATCTTGTTTTCTATTCCAGGATATTTGAATTAGGTTTGTTGCTGCTACGTATGGAAAGTCAGTTTGAAGAAGATGTATTATATTTCGACTGTTGGGGAGCCTAACTTGAAGTAGTAGCAACCGCACGTATGGTAAAACGTTTCCGGTAGTCTTCACCCCAAATGTACTTTCCGGTGCCCTTTGCCCCAAATGCTTAAAAAAATATTAACTTTGTAATTTTGAATGTTTCTTTAGATATTACATATTTTTGTTTGCCTCGGCTGCGTCAGTATTTATATTGTTTTAGGGACATGAATGTCTTAGCGGGGAGTGGTGCGACTGAAGAATGTAGGCTTACAAAGATTATAATTTTACTTCACTCCTTTTATTAATGCTTGACACGATTTAAATAACACTTCACTGATAGAGACAGAGAGGGAGAGAGAGAGCTGTGAGATTTTTTTATTAATTACTTGCACTTTTTAACACGTAAACTATTTTTGTCTCACAGAAAATAGTATTAAATTTCTCGAGGACGCACCTCGCGTCCTGTTAGGAACACTGTCTACAACCGACTGACTTCCAAATTTGTAAATTTTGCTATATTGTTGCTCCAATAATGACTAGTAGCATTATTAAACTTTCTTACTCATTATTGCCTCAAGGTTACCTCATTGTTACCTCAATGTTATCAACTTTTAACCTATTATTTTCACAGCTCCTACATTATTAAAGTACGTAATACATTCACATAACATTATTACATATGTATACAATAATATAAACATATACAGTGACTGTAATATATACTTTTTATATCATATACATACACATATTGCTTTAAGGCGGGCTGTTATTGAATATATGTATTATGTAATTATACTGAAATCATTTAAGTGTTAAAAATGCTGCCTCAATATCTATGGATATCGTTAGAAAGTAATTAGGTTTCCAAATTGAAGAAGGTGCTCAAAAATGTCTGCAAAACTGTCGAAAAATTACATACCGGAAATGTTTTAAACCGGTGTAGGACTTCTTGCATGAGATATATTACTCGGTGAAGCACAACTCCAGTATTGCTAATTCTAGGGTGTCGTATTCAAATTTCACACTAATTAAAATAAGAATATAGTTCAGATTTGAAAACCTCAATTCCACAGAACCGTCGCTGCACTGGTAATACTGTGAAGCGATGCTCAAATCCCTCGAAAGCAATATCAGATTTGCTTCATGACTTTAAGAATGTCTTAACATGCTACAAACACCTTAAATTTATGGTCCTTTACTTAAAAGAAAGGTTGCAGCGGCCTGAGTTTGAATAACTGTGTTAGTGAACCGAATAAAATGTTATGTAGATTAATGACTGATTTCAACGATTGCTTTACTATATTGTGTTAACCAACTATTCCTTAAACTTATATGGCTCTTTTATATTCACATGTTTCAACCGAGATATTTTATCGTAGGCACAGGAGACGGTGAGACATTTCCACCGAGATGTAGGTTGTGCAATACGTAACACGTGCACCTAATGTTGGATTGTCTTCAATAGTTCGCTGCAGCCACTCTTCAAGTTGAGGAGTTTATTGGAAGGATACTCGATGTGTATCGATAGAACTTGTAACGTTCAGTAACGTTCTAGCAAGTGTGGTAAAGTGGCTTATATCTCAGGTGAACCGATAATTACTTAAAACCAAATTAATTCAAAAGCTACACTAAAGTAATACAATATTTAGTAAGAAACTATAAAAATTGTAAAGCCAAAATAATGTTAAAAAATAAGAAATAAAATAATTATGTCGAGTCACATCAAGAAAAGAAGAGACAGTAATGTAAAAAATGAATGCAAATTGAGATATATTTAGAAATTCTCAAATGTAAAAGGTAACAATAATACGAACAAAATCTCAAGGAAACATATAGGAAAAGAACGATAGGGAAGATTTAGAAAATATAATGTGTAAATAAAGTATGTACAGAAATAAATATAAATAAAAGATTAACGCTAGCAACGAGAGAGATCAACAATAGGTTATCATTGTCAAGGACATGAAGAAAATCAACAAGCCGATAGAGAGGACGTCATAGTAAAATTTTGCGAAGCAGACGCGAGAACTACGTGGAAGAACGTATTAGTTTATAAATACTTGGAGGATAGTAGAGAATTAATTCCATGGAATATACATAGAAGTTAGGGTGGGAAGCTCCGTATTAAAATAACTAATTAATAACCTCCGAGAGACACTTTAAGAAATATATTGTATCCTCATGTATGAACTCTGGTCTGTACTCAAATTTTCCATGATACACATTTTTATTTACCTTCCCACAAATGTAGAAGCAGTTTAAAAACAGTAATTAAAGATATTAAGTTCGCGCCTTGCAAAAAAAATAAAAAGTAATTTTGTACTACAAATCTAAATCCGGAAGGTAGCTAAACAATAGAATTGGTTCTTGAGATTTTGTAAGGAAAGCAGCAATGTGATAGAGAAGAAAATTAAAATTGATACCAATGAATGAGAATGTAAAATAACAACTGTTGAACAATCGCAATTCATAAGAACTGAACAATTTACCAAACAAGCTATTAATAAATAATTTATCTATAAAAGAAAGCCCGTTTATTTAATTAACCATATATAGTAAAAATCTGATGTGTTGTACTCATATGACTTTCTTTACTCTTGTACAAACAATTTTTACAAACGCTTATTCTCCATCTACTTCATGTTAATCTTATTGCTAATTTTCTTGTAGATGCAAGGGGAATTGGTAGGCTTTAAGCGATAGTCAAATAAGTACGAAGGCTTTCACGGCCGGAGTTAATCGATAAAACATTAAAATCTTCCGGACTGGAAGGCCGTGGTCTAAGGGTAAAATTACTAGCACCCGACGTTTCGGTCAACTCTGTGGTTGCCATCTTCAAGAGTGAAACACCCCGGACAGCTTGATAACGGCTATCGATAGTCAAATATTTTAAGAGCTGGTTGCTATGTGGAACAATTAATTCTCTTTGCATATCCAGGAAAAAAAGTTAATAACGAATTCCCATTTGAGAAAAGTATAACTATTGGTAAATTCAAGAAAATAACAGGTAATTTCTCGGAAATCGTTCATAGTAATTCAGAATGAAGAGAGCTTTTGAGACATTCCCAGAAAATTCATGATATACTTTATATTTTCCATGAAAATATGTTAAACATGTAGTATTTTAATAAAACTCATCAACCTATTTTGAGAAAATCAAAATTTTCGGAAAATGTTCCATATAAGGGGTATAAGACACTAAACTCAAATACCAAGTTTGGTATTTATCCAACTTTTCGTTTTTGAGTTATGCTATTCACAGACAGACAAACTGAGTCATGTTTCCAAAAAAAATGCTTTATTTGGATTCAGGACACCTAAAAACATGTATTTTCAGGCAAATCTCGGTATCGAATTTTTCGGTGGAATACGATACTTTCCCTATTTACTATAGTAAAATGGCTGCAAAGCTAGCATTACATAATTAGCACATAGCGTTCATAATACGCTACACAGGTAAAGCTTTAGCTGGTGGGAAGGGTACACATATGCTGAACTCCTGCCTCGCGTGACGCGCACAGTGAGAAACAGCGAACATCTTTCACTATCGCGAGTGTTTACCCTTCACTTACCTTATACAAAGTAAATACTGCCTCCTTCCAGTAGCTAAACTCCTACCTGCTTCGAAGGGCTCCCCCATCCACTAACTGAAACGTTGAACAGATAGTACTAGAACGATGAGGTCTGTTGCTCAAACCAATAATTCAGGCTTCGGAACACCTCGTAAATAGGTATTGCGGAGCGGATTCACAAATAATTCGCCGCAAAGGTTATAATAGTGGAGTCCTCAATGTGTTTTTGCTCGTCGTGGATCCAAAATTGGCAAGTGTTGGCATAAATGCTCATGGAAGCACCATTTTCCGTTAAGCTTAGAGATTCAGTGGAAGAGGAAACTGAACTATTATGTAAACCGGTTTAAGCAGTGGAATTTCCAAATGCCCGACACTACCGCTCCCAAAATGATAGAGATAGAGCACACCCTCATCGATTAATTATGCTCATTTGTGCAAGGTTTCAAAACCTAGTAACTTTATCTGGTTAGTTCTGACCATATTGTTTAAGGCATGAATAAATTTGCAAGCTGACATGTAGGCACCAGCTTCGAACCTATTGAGAAACGTTCCAACTCGCAAAAATGTTTGCATTTCGTCAAGAGCTAAACTGCGAATCTCATCATGAAAGATTATACTAACTACACCATTTGTGCATCATGAACTCTTTGTACGTAGGTTTCCCTTTAGAAGCTTGCTTTTTTAGTTGCCCAGGTCCGTAAATGAAAGTTATGGTAATACAGACTTCAAATAATGTTTTTACGAAAATCATAACTGTAGTTATGACATAGTGTCTTTCTTATTTATTCCAAATATGAGGGCGATACTGAACATTTTTATAATATCATTTTTCTAAAAACAATGAAATTTGTTTATATTTGATAGCTTTTTTCTAATATTTTGCTAGTAGATTGCCGTGTAGTTTGTTCGGTTTCTCTAATAGTTTGTTAATTATCATCATTTAAAGTTTTTGTAGTCACCCAAAAATGAATATGGCTAGAGAATATTTCCGGGCTATGATTTTTGACAATTTTAAATCGTCATTAAAGCTTAAACAATGTGAAGATCAGCTTATAAATGCAATAATTTATACTAATTGTACAGCGAATTCAAAAGAGATTGTTTTTTTTTATGTGATGAAGTTCGTAAGGGATGCCAAAAAACTATGTGCTGTTACTGATGAAGATATTGTTGCTACTCGAGTAATGCTTGAAGACATCTTATGAGCTTATTCGGGCGACATCGAGCATTGGTATGAGTCAAATCTAAACCGTTTTACATCAACAGTATCTGGATCTCTAAAGATCAGCACTATGGATCCTCCGCAATACAGCCCTGCCGTAGTACCTTGTTGATTATTTTTGTTTCCCTAAGTTAAACATAGAATGCGTGGAATCACTTTTTCGTCATCAGATGAAGCAGTAGAACATTAAAAATATCTAGTTTCTGAAGTGCCTCAGGAAGAGTGACATCATTGCTTTAAGGGCTGGTTTCATCGAATGAAAAAATTGTATCAATGTTAAAGGGGAATATTTTGAGAAACAACAAAATCATTGAAATTGTTTTAAACTAATCCTTGTTTGATTTTCGAAACTTTTCAGTGTCGCCCTCGTATAGAATTTCTAGACGGATACATACGCTAATTTGTTAAGCAGGCAGCGATGTGGCACTATTATGGCAAATGATAAGACGAGTTACTGCGAAACCCAATCTTATTTATCGCTTAGGCACTTACTGTAGCACAAACATTACACTTGAGTCCCTATTGGCACACACTCGGAACACAATACAGCTGAACCATCGAGTCACAACTCATAACTGAACTGCACTGATACTGTTCACTTTTCACTTCGTAATTTCTTAACTTTGCACGCAGCTCCAGGGAAGAGCAGACCCTTATATAGGCCATACAAATTGGAAGATTCTAGAAGGAGAGACTAGTAGAACATGCCTAAAGGAATGTTCTGGAACAGGTAAGTGACACATAATATATACTGTTCCGCACTGGCAATTGTTCCGTCGGCCGGGCCGAGAGGCTTGCCAGTGGTCCGCAGGTAGCCTCGTTCGCACTATAAAGGGGTATTTTAAATTATTTACCTGTTTAGGACGCATTTTATGAAGCACTAAATAGGACTAAAGCAAAAATCTCTGAAACGACCAAAAACCTATTAGCCAATGGACCTTTTAGGTTGATTGATAAAAATTAGAACTAATCAAATACTAATAGTAAAATTAAAACATACCTTTGGAATTGAGAGACCTACATTCTTGAAACTTGATAGACATTTTCTATTAAACATATAGACATGTGGTTGAATTTTCATAAATATGGATATTAGTACATAATAGATGAAAACTTCAGTCATAATCCCCTAATTTGACTAATCATTGTCTCATGCGAAATGGTAAATGCGTAAACCGGTTTATATTTGTTTTACCCATATGAAATATTGTTTTCTCCGTATTCATCTATCCATGTGTTTGCCTCGTGCAAAACTGCTATCTATATAAATTTCTGAAAAAATTGTTACACTTGCAAGAATTATAATGTATTCCTTGTCGATGTTAATCTGGAAGAGTTTGCAAATGAATCATGTAGCTTTAGACGATAATTATTAATAGGTATAAGCATTGAGTAATACTGCAGTTTTTCAGGCAGTAGTATTTTTTGTCCTATACTGTGACGTGCTTTGTGGTCTACGAGTACCATGCTAGCCTCTAGTTCCTGAGGTCGCGCGTTCATTCCCGACGGAGGGTAGTGGATATTTTGGGACGTAAAAATCCTTAGCATGGCTTCCTTAGGAAGGGAAGTAAAGCCCGTGTCGTAGGTTTGCAGAGTAAAAGAACCTCAAGGCTGGTAAAAAGGCCTCCGAACAAAATTACCGGTCCTTCACGACTATTATAGAATGGGGCGCTAAGATCAATAACAGTTAAGGAGCGTCCATAAATAAATAAAAAGCTATCCTAAGCAGTGTTCTAAGCAGACTTGAGAAAGGTTATCGTGTTAAACGAATTCCCATTCTCACAGACAGTGTTTTACCTTCTCATACCAGGTGAAATCAAATGACCTGATTGCCCTATCATTTCACAATAGGTTTAAAAAGAGGTGGTGTGTTGTGGGGCATCAGGGAATCTAAGAAAATTAAAAAGCTGATCATCCGGCTAAAAAGAGTACTGGGATACCCTAAGTTGGCCCTGAACCCGTAGTTGGAATCGGCACACATACTGTCAGAACCTCAGTAAAACATGGATTAGGGGAAAACACCAAATCAAGTGGCAAACCTATCCTGGTCAAAGACAAGCCAGAAAACTGGTCTGAGGTCCAAGCAGCATTCTTTCCTCATCTCTTCTGCGGTTAGATAGAAGAGCAATAACGAAAGTAGTTGCATTAATTTATGAGCATGGTCACTTCAGAAAACATCTACCAAAGTAGGACTCTACAAAGATAAAATCATCTGTACATACTCTTGGCTATCCATTCCTGGCAAGAAAGAGAGTTACTCTTTCCATAACAAGAGAAGATCTAAGAAAGGATGCTGACATTGTCATTCAGCTTGTTCAGGGGAAGATTGTGGGAAACAATGAAAGCATCCTTTCCAATGGGGTTGCACAATAATCCAGTGGGATGTCAATAAAACTCCAATAGCAACAAAAATCTATTATCTAATCAATCTAATGCAGCTTAACTTCGGACACAGCTTCAGAGCAAACGAAAAACATCGTGGTGATATCTGATAGTAGGTATAGGATTTAAAGATGTTCGCTTAAACCAAAAGAAGCTTCAAATTCTAAACGTAATGAAGATTATCTTCTAATGCTTCTAGAAGCACTAAGATAGGTACAGAAATATCATAGATGTTAACGTAAAGGGGAAAATGATGCGACAAAGCATCACCTCCAAAACAAATGTATTTTGGTAATGTAACTTAGATGTGGTATAACCAAATGTATCTTGTGTCGTTTACAAGTATAGGCGCAGGAAACTTAGTATTCTGTTGTTCGCTTTGCCTGCTACACCCTTTTGGTGCATTAATTTGGGGTGACGATGCCGGCTGAATGTTGATGGATTCTAACTACATCCTTGTCAACAGCCAGCATCTCTTTCTCTCTGTCCCTGAGGCCTTTACCCCAATAAACGAGACAGACAAAACGGCAAAGTTTGTGTGTGCTTCATCTCACGTTGCCCAAAAACGACTATGTGAACTGAAAGATGGAGTATACGAAGGAACAAGTCAATTGTAAAACACGAGATATCGGAAAACCTAATGTTGGGGAGGAGTGAGAGAAGTACGCTTAAAAGGAAAGGTTACAATTTGCAACGTGGTGAAGGTTATAACAATTATTCATAATTGTTACTGTTATAGCTGGACTTAATCAATGCTACCATTTACTGCGAGTCGTGGAATGAAAGAATTATAATAACTGCAACCTTTTTTAAACGACTTGTGTATTTATTGGAGCAACTACTACCTTCCCTACTTCCAGAGGACGTGAGTTTTGACTTATGAAGAGAAACTCATGGCACATTTAATTTTAACCATTTAATATATATATACATATAAATAAAGATATATAAATGGAGATAGCTATCATGACCGATAAACATTATTAAAACTTCATTGTGACCTTCCAGCAGAAAATGATGACTTGTAATTTAAATTTTCTTACATTTTATAGTTTGGTGTTTAATTGAATTAAAGCTTATAATTTCCCTAACTTCACTCACTTTTCACTGTGTCTTATATTGTCCACTAGTTCCTGTTTCCATGTACACACTTTTAATAACTGAGTATATAAAGAGCATCTTTCAGATTTTAGCAAACAATTCCTTAGCATGCTTTACTTTTCTGACTACCAATTTAATTCACAATAAATGCTACGCACCATTTTCTACACCGGTTAAACTGAAGTAGCCTAACAGCTGAGAACCAGAGTAAATAAGTGAAATGGAACGTTTTTAACGCATGAGTTGCAGTGTCGGATGTCTAGGTGGTGTGCCACGTAGAGCCAGCTGGTTGATCTTCACTATCGATGTTCTAGAAAGGTCGTCGTTTCTTACAGTGCAAGACAGGAGCATTCGACTAATCTTTCAGCCAGCCTAAACTTCCACAAGACGTGTACAATGCTGCTTGCATGATGAAATTCTTGCATTTAAATATTATGCTGGAAATCTCTGAAGTGGTAAAGACAGGCTGCAACGATGATAACTCACAGTTGTGTCTAATATACAGTAGGCAAATAATAGTCTCTTCGTAATTTAATACACTGAAGCATGCAGGCGAAGACTGAACTTTACTGTATTGAAGTAAAGATACTACTGTGTAACATGCAATCCAAAACTCCAATTTATTAGATGGATACAAAGATAAGGCTGGACTGATTGTGTGCGATGAGTCTACTGTATTGATACTGATAGTGGTGCCAACTATTCTCAACTGAATGTGGCACGTTTTGCTAGGCAACGCGGATTAACCTCTTTCAACTCCAATATCACTCCGCGGAGCCCTTCACGTCAAAATCAGTGGCGGCACTCTTTCTTCGTAATCTATTATGACGTGATATATAATGCTGGCTTAATTTTCTGTATGTGAGAATTGAATAATCGTCACAAATTCAGCTGCAATATATAGACCTATAAACATAGGCTTCTCTACGGAGTGGGACGCTTCGCGCACTACAACTCACATAGATATACTGCGGCTACTACCCTCCAGAAGGAAGGGATGAAGTTAAGAACCACAAGAGGCTACAGGCCACAGAGACGCGCGGAAATCCCTAACATTTCCAAGCTCAAAGATCCGCCCTTTGTTGGAGCTACCTAGAGAGAGGGGTGAACGCCCCGACGACCAAGCAGTCCTCTGTGTCCAAGGGGAGTACGTATTCCTTTGAGAATGCTTACGCACCAATTGTTCGGCACTACCTACGCTACGAAATCTAGAAGCACACCTGCAGGATGAGAAGAAACGGAATGAAGGGGAAATGATGGAAAGGAAAAAACCGCATGATTCGCCTGTTGACCTGGGTAAACCACAAAAATCCCATGGGACAAAGTGAGCGGTAGCCGGAGATTGAATCCGGGACCTTCCGAATGCGACCTCACTCGTTTCTATAGACGCATAATACAGATATTTGTTATGTTGTACAGTTCAGGTTTCCTCAGTTAGGGTGATTTTTTTTTCTCTGCCACGTACATAGACCGTAGAGAAGATATTGCATTCCACCTAGAAATTCAATACCGAGACTTCACCGGAAGCATGTGTTTTGGGGACCCCTGAATACCCCCCAAAAAGCGTTTTTTTTAGAAAAATGTACGGGTGTGTGTGTCTGTTAACAGCATAACTCAAAACATATCTTTTTAACACGTAAATTATTTTCGTCTCACAATGAATACGTATTAAACTTCTCGAGGACGCATCTCGTGTCCGGTTAGGAACACTGTCTACAAGCAACTGGCTTCTGAATTTGTAAATTTTGCTTCATTTTAGTTTCTGATAGGCTAATCCTAGTCCATATAACTGAAGCTTTTTCTGGTTGTTGATTGGCTACTTTATAAACTGTCAAAAATTACATTATTGTTTCCAAGAATTACAAGTAGCATAGTTAAACTTTCAAATTCATTATTGCCTTAAGGTTACCTCATTGTTAGCAACTTTTGACCTATTTCTCACAGCTCCTAAATTATTAAATTACGTAATACATTCACGTAACATTAAATAAGTATACAATAAAATAAACATATATATAGTGATTGTAATATACACTTTTTATATATTGTTACATGCACGTATTGCTTTAAGGCGGGCTGTTATTGAAATTATATATTATATAATTTGACTGAAATAATTTAAGTGTTAAAAGCACTGCCTCAGCATTTTCAAAAGTTTCCAGATTTAAAGTAGATAATGTGACCAAAGTAGTTAAAGGGAGATTAAGAACTCTACCCACCAATGTTAAATGCGCTAAATTCACGACGAATTCTCTTATTAACTATGTAATATGTCTATTTGGGTAAATGTTTTATGAAATGTAGATGCAAGGCTTCTAAGTTCGCTGATCTACATTTATCTAATAATTCTGTTTATTAGGGAAGATAGAATCTTCTTTTCTGTGTTATATCATTGATTAAAGCTTGTCAGAACTTACTATTTAAAAAATGCGATGTTACATTCTCATGACTTCCGCTACCCTCTTTCGCTTATTAGTGGGTATAAAAATTATTCTTAAGAAAGTTTATTTTTCTATCTAGTTAATTTTAATCAATATAAACCATTGCGGAAATAACTGCATTACTCATTTCGTTATAGTTACAAAGGAAATATCGATAGACAAATGTTTAAGAACTGGCGATACATGCTGGCCTTAAAATTCCTTACTCCTTCCATAGCATCGCGAAGAACAATTGAACATCGACAGAACTTTAAAGCAATGGCTCAATACTGAACAATTTGAGCTTTCAATAACGGACATCTCAGAAATGGCTGTTGCCACAAAAAAGTTATTTGAAATAAATTGTATGCTTTAAAAAGATCTACATATCTACATATTTTATGCAAGATTATATAAATTTCTTTAGAAATGAAGAGGACTTTATAGTCTATTCCTAGAAATTTCAAGGTATACATTTTATTTTGTCATGTAAATATCTTTAGTATATGGCAGTTTAATAAAAGTCGTTATACCATTTTTATAAAATAAAAAGTTCAGAAATGTTTCTTGTAAAGGGTAGTTTGGGATAGGATCTTTTCTTGAAAATATTTGAGTAGCATCTATGGAAGGTAATGAAATTAAATACCAAGTTTGGTGTTCATCTGACTTTTCATGTTTGAGATATCCTGTTCACGGACACACCGACAGATAAACACACACACAAACCTTTTTTTAAAAAATATTCCTTTTTGGATTTAGGAGGGCTATTTTTTATTTTTTTATTTATGGCCGCTCTTTAGCTGCTGTGGTCCTTAGCCTCCCATTCTATATTGGCCGTGAAAGACCGGAAATTTTGCTCAGAGGCCTCTTCATCAGGCTTAAGGTTCTTTTACGTGCCGTAAATCTACGACACGGGACCACCGACTTTACTTCCCTTCAGAAGAAGCCATGCTAAGAATTTTTACTCCCGAAAAAATTCATCGCCCTCCGCCGGGTTTGAACCCGCGACCTCGGGAAGTATAGGCTAGCATGGTAACCACTACACCACGGAGGACGCCTTTGTTTTTCTTTATTTTTTTGGTGGATGCAAAAATACCAAACATATCGACATAAAGTACACCCATAAGAGTGCCCTTAGATGTTTTTTTTCAACTTAAAATTTTAATTTATAACTTTTAAATAGTTTCTGTGGAAATCGGTCATTTTTACAAAAAAAATCACCACAGATGAAGCTGTTGAAAGCAAAACAGGAGAAAAAAAACTGGTATATATCTGTAGAGAAAGAAACCACGTGGCTTTTGCCACACAGAAGCTGCTATTTTTAACAATAACACGAATTTGTAGAGAACAGCTTCCCATAAAAGTTGGGCTAAAATTTACCTCTCTACTCCAAAGATTATTGAAGTTATGATTTTCGTTTCTATGAAGTGGTGCAAAATTCACAATATAAAATGGCAGACACAGTAGCAATTTTAAAAACATATTAAAATGTAAGTATTGTGTCTACAATGATAAAAAGTATATTAAATTAAATCATAAATCCTAATTTCTAAGTCCACACAACAAATAAAAATGTAAGTTTTGGCAATTTTCGCCATTTAGTCTCTCTTAATATGAATTATTTTCATTCCCTTTGCAGAATCTGGAAGTGTGCTTGCACAAATGAATGTGAGTGTGTTTAAAATACACAACGAGCAATTAAAATCAATGTTAAAATGCCAATGGCAATTAGCCAACAACACAAAGGAATTGCCTCTAGAGTCAAAGTCGACGATATGGCCAGAGTAGGTAACAGAGGTTCTACAAAGAATCATATATCACATAGTAATAGCTAAAGTTCTGAAACATTCATACAACTGTCCCTTTAGAAGTAATCGATACTGTGATGCTTGTCAGAGGTAAAGCCATTATAAATTATATAACGGAGGGAACACTTCGCATGCTTAAACCCACATATTATTTTGTGGCAGCCACACCCCAGGAGGCTACAGGCCGCAGGCAGGCCATAGAGACGCGCAGAAGTCTCTACTAGTCCCAGGCCCGAAGACCCGTCCTACTGTTGGAGCTGCCTAGAGTGGGCAATGAACAGCCTATCGGCCAAACATTCCTCTAGTGTTGAGAGAACATCTATGACATCTGCCCGGCACCGTCATACGCCACGAAACCTAGAAACACACCATGAAGTTCAGAGGAAAACGTTATGAAAAGGAAATGAAATAAAGGAATTCGTAGGAGATGAGAAACCACCCTAGAATTCGCCTACCGACTAGAGAAAACCATGAAAAACACCAGCTTAGAGTGTGCGGTCGACAGGAATCGAACTCAGGATCTCCAAAATGCGAGCCTCACACGTTATCGCGAAGCCATTCCGCTCAAAAATCTATAACTGTACTAAAGGGTACATAAAATAGCTGTACGGTTGACGGGAACAAGCTCATTGCTGAATCAGAACCGGTTGTATTTATTTTCATCCGTCGTAATCCCTCGAGAAAATTGCAAACTAGTTTTTGGATATTTTTGTTCGGTTTAATTCAGGAACGCAACTCCCACGAGATTCGATGGACTGCCGCGAGCTTAAATACAATTCACCGCGATGTCTCCCTCGCTTCTACCTCTCTTCCACATTTTTCTGCTTTCATTTACTGCTTTTCTTTTCTTTTCTTTGACGACTCTATTTCTCCCAGGAATTCTTTACGAAATATTAGTCCAACGTTTCATCAACTTCTGTGACAGGGAATCATATGCCATTTTTCGTGCGCTCTTGTAGGCAGTATTAATAACCATGCAAACTCATAGCCTTTCCAAAGCAGCGGTATTGTATACCTTGGCCTGCTTCGTTTTAATTCACCAGTCTTGAGAACCTCGCTCGGATTTGTCTGTGACCGTGGGCTGTAAACTGAAAGAAACAGAGGTGGAATGAAACAAGGAAAGAAAAACCTGCGAACAAGGGTTTCTTTTAACTCATAGATGTTTTTATCTTTATACATTCTTAATTTACCTTCAACTTCAATAAAAAAAATCTAATGTTTTGCGTTCATACGATTCTCTACCCACTCCTCTACAATTATTCTTATACTTCATAGAGGAATAAGTAGGGGCTGACATCTAGGTCATTCGGTATAGCACCTGCCTGCTGTCCGAGGGTCTCAGGTGGAACAACTTACGAAATGTTCAATTATCTCAAAAATGTGAACATGGCTAACGTTTTTAATTAAAATAAAATATATTTAAGATATTTTCATGACAAACGAAATGTATATCTTGAATTTTCTTGGAATAGCCTCTGAATTTCTCTTGGTTCAGAAATTATTCAAATCAGAAATCATTGTTCAATTTTTCTCGGGGTAATGCAAAGAGCATGGAGTTTCACATATCGACAGGCTCTTTAAAAATCTGACTATTCTTTTACCTACTGTATTCTACAACGAAATACGCAAATGAAGAGTATACGAAGAAAAGGCTAAGTCCATTTTGTCAGTTTTTAGGAGAGCACTTTTCAATTTTAAAACTTTATAATTTTCCATGTTTGATTATCTGAGTATTTGAAAGTGGTGCACACATTGTGTGTTAACTTTTTATATCATTCTTGTATAAAATAATGAAGCTATGCCGTGTTAGCATGATATCTGTCAGTCTCATCTGGCATTACAACATTACAACAATTAACACTATAGTAATCTGGAAATAATGTGACAGTTATTAATTTAGCATTACAGTGACAACAAAAAAGACTTAAATAATTTACTATTTTTATTAGTGTGGCTATTTATTAATTTATTATGTTACATTGAATATATTAACTCCTAATGTTATTTGTTTACCGTTTATTTGATAAAGATTGTAATACTTCACTAACTTAAACAACTATTGGACATCAATGTAGTTAAACATACAGGTTGTTGCAAAATTAATTTGTTTTTCATTGGCAAGTTAGCATAAAATTATTTCAAGTTGCAATGTATTATATTTTATTAGTGATCGAATTTACACAGTAATGCTTAAAATACAGCATGTTTCATAATTCAATAATTTATAGTTTTTAATGAACAAGGTAATTCAAGAATTATTATAAGTTTCAAGTTGCATGTACTGGAAATGCACCTTTACTGACGGAATATCAGTATAATATTTTTGAGCCTTTTGAGTCACAAAACACTCGCGCTTGTTTCAAATGTTCCATTTGCAAATCACTCTCCACAATAAGAAAATACTGAGAATCGACATACCTGTACAGAAACATGTACCTTCTAGCTCAGAATTATTACTTCCTAATCTTGTGTTTTTTGCAATGAGCAAGAGGGTTGAATATAACAACAATGTACCCTCACCATGCAGCTGCAAGGTTACAAAATTTTGACCCGTGGAGGACCTCACCCATTCTTTCCGTGTTTTGAAAGGTCTCAGTCCATTTTTACTTTCTCTACTACGTATAGTAAGTAGGGGAAATATTGTATTCCACCCAAAAATTTGATACCGAGATTTCACCGGAAATACATATTTTAAGGCCTCCTGAATCCAAAAAAGTATTTTTGGAAACATGTCTGTGTGTGCGTGTGTGTTTGACTGTGAACAGCATAACTCAGAAACGAACATTCGGATAAGCACCAAACTTGGTATTTAGGTTCAGTATCTTCCAGAGATGCGACACGAAGGTTTTCAAGAAAATCCCCCCATCCCAAATTACCCTTTAATTGGAACATTTTTTGAAAACTTTAATTTTCTCAAAATGTCTCTAACGATTTTGATTAAAATATCATATGTTTAAGATATTTTCATTACAAATGAAATGTATATCTCGAATTTTCTGGGAATGTCTCCAAAAGTATTCTTCATTGTGAACGACTTTTACAGAACTGGTAAACCATAAGAGATAGACAAAATTTTACTGCACAAAAATGTAGATCGCGTTAAAATACACAATTTAAGTCATACACAATTTTTTTCTTTGAGTGAACCATTTTCGAGATATTGCTTGTTATTCCCTTAAATTTTCCAATACTTACACTTTTTCTCAAATGGAAATTCGTTATTCATTTTTTTTGTCCTGGTAATGCAAAGAGATTGGAATACTCCACATAGCAACCAGCTCTAAAAAGATTTGACTATCGCTTAAAGCCTACCAATTCCCCTTGCATCTACAAGAAAATTAGCAATAAGATTAACATCTCCATATCTCGATTAACATGAAGCATATGGATAATAAGCGTTTGTAAAAATAGTTTGTACAAGAGTAGAGTGAGTGTAACACATCAGATTTTTTTGTTATAAGCGATACTTTGCTTCAGCAATTAATCAGGAATATACCTATTTTTACATTCTCCACCACGTACATAGTAGGTAGAGAAGGTATTTCATTCCACCCAAAAATTCGATACCGAGATTTCACCGGAAATACATGTTTTGAGACCTGAATCCAAAAATGCATTTTTAGAAAAAGGTCCGTGTGTATGAGAACAGCATAACTCAAAAACGAAAACTTCAGTAACTTCCAAGTATGTGTTCCTTTACATGGAGCACTTTTCGAAATTTTTAATTTCTAAATTATGGTGTAACAATTTTTATTAAAACACCACGTATTAAAGATATTTAAATGACAAATAAAATGTATATGTTAAATTTTCTGAGAATGGCTTGTAAGGTCTTCTTTATTAAGAAGCATTTTTGTATAATTTGGTTTAACTAATAAACATTAAGCGATAGACGAAAACGTTTTTCACAATAAATGTAGATCTCTTTAAAAACACATATTTTTTTCAAATAAGTTCTTTGTGGCATGAGCCTTTTACAAAATATCCGTTATTAAACATTCGAAATTTCATTTCTTGTTCATTCTTTTAAAGACCTAACATCTTTACTTGTTTCTCGCGATTGCATGGAAACAGTAAGGAATTTCTAGGATAGCATATAGCGTCCAGTTCTTAAACATGTGACTATGACTGTTCCCTTTGTATCTATAACGAAATGTGTAATGCAGCTAGTTTTGCAAAGTTTCATTTGGATCAAAATGAAGTAGAAGCTTTAATAAGAAAGGTTTGCATACCCACTAATAAACGAGTGGAGAAAGTCATGTGAATGTAACACATCAGATTTTTATAAATTGAATTTATTCATCTGAAAGTGTGTCTTATGAAATAGATGTCTGTGTCCTAAAGTCATCTCTGATAAAAATGCACTTTCAGGCAGTATTTTTAACACTTAAATAATTTCAGTCTAACTATATAATATGTAAATTCAATAACAGCCCACCTTGAAGCAATATGTGTATGTAATAATTTGTAAAATGTATGTAACAGTCATTGCATATGCTTATACTATGGTATTCATGTGTAATAATGTTATGTGAATATATTGCGTAATTTAATAATGTAGGAGCTGTGAGAATAATAAGTTAATAGTTGCTAACAATCAGGTAACAATGAGGTAACCTTGAGTCAATAATGAGTAAGAAAGTTTAGCAGTACTACTTGTGATTCTTGGAGTAACAATGATGTAATTTTAGTGACAGTTTACAAAATAGCCAATTAACAACCAGAAAAAGCTTTAGTTACATGAAGGTATTCTACTGGACTAGGATTAGCCAATCAGAAATTGAAATATAGCAAAATTTACAAATCTAGAAGTCAGTTGCCTGCAAACGGTGTTACTAATCAGACGCGAGACACATCCTTGACAGATTTAATACGTATTTTCGTGTGAGACGATAAATAAGTTTACGTGTTAAAAAGTGTAATTAATTAATAAAAAGAAGCTCACAGCTCTTTATATCACTGAAGTGTTATTTTAATCGTATCAAGTATTAATAAAAGGATTGAAGTAAAATTATAATCTTTGTAAGCCTACATTCTTGTCACACCACAACCCTGCTAACAGAAACGTGTCTCTAAAATAAATACTGACGCAGCCGATGCAAACTTAAATATATAATATTTAAAGAAACAGTTTAAATTACAAAGTTTAAAAATTGGGGTAAAGGCTACCGGGTACTATATGTGCGGTTGCAACTACTTCAAGTTCGGCTCCCCAGAAGTTGAAATATAATACAACTCCTTCAATACAACCTACTTCAAATTGACGCCCAAAGCGCGGTAAAAATAACGTAACAAACCATCTTTTCAAATTGACGCCCAAAGCGTGGTGCAAATAACGTAACAAACTCTCTCAAATTGGCGTCCATACTTGGTGCTAATAAATCATCTTCTCACTTTGTATCTATAACGAAATGTGTAATACAGCTATTTTTTCAAAGTTTCATTTGAATCAAAATGAAGTAGACAGAAACATAAGTTTTAATAAGAAAGATTTGTGTACCCACTAATAAACGATAGAGTGGAGAAAGTCATGTGAATGTAACACATCAGATTTTTATAAATTGAATTTATTCATCTGAAAGTCTGTCTTATAAAATAGATGCCTGTGTCCTAAAGTCATCTCTGATACAAATGCACTTAACTTTTTTTTTTTCGTTTACTCTTCAAATGTAAATGGAAAGTCTGTCGCAATTAACAAGAAGTAGACACAATAATAAGTTTTTGTAGGACAGTTTTAAGAAGAGTGAGTAAAGAAAGTCATATGAATGCAACAGTTAGGAGCTGCTAATGTCAATAGACCGTTAACATAATGGACAGACATTCCTATCTGCAATGAAGAGTTTATATTTTCGTGTATCGCTGTAATTGCAGCAATGGTTGGGCTGTTAACTAGAAAAAACGTTAATGGAAACAGGAAAAATAGCTCGGAATAGCGGATCTGTCCGCGCGTTTCACTTTCTCTTTTTGCATTATCTTCTACATTAGTTGACGCGTCATAGCAAATCCGCTTTCATCCGGCTTTTTAACACCCATTTGCCAGGAAAATGAGCTCCATACATCATTTTCCTTCTCTGCTCGAATCGCATAAAAATTGTTACTGGCCAGTCGTGACAGGAAACAGCAACGTTTGAATCGATGCCAGTTTAATCTACTTCCGATGCGGCCACCGTGGCCGCGAAAAATGAAAAACAGCGACTGGCGTTTTAATTAATTTAAATGTGTGATTAAAAAACAATGCTGCGTGGAAGTTAAAGCGACATTTTGTGCAATCATTCATTCCTAAAGATCCGCTATGTCACGGCATTTGAAAACGTTTCCAGAAGGTTGCTGCTGCAAAGGCCCAGATGGACGTTGACACATTTAATCTATATATCATAATATGCATTGCAGTATGCGGAAGATTGCTAGCGATAAATTACCTTTACTGAAATTTATTTGGGAGCAGCTGAATGTCGCTTCCTGAAGTAATTCACTTTAAGTATGACAGCCTATTTTATTAAAGATTTTAACCCTTTTTCCTTTATACTGTTTTAATTTATATCATAACTGAACTTTGTTTTATTTTCTCTATTTTACGTCGCTTTAACTATGTGGTGCGACGGACCATTCCGGCTGGTGTGGTGTTTTGATGTGATACAAGATAATGCGTCTACAACACTTCTGTTTTCCATATGCTTATCTAGGGGGGTGGTAACAGGAGGCGATTTAAAGCTTTAGAATTCATCTTCACTTTAATTTATTCACACTTGATCGCAGCTAGCCGTGAGTTTTATCCTACTATTATATTACTGAGTTATGGGATCTATATATTCAGTTGTACCTCCCACTATACATATATCTATCTTTCATAAATTGCTAACAGCTTCTTTACACTGTCTAAGTGGCATGAAGTTCACCCACTGACGATATTGTAAAAAGGTCGTGCGGATCTCAGGGTTCTGTCTTATTTATACACCCTGCAAATGACGCTATTTTTCTATTAAACATTTTAAACTACTGTTGTGATTGGCTAGTCAGTCGTATAAGAACAGTTGCTTTCATATATCTCCTTATGACGCGTCTGTGCTTTCCATTTGTGTCCCTATCTCTCGCTATCTCTTTTCAACCTCTGTCTCTCTCACTCCAGCGTCTCTGCTGGTCATGTCCAAGCTTGTATCACCCCGGAGATGTCTTCGCCTGGTACAGTTTGGCGTTATGAACACTGGCGTGCATAAAAAGTGCCCCATTCCCCTAGATCGCCAGAGTGTTTTTCTCTCCTAAGGTTTCCACCTTCAGGTAACCAATATTTGACTCCGCCCGTCCGGTATCGGTTCTCTATTTGACTGGCCTAGAAAGCAATCAGGGACATAAAAACCAACCAGTGAACGATGTTCCAAAACCAACTAATTTATGTAGAATGAAGGGGTGGTTCGTAAACCCCTCTATGAAAGAATTTCGCTACGATTGGCACCAAGAAAAAGCTAAACAAATTACAAATATTTCGGTCTTTACAGTATCTGAGGTTTAACTAGAAACTTGACTGGTTTGACTCTACCTGACCGGTCTAGCACGGGTGGGGGGGCGCTAATGACGATCCGAGTGCTGAGAGATCCAGTCATAGTCAACTTACACTGTCTACTCTCTCAGTGTTGTTGCCAGTTGCACTTTTGGCAGTGAAATGTGGAGAATATCCTGATATATTCGGCCATCCTTACTTCGCTGGCTTCTGCATTGTTACAAGCTGCTGTTGGTTGTTCTCTTCCAAATTTCATGTTTCCAACTAATCCAGATTTTAAATAGTAAGCTTCAATAGTTAAGATTTTGAGATTAGGCAGTTAAGCATTGCCAACTGTCGGGCGGAGTATAGTGCTATCCATGAACAACTTAAAGCAAATGCACTATAGAGGAAGGGATGAAGACTTATTTGCATGTGTGATCAAATTGAAAGACAGCTACAACATTTACATATATGAGAGCTTTCATCAGCGACATGGAGACGAAGGTTAAGTTATTACTGTTACTAAACGGCAATAAGAAAACAAGCATTAAGAAAACGGTAGTGTAGCAAGAAAATATAAGGTTTAAGTTGTAATGCTATCCTTCAGCAGCTCAGCCGTACATACTTTTGGGGAGATAAGAGTACCCTGTCAATCCAGTGGCTAGAATAATCCTCGGAAAACAATGGTAGTCACACTAGTTGTCACCACTAGTAGTTTTTGGATAGATTTTTTCAGTGCCAACATAAAGCTCAGTTCCATATTTTATGGGGGAAATGGGTGAAAATGCGACCAAAACTGGCAAACTTTCACAACTTGTTTTGTGTTTTTTGTACCAAAAAGTACTAGGTGGTTTGAAGTGCGCATATGCAAAGTTTTAAAACACTAGAGTGCCTGAAAGTTTCTCTAATTACATCATATTTAAAGGTATGCATTTCTTAACTGACCCTGAGGAGACATGGCAGGTGATGAAATCGCTGCATGAAGCAAAAAATCCGCATTTTGTGGGATTTTTTCCATGAGGTTTAGTTTCTGATTTGCCACTGATCCATCCTGATCGGTAACATAGTAACAGCAGTTCTGACGGTAGATGTCGTTTAACATCAAATTATATGTTGTTTTCAATGTATGAACCAGAAACAAGTGTAAATAATGTAAATAATAGCACTAATGAAAGGTTAGATGTGCAAGAATGTGGTAAACAAAAGAAAAATTCAAGATAGAGGCAGCTGGAGGATAATTGTGAACATATACCTGTTTTAAATAATGAAGAGTGTAAATATATATTGGTGGACACCAATTCGCTTTTATCATTAGTGAATGACTTGAAGTGTAATGACCACAATCTAAAGTGTTTGTATATAGGACTTGGCAAAGAAAGCCATAAATTAGAACTGATTTGCAGTGCTTGTAATGAAAAAAAGAGTAAAAGTTACACACCTAAACTGAACACTTCTAGAAAGGTCTATCATTATTTCTGGTTAACTGCACCCAAATTTTAAACTCATTTTTCCTCATCTTAAGTTTTGCTACACTTTTATTCGTTCAAAGCAAAATTACATACACAAATTAGGTGTTAGAGAGCTGAAACTTTTACTGTACATTCTATATAACATAAAAAACAGACACATAGGATTCAGAGTTAATTTAGTACTTTTTGAGACAAAAAATAAAATGTGTGTAGTGATTGCAAAAGTTTTAAAATGAATTCAGATCATATTCTTTTTTTAATTTCCCTTAGAGTTAATATATTACAATACCCGTGCATCAATTTTTTTCTAAATGAGTTTGGTTTTAAAACATTAGGGAATTTCAGTTTGAAGTCTGCAAATTGTTTGACAGAAAATTTTAAATAGTTAAAAAACTAATTGATATAGAGAAATGAAACTCTGCCAAATAGTTTTACATAACACCCCAATATGTGTACAAAAAATTAAGTATGTAGCTTTAAATTTGTGCACAATAGAAATTTCACCCTTTACCCCCTTAAGCACGCCAGTATGCCTAACCTTCACCTGCATGGCTAGCTAGCCTCCATTGCATTTAACATATCACGTACTGTATTCACATTTTTATAATATTATTTACATTAATATCGATATTTACACTGAGGTACCATTGCTCCCGATTGTAACGGATCTGTTAGGAGATACCTGGTTATCGGTGTGTGGCAATCAGTTAACCTTCCTGGTCTCATCCCTGTTCCATACCATCTTGCTTCGAAACGTTTCCACAGAGATAGATAACTGTAGCCCTGTTCCTACAAGTGCCGGAGAGATGACATTAGGGTGCCGTCCAGTCTCTCTGGTTTCATTACCTGTGGATTGGTGGCAGAGTATTCGCTAAAACCTGTATTTTCATTTTTACTATTGCTTTAGACTAAAGGTGGAGTTTTGGGGCATGGTATTAAATATCCAATCCGGTATTTACCTTAGCGACTGAGGGAAGCCAAGAAAAAATTAAGTCACTTTGGTGGACCCACGTTTGGAACCCGTGACCTCCCTAAAGTGGGTTACAGACGTTACCACCTGAGCGGTGATTTGGTTTTCCTAAGATAGAATGGAGGCAAATATTTTAATGTCTACTTTGAATTTATAATGTTGCTTCGTTTTGACTTTTAGGTTTTACTCAGTGAAAGAAATTTTAAAAATAAATAAATAAATATTATAAGCATAATGTATTTTCGAGCTGTATCATATAAAAAAAACGGATACCATATATTTACATGACTTTCTCTACCTTCTATCGTTTATTAGTGGGTATACAGATTATTTCCTTTGAGGCCTGTTTTTCTTTTTGTTTTAAATTTTAATCCAAATAAACCTTTGCAGAAATAGCTACATAACACATTTTGTTACAGATATAAAGCAAACAGCGATAGTTAAATGCTTAAGAACTGGACGCTATATCTGACCTTAAAATTGAACGTTGAAAGGAGTTTAAGAGAAGGACCAAGAAATGAACAATTCTAACCTTTAATAATAGATATCTCAAAAAACGGTTTATGGTATAAAAAACGTATTTAAAGTAAATTGTGTATTTTAAAGATGCACATTTTTTCTATAGTACATTTTCGTCTATCGCATAATGTTTACCAGTTATATAAGATTATAAGAAATTTGTTCCGAATGAAGACGACTTCAAAGGCTATTCCCAGAAAATAGGCTATCCCCAACATTTTACTTATCATGTTAATATCCTTCATGTATGCTACTTTGATCCAATTTTAGGACTAATTTTTAGAAAATATAAAAATTCGAAAAAATACTCCATGTAAAGGGTAGTTTAGGTTGGGGTATTTTGAGTAAAACTTTCGTGTAGCATCCTTGGAAGATATTGAAACTAAGTCCAAGTTTGGTATTTATCCGAGTTTTCGTTTCAGAATCATGCTGTTCATAGACACACAGATAGACAGATACATACACGAACCTTTCTTTATTTCTTTATTCAGGAGGCCTCAAAACAAGTATTTTCGGTGAAATTTCGGTATAAATGTTTTTTATGGTATGCAGTACCTTCTTTACCTGCCACGCACGTGGTAGGGAAAGTAATAACTAATAATTACATATCTGATAGTAGTTACACCTTTTCACGTAAGAGTTATACAGAATGTAACAAAAAGGTACGGCACAAATTGCAGGACACATTACACATGGACGAAAAAATTATGTTATAAGAGCATGGGTTTGGAAACGCTTTGTTTCCGTGTTACAGCCCATTTTCTACAACTCGTTAATCATGAGAAACACACACGAACAGAACGTTAGAACCATGTGGAACATGCACTCTTGGTTACGTCTGGTTACGTTGTTATTATCGTAGGTGCACCGCCAATGTTTTGTTTTACATGTCCCTGTTGCCATGCGACTTACGTCATTGCTTGTTTACAGGTATCAACTGTTCCAGTGAGCAGTACGACTTTGGCAAGCACACGGGTTACTACTTGGCCGTGCAATGGCAGTGTACACAAATGTAGAGATGGCAGATGCTCAATTGATGTATGGATTAGCAAACGGCAATGGCACTTGTGCTCAACGTTTGTACCGGAAGAGATTTCCAGGACGAAGGTGCCCCGATAGGAAAACGTTTGAAACCATTGATCGTCTTCTTAGAGAACATGGGACATTTCAGGCTGACACTTGCGACCAGGGGAGGATTAGGAGGACGAGGACACCGCAACGGGAGGAGGCAAATCTTCAGGCAGTTGACGACCATAGTGTCAGAACAACACAAATAGCTGTAACAATGAATGTTGACCACATGACTGTATGGCGAGTGCTACACGAGATTCAGCTGTATCCATACCATTTACAGCGTGTGCAGGCATTATCACCAGCTGATTTTCCTGCACGAGTATGCTTCTGCGAATGATTTATGCAACAAAGTGTCAATCCTAATTTTAGTACAACGGTGCTGTTCACAGATAAGGCGTCGTTTCAGCGAGATCAGATTGTAAATTGTCATAATCGGCATGTATGGGCTGACGTCAATCCAAACGCAACTGTTGAAGCAAGTCATCAGCAAAGATTTTCTGTCAATGTTTGGGCGGCATTGTTGGTGACTGTTTGGTAGGACCTCACGTTCCTTCACCCAGGCTCAACGGACAACGTTGCCATAACTTCGTTGAGAATGTTCTACCTGATTTGTTAGCAGAAGTACCTTTAACTGTGCGACAAAACATGTATTTCATGCACGATGGAGCACCTCCTCATTCTAGTGTTAATGTCCGTCGGCTTCTGAATAATACATTCGGTGACAGATGGACCAATTGCCTGGCCTCCAGCTCCCCGGACCTAACCCACTGGACTTTTATTTGTGGAAGCATTTGAAAGCTCTTTTGTACCGAACCCCATTACCAGATATTCAGAGTCCCCGTGCCCTATATTATGAAAGGCTGCGAAACCATACACAATACTGCAGGGATACATCAGCGCATCCGGGATTCACTACGACGGCGGGTTGACGCATGTATCAATGCTCACGGAGGGCATATTGAACATCTCCTGTGAGAAAGAATTGCATGTGTATGCTGGTACGTTCTATTCTTGTGTGTTTCCCATTATTAATGAGTTGAAGAAAACTAGTTGTAAAATGGCAACAAAGCGTTTCCAGACCCATGTTCATATAACATAATTTCTTCGCCTACGTGTGAGCGATGTATCCTGCAACATAAGTTCTAGCTCAAGTGGTAATTTTTAAGAGACTCATGATCAGAATTCCACGAGTATAAAATATTCCCACCTTGCACAAGTTTATTTACAAAATAATACAAAAATTCTCAATAAACAATTTTGCGAAATTAGAATGAAAATATATTGCTTTATTTCAGCTTATGTCCCATATTAAACTTAAACAATTGAATAACAAGCACAGCGTGGAAGTTCTTGTTTAAGACAGTGACATTGAAAATGTTGTAATTCTCATACTTGAAAATGTTCAGTTATGCTCTATGCTCTGTTTCTTTTTATTATAGTTGCAAATAAATATATTTAAACAACTTTATGGCGCCTTTATATATTATTTAATATTTTTTCCATGGATAAGAAACTTCCTAACTTTACCCAGGACCTTTAGAATTGTACGTTCATGTAGGATAAAGAATTTACTTTTTGTTATATAACAAACTATTTTAATATATTCAAAATATACCACTTCCGAAAACGTTTTGATATAAAAACTAAGCTATACGTTCATAAAATGTTGTTCTTAAGCCCCTTAGCTACAAACAGTTAAGAATAATTAATTAAAGCTGAAATGGAAGTGATTAAATGAAACCTTATTGGGGATTATGCTAAGTAAATCTCAATCCATTCTCTTCGTTCTGTAGCAATTCAAATTCATCACTACCAAGAATCTCATTCCACCAGATCCTAGGACACACTGGACATTTCGGAAACGAACGAACCGATTTTCTAGCAAAAATTATTTCTGTGTAGACAGAAACACAGAAACTACCTACTACAAGCACTCTGGAATCGGATATATCTCATCTCTCCTAAAGCCGGCCATACTAAATACTTCATAGTAGACGTCATTTCAGAAATCAATTCAATATTACATCTACCTTTGTTCTTATTTATTTCTTAACAAATCATGACAATTTTGAATATCTTCACAAAATCGGAAAGACTCCGTCACGAAAGTACGCATGAGGCGAAGAAAATAAAACAACGCATCATCTCACCAGATGCAAGATGTTGAAGAATTTCAGACCCAAATTCCTTAGAGCAACAAATTTACATCCAGCTATCACAAATAAGAATAATTTATTGTTTATGACAATGGTTAATATACATAACGCTAACTCAGCCACTGTATACTCTGTTAAAGTGTAAATAATTGTTGTAAACATCCTTTGATATACCCACGGGATAAAACACAGGTTGAAATGAAACAAGTTTAAAATAACACATCAATAGCGTTGGTTCAGCTGGCGTCTCGTCCCGCTCCGCCCAGCGGCGGTAAGTATTTCCATCACTTGGAGGAAAAGGAATCTACAAGCAATAAATGCCCAATCGACACTAGGAGCCCACTGGAACCACTGGGAAACCTGGAGATACTAGCATGATGGAGCATAGTTCAGCATGTTCATCCCGTGAAGTTTTCGATTTTCTAGTTTATAGGATGATTTTATCCCAGGGAGACATCTCGCTCACTACGACCAGCTTGATCCATAGTGGCTACACTCCCCGGGAGGCAGAATGAGGTGAAGGAGACGTAGGAGGCCTCAGGTCCGAAAGCCGACAGCCCCACAGAGACGTGCAGAAGTCGAAAAATATTCCCAGTTTGAACACCCGCGCACCAGTAAAGGCAAAGAATCCTGAGAGAGGGCGACGAAGTGTCCCTAACGGCGAGACGACGTACCCTGGTTCTCACGGGCAGAAATCTTTTCAATACTCAAGCATCCGCGCCATCTGCCCGAATCATCAGCACCACAGGACCTGAAAACACACTGGAAACGTAAAGAGGAGACACGAAAGAAGAAATCGTGGTAGAATACACCACCTCACATTCGCCTAGACGACCAAAGGAAAATCGCGAAACCCCGTGGTCAGATTGGGCAGAAACCGTGAATCGAATCCGAGACTTCCCGAATGCGGGTCACAGATGTTACCGCTAGCATTCCCCTCGGTTTAAGCTTTTGTGCCCGGGCAATCGATTATTAAAGACATCCTGAGATTGGAAATATGTAATTACCAGGCCGTCGTAATCCAAATATATCAAATCAGTACCTTTCATTGCAATAAATTCATAACTGGAGTTGAATAACTTTATTTGGAATTAAATGTGGTATAATTAAAAGGGAGAGCAAGTAACGGATGGAAGGAGTTTCATTTAACTGTATAGAGCGAATGTTACTTTGTTCAAATAAATTCAATGCCGCTTATAAGGCTTTCCAAGCATTTTTGCTTCCTCTACCACGTTTATAGTAGTAGTAATACACGATATTGCATTCCATCCAAAAATTCTATACCGAGGTTTCACTGGAAATACATGTTTTGAGGACCCTCTAAATCCAAATAATAATTTTTAGATAAAGGTCCGTGTGTGCGTATGTGTTGTGTGTGTGTGGTATGTGTGTGTTTGTGTGAGTGTGAGGCTATGAACATCATAACTCAAAAACGAAATGTCGGATAAATACCAAACACAAAGATTTTTCAAGATAATCCCCCACTCCAAACTACCGTTTACATGCGATATGCTTTGAAACCTTTGACTTTTTTAAAAAATGGCTCTAACGGTTTTGATAAAATTTCATATATTTAAGATATTTACATGAAAAAATAAAATGAATATTTTGAGTTTTCTGGGAAAAGTCTGTGAAGTACTCTTTATTGGGGAATATTTTGTATAAACTTGTATAACTGGTAAACGTTAAGCCTCATAGGGTCCAACATGGCCTGTATTATCGAAATTATCCAAAATAAGTTCACCATTTACGGTTACAAAGTAGTACTATTATAATATAAATTATGGAAAGTAATGAGGTGATTTTAATCTCGCAATGGCACTAATGAAAATATAAAATCTTGTGTATAACATTGTAACTTTACAGGAAAAATCTTTGTATATGTATATTATTGTAACGGGTGTTGGAGAAAGAAACCGTGCCGTACACCTGTTCCCCTCCTTGGGACTGACGGCATTGAAACACAAAGGCGAGGAAGCGATACCCAAGTTTTACGGACAAAGGACTCGAAATTTGGCAATTCATTTAAAAGTTGAAAGTGCGTGCTATCTGCAACAAGTAAGGGGATTATAGTCATAAAACTACGTACATGATACAGCTTAGATTCAACTGCTTTTAACTAGTGCCATGGGAAAGAGAAAGTTAGGAACTCAACGGAAAGCCGAAATCATAGCCAATAAGTTCAAAGTAAGGAATATGAACTGGCGAATACAAAAAAACAGGAAACAGTTGCATGATTAAAAAGTGAGCAAAGTAATCACTGACATATGGCGAGTAGGGATGAAATTGGACATGGAGAGAATTAGAAATCCGAGTAATTTCATTTCTCTGAACTCTGCACTCGCGTAAGGAAGTGCTGACTATGCATGCCACGAGCGCTCTACGAAAATGTTAGGCTTAGAAATCTCGCAGAAATCTCTCTTTCACCGGTATATTAGCCGTGAGTAAATTCATATTATTACGAATTGTGACGATCGAGTTGTTTGTCTCGAATAATTAACGGTGTGCGTTCCAGAATGTGCAGCTATAACTGAATAATAAAGTTAACATTTATTACGGTCGATGTTTCATATAACCAAAGGTACACAATTCCCTCCCCTTACCGCTGTAGACATTCCAGAATGAATACTGCTCAACGCTAGTCAGCCAAAGAAAACAAAGTACACCGGGAGAACTATTCAGGCCCAAGCCGAGGAATTCTTGCATCAGAACTACGCATCTAGAACGCGGCTAACTTCAAGCGACAGACGAAAACATACTACGCAAAAGTGTAAAACACACTAAACTTTTTATGTAGCATCAGCTATTTCAAAGATATCCGTTATTAATTGTTCGATTTGTTCAATACTTTGTCATTCTTTTTAAGTTCCATCGATTTTCAGTTATTTCTCGCTATTGCATGGAAAGAGTATGGAATTTTAATTGCGTCTAGTTCTTAAACGTTTGACTATCGTTGTTCTCTTTTCACTTATAAAGAAATATGTAATGTACCTATTTCTGCAAAGGTTTATCGCGATTAAAATTAACTAGATGGAAAAATGTTCGTAAGAATAAATTCATTAGCCATTAATAAGCAATAGAGGGCACAGAAAGTTATGTGAATGCAACAAATCAGATTTCTATTGCTATGAGCTTCAATTGCAGTTCTATTCTTCCTATTTCTTTAACTTCAAAGCACTGTTTATATATGGTTTTATTTACAATTGTTAAATAAAATTACGGTTTACCATATTTTACTGTCCACCACTGTTTCACCTTATAATTCGATCCATTTCCCATTCTTTTTCTTCTGGGCGAAGGTAAAAGGCCTTTGGTAAGGACGTTAAACGAATGTCCAGCAATTAGTGTGGCAGCTATTATGGACAGATGATCTCTCTGTATCATTAATAGAAGTAGAAGCAGTTCTAGCCTTATTGTCTTCCAAATATCCCTCGGCATTTTATGTACTCTAGCATGTGCTAGCAGAGTTGCTGAAGTTCGTCGTCAGTAGTGACTTTGATATCACGCTTGTGTTTTCATGTAAAACTTCAGTTGTTTTCATTAAAAATAGGCGAAAGTAGATGCACTTGTATATTTCTCAATTAGGCAACAGCTAAACAAGATAGTAAGGTGACAAAAATCATGATGTGATACATTCACATGACTTTCTCTACCCCTATCGTTTATCATTGGGTGTACAAAACACTCCTACGAAAGCTTATTTTTCTATCTACTTCATTTTAGTCTAAATAAACCTTTGCAGAAATAGCTACATTACACATTTAATTATAGATATAAAGAGAACAGCGACAGTCATATGTTTAAGAACTGGACATCTATATGCTGACCTTTAAATTCCATAGTTTTTGCACGCAATCGCAAGAAACAACTGAATGCTGACAGGATTTCAAGAGAATGACTAATTAATGAACAATTCGAAAAATTAGTAAACGATATATCAGAAATGGCTTATGCCACAAGCAAATTTATTTGAAATAAATTTGTGTTTTAAAGAGATCTACATTTTCTGTGTAGTATGTTTTTTGTTTATCGTTAACATTTACGAGTTATACAAGATTATACAAAATTTCTTCCCAATTAAGAGGACTTCAAAGGCTATTCCCAGAAAATTTAAGATATACATTTTATTTGTGATGTAAATATTTTTCATATATGGTATTTAGTCATATCAATAGCCATTTTGCAGAAAATAAAACATTTCGAAAAATTTTCCATGTAAAGCGCAGCTTATTATTGGGAAATTTTCTTGAAAATCATATTATTGCATCTTTAGAAGATACTGTACCTAAATACTAATTTTGATACTTACCCGAATTTTCGTTTTTTTGTTCATACTGTTTGCAGATATACACACACAAATGCTTTATTTGGATTCAGTGGGCCTCAAAACATGCATTTCTTTTGAAAATAGTATCGATTTTTGGGTGTAATATAACATATTTTCCGCCTACTATCATGGTAGATAAAGTAAAATACTGTCATACTTCTTTGTGGTTCTTGTAAACTGAAATAAAATAACAGAAGCATTCCTTGGTGTCATTCGACAGAGTTAATGCAGAATTTGTCATACAAAACGTATTTGGTTTCCTATTTCTCATATCTTAGAATAAATTATTGATTTACACAAAATACGTTAAAAATGACAAGAGATCCCCTTCGATTGCAATTAATTTGTAAATATCATTTTGTGTGTATCAGAAACATGTAACGTATAATCAGAGTTGAAAGTTTTAAGTTGACTGTACCGTATATATGATTATTTCTTTCTACTTGAACATAGAAGCCTTGAAAGTTCAATGGTCCCAAACCTTAAAGCTCATCTGCTAAGTAGGGCAGTCGCTACCTTTGATGCGCTTATGTGACATTTGTGTTTCGACGGTTGTTTTGCTGGCCATGACAGTTGCAGGATGATGGAACTGTCGCGTAGCAATACATAGATTTACTCAATTACCCTCAGCTAAGAGAATTAACTGGCGATTATCATTCATCCAACACATAGTCCCTAGCGCACGGTCGTTCTGTATTATTTGCGGCATTATCAACTAGCCAGGATTTTCACGTATAACGCTGGGGTCGTTGTCACCATTTTAATGGAAACCCTTGATGTACTTGTAGCATACAGCGACAATGTTTAACTACTACTCAGCGCTAATGAACACTTATGCTATTGAATGGCACCATAAGCGAGATATTCAGTCTCCACTTCAGCCGCTATTATTGTAAATGTGCATTAACTGCTTGTGTTCAATATCCTTCTTCCGTCTTGCTTCATTCTCTATAGCATACACTTTACATGATTTCTGTTTTAGATTGTCAGAATCACCGACGTTAAATGAATTGAGGATCTATCCCACATGTTAATTATTCTTTCATACATCCTATGTAGGCTAAAGTTACAAAGATAGCATTCGTTTGCAAATTCAATGTCCTAACCTGGATTTGAACCACGGATATTCGGCATTCCGTACTACTACTTTAACCAACTGAGTTACCATGGCAACATTCCAATAGGACATTAAATTCCCCAGCTGACACATTTACCTTATCAAGGAAACCACAATGTGTTTTCAAATCGATTTTGAGATAACATACCCAAATGGTCATTTACAATCTGGTAAGTACTTTAAGTCCCGAGCTTCATAGTTAATAATTATTAGATCAATCAAACAATTGTTCTTTCACACGTGTTTAGACTAAAGTAGGAAAGTTAAAATCAGATTGAAAAATTAGATACCATAACCTGGATTTTAACTGCGATTCTTCGTTTTTCCGTGTCGCTACTCTTAACCAACTGAGCTATAAATGTGTTCCTAGCTCGTAAACCCATGAAGTAATGCGTACGCATATACACAAGTATACAGACATGATGACGTAATGAAACAAAAGTCGCACCAGCTAAATACGGTGTTGAAAATGAGATGCAGTCTACCTTATTTGTGGCGCGCTAATTCTTACATTAGCGAACTACTGAGATACACTGAATGACTATGTAAATGCTGCAGGTGAATGCTGACTAGTAGCCCAATGCGTAACTCATATTGCAATTTTCCCCTTTCCCCACACCTATCCCACGGGCTGACGAGCCCAGAACACAACTATACCATGACAACATGGCGGTACAACATTAATTTCAACTGACTCACGCTTCCCCGGGAAACCAGAAGGTGTTCTCAAATTCATTTTGAGATAGCATACCCTAATGGCGTGTTATTACATTCTCGTAAGCACTTTTAGTCTCGGTTTTCATAGATAACCACAACTAGCTCAATCAATAATAAATTTGCTGCCACACGTAAGACGTGAAGGCAAAAGTTAGAAATGTAGAAAAATTCAATTCAATGTCTTGGCGGGATTTGAATCGCGAATTTTCTACCTACTGTGCCGATGTTATGAGCTGAATGACGGCAATATACCGGTTCGACTATTAAGTCGAAGATCCATATCCGACATGTGTCTAAAGGGCTAATAAACACAAAGAAAAAGTGTCGACCGCGATCCTTTACTCTAGGTGCAATTAACTGGCCGGTATTTCACTTTTGAGCTCAGTATAATGGTAGTGCAGCGAAAAGTAGTTTAAGCGGGTAGCGTTCCCTTATAGAGTTCGTCCCACCTCTGGGAAACTAATTTTTTTTCAAGAGAACAAAAAATAAGTTTGATCTGTTGTGAAGAATTGATCGCCTGTTTCAGCAAGAGACAAAACTACGAACGAACGGAGGGGTCCACACAACCGGGGCAGAGCACCGCAAACGCCATTTTTGTTGTCACCGTGACATTTGGGAAGGAGAGAATAGGGAAGAGACACGAAGGGTGACTAGATCCGAATGACGGACGCAGGAATGGACGGGGCGCATAACACTTCCAGTAAGAACGCACCCGACGCCGTCCGAGCCCACTCATAAGCCTCCTAAACCCTAGCAGTCTCCCTCTGCAATTATGCCAGGGAAGAAACCTCTACAAAGGGCATATCTACCGCCCAGCTGCAACCCCCAAACCCCCGAACGTCGTCGCCTGCACAACCCTAAAACAGGTGACAATCAAAATGGTAGGGACAGAAAAGTCATGGTAGAAGAGAGACCAACCCAAACTTCGCCTATTGACCCGGAGAACCCAGAAAAACCCATGGATCAGAGTTTTCGGTTGCCGGGATCGAACCCGGGACCTCACACCGTTACCGCGGTGCCACCTCACTCAGTTCTGTTTCATGTAACTGAAACAGCTGATTATTCACATAAAACACGAGTACATACCATAGTGATCATGTTCAAATGGTAAGATTAATTAATTTTCTTTGCTGATTCGTTGTTTTTTTGCTTTCACTATTATGGTAAAGGATAGCAGAATTAACTTTTCATTTTTATACCTAAAAACTGTTTCCAATAATATCTTCTTTTAATAGTGTCATCAATTTTAGCCTGTGTTGGCTTTTAAAATCACAACGGTATTTTACAAACCTAGATGTGCGAGTGGAAACTTGCACCTTTTCTTCAACCTAATACATTATCCGTTCTGGCACACCCTCTTGATGGCGCACTGAATGAATGAACGAGACAAGCCATCAAAAACGTATGTTTATATTTCCGTTAGCAATTCAAAACTTGAATTTAAAAGCCAAATGAAATAAACGTATTAAAATAAAACTAGTTTTGCTGTCAAGAGTGGTAAATGGAGGTATACTCGTATTTATTAGTCAGCTAAAAATGATATGCAGAGCTAGAACAAATATCCTTTGACTTACCTATAATGTGTGCAGGCTGTGATTTAAATCGACAGTACAGCGAGAGGAAGGGATGGCCACAGACAGCCCGGAACTGTAAACAGTAGTACAGTGGGTAGTACAGAACATAAACACAGAGCTTACAGTGAGCAACTCTACCATACCAGTAACGCAAGCGAACTACTGACTGTCGACTGTGCAGTCCTGGGTCCGTGTATTCACTAGGACGTTACGTGTACTAGGTAGGGAGGTAGTAATGTTGATTTCTCGCTCAATAGATGTTTGGCCTAGCTCTAGTGATGTGTGAAACGTAATAATAGGAAAATACGTATTATTGGTACAGAAAATTATCATTAGGGTATGGGAATTAAGGCTGTTAAGACTTTAAAACAAATTCCGCGTTTATTTGAGTGTAATGTAGGAGAATTCTCTTGTGAATCTTCGTAATGTATCTTCTGAAGTTATTGAATTTAAATACCAATTTTGATATTTGTTAATTTTTTATTGTTTTTTAGTTAAGTCGTTCAAACAAAAGTCAAATACTAAACTTGGTATATAAGTTCGCATCTTCCAAGCATGCAACCTAAGATTTTCAAGAAATACCGGACGATTAAAGCAAGCAAGTAAAGTTTGTTGTTATTTTTTATTTTCTCAAATGGCTCTGACGAGTTTGGTTAAAATAGCTAGCAAATGTATAAGATATTTGCATGATAAATAAAATGTATATCTTCAATTTTATGCCAGTAGTCTGTGAAGTACTTTTAATTCTGAATTATTTTTGCATAGTTTTGACAAAAAAACTTATAATACAAACAAATGTATATCTCGATAAACACACAAGTTATATCAATGTCATTTATCATCTTTTGGCATTAACCATTTCAAAGGTATTCTTTGTTATACGTTTTAATTATCAAATACTTACACAACTGGTAAGTTGCTGTTCGTTTCTTCTCTTGGTCTTGCGAAGAACATGGAGTTTCAAAGCCATCACACACCGACCAGCTTATAAACAATATTACTGTTACCTTAGATTAGCCTTTTTATATCTACAACGAAATGCGTAATGATTAATCTCGATTAACTGGTTCTGTATGTAAACGAATTGCGTGTAAGAATGTTTGTAGAAAGGTAAGTAGAGAAAGTCATCGAATGCAACACATCGTTTTTTTTTAACTGCTAGCCCCTGTTCATTTACTGTTTCTTTTTTTTTTTACTTTCTCTGCCACATGTTAAGTAGGGGAAGTATTGCATTCCATCCAAAAATTGGATATCGAAATTTCATCGTAAGTATATAGAGTGATCCGTTTGAGATGTCAGAAAGGTAAAACGTTATATACAAGAGGACTTCAGGCTTCAACGTATGAGAAATGCGCTGCATGAGACATGTTAGATTTTCGGTTTCCCAAATAATACAGTTATGCATGTTGACTCGGCCACTCACATAAAATGTGGCTTTGCCCATGAACATTAATCGATTCCCATTAATCGCCTGCTTCCTGCTTCTTGCATATAAAGACAGCAAACTATAGATGAGTTTCGTAATTACGCTGTGTCATAACATGCTTTCCCTCATTGTTCATAGAAATACCTTAGGGTACTGTCTAACAATCCTCTTAACACGTTACATATTGCGTATTGTGCCCTGCTGATAAGTGGTGGAGTGACTTCCATGGACTTCCAACATTTTATCTCCTATGCACGATAGTGCTGCCATGCCACGCGAATGAGGTCTTAAATATCACTCATTGATAACTTCCTTCCTTTCCATTTATTTTCAACAAATGTTCAAAGATGACATGTGCATTAACCTTTATATATTACGTTTTACTTTTCTGGCATCTCAAACGAACACCCTATATATTTTGAGGCTCCTGAAGTACCCCCCCTCAAAATCCATTTTTAGAATAAGCTCAAAAAGAAAAGCCATATAAGTACCAAACTATCCAAACTAAGTAATATCCAAAAATGCACAACGAACATTTTAAAAGAATTCCCTCACAAAAACCTACTCTTTATATGAAACATTTTTTCGATTTTTTATTTTTTTCTAAAAACGGCTAACTATTTTGATTGAAGTACTATATATTAAATATATTTGCATGACAAATAAAACGTATATCTTTAATTTTCTGGAAATATCCTGTTAAGTCGTCTTCATTCAGGACGAATTTTGCATAATCTTATATAGTTGGTAAGTGTTAAACGTTAGACGAAAACATAATACGCAAGAAATGTAGATTTGTTTAAATAACCTTTTCTGTGGCATCACCATTTCCGAAATATCTATTCTTAATGGTTCGAATATTTCCAATGCTTAGCCATGTTTTAAAAATCCTATCGATATTCAGTTGTTTCTCGCGATGTCGTGGAAAGAGTGTGGATTTTAAGGTCAGTGTGTAGCGGGCAGTTCTTAAACATTTAACTATGGCTATTCCCTTTGTGTCTATATCAATGAAATGTGTAATGCAGATATTTTCGAAAGGGTTTATCTCGATTAAAATGAAGTAGATAGAAAAATAAATAAATTCTTAAGAATAATTTGCATAGCCACTAATAAGCGACAGAGGGAAGAAAAGACCACGTGAATGTAACATATCAGACTTTTTATTTAAAAAGGAAATTTAATTGATGATTTAGAAAATAAACCCTAATTTGGCAATGACGAGTAATTTTGCTCCATTACTTGCACGTTTGTGTGACAAATGTTCGTCTCCCAGGCTCCATGGAGTCCAGACATTGGCTGTTGTATCCAGCTGCATGCAGCATTATCCCCACATGAGCTGGTTCATAATACCCCCGTTTTTAAAGGCCTCGAGTGTTTGCAGAGAATGGCTTTTCCCTTGCTGTAGCTCATATCGCTTGTACCAGAATGACCGCTTATTGCGAATCTATACCCACACATCTGCAAACTCTTTCTCGCAATCTTTATCCTAAGGGAGTCTACATTTTGTGTTCCCTACATTACACGACGTTTTATTATCGTAGTACTCGGTGTGGAGACAATAATGCTCTCTAGAATTATAGTACTGAATTTTAGACAACGTATCTGTGAAGATCCAGAAATTTACAAATTTCTTCTGATTGCTTTGACTTTTTATTACTTTCTCTACCACGTATATAGAGGTAGAGTGAGTATTGCACTCCGCACAAAAAATTCGATATAGAGTTTTCATTGTAAATAATTGTTTTGAGGCCCCCCCGAATAAAAAAATAGAAAAGTGTGTATATGTTTTAACAGCATATCTCGAAAACGAAATGTCGAATAAATAACAAACTTGGTATGTAAGTTGAATGACTTCCAAAGATGCGACATTAAGATTTTGAAGAAAATCCGCCATCTCAAATTACCCTTTAGATGCAAAGTTTTCGAAAAGTTCTTATCTATTTACAGAACAAATAAAATAACACAAAAGTGCTGTATTATCTGGGAATAGCTTCATTCTGAAGGAAATTTATATAACCCTGCTTAACTAGTAAGCGTTAAACGATAGACGAAAACGTACTACATAAAAAAGCTGTAGATCTGTTTCAAATACACAATTTATTTCAAATAACTTTATTTTTACATAACTTTATCAGTCTTTTCCGATATGTTCATTATTAATAGTTCGAATTGCTGAATACTTAGCCACTCTGATAAAGTCCTTTCGATTTGCAGTTCTTTATGGCAATGTCATAAAAGAGTATGGAATTTTAAGGACAGCATATAGCGTTCAGTTCGAAAACATTTGACTATCGCTATTCCCTTTGTATCTATAAAGAAATGTGATTAGCTGTTTCTGAAAAGGTTTATCTCGATTAAAATGAAGTAGATAGGAAAATACTTTCATAAGAATAATTTTTATACTCGTAATAAGCGATAGAGAGTTTGAAAGTCATGTGAACGTAACACATAAGATTTTTTACAGTACACCAGAACACAAAACATATTTTATAGTTTCAACTTAGTATATAAGTTAAAAAAGTTATTGGATAGGCACTTCCAAATTTTCATTAGATTAAGACCAAAAATAGTTTTGTATACATGTTATTGGATTTTTCAAAATTTCAATGTGATTTATTAAAACTCATTACTTTCAGCTGAACTATTTAATATTTTAAATATGTACAACAGATTTCAAATCCGTCATTAAGTAATAAGTTATAAACTTTTGTCCTTCCCCAAAAAAGCAATAGCCATTTGTGGCTTGAAATTTAAAAAAACAATTCTGTACCATAAACTTAAGCTAACCATTATATTTCTGAAATACCACAAACAAAAATGATTTCTTACTTATACTTCGTCACATCGTAAAAAAACATTGAAAACTATAACTGCATATGTATGTATTAAAATGATTTGTGTCCCCTCTAGACAGTTATCGGGTATATAATATTCCGTAATGAACAAAAAATAAATTAAGTGCTGTTCCATTAGAACTGCATCTGATATTAATGTGAGTATATTATTCATCAATATCAACATTAATGGCACCCCTGACCATTCCAGCTGTTAATGCGAAAATGCTCCATATTATTTCTCTGTTCACTTTGTGTCATTAACAGTGGAACGTATATATAACTGGAGAGAGTTATGCCATTCGATCCATTATTATTTATACTTTATCTATAGCAATTAGTGAAACATTTTAGTGGCATTATCCAAGCTCTTTCTTCGGTGGTTCTAAAATATTTGTACTTATGGAAACTTTGTTACATCTGCTTCAAAAACCTGCATGAATTGTTTTCTATTCCGAAACGTGTAAGAAACAGAAGTTTTGAACAAGCACTAAATGGTACAAAGTAGAAAGAATGATGCTTTTTTTCTAAGTTGGCATAGATTAATGTGCAGTGTTATCACTTAGCCTCCTCGTATGTAGGGCTTACACTCCTCTAGTACTTACAACCGTTTCTAGGGTCAAAGGCCTGTAGAGAAGCAGTCTAAGATTGAATCAAAGAATAAAACACCCGGAACGGGAAATCGGGCCGTAGCCAGGTATGAGAGTGAGGGAAGAAGATGATATGAAATGAAGGCGAAATGGATTAAAGGAAAGGTGATGATGGACCAATTGGTGAAATAAACCGGGGGACCGGAGAACCCAAAGAAAACCCATTCAAACGTCGCTTTTTCAACCACACACCGCACATGTAGGTCCCTTGGATCGAACCCAGGTGATATTTTGACCTTCCTTGGTGGGAAGCGGCGGTCTAACTACTCGGCCACGGCGCCACCTCTGTAGTTTATTACACGAGCTATTCGAAGCATGATTTTTACATTTAACAGATCCCAAAGTCCTTTAGAGCTTCATTTTGTTAATGTGCAGCAGATTAATTTGAGTATTTAGCTCATGGTCCCGATAATCAACGGCTTCCTGATAATTTATGGCTTCCTGCTGATAATTTAAGGTTTCCGGTTAGCGTTTCCAACACATTCAATTGCCGGCTTAAATTCGCAATGAAGTATATCTCCGGCTATAGGTTCTTTGATCAAACTATCGATACAATTATCGATAACAATGAACAGCATCATTCGAGAACAATCAACAAATTGTGGAATCCAGAGCCTACAAGAGAATGTGCATCAACATCATATGACCCTATAATGGCCATCACAACGTCCTCAAAATAAAACACGACTAATGGCATTTACTTTCTCCATAATATCAAGCAAGTTTTATTAAAGACATTTCTTTCAACCACGCTTAGTTTTGGAGATTTGCACAGTCCCAACTTAAATGGTCCACCCTGTATATAAATATAAGTATTGTGTCTACAATGATAAAATAGATATCAAAGAGTGAATTTCAGATTAATAATATTGCACATAAGATAAAAATGTATATTTTGTGCAATTTTCGCCATTTAAGCGGACAAGGTAGTCTGAACACATGGAAATTACACCTTAAATGTGTTAAATTACCACTGCTCTTAAAGTTCTCAATGGATTTTCCTAAACTTTTTACGAATTACTCTATAAATCATGATAATTATTTCAAGCGGTCGCTTGCATTGATAGCTTATACAGTTGAGTCAGTAAAAATATTTTATTCAGCAGAAAAATAATAAAATTTACTCTTAAAACATGTGAATTCATGTACCTTTTTCTCTGATAGTACTTGCAATACAAAATCACGATTTTGCATACTTTTTCTTAGTATAATTAGCTATCTTCTTAATCTTAACTGTTTAGTTATGTATATCAGTTCACTAGAAGTTGAAATAAAATTTATTGCAAAGTAAAAATGTGGAACATTTCTTAATATCACTAATATACAATATAAAATTATGATTGTGGTTCAGAAAGTGTAACTGTGCCTTGTATACATGTACTGAAAATTTCAGCTCTCTGTCCTTCATATTTTCTAGAAAAAGGAAATCCAAAAATGTTGTTTTGAAAAACTTGAATTTAAAGTTTGAACATTAAAATTCTGTCACACTGCAGTACATCCCAGGGTCATAATCATCTGCACCTTCATTCCTGGATTACTTCAGCTTTTCTGATTGCCTTCTCTTGGTCCTAGCCTCTTTAGTTAATTGCTGAACTGCTAGCTGGGTATGATATGGTCGTTCGTTGTTGAAAGATACAAAAATCTTCTAAAAAGGGGCGTTGCCTGACGGCTTTAAAGGAATGCAGACTGGCATTTAAAATGGTATTTAAATGTATTAAAAACCTCTTAACCCCCAAAAGGTATATATTTTCTGAAACTGGAAGTATTAGGGGTTTTATTCGTGCCTATAACACAAAATCTATTTTTGACCATTTCAGAGTAACTTGTCCCCTTAATTGCTCTTTCTTGCCAAACACTTGTCCAGTTACCCTCTACACAAAAGAATACAATAAGAATACTTCACAGAAGCACTAAGGCAAAATATAACTACTAAAATAATCAACGTTCTGAGAAGGTAGACGACATACTTACTCCAAATTAATTTGAGTGAGAGAATTTTAAGCACGTAATTTGGTTCCATGAGTGGTGTTCAATTCGTTTACGTTCTCTACTGCTTTACCTGTAGTAAGTAGAGGAAGAGTATTTAATCAAATCCGAAAGTCTCGGGTTCGATTCTCGGCTGGAGATGGAAATTTTTCTTTAGTCAGGATTACTCCCCATTCTCCCTAACTTCGGGGAGTGTGAGTGGCAGTGTGAATATGTTATGGAATTTAATGTAATAACCAAAAGCAATATCAACCAAAAAATAAACACCACTGTAATGCAGTGAACATCAATGTCGATGAGCAACTGTTCGAAAAAAAAAGCCCGCCGAAATGACCTTAGAGTTAAAATGTGCATATAGATGGAGCATTAAAAAATTTGTAGTCCATACACAAATATCGTTACTACTAATATTTTACAAGAAATATATGTTTTGAGGTTCTCTGAATAAAAAAATATGTTTCTTCTTCGAAAACAGATTCGTGTGTGCGTGTGTGTGTAAGAACAAATTCCAAAAGGAATGTCGGTTGTATACCGAAGAATGTAACATGAATGTTTTCAAGAATACTCTCCTATCCCACACTACACTTTACATGAAAGGTTTTTCATTATCTTTTATTTCCTCAAAAATAGCCAAACCTTTTTTAATTAAAACACTGTATATTAAAGATATCTGCGCGAAAATTAAAATTTATATTTTGAGCTTGGGCGCTGGTTTCTCTCCAACTCTCGCACTGAGGGTCCGAGGTTCGATTCACGGCTCTAGCGTGTGCCCTATCCACTCCTTCACCTCCTTCCTCATGTGAAGTATCCCCAAGTTTGGAGTCCACGGTAAAAGCTGTAGGCCCTCTCATTCCACCACCATTCACATCACCTTACCATCTGCAAGGGGACATATACCAAATAAAGTAGAATATTGAAAATAATAGGAACAACTAATAATGTAATATTGATAAATAGCTTTACTGTAAAATAACTTGTACCACAGAATGTAATTAATATTTAAACAAGCATGTAAGGAACAGTGTAATTGGTAACTACCAAGCGAGCGAGCAACAGGTGTGAAGTTCGCAAGCACATACATGCAAGTACACACAGAAAATAGAGAGACAGATCCGAGATAGAGTGAGACAGAAATAGTGGTGCAATTCCTGGAAGAAAAGGGAGTTGGAAAAAGAGAAAGAGAAACGACAGTTGTAAAGTGAGACGGAAATAGTGGGTCTTACCATAGAAGTCGAAGGGAAGCGTGACTGCTAAAATTGGAACGTTATGTTTTCATAGCACGCTAAGCAGATAATCAATGAGAACAGTTGCTACATATAAAGGCGCGAATTCTAGCGTCATGGTAGGAAGGTATAAAAAGGGGAGGAAGCCCCAAGTTACACCTCTGAGTTTACTCTCACGGTGTACCACATGTGACTCAGGAGGAAGATTGTATGAGTGTGGGAAAACATCGTGACGCAATTAGATAGGTCCACGTAAAGAATTAACAGTAGCGGGAATATTGCATATACAGCTTTTGTATTATTCTGTGTCAACCAAGGGAAGTTGCTAGCCCCGTCAATGGGCATTATATTGTGAATAAATTAAGCTGTTTAAGAAAAATTCAATTTGTCTTGCCCTCACCTACATACAGTACTGAGAACGTACTTAGCTAGCTAAGACAGGAACTTCACCTCAGCTCTGCGACAAGCAGCCCAGCAAAGAACTTCAAGGAACTTCGAGATCCGAGACAACACCTACGTGAGATAGCACGTGTTGTTCACGTGCGACTACACCCCCCCCCCGCTACACATCGGAGGCAACGAATTCCGTCCGCTTTGTGTCTGCACCTCAGAAATTGTTCAGTCATTGCATGATGAAATGAGTTATTCCCCGGAAGTCATAAGCCATGTGGAGAGCGTTAGAAATGACGACGATATTTGTGAAATGTACTTTCAGATGGCCTTTGCACCAAGTTAAAAAAATATTAACTTTGTAATTTGACTGTTTCTTTTAGTATTAAATATTTAAGTTTGCCTCGGCTGCGTCTATATTATTGTTAGAGACACGTTTCTCTTAGCAAGGTTGTGGTACGACTGAGGAATGTAGGCTTACACAGACTATTATTTTACTTCACTCCTTGTACTAATACTTGATACGATTTAAATAACACTTCACTGATATAGAGAGCTGTGTGATTCTTTTTATTAATTAATTACACTTTTTAACACGTAAACTTATTTTTCATCTCACACGAATACGTATTAAATTTCTTGAGGACACTTTTTGCGTCTGGTTAGTAACGCTGTCTGCAACCAACTGAACTCTAAATTTGTAAAATTTTCTTGTTTTCAGTTTCTGATTGGCTAATCCTACTCCAATAGAATACTTTCATTTAACTAAAACCTTTTCTGGTTGTTGATGGGCTATTTTATAAACTGTCACCTAAAATTACATTATTGCTTCCAAGAATCAGAAGTAGTATTGTTAAACTCTCAAACTCATTATTGCCTCAAGGTTACCTTACTGTTACCTCATTGTTAGCAACTTTTGACCTATTTCTCATAGCTCCTACATTATTAAATTGGTAATACATTCACATAACATTATTAAACATGGATACAATAATACAAACATTTACAATGACTGTAATATACACTTTTTATATATAGTTACATACACATATTGCTTTAAGGCGGGCTGTTATTGAATTATATATTATATAATATGACTTAAATCATTTAAGTGTTAAAATACTGCCTCAACTTTAAAAATCCATAAAACCATATGAGATATTTGCTATAACTGGCAGGAATTCCTTATATTTAAAGCTATGCACTTTGAAAACTACTGTCCGTTTTTTCTTTCTTCTCCTTTGTCTGTTCTATTTCTCATCACACCATGTAAAATATATTCAAAATATCAAGTTCAAAATATTGTATATACTTGTAGTTTTCTTTTAAACATTTGCCTTGCGTTCTGTGCGTTTCTATGTAACTGGAACAAAATCTGTATTGAAACCATTTCGGAAAACGCTTCTTATGAAATAAAATATGTACAATATATGTATTTGTATATATACACCAGGTGAGTCAGCTGCGCCTGTTTATTTCTAAATTTATGCAACGTGCTAAGCGAAATATTTGACTTACGCCTTTCTTGAATGCATTCTAATGGCTGATTAGCGTAACACTTTATAGAAGAGGGATACATAACTCAGTCCATAAGTGTTTTCCGGGACAGAATGCAATTGCTATGTATGTCAATGCAAAAAACATCCCATCCTGACACTGAGAGCTGAAGTAGCAATTTCTGCCAATTCTACAAACCTTTATTCTTTAGCATACATCCTTGCACCTCTTTGAAAACGCCCCTGAAGGAATAACCTATCACATACAGGTTGACAAAACCATTTGAAAACAAAATGGCAAATCTACGCAGTGCGACCAATTAGATTTAAGCCGTTAGTACAGCCCTGTACAATGTAAAGCCTTGTCAAGAACGCTAAGTATTAGGTAGATAATTTCTGTTATTTCACAAACAATGGAGTATTTCAGATTATACAGTAATTTTAATGACTGATGCAGTTTATTTGTTTCAATTAAAACTACCAAACCGAGCTCAAAACACTGTATGACGCTGCAAAAAGCATATAAAGATTCGAGGTGGGGTCTAGTTCTATGACTACTAATTCGTATAGGAACCTCAGCTCGCAAGGTAGCAAGGGAATGAAAGCTAACTACGTAACACGACTTACAACACCAGATACGGTACATATTATTAGGATAAACATGATAAACAATTATCTGATTGTAATCTTTATGTCGTTGGCTCACAGGAGAGGCAGTAACAAAAATAAATAAATTAGTGCACTAAAATACAGAAAAAAACACAAGGAGGGAGAAACAAAGAACCAAAACAGTTTTATGTTTGTATCATGTTCGAACATCCGAAGCTAAACTTTGCTTCACCACATTCCGGCAGCTAAACCACTCGGCCAGAACCCACGTAGTTTATCCCGGGAAAATGCTCCGTTATCTCCTTGCAAGCATTATATCCATGAAACGCCGTCTTTTTTAAGGCTTTCGCAACTCTTTAATTCTCATTCAGGCCTTTAATCATTAATGGGGATTGCGTATAGTACCAAATAGAACGGCTGAGCTACAATAACAGTTTGTTTGCTAAAAGGGTCAATGTTTTCTTTCACATTAGACCATAAACTGCGGGTTGCATAGTTACGAATACCTAGGGGCAGCTGACTCACCTGACAATATATAGAATACATTCGATATGTTTTACTTTAAATACTTATGCATGTAAAATAAACCCAATATATTTTACATTTGGGTGTCCGTAAATGCTAACAGAACTATGGGACGCAACTTACGTATGCAGGTAGTAAACCTGGAACGCAGTTTACTGAATAGTATTTAACCGGGACGCAACTTAGATTTCCATTGTAAGTATTGCCTTGCATCTCATCTTTGAAAGTTGAATCAGAATTGAAACATTCATTGCCAGATCTTGGAATATCCTCACCTCACTTTACCACTGAGCTACCGTGACCATAGTCAAGAAAGCACGTTGAGCTCTCATTATCGAAGACCTGTTTGTTTAAATCTAATTCAACTATCCATTCCTTCTACTAATCCATTAAAAGCAATCCTAAGGCTTCTTTTACACAGTATATGGAAAAAAGAGAGTAGAATGAAAAAGCCAAAACTATCTCTGCACAGATCTTTGGCTTTAAAACAAAATGAATAATTTAAAGTTAATGCAGATTAACTCTTTGAGTGCTCTGCTTTAAATCTCTCAATCAAAAGCGTTTAATGGATGCACCACAAATATGTCCGTTTAAAAACGGTGACTTTCAGGATACAGGGCAATTGAAAATTGCAACTCACCTTTGAAGTCTCGCTTTAGTTTATATTTTCACATGGAGATTGAAAATAGACATAATACCCGAAAGGCAGAGGAAATATAAACATCTGGCCACTCCATCAAATTCCCATCAAGCTGTAATCTTTTTCCCGGCTCGCTCTCGTTGCCAGATCGTTTAGCACCGCCAGCAATCCCTACAGCCTTGTTTCGGATTAAAACCACCCTTTTGTCCAGCACATAAGCTGGTTCCCTACGGCGCTCACCGCGCTATATCTGGAATGTGTTTTTCTTTTATAACTAGCTTTCTCGTGAAAACCCACTATCACAATACTAGACATTAATTCACAACGATGAAAGTAACACTTGAAAGTGGTGACAGACCAGCGTTCAACTGAAACAATACAGAAGTGACACATTAAGTTCTTCTATTACTCCCTCCATAACCAGATTCCTAATGAATCTACCAATATTGTCTCAGGTAACAATATACAAACTATTCTTACTAAAGCTTACTTTTCCTTTTACTACACTTTAATCTAAATAAACCTTTGGAGAAATAGCTGTGTTACACATTTTGTTATAGATACAAAGATAAACAGTGATAGTCAAATGTTTAAGAACTGGAAGTATATACTGGCTTTAAAATTACATACTATCTCCTTGCAACCGCGAGAAACAACTGAATGTTGTCAGGACTTTGAGAGAATGACCAAGCAATGAACAATTCCTTTAATAACGATGTCTCAGAAACGGCTTACAGTACTAAAAAGAGTTGTTTTAAATAAATTGTTTGTGTTCAGTTTTCACTATCACTTCACTAATGCGATCTAATGCAACTTTCATTATCAGTCACTTTTCCTCGTGACAGAAAGGCGTAATTAAATCCACGCGAAGTAGACCCTACTTCCTTACGCTTCACTCGCGAGGGGCGTCGAACATAACATCTCTCTAATCCCTCGCAGTAACAACTGCCGTCGAACCTCACTCGTACAACCAGCACTTCATGCGCATCAAGAACAACGGTTGCACACTATTTAATTCATTGACTGACACGCTCGCTTATATACAAGTGTGAGAGTTTCTGGAGCGTTCGCGGTAGGCGAAGGGAAGAAACTTCAAGAAATATCTTATTTTAACTCTATATAGCACTTTCGGGCGTTTTTCTCAGGAGAAGAACGCTCCGTCGTGTCTTTGTTTCTTCCATCAGGCAATTATTCGGCGGTAAAGGAAACACGCTATCCACGCGTCAAGTTCAGCTCACAGTAGCTGAGTCAAAGTAGGACGGCTGAAAAACAAAAAATATTAGCGAGATATGTACACGCTATCGTTAATTTTATCTTAGAAGTGTCCTCTTGCCACTGCAGTCCCACCCAATTTCTCAAACAGGAGCACAAGAATGCAGCACCATAATTTATGGAGCAAATCAACAACTAACCTGAAGAATTTCATCCAAGAATGATCAAACAGAAATCTTATGTAAAATTTCCACTGACTAAGAAGCACGTTGGTGCATGTTACTCATAATGCAGTCCTACTTCATTCCTATTAATGAAATTATGAGACAACATAGATAAATGAGTGATTCAACGTTTCAATGTTGAAAAGGCTACATCAAACCATCACAGAGCAAAGAGTGATAGTGCCTTATAATACCGAAGATATGGTTCAAGCACTTCAATAGTATTTCTAACATTAAAGGGCAACATCCCTACGTTTCACTTAAAACATTCGCCTGACAGAATTTATCATATATTGCATAAGGCATGAGTGATGATGATGATGATGATGATGAGGTGGGGCTTAAGGGCACTCAACTGCTATGGTTATTAGCGCCCTTACAATGTATAAAATAGAAAATTGAAAAGTCCAACAACTAAAAAACACCCACACAAACCCGTTTGGTCAAAAACACTAAAAAACACAACAGACCAAAGACTATGATCTACACACTAAAAGCATTGTCAATAAAAGAATAAAACGTGTCAAGAACTGTAGAATGCAAGGGACATGAGCGCCTTATGTCCGTCGGGGAGAAGAGCCCCATTAAAACTAACAATATAAAATCTCAAAGCTAAAAGACGCTCAGCGCATCAAATGCGACGGCTAAAACCAATGTCAGTGATAAAACGTAAAAGACATTCTACAGCATGCGCGTCGTCTGCCAAAACGTTGGCTAGGCCAACAGGCAGACCAACACGAACGCGCAACGGAGATAAAATTTGACACTCTGTTAAAATGTGACGCACCGTTAAGGGCGCATCACACTGCTCACACAGTGGTGCGGGGTCACCACTAAGCAGGTATCTATGACTAAAAAGACAATGTCCGACTCGTAAACGAGCTAAAAGTACCTCTTCCCGACGAGAAGAACGAGAAGAGGTACCCCAGACTAACGGAAGAGGTTTAACCTCCCGCAACTTGTTCCCCCTAAGAGCCGCCCACTCATCGCGCCAGCGCGAGAAGACACGGTTACGTAAAATAACATAAAAATCTGAGGAAGGAACAACACAGGTAAAACATCTGGGTAATAAAATGGCCGATTTGGCAGCGGCGTCGGCAGACTCGTTGCCCGAGATGCCCACAGGACCTGGAATCCACACGAAGGAGACGCTGATGCTAGATGCACCAAGCGAGTGGAGCAAGTCATGAAGGCGCTGTACGAGCGGGTGGTAACTATACAGCGCCTGAATACTCTGAAGGGCACTCAGAGAGTTCGAACAAATAACACAGCGCCATAAGACGAGCCGCTGAATGTATAAAACACATTGATATATACTAAAAGGTTCGGCGGTATAAATCGAACATTGTCCAGGTAAACGAAAAGTAAAACTCTGCGCACCAAAAACAAAGGCACATCCTACACTATCAGTCTTAGACCCATCGGTATATATAAAATGACAGTCCCCGAACTGCGCCTGTAGTTCTAAAAAAGCGGATTTAAGGACGGAAGCAGGGGTCTCATTTTTCGGCATCGACGTTAACCCAAGGTGACAGAGGGTCTCAGCGCGCGACCATGGAGGAAAACGCGTTTCCCCCCGTGGAAGGGCCGGGGCTGGCGGAACGTCCAAATGCCGAAGGAGCAGACGCAATCGAACCCCTGGAGGGAGGAACACAGAGGAGCTAACGAAATATTGTCGATCAAGCGAATCCTCGTAAAATATCGTGAAGGACGGGTGGTCAGGCAAGCTGGAGAGTCGACAGGCATAACTGCACAAAAGCATCTCACGCCTGAAGGACAGCGGAGGCTCTGCAGCTTCAATATATAGGCTAAGTACAGGGCTGGTTGGAAAGGCCCCTGTAGCGACTCTTATGCCACGATGATGAATGGCATTCAATCGACGTAATACAGATGAACGCGCCGACGAATAGACAATGCACCCGTAATCAAGTTTGGATTGGACCAAAGAGCGATAAAGATGTAGAAGGACGGTCCGGTCAGCTTCCCAGGATGTGCCACTTAAAACACGTAAAAGATTAAGAGAACGGTCACACTTAGCTTTTAAAAAGGAAATGTGCGAAGTCCAACACAACTTCCTATCAAAAATCAACCCCCAAAATTTTGCCTCGTCTGCAAACGGAAGCATCTCCGGCCCAAGATGGAGAGAGGGCGGAGGGAAATATTTCCGGCGCCAGAAGTTGATGCAGACGGATTACTCGGCGGAGAAATTGAAGCCGTTGGCGTTACTCCAGGCGTAGAGACGGTCGATACAGCTCTGGAGACGGCGTTCGAGTAGACAGGTCCGCCGTGAACTGCAATAAATGGCAAAATCGTCAACAAAAAGGGACGATGAAATGCCAGGTGGAATAAATCAACAATTTCGTTGATAGCAATTGCAAAAGGTGTGACACTAAGTACAGAGCCCTGCGGTACTCCGTTCTCTTGAATAAAACGACTAGATAAAACCGAGCCCACACGTACACGAAAGCCGCGGTCCGTCATAAACTCCCGAAGAAATATTGGAAGACGACCGCGGATATTCCATGCGTGAAGTGTACGTAAAATGCTGCCCCTCCAACAAGTGTCATAAGCTTTCTCCAGGTCAGAAAACACGCCACGGTTTGACACTTTCTCAGAAATCCATTCATAATATGCGTCGACAGGGACACCAGATGGTCGACGGTAGAGCGATAGCGACGAAATCCGCACTGAGCGTCCGCTAGACGTTTCTGAGACTCAAGCCACCATGTCAACCGCCTGTTGATCATGCGCTCCGTCACCTTGCAAATGCAACTGGTGAGGGAGATAGGGCGGTAGCTGAAAGGTAGTTGGCGATCCTTCCCAGACTTAAGTATAGGGACAATGGTGGCTTCGCGTCAAACGGAAGGAAAAAGGCCGTCTTACCAAATACGGTTATAGACCTGTAACAGAAAGAGTTTACTGTCAGCTGAAAGGTTCTTTAACATCAGGACATGAATGCCGTCCGGCCCATGAGCGGAGTGCCTAAAGCAATGAAGAGCGTGCTCCAGCTCCCTTATTGTGAAAAATTCATTATAACACTCGGTATTAGCAGACCGAAAATTATAGCTGGCGGAATCCAGCCGGTCTTTGATAGAGCGAAAGCCGGCGGAATAATGGTCTGAACTGGAAACCGCCTCAAAGGCAGCACCCAGAGTGTTAGCGATGGCAGCCGGATCCACCATGGTGGCATTAGAAACCTGAAGGCCAGAAACAGTACAATGCAACACCTTACCTGAGAAGCGACGAAGTTTATCCCAAACAACGGATGAACGCGTAAAGCGATTAAAAGACTCGACAAAACGAGTCCACGATGCCTTCTTGCTATCCTGAATAATGCGACGAGCCCTGGCGCGCGATTGTTTAAAAGTCACCAAATTATCAAGTGTAGGGTGACGCCGAAACACCCTAAGTGCAGTTCTACGGGCACGAACGGCGTCCCGACAATTTTCGTTCCACCAAGGAACAGGCATTCGCCGAGGTTGAGAGGATGAACGGGGAATTGCGCGTTCGTCGGCAGAGAAAATCGTAGACTTAAGATGCCGCACTAGTTGGTTAATGTCGGTGAAGGGCTGGTCGTCAAAATGCACGAGGCTGGAATACAAGCTCCAGTCGGCTTTTGTGAATATCCAGGTAGGTACTCTGGAATGCTGTACGTGTGTGACAGAAGAGAAACGATGCAGGGGTAATGGTCGCTGGAGTAGGTGTCAGCGACGACGTTCCATTGCAGACGACTAGCAAGCTGGAGTGAGCAAACGGCAAGGTGTAAGTGAGAAAATGTACCGGAAGAATCAGAAAGAAACGTAGGCTCACCTGATTGAACTGATCAAAAATGCCGGAAAGAAGAGTTCCCCTCGCACAAGCCCTTGGCGAACCCCACAGGGGGTGATGGGCATTAAAAACTCCCAACAGGAGAAATGGTGTTGGGAGAGCAGACAAGGTCCGCGTTAGCGAGGGGAGACGATGAAGGGGAATATACAGAGCACAGAAACGAAAACACCGGGTAACTGCAGTCTAATAGCAACAGCTTGCAAGTCGGACGTAAGAGTGAAACGCTGAAAATGAACGTCGTTACGCACTAACAGCATGACACCTCCATGAGCAGGAGTACCCTCCTCCGGTTCAAGGTCGTAGCGAACCGGAGTATATCCTCGGAGATCAAAAGGATCATGAGGGCGAAGCTTAGTCTCCTGCAAACACACGACCATAGGCGAATGGGAACGCAATAAAAGTTGCAGTTCCGCCCTATGCGATCGTACACCACGTACATTCCAGGTCAGGATAGACACTAAGAAAAGGGATAAACTGTCTTCTTAGAAGGGCGGCTTAAAATTACCTTTTGTTTAACCTTTGGGCTCGGGGTTTTGGTATGGAGTTGGTCAGACTCCATAGCCTCCTCGAAGGGAGGTCGCACGCGCTCAGAGCCAGAAACCGATTCAAGCGCCATGAATCGGTTCTGGGTGGCGATGGGTGAGGGGTGCCGCTGAGCGCGGCTTGTCCCAGGAGCTTCCTGGAACTGCGACCTCCGAGGACGAGAAGGTGAACTTTTCTAACCGCGCGCACGCGGAGGGTCCTTCAGAAAATCTTCCCTACGAAGTTTCTGCTTGGGTTTCTTTTCAGCGGCTGGCGACTTCATTGACCAGGTTTATAGGGCTTGGTAACTGTAGCTTTAATGGACGGCCGGATGGTAGTGGCAGTTAATGCAGTCATGGTCCAGGTCTGGGTTTCGGCATCTACTCGTGGTACTGGCGAGGCAACAACAGAACTAAATGTGCCAGATCGCAGGAGTGAAGGTTAGCGCGCTTGATAACGCCTCCGGGCTTCAGCGAAGGAGAGTTTTTCCTTTACCCGGATCTCCTGGATCGCCTTCTCGTCCAAGTACCGCGGACAGTCGGCAAAAGACGCAGAATGAGACCCTTTGCAGTTATCGCAGACGGGGACTCTGGAACAGGTACCTTCGTGTGACGGCTGGCTATATGAGGCACAGATGCTAACGGCACTCTTACAGGAGACTTGCGTATGTCCAAAACGTTGGCATTTGAAACAACGCAGAGGTCTAGGTATATAGGGCCTCACAGAAATACGCTCGTACCCTGCTGAAAGACTCGTGGGCAGATCGACGTCGTCTAAAGTGATAAACAGGGCACGAGTTGGTACCAAAATTCCGTTGCGTTTAGCCTGCACTCGATGAAAAGCTGTCACCTTTTGATCAGAAAGATAGCCGACAAGTTCTTCGTCCGACATACCATTGAGGCAATGGGTGGTAATGACGCCTCACAGGAATTCAAGGTGCGGTGCTTCTCGACACGGATAGGATAACCGTGGAGAAGCGTGGCGCGCAACAAGGACATAGTTTGCTGTTCAGTTTTGGTTTGAACCAACAATGAACCAATACGAAGACGAGTGCAGGACTGAACCGCACCTGCAATAGCGTCAATGCCCTTCTGAATAATGAAAGGGTTCACCTTCTCAAAACTTTGTACTTCTGTACGTGAAATGACCAAGTAACAACCAGATGTCGGCGGTGCTAGTTCCGTTACATAGACTTTTCGGCACTTGTGGTTAGTAATGAAGAAAGGGTGCTGCATAGCGAAATAAATCCTCCACCATTGCAACCGTCTCCGACCTCGGGCTCTGACTTCCCGGTCGTTACCCCGGCTTGGGTGAGTGGTCTATCTATACCTATCTCACCCCAGGGTCACACCTCCCAGAATATAGACAGAGGGACCCAATCGCCGTCAGAAGTCAGCAGCTCATGCAATGGTCCCTCCGCGGGACTGCAGTTGAACTGTGGATACGAACACATACCCTACATGACGACCCCGGGTGGTGGGGATGACGCCATTACCCACTCAACCAGCTGCGCACCCAGTGCACGGGTATCCGTCAGGCTGTGCCCACGGAGGATTTAAATAAAAAGATAAAGAAACTAAAAGTGTGTGGGCGTTTCGCACGCAAGGTAGGCCGGCGAAGAAGTAAAAGAGACGTGTAAATGAATGGGCGTGGGGCGAAACGTGCAGAAGGAGAAGAGAAGAAAGAAACGATGGCGAGGCGCGACATGGAATGAAATGCACAGAACGCACGAGAGCCTACCTTGAGTCCCCCGGTCACGAGAACGAACCCACCTCGACAGGATGGGGATGAAAGGATGAAAATGGCGATGAGTGGCTCGGGAACCCCCGGGTACGCCAAAAGGCATGAGTGACAGCTAAACAGAAGTAACATAAGGGTTAATTTCTATAGGCCAACATGTCCAACTTTACTGCACACATTGCCGTTGCTGTTTTTATAACCCACTAATGCCATACGACTGGCAAAAACTTACGCATACAAATTATATAAAACTTCGCGAAATGGCTTGGTGTGGTTAAATGGAACAAGAAGAGGTTAAATGCAAAATGTAAGGTCTGAAGGAGTAAACAACAATCTACAAGGACGCAGCATACATTGAAAATAAAGGGCCAAGCACAGTGATAAATCCACACCAGGCCGTAGCTCTTTATCAGTACCATTCCAAAATATCGAAGATTTTGAGATTGCACTTCTTAAAGAATTATATAAATATTTTTCTCAGGAAATTTCAGCTTACACCAATTAATAATTTCTTAAATACAATAACCTTGTTTTTGTGCTCAAATTTTCATTTAGTTTATTGCATCCATATTTTTCACAACTAAAAGTTGAACTATGAATTGCAGTTTTTTGCATCTCTGTTTTACTATGCTGTTTCTTTTCTTTCGCATACAAGTTATATGTTTTAAACAACCCAAAAAAGTTACAGCATCATTTTTATTACATATAAAAATGTTTTGAATATGCATTATGGATTTAAAGCCGGCGCTTTTCGGAACTTTTTTAGCTGTTACAGATTGATTAGCGAAGCTAACTTTATTGATTTTCAAGCACTTATTTTGCCCCTTTGCTTGCTTTGGACAGTTGAATGGCACTTGATTATTTCCGCTACAATTTTATGGATCGTTAATTCTTGATTTAGTTTAATAGAGCGTAAAATAAGCTTAACTTTTGTGAATTAAGTTAACTCCACGATTTCTATTAACATGTCCCCGTTTATTCCTTTAAAGCTTCAATTTAATTTGCACTTTCTTGGATTCGTACAAATAATTAACAGTGGTGAGAAACAAAACTATCCACTGATAATTGTGATCATTCTTCTCAATCTTCTTAGAAGCTTATAATTTTGTTATTTCAAAAATACAAATTGACGACTTTCCAACCAAAAACACTTTTAAAAAAAATTACACCTAACTTCCTTGTGTTTTTTTCTATTTCTGTTATCTTTTTGTCAGTGACAAGAATCGAAGAGTGCTGAAAGTTATTAACATGGCATGGACATTTCTGCTCAACAATAATTAATTGTATAGGACATTTACACACAAGATTATATTCCACTGTATAATTTTAAAAAAATAACAGCAACTTTCAATTGATGTGTGTCCAGCACCTAGTAGATTCACTTTTCCATAAAGTATTGCTTTAAGTTATACACAACATTCAATTATCATGATGTTAAAACTATTCTTACATGGTCACAGTGGTAGATAACCTTGTAACTGCAAAATAACTATTAATCTTAGTAAATATTTATTTATTGAATACTGCATTTTATTGGCACATAAAAATTACATGCATATAAAATATATGCTTATCCACAGAAAGTAATCAACACTTGCAGAAGATTCTTACTTTCTCATTACTTTTTACTTGCCTTAAGTGCGGAGGTTTATAACAGGTGCTCTGATACACATAAGGCAGTGTGTATGGGGGCTGTGTAGTCGCTTTCCTACAACCTCTGCTCAAACAGCTTGTGGATAGACAACCTTAGATGTTACCTGTCTTTCTGCCATCTTCTTTATGTTATTTATTTAATGAGAATGTGACTTTGGGATCGTAGATTACAGAGTGTTCTTTTCTAGCGCATAAAGTCAACATAAAGCAGAGCATATCGTAGTTGCATAGTCGTCTTCCTGTACCATCTATTTTGTTCCTCCTAAAATGAACCATAAAGTGGTAGGACCGTCTTGATTGGTGTACCAAAGTACTTTCTTTTACACAAGTGTTAACAAAATAATGCTACATTATTATAATGTGTTTTGTTTCAGGGAAAAATATATTTTACTGCATTTCTCTTGAATGACGCGACTGGCACTCCGCCGTCTCCGCGATACTGCTATACAAACTTGTTGGTGCAGTAGAGGTGAACCGGTCCGCTGTTTCTCCCCTAGATAATGCTAATGATGTAAACAATATGAACACGTTCTAGGAAACACTACTGGACACTGGTCCAATTTCTGTAACCAGAATACTGGAGAAGCACGCCGGATAATATCTTGTCATTTATTGAAATTATTGGAACTTGTTGCCTAAGCTTAATATTTAAGATTCTCCAAAGGTAATAATCACATGGGTTTATATCTGGAGAACGAGTAAGGCAGTCAATTACCATCGTCAAAAACACCTTGTAATGTGAGGCAGTGATTCTCTTGGATTTCTTTGCACCACAGTCCCTATCTCGTCTATTTTTTCCTCAAAACCATTGCCTCTCTGTTTCTTTTTGCCCCCTGTTTGCATTTTTTCTACAACCTAAAACTTTGGATAAAGAACAACAATAACCGCATTTTATGTATAAATTCATGCTGGCATGCATATGTCACTCTTTTTGATCAAAACTTCACTCATTAAGCACATGCTATTCTGCAGTATACACCACAATACTTCACACGTTAAAAAAGACCAGCATACAGCTTCACATGACGTTATTCCCAGTTTACACCACGCCTTATCGTAATAATGGGCTGTAAATGTCATTAAACTCTACAAGCGCGCGAGTTAATCTTTGCAAATATTCCTCACCATACCTGATAAAAGTCCCATCATTAAAGATAAACTCGGTTTAACATCCTAAAACCAGCATCTCTATTTTAATTCAAGAATCACTCACGGAATAAAACTCAAAATTTGAGAAAATTATAATATAAAAAGCGCATTGAATTCGAATACAAATAATGCAACAAAACCGCTGTAATGTGGCATTGGACATAAAAATTTAATGTTCATAAGTAAAGAGTTTTACCCTATATCATCAGTGACTACGGTGAAAGAAACTAATGTTATATTTTGAAATGAAAAAATAAAATAAAATATGTAATACGACGTCCGGCATCTAGTTATCTATGCCAGGACATATATTGCAAAATTTATAATATATTTCCACATTTAATTTTTATTATACATCATTTTACAGGTATAACTTACATAATAATAACTAAAATAACGAAAAAATAATGAATAAAGAAAGAAATTAAGTAGTATAATATAAAATTAAATATAATAATATGCATATATGTATATAAAAGTAAAATAATAATTACCACGTCCACTAAGCCAATTACTATTAGTTACTGGAACCAGTAACATAGGCATCTGGTAGCCAGTTATTAACCTATATAGCTATTTCTAAAATTAACAGAAACTATGAACCTACACTATTGTTAATCACTGTTAACCAGTACAGATATATTTTATGAGTGTTTTCTCAATACGAACTATTTATTAGAGTAAATTATAATTAAAATCATCTAACCCAAATTATTTGCTCTAAAATTCATTCACCTTTCTCTCAAATTTGTAGTTCATAATATCCATTATATAAATCAAGTCCTTTAGTTACTTTAACAGCATGTTATATATGTGTGTGTGTGTGTGTGTGTGTGTGTGTGTGTGTGTGTGTGTGTGCTGTTTTGGAGATGTTGTACAGTCTCAAATTAAACAGTCCATATATATGTAGGATATGTAGGATGGACTGTTTAATTTGAGACTGTACAACATCTCCAAAACTAAACGTTGTAGAAAGAAATTTCTTTCATAAAAGTTGCTGGATATTAAGGGGGAAAGTAAATGCCATTAGCCGTGTTTTGTTTGGAGGATATCACGATGGTAATTTTAAGGTCAATTTAATATTTTTAAATGGGAACTTACATTTCGTATTGTTCTCTCATTAGAAAATCGTTTATAAGAAGCTATTTATTCTGTGATGATAAACAAGGAAACAAAATAAAAAATTTTGTTCCCAATTACGAAACTTAACTTGACCCTAAAATGATCATCCATGGGTGGCCTAACTAAATTCCCCTATAAAATTAAGCAACTTTTATACAACACATTTTCTACGACGCTTAGTTTTGGAGATATTGTACAGTCTCAACTTAAATGGCCCATCCTGTATACTATATCATTAGTTCATTATATTAATTTCAATTATAGATACACAATATCACTTTCACCTCTCACTCCAAAGCTATAAATAAAAATTTAATTCCTCTTCTCAATTTTTAACTACTTCTGTTTTAATCTATAATAATAATTTCCTAAATTCTATATTTATATGCTAATACCTTTAATTACTTAATTCGCGGCATTCTTTTTCTAATTACTTCACTTATTCCAGTATTTATTAATTTCACTAACACATGTGATTTTTATTTAAGTAATACACTTTCACATTTCACATACTACTGTTAATTCATCAAATATTCTGAATATTTCGAAATGTTCTAATAGTACTATTCTTTCAATTTCTTATGCATTTGTGGAGCGCATTTTGATCTCCACAAGGTCGTGTGGCATGTAAATGTCACCACAAATATTTCCATAATTAAAACTCAATTTGTTTGCCCATGTGACAGCAATACTGACATACTCTCAACTGTAAAATAAATGCTTTGTTACCGCCAAGCTAATGGTTGTAAAAGTTGTGTAAAACAAGCACTTAGAAGAACGAGAGAGAAATGAGATCTACCGCCAAATAACAACCGATTAGTCTCGCCAATGCCCAGTAGCTAAATTGAGGCTATGCTTAAGTAGCTACCAGTCATTGAGAAGACATTCATAGTGAATGATATAATAATAGCGAATTACCACTTCTTCAAAATGTCAATTGTACTCCCAAAATTAGTGTATAAAACTAAAAATAGGTATACCTACTGAGTATCCAAAAATAGGTAAGATATTTTGCTGTGCAGCTTGGGTGTAGTTGAGGTGGGCGGTTTCAGACACAGGATGCCTGCTCCCTTATGTAGCTTTTGTCTTTGAAAGATTGTCCAATTCAGCACGTTTTTCTCTGACAATGTGCTATTTTCCAAGATTAAAAATATTTAAAATGCCTGGATATTATAATTTAAACATGTTTGCAAACTTGCTTTTGACTTTTCGTTGAGAATGACCGAGACTATTGTTGTTACTGCCCAGATAATGCATGTATAAATGGCCACAATATGAGTCCTGTGTTGGAAAGAGGAGCTCAGTAGTTACGGAGTACAAGTACGAGGGACACTATTTATATCTTGAGCCTAATAATTAAAACAAAGTAATTTATGATTGAAAACTGCTTTAACGTTTTTCAAAATATTCTGCTTTATGAGCAATACACCTTTGCATCCGTTTGAAGCATTTGTCAAAGCATTTATTCCAGCCTTTTTTAAATACCTCCAAAACATGTTTTTTGAAGGCATCAACGGTTTCTTCTGGCAACGAAAATCGTTGTTGTCCACGCAATTTATTCTTGATGTTCCGGAAAAACAGAAGACATTGGGTGTCAAATCAGGACTGTATGGTGGATGACCCATCAATTGGATTTTTTGAGCCTTCAAATACTCTGTTGTGAGACGAGATGTGTATGCGTTCGCATTGTCTTGATGAAAACGATCCTACGGTTCTTGTTGGTTTTCCTTACTTCACCGAATACTTCCGACAAACAAATGGTTGTGTACAATTCAGTATTGGCCGTTTTATGTTCCCTTAAAGGCACTGTTGCCACATGGCAAGTTTTGCTGAAAAAGCAGGCGACATTTGCTTCGAAGTGCTTCGAGTGCGAACAACTTTTGTTGGATTTGCTTCATCTTCAAACACCCATACAGTCGACTGTTGTTTACGTTCCGGCTCATACGCATACATCCATCATTCGTCACCTGTTATAATCTTATATACATCTTTTGAGGCACCGTTATTGTACTTCTTAAGCATTTTTGTACACCAATCGACACGAGCATCTTTTTGAGATTGCGTCAAATTATGTGGGATCCAACGAGAGCAAACCTTTTTCAAGGCTAAATAGACATGCATTTTTTTTATATATGCCGGTGTAACTAATGCCTAGGGTTGTCTCAATCCCACAATATGTCGCATTACGATCTTTCATTAATAGGTTTTGCACAGCATCAATGTTTTCTGGCACAACTGATTTTGGACGAGCTTCACGACATTATTGAGCGAACGGCGGCCACGATTAAACTCGTTATACCAGCGTTTCACAGTGGCAAAGGATGGAGATTCGTATCCAAATGTGGAAGTGAATTGATCGATGCAATCTTGTCTTGATAATCCACGTCGAAGGTCGTAATAAATCATTGCACGAACATTTTTACGAGTTAATTCCATGGTTTTGTTGACACACAATTTTCAAGTTAGTGTAAACAAAACAAATGACGCTCTATTGACAAAATGTTTGAAGTAGATTATGGCCAAAAATGTCAAACCTTACATTGGAAACGTCAGATGGCACCTACACATTCAGGGTTGCCAAGGCTCAAAATATAAATGGTGCCCCTCGTAGCGGGACATCGGAAGGACAGGTAAAGGTAACATCCGCTGTTGTAAGTTGCATTAACTAGCGAATCTGAGGCTTGCAAAACTATGTAGTACTGATTTCGTTGTGCCAACTGTATATTCATTGTAAACAAAAACACCGCCACTCTCCTCCAAACGGACTCATATCTTGGCCGACTAATACATAAAATAAGACACTTACAGCGGATAGTTCCAATCATTATTCATGGATGGTCACAATTTAGCAAATGAGAAACATTTTATACACAGGTAAATAAAAGACCATTGGATTTGCATACTGGTACGGCATATATGCGGCATCTATACAAAACCTTTCAGTAACTCATATGTAAGCACATTTTACTATTACCTCCATTGAGTGCTAAGTAATTATATCAAGAATATGCACCACGTAACGTCAGGCATGCGAAACACTGCAAATGAGTTAGTTGAATGTATGAATATCGCCAAACATACTCATTCAATATTGATGTTTGTGAAAGAAAATTATAAATATTACACAGCAAAAAGAACCGTACTTTATCTTAGATCAGAAGAATACAATTTGAATTGAGTTCCTAATAGTGTTGAAGTAAATAACTCGACAATTTTATTTTGTCCTTATAAATTTGCAAAGAGAAAGTGTGCGTATTTGTGTGCATGACAACGTAGTAGGTTATGCTGCAAATTTAGCTGGATGGTTCCTTTAGCATTAAATGTTCTGACAGAATGTCGACAAAACTCCATATCTCAATGTCATTTCTCTCTCTACTCAGGCATGTATGTTTACGATTACTTATACACACATTTGAAATATCAAAAACATCCGGATAAGACAACTAGCTTCATATATATACACTGCCGTTTGGGAAAATTGCAGCACAAAGAGAGAATTTCTCGAATAGCTCCAAGCTTGGTGGAAGTGTAAAAGAGTGTACAAGCTATATGTGATTAGGTTTGCAGAGAGATGGGGTACACATAGGCCGAGTAGAGACCTCTCTTGTCGGTCCGACAAGGTCAGTGGTGCGCCCAATGTAGTCAGTGCAGAACTGTCAAAAAAGGTGGAAACAATAACGTGAGTGCCAGTATGCCTCATCGACGTCAAACAGAGCCATGTCGGCATGTGAGTGAGTTCGAACGGGGCAGAATAATCGGTCTCCAGGTAGCGGGTTTGTCATACCATGACATTACGGCTCGTACAGGGTATGCTGCTACGACAGTGATGCGTGTGTGGAAGCAGTGGATAGATGAAGGTCGTACGCAGCGAAGAGCGGGTACTGGACCACGGAACATGACCACAGCACGGGATGACCGCCATCTTGTCCGCATGGTCATAACGGACCGTAACGCTTCATCCACAGTGTTGGTTCGACGCTGGAGCACTGCAACAGGTGTAAACTTGTCTGCATCAGGTTTCCTGCAGGTTGGACTGGTTCCATGCATGCCATTACGTCGGTTTCCATTGTCCAGAAATCACAAGCTCCTCCACAGCGATGGCCACGTGAACACCGTCACTGGGGTGCTGAGTGACGAGTCCCGCTTCAATGTGTACTACGTGTCCGGCGGTACCGTGATGAGCGCAACCCGGAGGGTTGCATTGTTGAGCGCCATAGCGGACAAACATCAGGTGTGATGGTTTGGGGCGCCATTGGTTTCAACAGTCGATCTTGCCTCCTACGAAATGAGAGCAATTTGAACAGCAACCGGTACCTAACGGTGGTTGTAGAGTCTGAGGTACTCCCCCTGCTTCAGGCATATCCACAGGCCACATTCAGCAGGACAATGCCCGGCCACATATTGCGAGGAATGTATAAGCCTTCTTCGAAGAGCAACGGGTACCATTGCTTCCCTGGCCTGCACGTTCGCCTGACATGCCGTCCATCGAACATGTCTGGGATAAGGTTGGTCGGTACCTGGTGCGTCACGGTCTTCCAGTAACCAGTGTCACGGATTTGTGGGCTCGAATTCAAACTGTGTGGAGGGGAATCCCTCAGGAACATATTCTGAACTTTTTAATTCAATGCCACGGCGTATAACTGCTCTAATTGTGGAATGAGAAAGCAAGAGTGAACGAGAAGAGCATATAAAACGCAACGCTTTTCGGTGACTCCGATTGTAAGATAGTTTCAGATGGTAAATTAGGAGAAAGTAAAAAGGAGCGACCCTTTGCATTTTTTACGCATGGAAGCCACACCAAATACTGAATATTAGGGCTCTAATGTCATGTATAGATTTCAAAAGCTTATCATTTGTTACTTGTCATATACCTAACTTGTGGTATTAAATTCATTAAATTAATATGATTTCTTCTTGCTATTGCAATTTTCACAAACGGCAGTGTATGTATGTATGTATGTATGTGTGTATGTATATACTTATATAAATATATATATATATATACATTTAAAGAGTGTAATTTCAAATACGAAGACTGCCCCTGACAGAGTGTAACTGGAGTAGAACTCCTGCGGTTTTTACTTTCTCAACCATGTGCATAGTAAATAGAGAAGGTATTTCATTCCACCAAAAAATTCGATTCAGTGATTTCACCAGAAACACATGTTTTGAGACCTCCTGTATCCGAAAAAAATCATTTTTAAAAAAAGGTCCGTGTATGTGTATCTGCGAACAGTATAACTCAAAAACGAAAAGTTGGATAAATACCATACTTGGTATCTAAGTTCAGTATCTTCCAACCATGAGACAGGAAGATTTTAAAAAATTCCCTACACTTAACTACCCTTTACGTGGAAATTTTTCGAAAATTATTTTTTGAAGAAGGGCTCTAAAGATTTTGATCAAAATATGATACATTAAATATACATTTTACATGACAAAGTGCATCTTGAATTCTCACGGAATAGCCTATGAAGGAATTCTATATAATCCTGTATGACTGGTAAACTTTGTAGGATAGACGAAACGTACTACACAAAAATTGTAGATCTCTTTAAAATACGCAATTTCTATCATAATGCTTTTTTATCGATAACCCATTTACGAGATATCGATTATTGATGGTTCGCATTTCGCATTGTTCAATACTTGTCATTCTTTCCAAGTCCAATCGACATTCACTAATTTTTCGCAATTGCATGAAAAGACTTTGGAATTTTAAGGCCAGCATATAGCCCCCTGTTCTTAAACATTTGACTATCGCTGTTCTCTTTGTATCTATAACGAAATATGTAATGCAGTTGCTTCCGAAAAGGTTTATCTCGGTTAAAATGAAACAGATAAATGAAAACGAACAGTTCCTGCGCGAATAACAAACGCTTGCGCTTCTTGGAGGCACTGCAACTGACGAAGTCTAATATCTTCTAGTAATGACTATGGCGTTGACTTACAAGCAGCAGTAAAGTATGCTTGCTTGCAGCGACCTACATATTAGTGTGATCATCCTGCGTCAACTTTACGAGCACTTTGATGTCATTATCGCTGTCTCCCGGAGCCAATCGAGCCCACATGTTGCTTTTGCCTTGTAGCTTTATTGTGTTATGTGACCACCAAAGTCACCGGTTTTACCGAGATCACCTTCATTTCAACAGGTATAATGATATTGTTGCAGCGTTGCTGTCCATTATTGGAAAAGGGCGGGAGGCTCATTATCTAGGATTTTCTAGCAACAGCAACACGGTAGACGTTTTAATAATCATAGTGTAAACGAACAGCTTCAGTGGGAGCTCATTACTCGAGGCTAACACCCTACCAGACTGAGGGAGATGATGCCGCGATAACATGTGCGACTGGCATTTGGGAGGCCCCAGGTTCTTTTCCCGTTGAGGTGGCCACTCCATACCTAGCTTTTTTGTATTTTTTCATGTCGGTAGCTGAATGCTGGGCGATTCCTGTTCTACCACGAATTTCCTGTACCCAGCCCCACGTAGGGTAAGAGTTCCTACACCTTCAACTGTCGTGATGCGAGTGCTGAGGACCCTTAGCACTCGCGGCACTTCTGACGTTACCAGAAATACGCAGGCCCCTCTCGGAAGCTGTTAAGATTAGCTTAGACTCGGCGGAGGAGTGTTTCCCGATACCCATGTGTGACTAGGTACGTCTGGGCTAAGCCTAGGCAAAATTGTGATACACCTCAATGTCCCCTGGCACCAACCTGATGAGTTGGTAGACGGTGGCTAGACACCCACCGAGGTTGTTCGTAGTTGGCGTATCCATTTCCGTCCCTGCGAAAAAGTATATAATTTTAGATATTGGCCAAATGGAAAAAAAACCCATGGCAATGGCCTTCACAAGCTGGTTGAGGGGAGCTTAGGTTCTGGATAGACCTCCAGGGTGGACCACTTAAGTTGAGACTGTACAATATCTCCAAAAATAAGCCTTGTAGAAAGTTAGTCGTGTTTTATTTCAAGGACTTGTGATGGTCAGTAGGTTCCCATTTCATTTAAAAAAATTAAATTGTCCCTAAAATGACCATCCTAACGTCCTCCAAATAAAACACGACTAATGGCGTTTACTTTCCCCCACAATATCAAGCAACTTTTATTGAAGATTTCCTTCTACAACGCTTGGTTTTGGAGATATTGTACAGTCTCAACTTAAATGGCCCACCCTATGTGTCCCAATCATTTCTGTACATAGGTTTCATCTTTTTATGTTTCAGGGTTTTAGACCCAAAGCAGTGGTGATTGGTGCGTTTCTGCAAGACTGAGTCAAGGTTGCTTCCTGACACTTCAGTGGCCAATGGTGCCCCTTCCTGGGGGGCCTCTTTCGTTCCGGAGCCTCCGGATTTCAGATGGCTAAGCAGGTACGTGCCGGCGTCATGGTAGGTGCCATTCTGGAATCCCTGGTCTCCCCGAGGTATTACGTAAGTGACAAAAGGCTTACAATTGCATACATACGATGCTGAGATCCATTGGCTGGTACTCTTTCCCCCGACTAATCCTAATCCTAACACTCTTATAGATTAAATTTCTTATAAAAATTAGCTGTGGTTATAAGAGTTGAGTTTCGTAAATATAAAACATATATTATTTTGTTAAGTAATAATAATAATAAAAATAATATGCACCAGAACAAGAAACATGCCTATAATTAATGTGATTCCTATAAAACATGTATTACGCTTCAAAGATGATATTCATGCTAATATTGTAACGACGCTTAGTGGGATTCAAGCCGCAACCGGGAACTTTCATTAGATTTAAAAAAAGTGGCGTAACTGGAACAAGCTGTGCAACCAAGACAGTACGTTGCTGAAGTGGCATAGTAAAGGGTATTTATTTAAGTCAACCGGACAATTGTTACTCAAACATTCCGCGGTCACGCTAGAAGCGAAGACACCTCGCGTCCACATAGGGATCCCTCACTCCGTCTTAACAAAGTCTACTTTTCTATAGTGCCTCAAGTCCTGCTAGAAATAATTCAGGGAAGTCCTGTCTAAGCTCTAGCATTTCATGGCCCAATAGGAAGCCCCTTCCCTAACCCTCGAATCGTCTCATTAAATGGTTTAGTCCCATAGTTTTTATAGAAACTCGGACATTCCTTATTTGACGGCCCCTAGCTTTACTCGTGGCATCCCTGTACCGACTGCCTATTCCATCTGAGGTTACTACGCCCCCTATTGTTAGCAACCCCCGAGTTCCTCACCACTAAGGTTGCTACAATATCAGTCATGTTTATGCATAATTCTGCTCTAGGGAGATAGACAATCCACACGCTTCTTTGTAATAAGAAATACTGAACGTGTATTCCTCTAGAATTTAAAATAACGAATGGCGCTACGACCCATGCTGAACCTTGCTCTGCCAACTCGACTACCGGCCCCACGTACGCACGACATAGTTACGCGATCATCCAACCAATACGGGAAGGAGATGTGGCCAACATCACGAATCCCCAGACGGAATGTTGGCTCTCGAGAGTCGAAGTTGTCGACAATCGCAGCTCCTCACTTTCCTCACGATACTGAGTGGGCACCGGTTCTATACCCGAGAATTGAAATCCTTACACCCATGGGTGGGATCGAACCCGGGTGCATTCCGTAGCCGGAAACCAGAGCACCACGCTCCAGCTCACTGCGCTATAGGGTACGACTTCTTTAGTATCCGCACATATACAATTGAAGGAGTTTGAGTATACCATGTGCCCAGAAGAGTCTAGGATGTTGGATTCCGGGGAATGAACTAGCCAGTATGTGTGTACTTTACGATTAATCGAGAGTTTCCAATATATCAACCTTAGTTGTTTACAGATATTGCGTACAAAAATACCAGTGCAAAATGTTTACTTTCTCTACCATCTATCTATAGTACGTAAGAGGAAATATTGAGAAATAATGAATCCGCCCAAACATTTGATGTCGAGATTTTACCAGAAATATATGCTTTGAGGCTTCCTGAATTCAAAATAGCATTTTAGGTCCCTGTGATGTGTGTATATGTATTTTCGAGCGCTGCTGTGTGTATGTTTGTATTAGACAGGAAGATGTTCAAGAAAATTTCCCCACTTAAAACTACCTTTTATATGTAAGACTTTTCGAAACTTTTTAACTTTCTTAAAAATGGCTCAGGAGACTTTTATCAAAATACCATATGGTTAACATATTTACATGAGAAATAAAATGTATATCTTCAATTATATGGGAATAGCCTGTGAAGATGTCTTCATTCCAAATGTCTTTGATATAACTGATAAATCATGAGAGATAGACAAATTCTTATTACAATAAAATACAGATCTCATTAAAGCATACATTTTCTCCAAATAATAAATGTTGCAGCACTAACCATTTCCAACGTATTTTTGTTATTTTGAATTTTCAAATACGTTTTCTCTCGTCGGACATGGACTTTCAAAACTATTTTTTGAAGATCTTACTATAGGTTTAACCTACTGTTTACTTTATAGGTACACTACAACGGATTGTGTAAATATGTAATGAACGTTTACCTGAATTAACAACAAATAGAAAGAATAAGATTTTTAAGAATAGTTCGTAGAGAGGGTAAGTAGAAAAAATCCACGAGAATGCAGTACATTAGATTCTTTTAATAATGTTGAATGCCTATACTTTATATTCAACATCACAGGCGATGGGCACTGATGATAAATGAAGTGAAATGGCAATTGGAAAGGCAATGTTAAATCCCTAAGTAGAGGGTACCTTCCTGACAGTTGCAAGTAATGAGGAGTAAGGAAAATTTGACGAACTTCAGTCATGGAAGTCGGACCTGGCGAGATTTTAACCGTGCACCTCTCATTTATGAGTCCATACCTTAACGACTCGAGCATCTGTGTCGATGTGCATGAACTATGCAAGTTGCTGTATGACACGTCCTCTAGCAAAATAAGCAATGTGTTTGTTGAAACTTCTGATATCCAGCCTGGTTCAATCTTACAGTTTAGGCGTAATTAATTTATACTTGTGAGCAAGAAATAGCGACAATTTTTCCTAGAAGAAGGGAAAAGGTGTTTCTGTTCAAACACAAAAAAGTGTTTTGGTGGAAAACACCGCCAAACCTCAACGAGAGGGGTGTGTTAATCGGAGGGAGAGACCTAGCTCACTGCGACCAGCTTGATTTATTGTGACTACACCGCCGGGAGGCAGGACTGAGTGAAGGAACGATAGGAGATCTCAGGCTCACAGAGACGCGCAGAAGTCCCTAATATTTTCGGTTTGAACACCAGCGCACCAGCAGGGGTAAGAATTCCTAGAGAGAGGGCGACGAAGCAATGGGCGGGAAAAAACGTACTCTGGCGTCCACGGGGAGAAATATTTCCAATGTGAAGTAACAACGACATCTGCCCAGCGCCCCAGCACCGCAGGAGTTGAAAACACGCCAGAAACGTGAAAGGGAGAGACGAAATAGGAGGAAATGCGGGAATGGAGAAATCATGGTAGAATACACACCCCGGCATTCGCCTAGCCGTCCAAGGGAAAACCACGAAGAACCCCATGGTCAGAGTAGGCAGTCACCGGGAGTTGAACCAGTGACCTCCTGAATGCGGCGCACAGACGTTGCCACCTAAACGATCCCACTGTAACGAGCGCGGTTGCCAGACAGAACAGTTTTACTGCATTTTCTCACTTCTCAGTCTATACTTGTATGCTTTATGTAATATGTGCTCTGAAGAGAATATGTCATTTAGGTTTCTCCGTGGTTAGGTGGCGAAATATCTCCCGAACATGATACCAAGAGGGATCAAAGTTCTAGTCCTTCGTAAAGGACTCCAACCAAGAAAATAAAATGGTTATTGGTACGAGTTCAAAACTACGAAAACGAAATGTTAAATGTCGAGAATGTTTTTCGGGCTGTGCTTGAATATAATAGTGTTACTCAGGAGAAGTTTAAACTAATTAACAGCAAATGCGACTTGTGTAGGAAGCACTGCTGTTTAAAAGAAAGTTTCAGTCTTAAATTTCAAGTTCATACCAGACCAGCTATATCCAACCTAAAGAAAACAGATTCAAAAAAGAAAAAAGGAGGCTTTTGATAAAATAGGCGACTTTTCTACTGATTTGTTGCACAGGATGTGTAGAAGTGTTATCAAAACTGTTACATGATAAATGTTATTTCTACACGATTTTTCATAGTAATTATTTTAGTTACTCTTATTTGAAAGGATTCTGTGCTTCCATTGAAATCTCGACATTGAATTTTTGGCTGGAATACAATGTTTCCTTTACTTATACTGTAAGCACGTAGTAGAGAAAGCAAAAAAGAGAATAGAAAACTTTCAAGCATTTTTCATGAGATAACACGCTTGCACTTGGGAATATGCAGGCAACGTGAAGCATTTTGAAGACGTCCAACGATGCCAAAAAGTTATGTGACATAAATCGTGTATTTTAATAAGCTCTTCAATATAATTATAGTACATTTGTATCCATTTAGTATGGCTTCCAGTTATATTTTAATCAAAATTATTATACTTATTTTTGAGGAAATAGAAAACAAGGAAAACGTTTCCAGACAACGAACAGTTTGCGATTGTCAAGATTTTGTACCACATGTTTGAAAGATGCTTAAGTTAAACACGATGTTAGCATTTTTGGAGTTTCATAGGACCTCAAATCTTGTAGCTATTTGCGGTGAAGTATTGATGCATTTTTGAGTGGAATACGAATAGGTAAGCCGTAGATAAACCAAATAGACTTGCTTATGTAATGGATACCTCAGAAAACATTACAAAATTGTGAAAGTGCCATATCCAAGTAGTTGTTAGGTCGAATACAGTGCTTTCTCTACACTTTATGAGGGAAAGTAGCTTGCCTCTATGTGGGAATATATCCACAAATGCCCTAACAACGATAATTTTCCTCTAATTGTGTCTGCCAATCACATGATCGTATTTTCCGAATATAAGCTCAAGATGCGCTAGCATTAACTCGCTGATGTATAGAAAACGATGGAATGCCCAAATGATGTGGCAATCAAGGGTGTTATCCGCTCGAACAATCTCTTCTCGCACCGATGAATTCTGCCACTCATTTGCTGCAGCACGTTTCTATTTTATCTTGGCATAACGCTATAATCCGGTTAGACATTGCGGTTCGATGACGCCGTTCCAACATGACGACTGAATAATCGCCTTCGTTTGTTGCAAAGCGGTTTAGTGCATTAAATTTGTGCATCCAACTCTCATGCAACAAATTTAAAACTATTTAAGATATGACAGAGCTAGTTCTGTAGTATCCATGTTGCATTATCCCACATGTAGGTACGTATTACTCGGATCGTTTAATTTCAGACATAAAAAAATGTTAGAATTCAAGAGCTTGATGAGAGAAGGAGACGCATTACCTTCTTTTGGAAAGTCCTTGAATCCATGTCGTAATTCGGCAGGATGGCAGTAACGTCTTTGGTCCTCATTCGGGAGATCCGGTATTCAAAACCCGTAGACAGACCACTGTGACCTTTTTTTTCGTGGTTTTCGTAAGCCCTCAAGATGAACACCGGATTGAATATTTAACATCACTATACAAATTGGATATTTAATACCACTATATCACTATCTGGATGACAATCTAATGTCATCTGGCACTAAAACCTCTGTGGACACGTGACGAAGCAAGATGGTATGGTACAGGGATGAGAACCTAGAAGGCTAACTGTCCACCACACACCGATCCTCTAGGTATCTCCTAATAGATCCGTCGCGATGTGACCACGTAGTAAAGCGACATAAAATAAATAAAGGGCAAAAGATTGTCATTTGTTTTAATTGAAAACGTCCGCTCATGTCGATACGCTAAGTTAACGGTCAGTTTGGCCAAAAATCTTATAAATAAGGATTAAGGAAGTACTTGCAGTTATGAACTTTCTGGTGCTTCTATCTAGATTGCATAACGATACGAGCGATTGCTCCATTTTACTATTTTAAATGCATTTTGATGAAACAATGTGAGAAGCTCTTGGGTTCTTGCTGATAAAGAGATGATCCTACCTTGCCATAGTTTGAGATCGTTGCTCTTTGCACAGGATTCGTCAGAAAAGTTGTTATGGAATTTAATCTTACAAGGATAGCAGTTCTACGAAAACCGAAAAATAAATGCGCATCTTATTGATTTGGTTTAGCAGTATTATATTTAAATCTGTTACTATTTATATACAAGTTTCTCGTCCACTGAAACGTAATGAACCTTGCTTTACGCTCTCCGATAAAAATTACTGCTGTTGCTGTGTGTAATATCGTGCATAGTTGGCTAATTAAGCAAACACACCAATAATAGCAATAAGGCAATATTTGTATTCCAAGTTGTTGTGCATTACATAGAGAAGATTAAACCATATTGTGACATTATTTTCACTTAGCAATAAAGATGCATAACCTCTGTAAGTAGGTACTTTTTGGAATATAGAATAAGATTTTAAATATAATTACTTACCATGCTGTGCTGATAAAAGGCTACATTACAGTCCGTAACACCAAATCACTTCTCTTCCAGGAAGGGAATCATGCAGGTAGTGCCCAGCATCTCATTTACAAACATATTGTAACGACCCTTGTGGTGTGGTTGGTACCAGGGTGAGAGCTGCCATGGGAAAGCCATGGAGATGTGAAATGAGTATAACGAACTGTATAAAAAACCTAACTACCATATTGTTGAATGAAACAGAGTTGTGAGTTGTGACCCTCTGAAGGGGTCTATCGTGCAGGAGCTTAGCCGTACATAACCATGTCTTACCTGGAAAACCTTGGCAGGACTTGAAGCACTGGTTAAAGATTTACTAATTAAGTTGTTGTACGAGACCCAAAACGGTCGTAGTTCTGGGTAGTTGCTGGTCGCGAGAAGAATTCAGAGCGATGACCCTCTTGCGTGACCGGTAAATACGTTTTAGAGGGACAGATCAGCAAACTATCGTCCTCATTGCCAGCAATTACCCAATTGCAACACTTGATGCAGCTTCCCGGTCATGGTTTGACATACACCCAGGGCCGTTACAATATGGAGACGCTCTCACTTATATCATCTATGGATGTCGAATTATGTCATTACTGATTTCCTACAACCTATAATGCTAAGAGTGGGGATATCTTGATATACAGTCTTGAAAATGACAAACATTCACTCGTTCCATAGTCATCCAGAGTATCCGCTTGTTTAATAAATTACCGCTATTTTTTTATTTCCTCTTGTGCTCGTTGTAATTAATTTTCACTATTCTTTTCATGAGCTGTGTTGCTTATTTATTTCTTTACGAAGCTTAATGAACTCGTCTTGTTATTTGAAGCTATCTCAAAACCTTCCACAATATCTAATTATTGCTTATAAGTATTAATTCTATTCTCAATCTAGTTTTTCGGAACTCTTAACCATTTTCCGTGTATAAATAATGCGACAATTGAATATTAGGGCGCCGGAGTAGTGCAGTGGTTTCACTTCCAACTCTCGTGCTAAGGGTCCGGAGTACGATTGTCTGCTAAGGGATGGCGATTTTAAGTCGGTCTTATCCACGGCTTCACCTCTGACTTGCTCATGTGGATTATCACCAAACCTCAACACGATTCGGAGTCCACGGTAAAAGCTGTAGATCCTCTTTTTCCATCGCCACCACTTCATCGTCCTACCATCGGAAGCAACGGATTCCGCTCGTTGGGTGCCTCCCGTCAGAAATGGGTCCAGTCATCGCTTGGTGGAATGAGATAACCCCCGAAGGTCATAGACCATATATTTGGGGCTTTAGAAATTACAATTGAATATTTGCTTAATTTTTGTAACCGAATTATTGCGCGTGTAATTATTGGTTCGCGGTTGTCGTAATAGCTGGTGATTCAACAAGGTGAAAATCCTTGTGTGTGATTTCTGACACATTTAATAAGAATTTTCTTTTCGAAATTAAAACTAAAGATATTGTTGTTTACTTCGCTACCTTATGGAAATGTTCGGCCACCTAGCCCTCTTTACGAAAGCCTACAATACTATGAACACTCCCTTATTGGATGAGTACTTCAATAGTACATCATAGTTGGAACAGCCGGGTAAATCTCAACGCCATTTCACTAATGTCACAATTGCAGTAATGCTGCTGGCATACACAGCTATCGCGTTCTCTTACAATTAACTATTTGGTTCCTTCGCGTATAAATACGCAGGCCGCTGAGCCTGACCGTCGAATCCACTGTTGGGATGACTCGCGGCTGGTTACAAAGAATGGTATTAGCGCCTATGTTGCAAGCAAAATGGTAGGGGAAATAGTATGTGTTAACGATGTTATAAATTAGATTCAACAGTCACATTCGTTTAAAGTTTTATATTTTATATTTGGACTCTGCAGTTTAAATTGCCAAGAACAATTTCCCGTTGACTCTTTGAGGGAAATATTTCTTTAACATGCGGGAGATATTTTAGTGTGTCATTGCTAGCCTTAATAAACGTCTGCATTGTTCTATTTTTTGTTCCACATATGTTTGTGAAACTTGGAGAATTTACATATATTACTACTAAAATCCATCCTATCACACACAACATACTGCCAAAAGTGGCATAAAGGCTTCATTACTCAAAAAATATATACATAAATAACAATTACCTTGTTGTTTACGCCTAGAATATGGGTTATTGCACCACTATTTTCCTTGTAGTTTGCATACGTTAAGTGTGAAACTTTCCGCTTGTCGAAATACACAGACCGCCGCGCCGCACCGTCGAGTCCATTTTTGAAATGGCTCGCGTCTTGGTACAAAGAATACCATTACGTTTACGCGCAATTACTAGGCATGCTAACACGTCAGATATATTATAATACCATTAATTTTGTGCAAAGATTACAGTTATGGTGATTGTATTCAATTAATGCCTACATGTAATACTTATGAATAATAATTGCATTGAACTAACTGTTCTTTATAGAAGAGTTATTAGTACCTTATTTTGTATTTGCCCGCTTTGATAGCAAAACCTTCTCTATCTCTCTGGATGGAAAATGTTTTTGTTTGTCTGTAGCAAACAGCATCATAATTCATAATATAATTTATATAGTGTATGATGTTGAAGCAAATCATCGTCATCAACTGCAAAGAAACTTTTCAGTTCAAAATATATATTTCTTATTATAATCCATAATACTTATATATTTATTATGATGGTATGCCTCATCGTTATATATATCGCCCCCCCAACTCCAGTGCACATAGGGACCTCTAGCAAGATTTTCTGTACTCATTAATTTCTGTTAATATATCTTCCTCCGTTAGAGCATAAATGTTTCACGTGAATGGAGTTTCTGTATTTTTACAGCGTTGTTATCTTCTCCGCATGTGGCACTACTGTCGTCTCCAGGTTCAGCGGAGTTTTCACTTTTAGTATAGGGTTGAGTCGAGCTTACTTTGTAGTAATCGATTCATGCGATTCGTTCATGATTCATGAATCCTTTCCCTGCTTACTGTCCGCTGGTCTATCTTAGTGCACGATTCGTTCATGATGCTTATATGAATTTTCCCTGTTTGCAGTTTGCAGCCAAAGTAGGTAATCACGACTTTGTTGTTACGATGGAGGTTGGGATCTCTCTTTGGCATCAAAAATGCATGCAAAAGCGATTTGCGCATTATTCTGGGTAATACTCTTGCAGTTTCCTGAATTTGTCGATAAAAATCATCCTGTTATTTCACTAAGGTTGCTATTGAATAACAGTATTATGCAAAGAAATTATGAATGGACATTATTATTATTATTATTATTATTATTATTATTATTATTATTATTATTATTATTATTATTAATTATCGCTTGATATAAAATCATTACCGAGGCGGGCCGGCTTCGATTCCAGGGAGCCGTATTTGTGACCTGCACAATTCATTCATCATTCAATGATTCCGTTTATTCCATTTCGATAGAACTCGGCAATATTGTCTTTTTGCTTTCTCTACTACGTATAGTAAGTAGGGGAAGTATTGCATTCCACTCAAAAATTCGATACCGAGATTTGACCGGAAATATATGTTTTGAGACCCCCTGAATAAAAAAAAAGCAGTTTTGGAAACATGTCCGTGTGTGTGTGTCTGTGTGTGTGTGTCTGTCTGTCTGTCTGTGAACAGCATAACTCAGAAACGAACAGTCGGATAAACACCACACTTGATATTTAGGTTCAGTATCTTCCAGAGATTCGACACGAAGGTTTTCAAGAAAATCCCTCCACCCCAGATTACTCTTTACATGGAACATTTTTCAAAAATTTTAATTTTCTCAAAAATGGCACTAACAATTTTGATTAAAATATCTTATATTTAAGATACTTTCAGGACAAATAAAATGTATATCTTGAATTTTCTGGGAATGTCTCCAAAAGTACTCTTCATTATGAAAGACTTTCGCATAACTCGTAAACCATCAGAGGTAGACAAAATTTTACTAAAAAAATGTAGATCGCGTTAAAATACACAATTATGTCATATACATTTTTTTGTGGTTGAGTGAACCATTTTCGAGATATTGCTTGTTATTCCCTTAAACTTTCAAATACTTATACTTCTTCTCAAATGGGAATTCGTTATTCATTTTTTTTCCTGGTAGTGCAAAGAGAATGTAATACTCCACATAGCAACCAGCTCTTAAAATATTTGACTCTCGCTTGAAGCCTACCAATTCCCCTTGCATCTACAAGAAAATTATCAATAAGATTAACATCTCGATTAACGTGAAGCATATGGAGAATAAGCGTTTGTAAAAATAGTTTGTACAAGAGCAGAGAAGGTCATGTGGTTGTAACACATCAGAATCGAGAAAGTCCTGATTACGGTTCTATTTGAATGACGATTCATGCGCGTTTCCTTGTAGTCGCTCATGACTACAAGGAATCGTGACTACTGACGTAGTCTTTACTTCGGTCTGCGTTGCATTTTGTGGTTATTGAATAAAAAGGAATTGGTACGCGGAGCCATACACGGTAAACGAATCGTATTTGTATTTGTACTGGAGCAGTTGAATTTTTTATATTCTATATTCTGGCTTCCATTTAGTATACGTTGTTTTATTTTTGCTGTTCAGTATTCAAAGTTTATAGGAATTGTTAAATATTTAGAATTATTTAAATGGTTCAATATATAAAGTTAATTTAAATTTGTATAGTCTTCACAGGTTATTAAAATTATTAACATAAGCAGAGTTCATTAAAGAGCTACGTTAGAATATATTTCAATATGGAGTCTTTTTTCTGCCTCTTTTCATTTGGGACCATTTACTTAATGCTAGGTATGTCATGTGAGGTGGAACGGGTTGCTTCTGAGGCATGTGTCACGATAAATTTGTGTAGTGCAGACCTTTTGCTCTCTCCCCGAGTGTGAGGTTTGCAGTCAAACAATGTAAATATTGAAGAAGTTATTGTTCTTAGGACTTTATTTATTTATTTATCTCCACGTATGAACGTCAATTTGAAGAAGATTGTTTGTTACGTAATATGCTGCTACGTATGAGAAGCTGACTTGAACATTTATTTTTGTTGTTACGCTCCAAGTTTAAAAAATATATTTTAACTTTGTTATTAAACTGGTTCTAAAGATATTATCTATATTTGTTTTTTCCTCGGCTTCTTCAGTATTGCTTTTAGAGTCACGTATCTCTTAATCAGGGCATGGTGCGACGAGAATGTAGGCTTACACAGATTTTAAGTTTAAATGAACTTTTTTTTGTTTAACCTTGACAAAAATTAAACAGCACTACACTGATATTAAGAGCTGTGAGATTCTTTAATACTTGCACTTTGTTAACGCGTATACATATTTTACGATTCACACGAATACGTAATATTTCTTTAGATAATACATCTTCCATCCGGTCACTACCAAGATCTGCAGGCAACTGAACATACTTCAACCGTCAAAACCCGTAAGCTTTTGTATTTCAAGTCTCTGATTGGCTAATCCTAGCCCAATAGAATATTTGCATTTTACTAAAGCTTTTTCTAGCTGTTGATTGGCTATTTTAAAAACTGTCACAAAGTTTACATTATCGTTGCTGTAATCATGTCTAGTAACATTTAAACTCTCTAACTCATTATTGCCTCAGGGTTACCTCATTGTTACCTTATTGTTAGCAACGTTAAACTTATTATTCTCATAGCTCTTACATTATTAAATTATATAATGCAATCACATAACACTATTAAACATGTTTGCAATAATATAAGCATATGCAATGGCTGTTACATACATTTTTATAAATTATTACATACATATTGCTTCAAGGCGAGCTGTTATTGAATTTACATATTTTATATTTTAATTGTTAAAAATACTGCCTCAATATTTATATACCTACATTTCTAAAACTATTGTGTACCATTTTCATTCTATATTCGCTTTCTTTGGCTGAATTAATATATGCATGAAACCCAGGGTTCACATACTGAAACAAAAGGACAGTCTACTTGAATTACGAGTTTTCTGTATACACTTTTGGAGGCATACCTCTACTTCGTAGTGGGTGTAGCCATGATCTCGTTCCTGCATTGCTCGCGAGTTCACACCTCCATAATATATATGTCGTCCTCCGTGGTGTAGTGGTTACCACGATAGCCTCTAGTTCCCGAGGTCACGGGTTCAAACCCGGCGGAGGACGATGGATTTTTTCGGGCGTAAAAATCCTTAGCACGACTTCCTTCGGAAGGGAAATAAAGCCGGTGGTCCCGTGTCGTAGATTTACGGCACGTAAAAGAACCTCAAGCCTGATAAAGAGGTCTCTGAGCAAACTTACCAGTCTTTCACGCTCAGTATAGAATGGGACGCTAAGGACCACAGCATTTAAAGAGCGTCCATAAATATAACTCGATTTAATTATTTTCCATAATGTATGAGAGTAGAAAAAAGTTAGCATAGTGTTGAAATGGTTGGCAGTCTGATACTATTGCTAATTGAAGCAGTTTACACACAGAAATAGATAGAAAAATCTGATGTACGTTCACATGACTTTCTCCACCTTCTATCTCTATTAGTGGGTATACAAACTATTCTTACTATAGTTTATTTTTCTATCTACTACTTTTAATCCAAATAAACCTTTGCAAAAACAGCTACATTGAATATTTCCTTATGAATAAAAAGAGAACAGCGCTAGACAAATGTTTAAAAACTGGACTTTATATGCCGGCACTTAAAATTTCATGCTCCTTCCATGAAATCGCGAGAAACAACTGAAAACCGTTGGGACTTTTAAAGAATAAATATTAGCCAATTATAACCTTTAATAATGGATATCGCAGCAACGGCTTATTCCAAAAAAACTTATTTTAAGTAAATTGTGTGTTTTAAAGGGATCTACATTACTTTCTCTACTACGTATAGTAAGTAGAGGTAGTATTGTAGTCTACCCAAAAATTCCATACCGAGATTTCACCGGAAATATATGTTTTGAGACCCCCTGAATCCAAAAAAAGCATTTTTGAAAACATGTCCCTGTGTATGTCTGTGTCTATGAACACCATAACTCAGAAACGAACAGTCGGATAAACACCAAACTTGGTATTCTGGTTCAGTATCTTCCAGAGATGCGACACGAAGGTTTTCAAGAAAATTCCCTCATCCCAGATTACCCTTTACTTTGAAAATTTTTCGAAAATTTTAATTTTCTCAAAAATGGCTCTAACGATTTTGATTAAAATATCATATGTTTAAGATATTTTCATGACAAATAAAATGTATATCTTGAATTTTCTGGATATGTCTCCAAAAGTATTCTTCACTGTGAACGGCTTTTGCATAACTGGTAAACCATAAGAGGTAGACAAAATTTTACTACAAAAAATGTAGATGGCGTTAAAATACACAATTTATGTCATATATTTTTTTTAGTGAACCATTTTCGAGATATTGCTTGTTGTTCCCTTAAGTTTTTCAATATTTATTTTCTCAAATGGGAATTCGTTATTCAGTTTTTTTCTCTTGGATATGCAAAGAGTATTAATCTGTGGCAAAGAGAATGGTGTTGCACCTACAACTAGCTATTAAGGGATATGTCTATGCTTAAAGGCTACTGTATTTCTATATTGCCCTTGCAAATACAAAACAAGGGGAGCATACTAGGCCTTAAGCAATAGTCAAATATTTTTAGAACTGGTCGCTATGTGTAAAATGTAATTCTCTTTGAATGTCAAAAGATCGTTTCTGGAAATGTTTATCTTGATTAATATGAAATAGATGGAGGATAAGAGTTTGTAAAATTAGATTTACAAGAGTAGAGAAAGTCATGTGAGTGTAACACATCAGATTTTTTTGGTGTGGTACGCTTTCCTCTATCGCTTAACGTTTACAAGTTATACAAGATTATCCAAAATTGTTCCCAAGGAAGAGGGCATACATATTATTTGTCATGTAACTATCTTTCATATACGGAAGTTTAATCAAAATCGTTAGAGCCATTTTTTAGAAAATCAAAATGTTTGATAATTGTTCGATGTAAAGGGTAATTGTGGGTGGTGGGAATTTCTTGAGAATCTTTGTGTCGCATCCCTGGAGGACACTAAACTCTAATACCAATTTTGGTATTTATATGACTTTTCGCTTTTGAGTTATGCTGTTCACAGACGACACGCAGAGACATGTTTTCAAAAATCCTTTATTTGGATTCAAGAGACCTCAAAATATGTACTTCCAGTGAAACTCGGCATCGAATTTTTAAATACAATACCTTCCCTACTTACTAGGAGTAGTGGAAAAAGTAGAAAAAAATGTTCTACGAATATTTGTATCGCTATGAATTGGTAATAATCGTTAGGGAAACTTTTTATAACCTTTGACTAGTTAGCCGTTACTTACGGTTAGTTTATTGAGTACAATTATGCCACAAAAGTTGAAGAAGCCGAAGTATCGGTGTTGTTCTTCTCTGCCCTTCTACCGATAAGCAAGTCTCATGGGACGAGACCTTCTTGACTTCCAGTAGCTCGCCCAACTATGCATGCTGAATTCCAAACGACACGGCCAATTACAGAATACCCTTCTGCATCCTTTTCCATTCGCTTTTCCCTGCTGCTTGAAAGAAATACGAGCTTCAGGCTGTTTATTCTATCCTCTTAGCTTTACAGCTACATGCAAAAAGCGTCTTAGAGGAATGGACGATTCTAAAAAGCTTGTTTCGCCCTGTTAGAGTTGAGTGAGCGGAAAAAAGAACTGCCGTGTAACAATCACACAATTTCCCCTTCCTGTTAGTCCTTTTAGCCATTCTACAAACTATTGAACATAAAAATCGGGATAAATGCGTGCTTGTACAAACAGCTATCAATGCAAACAAACACTTGAAATAATTGTCATGAATTGTGGAATAATTTGTAAGATTTTCAGGAAAAGTCATTGATAACTTTAAGAGCACTGGTAATTTAACACACTTAAGGTGTAATTTCCGTGTGTTCAGACTACCTTGTCCCCTTAAGCATTATATCTATGCAATGCGTGTTCAGGGTAATGGTAGCAGCTGTTTGCCATTAAGATTTAAGTAAACAATAAAATGTCGCCTGAGGAGGCAACATTATGTGCCGCCATTACCCGAAACACTTAGCACAGCAAGGCTGTAAATTTGCACAAAATTTTACCACCGGGTTATTCATATAGGGTATCCGAGCTGGGGAATTTAGGTGAGCAGCGGGAGCCGACGACGGATCGATGGGCCACTATTGTCTTCTGTTGCTGTTTGCTAGCGAGGTGGGATGGGAACATTGTCATTAAAACCCGCTCTGAATGATTATCATTTCAGCTGCTCCTTTTGTCTTCTCTATGCAGACCTTTTTCTTTGGCTTGCGGTTTATCCAAAGACTTTTGACTTCGCCGTTACGGAAAAGAAGCATTAAAGATGTTCGGGAGTTCATCTCACAGGCGTTTCGAAGTGCCAATACCGCTAGGAATATCTGAAGTTTGCTTGTATTGGCCAATTATCTCAATTAACTTCGATATTATTACAAGGATTCGTGTGTTGTTTTTATTCTCCACCACGTACATTAGTGGGTAGAGGGGGTATTGCATTCCAACCAAATCCCCTGAATCCAAAAAAAAATACATTTTAGAAAAAGGGCTCTATAAGTGTGAGTATTTGAACAGCATAACTCAAAAACGAAAAGTCGGATAAATACCAAACTTCGTATTCAGGTTCAGTACCCACCAAAGATGCGACATAAGGATTTTCAAGAAAATTTCTCCAACAAACCTGCCCTTTACATGGAGCACATTGTTTTACACCGGGGAGAGGGCAAACGTGTTTTACAGGTAAAATATTAAACTTAGTTACCCCGGCATAAACATTGGGGTCGCAGATACAGAGGCATACGTGAGATGCCAGGAACTTGCTGCACAAATCTAAAGCAGTCGTGGGATACTTATATATAATACATGTAAATTCACATTTAACTTCGGTTTATTATAAGGTCACCTTGGTGCTGCTACATAATTTCCAAAAGGTTGCACACAAACACTGGGGGAGATGCCCCACACTCACTCGGACCACGCACGCTACATACAACCACACACTCTGAGGAGATACACTAGACTCACGCCACGCTTCCAAACTAAATCACGCTATCAGACAAAGTGGCTCTTCCCTCAACTTGCCTTCATCCCCCTTGACTAGAAAGATACAGGAAAATATGCCGCGCCGAACAAGAATTAAACTCACAAACGAAATAATTAGTTCAACAATATCATTATACACAGCAATAATGTGTCCAACGCGACAATGCACACACAATGCACACACATACGCTACATCATTTAGAAATGTTTGATTATCTATAAAATGGTTCTAACGATACTCATTAAAATACCATATATTGAATATATTTACATGACAAATAAAATGTATATCTTGAATTTTCTGGGAGTAGCCTCTGGAGTCCACTTCATTCGGAAGGAATTTTGTTTAATCTTATACAACTGTAAACGTTAAGCGATAGACGAACACGTACTACACAAAAAATATAGATCTCTTTAAAGCATGCAATTTGTTTCAAATAACTTTTATTGTGTCATCAGCCATTTCCGAGATATCCAATATCAATCGTTCGAATTGCTCAATACGTAGCCATTCTTTACAGTCATGTCGATTTTCAGCTGTTTATCGCAATAACATGTTTAAAGAAACAGAATGTTGTGAATAATTTGAAGAAAAACTCGAAACTGGCTATCTTTGGAGTTACAAACTGAAGTGCCTCATTTGCTGAATAGGCAATGAAAACATTCTGCTTAAGGGGACAAGGTAGTCTGAATTCATGGAAATTACTCCTTAAGTGTGTTAAATTACAACTGCTCTTAAACTTCTCGATGCATTTTTCTGAAATTTGTATGCATTATTCTATAAATCACGACAATTATTTAAAGCTGATGTAGTTGAGTCCGTAAAAATTGTTTCACACCTTTGCATGCTTGTTTTTAGTATAATCAGCTATCTTCTGAACCTCAATTATTTAGTTATGTATATCAGCTCACCAGAAATTGGAAAAGAATTATTTGCGAAGTCAAAAAAGTAAAAATGTGAAAAATTTGCATTGTTGTTGCTTTCATAACATCTCTAGTATACATTATAAAATTATGATTTTAGTTCAGAAAGATTAACTGTGTTGTATACATGTACTGAAAATTTCAGCTCTCTGTCTCTCATACTTTCTGAGAAAAAAGTACATTGGTATCCAAAAATGTTGTTTTGAGGAAACTAAATTTAAAGTTTGAACATTAAAATTCTGACACACACTTCAGTACATTCCAGGATCATAATCATCTGCACATTTATTCTTGGATTGCTTCAGCTTTTTTGATTGCCTTCTCTTGGCCCTGGCCTCTTTTGTTGATTGCTGAACTGTTCGCTGGGCGTGATATAGTCGTTCAATGTTGAAAAATAGAAAAACGTTCTAAAAAGGGGCGTTGACAGATTTAAAGGAATGCAGACTAGCATTTAAATAGTATTTAAATGTCTTAAAAACCTCTAAACCCCCAAAAAGTATATATTTTATGAAACTGGAAATAATAGAAACTTTATTAGTGCCTAAAACAAACAATGTGATTTTTGACCATTGCAGAGTACCTTGTCCTTAAAATATTTTAGTGATACGAGTTTTTCAAAGACTGTTCCTGTAAACATCGCTATAAGCAAGATTTCTGTGTCAAAACATTGGATAACTGTCGAACAGTGGATCAACTCTGCAGGGCACTGGCAAGTATAGTTCAGATTTCATTGGGCTAATGAAGTAATTGATCGCACACTTGTGCTAATTAAGCAACCAAATTGGTACATAGGTTGGAGTATATATTAGGAATGATGTACATGGTATTAATTTTCAGGCGACTAATAATGCAACAGAGGAGTTTACCGGTGTCAACATTACATGACCTAGATCTCCACAAGTTCCTATAATTTGGAGAAACTTGGATATTTATGCAGTCATACGCTCTGTTGCACACATTTTATCCTCCAGGGAATGCAGACTGGCTCTGCCAATTAGCCTTTTGCCCGTTTCCTTCATAGCAGTTACTTAACTGGCCGAATCTTATCAAACTAATTCTTACAGATCTTTATCGTGATAAAAATGAACGAAAGCTGCACATCCGAGTTAACATGCTCCACTCCTGCGAACGCCCAATTACAGCACGCATCGTGTCTGCATTTGTTTAGTTTTATATAGCAGACGTGCTAATAGCAGAGGAGATGAATGGTCCAAAAGTAGACGATGCCTGCATTCCTGTACTTTTATACGCGGATGACAGGACAATTTTGTCAGTGACGATAGAAGGCTTACAGAAAGTTTGGAAGAATATTGTAAATAAAGGGGTCTGGTGGTAAACATTAATAAAACAAAAACAATGGCTTTCAAAAATGGCTATGTGTATGACAGGGATGAGAAATGGTATTACAAGGGGCTAGAACTACAAAACGTTAAACATTTCTGCTACTTAGGAGTAATGTTTAATATGAGAGAAAAATGGAACAAACATCTATCAGTAACTAACTACAAAGCACGAGGGAAGTTAAATGAATTATTACGTACCCTATTGCGGATACCGGATGTACCTGTAGATACATTAGAAAAGATGTATAACTGTATGAAACGCCGGTTTTGTTATCCGGAAGTGAAATCTGGGGATAGGAAAGTGCAGAGCATGTAACACAGGTGCATTTTGAAAAAGTATACTTGGAGTTTCACAAGGCACATCAATTTCGGGGGTATTGCGGGAGGTGGGATGTTATGAAGACACAGTATACTGCAAAATAAGAGCAGTGAAGTACTGGCTAAGGCTGATAAATGGGGATAACTCCAAACTACGATCCAAATGTTATAAATACCAGCGAGAAAACCTATCTCCTAAGTTTTGGGCAGCTGACTTGGAAAGGGGTTTGAGGAGAATAGGAATGGGGTCAGTATGGCTAAAAGCTGAAAGGAATAACAAAACCATATGGAAAGGTGTTAAAAGAAGACTAACAGACATCAACCAACAGGAAATAGAATCGGATTGTAAAATTAAACCTTCTCCAAGTCTAGCAAATGAAATAAAATTGAACTGGGCTAAAGAGGCATACATACTTAATTTAGAAAGAAAGGAAAGATTAGGAATATCATGGTTTAGACTGGGGGGCTGGAGGGCACAGAAAATGACTGACGGTTCTGGTAGGAGAATCTGCCCATTCTGTGATTTGGACGAGGACTGGGTACATATTTTGGCGGAATGTGCACAGTGGGAGAACCAGCGAACGATTAAACTGAAAGAAAAATTCTTAAGTCCCTCAAAAAGAGACTGGCATGTTGGGATCTACTGGCTGACCAGAGGAACTGGCAAAACATGGGCAATTCTTTGGCTAAAGTGCGCGAAGCTAGGTCAAATTTGTTCAGTTAGACAAGGGTAATTTATCTCTATTTCTATTTTTTGTTCCTATTTGTTGTGTATTCATTCTCTGTTGTTTATTTGTCACAGTACTGCATCTTAAATATGCATGTACGGTCAATGACCCAAGCACTAAATACTTGTGAAATAACTTCAAAAACTTGGAACCAATAAAGATCCATCCATCCACACACCCACCCACCCCATTCCATTCCATCCAATTCCATCCCATCCCATCCCATCCCATCCCATTCCATTCCATTCCCATCCCATCCCATTCCATTCCATTCCATTCCATTCCATCCCATCCCATCCCATCCATCCATCCATCTCTATTTATCTATCTACTTTCTCAAATGATTTTGTGTCTCAAGTGGAGGCAGCATTGCACTCCTCCCAAATATTATATATTGAGAGTTCATCGGAAATGCATGTTTTGAGGCATTTTATAAAAGGGTGCTTGTGAGTGTATATCTGTGGAAACAACAACTCAAAAAATCAAGGTTCGGTTAAATACAAGTGTTCCGTATCTTCTAGGACTGCGAAGATTTTCAAAACAATCCTACAGCCCCAACTACCCTTCTTATGAAAAGTTTCATGCTTTTTATTTTATCAAAATTGGCTGTAACGATCTCGTTTCAAATGCCATACGCTTATGATATTTTCATGACAAATAAAATGTATATCTTGAATTTTCGACGAATAACCTGTAAAGTCCTCTTCATTGCAAATGATTTTTATAGGGTTCATAAACCGTAGAAGTAGTAGATCTCGTTAAAACACACAATTTATTTCAAATTACTTTTTGAGGCATTAACTACTTCAGAGATATTCTTCATTGGTTTGAATTGTGAAGTACTTCACTTTTCTCATGTGGTAGCTCACTCTTCGTTTTTTTCCCCTCGTAGTCATGCAGAGTGAACAGAGTCTCAAAGCCACCACAAAGCAACCACTTTTTAAGAGACTCGATAATTTATGGTATATGAGTAGGATCCGCATTCACTATATGCATTAGGAATGTAACAAACCGTTATTTTCGAGTAACGGTTATAATTGTCGCAGTTACAGTGCGTTAACGGTTACATGTAACGGTTACCAGCATAACTACGTTTCAATAAGTACGATGTAGTTTTTTGAGCTTAGCGGCCCGCGTATTTCTTGCAACTAAATAGCATTAATTATTTATTCATACCCATCTACCCGCGAAGTATAAAAACCCGTGTACCTATAATCGTATGGGGATAACTATCTTAATGCATGCAGTTTTCTGCTTGAGTGCTGACTGAACCGTCACCTCTGGTCTGTGACCTACATTTGAAGCGATAAACAACTCGCTGTAATACACGAATATGTACTTGCAACTGCGTGCGAGGATGACTCAAGTTGCAAACGAATACAAGGATGATATTGAAATTTTTTAGAATGCCATGTTTCTAAAAAACATATGAAATTTGTTTATATTTGACAGCTATTTTCCAATCTTCTGCAACTTCATTGCCGTATAGTTTGTTCAATGTGCTCTACTAGTTTGTTAATTATCATCACTAAATAAGTTTGTACCCGCCCATAAATGAATTTTACTAGATTACATTTCCGGGCTATGACTTTTAGATTTTAAATCGCCTGAACAATGTGAAGATCGGCTTAGAAATTGAAGATGAAGGTTTGGTAGCTGCTACGTATTGAAAGTCTGTTTGAAGATGTATTATAGTTCGACTGTTGTTGAGCCAAAATTGAAGTAGTAGCAACCGCAAGTATGGTAAAAAGTTTCCGGTAACCTTTGCCCCAAATGTACTTTCCGGTGGCCTTTGCCCCAGTTTTAAAAAATATTAACTTTGTAATTTGACCGTTTCTTTAAATATTATATATTTATGTTTGCCTCGGCTGCGTCAGTATTATTGTTAGAGACATGGATTTCTTTACGTGGCGTAGTGCGGCTGAAGAATGTAGACTCACACAGATTATAGTGTTTACTTCACTAAATTTATTAATCCATGACACAATTTAAATAACACTTCACTGATATAGAGAGCTGTGAGATTGTTTATTAATTACTTGCATTTTTTAACACAAACTATTTTCGTCTCACACGAATACGTATTAAATTTCTCGAGGACACATCACGCGTCCGGTTAGGAACACTGTCTACAAACAACACGTCCAGCTATGAGCGCTGCCTACAAGCAACTGACTTGATTTCCACCGCCTAAATTTGTAAGTTTCTGTATTTCAAGTTTCTGATTGGTTATTCCTAATCCAATAGAATACTTTTATTTAACTTAAGCTTTTTTCTGGTTGTGGATTACATTATTGTTGCTCCAAGAATGACTAGTAGCATTATTACACTTTCTTACTCATTATTGCCTCAAGGTCACCTTATTGTTAGCAACTTTTAACCTATTAATCTCACAGCTCCTTCAATATTAAATTACGTAATAGATTCAGATAATATTATTACATGTATACAATAATATAAATATATACAATGACTGTAATATACACTTTTCATATACTGTTACATATACATATTACTATAAGGCGGGCTGTTATTATCCTTTTCTTATTATATAATTTGATTAAAATCATTTAAGTATTAAATGCCTCAAAATGCATTTAGCGAAGAAACCTCGTCTAAGGCAATAATTTAGAATTGGTATAGTGAATTCAAATGTGCGATTTTTTCTTAGTGATGAATTTCGAATTTCGTGAAGGACGCCCAAGAACTGGTGTTACTGATGAAAATATTGCTGCTGCTTAAGCAATGCTTGGAGAAGATTGATGGACATTAGCCTTTAGTATGAGTAAATCCAAAAATATCTTGCATCAACAGATTTTAGGAAACTTTGTTGTCGATGGATTCCACCTAAACTGATTTGCGATCAAAAACAACAACGCACTGATTGGTGCAGAAAAACTCTGGAAAAGTTTCAAGGGGCTCTTCAAATTTGGTTTGGAATATCCTTACTAGTGATGAATCTTGGATTTATTGTTATGAACCTGAAAAGAAAAGTCAATCGGCTAAATGGGTCTTTCGAACAGAACCTAATTCCGACGTATTCACAGTGCTGGTAAGAAGATGGTTGATAGTTTTTTTTACTTTCTCTGCTACGTATAGTAAGTAGGGGAAGTATTGTATTCCACCCAAAAATTCGATACCGAGATTTCACCGGAAATATATGTTTTGAGAGCCCCTGAATCCAAAAAAAAAGCATTTTTGGAAACATGTCCGTGTGTGTGTCTGCGTGTGTGTCTGTCTGTCTGCGAACAGAATAACTCAGAAACGAAAGTTGGATAAACACCAAACTTGGTATTTAGTTTCACTATCTTCAGAGATGCGACACGAAGGTTTTCAAGAAAATCCCCCACCCCAGATTATCCTTTACATGGAACATTTTTCGAAAATTTTAATTTTTCAAAAATGGCTAAAACGACTTTGAATAAAATACCATAAGTTTAAGAAATTTTTATGGCAAATGAATTGTATATCTCGAATTTTCTGGGAATGTCTCCAAAAGTATTTTTCATTGTGAACGACTTTTGTATAACTGGTAAACCATAAGAGATAGACAAAGTTTTACTACACAAAAATATAGATCGCGTTAAAATACACAATTTATGTCATATACATTCTTTTGTTGAGTGAACTATTTTCGAGATATTGCGTGTTATTCCCTTAAATTTTCCAATACTTACACTTTTTCTCAATGGGAATTCGTTATTCATTTTTTGTCCTGGTAATGCAAAGAGAATGGAATACTCCACATAGCAATCAGATATTAAAATATTTGACTATCGCTTAAAGCCTAGCAATGCCCCTTCCATCTACAAGAAAATTAGCAATAAGATTAACATCTCGATTAACATGAAGCATATAGAGAATAAGCGTTTGTAAAAATAGTTTGTACAAGAGTAGAGAAAGCCATGTGAGTGTAGCACATCAGATTTTTTTATTACGGTCCATATTGCTACTATAGTATTAGAAGATAGACGTAACGTTACTGTCGTTAATTGTCTGTTTACCGCCAATTTTTGAAAAAGTTCATGAAAAACGCGCAAAATTAAAAATTATGTTACTTCATGACAACACATCGTCACATACAGCAAAACTAACAACTGAGTATCTGGATGCCCAAAAGGTCAGGATCATGGACCTTTCACCATACATACTTGGCCTAGCACCTTGTGATTTCTTTTGGTTTCAAAAAATAAAATTAATGGAATCACCTTTTTGTCATCAGATGAAGTGGAACTTTATAAAACCCGGTTTCTGAAGTGCCACAGGAAGAGCGGCATCATTACTTTAAGGACTGGTTTCATCAAATGCAAAAATGTCTTAATGTTAAAGGAAGTGCTTTGAAAAACAATGAAAACAATTAAATTTTTAAAACAAATCGTAATGTCATTTCTTAAAAATTTTCAGTGTCGCCCTCGAATTGAGGTAACTAGTTCCAGATAAGCGATATCAATGCCGCGCACATGCAGTGAATGGTGCCACTTAGGTTCGGTAACGGTCTCGTTTCATCAATAACCATTAACGCGATAACTAGCTGTCTTCGTCACTTTGGTAACAGTTGCAAAATGCTAACCGTTACAATATAACAGTTACGTTATTTTCTGCCCATCCGTAATACACATGTCACACACGCATCTAGCGGATTATACTTACATAACGTTATTACACATAAGGAATACCGCTGAACGATGTGATTTGCATATTGAGGCAGTATTTTTAACACTTAAATGATTTCAGTCAAATTATATAATATAAAATATAATAACAGCTCGCCTTAAAGAAATATGTGTATAATAGAACATATAAAATGCATGTAACAGTCATTGTATTAATGTTTATATTATTATCTACATGTTCAATAATGTTGTGTGAATGTATTACTTAATTTAATAATGTAGGAGCTGTGAGAATAATAGGTCAAAATTTGCTAACAATAAAGTAACAATGAGCAAACCTTAAGGCAATAATGAATTAGAAAGTTTTATAATGCTACTGGTAATTCTTGGAGCAACAATAATGTAATTTTTGAGACAGTTTATAAAATAGCCAATCAACAACCAGAAAAAAGCTTAAGTTAAATAAAAGTATACTATTGGAGCAGGAATAGCCAATCAGAAACTGAAATGGGGAAAATTGTACAAATTCAGAGTTCAGTTGCTTGTAGACAGCGATCCTAATCGGACGCGAAACGCGTCCTCGAGAAGTTTAATACGTATTCAGTGTGAGACGATAATAGGTTACGTGTTTAAAAAGTTCAAGTAATTAATAAATATTCTCTCTATATCAGTGAAGTGTTATTTTAGTCGTTTCAAGCATTAATAAATGGAGTGAAGTAAAATTATAATCTGTGTAAGCCTACATTCTTCAGCCGCACCACGCCTTGTTAAGATATTCATGTCTCTACAAATTAATACTTACGCAGCCGAGGCAAACATAAATATATAATATTTAAAGAGACAGTCAAATTACAAACTTAATATTTTTAAACTTGGTGCGAAGGCTACCGGAAACTTTTTTTACATACGTGCGGTTGCAGCTACTTCAAGTTCGGCTCCCCAACAGCTGAACTACAACACAACTCCTCCTTCAATGCAACCTACTTAAAATTGGCTTTCTATACGTGAAGCAACGTGAAGTGACTTTTGTTTTATTCGTTAGCAACTCTTCATCATAAAATTTCGCCAGTAGGAATTATATAAGATCGCCCGCTTAAAACGGAAGGGTACGTGGATAATATGACTTCATTCTGGCAACAACTCCTGCATAAAACAAACCCCTATTCCTTAATGACTCCACAGATACCAAAACATCTCGTTTTCCTAAGTACTTACGCTGCATTATACTCCTACTCACATAGCTTACTAGTGTGAAAAGATTTGATTGTGGCTTAAGGTTACGGTATTCCCCTTTTATCTACAACGAAATGTAATTTCTGCAAAATGGTTTTTTAAAGCAATGGGTAGAGAATGCTATGTGAATGTAACACAGGATTTTACTATTGTGAATTACTATATGATTAATTAATATACCACATATTCTATTATTATGCTGCATTAACTTCAGGAAGCTTCCATTTAAAGACGTTTAAGTGAAAGATCTATAGCAAGCATAAGCACATAACTCACTTCGTTTTGTTACTAGGGTTGATGGGTAATAAATGTCAGTGTCTTGAAACCCAAGATTAAAAAATTCCAATGTTGCATAAAATCTGCATGGTAAGTCTCCTTAAATTTGATTTTCCTCATCTCTAATCAGTTTCGGTTCCTGATCTTGCAGAATTATCAAGCATAAGCGTGCATATTCCGAAAAGAAGATTGAGTTTTTTAATAGTAATCGAAAGTATATTCTGAATGCAGAAAGTCGCTATAAGGAAACTTGACATTGTAAAAATTAAAAATGAGTTTTATTTATGAACGTTCTTTAACTACTATGGTTCTTAGTGTCTCATTCAATATTGACGTGAAAGACCGGAAATTATGCTCAGACGCCTCTTTATCAGGCTTGAGGTTCTTCATCGCGCCGTAAATCTACGACACGGGCCCACCAACTTTACTTCACTTCCAAAGGAAGCCATGCTAAGTATTTTTACGCCCGAAAGAATCCATCGCCCTCCTACAGGTTTGAAGTATAATAATTCTAACAAGGCTATAAGATAAAATTGAGCTGTTTAACGATATGTATATAGGACCTTCGCTTCATCATTTTACTCGATATTTTCCTAAGATTTTAAGGAAGTTAGTTTATAATTATAGCATATGGACCATTATGAGCATTTTGAAATGCCGAAGCAGTTTGCGAAAAAATAGCAGGTCTATGTAGATAAACGTTTACGATACAAAAACCCTGCATTTTAAAATTTCACATAAGCTTCGCCAATGTAACGCATTGCGTTAAGAAAAAAATCGGATGTGTTACACTCACAGGACTTTCTCCACTCTTGTACAACCTATTTTTACAAACGCTTATTCTCCATATGCTTCATGTTAATCGAGATATCATGTTAATCTTATTGCTAAATTTCTTGTAGATGCAAGGGGAATTGGCTTTAAACGTTTAAGAGCTGGTTGCTATGTGGAGTATTCTATTCTCTTTGCATTACCAGGACAAAAAAATGAATAACGAATTGAAAGTATTGGAAAATTTAAGGGAATAATAAGCAACATCTCGAAAATGGTTCACTCAACAACAAAAAAAAGTATTCGACATAAATTGCGTATTTAAACGCGATCTACATTTTTTGTGTAGTAAAATGTTGTCTATCTCTTATGGTTTACCAGTTTGCAAAAGACGTTCACAATGAAGAATACTTTTAGAGACATTCCCAGAAAATTCGAGATATCCATTTTCATTTGTCATGAAAATATCTTAAACATATGATATTTTAATCAAAATCGTTACTGACATTTTTGAGAATATTAAAATTGTCGAAAAATTGGGGGTAGTCTGGGGTGGGGGGATTTTCTTGAAAACCTTCGTGTCGCATCTCTGGAAGATACTGAACCTAAATACCAAGTTTGGCGTTTACCCGACTCTTCGTTTCTGAGTTATGCTGTTCACAGACAGACACACAGACACTCAGACAGGCACACAGACAAACACACAGACGTACAGACGAACATGTTTCCAAAAATGCTTTTCTTGGATTCAGGGGATCTCAAAACATATATTTCCGGTGAAATCTCGGTATCGAATTTTTGGGTGGAATACAATACTTCTCCTACTTACTATACGTAGTACAGAAAGTAAAACTTAAATAATCATATAATCATATAATCATATGCTAAACAAATTCCCAGGCTTCTATACCGTGCTATACGGGGCTTCTTCTGTTTTCCAGACGTATCGTCTACTTCTTCGGTAGACATCTTCAGTAACAGTGCCGTGGTCGAAGTCTTTCACGAAAGTCGCCGTCATTAAAACTTAAATCTGTAGAACTATAGCCATTTAGGGCTTGGCCTACCGACCAGGCTGCCGACCTCAGACCCACAAGCAGGTTAGAGGTGTTAGATAATTCCAATTATTGAAAATACTAGGCTTAAGTTAAGCATTTTCATATTTTAGTTAACTCCTGCTAATTTGAAATTTCTTTTCTCAAATCTGAATTCATAGTGTTAATGATGTTTTGTAAATTTCCTGTCTGTGATCTTGTTTAACACAGAAGAATTTTAAAGTTCTTTACAGTTACGTAAATAACTATTTAGGAAAACGAATTTCTTCAGGACGAGTGCGATGTTTACGGATGAAGCGAAGCTATGTCCGGAATATCTAAACGAGCTATGAAAAAAAACTCTCCTGCAGTTTCGTACAACATTTTGTTTCATAAAATGTCCAAATACTTTATATATTGGTAAAATATTGTACTTCATTTGAAGTAGATAGTTTTTGCTCCACGTATGGACGCCAATTTGAAGAAGTTATTTTGGTGTAGGAGTGGTATTGTAGTTCAACTGTTGGGGAGCCGAACTTGAAGTTGGTTGCAACGTACGTATGGTACCCGGTAGCCTTCGTCCCAAATTTAAAAATATGAACTTTGTTTCTTTAAATATTATATATTTATGTTTGCCTCGGCCGCGTCAGTATTATTGTTAGAGACATGTTTCTCTTTGCAGAGTTGTGATGCGGCTGAAGAATGAAGGTTTACACAGATTATAATTTTACTTCACTCCTTTTATTAATGCTTGACACGATTTAAATAACACTTCACTGATATAGCAAGAGAGAGCTGTGAGATTTCGTTTTTAATTAATTACTTGCACTTTTAACACGTAAACTATTTTCGTCTCACACGAATACGTATTAAATTTCTCGAGGACCTATCTCACGTCCGATTAGGAACACTGTCAACAACCAACGCGCCCAGTTATGAGCACTGTCTACAAGCAACTGACTTATAAATTTGTAAATTGTGCTATATTTCAGTTTCTGATTGGCTAATCCTAGTCCAATAGAATACCTTCTATTAACTAAAGCTTTTCCTGGTTGTTGATTGGCTGTTTTTAAACTCTCAAAATTTACATTATTGTTGCTCCTATAATGACTAGTAGCATTTAAACTTTCAAATTAATTATTGCCTCAAGGTTACCTCATTGATAGCATCTTTTAACCTATTATTCTCACAGCTCCTACATTATTAAATTACGTAATACATTCACATAACATTATTGAACATGCATACAATAATATAAACATATACAATGAGTGTAATATACACTTTTTATATGTTGCTACATACACATATTGCTTTAAGGCGGACTGTTATTGAATTATATTATATAATTTGACTGAAATCATTTAAGTGTTAAAAATACTGCCTCACATATTATGTTGGACATAGATGCAGTCATATGTTTCATATGCTCATTGCAGGGTCAACAGTTAAGTTGCTGAATGCATGCTAACTCGGTCCCATTATCTTCGTGAGCAAAATGTCAGCAACCCAACACAGTCCCTTACACCGTCAACAACGCAACTCGGTCCCGTAGCATATAATGCGAAACCATAATAACACTCTGAGCATAGTGAAGTGTGAAGCGGTGTGGCATCCCTGTTACGAAAGATCTATAGTGGCACTGAGCACAAGTATTTGTTATTGCTGGTAGCTCTTCACAAAAGAGCAAACTTTATTACAGATTGCATATTTTGGAGTTTTTCAGAATGTTTCATTCGATTAGAATTATACTTTTTTAAATAATACATCAATTTTTACTTTCTCTACTACGTATAGGAAGTAGGGGAAGTATTGTATTCCACATAAAAATTCGATACCGAGATTTCACCGGAAATACATGTTTTGAGAACCTCTGAATGCAAAAAAAGCATTTTTGGAAACATGTCCGTGTGTGTGTTTGTGAACAGCATAACTCATAAACGAACAGTCGGATAAACACCAAGCTTGATATTTAGGTTCAGTATCTTCCAGAGATGCGACACGAAGGTTTTCAAGAAAATCCCCCCAAAACAGATTACCCTTTACACGAAGCTTTTTTCGAAAATTTTAATTTTCTCAAAAATTTATGACGATTTTTATTACAATATTATATGTTTAAGATATTTTCATGACAAATAAAATGTATATCTCGAATTTTCTGGGAATGTCTACAAAAGTATTCTTTATTGTGAACGACTTTTGCATAACTGGTAAACCATAGGAGATAGACAAAATTTTACTACACAAAAACTGTAGATCGCGTTAAAATACACAATTTATGTCATATACATTTATTTTGTTGAGTGAACCATTTTCAAGGTATTGCTTGTTATTCTCTTAAATTTTCCAATACTTATTTATACTTTTTCTCAAATTCGTTATTTATTTTTATTGTCCTAGTAATGCAAAGACAATGGAATACTCCACATAGCAACTAGTTCTTAAAATATTTGACTATCGCTTAAAGCCTTTCATTTTCCCTTGCATATACAAAAAGTTAGCAATAAGATTAACGTCTCGATATCGCGAATAACATGAAGTAGATGGAGAATAAGCTAATGTAAAAATAGTTTGTACAAGAGTAGAGAAAGTTATGAGTGTAACACATTAGACTTTTCAACTATTTTGTTTGAAGAGTTTACAAACTTGTTACATGAAATTAATAGAGCAAATATTTTTATGTAATATCTGATTCTACAGTTAAAATCGGTTTTGGTGTAGCAAGTAAAGAAGTTGTATGTTGCTGATTACCATGTCATATGGGCATCATTAGCAATGAAGGGGCAGATACAGCTGCCAAAGAATCCACCAAACACCCAGCGAGCGACCACTCAAACCCAGTGCTCCACAGTGACGTATTCAGTCATATAAAATGACGCATAAGCACCTCTGGAAACAACAATGGATGAATCAATTTGTCACCAAACTCCACGAGATCTGAAGTCACACTATCTCTTACGTTCGCTGCAAAAAGACAAGTTGCTCTAACAAAGTTACGGGTTGGCCTACCCTTCCTGACACCTGCATATCTGCTACGTAAAGATGAGGCAGTATTTTTAATACTTAAATAATATCAAGCTAACTATATAATATATACATTCAATAACAGCCCGCCTTAAAGTAATATGTGTATACTATAAAAAATATATATAAAGTGTATGTAACAGTCATTGTATTATGTTTATATTATGTGCATGTATAATAATGTTATGTGAATGTATTAAGCAATTTAACAATGTAGGAGCTGTGAGAACAGAAGCCGAAAGTTGCTAACAATGAGGTAACAATGAGTAACCTTGAGGCAATAATGAATTGGAAAGTTTAATAATGCTACTAGCAATTCTTGGAACAATAATGTAATATTTAAAAGAGCTTATAAATAGCCAATCAAAATCTTGAAAAGCTGAAAGTTAAATAAAAGTATTCTATTGGAGTAGGATTAGTCAATCAGAGACCTGAAATAAAGTAAAAATGTGCAAATTCAAGCGTTCCCAGGTAGACTTTTTAGACTGTGATACCCGATCGTACGATACGTATTCAGTGTGACATGTAAATTCATTACGTCGAGAATATAAAGTTTACGTGTTAAAAAGTGCAAATTAACAAAATCTCACAGCTCGACAGTAGGATACATCAGTGAAGTGTTATTTAATTGTGTGAAAGACTAATAAAAAAGGAGTGAAGTAAAAATAATAATTTGCGTAAGCCTTCATTCTTTAGCCACACCACTCCCTGATAAGAGATACGTGTTTCTGCAAATTACTACTGACGCAGCTGAGGCATACATGTATAATATTTAAATAAACATTAAAAATACAAAGTTGATTTGTTTTAAGTGAGGCGAAGGCCACCGTAAACTTCGTATTGTGTATGGGGCTGCATCTACCTCAAGTTTGATGCGCAAAGCATGGTGCAAATAATAACGTAAATATAAACTACTTCAAAGATGACTCACTTATGTGATTTAACTGCAACACCCTCCTTACAATCAAATA